>JAWZYU010000002.1:34876817-36119388 GCA_038380435.1 Ryuthela nishihirai | reverse complement strand
TCTGCTGAGGTCTTGCCATCCTCTCAGACCTTCTACTCTGGCATATAAACTGAAAGCTCCTGTCAGACCTCTGTTCCAAGCAGCTGCTTGAGGGGTATTTATTTATTTTTATTTATAGAAAAGATCTGTGAGGAAGGGGAGAAAAGATCTGTGAGAAAATAGAAAAGATCTGTGAGGAAGGGGAGAACGATCTGTGAGGAAGGGGAGAAAGACAACACAAACATCCATATCTGACTTACCCTGGTCCCTTTGATTAGTAGACAAGCGCACTAATCTCTCAGCCACGTGTAGACTACTTAAAAATTGATATATATATATCTTACTTAATATTAAGGGTGCTATGTTTTTAGCTGATGTAAGCGTGAGGGATCAAGTAAAGCTGAAAAAAATTACTAATATAGATAATCAATATTATTTCTATTAATATAACGGTTTACTTTTATGCTAATCCTTATATGAAGCCTAAAACTCCTGCCATTGTAAAAAATAAAACCTGTTCATAAAACCCTGTTCATTGTAAAATACGCCTTCTTTAGAAATAAAATTATTTGTATTTATGCTAGCAAATAAGAATTTTCCTAACTATTATATATACTGAACAGATAAATTATTATATACACCCTGATAACAATATGCAAAGCAGAAGCATCGCGTACAGTCACGTGGATCGCTGAAACTGGCAATGCGTATTAATAGAGCAGGTCTCTAAGCATTGGAAATCAGTCAGGAAACGTAATCATTGGTAAAGACAGCGACGTAAGTAAGTTTGAGTGTGGCCAGATAGTAGGTGCCAGGAAGGACAGTTGTTCCAATCATCGTAAATGCTGAACTGTTATTTATCCAGGGTGTAGGTTTGCTTCTCACCAGACACGCCAGTGATGCTCTTCTAGGAAATGACTACATTAATGATATTTCTTACAGCAAAATTTAAAACAAAAATTAAAGACTTGAATGTCATCTGTTGTTATGCCCCCACAGAGGATTCTGATGAGAAAGAGAAGGATTCGTTTTACAGCCAGCTTCCGAATATTTTGAATTCTGTGAAGAAAGAAGATATTTCTCTTGTGCTAGGTGATTTCAATGCTTAAGTTGGTACTGACTCGAATCTTTGGGCAGGAGTTTTAGGTCGCTTTGGAATTTGTTGTTCCAATTGCAATGGGGAACGTTTCCTACAGGTAAGTAAACTTAATGGTTTGCGAATAACTAACACATATTACAAACACCGGGACATTTATAAATATACAAGGGTTTCACCTAATGGGCTGCACAGGAATATGATAAATTATATTCTAATTAACATCAAATGGGCTAGTTCAATTAGGAATACCAAGATCATACAGGGGAGCAGAAATTGGGTCTGACCATTACCTGGTCAAAAGCGTTTTGCAGTTCAAACTTAAGAGATATTGTGCTAAGGTAAAAAAAAATAGCTATAACACTGAATGCCCGAAAGATCAAGATATAGCCAAAACATACCATGATAGGCTACTTAGTCATTATGACAATCGTGGTTTGGTTACCACTGAAGTTGAGAAAGAATGGGATCAATTTAAACAGGCTTTTCTTGAAACCTCTTTTGGGTATAAAAGAACAGGGGAAACAAAATTATTTGAGTGATAAGGCTATGGAACTTATTTATGAAAGAAGTACAGGATTAATATGAATCAACACCCTACTAGTCCTAACAGAAGGCATTGCAACGAATTTAATAGACGTATAAAGGATCAGTTAACAGCTGATAAGAATCTTTGGTTTGATAGCTTGGATGACAAAGCTGAGGAAGCAGTTAGATAACACAACAGCAAGGAGTTTACCAGATTATTAATGTTTTATGCGGGAAGAAACATAAAAGGTACACAGGGATTGATAAACATGGCAAGGGGGTTGAAGGTTATGGATTCTGTAATGGCTATTGGACTCAGCATTTCAGAGAAGTTCTAAATAATGTGATTATTTCTTCCTATATTGTTTGTAATAAGGATAAATGCATTACTTGCTTCAATGATGGCCCTATATCACATTTCGAAGTCACTTTGGCTATCTCTAAATTAAAACTGCATAAATCCCCAGGGCTGGGTGAAATCACCACTGAAATGCTTAAAACTGGGAATATGTGTGTTATCACATGGCTGACTGAATTTTTGAATATTTTGTATGATAAAGGTGTTGTTTCTAAGGATTTTACTAGAACTATTATTGTCGCGTTTTTTAAATAAGGTGATCGCAGTTCTTATGATAATTATAGAGGAATTAGTTTACTTTCTGTTCCAGATAAAGTTCTTTGCATGATTATACTTAATAGAATTAAGAATTTGATTCATGGACAACTGTGTGATGAACAGTGTGGATTCAGAAGTGGTGGGGGATGTATTGATAAAATATTTTCACTTTGGCAGATTCTTGAGAAATGTTTAGAGTTTCAAAAACTTGTGGTTTCTGAAAGGCTTTTGACTCTGTTGATCGACAAAATTTGAGGTTGATTGTTAGATCACATGGAATACCTGATAAGTTAGTTAGAGTAATCAAAGCTCTCTATAATAACAGTGAGTCGTGTGTGAGTTCCTATGTCTTTCAGTGATTGGTTTAGCATTGCTATTGGAGTTCGACAAGGGTGCATTTTGTCCCCTTTTCTCTTTAGTTTGGTTATTGATTATGTTATGCGAAATTCTTTGCAAGGAAAAGATTTTGGCTTTAAATGGTCTACAGATTTCAAAATTTCTGATTTAGATTTTGCAGATGATTTAGCCCTGTTGGCTAATGATGTTGATGAGATGAATTCTTTCATTGGGACTGTTCAGGAGAATGGTAATAGAGTAGGTTTGGTGATAAACATAAAAAACTAAAGTGATGAAAATTGGTTAGGTTCTTTAGTTGCTTTGAATGGCTGCACGCTTGAGCAAGTGTCTCAGTTTAATTATCTTGGAAGCTATGTAACGGATACTAGTGATGTGCGACATGAGATAAATAGAAGAATAGGGATTGCCGCTGGAATTTTTAAGAATCTATGGAAAGTGTGGAAAAATAGGCGTGTACACCTAAAGATAAAATTCGGCGTATAATAGTTTCGTTCTTTCTAAGAATAGTTATGGTAGCGAAACATGGACTCTTTGTAAGCAGGATAACAAGAAACGTGATGCCTTTGATTCTTGATCCTTACGCAGTATCTTGGGCATTACGTGGTTCGACTTTGTAAGTGATGATGCGTTTAGAAGGAGTCATCAACCTCCTTTGAGCAGCATATTGTGCAGAGGGAGACTGTGTTGGTGTTTCCATGTTGCTCGTATGCATAGCTGCAGATTGGCAAACAGGATTATGAACAGTGTGTCTAAGGGTTTCAGAAAAAGGGGGAGACTTAGGATGCGATAGGCAGCCAATGTGAAACAGAACCTTGCTAGAATTGGCCTAGAGTGGCCAAATGCAGGAGCTGTAGCTCAGAATAGACACATCTGGAGAGGAAAAGTACACAGTCTGGTTGGATCTCCGTCGCCCATGGCTGCATGAGGATTTTGTATCTATGTATATAAGTACACGATTAAACTTTTTTCTTATTTGATGCTTATTGTAGTATAGAGAAAATATGAACCAAACATTCTGACAATATTCCAAAGAATGGTTATTTTATTTCTTGAACTTTTGTTATGTTTCAGATTATTTGACATCACACTAAAAATGAGATTTACATTGCAAAACGTGCACTCTTTTTACATTCTTACAACCACTGTAATAACAATACATATTACATCATCTACATGAGAAGATATTCCATATTGCGGAATACCTCGTTATTTCAAACAGTCGGAAGTGATGAATTCAAAGCGTATTAATATATTCAATAAATGTTGATTTTTAAAAACTTTTGATGTCGAGACATCGACATTTATTAAAAGTTTACAATTAATGCTGCTTAAACACTTTTGATATCAAGACATAGACATTTATTAAAAGTTATTTGTTAAGGAAGAGCAGGATCTAAGTGTTGAAGAAAGTGCGAAAAACGTTAAAAGTGTATCTATGATGTCATTCAGTGGTTCTCAAAAGGTGTACTGAGAAATTTCTGATGATATTGCAAATAAAGGGAAATTTATGAACCATTTCTTTGCTATTTCCTGCTGCTGATTCTTCATTTAACGTTTTCCGTTTAATCAATATATTATCAACATTAAAACCAAAAACTAACACGAAACGTGCCCATAACAAGTACGGCATACGTATTAACCTCAATTCACGTCAGACCTTGAACAGAATATCTTTGCGTTTATAAATGACTCCACAGAAATGGTTATTATTGAAGGCAAATTGCGGATGCGCGAGTCCCCTGTAGTGTTACCAATTTAAATGTTTAGTGTGCCACTAATATTCATGGTGAAAAATAGTGTGCCGTGAGCAAAAACAGTTGAGAATCACTGATCCAACTATATGACTATATGCTTCGTTTAGTGAATAATTCTGGAGACCTTCAATTCAAGAAAAAAGTAAAAATTCAAGAAATTCAAGAAACCTTCCTCCAAACTAAATTCAGAAATTCCCTAAAATGGAAAGAATTCCATCCTTTCAGCACGAAAAAGAACTTCTTTATTATTGTGATAGACCGAAACCAGTGAGAAAATATATTCTTAATAAAAAATTTAACGATAGTAAATATTTGAATAAAGGACAAGTGAATAAGAAATAAGAGGAACAAATGTTCATTATTAAGGGAATGCAGTCAATGAAACATGTTTTGAAACATGTTTTGAAACAGAGAAATTCATTTTGAATAAACAATTTTGGTTTCTAATAATGCAAAAGAATGTTTCCTAAAATAGAATGATTCAGGAAACCATTGTCTACAATTCAGTTATCCGATTTCAATTGAAGTATGAGAAGACTATACGCAAACAAATTTCCGCAGGCAGAAAGAATAAAGCTTCTAGTGAAGTTGAACATTCCCCATCCAGATAAAACAACGCCATCTTTTTCTTTAATCATTTTTACCAATGAAAGTTCAACATTGGAATGCTCAGAAGCTGACAAAGTCTCCGAAATATCTGAGAGAGTTTTTCGAAACAATTTGTCTTTTTCGTTAATCTCAGCAGCAGAAAAAGCTATTCCAAGAAATGACGCTGCACTGTTGACAAATAATATACATAAAGCCGATAGCAATTGACGAGATATGACACGATTCGTGAAACCAAATGCGTATCCGAAAAAGATAAAGAGGTGAAAAAAATCCATTGCGGTGACTAAAAATATTGAAAAAGATAATGAATCTTCCATGAGAGAAATCGCTGATAAAACATTATTGTAAGTTTTTAGGGTTTGAGTAAATAAAATTGCATCAGGTTTTGATGAAACATATGTCTGTAAGCTATCAAGACAAAATTGAATCATTCTTTTGAAATGAATACAAAGGGTAATATAGAGAATTGTCAAAACGTTCTGAAAGAAACTGTGAGAAAGGTAATTGATTATATAGTACAAAAAGAGGAGCAGATACATAAATAGTGACTTTTTCTCAACTTTTGAACCGAAAAACTGATAGAGAATGGCGCCATTGACGTCTGTAGTAAAAAATGAAAACGTAAATGACCATATAACGGGGATTCCAAAGATGAAATACACGAAAAGTTTTACCCACTTCTCTAAAGTTACACTTTTCTTAAGCTGAAAATAGTCATGGCTAAAATGATCGAAATAAATAAATAGATCGTGTAAGCGATGGCGTTGAAATCTCAAATTGTGCCACAAGACAATGGAAACGAATTTGATTATCAGACCAGAAATGTCAGTTTTCCAATCATACCTTTCCAATACGATATTCTTAAAGATTACGATGCTTGCAGAATATATCCAAATCAAATATATGCACAAAGCAATAACATTGCCCAAAACCTTATGGATCCATCTCTTTCTTTCGTTATTACTTTTAAAGATATCGATTCCTGCTAAAGCAAATATTTTTAATATGAGATAAAAATCTGACAAAGTATGTTTTAATTCATTGATATGTGTAGGTTGTTCAGGGTGACTAGTATCCAAGGGTAATGTGTGATCTTGATCAGATTTGGTTTGAGGAAAACTGCTTTGCGTGTCTACGGAATTAATCTCAATATCATGACTTTCGTTGATACGTTTCATGTTTATGAAACGAATTTTGGTTTTAATTAATAAATAAAGTTTAAATGACACTCACATCAATAATAATTTTCCTTTCTACTTATTAATATTCATATCAGGAAAAAATAAACAAATATGCAAATTATACAATTTCTTATCGATTTTATAAATCCTTATTTACTCACTATTGTTAAAGTTGGAGAAACGAAGTTTCAAAGAAATTTTTTTCTCAACGTCTGTTATGCTGGAAAGACAGACTACGGTAATATTATCCAACACTTGTTATTTCAAGCGAAAAAATATAATTTTTTAATGATTTAAAGGTCTCTCTTTTTCGTCAGAAATCTTTAAGTTCTTCTAATTTGAAAAGATAAAACCGATTTCTTTCTCTCTTTCGTTACTGGCCAGTTTAAAATGATTTCATCCAGATATACAGAACATTTGTTAAAATTCCTCTTTCACTATTTCAGCCCTTTTATCACTTATCGAAGTTAATAAATTATCACAAAGTAGTTGAAAATTTGGCTTTTCTTGTATTCGTTCACAATGTGGGGAAGTGAATCATTTTTCTCAAGTAATATCAAGAATGTTGAACTTTCGGTCTTGCCACAGGCTTCATCATATGCAGCGAAAAGCGTTGAAACTTTTTGGGATATACAGAAGTCTCAAAATAAATTTATTCCACTTCAGGTTTCTATAGAGATAGTTTAGGAGTCTGTCAGTGCAATGCGTCGAGAATAACGAATAATTCTTATCCCTAGAACTCAGCTGAAAAAAAATCATATATCTGTGCTGAATGAAATTCTCAGCTAAAATAAATATAAAAAAACCTTATCCGACACAAGTGCTTCACTTATATAGCCCAAGCCGATTAACCACTTTGCACCCGGACTCTCGCTCCTTTAGTGAGAGCTTTCACCTGCAAGAGCTTCAAAGATCAATATTTCTCGCAAAACCTAAATGTATGTATTTACATCTCTGCAGCGCTGCATGAAATTTAGCGTGTACATTATAACTTCGCTAAAGATATTGATTTCATTTCGCTACTTTAGGTCATGTAAAGATAATGCGACATAATGCATGTTTTATGTCGAAGATAAATGTATATTTGAACACTTTCATTTTATATTACACTATAGCAAAGGGAAATGTTCTTCATATTGGTCAACGCCTCTTTTACAATCTAAATTAATTGCTTTGCTCTTGATACATTGAAGCAAAGGAATCATTGTAAAGGGCAGCTTTCTAGGAGAAAAACATTAATGACGATGAAAATAAAGAACACGATATATTCATACCCAATTCGTTTTCATATAATTCCAGGAACGCGTTGGGGCGGGGGTGGCTCAGTCGGTAGCGCGCCAGGCTCGTAATCTGTAGTTCCCAGGTTCGAGTCCCAGCTGGGTCAGCGTTGAGATTTATCTCCGCAAAATTCCCCGCCCTGCCCACGGTCAGTAGGGGACACCGATGGGCTTGGAAAGGCCGCCGTCCGTCGGATGGGACGTTAAGCCGTGGCCCCGTGTGTGGGAGAGCCATACCCTGTGCCACGTCAAGGCCATCCAGCGTGTTTAAAGAACACGCTGGATGGCCTTGACAGGAGGCTACCATCTGTCTCCCAACAGCTGTTCCAGTGGGTCCCCTCCCCCAACCTTCTCTGAGCCTTCGGGGTCCTTGTGATCTTGTGACACCATGGCCATTTAGTCCATGGTGTGCAAAAAAGTGCAGCTCAGAGGTAAAACAACCCAACCCAGAAACGCGTTACAGATTTGCGACATTTTTAGCAGACAGTTTATTACTTTCTTTCAAATCGATGAAGATTCTTTAAGAAAGAATTTCCTTTATTTCGCATTTCATAACGTGTCATTTGCCACTCTTTCTGTTGATTGTTTCCTATGTCAAGGGTTCTCACACTTTTCATATCACACACGCTTTTCATCCGTATAATAATTGATATATTTTTCCCATTGATTTATCCCGAATCCGATTCAAATTTAATTTGAAATGATATGGAACATAATAAACAATGTCTTTAAAGTGAGTGAGAACGGAAAAAGAAAGTATAAATCATAAAACGGGTTGGGTTGTTTCACCTCTGAGCGGCACTTTTTTGCACACCATGGGCTAAATGGCCAGGTCACATGGACCCCGAAGGCTCAGAGAAGGTTGGGGGTGGGGACCCACTGAAACAGCTGTTGGGAGACAGATGGTAGTCTCCCGTCAAGGCCATCCAACGTGTTCTTTAATGTGCACAGTGTATGTCTCTCCCGCACAGGGGGCCACGGCTTAACGTCCCATCCGACGGACGGCGGCCTTTCCAAGCCCATCGATGTCCCCTACTGACCATGGGAAGGTCGGGGAATTTTGCGGAGATAAATCTCAACGCTGACCCAGCTGGGACTCGAACCTGGGAACTACAGATTACGAGCCTGGCGCGCTACTGACTAAGCCACCCCCGTCCCATCATAGAATGGAGACATATCCATATCACTAAGCAACAGCATGGCCTTCTTTGAACGTTCAAGTAACAATGGCTGAAAGAAACCGCTTTAAGCTTGGACGTACCCCGTCCATCGGATGGAATGTGAAGCCGTGGCCCCGCGTGCAGAAATATCATATGTTGTGTAAGTCAAAGAACATGATAGATGGTTTTGAGGGGTGGTTGCTCACTGTTTCTTAGGAGCTATCCAGTGGATCCCCTACTGCAGCTTTTTATGAGCCCTTGCGGTGAGGCCCTTGTGACTTGTCTAGTGGATCCTCTACTGCAGTGTCTCGCAAACTGTGTGCCGCGGCACAGCAGTGTGCCGCGAGAGATTTTCAAATTGACACTAGATATTCCAAGATATTCATTTTGACTTGACTTGTGTTATCGACGTACTTTAATATCGACGTGCTTTAATAAAAAACTTTCAGATTTTATCAACTGGGATCTTGTAAGTATTTATCAAGCTTTTTCCAAATTTTGGTATTAATTTTTGATTATTTCAATCCATAGAATGGACAAATATTTAAAACAAACACCGAGTTATGATTAATTATATTTATTATTATATTTATTTTAAATAAAATGCATTTAACGAAACTTCAATT
Source organism: Ryuthela nishihirai (assembly GCA_038380435.1). Classification (NCBI taxonomy): domain Eukaryota; kingdom Metazoa; phylum Arthropoda; class Arachnida; order Araneae; family Heptathelidae; genus Ryuthela; species Ryuthela nishihirai. The sequence continues at coordinate 36,110,205 of JAWZYU010000002.1, read as the reverse complement.
TTCCTCTTTTTACGTAACCATCAAGAATTCTTTTTTAGGTGTGCCGCGGAAAAAGAAATTAGATTCAGTGTGCCGCGGAAAAAAAATTAGATTCAGTGTGCCGCAGAGTAAAAACGTTTGCGAGAAACTGCTCTACTGCATATTTTTAGCCGTTGCTGTGTGTGACCTGTCTAGTGGATCTCCTATTGCATATTTGTTTGATCCCTTGCTGTCCTTGTGACCTGTTCAGTGAAACCCATACTGTAACTTTTATGCTTGCAGTCCTTGTAACCTGTCAATTTAGCTCATACAGTACAAAAAAGTGTTTCTAAAATTTAATAATTCCAATGTAAACCTGACTGCGACAATGGACGAAGAGGTGATTAAGCAGTAGGTCTGTGTGCTGGAGAGTGTGCAACAACCTGTGCAAGTTAAAGAACAGGTTGAGTGACCTTGACGAGAACATGCTAGATGGCCTTGCCAGAATCCACCCTCTGCGGGAGTCAAAAGCTGTCCAGTGGGTCTCCTCTCAACCTTCTCTGAGCCTCGGTGTCCTTGTGACCTGGGTACATGCACAAGGTATAGCTCTCCCACACACGGAGCTACGACTTAACGTCCCATTCGATGCACGGCGGCCCTTTCAAGCCACTTGGTGTCCCTTACTAACCGAGGGTAGGGTGGGGAGTATTGGGGAAATAAAATTCAATGCTGACTCAGGTGGGATTCGAATTTGGGAACGTTAAATTACGAATCTGGCGCGCAATCTACTTAGCCACCTTCGCCCTATCACTCAGAGGTAAAACAACTCGGCCCAAACTCGTAATGATCCAAGTGCGAATCCTAAACCATGGTGTCACCATTGAGAGTTTTCTCCCCTAAGCCTCACTTTGCTTTCACTGAAAATGGGAACACTGATAGGCTTATAAATTCCGCCGTCCGTCGACGGGCCGCTGAAAAATGCAGTGGATGGCCTTAACGGGAGGCTTCCATCTCTTTACTAACAGCTATCCCATGAATGTCCTACCACTACCTGGGGCGGGGGTGGCTCAGTCGGTAGCGCGCCAGGCTCGTAATCTGTAGTTCCCAGGTTCGAGTCCCAGCTGGGTCAGCGTCGAGATTTATCTCCGCAAAAATTCCCCGCTCTGCCCACGGTCAGTAGGGGACACCGATGGGCTTGGAAAGGCCGCCGTCCGTCGAATGGGACGTTAAGCCGTGGCCGCGTGTGTGGGAGAGCCATACCCTGTGCACGTTAAAGAACACGCTGGATGGCCTTGACGGGAGGCTACCATCTGTCTCCCAACAGCTGTTCCAGTGGGTCCCCTCCCCCAACCTTCTCTGAACCTTCGGGGTCCATGTGACCTGGCCATTTAGCCCATGGTGTGCAAAAAAATGCCGCTCAGAGGTAAAACAACAACAACTCAACCTACCACTACCCAATTATGAGCTCTTGAAATCCTGGTCAACTGACGCTCAGAGGTTGGGTTGAGTTCTTTCCTCAGAGCGGCACTTTTTACACAAAGTGTTTTTGCACACTTTTCATATTAGAAAGCTATGGCGTAGCCTATCACAGTAGCCTATTTTGGAAATATGTTTGAGGAGGACTTGATTTTTCCTAAAAGATTAAAACTTAGGTGATCAATACATAAATATTTCAAAAAGACAACTAATTAGCAAATAAAATCCAGGGTTTCATTATGAAACAATGCTTAAGAGTTGCTAAATGTTTCAAAGCATAAAAATCCTAAAAAAAAGTTTGAAACGCATGTATTTGGGGAGGGAGTAAACCATCACCACCTAGAATATGGGTGAACCCTAAACATATCCCCCTAAATACGTCATTGTCCTATCATACAACGTGAAGCTTTAGGATTATAAAAATACCTACGTTATTTACTATCAAAGTTATAACGTACATTCGCTCAAAAAAATATCCGAACACTTATGGTTGATTGCAGAATTCAGAAGAAATATCTGGCAACGATTTATTTTAGAAATCAGTGATCTGGCAACCTTCGTGTACAGTACACGAAGGTTGCCTTAACGGTATACAGTACGCGAAGGTTGCCTTAACGGTATACAGTACACGAAGGTTACCTTAACGGTATACAGTACACGAAGGTTGCCTTAACGGTGTACAGTACACGAAGGTTGCCTTAACGGTGTACAGTACACGACGGTTATCTTAACGGTGTACAGTACACGAAGGTTGCCTTAACGGTGTACAGTACACGAAGGTTATCTTAACGGTGTACAGTACACGAAGGTTGCCAGATAACTAATTTCTGAAAAAATCGTTGCCAGATATTTTTTCTGAATTCTGTAATTAACCATAGTGTTCGGATACTTTTTTGAGCGACTGTACCACTCAGATCTCTCATCTCTCCTCAGTATTGGGATGGCGCATTATAGCCACAGTTGCTAACGCGCCATAAAACCCCAACCAACCAACCTCAGTATTGGGATTCTTAGATATAGATTCCCTTAACGGTAAGTTTTGAACTCAGATATATATAAAAGAGGATATTCTATTTTAGACACTCTTATTGATTGTTAATAGACATTAAAAATTTCATGCTTCTTGATATCAGATCACTAACATCATAAACTTCACTGATAACGTGAATTGATCTTGTGAAGAAACTTCGATTTATTTAGCATTCCAAAAAGCTTTTAAAACAATACGTACATCATTCATTCTCTGACAACCGTGGGGCGGGGGTGGCTCAGTCGGTAACGCGCCAGGCTCGTAATCTGTAGTTCCCAGGTTCGAGTCTCAGCTGGGTCAGCGTTGAGATTTATCTCCGCAAAATTCCCGCCCTGTCCACGGTCAGTAGGGGACACCGATGGGCTTGGAAAGGCCGCCGTCCGTCAGATGGGACGTTAAGCCGTGGCCCCGTGTGTGGGAGAGCCATACCCTGTGCACGTTAAAGAACACGCTGGATGGCCTTGACGGGAGGCTACCATCTGTCTCCCAACAGCAGTTCCAGTGGGTCCCCTCCCCCAACCTTCTCTGAGCCTTCGGGGTCCATGTGACCTGGCCATTTAGCCCATGGTGTGCAAAAAGTGCCGCTCAGAGGTAAAACAACCCAACCACTGACAACCGTATCAATGCTAAGCACAGCGTATGCGAAACATAAACAATTTGAAGATCTATTATTTAGCTTAAAGATAATATAAACTCTCCATACGACAAAATTTCTCTCTCTTCCAAACAAACGCAAATGAAAACAGTTCTCTCTTCCAAAAACAAAATGTAGCTAAAAGTGTAAAAGTCGACTTGTTTACTAACTCACCTCAGCTTATCAAAAGAAGAAAAACCCGCATGAACGTAGGCGTTGTCATGGAAACCTACCGTCAAAAAGAGAAATTAAGGTCACTGTCTCCTCGCCTTCTATGTTACCCGAGTGACTTCATTACACGTTTATTTGTGGAGTCAGTAAAAACCCAAGAAGCTTTCCCTGGCTATAACGGAACTCAGAGAAACAAGAAGAGCGAAGCATCCGCAAAGGTCACTACTCCCATAGATTAAGAACAATGGCGAATCGAGTTTTTGTTTTTCCTGTTCCTATTTCGTTCACGCAGGTTATTTGTCCAGTCCCAGAATATTGGCCGGTGGAGGAATCGCATATTGCGCAGCCTTATTCGTTGTCTACTCTCTTACTTTCATTCGAGTTTGCTTTTAATTTTTCCTCGTCAGGAAATGCCCTGTTTTTGTCGCTTGGGGTTTCCCAGGTAGTGAAAGCATAGTTTCTTCATGTGGGCTAGCCTTTTCTTGAGATCAGATGAGTCGCAATGGTTAGATATTTATATATGAAATTTTTTGCTGAAGTCAAGAAACTGCGTTGGTGTTTTGGTCATTAACCTTAACAGCTTATTTGTGTCCCGATAAGAATAAATCTAAAAGTTTAATTGAAATAAAAAACAAATTTTCAAATGAGGCGCCTTTAATTTTAAAATGCTGTGCAACATCGACTATCAAAATCATGTTATTGGAAATGTCAAGTATTCTTTGGAAATATCGGGTTGGGTTGGGTTGTTTTACCTCTGAGCGGCACTTTTTTGCACACCATGGGCTAAATGGCCAGGTCACATGGACCCCGAAGGCTCAGAGAAGGTTGGGGGAGGGGACCCACTGGAACAGCTGTTGGGAGACAGATGGTAGCCTCCCGTCAAGGCCATCCAGCGTGTTCTTTAACGTGCACAGGGTATGGCTCTCCCGCACACGGGGCCACGGCTTAACCTCCCATCCGACGGACGGCGGTCTTTCCAAGCCCATCGGTGTCCCCTACTGACCGTGGGCAGGACGGGGAATTTTGCGGAGATGACCCAGCTGGGAATCGAACCTGGGAACTACAGATTACGAGCCTGGCGCGCTACCGACTGAGCCACCCCCAAATGGAAATATCAAGTATTCGTCTGGAATATTCTGGAGTGAAATTCTGGGCTCATTTGGGAATGCACCTTTCGGACGTGGACTGGTAAGGGGTACTGAGCGCTGCAGTACTGTCGCTCAAAAAATATCCGAACACTATGATTTAACACCAGATCACTACTTTCTAAAAAAATCGCTGTCAGATATTTTTCCTGAATTCTGTAATCAACCATAGTGTTCGGATATTTTTTTGAGCGACTGTATCTAGCCCTTAGTGCGTAGGCCTCTAGAACCTCATAGAATTAGTATTTTTTAAATAATAATAATTTTTCCTTTACAGAAATTCCACAGAATTGGGGAAAATCTATTTTAAGCTTCATGTACGAACTGTCAGAAGAATAAGTATTGAAATCTTGAAAAAGAAACTGAATTTTTATCGCAGTCCGCGTCCGTCTATTTTAATTGCGTCCCTGAAAAAAAAAAGTGTCAGTGCTGCACTTTCCTTCTTCTTATAGCCATTGAGAAATTTACTTTTACAGCGTGAGGTGTATGGAACAAATTGTCGGTCACCTAGCAAAAAAGACCACGCAGAAAGTGATTTAAACATTTTAAAATTATTTACATTTCCAAAATTTCTAGAATTTTGAAACAAAATGGTGGCTACTGAGGTAGATTGTTGATCAATGAATGACGCTACTGAATGACACTGATAGTAAAATCAGCGTAATTCAGTTTACACATGGCGTTGTTTTGTTTTGTTTTGTTTTTCAGGGACATATAGCGTTGTTTTTATTCAACTTCGTCGATATTTATTACAGTTATTTAAAAATATCAATGTCATTCTCAAGTTTTTCAAAGCAGAGTAGTCGATTTTGGCTTGTTGTACCTTCAGGATTAATTTATTGACAGTCGTCCGAATACTCTGTACATCAATCTGTTATTCCCTCAAGCAGCTGCTTGCCACAATGGTATGACAGTAACCTGTTAGTTTATACACCATAGTAGAAGGTCTGCGAAAATGGTGAGACTTTAGCAAGAATACCTCAGGGGCTCGAATCCAGGTGCTCTTCTTCCTTTACTTTTTAAATATAATTAAAAAAAAACTTTCTTTCGTTAATAATTCAAATGAATGTAACACAGAAAGAAAATATATTTTTTTTAGAAATCAATTAAGAGCTACCAGTAGAAATTTATACAATCAATATGTAGATTTTAAAAATAAGCAATTTAAAATTCAATCTACAGTGTGCAATACTAATAGTTCAAGGAAAATGTGTTTTATATAAACTTTCTGGAATGGCCGGCATCTGAAGTGAAAACGTCACGGTTATATTTGGTGGTGGAAGAGAAAAAAAAAACTGCGGCTGTTGATTTTTATGCTTTGTTATATCTGTCGATTAATGCTTTTGAAGTCTATTTTGGTGCAGAAATGAAATTGTGATCCAACAGTATTGAACCACAGAAAGATTGACAAAGCAGCAAGTAGGAATTTTTAAAAATTCAGAAAACTTTAATTTTTATTTTTATTTTCCTACATTGTGATTCACAAGTCCTATTCTATCTTTTGGATAGCAGGAAGCCCAAAGTTGAAGGGTTTCTAACTTTCCCATCACAATTTCATCTATCTATTAATTCAAATGACATTTAAGACATATTTAAGAATTCCTAAATTGTATAAAAGTCGTAAAACCTAAGCTAAAGACGTTAATTTCTTTTCAAATGCGGGTTTCTTTTTTTCAACTTTTGTTTTAATAGAACAAAGCGGCAAGGTTGAGAAAGGCGCAAACAGTGATCATTGTGTTGTGGATGGGAAAGTTTAAATTACTTGCACGAACTCAGCATGGTTATCAGAGTGTGACTGACTAAAATCAATCCGTGTTCTTCAAAAAGAGAGAAAATAAGAAAACTGGCATTTCAAATGCTCACAAAAAGAAGAAAAGTCCATCTTTTTCAAAAAGACCAGTAATTTATGATACATCGGGGGAAATTCTCACCTCAAAAACATCCACATTTTAATATACAAAAATTTGGGTACGTGGAATTCTGAAGAAAACTTTATCTAACACTGTTCTACTTTTATTGTTTGCGAAGCAAGCAGAAATTGAATAGGATGCATGGCGAATGCAAGCATGCAAATCGTTGTCCGAGATGATTGATGATGATGACATTTCACATCCAAACTTTTTTTTGTTATCTTATAGTCTGTAATGTTATTAAAAAATTCACTACCGCAATTTTTTTTCTCTAATGTAAAGAGACGGGGGGGGGGGGGGCGAAAAGAATGATATCGACTTTCTGATTGGTAAAAATATCGATTCTAATTGATGAACAATAATTTAATTAATGAATGAGATAATTATATATTATATAAGAGTATCAGGCTGATATGAATATAAACCTCAATTTCCCAACAGAGAAAAATTAGGAAAATATATTTGACAAAAAATTAATTATCAACGATTGAAAGATAAGAGATCTAAAAAGTAATCAAAGTATATTAAATTCTTATTAATGGAAAATACATTTTGTATCAAATATACATACAGGCAGACTACATAAGACTATATACGCAAAGAAGTATTATTAAGGCATCAGCTGTAAACATCACCTCAGTTTCATTTGCAGATTCACTTTGATTATCTGGCTCAGCTTCCCACAACATATCATTCTCAGTGGCGTCCACATCATTGGTTCTCAAGTCATTAATTTGATTGATGTTACCATCCTCTCAGATCTCCTACTCTGGCATATAAACTGACAGGCTCCTGTCAGACCTCTGTGGCAAGCAGCTGCTTGAGGGGGTATTTATTTTTTATTTTTACCATCAATCAATTTGGGGGCGAGGGTGGCTCAGTCGGTAGCGCGCCAGGCTCGTAATCTGTAGTTCCCAGGTTCAAGTCCCAGCTGGGTCAGCGTTTAGATTTATCTCCGCAAAATTCCCCCCCCCTGCCCACGGTCAGTAGGGGACACCAATGGGATTGGAAAGGCCGCCGTCCGTCGGATGGGACGTTAAACCGTGGCCCCGTGTGCGGGAGAGCCATACCCTGTGCACGTTAAAGAACACGCTGGATGGCCTTGACGGGAGGCTACCATCTGTCTCCCAACAGCTGTTCCAGTGGGTCCCCTCCCCCAACCTTCTCTGAGCCTTCGGGGTCCATGTGCCCTGGCCATTTAGCCCATGGTGTGCAAAAAAAGTGCCGCTCAGAGGTAAAACAACCCAAACAACAACTTATTTTCAATCAGGATTATAATTTTACTACCCTTAAAAAAGGCTGTAAAAGATCTCTTTCTAACCCGGAAGAACCCAGCACCTTATGTAAAAATCGATTTAAGATCTAGAACAAGTTATTAATGATTAAAATCTATCTTAAATGTGTGGCACTGAATCTCATTCCGAAATGGGAGAGAAAACTGAGTTTTCAAATAGTGTGAAAAAACGAGCAAATTCCTCCAATAGTGCTCAGAAATACTGTTGGTTGGTTAAACCTGCACAAAGAGCTTACTCTCATTGCTGCAGAAGCCTTTGTGGCTAAGAAGTCTGGAGAAACAATTCGCATCCAGAACAAATGCACAACCGATTACAGAAACTTCGTTCGTAAGCTGGAGCGTGAAAAATTATCTTTCCATACATACAGATTTAAAAGCAGATAAAACGTTGAAAGTTGTTTTCATACATACAGATTAAAAGCAGATTAAAAAATTCCAGATGAAAAAACTTCTGATGATCTCAAAGTTGAATTGATCGGACAGGGATTTCAAATTCAGAATGTTTCACAACTGAAAAGAGCAAAGGATAAGCAACCTCTGCCTATTTTTCTTGTTGAGCTGCCTAAGGACGACGCAAATAAAAAGATCTTCAACCTAACTGAACTTTTCCACTTCAAGATATCGGTAGAAAGTTATAAAAAGAGAGGTAGATTTATGCAGTGGCATAAAGGCCAGCGGTATGGTAACTCGCAAAACAGCTGTTACCCCCCCCCCCCCCCGCTGTGTCAAGATTACTGGCTCGCATTTCATTCTGGAGTGTACACGAAATCCTCAAGATAGGTCTCCGAAGTGTGCCAACTGCGGTAAAGAACACACATCCAACTACAAAGGTTGTGAGTTCTTTGCAAAGCCTTCTAAACCTCTAGTTAATGAAATGGGAGCCCGTGAAAAACGGGCTTCTGTAAGATCAAATTCAATGATTAAACAAGGCAAGTCTGGGGCGGGGGTGGCTCAGTCGGTAGCTCGCCAGGCTCGTAATCTGTAGTTCCCAGGTTCGAGTCCCAGCTGGGTCAGCGTTGAGATTTATCTCCGCAAAATTCCTCGCCCTCCCACGGTCAGTAGGGGACACCGATGGGCTTTCAAAGACCGCCGTCCGTCGGATGGGACGTTAAGCTGTGGTCCTGTGTGCGGGAGAGCCATACCCTGTGCACGTTAAAGAACAGGCTGGATGGCCTTGACGGGAGGCTACCATCTGTCTCCCAACAGCTGTTCCAGTGGGTCCCCTCCCCCAACCTTCTCTGAACCTTCGGGGTCCATGTGACCTGGCCATTTAGCCCATGGTGTGCAAAAAAGTGCCGCTCAGAGGTAACCCAACCCAAGGCAAGTCTTTTGAAGATGTCATTAGTAAAGAGCCAAATGATGAATTGACGAACTCAAAGATTACTAATAGCTTTCTGCCAGTTCAATAAAATAAACAAGATTTGCATCGGCAAAACTTGTTTATTTGATTGAACCTTGAAAAATATCCCAAGTAAATCTGACAGCAGTGAATGCAATTTCATAAATGATCTGAAGGATATTCTCAAATATTTCAAAATCTGAACATTACAGATATCTTTAACAAACTTGGATTGTTTGGATTGTTTTACCTCTGAGCGGCACTTTTTTCCACACCATGGGCTAAATGGCCAGGCCACAAGGACCCCGAAGGCTCAGAAAAGGTTGGGGAAGGGGACCCACTGGAACAGCTGTTGGGAGACAGATGGTAGCCTCCCGTCAAGGCCATCCAGCGTGTTCTTTAACGTGCAGAGGGTATGGCTCTCCCGGACACGGGGCCACGGTTTAACGTCCCATCCGACGGACGGCGGCCTTTCCAAGCCCATCGGTGTCCCCTACTGACCGTGGGCAGGGCGGGGAAATTTTGCGGAGATAAATCTCAACGCTGACCCGGCTGGGACTCGAACTTGGGAACTACAGATTACGAGCCTGGCGCGCTACCGACTGAGCCACCCCCGCCCCCTTAACAAACTTAAACATCTACTTATTGAGTTTAGAAACGCAAACATCACTATGGAAAATGTTAATATTGACATTAAAACATTAGAGTACATAGTGTCCATAATGGACAATCGATAAGATCTATGTATCTAGGAATCATCTTAACATTCTTGCATGGAATTGCAATGGGATCATAGGCGACATGTTGGAGTTCAAAAACTTTCTCTCTGAAATGAACATCGATATTACACTTTTAAATGAGACCCATCTGGCCTTGATACGTTTAAAGTTCCAAACTTTGTTCTTTACAGAACTGATAGATTCCGCAACGGAGGAGGCAGAACTGCGGTTGTGGTGAAGAAGAATATTCCTCACCACTCCTACTCATTTAATAACCTCCATAGTATTGAAGCCACGGCTATTGCTATTTTGAATTCTTTTAACTTCGGATTTCTTTTGAACTTTTGAAGGATTAATCTTATTGCTGCTTACAAGCCCCCTAACACCAAGCTGGATACAGGACACCTAGATGCCATTTTCCATGGAAATACTCCCATTATTTTGCCAGGAGGGGGCGGGGGTGGCTCAGTCGGTAGCGCGCCAGGCTCGTAATCTGTAGTTCCCAGGTTCGAGTCTCAGCTGGGTCAGCGTTGAGATTTATCTCCACAAAATTCCCCGCCCAGCCACCTTGGAAAGGCCGCCGTCCGTCGGATGGGACGTTAAGCCTTGGCCCGTGTGCGGGAGAGCCATACCCTGTGCACGTTAAAGAACACGCTGGATGGCCTTGACGCGAGGCTACCATCTGTCTCCCAACAGCTGTTCCAGTGGGTCCCCTCTCCCAACCTTCTCTGAGCCTTCGGGGTCCATGTGACCTGGCTATTTAGCCCATGGTGTGCAAAAAAGTGCCGCTCAGAGGTAAAACAACCCAACCCAACCCTTTGGCAGGAGACTTAAATGCCAAGCATCGACTATATAACTCTAGAAAGGGAAATAAGAGCGGCAGCATCCTTTTAGACTACTCTACCAACAAAGGATTTATTGTGGATGCACCTGAAGAACCGACATTTTATCCTTTCATATCTACTCACTGCCCAGATGTTCTGGATCTGATTATGGTTGGGCATTTTTGCCCTACTTATAATATCCAGTCCCTTAACCAACTGAACTCAGATCATAATTCCGTTCTTTTAAGATTGCTGGCAGACAGAGAGATCCAGATTTCTCAACGTATCATAATCAACTGGGTTGTTTCATCACTATCTGAATACTACATTAGTAGCCAGAAGTTCTGAAAATTCTATTACTGGCATAAATCATGAAATCAATAATCTTTGTCAAAACATCTACACTGCAAAGGCTCTCACACCACCAAGATCTCTGCCTCAGTTCCCGACTTGAACACACTGCCAGAAAACCTGCTGGGCCTCATCAAAGAAAAAAAGGTTAGGAAAAAACTCAAAGAGTATATAAATGAACAGTGGGAGAAGAAAATCAGGTCCCTATCCGTCAACGATAACTCTATTTGGAAAATGTCTGGAATCCTCAAGAAACCTTATACTACATACCCCACCATTCATGCACCTGTGGGCTTGCATGTAGCGATCAGGACAAGGCAGAAGTTTTCGCTAATACACTCGAAACTCAGTTTCAGAATAATGGCGAACTTCTTGATGATAACCTTACAGATTAAGCTGAGGATGCCTTAATCAGACTCTCGCAACTCACCGAGGTAGAAAAATGTCAAATTCACCACTTGTTCAGGGAATTGTATGAAGCCATCAAGAAGCTGAAAATCAAAAAATCTCCTGGTCCAGACCTGATCACTAACAAAATACTAAAAAATATGACCCATAAGCCTGTGGTCCTCCTCTGCGAGATTTTTAACAAACTACTGCGAAGAAAACATTTTCCTATCGTCTGGAAGACTGCACATATTCGACTTATTCCCAAACTAGGGAAAGATCCCACTTTCGCGCAAAATTCCGCCCAATCAGCTTGCTCTCCTGCTTGGGCAAGTTGAATAGGATTGACTTCTAAAATGTATGTATGTATGTATGGCTGGCTGGATCTAGGGTCTAAGGGGACCATGCCCACCACCCCTTTCAAAATACCAGTAAAGGTAAAAGAAGCAAAATTTTAAAACTTATTTTCATTTCATATATTTTTAAAGAAATTTTAAAAGAACTCTAAAATGGAGGGGGAAATATTATACTGCATTGGAAATCCAATCTTCCCCCCCTCCCTCCTCTCGATTATGTTCCATGCCCCACCCCACACCCCCGATTTTTTTATATAGGTCTGGGCACGCAGGTATGTATGTATGGTGTGTGTGTGTGTGCGCGCGTGAATGCATTATTATGTTAGTATATTATTTATGTATTTGTGTGTGTATGTGTGTTTATATGTGTCCACATGTGTGCAAGTGTCTAAGTGTGCAAGCCCGGATCTAGAAATCAACTGAGGGGAGAGGGACACAATGGAGTAAAAATGTAAAAAGGTGGGGGGGAGGGAAAAAAAGCAAGAGATTGGATTTCCAATGCAGTATAACATTTCCCCCTCCGTTTACAAGTCTTTTAAAAATTACTTAAAAAATCATTGATATATAACTCAGTTTAATAATTTTTTTATCTCTGTTACCCTTATTAGCATTGTGAAAGTGGGAGGCATGGGTTCCATCCCACCCTAGATTCGACCCTACATGTGTGCATTTGTGTATATGTCTGTGTGTGTATATGTATATGTGTGTATATCCGAGAATCTATGTGCACTTGTTTGTATGTGTGTATATATGTATGTACATGTGTGTGCATATATGCGTGTACATGTACCGGTGATATCGGTGTATGTGTATGTATATGAAATGAGTGTATGTATGTATGACCTAGGTGTATGTATATGAAATCAGTGTATGTATGTATGACCTAGGTGTATGTATATGAAATCAGTGTATGTATGTATGACCTGGATGTTTGTCCATGTACATGCTTGTATGTGTATATATGTGCGTGTACAAGTATGTATGTCTGTATGTGTGGCATAAGTATTCCTGAGCGTGCGTATGCATGTATGTTTTTTTACCAGAGCCTCATGTTAGCCATCCATTATCTGATGTTTCCCCTAAAGGTAAAATGAACTCTTGGGGAAATCAGCTGATAATGAATGTTGCCCGCCTCCCACGAACGGGGACGTCTGAGGATGGATTTATCGGGAGACATTTTTTTTTTTATCTTTTTTTTCTTTTCAATTTTTTTCCTTTTTCCTTTAAAGATTTCAAACTATTTCTTTTTGCTTGTTTTTTTCCTCTATTTTTCTTTTTTTTACATTCATCTTTTTGCAACTTTTATGTTTACAATATGACAGACATAGGATACATATAAAACTGTTGCGTATTTTCTAGTGGGGATTACTGTTTAATTTCTGTAAGTATATAAAAAGTACTGAATATATCTTTTCATGTCACATAAAAATAAAATGAATGTCAAAATGTAAAGAAACCATAACGGATACAGTTTCTTTGTAATAATGTATTGTTCCTCTTTTTCAATAATGACACATTTATCAACAGTTGTAATCTCAGTGGTACCTTCAAATAAAACTGATTCTTCAGATGTTCTTAGTGAAGAATCACTTCCATCACTAACGTATGACACAAGTTCATCTGTGCTTTCGGAAGCACTTACAAACAACTGAGGATTAGCATCCTCATACAGAGAAGAAGTGAAAGAATCTTCGGATGTCCCATCCACTGCATTTCGAACAGAATCTTCAGAAGTGGAAGATTTGGACTCTCGTAGATTCAGATCTTGTGCAGTGGGAATATTTTCTTCAATTACATCTTCAATACGAGGGGAATCCACTTGACGTTCATCTTCTCTCTTTGCAGAGACGGAAGGGAGGTAGAAAACACTGTGGGATGACGAGGGGATGTAAATGGAACCCTCCTCGTTTCTCCTTTCCGAAGCACCACCACTGCAGCATGAGCAGGTCATTTTTACATTTCTGAAACCTCTACGGAGGCTCTCTACACGTCTTCTAAAAAAACGCCCAACTCTATAGCGTACAACTAATTCGCGATTACAATTCACAGCACTTTGCATGCTGACCGGTCACAAACAAGACAAAGATGTATAGTAAATATACAACAACAATACTTCGCTTAATACAAAGTAGCAGAAATAATATTCTCTGCTTTTACAACACAATCCTTTAGCGTATACTCTTTATAACTTATTCACCTTAAACGTATCTTTAGCGCCTTATAACATATCCTCAACATAAATTCACCGATAAACGTTGTACCTTTTCGAAAGTCTAAGTCGACTGAACGATTCTTAGCGAACATAATCTTAGAAAAGAATTTTTCACTTGCATTGTTCAGAATTTTCAATATTTTAAATCTTCACTTCTTGCGTTTGCTAACAATGTTAAATGTTTCTGATGCCAGATGTAGGAAACAATGAAATCCATTTCCATGTATTAATATACCCAAAATATTCTAATAGTAGGCTGGGCTGCAATTTATAATTTTCTCTTTGTATTCGGCTACAATTCAAGCACAGATTATTATTTGAGTCTCTCAAATGTCAAATAAAACTCCATAAAATTAAAAATTGAGAAAAATTGATGATTCTCTAAGATTTAATTTTAAAACTTTGCTTGAAATATACGAACAACGAAATATTATGTAGAGTAATATTATAGATATAGGTTCTATATTACAAGATGTAAAAACACATAAAAATAACCTGATTCGGTACTAAAATTGCGAAAGTTACAAAAAGTGGAGTTGATCAGTTTTTGGCTTCTGAGAGGCTCATTTATGCCCTATCAAAAATATGTTATATACGGTATATATACACCAAAGAGCCGCCAAAACATCTCTTACGCGGCGAGCCATGGACACTACAAGATTTCGAAAGGTTCTTGTGGTATCTGGTACCAACATGTTACCAGCAGATTCTTAAACTCTTGTAAGTTACGTGATTGAGCCGCCGCAGATCGGATATCCTGTTCCAACACAAATTACAAATGCTCAATTGGATTAATGTCTGGGGAATTTGGAGGCCAGGGCAATTGTTCTGCGTAGATTTCATATATACACGGAACGACATCAAAAAGTGCCCCGTTGCTCGTTGTCACCATTGTCGGCACAGGGACAAAAGACTCGCAAGACATTTCCGCGAAATTCTGGGTGACTGGCGCCAGAATTTACCTTTACGTCTGCTGGCCTGTATTCATGCAAGCGCTGATGACATCTCCAGAGACTGCAACTTCCCCTGTGCCTCGAAATGTGCAAAGCGCTCCTACCACCAGATGCATCCCCAGGAAGGCAATCAGGACTATGGCATCAGAATGTCCCTGGGAAAGGAACGACCCACGTGGTAGAGAGTGCAACATCAAAGAAATATCAAGCTCCGTTAATATTTACTCTTTTTGATTGGTTGATACTGACCAATCGAGGGAGCAGATGAGACCCCTTTGTGAACGAGAGGGACCGGAGGAAGGAGAGAGAGGGAAAGGAGACACATACTTTCAGTGGACCAATGGAGGGAGCAGATGTGACCCCTTTGTGAACGAGAGAGACCGGAGGAAGGAGAGAGAGGGAAAGGGGACACATACTTTCAGTGGACCAATGGAGGGAGCAGATGAGACCCCTTTGTGAACGAGAGAGAAAGGAGGAAGGAGAGAGAGGGAAAGAGGACACACACTTTCAGTGGACCAATGGAGGGAGCAGATGAGACCCCTTTGTGAACGAGAGAGACCGGAGGAAGGAGAGAGAGGGAAAGAGGACACACACTTTCAGTGGACCAATGGAGGGAGCAGATGAGACCCCTTTGTGAACGAGAGGGACCGGAGGAAGGAGAGAGAGGGAAAGAGGACACACACGTTCAGTGGACCAATGGAGGGAGCAGATGAGACCCCTTTGTGAACGAGAGAGACCGGAGGGAGGAGAGAGAGGGAAAGGGGACACATACTTTCAGTGGACCAATGGAGGGAGCAGATGAGACCCCTTTGTGAACGAGAGGGACCGGAGGAAGGAGAGAGAGGGAAAGGGGACACATACTTTCAGTGGACCAATGGAGGGAGCAGATGAGACCAGTTTGTGAACGAGAGAGACCGGAGGAAGGAGAGAGAGGGAAAGGGGACACATACTTTCAGTGGACCAATGGAGGGAGCAGATGAGACCCCTTTGTGAACGAGAGGGACCGGAGGAAGGAGAGAGAGGGAAAGGGGACACATACTTTCAGTGGACCAATGGAGGGAGCAGATGAGACCCCTTTGTGAACGAGAGAGACCGGAGGAAGGAGAGAGAGGGAAAGAGGACACACACTTTCAGTGGACCAATGGAGGGAGCAGATGAGACCCCTTTGTGAACGAGAGAGACCGGAGGAAGGAGAGAGAGGGAAAGAGGACACACACTTTCAGTGGACCAATGGAGGGAGCAGATGAGACCCCTTTGTGAACGAGAGGGACCGGAGGAAGGAGAGAGAGGGAAAGAGGACACACACGTTCAGTGGACCAATGGAGGGAGCAGATGAGACCCCTTTGTGAACGAGAGAGACCGGAGGAAGGAGAGAGAGGGAAAGGGGACACATACTTTCAGTGGACCAATGGAGGGAGCAGATGAGACCCCTTTGTGAACGAGAGGGACCGGAGGAAGGAGAGAGAGGGAAAGGGGACACATACTTTCAGTGGACCAATGGAGGGAGCAGATGAGACCCCTTTGTGAACGAGAGAGACCGGAGGAAGGAGAGAGAGGGAAAGGGGACACATACTTTCAGTGGACCAATGGAGGGAGCAGATGAGACCCCTTTGTGAACGAGAGGGACCGGAGGAAGGAGAGAGAGGGCAAGGGGACACATACTTTCAGTGGACCAATGGAGGGAGCAGATGAGACCCCTTTGTGAACGAGAGAGACCGGAGGAAGGAGAGAGAGGGAAAGAGGACACACACTTTCAGTGGACCAATGGAGGGAGCAGATGAGACCCCTTTGTGAACGAGAGAGACCGGAGGAAGGAGAGAGAGGGAAAGAGGACACACACTTTCAGTGGACCAATGGAGGGAGCAGATGAGACCCCTTTGTGAACGAGAGAGACCGGAGGAAGGAGAGAGAGGGAAAGGGGACACATACTTTCAGTGGACCAATGGAGGGAGCAGATGAGACCCCTTTGTGAACGAGAGGGACCGGAGGAAGGAGAGAGAGGGAAAGGAGACACATACTTTCAGTGGACCAATGGAGGGAGCAGATGAGACCCCTTTGTGAACGAGAGGGACCGGAGGAAGGAGAGAGAGGGAAAGGGGACACATACTTTCAGTGGACCAATGGAGGGAGCAGATGAGACCCCTTTGTGAACGAGAGGGACCGGAGGAAGGAGAGAGAGGGAAAGGGGACACATACTTTCAGTGGACCAATGGAGGGAGCAGATGAGACCCCTTTGTGAACGAGAGAGACCGGAGGAAGGAGAGAGAGGGAAAGGGGACACATACTTTCAGTGGACCAATGGAGGGAGCAGATGAGACCCCTTTGTGAACGACAGAGACCGGAGGAAGGAGAGAGAGGGAAAGGGGACACATACTTTCAGTGGACCAATGGAGGGAGCAGATGAGACCCCTTTGTGAACGAGAGAGACCGGAGGAAGGAGAGAGAGGGAAAGGGGACACATACTTTCAGTGGACCAATGGAGGGAGCAGATGAGACCCCTTTGTGAACGAGAGAGACCGGAGGAAGGAGAGAGAGGGAAAGGGGACACATACTTTCAGTGGACCAATGGAGGGAGCAGATGAGACCCCTTTGTGAACGAGAGAGACCGGAGGAAGCAGAGAGAGGGAAAGAGGACACACACTTTCAGTGGACCAATGGAGGGAGCAGATGAGAGCCCTTTGTGAACGAGAGAGACCGGAGGAAGGAGAGAGAGGGAAAGGGGACACATACTTTCAGTGGACCAATGGAGGGAGCAGATGAGACCCCTTTGTGAACGAGAGAGACCGGAGGAAGGAGAGAGAGGGAAAGAGGACACACACTTTCAGTGGACCAATGGAGGGAGCAGATGAGACCCCTTTGTGAACGAGAGAGACCGGAGGAAGGAGAGAGAGGGAAAGAGGACACACACTTTCAGTGGACCAATGGAGGGAGCAGATGAGACCCCTTTGTGAACGAGAGGGACCGGAGGAAGGAGAGAGAGGGAAAGAGGACACACACGTTCAGTGGACCAATGGAGGGAGCAGATGAGACCCCTTTGTGAACGAGAGAGACCGGAGGGAGGAGAGAGAGGGAAAGGGGACACATACTTTCAGTGGACCAATGGAGGGAGCAGATGAGACCCCTTTGTGAACGAGAGGGACCGGAGGAAGGAGAGAGAGGGAAAGGGGACACATACTTTCAGTGGACCAATGGAGGGAGCAGATGAGACCCCTTTGTGAACGAGAGAGACCGGAGGAAGGAGAGAGAGGGAAAGGGGACACATACTTTCAGTGGACCAATGGAGGGAGCAGATGAGACCCCTTTGTGAACGAGAGGGACCGGAGGAAGGAGAGAGAGGGAAAGGGGACACATACTTTCAGTGGACCAATGGAGGGAGCAGATGAGACCCCTTTGTGAACGAGAGAGACCGGAGGAAGGAGAAAGAGGGAAAGGGGACACATACTTTCAGTGGACCAATGGAGGGAGCAGATGAGACCCCTTTGTGAACGAGAGGGACCGGAGGAAGGAGAGAGAGGGAAAGGAGACACATACTTTCAGTGGACCAATGGAGGGAGCAGATGAGACCCCTTTGTGAACGAGAGGGACCGGAGGAAGGAGAGAGAGGGAAAGGGGACACATACTTTCAGTGGACCAATGGAGGGAGCAGATGAGACCCCTTTGTGAACGAGAGGGACCGGAGGAAGGAGAGAGAGGGAAAGGGGACACATACTTTCAGTGGACCAATGGAGGGAGCAGATGAGACCCCTTTGTGAACGAGAGAGACCGGAGGAAGGAGAGAGAGGGAAAGGGGACACATACTTTCAGTGGACCAATGGAGGGAGCAGATGAGACCCCTTTGTGAACGACAGAGACCGGAGGAAGGAGAGAGAGGGAAAGGGGACACATACTTTCAGTGGACCAATGGAGGGAGCAGATGAGACCCCTTTGTGAACGAGAGAGACCGGAGGAAGGAGAGAGAGGGAAAGGGGACACATACTTTCAGTGGACCAATGGAGGGAGCAGATGAGACCCCTTTGTGAACGAGAGAGACCGGAGGAAGGAGAGAGAGGGAAAGGGGACACATACTTTCAGTGGACCAATGGAGGGAGCAGATGAGACCCCTTTGTGAACGAGAGAGACCGGAGGAAGCAGAGAGAGGGAAAGAGGACACACACTTTCAGTGGACCAATGGAGGGAGCAGATGAGAGCCCTTTGTGAACGAGAGAGACCGGAGGAAGGAGAGAGAGGGAAAGGGGACACATACTTTCAGTGGACCAATGGAGGGAGCAGATGAGACCCCTTTGTGAACGAGAGAGACCGGAGGAAGGAGAGAGAGGGAAAGAGGACACACACTTTCAGTGGACCAATGGAGGGAGCAGATGAGACCCCTTTGTGAACGAGAGAGACCGGAGGAAGGAGAGAGAGGGAAAGAGGACACACACTTTCAGTGGACCAATGGAGGGAGCAGATGAGACCCCTTTGTGAACGAGAGGGACCGGAGGAAGGAGAGAGAGGGAAAGAGGACACACACGTTCAGTGGACCAATGGAGGGAGCAGATGAGACCCCTTTGTGAACGAGAGAGACCGGAGGGAGGAGAGAGAGGGAAAGGGGACACATACTTTCAGTGGACCAATGGAGGGAGCAGATGAGACCCCTTTGTGAACGAGAGGGACCGGAGGAAGGAGAGAGAGGGAAAGGGGGCACATACTTTCAGTGGAACAATGGAGGGAGCAGATGAGACCCCTTTGTGAACGAGAGAGACCGGAGGAAGGAGAGAGAGGGAAAGGGGACACATACTTTCAGTGGACCAATGGAGGGAGCAGATGAGACCCCTTTGTGAACGAGAGGGACCGGAGGAAGGAGAGAGAGGGAAAGGGGACACATACTTTCAGTGGACCAATGGAGGGAGCAGATGAGACCCCTTTGTGAACGAGAGAGACCGGAGGAAGGAGAGAGAGGGAAAGAGGACACACACTTTCAGTGGACCAATGGAGGGAGCAGATGAGACCCCTTTGTGAACGAGAGAGACCGGAGGAAGGAGAGAGAGGGAAAGAGGACACACACTTTCAGTGGACCAATGGAGGGAGCAGATGAGACCCCTTTGTGAACGAGAGGGACCGGAGGAAGGAGAGAGAGGGAAAGAGGACACACACGTTCAGTGGACCAATGGAGGGAGCAGATGAGACCCCTTTGTGAACGAGAGAGACCGGAGGAAGGAGAGAGAGGGAAAGGGGACACATACTTTCAGTGGACCAATGGAGGGAGCAGATGAGACCCCTTTGTGAACGAGAGGGACCGGAGGAAGGAGAGAGAGGGAAAGGGGACACATACTTTCAGTGGACCAATGGAGGGAGCAGATGAGACCCCTTTGTGAACGAGAGAGACCGGAGGAAGGAGAGAGAGGGAAAGGGGACACATACTTTCAGTGGACCAATGGAGGGAGCAGATGAGACCCCTTTGTGAACGAGAGGGACCGGAGGAAGGAGAGAGAGGGCAAGGGGACACATACTTTCAGTGGACCAATGGAGGGAGCAGATGAGACCCCTTTGTGAACGAGAGAGACCGGAGGAAGGAGAGAGAGGGAAAGAGGACACACACTTTCAGTGGACCAATGGAGGGAGCAGATGAGACCCCTTTGTGAACGAGAGAGACCGGAGGAAGGAGAGAGAGGGAAAGAGGACACACACTTTCAGTGGACCAATGGAGGGAGCAGATGAGACCCCTTTGTGAACGAGAGAGACCGGAGGAAGGAGAGAGAGGGAAAGGGGACACATACTTTCAGTGGACCAATGGAGGGAGCAGATGAGACCCCTTTGTGAACGAGAGAGACCGGAAGAAGGAGAGAGAGGGAAAGAGGACACACACTTTCAGTGGACCAATGGAGGGAGCAGATGAGACCCCTTTGTGAACGAGAGGGACCGGAGGAAGGAGAGAGAGGGAAAGAGGACACACACTTTCAGTGGACCAATGGAGGGAGCAGATGAGACCCCTTTGTGAACGAGAGAGACCGGAGGAAGGAGAGAGAGGGAAAGGGGACACATACTTTCAGTGGACCAATCGAGGGAGCAGATGAGACCCCTTTGTGAACGAGAGAGACCGGAGGAAGGAGAGAGAGGGAAAGGGGACACATACTTTCAGTGGACCAATGGAGGGAGCAGATGTGACCCCTTTGTGAACGAGAGAGACCGGAGAAAGGAGAGAGAGGGAAAGGGGACACATACTTTCAGTGGACCAATGGAGGGAGCAGATGAGACCCCTTTGTGATCGAGAGGGACCGGAGGAAGGAGAGAGAGGGAAAGGGGACACATACTTTCAGTGGACCAATGGAGGGAGCAGATGAGACCCCTTTGTGAACGAGAGAGACCGGAGGAAGGAGAAAGAGGGAAAGGGGACACATACTTTCAGTGGACCAATGGAAGGAGCAGATGAGACCCCTTTGTGAACGAGAGAGACCGGAGGAAGGAGAGAGAGGGAAAGGGGACACATACTTTCAGTGGAGTGGGGAACGTACCACGTGTTAGACAGGAGCTCCTGCTTTCCTTTGTTCTATGCCATTCTTTGTTTGAAGACTGCTCCGAGCTCTTGGTTTTCCGATGATAGGAGACTTTAATGATCGCTCATTCACGATTCCTGTTTGTTAATTGAAATAATTTACGAGTACAAATCGGGACCAAAGCCTTCAGGTTTATGCTACCCAGTCCTTTTCAGGACTTGGATTCGTTGCTATGAATTTTTCAGATTGCCCAATTTTGTGCAGTCGAACAACTCAGGACTGAGACATGGTAACTAACCCTGGTGGAGGCCTGAGTCGACTTGTATCCAGTGGCGAACTGGGTCTAAAAATATTGGTTGCCAGGAGACAAAGGGGGCTCACTCACAACTATAAGTCTATTATTTTAACATATTGTCTAATGTTTAAGGGGGGCCCACTTGCCATCGGGCAAGCTGACACCCTGGCCAGTCCGCCACTGCTGACATTTCATTTTCATTTTTCTTAATGCGATCATCAAAACGTTTCCTGTCCAATAATGCGGTTACGAGAACATTTCTCGTGAAAACAACTGGGCTAGTTGTTTAGAATTGCAGCACTTCTTAAACCCGTGGATGATACTATCACTACAGATATGGATGATCCTAAACCCGTGAATGATACAATCACTACAGACCAGGATGATCTTAAACCCGTGAATGATACAATCACTACAGACCAGAATGATCTTAAACCCGTGGATGATACAATCACTACAGACCAGAATGATCTTAAACCCGTGGATGATACAATCACTACAGACCAGGATGATCTTAAACCCGTGAATGATACAATCATTACAGACCAGAATGATCTTAAACCCGTGGATGATACAATCACTACAGACCAGGATGATCTTAAACCCGTGAATGATACAATCATTACAGACCAGAATGATCTTAAACCCGTGGATGATACTATCACTGCAGGCCTGGAATCAAATATATATATTTCATATTGATATTTGATTCCAGGCCTGCAGTACTCTTTCACATAATACTCTGATGTCTTCTTCTTTATTCGTCCCATAGGAATAAATTAGGGTTTAGCCAATCCCTGTTTCGCCTCTTCGTGTGATCTTTAAAAGGCATATTTATCATAATTTACAGTACTTGCAAATCTGACGTCATACCCTTAATAATAATCACTACATCAGTGTTCAGCTTCTTCACCTCTCTTTTCATTGACTCTGCCACATCTTCTCTAAAGTTACCCAAAACAACCATTGATTGCCATAGTTTCGCTTTCAGATGTGTCCCCCAGAACAGTTCCTAACCAATTAATGACTAGAGTCTTGTCTACCCATTCCTTTTCGTGAACTTTCAAAATAACTTCGCTCGACGATTTCTTTTTGTCATGTATTCCTCTTTAAAATGAGATGCGGCAGTTTTTCCCTTGCGAATGCACCTAACATGACGATAATCTTTCACGTTTCATTTACTATTCTCTTTATTAGAATGGATTTTTCAACTTATAAAATGTTGACTGTGACGTCTGTAAGCATATCAGCGAAAACCGAAGCTTGATCAGCGTTGCATATCAAAGTTAAGAGATAATCATGGTCATGGTTAAGAGATAATCATGGTCGGCCATCTTGGTCAAATCCCCGCCCCTTTTACAAATAAATACACAATGCCTAGATTGACAAATTAATACACAAGGCCTAGAAAGCCGGTAATCAAAAGGAGGGAAGAAAACAGGGAAATTAAATATGGATAAAAATTTAGCTATTAAAATTTGTACAGAGTTAACAAAAATAATAGCTACCAGCTGAAGTTTAAAACGAAAAGTTTAATTAAATCATTTTATATATAAAAAATATTCCCTCTAATTCCACTATCCATGCCTTGTTTGACACACGAGACTTTGGGTTAGCTCGTTTGGTAACGCCAGACTTGTAATCTGCATTTTCAGGTTGAAATCTCAACTGTTTTTGCCTTGAGAATTTTTACGCTAATTCCAGTTCAGCGTTCGATGAGAAAGGGGGACAGAGCATGGAAAATCCGTAGGATGTGACGTTGAAGCAGTGGTATCATATATTAAAGAGCCATACAATATTCATGTGAAAGAACATGCTGGATGTGTTTGATGAAATAATTTCATCTCCCTATTACAGCTCTATTCGCAAACCCTTTCTGAGCCATTGGGGTTCTTGTGACCTCATTTTTTATCCCATTGTGTGCAAAAAAAAAATTGCCCAGTGGCAAAACAAAGTTCCCCGACCTTCTCAAAATCTTTGGTGTTCTTATGACCTGGCCATTTAGGCCACTGTGTGCAAACTCTGCCTCTCGAATGCAAAACAACCAAACTTTTGGCATAAAAAGTATTGAACTCTTTATGGTCTTTGTACTAATTTAGTGAGGCGCCTCAAAATCCAACCATTCCTGCGCAACACTCTCCTACCTCTTCCCAA
The DNA here is from genome assembly GCA_038380435.1 of Ryuthela nishihirai. Classification (NCBI taxonomy): domain Eukaryota; kingdom Metazoa; phylum Arthropoda; class Arachnida; order Araneae; family Heptathelidae; genus Ryuthela; species Ryuthela nishihirai. The sequence goes on along the minus strand of JAWZYU010000002.1, from coordinate 36,086,524 downwards.
GCCTCCTTTGAATTCACCTTTAGAGATGTTCCAATTCCGTGTACTTTCTGAACCCTTATTCGGAATTACTTCCGGTGTCAGAGGAAATGAGTGCTCTCGTCTCCCTGTAACGTATTTCACTACTTCGATTTCAATTTCTTCGAGCTTGGTTGAATTCCTCTGAATCTTACATTTTTCTTTGCTTACTTTCGTTCACTCATATTTATGGTATGGGTATTATACAAGTCTCAAAACTGACTGCTGGGTAGACGGAGCATAAAGAATGGGAGAGTTCCTTGAGTCTGTCCTGAGAGATAATATTGTCTGTCTTTCAGGCATATCCATTTTATTAATATTAATAATAATAATAATCTTTATTCATATTCATGTTAGTTATAGAAAAGTTTAAACAAATGACCCGCAAAGCATCTGCTTATCTGCAGGAGAGTACTAAATCCCATATACGCAAATTTTTACTCGTAACATTTTTAAAAATATTTGTGAACTGCACAATAACAGTAAAAACAAACCAACTGCAATATGCAGGAGAGCCATATGCAGGAGGGCTCTGTGTACGGAGTCAATTACAACAACAGTTGAACAGTTATTCAAGATAGGGTAATTGCCCGATTTACCATTGAGATGTGTGTTGATGTTCATTATTCACTCAATCGCATTTTCAAGCGACACAAATTTTGGAGTGTTCTTTTTCATTTCATACTTTTATCCCTCGCCATAAATATGCATTCAAAGAAATCATAGGTCTGAGGCGAAAGTAAAACAGTCACACAGATATATGATACAAATATCATGGTATCCAAATAATCAATGGTATCCAAAATGAATGGGTTATCCAAAATACTTTTTATGTGTATATTTCATGTTCAAAATATGTTTTGTATTTGAATTTTAATGTTAATTAGCTACCAATTTTGTTTTAAATTATATAATAATAATAATAAGTAAAATATTCCTTTTAAAATTTATATATTAAATTCAACTAAAATTCAAGAATGTATCATTCGTGATATGCATAAGAAAAGGTAGAAATGAAAAAAGCACAAATCTGGATAAGGTCTTCTGTAGTCTGAAGTTGAGTTTAAAATAACGGTTACCGGACAACTCTGTGAGCAGGATGGTCTGATACTGAGAACAACTACGAAATGACGATATATTCACTGACACATCTGGGCAAGGTACTAAGTTAGACAACCGTCTATCTTTAGGTAATGGGACGTAAGAGAATATGATTATAAGTCCCATAATCAATAGCATCAGAAAAAGAATCTTGCAAGCCACTTCATTTTAAAAAATTCTTCACTTTTAATAAATCTTCGACCATATCCATCCATCTCATTCTAGGTGGCATTGCCACATTAAACTTTATGGGGAAGGGCTTTATTGTCCATAAAGATGAAATAAAGGTCGATAAGAAACCTCAGAAAAACCTCATAAAAGGCGCAAGAATCTTGTCACTTTATCGCTGTATAGTAATAATCAGGGTGTTTTTGTGAAATGGCATTTCATCAAAATGGTCCCTTTCCCTGACAATACATGAGTTGTGGCGAATTGTTTGTTCGCTCGAGAAGAATATACATCGAGAATCGGTGTTCAAACTGAATCTTGACATCTGCAAAGAGCATTTTTTTATAAGTCTCCAAAGATAATGTTTCACTACATTAAGCAATACCTTCAGTTAAAGGGGGTGAGGAAGACACAACACAATAAACTTTATGCATACAATTTCGTTCAAGAAACTTTCTGTAACAATGTGTTATGAAACTGTCGTCCTTGTGATCACTGACAGCTCGAGAGACAGTTATCTAGCTCTCATTTCTCTGTATTATCTTGCTGTTTAAAGATAGCTAGTGGACTTTTAAGGGTTGGGTCCTCTGACGACCTTGCTTGGTCGACTAATAACTTCTGCTTTTTTTTTGAAATTTCAATATATTAAGAGAATATTTTAAGATAAATCTCCAAAGTATAGAGAATGCATTTTAAAATAAATCACCAAAGCATTGAGACGACATTTTGGAATAAATCTCGAAAGTACTGAGATGACATTTTGAGATGAACCCCAAAGCATTGAGAGGACATTTTGGAATAAATTTCGAAAGTATTGAGAGGACATTTTGATATGAATCTCCAAAGCATAGAAGGCATTTTGAGATAAATCATCAAAGTATTCAGAGGACGTTTTAACAGAAATCCTCAAAGTAGTGAGACGATATTTCGTGATAAATCTACAACGTTCTAACAGGACATTTTGAGCTAAATCTCCAAAGTAATGAGAGGATGTTTCGAGATAAATTTCCAAAGTAATGATAAATCGATTTGAGATATATTTCCAAAGTACTGACAGAACATTTTGAGATAACTCTCCAAAGTATTGAAAGAAAGCTTTGGGATATACACCTAAGAACCAAAACATTATGACCAGGGTGTCTTTATGCAAATCGAAGCAACTGCAAGTAAACAACGGCGGTGTGAAGGTCATGAAAGGTATAAATAACACTTAATACTGAGCTCTATTAATCAGTGTTATTCTTGCTCTTCTGATATGAAAGGCAGTGGGCTTGGTTGGGTTGTTTTACCTCTGAGCGGCACTTTTTTGCACACCATGGGCTAAATGGCCAGGTCACATGGACCCCGGAGGCTCAGAGAAGGTTGGGGGAGGGGACCAACTGAAACAGCTGTTGGGAGACAGATGGTAGCCTCCCGTCAAGGCCATCCAGCGTGTTCTTTAACGTGCACAGGGTATGGCTTTCCCGCACACGGAGCCACGGCTTAACGTCCCATCCGACGGATGGCAAGCCCATCGGTGTCCCCTACTGACCGTGGGCAGGGCGGGGAATTTTGCGGAGATAAATCTCAACGCTGACCCAGCTGGGACTCTAACCTGGGAACTACAGATTACGAGCCTGGCCCGCTACCGGCTGAGCCACCCCCGCCCCAAAAGGCAGTGGGCTTAAGTGAGTTTGACAAAGGCCAAATTATAATGGCCAGACAACTGGATCAGAGCATTTCTGAGCCGGTGCTTGCGGTCTGTTCAAAAAGTGGTCCAAGGAGGGAAAAACCATGAACCACTGGCAAGGTTTTTGTACTGCAAAATAAAATAAAATAATTATTATTATTTAAAAAGTATGACTAAAACTAATTTAGTGTATTTACTCTAAAATCAGTGTAATTTAGTTTTATTCTAAATTTTATGATTTGCAATAGCTGAAGCTAGGCAATAGACATTGCAATAGCTGAAGCTATTGCAATGTCTAAAAAATTAGCACAATTTTTGGGAATTTTTTATTACATGTAAAACAGTAGTGGTCATTTCCAATATTGCATGATATGTACTCATATTTTCTCTTAATCCATAGTGCGATTTATAGAAAAATGATCAATTATTTAGAAGTTTAAGAATAATATGTTTTTCCCAATAATTTCAATAATTAAAAAAAATGGTTAATATAGATAGGAGTCTACAATTCTTTAAAAACATTTTATCTCCTTTTTTGCATATAGGCTTTACAATAGCAGTTTCAGTAGTTCATAAAAATACCAAAATTAAAAGATTTATTTATGATTTTTGTTAAAAAAACAGTGCGTGCTATTATTAACAATTTTTAATATTTTGCAATTTATCATATCCGTAACATTTATTTTCATTTAAGTTGCTTATACTGTCATTGAATTTATTTCCTTCTGTCTATTTAAAAAAATAAAGATTTTTGTTATTTGAGATAGAGTGATAGTTATGAAAGTTACTAATTCCCTCATTACTCTCTTTGTTAGCATAAATAAAATCATAATTAAAGCTTTAGCTAATTTTACTCTCTCAATACATTTGTATTGCCGAATCAGAATTTTTTCCTTTAAAAATTTGTTTCGTACATTTCCATTGTTTCTTCGTATCTTTGTTTTTACATTTTTTAAATTCAGTTTCATAATATTTAGTTCAAAAATTTTCTCTTTTTTAAACTATGTTATTTTTAATTATTCTATATTCATCATTGCATTACAATACGAATAGATTTCTTTCTTGTGTCTTAATATAGTATTTATCTATTTTAATCAAATTAATTACCTCATCAATTATCCAAGGATTACGTTGATTTTTAATTTTCCTTCAAAAATAAAATATATTTATTTGCTATGGTGATATTGCATTATGAAGTAACCCTGAAAAAGATTGATGAATATCTTTAAATTATCAGTTTTTCATTCGCATTTGCTTCCATCCTCTTTGTGTCAATCCTGTTTCTTTGATTGATGAATATCTTTAATTTTCTTTGATTGATGAATATCAATCCTCTTTGTATATAAAATCCGATTAATAATCCGTATGTATATAAAATCCGATTTAACTTAAATTGTAGCCTGAACTTTTTACTAACTTTTTACCTGAACCTGGATTTTTATAGTAGATTAGGGTCAAGTCATAGCCTGGACTTTTATTGTAACTTAGAGTCAAATCGTAGCCTGGTCTTTTATATTAGCTAGGATCAACTTGGACTTTTATAGAATAGAGTGGACTTTTATAGTAACTTAGAGTCAAATTGTAGCCTGGACTTTTATACTAGTAAGGCCAAATTGTAGCCTAGACTTTTATAGTAGCTAAGGGTCATATTGTACCGTGGAATTTTATAGTAAGGTCAAATAACTTTTGTACTTTCCTTAAGGTCAAATTGTAGCCAAATACAAGCAAAAAATTATAAATTGCCCCATGTCTACTATTCGAACTTTTACCGTATATAAGTTCCATCTCATTGTTTTTAGATGCGAGGGTGGCTCAATCGGCAGCGAGCCAGACTTCTAATATGCAGGCCCCAGGTTCGAATCCGACCTGGGCCAGAGTTGAGATTTATCTCCGATAAACCCTTACCCTCGGTTGCTCCTCGGTGAGCAGGAGACCCCGATGGGTTTGGTAAAGCCTATTGTGCAGGCTAACGGCTTTGTCGGGGTTGTGGGAGGGCCGCCGGCTGGGTTTGTCTGGTTACTGGCCAGGTGTCCCCGAAGCGGCCTCGGCACGGTTAAGGCCGAGACGGCGAGCGGGCTGTGGTGCCCGGCTCGATGGAGAGGACGAAGTTGAAGGTTATGCTGAAAGGATTGTAGCCCCGATTAGGCGTGGCCTATCGATGGAAGTGCCTAGGAGCCTCTGCTGCAGAGGTCTCAAAAAGTTAGGACTTCTATTTATTTTTCTGGCTCAAAATTCAAAAGACACCATCTTTTAGTTTATTGTTGGCAATTATCTGGACAAAATTCAGTCAGTGTTGGGCATATTCCTGGGCACCACTCAAAATTTCAAAAGATCCCACTCTCACTGCACCTCAATGATTATCTCTACAGGCAGGCAAATAAATCCCATGCATTGCTTTTCTCTTCACAAAAGTCTTCTCCCGCTGTAGGCAGGTTCAACGTAAGGCAAGCTAAACTGACAGGAACCTTTTTAGTCGATGGTGGTTTCAGTGACATATTCCTGGGCACCACTCAAAATTTCAAAAGATCCCACTCTCACTGCACCTCAATGATTATCTACACAGGCAGGCAAATAAATCCCATGCAGTGCTTTTCTCTTCACAAAGGTCTTCTACCGCTGTAGGCAGGTTCAATGATATAAAGTCATATTACTGCGGTGCACCGGGATTGACACGATTTATTTCGTTGTCTGTCGGATGGGATGTAAAGCCCTAGTTCCTTGTGCGGGAAAGCCATACCCTGTGCACGTTAAAGAACACGCTGGATGGCCTCGACAGCAGGCTACCGTCTGTTTCCTAGCAGCCGTCAGCTGTCCAATAGGTCCCCTTCTCTAATCCTTCGGGGTCCTTATGAGCTGATCATTTAGTCCATTGTGTGCAGAAAATGCCGCTCGGAGGTAAAACAACCCAATTCATTCTTTTATATACTGTTAGAGATCCGACAATATTCTTAAATTCCATTATCGTCTTTAAAGAAGATCTTTATTTATTAATTTAGTAGTAGAGTATCACAGGAGATGCCCCGTAGACATGAGACACATGAAATATTTAGTTGAATAAATTTAGTTTTGCAGTGAGTGGGATTCGTGGAAGACATGGTTTCGAATACCACTCACGACAAAACTAAATTTTTTCGCTTTATTCATATATTTTGATCAACATTGTACTAATATAACTTATATATGTATTACTACGGGAAATTTATTTTACATAAACTATTTATTCACTAATTCTTGTCCCTAAAGAAATGAAAACTATTCAGATCTACCATCACATGTGCATGCCCAGTATGGAGGTATGCTAACAAGACGACTCTAGACCCTTTTCAGACTTTTCAGAATAAATGCCTAAGATCAGCTATTGACATCCCATTTAATACGTAACAAACAATAACATACACAACGACCTGAAAATTCAATATATTCATCAAAAGAAATACTGCAGATTTGTTCAAAATTATTAGAAACATTATATTTGAATTTATTCAAAAAATTACTGACAAGATCACAAATTTCATTTCAATAGTCAAGCGATCCAAATTTTTCTTGGATATTGAAACTTAAGTCTATTTTTCTTCTAATTTAGACTATTTTCCGTTAGTACTGTCGCTCAAAAAAGTATCCGAACACTATGGTTAATTACAAAATTCAGAAAAAATATCTGGCAGCGACTTTTTTAGAAATTAGTGATCTGGCAACCTTCGTGTCACGTGACACGAAGGTTGCCAGATCACTAATTTCTAAAAAAGTGATCTGGCAACGATTCGTGTCACGTGACACGAATCGTTGTCAGATCACTATTTTCTAAAAAAAAGTTGCCAGATATTTTTTTTGAATTCTGTAATCAACCGTAGTGTTCGGATACTTTTTTGACCGACTGTACCATTCGGCCCTTTCGTGTTTGCATTATTCAGAAACAGTCCGAGCCCTTTGGGCTCATATAAATATGATTTAGACATTTGTCATTCATGACAAAAGAAAAAAAATGCAAGTCTCATTAGGAGGTGAAGTAAGATGGATGAGTCTAAGGGTTGAATAAACCCGTTTTCGGTTCTATCACATAACGATATCCGACTAAAGAAAACAGAAAAGTGCCCTTGTCTCGGAGATGTCTTGTTACTCGTTTACAACATTTCTTTCAATCCTGTGCATCAAGCGTTGCTTTTGATTGCGAAAGAGCAGTAATGATTGGAGTAATCAGCCTCTACTAAGATAATCTGCTGACAAACATTGACGAAGCTCAAGTTTCTGCAAATGTTTTCTGAAAACATATGCAGCGACCTTGACTTATACATTCAGAATTCAATAGCAATCGGAAGAACATTCCACTTAAATTCTAACTTACTCGAAACAATCAATTATAAATGCATTATCATTCAAAGCTCTTTCGAAATCATTTACAATCACAAGTTGAATTTTATTTTTCAAATATTTATTTTAAAACACTACTATTACTGAGGGGAATAATGACATAGATAAAAATATGATAAATTACCCTTTCAAGCAGCAACTCGCCACAGAGGTTTGACAGGAACTTGTCAGTTTAATTCGTCATAGAGAAGATCTGTGAGAATCGCGGGATCTCATTGGAAAGAAAAGGTAAGGAAATAAATTAGCATCCTTTATTCCTGTTTTCAGCACAGTCCGTTTGATTATGAGCTACTTAAATCAATCACTCTATCGTTGACACAACGTTATCACATGCTATTCATTAAATATAATTTTGTAAAAAAAATATAGCGGAACTCCTTTAGTCCAGTTCTATTTTGAATAAAATTTATTGAGGAAATTAATTTATTTTAATTTAAGGATTACTATTAGCTTAAGAGTTTAATTAGATTAATTAATTAAAGAGTTTCACTAAATATCGAAGACGGAAAGAAAAAACAGCTGTCTGTGCACGAGTGTTATTGATAAATAAAAAAATAATAAATAAATACCCCCTCAAGCAGCTGCTTGCCACAGAGGTCTGACAGGAGCCTGTCAGTTTATATCCCATAGTAGAAGGTCTGTGAGGATGGCAAGACCTCAGCAGAAAAACAACACATACAACCATGCCTTATCCGGGGCTCGAACCCAGGTCCCTTAGATCAGTAGCCAAGCGTGCTAACCACTCAGCCTACTACGATGTTATTTTTTCTAGAACAGTGGTCTATAATTTGTGGTCCCCGGCCCTCCAGGAATCCATGGGCGACTTTAAATTTTCCAAAGAGATCTAACGTAGACAGTACGGTTACCGTGTCTATATAACGCGTCGTTTATTGTTTTTGGCTGGAATTATGTCAATTCAGTATGGCAACACCGACTACACGGGATGATTGCAAGTTTAAAATGGCCTTTGAAAGGCATCAGAATTTATGGAGCATTAAATTTTTCAGTTAAAATGTTTAGATTAAAATTACGAAATAGCCAATAAATGAACAGATATGCAGAATATATTACTATTCTTGAGACTTTAGCGAGTTCTCATTGCGAGGATCTATATATTTAAAAAAATGTATCAGGTAATGAATGATCGAAAGAGAGTCCTCAGAAGGAGTTGTACGGATTTCAACAGAGTTAGAAAGAGTTTAAGTTACTAGTAGTAGTTAGATTTAAAAAGAGTTAGAGTTAGCAGTAGTTATAGAAAGAGATTAGAGTTAATAGTAGTAAAACAGAAACAGTTAGTAATAGTAGTTAAGGTTAGGAATAGTAGTTAGAAAGAAAGAGTTAGAGTTAGTAGTAGTATTACTTCGAATTAGAAAGAGAGACCGCTAAAGAATGAAACTTCATGGATTCCATGGCGCCAAACTAGAGAGACTAGGGAGTATTTCTGCTCTAAAAATGGCGCCAAAATGGTTGGGATCCAGTATTCCAGAGATATGCTTAGTCAAGCTGATTATAAAACTCCTAAAGTTGAGTAATAGTGACAACAGATGTATCAGCCCATACGATTATCAGTTCCCCAACATCTCACAGATGTTCGATAGGAATGACATATGGGCAGCTAGCTGGCGATGTTAAAAAAAGTCAATCCTAAATGTTCTGAAAACCATTTCTGTAGAATTTGATCCTATGGTCTTATTAATTTCCAAGTTAAAATATATGATTCGGTATTGGAAGAGTAACTGTTCTGCCTGTACTTTTAGATATTTTATTTCTCAATAAATGTTGTTATTATTGTGTTTTTCATAAACCTGGGGGCGGGGGTGGCTCAGTCGGTAGCGCGCCAGGCTCGTAATCTGTAGTTCCCAGGTTCGAGTCCCAGCTGAGTCAGCATTGAGATTTATCTCCGCAAAAATTCCCCGCCCTGCCCACGGTCAGTAGGGGACACCGATGGGCTTGGAAAGGCCGCCGTCCGTCGGATGGGACGTTAAGACGTGGCCCCGTGTGTGGGACACATACCCTGTGCTCGTTAAAGAACACGCTGGATGGCCTTGACGGGAGGCTACCATCTGTCTCCCAACAGCTGTTCCAGTGGGTCCCCTCCCCTAACCTTCTCTGAGCTTTCGGGGTCCTTGTGGCCTGGCCATTTAGCCCATGGTGTGCAAAAAAGTGCCGCTCAGAGGTAAAACAATCCAATTCAATTTCATAAACCTGAGTTGTATTCGTCATTGAATTCATCATAAAACGTCTTCCTCTGAGGAGACGGTCTGGGATTTTAGCGGCCTTCATTATCTAATTAAGGGAATGATCCGTAATTGGGTAATGCTGGAAACACAACGCAACGCAAACATACATTTAAGGAGCTGAAAAAAATTGGTTTTGACATGAGTGGGCTCCTTATATCATGAGTTCCATGTCTACAGGTCTTATCCTGTGATTCATTACTACTGATACATTTCAGTTTTTATACTTCTCCACACAATTTGAAAAGTGCTTGCAACCGCGAGTAGCGCACAACAGCAAGTGCAGGAGTCAAGTGCCTTGCTATTGAAAAGTCGAGTTTAAAAACTTAACTGCGGTAGCGAGTGGCAGGTGTTGCAGCCACAGAGCGCAACGCATACCCGGCAAAGCGCAAAAGCTTCTAGCTCCGTGTCTTTCCGTCACCAAGCCTCCCAATTTAACCTGAATACGGCAGCGGAGGAGGTCAGTGGGCTACATATATATAAAGCATCCATGTTGGCGTCACAGAGAACATTCACTCGTCCCGTTGTTCGAGCGTCTCGGACTGTTCCGCTAAATCTAAGGTAAGAGTTTTTCCTATTGACTCGAGGCGGTAAAAGCCTAATCCCTTCTCGCTTACAGCTTTTCTCTTCTACTTGAAAAGTAAAAGTGATAGTTTTAGATTAACTTCGTCTTATCTATAGTCAGTAAATATGCTTTAAGCCTGCTCTGTTGATAACATCATTGCTGCTCATTGTACCTCAGTTATTGTGTTTTCGGTCATATAATAAAAAAAATAATACCCCCTCAAGCAGCTGCTTGCCACAGAGGTCTGACAGGAACCTGTCAGTTTATATGCCAAAGTAAAAGATCTGAGAGGATGGCAGGACCTCAGCAGAAAAACGACACATACATCCATGCCTTACCCGGGGTTCGAATCCAGGTCCCTTAGATCCGTAGCCATCTCCCGCTTTAAACTATACCAAAAGGAAGAAAATTAGTCGAATAGTGAAAATACTGCCAACTAGATTGAATGAACCTGAACAGCTCTCGAACCAAAAAAAACATGGAACTATGGAAATAAGAAGGAAAGAAGGAATAAACATGGAAATTAGAAGTTACATAATATTAGAATTTAAGTGGAAGCTATTTTTCAGAAGTGTAAGGAAAATATAAGTTAAAACAAATTAAACTAATACACCCACCGTTCGATTTACATGGTAGACTGGTTCTGATAAATCACCGTGTAAATCGAAACCGAGCATACTGAAACCAACAACACGGAACAAAAGGGGGATGGGTTCCAAAAAAAAAATCCTTGTTATGAATAAACGTATATTGAAAGTTTTATTTATACATATTTAACTGAAATTTCAGTTCAGCAGTAATAATAAGCATTAACGTAACATTATTTTGCACTTCATTTACACTAATCCAGATAAGCTTAGATTAATTTCTCATACATTTCTTTTTGGTCACGAAAAACACTCATCGTAAATGTAAACGTACACTATTGAATTTAAAGACGAAACTTGAAAGAAAGATATATATGAACGGAATGTAAACTAGAAATTAAGCATTTGCACCAATACTTAGTGCTTTATTTTGTAAATTTAGCATTTATATGATATTTTATGAAGTAAATGTACTTAGGAATCAGTTGTATTTAGGCTATATAAATAGTCTACAAAGTTTTACAAAACGGTTTTAGCTAATCTGAAAAATACGATCTAGAACGGTCAGATATCGCTGCCGATTTAAATCAGATCATTTCATTAAGATGTAGCCAGACAAATTGCATTGCAAAGAATATAAATATAACTTGTTTCAGATGGCGATTTTATTAATATATGAATTTATTATCATCTATTTATTCTTGAAAGCAAACGATATCAATTAAAACAGTTTAATCGATTATTACTTTGGATTGACAGTTAATAATCTAATTTGACGCTCTAATAATACTATTTCGTTATCATCGTCCTCTAGCAGCCATTAGCTACAGGGGTTAAACCAGAATGTATAACTTAGTTCTCCAAACACATCACTCTTGAGCTACATCTGCTGCATCTCGCCACTGTATCCAATTCTAACGAGATCCTGTTTCACATTGTCTTTTTACATCATCTTGCGCCTCTCCCGCTTTATGAGGCCTTTAGACACACTGTTCATAACCCTATTCACTATATTTATGCATACGGGCAGCATGGCCAAACCAACAGAGTTCTGCACAATATGCTGCTCAAAGGAGGTTGCCGGCTCCTTTGCTTAACCTCATCATTACTTACAAAGTTGAACCACCTAATGCCCAAGATACTGCGTAAGCATTTAGAATCAAAGGCATCAAGTTTCCTGCTTTCTCGTTTGCAAACTGTCCAAGTTTCAGTAGCATAACTAACCCTAGAAAGAACCAAACTATTATATAGTTTACGTTTAGTCTTTCGGTGTATAATCTATTTCTCCACACTCTCCATAGATTCTTAAAAGTCCCAGCAGCAATCCCTGTTATCTTGTTTATCTCATGCCTCACATCATCAGTATCTGTTACGTAGCTCCCAAGATAATTAAACGGAGACACCTTCCCACGGTACAATCATTCAGATTAAGTAAATCATCTACATACATAAAAAATCTAAACGAAGACAATTCGTACTGTATAAAACAGAGTCCTATAATAGTGTAATTCGAAACTGGTTGCATTTTTTTCGACCGTGTAAATCGAGGGACATATTATATATGCATATTAATATTTGTCTATCGAGAAACATTTATATTATATGCATATTAATATTTGTTTTAAAGTTTTACAAATAAATACCCATCGGTAGAATTTTAATACAAATAATTTAAAAGGTAATCAAAATTTTCTCAATTACATGGATTTTTTTCTCTGTGCTCTTGTGGAAGTGAACGGAAGGTGAGGGCTGCCAGATTAGTGTGGCCTACTGATCTGAACAACTATGGCTACTTTTCTTTTTTTTTCTACCCTGCTGAGGAGTGGTCAAACCCACTGGACTGGACAAATATATGGCTCTGAGCTTGATTATGGATCCTGATTTTGCTGCACTAGTGGGCTTCTGTGGAGGGAAAATCTTCCGCTGTGTTTACTGTTTGTTTGTGGGTTGACAGCCCCAAGTGAATAGATTCACAGGATATGTTTATTAGCTGGTGGATAATTCTGAGCAGAGGTCATCGCAAGCACCTGAACTCTTTGATTCTATTGGATTCAAATTCTATTCAATTCAAATTCTACATTGGAGGAAGTCTTCCAGTGTAGATGGCTTCAGCCTTTAGTGGTGAGGGAACGGGTCTTTGCCCCATGTCTGCGATTAGGGGGCTGTTTGATATTGTCGGCATTCCGGCTCTCAATAAATATAGTTTCTTTAAATATCCCACTAACCATTTTCTCTCCATAGGTAGTTGGAATGTGAGGACTCTGCACAGAGCTTTTTCTCTTGATGTCCTCACACAAGAATTTCACCATTATAATTTAGATATTCTCGGCTTGCAAGAGACCAGATGGGCAGACAAAGGTCAGATTCTTAAAAATAATCTTAAATTTCTCTTTTCAGGGAGGGACGACAATAAGCATCACCAAGGTGTGGGTCTGCTTCTCAGCAGACACGCTAGTAATGCTCTTCTAGGATATGAGTGCATTAATGAAAGGTTTATTACAGCAAAATTTCAGACAAGCATTAAAGACTTGAATGTTATCTGCTGTTATGCCCCCACTGAGGATGCCGATGAGGATGAGAAGGATAGGTTTTATGGACAACTTCAGGATATTTTGAATTCTGTCAAGAAAGGAGATATTACCCTTGTTCTCGGTGACTTCAATGCCAAAGTTGGTACTGACTCTGATCTTTGGGGAGGGGTGATAGGCCCTTTTGGTATTGGTAGCTGCAATAGCAATGGGCAACGTCTCCTACAGGTAAGTAAACTCAATGGTTCAGAATAACTAACACATATTACAAACACCGCGACATACATAACTACACATGGGTTTCACCTGATGGGCTGCATAGGAATATGATTGATTATATATTAATTAACAGCAAATGGGCTAGTCTGTTAGGAATACCAGGTCATATAGGGGAGCTGAAATTGGATCTGACCATTACCTTGTTAAAAGTGTCTTGCAACTTAAACATAAAAAGTGTTGTGCTAGGGTTAAAAAATTTACCTTTAATACTGAAGCTCTGAAAAATCCAGTTATAGCCAAAGCTTACCATGATAGGTTACTTAGTCATTATGACAGTCATGGTTTGCTTACTACTGAAGTTGAGGAAGAATGGGGCCGTTTAAAACAGGCGTTTTTGGAAACTAACAGTACTCGTTTAGGAAAAAAGGAGCAGAGGAGGCAGAATAATTTGAGTGATAAGGCACTTGAGCTTATTTCAAAAAGAAAGAACTGCAGGAATGTCCTTAATCAATACCCTACTAGTCTTAATAGAAAGCATTACAGAGAGCTTAATAAACATGTAAAGGATCAGTTAGCTGCTGATAAGAATCTCTGGCTTGATGGTTTGGCTGACAAAGCCGAGGAAGCAGTTAGACAGCACAACAGCACAGAGCTGTACCAGATAGTTAATGTTTTGTGTGGTAGAAAACGAACAGGTATACAGGGATTGTAGGATAAACAAGGTTATAGAAGGTGAGGATTCTGTCCTGGATAGGTGGGCTGAGCATTTCAGTGATGTTCTAAACAATGTGGTTAGTTCTACTCCCATTGTTTGCAATCATGATAGATGCATTGGTGGCTTTAATGTTGGCCCTATAACACAATCTGAAGTTATTTTGGCTGTTTCTAAACTTAAACTACATAAATCCCCAGGGGTAGATGAAATTACTACGGAAATGCTTAGAGCTGGGAATGTTTCGGTTACCACTTGGATGACTGAAATTCAGAATATATTTTATGATAAAGGTATGGTTCCTAAGGATTTTACCAGAGCTATTGTTATCCCTATTTTCGAAAAAGGTGATCGCAGTTCTTGTGATAACTATAGGGGTATCAGCCTACTCTCTGTTCCAGGTAAAGTTCTTTCCATGATTGTGCTTAATAGAATTAAGAATCTGGTTGACAGTCAATTGCGTGATGAGCAATGTGGATTCAGAAGTGGTAGGGGATGTGTGGATCAAATATTTTCACTTAAGCAGATTCTTGAGAAACTTTTGGTTGCTAGCTTTGTTGATTTCAAAAAGGCTTTCGACTCTGTTGATCGTCATAATTTGTGGTTTATTGTGAGATCATATGGTATACCTGACAAGTTAGTTAACGTAATGAAAGCTCTCTATAATAACACTGAGTCGTGTGTGAGAGTTGGTAAGGCTTGTAGCAATTGGTTTAGCATTACGTCTGGTGTTTGACAAGGGTGCATTTTGTCTCCTTTTCTCTTTAGCTTGGTTATTGATTATGTTATGCGAAATTCACTTCACGGGAAAGGTTTTGGCCTTAAATGGACTGGAGATGCGAAAATTTCTGATTTAGATTATGCTGATGATTTAGCCCTTTTGGCAAATGATGTTGATGAGATGAAATCTTTCATTCGAGCTGTTGATGAGACCGGTAGTAGAGTAGGTTTGGTTATAAACAGAGAGAAAACTAAAGTGATGAAAATTGGTCAGGCAGGCTGTGATTCAGTTAATCTGAATGGTTGCACCCTTGAGCAGGTGTCACAGTTTAATTATCTTGTGAGCTACATAACAGATACTGGTGATGTGCGGCATGAGATTAACAGACGAATAGGGATTGCTGCCGGGACTTTTAAAAATCTATGGAGAGTGTGGAGAAATAGGCGTATACACCTAAAGACTAAAATTAGACTGTATAATAGTTTGGTTCTTTCTAGGGTTAGTTATGGTAGTGAAACTTGGATACTTTGTAAACAAGGTAACATGAAATTATATTGCCTCCTTTAAGCAGCATATTGTGCAGAGAGAGACTCCGTTGGTTTGGCCATGTTGCCCGTATGAATAATTATAGATTGACGAATAGGGTTATGAACAGTGTGCCTAAAGGCCTCAGAAAGAAGGGGAGACCTAGGATGCGGTGGGCAGACAATGTCAAACAGGACCTTGTTAGAATTGGTGTGCAGTGGCCAGATGCAGTAGATGTAGCTCAGGATAGACTTGCTTGGAGAACTAAATTGCACGGTCTGGTTGGACCTCTGTAGCCCATGGCTGCTTGAGGATGTTGATGATGATGATGTTGTACACATAAGGAGAGGTCATGTTTCGGTGACTCCGGTAAAATGTGAAATTAAATTGACCAGATCAGGGATGGCTAAACTTATATATACAATGTGCTATAAGTTGTGGCTGCCAATGGACTAGATTTAACTGTGCAGAATCGAGGCTCATTGTATGTTCTTCAATACAATGAGCAGAAATCGAGGCTCATTGTATGTTCTTCAATACAATGAGCAGAAATCGAGGCTCATTGTATGTTCTTCAATAACTTTCAAAAGTTTATTTGTTCTTATTTTTAATGAATAAAATTTATATCTAATAACATGCTGTGAATGCGAAGAGAATTACAGAAGAAAGAAAATGATACAACAACCATAAAATGAATATAAAAGCTAACTGATAAATAAAAGACAAATTTAATTCTATTTATTTTTGATTGTTGGATCTAAAACAGAGTGCAGTTTTTTGGTTCCATTCAAAAGAGCGAAGGTGAGAACATCGAGTCAGTACTCAGCGAATGTTCTAAATCACGGCCTCCCAAACCCGTCTCATTTCAAAATACTTGCGGTTCATAACGCAAATAATCAGTATATTGAATCTGGCTCATTTCTAGATTATTTTCATCAAATGTTTTATGGTATATATATATAGCTAAACAAATTTGGCATTGCACAGTAATCATTAAAAAAACTGTATCTTTGCTATTTAATCAAGATATATTCGTCCTAAACAAGACCTAACGTCTTAAAAATGCAGTTTTTTTTTTCTATTCATTACTTATTAGAAACTAGCTGAACTTACCCGGCGCTGCCCGGGTGTCACTTTTAACCTGTATATTCTTATTTTAACTGCATTAAAGGTAATTTTGTAAGACCCCCCCCCCCTCCCTTTAGCACAGATTTTCAACAGGAAGAAATATGCCCGGATTGTTGTTGACGTCAGCGAGCACTCTTCATAGCCCGTGGCTTAATTTCTGCGTAAGCTATTGAGATTTTATTTCCGTTACCACAGATTTTGCTACCCTATGGCTCCCGTGATATTCGTTCGCACATTCCAAATTTCCTGCACATTCCCTTGGATGCAATCTGGTTATTTCTTGGATCTACATTAGTTGCCCAGTGATTGCCCCGTGTTGCCCGGTGATTGGTTTAAAAATCCGATTCTCACTTGGCCCGTGGCTTCATTTCTACACAAATTGTGACAGCTCGTATCTCAATTTTAACCTGCATATTCTGTTGTTTCCTGCACTAAAGGTAAGTGATTTCCCCCCCCCCCCCCGACATTTTATCACAGTTTGAACACGAAGAATTTCCCGGTGTTGCAAAGATCATTGCTGACTCGGCGCGCGCTCTCACAGCCCGTGACAAACGGATCGAGTTATTTTAATTCGTCAGATTTTGGCATTCTGTAATTCCCGATGTACATCACCGAAAGGTTCCAAATTTAGCAAGGTGTTCCCCGTGCCCGACCCCATTTTTGTTTAGAAAATCAGGTCCCTAGCTGCAATGGAACCCCTAAATAATGCTTTTGGAAATGTGGGGAATCTGGCAACGGCATCAGATATGCAGCTGAACAGTGAAATGATATTTTAAATCTTTACTTTCATAGATAGGGAGCAGAAAATGGCAACAGTAAATTTGATAACGATTCTCGTTTCCCGGAAGAATAGCATGGTAAATATGTTTGGTTCCAGAAAGCCCCCCTTTTGGACTTTCGACTTGACATTTGGCATTGCAATCCGGACCACAACCAGAAACGTTCTCTGAGAATTTGGAGGGTGTACGTTGATTTCCCGATGAGTTATGGCTGCCACAGACAGACAGACAGACTAACACACATATTCACAGACAGACAGACATCTTCTTTTATTATATAAATGTATGTTTCCGTTTTAAGTAAATAAAAAAAGATTTCGGTGGAGGGGAATTCGGACGTCTTATACAAAATCTCAAACTTGTCTACCTGCTTTGTATAATTTTATTATAGCCCCACATTTTATGTCCGAAACTAAAAATAGATAAAAAGAATTGTAAAATCTTTTTTCTACTTCGAATATCATTTAAACATTTCGTATTCGGTGGAATATAAAAGTACTCAAATGTTATTCTTAGATCCCCACTATCCTAAAACCAAATCCTGGGTACAGTCGCTCAAAAAAGTATCCGAACGCTATGGTTGATTACAGAATTCAGAAAAAATATCTGGCAACGATATGTTTAGAAATTAATGATCTGGCAACCTTCGTGTACTGTACACGAAGGTTGCCAGATCACTAATTTCTAAAAAAATCGTTGCCAGTTGTTTTTTCTGAATTTTGTATGCAACCATAGCGTTCGGATACTTTTTTGAACGACTGTACTTGCCTGATGCAGAGGTACAGGGTTGAGGTTCAGGTTTTACACTTTCCTTTTTTCCTAATATAGGAAAAAATAATGTTTGATAAGTTTTCCTTTTATTTAAGGGGCGGGGGTGGCTCAGTCGGTAGCGCGCCAGGCTCGTAATCTGGAGTTCCAAGGTTCGAGTCCCAGATGGGTCAGCGTTGAGATTTATCTCCGTAAAATTCCCCGCCCTGCCCACGGTCAGTAGGGGACACCGATAGGCTTGGAAAGGCCGCCGTCCGTCGGATGGGACGTTAAGCCGTGGCCCCGTGTGCGGGAGAGCCATACCCTGTGCACGTTAAAGAACACGATGGATGGCCTTGACGGGACACTACCATCTGTCTCCCAACAGCTGTTCCAGTTGGTCCCCTCCCCCAACCTTCTCTGAGCCTTCGGGGTCCATGTGACCTGGCCTTTTAGCCCATGGTGTGCAAAAAAGTGCCCCTCAGAGGTAAAACAACCCAACCTACAAGAGACTGGATTTCAAATGCAGTATAATATTTCCCGATCATTTTTACATGTCTTTAAACAATTCTTTTTTTTTCGAAAAAAAAATCCATGACTTATAAATAGGTTAATATTTATTCCCTCTATTACCCTTACTAGCATTCTGAAAGGGGAGGGGCATGTATCCCTTGCCCCAAACCCCATATTGTAGATCAGACCCTGATCTACGCTTTCTGAGGGGCGTGGATGGCGAAGTCGGTAGCGCGCCAGGCTCATATTCTTCATTTCCAGATTCGAGTCCCACCTGGGTCAGCGTTGAGATTTATTGCTGCAAAACTCCCAACTCAGCCCTCGGTCAGTAGGGGACACGGATGGATTTGGAAAGGCCGCCGTCCGTTGGATGGGATGTTTAGTTCTCTGTGTGTTGGAAAGCCATACACTGTGTACGTTAAAGAACACATGGGATATCCTTGACGGGAGGTCTGTCTCCCAATAGCTGTCCAGTGAGTCCCCTCCTCCAACCTTCCCTGAGCCCTTGGGTCTTTGTGACCTAGGCTTTTAGATCATTGTGTGCAAAAAAAGTACCGTTTAGAGGTAAAGCAATTCAACAACTTGCACTTTCTGCTAAAAACAGATTGGATAATTTGGTCAGATATTAATGCTTTGGGAACTCTGTCCTTTGTTAGAGTTGTTAGCGTGCTTGACTACAATCAGTTGGGTTGGGTTGTTTTACCTCTGAGCGACACTTTTTTGCACACCATGGGCTAAATGGCCAGGTTACATGGACCCCGAAGTCTCAGAGAAGGTTTTCGGGAGGGGGACCCACTGGAACAGCTGTTGGGAGACAGATGGTAGGCTCCCGTCTAGGCCATCCAGCGTGTTCTTTAACGTGCACAGGGTATGGCTCTCCCGCACACGGAGCTACGGCTTAACGTCTCATCCGACGGACGGCTGCCTTTCCAAGCCCGTCGGTGTCCCCTACTGACCATGGGCAGGGCGGGGAATTTTGCGGAGATAGATCTCAACGCTGACCCAGCTGGGACTCGAATCTGGAAATTACAGATTACGAGCCTGGCGATTACGAGCCAGATTTTCTGGAGGGGACCCACTGGAACAGCTGTTGGGAAACAGATGGTAGACTCCCGTCAAGGCCATCCAGCGTGTTCTTTAACGTGCACAGGGTATGGCTCTCCCGCACACGGGGCCACGGCTTAACGTCCCATCCGACGGACGGCGGCCTTTCCAAGCCCATCGGTGTCCCCTACTGACCGTGGGCAGGGAGGAGAATTTTGCGGATGACTACAATCAGAGGGACATGTGTACGAGACCAGATAAGGTGTGGATGTTTTCCGTTTTATGTTGTGCTTCTGGTGAAGTATTGCCTTCCTTACATAAATTTTCTATGAAGTATTATACTAACAATTTCCTGTCAATCCTCAATATCAAGCAGATGTTTCAGGGTGATTTTGTATGTAGTTACAAGCATTTTTATGATTTTTTGACTCGTGTATTCACATACAAACAACTAAGGAAATGCCTGTAAGATTTCTCAACCTTATAGCTTGACGACTCTTACAAAGAGGATATTACATTTTTATTATTGATGCAAACATTTCTATTCGTTTTGCAAATATAGAATAAATTCATTAAATTAATTTTTGATACATTTCAGGTAATGTGGACTACCTTTTCTCTCTGCCCATATAGTGTAATTTCTAAACTTTATTTTTCTTTTACAGCAAAATCTGAAAGTATTACGATAAGATAAAATTACCGGCAACAAAGTAAAGAATCAAAATTGATTTTTTTTTAAAATCAATCAATTTTGATCATTTGAAACATGTATTGAAAGTGGATGCAATCTGGTCATTTCTTGGATCTACATTAGTCTCTGACAAGGGTAACTTTAATTTAATTATGAGATATGCAATTTTGTTTCATTATTTGTTTGGTGAATGATTTGCAACTTTATGTATATTGCTTTCTGAATGAGGAACAACAATAATCGGGAAACGTAGCTTGACACCACTACATTTTATACATCTGGTCCTTCTTGCTATATTCTCAAAAAAAAAAACTTTCCGCCAAATTTCACGATCAAAATTTGATGATGGGAAAACTAAAAGAGACTTCAAAAAAATGCATCTTCAACAACCTATTTCATCCCATATCTATTATAACGCATGTAATTAGGGATAGTTATGAGTTTTTGTTGATGAATAATTTATTTTCTCAGGAACTATAAATGATACAAAAATTGCAAAGACAGTTTCGAGATCAGCGTCAAATATTCTATTAGAAATTGCTTATTTTTTCCCAAAGGGGAAATTTGTTTCAACAAATATTATGTTGATCGAAGTTATGGTAAAGATTTTTCTTTTCTTTTTAAGAAGCGTTAATAATTTAGTTAATTCCATATTTTATATTCTTCCATAAACTAGACAACACCTCTGTAGTTTTTCCAAGGCTAGGTTTAAAATTTGTAGTCGGCTAGATTTAAAATAAGAACCGCAAGCTGATGGAGCCAGATACAGCTGATGGAGCCAGATAAGGCCCATATGATACCAACTTGCGAAGCAAAATTATCTGCAATCTATTCATCCGTGAAATAGCGCAGTTTCTGATACATACAATTTTACCTCATTTCAGTCATTTTTCTAGCTCATCTTTGTGTTTACAGTGATCATGCCAATTGGTTTTATTTTTCTGGTTGCAAACAATATGTCGTAAAAGTTAACAGTTGTTTTTTTTACCTCTGAGCGGCATTTTTGTGCACACAAATGGTTAAATAGCAACTTCAGAAAGACTTCAAAGTTCATCTCAGAGTCGGATATAGAAGAACGGCTATTAGGGTTGGGTTGTTTTACCTCTGAGCGGCACTTTTTTGCACACCATGGGCTAAATGACCAGGTCACAAGGACCCCGAAGGCTCAGAGAAAGTTGGGGGAGGGGACCCACTGGAACAGCTGTTGGGAGACAGATGGTAACCTCCCGTCAAGGCCATCCAGTGTGTTCCATAGCTTAACGTCCCATCCGACAGACGGCGGCCTTTCCAAGCCCATCGGTGTCCCCTACTGACCGTGGGCAGGGCGGGGAATTTTGCGGAGATAAATCTCAACGCTGACCCAGCTGGGACTCGAACCTGGGAACTACAGATTACGAGCCTGGCACGCTACCGACTGAATCACCTCCGCCCCATACGGCTATTAGGAGATCAAACGGAAGCCTACAGTCAAGAGCTTCCGTTTTTTAACGTGCACTGTTTAAGGATTGCACTAACAAACTCTGCATAACCCGCTCTAACAAATAACCTCTCCTATATTAAGAAAAAGTAATCTTTACCCAAACCTCTTAAAACCAATTCTGTGAAAATGGAATAAATAATAATTCCCATTTCCGGAAAATATTTAAAAGAGATAATGAATAGGATAAAGAAATTTTGCTTTAATTAATGAAATAATAATAAATCGTTTTAGAAATATTCATCATTAATCGTTTCCCTTTTCAAAGTACAGTTCAGTGTAGCTGGGTGAGTTACCCGCCAAATGTGCAGATAGCTACACTGTCCTACCAAAATTGATTAGTTATTTCCATGTTTTGTCAATGGGAATCTAATTTCCAAGCTCTATAACTGGAAACGTATGACTGAAGATAAATTGAAGATTATAATCAATATTTTTCAACAGCTACCGTTCAGTGTTTAAAGAGATGAGAAAGTATTGTTGCAAAGCATTTAATAAAATAATTAGTGATCATCAGACCGATGATTTTCTGTGCTTCACCCATATGGTCGAATACTACACCCACCAATATTCGTAAGATTCAGGTCTTACAGAACAAGATTTTGAGAACTGCTGTCGATGCCCCCTGGTTTGTCATTAACAGACAACTTCATAAAGACCTGGACATCGACATATATTATATACACATATAAAACGCACCTCAAAATGATGTTTTGAGACTGTAAGCAATAATCCCAATGAGATTATTTCTTCTCTGATTCTGTTTGAACAAGTACAAGAGGCCTAAAACGGTAGCGTTCTCTGAGGAGACCTACCCGTTTTAGGTTTCTTATACAATTTTACTGCTATTTTTAGCATTTCTTATGTTTGCCCTTAGGGGCCCAATTAAGGGTGTTTTACTTGTATATTTTGTTCTTACTCATGCCAAATAGGCATATCTTTATGATGGAGATGGTTAGGGGTAAAATTATTACCCGGTACATCGAATATGATTATACGATCTACTAAAGTAATTAAACATTTTAGAGGTAGTCACAGGAAGGAGAGATATGCATAGAACCGGCCAGGCGTAGCGCTTATAATCCGACCCCGCCTTCTTGTGGTTGAAGGCCTTTAGTACCTATCAAAAGTAATATTCTCTTGTGGAAGCGAACGGAAGGCGAAGGCTTCCAGATTAGTGTGACCTACTGATCTGGACAACTATGGCTACTATTTTTTTACCCTGAGGGGTGGTCAACCACACAGAATCCTAGTGTTGACCATATATACTAATATATACTACATATTCTCTGAGCTTGATTATGGATCCTGAATTTGTTGCACTGATGTGGAGGGAAAAATCTGCTGTGTTTTCTATTTGTTTGTGGGTTGACAGCCCAAGTGAATAGATTCACAGGGTATGTTTTATCAGCTGGTGGATAATCCTGAGCAGAGATCATTGCCGGCACCTGAACGTTTGCTTCTACGGGCATCGTCAAATTCCACATTGGAGGAAGTCTTTCAATGTAGATGGCTTCAGTCTTTTGTGGCGGGAGAACGGGTCTTTGCACCATGCCTACGCTTAGGGGGCTATTTGATATTATCGGCATTCCCTCTTTCAACGTACATAGTTTTTTGAAATCCCACTAACCATTTTCTCTCCGTAGGTGGTTTGAATGCGAGGACTCTTCATAGAGATTATTCTCTTGATGCACAGTACCTACTCTGATTCCATGAGGTCCATGTGGCCTGTCCGTTTAGAGTACTATGTGTAGAAAACAGGCTGCTCACAGTAAAACAACTCATCCCAAATATCGAAAATTTTTGAAAATGTGGAAAATAAGATGTTTATGTCTATGGGAGGACAGTGGATAAAGTTTAAATTATTTTTCGTTTTTTGCAAACCAGATAAAAACAATGAGGATGCTTTGAAAGAAGACAGGAAAATTAACTTACAATATAAGTTGGATGACAGGTTTTCAAAATATTTTTCAAACCTCTGTCATTCAGAAAATATACAACTTGATACAACCAAATGAATTTGACGATATTGCAGCGGACGTATCCACATTCAATTAATGAGGTTCCTAAAAAAAAACCGAAGCAATGAAAAGAATTCCAGCCATAAACCAACCTAGTGGGTGTAAATGGTCAGCACCAGGACTTTGTAAAGTTTACCACTCCTTAGCAAAGCACTACGAGAAGGCGGAGTTGGACACGAGTCCCAGCTGGGTCAGCGTTATCTCCGCAAAATTCTCCGCCCTGCCCATGGTCAGTAGGGAAAACCGAAGGGCTTGGAAAGGCCGCCGTCCGTCGGATGGGACGTTAAGCCGTGGCTCCGTGTGCGGGAGAGCCATACCCTGTACAAGTTAAAGAACACGCTGTATGGCCTTGACGGAAAACCTTGACGGAAAATTTTCTGTCTTGAAATCCTTATAGTAGCTTTTTTTTAATTTAGTAATTCTGAATTATTTTACAATATTTTAATGGAATTGTAGTAAATAAATTATCGTATTTTATCAATTGTAATTCAAAATGCTTGCAGTTAAATTTTAGATAAGCTGAAATTAATATTTTTACGCATATTCTCCCTCCCTTTTTCTCTCATTTGTTTCGATTTAATTTCTCTCCTTTTTTTCCTCCTTTGCTCGATAGCAGTCCAGGCCCGGTGTATCGAGGTAGCTCTGGCCATAGCCTAGAGCAGACATAGGCAAATGTTTTAGCTGAAGGGCCGCATAGAGAACTGAAATGAAAGAGAACTAAAATAAAAACTGAAAAGAAAGCCAAAGGGAACTGAAATGAAAATATATAATCAATAACGTATGTATAAACAATATCCACGCCCCCCTCCCAAAAAAAAGAGTCATTTTTTCTCTTTTACAAATTTAAAATATTCGTCATCATTAGCTACCGGGCAATAATTTACTCATCCCTGGTGTAGAGTCATTATTGTCTCCGTGCAGACTGGAGAAATTCCATGTGACTGAAATTCTTATCTCATCAACAACATCTTGTGATCAGCAACGGATAGTGAGTGTTGACAAACTGAATTGACATAATTCCAGCCAAAAGCAATAAAACTTAACACGGTAATGTAATCGCTGTTAACGTGCTCTTTTCGTTAGAGCAGCGACAGGCTCAGTCGATAGCGAGTCAGGCTTATGATCTGCATTTCCCAGTTTCGAGTTCCATCTTGGCCAGGATTCAGATATACCTCAGCTAAGCCCTCATCCTGGTCTTGGTCAGAAATGGGTCACCAATGGGCTTGGAAGGAGGAGGTTCATCGGATGAGACATAATGCCGCTTGCCACGTGTACACGAGAGCCATAATACGTGCATGTTAAAGAACTCTTTGGATGCCCTTGACAGAACTCTTCTATCTGCCTCCTAACAGCTGTCCGGTGGGTTTCCTTCTCAAAACTCTCTCTGAATTCTTGAGGTACTCGAGACTGGTCATTTAGCCCATTGTGTACAAAAGAGCTGCTCAAAGGTAAAACAACTTAATCCGTTAGAGCTTTCTGAAACGTTCTCTTGGACCTCCTTTACTATCTTTGTGGACCCCTAGGGCAGGGACGATATATAATCAATAACGTATGTATGAACAATATCCACGCCCCCCTCCCCCCCAAAAAAGAGTCATTTTTTCTCTTTTACAAATTTAAAATCAAAAAAAAATTTAAAAATTTTCGTCATCATTTTCGGATGGGGGGGTCCGGACCCTCCTCAGGGGGGAGGATCCGGACCCCCCCATCCGAAAATCCTTTCGTCTCATATGAAATCTCAAACTCGTCTAAGTGGCTTGAAATCCGAAACGTGTCTTTGTATAATTTTATTTTAGCCCATAATATATGTCCGACACTAAATATAGATTTAAAGCACACCTATAGAATTTTATTTCATGTAGAATATAATTTTAAACTTTCTGTCTTGTGAAACATTTTAGCAATTAGGAAACCCTACTTTTCTTATATCTCAGAATCCTCTCCCTCGAGATAAAACTCTCGGTCCCCACTCCCAAAACTAAATATTCCTCTCCCCCCCTGCCCCGAAACTAAATCCTGGGTCACATGCCTCCCTAGGGGTTCGGGGATAACGGGTTAATGATCACTGATCTATATTATCAGAAAGTTACCCTAATGCAGCCGTTTTACCCCCAAAAAAAGCTCGGATCTATCACCTATAAAAATAGTTCGTCAGCCTCTTTTGACATTGATTCCGCACCAATGGATTCGACCTCAATGGCAGCTCTCCATCGGGCATCAGGGGAAAAGGAGAGCGCCGGTGCTGATTGATGTGAAAGGGAAGAAGATAACAATTCACACGCAAGCGTTGTTAGGGAAACTGGCAATGGATGTATGACACGAGTCACGCTCTGAAAGGCAATTCTTTGGTTTCACTGATGCTGCAGTAGAAGTACCAGTGGAGCTCGTGAGAGAGAATGACATAAGGTATTGTAGTTGAAAGAACTACGTTCATTGCTCGTCGATTAAAAGTCGTGCAGGCTTTTTACTTCAATACAATGCAAAAATAAACATTGCTTAAGAGATCATGCATGGGACTGACCTAATTTCTGTTACATAAGGAGAGGCTTCTGCTTCGGTCTCTTCCTTAAAATGTTACTTCTTTGTCTGTTGAATGTGTTCTTTCATCTCTAATGAACAATAAAAAAACGGATAATTGCAGTTCTTTTTATTAAATATGTACTTTTTTCAAACAGTTTTAACGCCTCAGTTATCATGCAAATTTATCTAAATTAATCGGTTTTCAACATTTTTGACTAAAGAACCTTTTATTGAAGTATTGGGATTCGGGAAATTGCAATAATTTCGTAGGTTTTTATTTTCGGGGGGGGTACGGGTTAAGGATCACTGATCTATATAACAGACTGATCTATATAACCATATCTTTACAATATAATTTAATTACAATATATCACTGATCTATATAACTATATCTTTACAATATAATTTATAATTATATTGTAATTCTTCGAAACCCAACACGTTAATAAAAACTAAAGTTTAGCTACTGTATTATGCTATTTAAATGCAATGCATTTTAATGTATAATGTATTATTATAGATTTTAATGTATTATTAAAGATTACATATTATGTGTTATTATAAATAGAACATTGGGAAAGTACCATTAAAAATGTTTTTTTGCCTAGTTTAACATATATTCTTCTCCATTTAAAATACTTTTCAAAAGACCTGGAAATTATCAAAGCACCCAAAATTGATACCACAGATCTCAATTATTGACAGCCCGTGGTTCCCAACACTGCTTTAAACACTTAACATTTAATTGTTTCATTCGAAATAATTACTGTGCGTATCGTATAAATCAGGGGTATTCAACACAAGCCTATCTAAAAGCCATTATAAGACGCTATATTTCGAAAGAGTCGCAGGTGGAATTCTGAAAAGTAATGAATTAGGAAAAATATTTTTAAGGGGTCAAAAAATATATTCACATTATTTACCTTATATTACATAATTGCTTATATATTATAGCTGTAGGGACATCAGTAGGGTGGAAGTGGGAGATAGCCAAGGCTGCCATTTTACCAGTATGATCCTTTTCGCCCAACAAAAAGAGTACCAGCAGCGGATCCAGTTTCTAGGTTGTTGAGTTGTTTTACCTCTGAGCGGCACTATTTTGCACACCATGGGCTAAATGGCCAGGTCACATGGACCCCGAAGGCTCAGAGAAGGTTGGGGGAGGGGACCCACTGGAACAGCTGTTGGGAGACAGATGGTAGCCTCCCGTCAAGGCCATCCAGCGTGTTCTTTAACTTGCACAGGGTATGGCTCTCCCGCACACGGGGCCACGGCTTAATGTCTCATCCGACGGACGGCGGCCTTTCCAAGCCCATCGGTGTCCGCTACTGACCATGGGCAGGGCGGGGAATTTCTGCGGAGATAAATCTCGACGCTGACCCAGCTGGGACTCGAACCTGGGAACTACAGATTACGAGCCTGGCGCGCTACCGACTGAGCCACCCCCGCCCCCAGTTTCTAGGGCTTTGTGAAAAGATATGTTTTTATTTAAAGCCCCAACGCCTCCTAGCTGGGAACAAGGAAATTCAGTGGAATAGGACATTGCGTCCGAGTCCCATTGGCCGAGATGTCTAGCGTCTTGAAAGTGACATCACTGGACCACATCTGGCGGTCTTTCGAACCGGAGAACTTTGGGACAAAAAGAGAGTTGAGTGCTCGACACCTTCAGTACATGTCAGGCGTATTGTCTGAAGCTTTGCTTTACTCATTTCCTCCTACGTAGCGGTTGGATCACTGAGGCTCAGTGCAGCCTGATTGCATATCGCACTGAATGACTGCATCGGAGTACAGTCACTGCTTACCTATCTATAGATAGAAAATAAGATATATCTTATTATCTATATATCTATCTATATAGGGGCGGGGGTGGCTCAGTCGGTAGCGCGCCAGGCTCGTAATCTGTAGTTTCCAGGTTCGAGTCCCAGGTGGGTCAGCGTTGAGATTTATCTCAGAAAAATTCCCCACCTTGCCCACGGTCAGTAGGGGACACCGATGGGCTTGGAAAGGCCGCCGTCCGTCGGATGGGATGCTAAGGCGTGGGCCCGTGTGCAGGAGAGCCATAACCTGTGCACGTTAAAGAACACGCTGAATGTTCTTGACGGGAGGCTACCATCCGTCTCCCTACAGCTGTTCCAGTGGGTCTCCTCCCCCAACCTTCTCTGAGCCTTCGGGGTCCTTGTGGCCTGGCCATTTAGCCCATGGTGTGCAAAAAAGTGCCTCTCAGAGGTAAAAAAATCAATCAACGTTACAATAAACATGGGAGGTCCTTATTCAGGCTTTCCCAATAAGGTTTTGTGCAAGATGCAAAACAAACTTGATTATAAGTTAAACAATTTTTTTTTTAATTTTTTAAGAATTATTTTTTATTTTTTTTTATATAATTGCTCTTTTTCTCATTTTTTTATATAAATCTCTTTTTTTATTTTATTTTTTCATTAATTTATTTATTTTTTTTGTTTAATTTTTTCATTTGTTTTTTCTGATGCTCAATAGCATATTTTTTTGTATCCTTCTTTTTTTTCATTCATAGTTTTTTGATTTTTATTTTGTTCTCCAATGATTTAAATTTATATGTTAAATTCTATTCCATAATGGAGTAGATAAAAGGAACTGTAAAATAAGTTTATAAATTACAATTTTTTTTTTCAAATTTCGGATAGTCTAATAAATTTTGAATGTTAAAGTCCTCTATTCCAATTTTACTTAATTCCAAGAAAAGATTTTCTCTTTGCTTAGGGTATAAAGTACAATTTAATAAAATATGTATGGAGTTCTCTGGCAAGTCATAATTTGAAAAACAATCCAATCCAATCTATCTATATATAAAATACGGTAATTTTATTTGTTGACATCTCCTCCTAGGCCATCAGAGCGAAGACCACCAAGCTTCGTCTACAGCTTTATCACACCGTAGTTTTAGTACACTGTCAAGTTTTTCCACGCCACAAATTTAGGCTCTCCCCCGAAGGTTCTATCCATAACTCTGACCATCGCTAAAGTACTACCCCATTCATAACTTTTGATTCTCCATTCATAAGGAAGGCGACGGCAGTGCCTCCAGAGATTTCGAACACTTACGGTGGGTTCAATCTCGACTCACCGCAGCTGGGACCCCATTCTCTAAGACCTAAGTGGCACTACCTCGCCAAATTCGCGGCCGATCGGTCGAGTAGCTGCGGAATTATCGGAAGCCCAAAACTTTGGCCACCTGTGACGTCATCCCGTTACGAATACGTAACGGGTGCGTAACGTATTCGCGCACCCGTTACGAATACGCCTGTTAAATCTGAATCATTATATCGAGGTCCAAGAAACGCCGCGCAATTTTACTAGTTTTACGTATTTTTAACTCTGTACTGTATCATTTGCTGTATATACAATTGTAATGTACATTTGAAAATAGTTTGTGATTATTTATCGGCCCCCTAGCAAGTAACATCCAGACAAGATCGTGACACTTTTCCACATAAAAACTTTCCCCTTCCACATTAAACTTTCTTTTTCAACATGCAAACTTTTCCCTCTTCCACATTAAACTTTTCTTTTCCACGTAAAACATTTTCCTTTTCCACATGTAAACTTTTCCTCTTCCAAATGTAAACTTTTCCTCTTCCACACGTGGCGGGGGTGGCTCAGTCGGTAGCGCGCCAGGCTCGTAATCTGTAGTTCCCAGGTTCGAGTCCCAGCTGGGTCAGCGTTGAGATTTATCTCCGTAAAATTCCCCGCCCTGCCCACGGTCAGTAGGAGGCATAGATGGGCTTGGAAAGGCCGCCGTCCGTCGGATGGGACGTTAAGCCGTGGCTCCGTATGTGGGAGAGCCATACCCTGTGCACGTTAAAGAACACGCTGGATGGCCTTGACGGGATGCTACCATCTGTCTCCCAACAGCTGTTCCAGTGGGTCCCCTCCCCCAACCTTCTCTGAGCCTTCGGGTTCCATGTGACCTGATCATTTAGCCCATGGTGTGCAAAAACGTGCCGCTCAGAGGTAAAACAATCCAATCCAAACCCCCTTCCACATGTAATTTTTTTCCTTTCCACATATAAGGCTCAAAGACTGTCCGCTAAAGAACTTAACTCCACTATTACCACAGTTATATCTAGTTTATGGCAAATATCGCCGGGACATAGGAGGTATGAGAGCATAGCCAAATGATATTTTCGCGTATAGGTGTAAAATGTTCACATATTACTTCATTGTGTAAAAACTATAAAAAACGCAGTTTTAATTTTTACTATTGGTTCCTTAAAAACATGCCTTCTTGTATTTTAGGGTAGGGGTTGACTCAGTCTGTAGCGTGCCAGGCTCGTAATCTGCAATTCCCAGGATCGAGTCCCACCTACCAAAGTTCAGATTTATCTCCACTACCCATACACACACAGTATTCTAGGTCAGAAAAGGGACAATGATGTTTTTGAAAAGGTCGTCGTCCATAAAGCCGTGGCACAGTTTATGGGAGAGCCTTATCCTGTGTACATTAAAGAACAGCTGGATGACTTTGACGGAAGTCATCCAACTGTCTGCTAATCGATGTCCAGTGGGTCCCCTCTCACAAACCTTCTTTGAGCCCTTTCGAATCCTTGGATCTGGCCGTGCAACTCATTGTGGGCAAAAAAAATTGCATCTCGAGGCAAATAACCCACTCTTATATAATTACATCATACATATCTTTATATTCCATACAGGAAAAATTATATAACCACAAAAAATTATGGAAAGAATGCTGTTTGCCCGGGTGTAAATCGTACCAGGAATCTGCAGTATCTGAGGAGGGGAGAAGGCCATGGTTTCCCTCCCCTTGAGAATGCTAGGAAGGGTGGTTGAGACCAAATATTATTTTTGCATATTTGATGCATTTTTCAAAAACTTTTTAAAAACCTCTGAAACAAAGGGGGATGCCACACTGCAATGGAAATCCAGTTTCTTGCCCCCTTTAGCTTTTTCCCAATTGCGTTCCTACCCCCCCCCCCCCCGGAATCTTTAACTTAATATTTTAGATCTGAGCCCTGAATCGTACCTTCTGTATGATGTACAATATATCTGTTTAACCATCGTATAAAATGAAAGGAAATTACAGGTATTTTTTTAATACCATTTTCAATTCTCTAAAAACGCTTTCTCCAACGTAAATTCCTTATTGTACAGTGAAAAACTAGGGAGCTTCTGAAGAATGCCTCTATTAATACTGCATGTAAGGAATGCAATAAATGATTTAAAAAAAATCAATTTCGCTGCTGGGTTTTGTCATTACCAATATTGGAAAAAGAAATAAAAATAACTCAATTAAAACACAGATTAATTCACATATACTTAGTGTCAGTTATTAATTCTTTATATATATATATAATGTAAAGCATAACAGAGACCCCATTAACCAAGTTGACGAAGGCAGAATCTACTTCATTTCCCTAACCTGCATTTCACCCGCAGATACCCCTTCTTTCTATGTAGGCTGCACTACACGCACCCTAAAACAAAGGATAGACGAGCATAAATAAATAAAAAAAAATACCCCCTCAAGCAGCTGCTTGTCACAGAGGTCTGACAGGAGCCTGTCAGTTTACATGCCAGAGTAGAAGGTCTGTGAGGATGGTAGAACCTCAACAGAAAAGCAACACACCATCCATGCCTTACCCGGGGCTCGAACCCAGATCCCTTAGATCAGTAGCCAAACGTGCTAACCACTCGGCCATGGGACGGCGACATTTAAAACAAAATTTCACGAACCGCCCTAGCCAAAATCGTCTTTGATGTCAAGGTAGTCCTCCAGTTCGACTCCGCATTCATCGTCTCCTCCCCCACTCCAAAACTCAATTTACTTTCCGTGAAACCCTCGAAATTTTTGCCTTCATTCTTAAGATGTTACAACTTTAATACACCACTTCCTCCTACAGCTTGGCGCATCTCGCAACGTGACTGCCCACCCCACTCCACCACCCACCAACATTGGCCAACGGGCAGCAGCGGGGCGGGGGTGGCTCAGTCGGTAGCGCGCCAGGCTCGTAATCTGTAGTTCCCAGGTTCGAGTCCCAGCTCGGTCAGCGTTGAGATTTATCTCCGCAAAATTCCCCGCCCTGCCCACGGTCAGTAGGGGGCATCGATGGGCTTGGAAAGGCCGCCGTCCGTCGGATGGGACGTTAAGCCGTGGCACCGTGTGTGGGAGAGCCATACCCTGTGCACGTTAAAGAACACGCTGGATGGCCTTGACGGGAGGCTACCATCTGTCTCCCAACAGCTGTTCCTGTGGGTCCCCTCCCCCAACCTTCTCTGAGCCTTCGGGTTCCATGTGACCTGGCCATTTAGCCCATGGTGTGCAAAAAAGTGCCGCTCAGAGGTAAAACAACCCAACTGTACGATGCCCTGAAGATGACTGCTGAGCGCAGTCGAAAGCGCTCGGCTCCTACAAGCATGTAAATAACACATTGCAGTGCCTCGTTTACACTTCGGTTAGGTTGTTTTACCTCTGAGCGGCACTTTTTTGCACACCATGGGCTAAATGGCCAGGTCTAATGGACGCCGAAGGTTCAGAAAAGGTTGTAGGAGAGGACTCACTGGAACAGCTGTTGGGAGACAGATGATAGCCTCCCGTCAGTGTGTTCTTTAACGTGCGCAGGGTATAGCTCTCCCACACACGTGGCTACGGCTTAACGTCTCATCCGACGGACGGCTGCCTTTCCAAGCCCATCGGTGTCCCCAACTGACCATGGGCAGGGAGTTTTGCGGAGATAAATCTCAACGCTGACCCAACTGGGACTCGAACCTGGGAACTGCAGATTACGAACCTGGCGCGCTACCGACTGAGCCACCCCCGCCCTTTTATACTTGAGTAATAAATCTAAACGGCAAAAAAGCGTTGTCCATTCTTATGAGTTAATAATGATGCCACGAAATCGTTTACCGATTTACCACTACTCTCTACAAAATGAAAGAGATAAAAAATACTGTCAGTCGAAAATAAGCATTAAATTAGAAGTTTAGCATTTAATCAAGAAAAAAACAATACCTTGCAGTTGTCATTTCGTTGAATTAAAGCAGAGAACGAGAAACTCAGATCATCAATACATATTCAGTAAGACAACATAATTTTCGTGCAAATGGGGTGGGGGAGGGGGGGGGTTGATAACAGTCCAAACTAGTAATCTGCCATTCCCGGATTCGAGTCCCACCTGGACATGGGTTCAGATTTATCTCCGTTAATTCCCATACTGCCCTCGCTGAGAAAGGAGATAGGCTTAGAAAGGCAATTGGATGGAACGTTAAGCAGTGACGCCGCATACAGTAGAGACATACCCTGTATACCAGTGATTCTCAAACTGTGTCGCGAACAGCTTGGAAAAGGGTCGCAAAGTACTGATAGTTTTATATTTGCTAGTATTTTTAGTGAATATTTATTTGACAATACTTAGGTTCTTCATTGCAAGGGAAGAATTTAATGCAAATTTATAAATATTAATTTTAAAACCTACCAGTAGAAATAACAAAAGTAAAAATACAAGGTATTGTAAATACTTGGGATAACAAATAATCATTCTCAAATCTGTGGTTAGTGCTCCCTTGTTTGTGAAAAACCAGACCATTCACACTGATCTGAGCACTAACCACATATACACCTATATTCGGTAGCTCGCACAGATATTTTTCGAAACAGTGGGAGATAATCCTTATGATATACCGTATATTTCCGCAGATAAGACGATAGTTGAATCATAAAAAAAGGTTCCCAAAATCCGGGTCGTCTTATAGGACAGATACAAAGAAAATTAGATTGAAATTTATATAAATTGAAACCATTATTACTACAACTTATCGAAAAATCTATCATATTATTTAAATACGCTATATGATAATACATTACATTGTAATAGTAAAACAAAACTTTTAATATTTATTTTGTTTTAGTAATGTTTATTGAGCTACTGAGGAAAAAACGGACAAACCGTAATTATTTACTAGTACAGAGTAGGGTATGTCCACAAAATAGAATAGCCCATACGACGCTTTTGTGAAGAGTCAAGGTCATTACCCGAATGCCCGAATCAGTGCGAATGTTTGCGAATAGGACATAATTCCGTATACGCTATACAGTATTATTATCCAGATGATGATCGCCGATCGAAACTAAATTCATAGACCATTGATAGTTTGGGGTCGTCTTATAGGACAGATATATGCTAAAACTATAAAACTTTGAAGAAAATTTATACCTCGTCTTATCTGAAGGTCGTCTTATCTGCGGAAATATACGGTAATTAGATCTTTGATTGATTATGATCCATTGGTTTTAAACCAATTCAAGTGTCCTAAAATTGTGGTGTATGACGCCCGCATGTTTAACTTTTAGTTGTGTTTCTTTAGCAAGTTTGTTTTGCCCGTGTGGCCCCTTTGGGGTTTATGTGTTTTACTTTTGTTAATTGCCAATTAGGCACTATTTTAGACTTCGAGGTATAAGCCATAAGCTTGGAGCTCTTAATATTAATTAAATATATCAGATATCAGGATAACTAATAATTAATCAGGCTGCCAATTTACCTTTAGTCCCGTTAAATCAACATCCCCTATAACGGAAGGCCAATATACCAAATTTTTGACATCACTTAGGTGGTCCTAGTATATTGAAAATTCTTATGTTTTTTATTCTAATATTGAACTCTTGTGATAATTTGTATACTAACGTTTATCTATAAATATATTTTATTTATAAAGAAAAATTATTCGTATTTATCAAATATCATAATGTTAATTAATACAAATAATTTTTCTCCTAAATAAAATATATTCATAGATAAACATTACGATAAAGAATAGCACAGAGACCATCAGTAATAATATTAGAATCAAAAATATAATATATACTGAGCCACCCCCGCCCCGAGCATGAGATGATGATGAGGATGTACATAAGAGTGCAAAACATCTCAAGCAGAATAAGAAAACAAGAAGTATACAATGCATTCGTAGTTTAAGGACTTCTTATATTTTCACTTAGCAATTTTATTGTTTTCAGTTTCCTAAACATATTCTATAAATTGTCGAAACCTCTTTTACCACAACCATTCTTCGCGGAGGAAGAGATATTTCTCTCTATTCAATGATAAAAGAAAGAGGCGAGGAATTCATGAGTATGAATAGAATATAAAAAAAGCAAACTTCGACACATTACGAAGTTGAGCAATAAATGACCTCATCTGTCACGACAGGAGAAAATGACCCCAACTGAAGGAGTTATACTATATAGTGTCTATATAGTATAACTCCTTCAGTTGACGTCATAAATTTGGTCTTCCGGCTTTGTGTTGTGTTAGCTGAGCCCAACAAAACCAATCCCGAACTCATCTCTGTAACTGTTATAATTAGTTCACCTGTTTAACACCTTTTTTTTCCATGGCATAATCCCCACTATATAGATTCATTTCATAAATATCCATCACGTCTTTAATGATGACCATAGGCAATTTGTAATAGTGTTTCCAAAGGGGTCGTGAAGAACGGTTCCGCAGATGTTGTGACACGCCCCATTACCTCTCTAGGGGACAATAGCAATGTGTCAACCACTGCACACGCTAAACATCAGCTCCAAATCGAGTCTGAAAAAAGAAAACTAATTATCTATTAAACCTTCGAGATACGAGAGTCGCTCCATCTTATCCCTATAGATCGAATCACTTCCTGCTTACAAAAATATCTCTAACAAGATACTTAACATGCGACCCCAAACAATGACTGATAATTACGAGCCGGACCACTTTCTAAATCCCTGCTCACGTGTCTAGTTATTAGTAACGAACCGAATTATGCGGTCTGCAATGATCACGAAACAAAATAAGTAGACGTAAGCATTTGTTGATGCAGGGAAAACCTGAAGCTCTGACGTTGACCCAGTTTCTGTCCCTTGCCGATGGTTTTCTCCCCCCCCCCGCTTCCTCCCTCTCTTTATCCTCACCTTCATTTCTGGAGAGGGAGGAGGGCAACGATCTGATGTTGCCACTGCAAAAGAGAACAGGATCTTCCGCCGACTATGACATCACCGATTACCGAGAAGAACATGTCCTACTTCTACCTGGACATTGAGAGATCAATGCCTTCGGTCATAGTCATTGCCAAGACCGTCATTTTCTCCTGTCGGGACAGATGAGGTCATTTATTGCTCAACGTCGTAATGTATCGAAGTTTGCTTTTTTTATATTCTATTAATACGCATGAATTCCTCGCCTCTTTCTTTTATCATTGAATAGAGAGAAATATCTCTTCCTCCGCGAAGAATGGGTGTGGTAAAAGAGGTTTCGACAATTTATAGAATATTTTTAGGAAACTGAAAACAATAAAATTGCTAAGTGAAAATATAAA
This sequence comes from Ryuthela nishihirai, assembly GCA_038380435.1. Classification (NCBI taxonomy): domain Eukaryota; kingdom Metazoa; phylum Arthropoda; class Arachnida; order Araneae; family Heptathelidae; genus Ryuthela; species Ryuthela nishihirai. The sequence continues at coordinate 36,049,845 of JAWZYU010000002.1, read as the reverse complement.
AAGTCCTTAAACTACGAATGCATTTTATACTTCTTGTTTTCTTATTCTGCTTGAGATGTTTTGCACTCTTATGTACAGTCGCTCAAAAAAGTATCCGAACACTATGGTCGATTATAGAATTCAGAAAAAATATCCGGCAACGATTTTTTTTAGAAATTAGTGATCTGGCAACCTTCGTGTCACGTGAAGGTTGCCAGATCACTGACTTCTAAAAAAATCGTTGCCAGATATTTTTTCTGAATTCTGTAATCGACCATAGTGTTCGGATACTTTTTTGAGCGACTGTACATCCTCATCATCATCTCATGCTCGGCAACTATTTTGTTAGGTACAATCTACGATATGTCAATAGTAACTCAGATATAGATGTTATCTATAAACCTATCGTAACTTATCAAATAAACTTTTTATGAGAAATAATGTGACCCGAGACCGAGTGGTTAGCACGCTTGGCTACTGATCTAAGGGACCTGGGTAAGGCATGGATGTTCGCGTTGCTTTTCTGCTGAGGTCCTGTCATCCTCACAGACCTTCTACTATGACATATAAACTGGCAGGCTCCTATCAGACCTCTGTGGTAAACAGCTGCTTGAGGGGATATTTTATTTTAATGTGACTGAAGACATTTTAAGGATTTCGATTAAATTTATTTCAGTCTGGATTTTCAACAACATTTGTTCGGTATTAGAGAGTTACGGAAATGGAATATTTAACAAAAATTTTGCGGAAAAATTTCGCCGACATACGGGACTTGAACTCGCATCTCTCCAGAAATATGCCAGAGTATTCTACCATTGAACTAATGTCAGCTCTGCCTTTTTTTCCGCTAATTTATTTCCCCGGTTCAATCCCTGGTGCCCTCTGGCGCTCAACTAAGGTGGGGCGGGGGTGGCTCAGTCGGTAGCGCGCCAGGCTCGTAATCTGTAGTTCTCAGGTTCGAGTCCCAGCTGGGTCAGCGTTGAGATTTATCTCCGCAAAATTCCCCGCCCTTCCACGGTCAGTAGGGGACACCGATGGGCTTGGAAAGGCCACCGTCCGTCGGATGGGACGTTAAGCCGTGGCGCCGTGTGCGGGAGAGCCATACCCTGTGCACGTTAAAGAACACGCTGGATGGCCTTGACGGGAGGCTACATTCTGTCTCCCAACAGCTGTTCCAGTGGGTCAACTCCCCCAACCTTCTCTGAGCCTTCGGGGTCCATGTGACCTGGCCATTTAGCCTATGGTGTGCAAAAAAGTGCCGCTCAGAGGTAAAACAACCAAACCCAACTCTCCAGAAACATGTCAGAGTATTCTACCATTGAACTAATGTCAGCTCTGTCTTTCTTCTGTCTCGCTAATTTTCAGAGCTTTAATATATAAATAGGCTATGTTTAATATATATAATAGGCCCTATATATTTAAATATAATAGGCTATGATACTCCCCGCATCACCCCGCATCACAATTTTCTGTCTCGCTAATTTAAGATAACTCTTCACCGAGATTTTCGGGGCCAATTGTTGGCGCCATCTATGATATCATAGATAGCGTTAGTTCAATGGTAGAATGCTCTGGCATGTTTCCGAAGAGATGCGGGTTAAAGTCCCGTATGCGGCGAAATTTTTTCCGCAAAATATTTATCGATTTATCAACGTCAAAATGTCAGCAGGTAACACTGTGATTGTCATCTATATTGAAATATTTAACAGTAACAATGCCAATTTAAGCAATTGCTCTGAAAATCAATATAAGTTAAAACCAAACTTATCATTTGATGCAAAGGAATCTTGGAGCTCTACTGTTAATCCGTTGACCTTTGCAGTACGCTGTACTATATAAACTATTTCGAACACTCTCATATCACCATATTGATATATAAAACAATTTCTGAATCTATGATAAGGTATGGGATTACTGTATAGGGCAATACTTTTAAAACATATGTATAAAAAAATCAGCAACTTTTAAATTTCAATATTAAGATCAATTTCGCCGACAGTTAAAAAAATCACTGTCTTCTAAAAAAAACAGATTTGTACACCACAATGTGTTTACCTTTAATTTGAGATACGACTCGTTAAAGTCGAACCATGAGAAAATCCTCTCCCTTCTTCTCTTTTTTCAGGGGAGGGGGAATAGTGGGGGGCAAAATTCGAAAGAGTTTACGACCGTCATTGTACGAGCTTTCGTTTGACACCTAAATCGCAACTGTAGGCCCTCGCATTCGGATGAAAGAATAGAACGACTTTTTACATTTCCCGTTTATTAGGGAGTAAGAAAACATGGGGGTCAATTTTTTTTATAGTCTATGACACTCCCGTTGTCACAAGCTTTCATTTGGCATATATATCATTAGGTTTCTCCATCGCGTTCAGGAGATACAGGGAAACAACCATTTTCATATTTGCCCCCCCCCTTTTTTTGAAGGGGGGAAGAATGCGTGGTGGATCAATTTGTCATATCCTACGACATTCCCCGCGTCAGAATCATTCATTTGACGTATCGCTTGTTATTTTCGGGCTTCGCGTTCTGGAGATATTAAGCTTCGCGTTCTGAGGATCTTAAGAATAGTTTTCACATTTACCCTTTTATAGGGGAAGAAAGCATGGGGTCAATTTTTTTTATGGGCTATGATACTCCCCGCATCAAAAGCTTTTATTTGGCATATAAATCATTAAGTTTCTCCATTGCGTTCGAAATATATGGTGGAATAACGTTTTGTCAAATCCACAAACCGACAAATGTAAAGACAAAAAGCAATAGGAAAAGCAATAGGAAATATAGGTAATAATTGCAGAATATATAGAGAGAGATTATGATTGACTGACTGATTTATTGACAGGGGATCACTCTAATTCGAACTATGAAGGAGAAATAGTACACCTCTGAAAATTTGCACCTAGGGGTAATCCGGTTGTAAATGTGAAAAATCCAAAATTTGACCTCTGACCTTGACGGGTCCTTCGAATTTAAATAGAGGTTACGTAGAAGTCAGACCTTGATCTACTATTGTTAGAAACATTAAAGTGATTGTCTGGAGAGTGTTTCGGGCCGGAAACGTTACGAAATGTAGCATCCGGTGGGTCATTTCGAGGTCAAAGATCTAATTTAGATCTATCGGTGCTAGAAAGCTAAAAAAAATTGGGGCTGGGTTGGGTTGTTTTACCTCTGAGCGGCAGTTTTTTGCACACCACGGGCTAAATGGCCAGGTCACATGGACCCCGAAGGCTCAGAGAAGGTTGGGGTAGGGGACCCACTGGAACAGCTGTTGGGAGACAGATGGTAGCCTCCCGTCAACGCCATCCAGCGTGTTCTTTAACGCGCATAGGGTATGGCTCTCCCGCACACGGGGCTACGGCTTAACGTCTCATCCGACGGACGGCTGCCTTTCCAAGCCCATCGGTGTCCCCAACTGACCGTGGGCAGGGCGGGGAATTTTGCGGAGATAAATCTCAACGCTGACCCAGCTGGGACTCGAATCTGGGAATTACAGATTACGAGCCTGGCGCGCTACCGACTGAGCCCCTGGGGGCTGGGAGTATTCCAAGTCGTATATATAGGAAACACTACGGAATTTCGGATTAGTAGGTCATTCAAGGACAAAAGCGAGATGAAAAGAAATTTTTTTATCAGGTTTAATCAAGGGCGCTACACCTGAAGAATATTTTGTGAAACATTTTCTATGGGTAGGTAATTTATTTATTTGCATACACTAAGTTTACACTAGTAGAAGCTTTATGAATAGATAGTAATAATATTTTTCACCAAATCAAGAACATGTCGTAATCATGGAAAATTTTTACAGAAAATGTTTTGGGCAGTTAAAACCAGTTGTTATTTTTATAATTTATTTCATTCAGGGGGATACAGTAAAGCCAAACTACAGGTAATTTTGGGTATCAATGTAAATGTTCAAGTGGCTTGATTCCTCAGTATATTTGGGAAATTAAAAAGAAATATTAAGGATAGCACAAAAATAGAAACATGTTTACAGGAATTATATAGATATTTGACACATATAAACAAAATAAGAAGTTGCACAGACGAAGAAAAAATATAATATGAAATATGATAAAAAAATTAGTAAACTTAGGGGGAATAAAAATTAGATATAAGAAAACAGAGAGTAATATTAAATGAATGAACAGGGGGGAAAAAGGATTGCGGATAACCCAGAAAAAGGTTTGGTTTGGGTTGTTTTACCTCTGAGCGGCACTTTTTTGCACATCATGGGCTAAATGGCCAGGTCATATGGACCCCGAAGGCTCAGAGAAGTTTGGGGGAGGGGACCCACTGGAACAGCTGTTGGGAGACAGATGGTAGCCTCCCGTCAAGGCCATCCAGCGTGTTCTTTAACGTGCACAGGGTATGGCTCTCACGCACACGGGGCCACGGCTTAATGTCCCATCCGACGGACGGCGGTCTTTCCAAGCCCATCGGTGTCCCCTACCGACCGTGGGCAGGGCAGGGAATTTTGCGGAGATAAATCTCAACGCTGACCCAGCTGGGACGCGAACCTGGGAACTACAGATTACGAGCCTGGCGCTGAGCCACCCCCGCCCCCCAGAAAAAGGGCAAAGATGGGGAGTGTGAACAGGAGTGAATAGATTTTGTTGTTCAAACGTTTCAATATTTTAATAGGAGTGAGTAATATAGTTTTTGAATTTTGTTTTAGAATTTAAAGAAGTGATATCGCTCGGTAGAGAGTTCCAAGTTGAGGTTGCTTGAAAGGCAAAAGAAATTTCACCGTACTTAGCTTTGAAAATCTTGGGAGTAGAAAACATTCTATTATCAGAGAGAAGGATGTGGCGATGTCGTAATCGAATATAAGGTGTAAGAATCGAATGAAGGGAATGAGATTTGTTATAAATAGTGTCGTGAATAAGGGTAATAAACCGCAGCTTGCTTCTAGATTCAAGAGTGGGAATTTGGTAGTTGGAACGAATATCAGTAAGTGTTAAAGATTCTCGTTTGTTAAAATAGATTTTACTGATGATTTTGAGAGCGTCATATTGAACTTTTTCTAAGTTATAAGAGTTTTTTTATTAATACCAAAAAGAGTGGAAACACAGTATTCGAGTTTCGGTCGGATGTACATTTTGTAGAACATTGGGGCATAGGAGGATATATAGTTTTGAATGTACCAAAATGTATAAGTTCTTTTAGAAGTTGAAGCGACGGTTTTATTAACGTTAATTCAAAAGTCAAGATTATTATCAATAGCCATACCGAAGTACTTTATGGAAGTGGAAACTGTAATATGGGTGTTATTAATTTTAATATTTGTGTCGGGGGGGGGGGGGGTATAATATCAAGTTGAAAGAAAAACAATATTGGTTTTCTTGATATTGACAGTGAATCTATTTTATAATTATAAATTATTTGTTATAAATAGTTGATAGTGCCACAACATGCGCAAGCGAGAATAGCGCAAATTCAAAAATGCCCTTTTTAAATTTCCTTTCATAAAATTTTTGAAAATTTTTTAAGTTGAAAATTACTGTTACTATTTTAATGTGTCTACTGATCATCTCTTGAAATCTCTCAAGTTGTTTTTTGGTAAATTTTTATTAAATGTTGTTAATACGTATCAGAATTATTTTCATTTGTTCGTTTAAGATATTGTCGGTGAAAATAGTGGAGACATGAAAGTTTCAAGTCGGGCAGTTGAAAGTTTGTGTTCACAATAGTGTTTGACATGTCCTACAGCATTAAAAGTGCTTCTGACATTGGTTGTGTAAGGATAAACTACTATTCCTTTTGGGGCGGGGGTGGCTCGTAATCTGTAGTTCCCAGGTTCGAGTCCCAGCTGGGTCAGCGTTGAGATTTATCTCCGCAAAATTCTCCGCCCTGCCCACGGTCAGTAGGGGACACCGATGGGCTTGGAAAGGCCACCGTCCGTCTGATGGGACGTTAAGCCGTGGCCCCGTGTGCGGGAGAGCCATACCCTGTGCACTTTAAAGAACGCGCTGGATGGCCTTGACGGGAGGCTACCATCTGTCTCCCAACAGCTGTTCCAGTGGGTCCCCTCCCCCAACCTTCTCTGAGCCTTCGGGGTCCATGTGACCTGGCCATTTAGCCCATGATGTGTAAAAAAGTGCCGCTCAGAGGTAAAACAACCCAACACAACTATTCCTTTTGTTATTGTAATAAAAAGTCCTCCTTCAGTTAGATGTTGCCATATCTGCTTACATGGCTTTTTTGGGGGGGAGCGCAAGGAGGTCATGCCCCTCCCCCTTTGAGAATACAGTAAAAGGAGGCAAAAAAATTTAATTGTGCAGTATTTTTTTACCTATCTTCCTATTGCTTTTGGCTTTGACATTTGTCGGTTGGTCGGCTTGTTGGTTAGTGGGCTTGACAAGACGTTGTGACACCATATTTTTCGAACGCAATGGAGAAACTTAATGATTTAATTGCTAAGTGAAAGCTTGAGACGCGGGGAGTGTCATAGGTTATAAAAAAACTGACCCTTCATGCTTTCTTCCCGCCTGTAAAACAGGAAATGTGAAAATTTTTTAAACTATATATCCGTAAAAAGGTTAGGGTTGGTTAGGGTTGTTTTACCTCTGAGCGGCACTTTTTTGCACACCATGGGCTAAATGGCCAGGTCACATGGACTCCGAAGGCTCAGAGAAGGTTGGGGGAGGGGACCCACTGGAACAGCTGTTGGGAGACAGATGGTAGCCTCCCGTCAAGGCCATCCAGCGTGTTCTTTAACGTGCACAGGGTATGGCTCTCCCGCACACGGAGCCATGGCTTAACGTCCCATACGACGGACGGCGGCCTTTACAAGCTCATCGGTGTCCCCTACTGACCGTGGGCAGGGCGGGGAATTTTGGGGAGATAAATCTCAACGCTGACCCAGCTGGGACTCGAACCTGGGAACTACAGATTACGAGCCTGGCGCGCTACCGACTGAGCCACCCCCCGTAAAAAGTAAAAAGTAGCGAGCTATACGTCAAATGAAAGCTTCTGATGCGGGGAATGTCATAGGCTATGAAATATTGAACCCCATGCTTTCTTCCCCCTAGAAAAGGGGGGAAATATGAAAATGATTGTTCCCCTATATCTCCTGAATGCGAGTGAGGAAAATAGCAAGCTATACGTCAAATAAAATCTTGCGACGCGGGGTTTGTCATCAGCTATAAAACATTGACCCCTATACTTTCTTCCCCCCTAAATAGCGGGTAACGTGAAAGTCGTTCTATTATATTTTTTGAACACGAAGACCTACAGTTACGAGTTAGTTGTCAAATGAAAGCTCGTATAATGATGGTAGTAAATTCTTTATAATTTTGCCCCTACTATCCCCCTGTTAAAGGGAGGATTTTCGTGAGGTACGCGAACGAGTTTTATCTCAAATTAATGTTTGTGACGTCTGCAATGTCATCGCCTACCTCAAACATGATTACAAAAGAGGGCAAAATGTGTTCGATGTTTATGAGTCATATATCAAATGAAGTTTTTGAAGGTAGGTGCTTTTAGTGACAAAAAATATAAATAAATTAAAAAATTTAAAAAATATCTATCTTTTATAGGGCCCTAAAAAGTAGAAAATAACCCTAAAGCATATCGATGGTGCAATCAGTCACTGATTTCGGAAGGAACTGTGGAAGAAGGAACTGATTCGGAGGATAGGACCCGATTTAGTCTACTCAACAAAATTACCGGCGCCCTATCTTCCTTTGTTATATTGAAATGGAAATCCAGTCTCCTCCACCTCCCCCCCCCCCGATATTGTTTTCTAGATCTGTGCCTATCGGTTTTTATTTTAAACTTTGGATACTTTAATACTGAACAATAATTAAGAGGATAAGGAAGTTTTTATAAAAACTGCTATTTAATATGAGGAATAAGCTAATTATTTATACAAATACGGGTTAACCTACCGCTTGCTTTAGAAAAATATATTTTACTTTAGATTGATATAAATTAATTTACTATCCACAGAAAAATTCTTAAAGATGCGACAATTACAGAAGAGAATTTTCGCAGCCTTCATCCTCTTTATTCTCTCCCTGGCCGTGACTTGTCGTCCAAATCACGAAATCAGAGAACGACGGGAAGCTGCAGCACAAGACAGGCAGTTACTAGGAGGACTTACAACCCTTGGAGCACTTGTACAACCTATATTATTCATGCTCGGCTTGACAAACTTCATGGGCAGAATTCCGACCTTCTTCAACAGGATGCGAGACCGTCTCAGTCTTGGACTTGGAGGCACTGGCGCTCCAGCTGGTGCAGGAAGGAAGAGGAGAGAGGTTGATGACACAACATCCGAGGAACTTCTGCAAAGGACCATAGAAGCAGTCCGAGCAATAGATGAAGCATCTCAGAAATACCAGGATGCCAGCTGAGATACAGGTAAGAAAATAATGCGTTTGATTTATTAAGTTTATACTGTGGTTAAGTTGGAATGGGTACAGTCGCTCAAAAAAGTATCCGAACACTAAGGTTGATTACAGAATTCAGAAAAAATATATGGCAACGATTTTTTTAGAAATTAGTGATCTGGCAACCTTCGTGTCACGTGACACGAAGTTGCCAGATCACTAATTTCTAAAAAAATCGTTGGCAGATATTTTTTCTGAATTCTGTAATCAACCATAGTGTTCGGATACTTTTTTGAGCGACCGTACAAAGAAATGTTTCAAACAATAGTTCGTTACAGAGAATTTTCATTAGAGTAAATTGGTATTAATTTTTTCTAGGATGAGATGATTTTAGAATCATCTATTATATTTTGTGCCAGCGTCCTTCAGATGGTACGTTAAGCCACGGTTCACTATGCACGTTGAAGAACGGGCAGGATGACCTGGATAGAATATTCCATCTTCAATCTCCAATCAATCAGTTCTTCTTGCGAAGTGGGAAATTCGAATCATTATTTTGTTTTCGATGTATTATTTCACATTCAATGTCAACCTTTTGTATGAAGAGACCCATGTGTCATCAGCAAGTAAAAATCAGGGATCAGCTTTTTTATTGGAAAATATGACTGGAGAAAATTTGAAGCTTCACGATCTATTAAAATCTCGATTTCTGATAGTACTCTTTCGGTATCTAAAAAGCTATGAATTAAAGTCTATAAACAGATTTATTTAAATCTGTTTATAGATTAATTTAAATATGTAACAGATATAAATAAATCTGTTATATATTTAAATTTAAATTTCCAATAATACTTTTTCGATATATATATATATAAATATATAATGTTATTAATTTAAAGCCCACAAACAGATCTATCTAGGTCTCAGTTTTTAATAATATTCGATTTTAACGATAGAAAATAGACACCATATACAAACCTACCTAAATTTCGGTTTCCAATAATATTATTTCGTGATCTAAAGCAGTGTTTCTCATTTACTTCTGTGACTCTTATAGCCGTTGTTACATATTTGGGAAATGATACTCTATCATCTTCACTGTTTATTTATATATTATAAATTTTATATCATATATATTCTAATAATCAGTACTTTATTTCTAAGTAGGAAAGAAAATTCTTAAAGGCATAAAATGAATAGTAGCAACCAGGGCCAGATCTAGGGAGGAGGGAGGAGTTAGATTCGTCCCTGGCTGCTACTATGCATTTTACGCCTTTAAGAACTGTAAGAAAGTACCAATTATTAGAATATATATGATGTAAAATTTATAATTTAAATAAATGTGGAATGAATCTAATTATTAACCTAATTCTTGATTTTCAATAATATCACTTCGGTGTCCAGGGAGTTATAAAATAAATGTCGGCAAACAAATCTATCTAAATCTGGATTTTCAATAATAGTATTCCAGTCTTCTTTCTTTCTTTCTCGTGTCCGGGCATCATAATCGTTTTGTCCAGAAATGGACAAAGTCGTCCATGTCTCTCCCCATCCATAGGTCGTCTAGAGTAGTTAAAAATTGACATTGCGTGCAAGCATAGATGTGGTCCATAGTCTGTCGTTCTCCACACTCACATCGGTCGTCCGTTGTCAAACCCCATTTGTGCATGTTAGCCTTTACAGGGGCTACCCCCGTTCTTATACGGTTTAGGGTTCTCCAGGTCACCCAGTCCATCCCCACGCCAGAAGGTTCTTCCTCAGAGATTGGATGCCAGTCTGGCTGATCGACACTTGTGCGAGATAGAAAGGAGGACCTAGAGATCAGTCTACTAGGTGGGGGGTCTGGCACTCCAAACATAACGTGTCTCTCATCGAAGGTTTGCTTAAAACGTTCTGTGTACTCGTGTGAGGCACGGCGGTTTTTCCGTTCTGCAAAACCAACAGCTCTGTACAGTAGTTTTAATGGCGTTGGTTTCATGCAGCCAGTCATTATCCGGCAAGTCTCATTCAAGGCTACGTCCACTTTCTTTGAATGTACGGATTGATTCCAAACAGGGCTTGCATACTCTGCAGTGGAAAAGCAGAGTGCTTTGGCAGATATACGTAGAACCGCCGGGTTTGCTCCCCATTTGCTGCAACATAGCTTTTTTAGTATATTGTTCCTCGTATGAACTTTAGCTGCAGTTGTATGGCAGTGCTTCTAATAGGTAAGGCTTCTATCTAAGATAACTCCTAGATATTTTGGTTGGTCTGTATGCTCCAGTGTATGGCCTTCCCATTTAACTTTTAGTTTCCGTTTTGCCTCTATTGAACGTAGATGGAAAGCACAGAATTGTGTTTTAGATGGATTGGGTTTTAAAAAGTTATCTTTGTAGTATGTGGACATGGTTGACAGCGCTTGTTCTAACAGCTCTTCGACCCTTTGAAACATAGTGTCTTGTACAGTCGCTCAAAAAAGTATCCGAACACTATGGTTGATTGCAAAATTCAGAAAAAATATCTGGCATTGATTTTTTTTTTTAGAAATTAGTCATCTGGCAACCTTCGTGTCACGTGACACGAAGGTTTTGCAATCAACCATAGTGTTCGGATACTTTTTTGAGCGACTGTACAGCGATGGCCAGATCGTCGGCGTACAGAAAGTGTTTGGCATTGGGATGTAAAGGTTGATCATTTGTATAGATATTAAATAGAATAGTGGATAGCACACTACCCTGGGGCAATCCATTCTTTTGAATTCTCCACCTACTCTTTTTGTTATCCAAAATAACACAGAAACGTCTGTTGATGAGGAGAGAATTGATGATTTTTACTAAGTTAAAATCTCTGTACAAGTCATAGATCTTTAAAAGTAATAAGCGATGATTGATGGTGTCATATGCCGCAGACAGATCCACCAACGCTACTCCTGTCACTAGTTTCCTCTGAAATCCCTCTTCTACATGCTCCGTCAGGTTTAGCACCTGACTCGTACAACACTTTCCCGGGCGGAAACCCGCTTGTTGTGGGATAAGTTTTGGCTCTATCTTGGGTCCGATTCGAAAGAGTATTAAGCGTTCGTAGAGCTTAAAACGATGGCAGAGTAATGAAATAGGTCGGTAGCTGGTTGGACTATCTGGGTCTTTACCCGGCTTCAGAAGAGCAATAACTTTTGATTTCCTCCAGAGTTTAGGTAGGGAGTAGGTTTCACGGCAATGGTTAAACATATTCAAGATCTATAGCTTTGTCTTGGGTCCAAAATGTTTTATCTGTTCTGTGCACAGATCGTCTATCCCTGTAGCTTTACCATTTTTCATACTTTTTAAAGCATTTTCGAGTTCTTCCATTTTAAAAGACGTGCCCAGCAGATTCTCTTCATCTGGCAGTCTTTGGATTTTTTGGCGTTTGACACTCCTATCAGGTTTGCTATTAAGCAATAACTGGTTAGCTATTTGATTAGCTGTGACATTTCCCTTTACTTCCCTAACTTTGGGTTCACCGTTAAGGTTTTTTATAAGATTCCAGGCCATCTTGCTGCTGTGGGTCATGTCCATTCTCTCCAGAGTTTCTACCCATTTTTTCTGTCTTGTTTCACTTAGGGCTCTCATGAGGTTGTCTCCCAGCTCAATCGTGTCCTGGCTGAAAGGATTTGTGCTGTATAGTTGATGGTATCTCTCTGTCATATCCTTCAGTTCGTTTGTTAGTCCGGGGATAAAAAAAATCCCTACATCCTCTGGGTATGTTTCTTCTGGACGTCCTCTTCACCATTTCAATGAACAGCTCATATTTCTGAGAAATAGCTGGAAGTCCCTTAATAGTTAAGTCTAAGTCATCTCTAAATGCTTTCCAGTTTGCTTTTTTAAAATTGAAACGTCTTCTGAATAGGATCTCCTGCGTTTTTATAGCGGCGTAGACTTTCAGTCCAATAGGACAGTGTTGAGTTTTCGGTATAGGCTGCAATACCATTTTAGCACAACACACAGAGAGTAATGAACTAGCAAAACAGATTTCAGGGTTGTACCCCTTCCGCCAAGCTCGGCTGTTAAAAGAATGGGGGAGTTTTGCATCAAGGACCAGGGATAGTCTGCTGCATTCCGCCCAGTCCTCAACTCCCTGGCCGTCCTTGTTTGTTGTTTCATAACCCCATGAGGTGGAATGGCTGTTAAAATCACCTAACATGAATTGTATTTTCTGGGACGCGAAATATTTTGTTTCCTGGAATTGGAACTCCACTCCTGGGGGTTTATAGTAAGATGTTATAGTACAGTTGGCAAGTTCTACGGTGATAATTTCAATGTTATCAATATGGGAGTACTCGATTGAGTTGGTTGTTACGTTATTTTGTACAAAGACAGCGCTACCATATTTTTCATGAGGTATTTCTCCGACAAGTTTCATGTTGTGGATTTTGGGTCTATTTTTATTTTCCCCTCGATGTGTTTCTTGTAGGCACAGGACGTCAACTTCCATTTGCTTACACATGTCTGATATTAAACACTCTTTATTTATAGTAAGTCCTTCAATAAATAAAGAGTGTGTGTTTAAAGTGTCGTGAAAGCTGAAAGCATTTAGCAAAATTCAAATTTTTTTTCTAAAAAATTTTGAATTTGATGACAAACAGAAATCGTTTCACCCAATGCTAGAAATTCGCTTAAACATTTCAATAAAGTTTAATATGGCAGGTCATGTTAATTAATAGACATATGGTTGCTGTTATAATAATGAAACGATATGTTCGCGTGCAACAGTTGAAGCATTGTATTACGAGATACGGCAGTACTGTGAAATACGTCATGTTGAATTAGAACAGACACCTTACTTTGAAAAGAATTTTAGAGAAGTTGTACTTTTGGGTGATTTTACTTGTGCAGAGTGTACAGGTGTCGACTAAGATTGCCGTTATTAGGTTATTAGTTTCTTTTGGTCAAGAATCGGCGAGACTTTGGTTTGTCGTTATTAAATATGTTAAGTAATAAATAAGAAACATGTTTAGTAACAGTGATACTATAATTTGCTATGTAGAAAATGTTGTAACTTATATTTCGAGTGTTATATTATTTTAGTATTTGACATAAAGTGACAATAGTAATTGTCCATTAGTTTAGTTAATCCATTTATATATGAAGTGATGAATACTTTAGGTTTTACATATTTCTTGTAAATTAAATGCTTTATTATTAAACTAGTTCATTTATTATGTCTGATTATTTCGAATTCACGCATTGTCTTCAGCAGTGTCTCGCAAACTTTTTTACTCTGCGGCACATTGAATCTAATTTTTTTTCCGCGGCACACTGAATCTAATTTTTTTTTTCGGGGCACACCTAAAAGAGAATAAAAGCTAACTCTATATAATCGTCATTATATTTGCGCTTTATTGAAGTCATCAGCCTGGTTTTACTTGAATATTTGCTCTCGTTCTTTAATTCATAACTCGGTGTTTGTTTTAAAAATTTGTCCATTCTATGGCTTGAAATAATCAAAAATTAATACCAAAATTTGGAAAAAGCTTGATAAATACTTACAAGATCCCAGTTGATAAAATCTGAAAGATTTTTATTAAAGCACGTCGATAACACAAGTCAAGTCAAAATGAAATCTTTGGAATATCTAGTGTCAATTTGAAAATCTCTCGCGGCACACTTGGAATCTCTCACGGCACACTACTGTGCCGCGGCATACAGTTTGCGAGACACTGGTCTTCAGTGTGAAATTGAAAGAACGTTGTTGATGACCGAGATTTAAGACATTGGATGAATATGTTTTTCTTCAGTCATATTTCTACACAAAAACTTATTTAAGAAGTAACTGATCTCATACTCTTTATTAGTGGTGTCTCTGGGATTATTGAGTATATAATAGATCGATTAATTCTAAGATTTTTCTTTGAATTTCATTCATACATCTTTGTAAGGGAATAAGACTTGCTTGAAGTTTCATCTGATTTTAAATCAAAGTAAACACGAAACCTGTATCAATATTTATCTCACTTTTTATTTTGCCATCCCGGTGTGTGCTTAGCAATGGGAACTGGATTCGAGTCCTGGATAAAATAAGATATTTTTTCATATGTTTATGCTGAGGTTTACCTTTCTTTACGCCATGGATCTGTGACATCTAAGATTGGTTAACGTTAAAACATTTCTTTGACTTTCATTCCTATATATTTATGTGGGTGTATAAGCAAAGCGAATTTTTCTTCTTTTTGAGGGGAGGGGATATCTATTGGTAACGCACCAGGCTCCTAATCTGCAGTTCCTAGGCCGCGTTTGAGATTTATCTCATCGAAACCCCCAGCCCTGTCCTCTATCAGTACGGGACAACAATGGGCTTGGAAAAGCCGCCGTCTGTCGGATGGGGCGTTTAGCCGTGAATCCGTGTGCAGGACAGACATACCCTGTGCACGTTATAGTTAAACTGTGACGTGTACTATACCTTCTGCACGTTAAAGCCTTGACGTGCAGAACGTTAAACGCACGTTAAAGCCTTGACGTGTTTCTGCCTTGACGGGAAGCTACCATGTTCTAACAGCTGTCCAATTGGTTCTTTCCCCCAACATTCTCCAAGCCACCTTCTTCGAGCCCTCGGGGTCCTTGTGACCTGGCCATTTAACGCACTGTGCGAAAGAAGTGCCATTTAGAGGAAAAACTACTCAATCCAACCCAACTTCATTATGGCGTATTCTGCTAATAGGCACCTGTAAGACCTCTATGGCAGCAGCTGATTGAGGAGTAGTTTATATTATTCTTACCTTTCATTTAAAGAAGCGTTTGTTTCATTTCATAACAAATTTGTTCTTACGACTTCTATTTAGTACATGAAAAGTTTCACGACAGACTTCAGTTTGAATGTGGATTCACAACTCAAGTTAAATGTGCAAATTATTTATTTTTCAAAATCTAGCAAAATATTCACGCGAAAGCTTTGATTTTTTTACAACTGTGCTTCCTCTCGGAAAGAACCCCTCTCTTTCCGAGAGGAAGCACAAGATCTTCAAAATAAATTGAAATATTAATAGCAAGAGTTGGCTACACCTGAAGCAACTGGTCTATGGACATATATCGAATCTAATAACTACCAACTAGTAAACTTTTTCATGCTCTTTGGTAGGTAACATTTTTTCCACGACATTCAAGAGTAAACTTCACCATATCGGTGATAAACAACTCAATCAATTTAACACTTGTCACTGAAAATTGCCTTCCATGTCGTAAAAAATCCAAAGCAAATTTTCTGCCTCATTCTTTTCAAAGCTAAGAAGTGACATTTGTCACGTATCGGCAGCAATGTAGGTCACCTTGAAAGACATTTGTTTTTTTTTTACATTTGAAGTTATGGCACCTCCATTGGTATACTGTTATTCATTTCTACTTTGCATGCACAATACACCACGGATGATCAACATTGTGTCTGCTTCATGCATGGACAGAGCTTCTGAATTCTGCACAGAGACTTCCCCTCGGGGACAACCTATAATTATCTCTTCTCAAAACTGGCTAATTTTCCGAGTGTTATTTTCTTTCTTATGTCAGCAGACATGGTTTCACTAAATGACTGAATGCTGGAACTCACGCTAGAAACAAATGGAGCAGGTGAGTAACAAAATGTCTTGAAAGAACTACTTTATTTTTCATCGTCTATTTTTTCCATTTGTTTTCATATGACAGATTCTTTTGAAAATGAGGAAATGGATGATGACTGGTTCATTTCAGAAATGGACGAATGACTGGTTCATTTCAGAAGTAATACATTGTCTTCTTTGGTTGGCATTTACGGCGAAGCCCCAATGGCAAGAACGTATCGCACACAAGTCTTCATTACCTTTTACTGTTCTTCTTTACCTTTTACTGTTCTTCTTTGGTTATTTTATTTGTCGAGACCACTGCTCCTCCATACTTTTTCAAGCCAATGGCAGATATATTTCAAATGAAAATTTGTGACAGGAGGAGTATCATGAACAACAACAAAAATCTCTCCGCCCCCACTAAAAATGTTGTAGTGTGTTCTCATTATGCACTATATCAAAATATTTGATAATTTCCATGTTATGTCAATGTCAAATTCCAAGCTCTGTAACTTCTAAAATAATTATTTAATGAAAAAAAATGACCTTAAAAATTAAAGATCATAATCAAATCCAGGCCAGAAACTAGGGGGAGGAGAGCAAGTAAGTCATCCCCCTCTTGAAAATGCTAATAAGGGTTCTAGAATTTAGTTTTAGGGTTTAGGTTCGAGAATTTATTTAAGGTAGGTTCGAGAATTTATTTAGGGTAGGTTCGAGAATTTATTTAGGGTAGGCTGAGAAAATTTTGTTTATTGGAGGATTAGTGAATATAGCCTCGGGAAAATGGGGGGGTCTGAGAATAAGACTTGAATTCCCCACTCACTTAAATATTTCACAAAACAGGAAAGATTACAGTGATATTCTGTATGCAATAAGATTTTACAGTGTTGTTTTTCATCTACTTTTAGTGTCGGACAAAAATTATGGGGCTAAAATAAAATAATAGAAAGACAACTGTTTTGGATTTTAAATAAGGTAGACAAGTTCGAGATTTCGTATTACTTTATCGGGAGGGGGCGAAAGTCTGAACCCCCTTGTATCCCCCCTCTGCGTACGTCCCTGTTCCCAGATTCGAGCAACAAATTGTGCTTATGTTAACCTTTTCTCCGCCATCCTCCACCTTGTCTTCAGTGAGTTAGAAAGGCACCGATGAGCTTGTATAGGCCGCATCGATCTGATTAAAATATAACAGTTATCTACAGTTAAAGCTGGCCTCTTGGGCAGGAGAGTCATAACCCTGTGTCCGTTAATAAACTCGCTGATGTCCTTGAGGGAGGTTTTAATCTATCTCCTGACACACTGAAATCTCTTTTCGATCCATCAGTGACACCTTGAAGTTCTTGCGACTTGGTAATTTATACCATGCGAAGGAGAGCCGTACCCTGTGTACGTTAAAGAACATGTTGGATGACCTTAACAGGGGGGGCGAAATCTATCCCCAAACAACTGGCCTATGGATTACCATTCCCCAAGCGTTTTTAACACCTTTGGGTTCTTGTGACCTGGCCATTTAGCCCATTGTGTGCAAAAAATGCTGTTCAGAGGTAAAAGAACCCAACATGGATAAAATTAATAATGAACAAGCGAAAATTATTTTCTGCAACATTTTTCTAATGTTTTTCCACCACTGGTATGGCAACAGTTGTTCATGAATTCTACTGGAACTGGATTCTAATCCCAAACAGAAAATTTCAAAAAATGGCTCTAGTGATAGCAGAAATTTAGGTAAATAAAACTGATTTTATCTTCCGATCAAAATAATCTAGATGTCTTCTAATTGTTTCCTTTTCTAATTGTTTCCTTTTCATCAAACAAGACAGCCATGAGTGCAATAGTAGATATACATTGAAAGTTGTCAATTTCTTAATTTACCCGCATTTTTAATTTTTTTGCCATCCTCTCAGATCTTCTACTTTGGCATATAAACTGACAGGCTCCTGTCTGACCTCTGTGGCAAGCAGCTGCTTGAGGAGGTATTTATTTTTATTTATTTTAATACACCCACATGTTTAACTTTTAGTTGTGCTTCTTAAACAAGTTTGTTTTGCTCGTGTGGCCCCTTTTGGGTTTATGGGATTTACTTTTGTTATTGCCAATCAGGCACTATTTTAGATTTCGAGAAATAAGCCATAGGCTTGATGCTCTTAATATTAATTAAAGATATAAGACCTCAGATTCATTTCAGCCTGCATGTCATTTATCACAATTCATACTGCACAATCTATCGCTGCTCATTATAATTTATCCTAGGTATTTTCAAACACGTTAATATTTTTTAATATTTAACAAGCTTTAACAGCATCTAGAATTTTTATATACCAATTTTAACTGCTAGTAAAATATTCAGTACTATGTTAGCCCATCAGATGGCAGCACATTATCTGTTATACAAGCATGTCAATATTTTACTAGGACATTACTCAGAACGCAAGAGGCACTTAAGACTGTTATTCCAAAATTATCAGTTCACGTTTCATCAGTACAACTCAGTACATCACGAGAGAGGTCACTTATACCTCCTCTACGTTACAAATTAAATCAAACAAGCAAAGTGAACTAGGTAAAAATCGATCAAATATTTTGTACAGAAAAATGGTCACTTACCACACCCACACCACCGTTGGCACACCTTAAAATTATTATACAAATTACTATCACATAAAGTAGTGAACAGATTTTTGAACAGGAGAATAGAAGATGCATATGTGATCTCGTTTCCTTTACAAAAAAAGGAAAAACGAAGGAAGATATAGAAAGGCGAGGGAAGAGCGAAAAAGGCAATGGAAACGAAAAGGGAGATCTAAATAAGCAAGAGAAAGGCAAGGGAAGACATCTAAAAAATGTCTTCTAATGAATAAAAGCATCTGAATAAAATTAAATGGAGCAAGTTCCGTCACATCTCAGAGATTTATAGGTCTTATTCTGGAAGGTTTTAACGTCTGATGCGTGATTTAATGGTTAGAGCTCTCTGGCATGTATCTAGAGTTGCGGGTTGGATTCCAGCCGCGTCAGCGATGATGTTTTTAACTATTGTTGGAGTTTATTTCTACAAAAAATCTATGTATTTGCTATGGATGACTTCTAATGGCTTCTTTAATTAAATAAGACAGCCATGAGTATAATAGATATACATGGCGAAGTTGGCCATCTCCGTAAGTTGACCATTTGACGATGTAGCACCTTTGTAAGAGTTAGTAAAAAAATCATGGTAACAAACGGACGTAAAAAAAATCAGAGAGCGAAAATAAATAACAAAAACCAGTACCAGTTAAAACTTAAAATATAAAATCTTCACTAAAATATCCTTCTACTAAAAGAAATTTAAGCATAAATAAAATTTAAAAGTTTTAATTTCGATAGATCTTGACCTCGGCTGTTATACTTACTAGTGAAAGTCTGCTAATAAACGCAGAAAAGAAATTAGAATCCACACAGTGACTTGTTCACATTTGGATGAAAAAAGAGGATTTTGGAAAGGAGAAATTTTACGGCAATTGAGAATGATAAGAAGCAAAAATATTCTTGCTGGACAATGTTCGGCTGGGAAGTTTCGTACAGTCGTTCAAAAAAATATCCGAACACTATGGTTGATTACAGAATTCAGAAAAAAATATCTGGCAACGATTTTTTTAGGAAATAGTGATCTGGCAACCTTCGTGTACGACCTTCGTTTGTTTAGAAATTAGTGATCGGACAACCTTCGTGTACGTACACGAAGTTTGCCAGATCACTAATTTCTAAAAAAATCGTTGGCAGATATTTTTTCTGAATTCAGTAATCAACCATCATCATCATCAACCTCAAGCAGCCATGGGCTACGGAGGTCCAACCAGACCGTGCAATTTAGTTCTCCAAGCAAGTCTATCCTGAGCTACATCTACTGCATCTGGCCACTGCACACCAATTCTAACAAGGTCCTGTTTGACATTGTCTGCCCACCGCATCCTACGTCTCCCCTTCTTTCTGAGGCCTTTAGGCACACTGTTCATAACCCTATTTGCCAATCTATAATTATTCATACGGGCAACATGGCCAAACCAACAGCGTCTCTCTCTGCACAATATGCTGCTTAAATGAGGTTGCAAACTCCTTTGCCTAACCTCATCATTAGTTACAAAGTTGAACCACCTAATGCCCAAGATACTGCGTAAGCATCTGGAATCAAAAGCATTTAATTTCCTTTTATCTTGTTTACAAAGTGTCCAAGTTTCACTACCATAACTAACCCTAGAAAGAACCAAACTATTATACAGTCTAAGTTTAGTCTTTAGGTGTATACATCTGTTTCTCCACAATCTCCATAGATTCTTAAAAGTCCCAGCAGCAATCCCTATTCGTCTGTTAATCTCATGCCACACATCACCATTATCTGTTACATAGCTCCCAAGATAATTAAACTGTGACACCTGCTCAAGACTGCAATCATTCAGATTAACTGGATCACAGCCTGCCTGACTAATTTTCATCACTTTAGTTTTCTCTCTGTTTATAACCAAACCTACTCTACTACCAGTCTCATCAACAGCTCTAATGAAAGAATTCATCTCATCAACATCATTTGCCAAAAGGGCTAAATCATCAGCATAATCTAAATCAGAAAGTTTCGTATCTCCAGCCAATTTAAGGCCAAAATCTTTCCCTTGAAGTGAATTTCGCATAACATAATCAACAACCAAACTAAAGAGAAAAGGAGACAAAATGCACCCTTGTCGAACACCAGACGTAATGCTAAACAAATTGCTATAAGACTTACCAACTCTCACACATGACTCAGTGTTATTATAGAGAGCTTTCATTATGTTAACTAACTTGTCTGGTATACCATATGATTTCACAATCAACCACAAATTATGACGATCAAAGAGTCAAAAGCCTTTTTGAAATCAACAAAGCTAGCAACCAAAGGTTTCTGAAACTCTAAACATTTCTCAAGAATCTGCCTAAGTGAAAATATCTGATCTACACATCCCCTACCACTTCTGAATCCACATTGCTCATCACGCAATTGACTGTCAACCAGATTCTTAATTCTATTAAGCACAATCATGGAAAGAACTTTACCTGGAACAGAGAGTAGGCTAATACCCCTATAGTTATCACAAGAACTGCGATCACCTTTTTTGAAAATAGGGATAACAATAGCTCTGGTAAAATCCTTAGGAACCATGCCTTTATCATAAAAGATATTCAGAATTTCAGTCATCCAAGTGGTAACCGAAACAATTCCAGCTCTAAGCATTTCTGTAGTAATTTCATCTACTCCTGGGGATTTATGAAGTTTAAGTTTAGAAACAGCCAAAATAACTTCAGATTGTGTTATAGGGCCAACATTAAAGCCGCCAATGCATCTATCATCATTGCAAACAATGGGAATAGAACTAACCGCATTGTTTAGAATATCACTGAAATGCTCAGCCCACCTAGTCATGACAGAATCCTCGCCTTCTATACCCTTACCTTGTTTATCCTTCAATCCCTGTATACCTGTCCGTTTTCTACCACACAAAACATTAACTATCTGGTACAGCTCTCTGCTATTGTGCTATCTAACTGCTTCCTCGGCTTTGTCAGCCAAACCAACAAGCCAAAGATTCTTATCAGCAGCTAACTGATCTTTTACACGTTTATTAAGTTCTCTGTAATGCTTTCTATTAATACTAGTAGGGTATTGATTAAGGACATTCCTGCAGTTCTTTCTTTCCGAAATAAGCTCAAGTGCCTTATCACCCAGATACTTCTTTCTCTTCTGCTCCTTTTTTCCTAAACGAGTACTGTTAGTGTCCAAAAAAGCCTGTTTAAAATGATCCCATTCTTCCTCAACTTCAGTAGTAAGCATACCATGAGTGTCATAATGACTAAGTAACCTATCATGGTAAGCTTTGGCTATAACTGGGTCTTTCAGAGCTTCAGTATTAAAAGCAAATTTTTTCACCCTAGCACAACACTTTTTAAGTTTAAGTTGCAAGACACTTTTAACAAGGTAATGGTCAGATCCAATTTCAGCTCCCCTATATGCCCTGCTATTTCTAACAGAACTAGCCCATTTGCTGTTAATTAATATATAATCAATCATATTCCTATGCAGCCCATCAGGTGAAACCCATGTGTACTTATTTATGTCACGGTGTTTGTAATATGTGTTAGTTATTCTGAAACCATTGAGTTTACTTACCTGTAGGAGACGTTGCCCATTGCCATTGCAGCTACCAATACCAAAAGGGCCAATCACCCCTCCCCAAAGGTCAGAGTCAGTACCAACTTTGGCATTGAAGTCACCAAGAACAAGGGTAATATCTCCTTTCTTGACAGAATTCAAAATATCCTGAAGTTGTTTATAAAACCTATCCTTCTCATCCTCATCGGCATCCTCAGTGGGGGCATAACAGCAGATAACATTCAGGTTTTTAACGCTTGTCTGGAATTTTGCTGTAAGAAACCTTTTATTAATGCACTCATATCCTAGAAGAGCATCACTAGCTTGTCTGCTGAGAAGCAGACCCACGCCTTGGTGATGCTTATTGTCGTCCCTCCCTGAAAAGAGAAATTTAAGATTATTTTTAAGAATCTGACATTTATCTGTCCATCTGGTCTCTTGCAAGCCGAGAATATCTAAATTATAATGGTGGAATTCTTGTGTGAGGACATCAAGAGAAAAAGCTCTGTGCAGAGTCCTCACATTCCAACTACCTATGGAGAGAAAATGGTTAGTAGGATGTTTAAAGAAACTATGTTTATTGAGAGAGGGAATGCCGACAATATCAAACAGCCCCCTAATCGCAGACATGGGGCAAAGACCCGTTCCCCCACCACTAAAGGCTGAAGCCATCTACACTGGAAGACTTCCTCCAATGTAGAATTTGACGATGCCAATAGAAGCAAAGAGTTCAGGTGCCTGCGATGACCTCTGCTCAGGATTATCCACCAGCTGATAAACATATCCTGCGAATCTATTCACTTGGGGCTGTCAACCCACAAACAAACAGAAAACGCAGCGGAAGATTTTCCCTCCACAGAAGCCCACCAGTGCAGCTAAATCAGGATCCATAATCAAGCTCAGAGCCATATATCTGTCCAGTTGGTATATATAGTCAGCACCAGGACCCTGTGTGGTTGACCATTCCTCAGCAGGGTAGAAAAAAAAAGAAATGTAGCCATAGTTGTCCAAGATCAGTAGGCCACACTAATCTGGCAGCCCTTCCCTTCCGTTCACTTCCACAAGAGAGTATCTCTTTTGAAAGTTACTAACGGTCCGCACCACGAGAAGGCGGGGTCGGACATTAGGTGCTAGGCCTGGCCGGTTCTATGCATCAATACAGGGGTTTGTGCATAGCTCTCCTTCCAGTGACTACCTAGCTACCATTTACAGACCTAATCAACCATAGTGTTCGGATATTTTTTGAGCGACTGTACAAAGCGACGTTGAGAAAAGAGGTTAAGCTTTTGGGGTTAACATAAGAAACTATTTGTTTCCTGTAAAAGGCACTTGATTTAATGTGAATGTTTATTCTGAATAATTTTTTAGCTGTATTCGATCATATAAATCAATGTTTTAGATATTTAATGATGTGTTGATATTTCTTATACTGATTTCCTTGCCATTGTCCAATGGTGAGCTTAAGTAACAAATCATTAATGTTGAAATTTTAATTAAAAAAAAAACATTTTGCTGTTGTTCAAAGATTAAAACAATTGGTTTGAGTTAATTTCTCTTGTATAAATTCAGGCTACAATGTATCCGTAATTTATACCTTAGTAATTTAATATCAGATTCACTTGCAGGAATATTTGGTTTTCTGAAAAATACGAACATATATGCTTATTTTTACTTTATCAATACAGTTAATGCAAATTATGCAAAAAAACTTCGAAACTGAATGAAATATATGCAACGCGCATCTTGTTTAGTTACAGATAAAAGTGGATTAAGGAAATGAGCACGTGCCTACACGTCATAGCCTCCGTCGGAACAAACCTTGGAAGCGACAATGGAATCTAGGTGGAGGTTGCCATGGTAACAACATTAACGCCGAGACCCGTTGGAAGAGAAAATGCACTTGTTGACCAAGAGCTGATGGGGCTTTGTGGTTGTAATTATGTACTTCTGTAAATAAATATGTGTTTTTTTGTAATTTGAATTCTTCTCATTTCCTCTGTCTCTACGATGACACCTAATCAAGAAAACAAATGCTTATAGAGAAAAGAAAAATACTACAATATTTTTCCATCACTGTTGGGTTGTTTTACCTCTGAGCGGCACTTTTTTGCACACCATGGGCTAAATGGCCAGGTCACATGGACCCGAAGGCTCAGAGAAGGTTGGGGGAGGGAACCCACTGGAACAGCTGTTGGGAGACAGATGGTAGCCTCCCGTCAAGGCCATCCAATGTGTTCTTTAACGTGCACAGGGTATGGCTCTCCCACACACGGGGCCAAGGCTTAACGTCCCATCCGACGGACGGCGGTCTTTCCAAGCCCATCGGTGTCCCCTACTGACCGTGGGCAGGGCGGAGAATTTTGCGGAGATAAATCTCAACGCTGACCCAGCTGGGACTCGAACCTGGGAACTGCAGATTACGAGCCTGACGCGCTACCGACTGAGCCACCCCGCCCCTCCATCACTGTTAATAATGTGTCAAAGAATAATACTGATGTTCATGCAGTTTAAAGTTGACCTTTGTGACACTATGTATGCGTTAAGATTACTCCCTTATCCCCTCTCAGATTAAAGAAAGGGTTAGCTCAATCGGTAGCATGCCAGGTTCGTAATCTGCAGTTCCGAGATTTTAGTCCAACTCTGATAGCGTATTGACTTATCTCGTCTAAATCTCCTTTAATTCAGAAAGGAGATACCGATTAGCTTGTAACGGCCGCCGTCCATAGGATGGAAATTTAAACTGTGGCCCAGTTTTTAGAAGAACACGTTGAATGAGCTTGAAGGAGGATTACCATCTGTCTCCTAACCCACTAACTTCTCATTTCATCTGTCTCTACACGCTCCAATTGGTGACCTTCCTCCAACCTTCTCTGAGCCCTTGGGGTTCTTGTGACCTGTCATTTTATCCACGGTGTGCAAAAAAGAGCCGCTCAGAGATAAAAGAACTCTCTCCGAACTCGGTGTGGGAGGTGAAACCTATGGGTTTGAAATTCTCCAAAATTTTCTTCCATCCGATGGGTTGGGTTGTTAACTTCTGAGCGGCACCTTTTTTTCACACAATAGGTTAAAAAGCCAGGTCACAATGAACCCGAGGACTGAGAGAAGGTTGCGGGAGTAGACCCACTATACAGCTGTTAGCGGACAGATGGCAGCCTCCCATTAAGGTCATCAGCACGTTCTTTAAAGTGCACATATTATGAATCTTCCGCAAACTGAGTCGCGGCTTAATGTCCCAAGCGACGGATGGCGGTACTGATTGAGGACCCAACGTTACCAGGTGGAACTCTAACGAATGGAATATTAAGCGATGTTCTGTGCGTAGGAGAGACATACCTTTGGCAAGGTCGTGTTAAATGCCCGCTATATCTTTTTCACTACAATAATTGGCTCAAATTGCAGCTAGGGGATTGAAAAGGAAGGAATATTAATGAGTGGACGAGTCCCGTTAAATTCTTGGCTACTTTTCGCCGGTATGGCAGTGAAAAGGTTATGGGCTGGACATGAGACTTTCATCTTTCTCCTAATAACTCTTCAACGAGTTTTCTTCAAATTCGCAGCTCTCAGACTGGAGTCCTTGTGAGCCGAGTATTTAGTCCATCGTGTACGCAAAAAGACCTCTGTGAGGTAAAACAAAGCAACACAAAATTGGAGTGTAAACTTGTTCAATAAGCGTTTCATTGAAGAAGCTGAAATAAATAGAAAATATCAATCAAATCTATCTAAATCTAGATTTTTCAACAATATTCGTCCAACATTTAAAGGATAATGAGCCCTGGAAAACTAAATAACTTAATTCGTTCTAAAATCATTAAAAATAATGATTTTATAATCTAAAGCTGCTGGGAGACAGATGGTAATCTCTCTTAATCAAAAAAATGGTTAATGATCATTGGACAATATGTTTATAGGTCGGTAGCGTTTAAGGCTCGTAATCTGTAGTTCCCAGATTCAAGATCCACTTGAGCCAGCGTTGAGATTTCTCCTCTCACCTCTGTAACATATGGGACACCAATGGACTTGGAAATGGCAGGTGAGCCATGAATTCCAAATGCACGTATCAGGAGAATGAATGAGAATCGTGTACAGTACATCTGTGTACAGGAATAACCAGTGTACAGAAGAGTCGTGAATTCTCAGTGTACGTTAAAGAAAACGATGGATGGCCTTGACTGGAGGCTTCCATCTGTCTCCTAATAGTTTTCCAATACATTCCCTTCCCCTGCCTTCTCTGAGCGTTTGGGGGGAGGGGGGTCGGTGGCTAGTGCTCCAGGCTCATAATCTTCATTTCCAGATTCGTGCCCCACCTGGGCAAGCATTTTGATATATCTCCGCAAAACCCCCATCCTGCTCTTGGTCAGTATGGAATACAGTTGGGTTATAAAGGCCGCCGTCCATAGTGTGGGATGTTAAGCTTTGGTATCATGGTAGAAGAGTCATACCCTGTGCACGTTAGAGAACACGCTGTATGGTCTTTATGGAAGACTGCCATCTGTCTCTTAACAGCTGTTCAATTAGTTCTCTTTCCACAATCTTCTCTGAGTCCTCGGTGTCCTTTTGACCTGGCCATTTATTCATATGTATCTGCAAAATAGTGTAGCTCATAGGTAAAACAACCCAACCACTCTACGAACTTTCCTAATCCATCAACAGTCTGCAGTCTACGTTTACTTAGAGCCCGTTTTAGGATTCGAAATGTGCAAAGGTCCATGGACGAAGCATCTGATGACTTCACAGGAATGTCTTCGAAAGGTATGTCGAGGATTCTGTTTTCCTCTGCCCTCCGTTGAAGATACGTAAGCTAAAGCTTTGTCTTGAGACACAACTATGTGTGCTGTAAATGGAAGTTTCAGATGATATTGCGGAAAGTCAACTGGAATATCTTCATGGCTTTGACTCGTTCTCTAGGATGCAGGGTTTTGTCCAATGACCATTGTGGGGATTACTTGCGATATGCGGCTGGGCACTCTATGCTTTTTTGATGTACAGTCGCTCAAAAAAGTATCCAAACACTACGGTTGATTACAAAATTCAGAAAAAATATCTGGCAACGATTTTTTTTAGAAATTAGTGATCTGACAACCTTAGTGTCACGTGACACGAAGGTCTTTCTCATATGTTCCGCTTCATCATTTAGATGCCATTTCGAGAAATGATAAATCCTCCGGTTTCGTGAATCTTTAAAATTTATGATTTGGAATACTGGATGTGCGAAAGACAACAGTGTACCCTTTCCAAAACCTGCCATTTCTAGGTGGCATGTCTCACAGTTCATACTCATAAAATGATATGAATATAGCTATTGAGCAATGTGCATTGTCGCCACAATTTATTAGCTTCTGGTTGCACGTCAAGGAAATGCATTTGCATAGCACCATGTATCATAATCAACCTCAGTATATCTCAAACGAAAGCTTTTGAAATGGGGAATAGCCTACGTTGTCTTAAATTATGTCACTTTCTTTTGTATCCTTAGAAAGAAAGATGGAAACTTCAGACTGTTTATCATAAGGTGTTCAATGTCAAACGAATTCTTGCAAAAAGGGGAATAGCATCTAAATTACGTAATATTAAACTTATATTACGGGCTTTCTAAATATCAACGTAAGGTTCACTATCCTTTCACTTCCTGTGGGACACTCCCATTTACGCTGTTGTCACTAGAGTTAAGGGTCTTTTTGCCGGTCTCTGGCATAGATGGCTTGCGGATTGATTATTGTTGGTTAATTGATCATAACATCGAACTGATGCGGAGATGAACAAGGAACCATCGTTAACAACAAACGCCGAAGACGACGGTCTTCGGCGTTAGTTATTAACGATGGTTCCATGTTCAGCCCCGCATCAGTTCGATGTTATGATCAATTAGTAACAGTCATCTTATACACTACAAAAATGTAGACAACTTTTACTTCATATTAAGAAATTTTGCAGACGCGTTTCAGAACAATTTGGATCGTGATCACTGCGAAGACAAAAAGAGATTAAGGATCCGCGCCCTGCTACTTTACTGGTTTACATTTTGGTGCCCGACTCTCGGACGCAGGCTGTTGAAGTGGGAGTGAAAGTCAGTTCATTTAGTCCATAATTATGGGTGGGATCGGAATTTCTGTATAGGGATCATCTATATAGATGATATTAATGATTATAGTCTGTCCCAGAACGACCGCATAAATTCTGCATACTGATATTCCCTTCGCGAGAAGGGCTGCGTTGGATTGGTTGTTTTACCTATGAACGGCACTTTTTTGCACACCATGGGCTAAATGGCCAGGTCACATGGACCCCGAAGGCTCAGAGAAGGTTGGGGGAGGGGACCCACTGGAACAGCTGTTGGGAGACAGATGGTAGCCTCCCGTCAAGGCCATCCATCGTGTTCTTTAACGTGCACAGGGTATGGCTCTCCCGCACACGGTACCACGGCTTAACGTCCCATCCGACCGACGGCGGCCTTTCCAAGCCCATCGGTGTCCCCTACTGACCGTGGGCAGGGCGGGGAATTTTGCGGAGATAAATCTCAATGCTGACCCAGCTGGGACTCGAACCTGGGAACTACAAATTACGAGCCTGGCGCGCTACCGACTGAGCCACCCCCGCACCGTGAGAAGGGCAAATATAACCAAAGAACTATCCTAGTGAGCGATAATTTACGAGTAAAACGAGTCGAAAGATTGATGACGTCATATCCGCTTTACAACCAAACGTACTTTACTGCAATGGTTACACAACGGAAGATCACTGCATAGGCGTGGTATAAAATGACAAAGGGTGAAAGCATTACTATGATTGCAAAACTGAAAATCTCCACAACTTGTAGGCAAAATAGGCACTGATAAAATCAAAGTGCACGAGCGACTAGTACAATACGTACCCGATGCATCGCACTAAAGCACAATTTCGTGGAAATGTTCTAGCTGTATCACAGTGGCAGGAGTTCGAAGTGACCACCCCTTTATGGGGATGCAAGCTTATACATGTCAGGGAAAGGATGATTGGACATAATGCCGCATCTGGTGGGCGAGAAGATCATTCCGACCATCATCCCCTTTAAGAATTCTGATAAGGGTAATAAAGGTAACAAAATTATTAAATTTATTAAATTAACATGCATTTTTAAAGATCTTTAAAACGGAGGAGGAAATGTTATACTATAATAGAAATGGAGTCTCTTGCACCCACCCACCCCCACACACACACTAAATAGTTTTCTAGATCTAGGTTTTATTGAACACATTCGAATAATGCGGCATCAACGGAAGTTAAGGCAGCATGTAGGCGCACTACAAGATTCCCTTTTGTAGTGGATGATGACGTTCGGTACACTAGCTCCTTGATATTACCTTACAAGGAATCGAAAGGCGAGATCTCTGGTGATCTAGCTCAGTGTTTCCCAACCTGTGGTCCGTGACTGCAGTGCCAATAAAATAAAATATTTCATCTAATTCTCAACTACCGCTGCCGACTACTGAACATAGAGAAAATAATGTTGGAACCGAAAGGCGAACTGCTGCATGTGGGAGAGTGGGGAGACAAATTGCAACACAACAACACATCTGTCAAGTGATAATGTTTGTTAACATCTAGTCCATCTTGCAAATGAGTAGACTTTAGTTATTGTGGATGTTTAATAGGGACTCTTTTTTACATGTTATTTTGTATCCCTTCAAATTGAAAATCAAATTAAACTGTTGGATATTTTAAAAAGAAAACATGTTGATGACAATGAAAGATGTTTAACCTGACCGATTGGTGTGTCGCAACTCAAAAGTGATTTGGGAATGTGGTCCTCTGGTGTAAAAAGATTGGGAACCACTGATCTAGCTAGCCACTGAACAGGAATAACACGTGCAATAAAAGTGATGTGTTGAGGACCGGTCACGTAGCATCTGTATGTTGGATCAGACCATGTATTCTAATTGAGAGTACTGAGACGGTACCTAGTGCTTGGAGAGTATCATGGGAATGCCTTGTGCGCTGCAATGGAGTGTGCCCATCATCACCCAACGCGTCGTCATCCCGATGCCAACATTATCCGACAGCGTGATGATCGCCTCAGAGATACTGAAAATGTAATCCCTGCTGCGAACCTTCGTGACATAAATCGGAGAGCCTATGTGCTGACTCCAGAGCTACAGGAAGTTGTATTAAGGAGGATTGCTACACACTCATCAAGCTGTCGGACCTAGTTTTCGAACCACTCACGGATATTGGCACTAAAATTTGCTAGTGACCCATTGTGTTGTGTCCGAACATTATGTAGCACAGACAATGGTACGCATTTCAGAAAATCAGGGAGTATGCCACATAATAAATGCAGATAGGTTTGTACAGTCAGATTATTTGTCAATAGATATGGGCCAATAGTGCAGTTACACAAATCCCCATCCACACGTTCACAGATCTGATGATGCTCTAAGTGGATGACATGTGGATTGAAACGTGACTCCACATGCTGTTCTGGCACCTAAGATGTTATCAGGTGTTAAACACATTTCGTTCAATCAAATTACGATTAAACGCACAGCTTCTTCACGTTAGTGGAAAGCCATTCACAATATGCAGAGGGGCGGGGGTAGCTCAGTCGGTAGCGTGCCAGGCTTGTAATCTGTAGTTCCCAGGTTCGAGTCCCAGCTGGGTCAGCGTTGAGATTTATCTCCGCAAAATTCCCCTCCCTGTCCACGGTCAGTAGGGGACACCGATGGGCTTGGAAAGGCCGCCGTCCGTCGGATGGGACGTTAAGCTGTGGCCCCGTGTGCGGGAGAGCCATACCCTGTGCACGTTAAAGAACACACTGGATGGCCTTGACGGGAGGCTAGCATCTGTCTCCCAACAGCTGTTCCAGTGGGTCCCCTCCCCCAACCTTCTCTGAACCTTCGGGGTCCATGTGACCTGGCCATTTAGCCCATGGTGTGCAAAAAAAGTGCCGCTCAGAGGTAAAACAACCCAACCAACAACACAATATGCAGCGCAGTGTTGAAAGTCACCTGGCACCAGACCCTGCACCCGCATTTAAATGGAGTGTGTGAAGAATTCCGATGGTGGTGTTGCAATGTACTCCATGGCGACTGTTCATTAGACGTGTATTGTACTCTGAGTGTGCAACAATCCTCCTTAGTAAAACTTCCTTTAGCGCTGGAGTCAGCAACTCCGATTCTCTGCCCTATGCCATGAAGACTCTCAGCAGGGATCACATTTACAATATTTCTGAGGTGATCATCATGCTGATGGATAATGTTGTCATTGGGATGACAACGCGTTGGGTGATGATGGGCATACTCACAGCAGTGCACAAGGCATTCCCATGAACCATGATACTCTCCAAAGAGTAGATACATGTCATACATGTCACAGTACTCCCGATTAAAATACATGGTGCGATCCGACGTAATGCAACAATGTAGATTCCTCAATAATCCATTCCCTCAATAAGATAATTCAAAGAATGGGAAGACAATAGAGTCCACTGAGCAATAAGAGCAGTCCTGAAGTCCTGAAGGGTTTGGAGGGAGGGTTGGAGGATGGCAATAAGTTATCTCTTAAAGATATTAATTGGTCAGTAGTGCTCTGTGTGTACAGGTATTGCGTCCATTAAGAGGTAATCTTCACCTTCTGTCTGGGTACGAAGCTTGACTTAGAGATCTAGGTCTCATCTCGATATCTCTGAACTTTAGCAGAACTTTCATCGAATGAAAACACGGCCCACCCATCCAGATCTCCACCAAATTCACTTCCTTCAAAGATGTCATGGTGCGGTATTGGGTTCCCACCTCTTTCTATATCAGTAAACGTTTATTATCCGATTAGAAAAAATCTAGATTCGTACGCGAAAAAGGCGTAATTCCATTGTTCTCGGGTCCATGCTACACGATCATGACACCATTTTAAACTAGTCCATCGGTGTGGAGGTTAAAGGTAAATGTACAACGGGTATATGACCATAGAGTTCGGCATTGTGACTAAATTCTCACCTGGACCTCATTCAGAAGGAAGACATCAATGGACTGAGAAAGGCCGCCATTCGCCAGATGAATCATAAAGCATGACTTCATGTGCAGGACAGCCATATCCCGTGCAGATTAACCCTTTCGCTATCATAACGACCCAAACTGCAGTTAGGATTTAGTGAAGAGGAAGGAGTAGCATTGAGTGGTGAGTCGGTTTAAAATCTCAAACGTTTTGGGCAGATATGGTAGTCAAAGGTTAAAAATCGTGCTGGATGGCCTTAACGAGAGGCCTCCACCTAACAGCTGTCCAGTGGATCCCCTTCCCCCAACATCTCTGAGCCCTCGTGGCCCTTCTGACCTGGCTATTTAGTCGTCCACCTAACAGCTGTCCAGTGGATCCCCTTCCCCCAACATCTCTGAGCCCTCGTGGCCCTTCTGACCTGGCTATTTAGTCGATTTGTGCGAAAAAAGTGCCTCTCAGAAATAAAAAAAATTAAACCTCACCCTGCCTTGTGAAGCCAACATTTGTCTGCTCCCTTCACAAGTGTGTTTAAGGTGGTCACAGTTGAAACAAATATCTTCCTTCCTATTCTGCGATGAGGTATGAAGACAGAGACAATATTTTTGCTATCCTGTTCCGTCCGTCGGGAGAGTAGTCCAATAAAGTGATCATATTTGACGAGTTGTAACAATAGGACTCTCTTAAAAAGCTTCTTCTGATGAGTATTTGGGTTCCTTGGAACTGACCATATCCTTGAGGTAATGAAATGGTGGGCAGCAAAGAATATGGCCCAGCTCGGTGATTGTTTGACCAGCTAGCTCTCCACTTTCCAATACTCTCCACCATTCTGAGTCGTCTAAACGGTTTATTTTTTTTTTCTTGTATGTGATAAAAAGCAATCCGCTATTCCAAATTAATACTGTAGCTTTTCCGTTTGAAATGATCGAGCATCAACATAAGTACTCCTTTTATGAAGTATCTGCTTTATTTCGTGACGTTATACAGGAGTTATATCTTGATTTTCCCAAATTGCATATATCATTTGTCTAGGTTAAATAAATATTGTTGCGGATCACAAAAATGGATAGCCACTGAGCGTGAGTATTAAAAGCTATATTTCAAAACCAAATTCAATACAAGGTAAATTGTTACAGAGGAAATAAGGATGAAGTATCTTATTAACAAATCAACTATTAACATGCACAAGTCATCAATCTTCCTGCGTAGAGCACACAATATCAGCTCTGTGTATTTTACTAAATACTACCTTTTACTTGATTTACCAGGTCACCCGAAGATCTTCACTCGTAAACCAATTCTCGTCCTGTGCTAATAACTGTTCACACACTAGCCGAACAAAAAGACAGTCCGTGTAGACATTCGAAGTTAGCCATAAAAGTTCCCACTTTTATACTTCCGCGTATACACAACACATCAAGTTACTTCTTGATACTTAACGATAAAAGATCCCACTTTTATCCTTCCGCGTATACACAACACATCAAGTTACTTCTTGATACTTACGCGCACTGTCTCAGAACAGCTCACCGTCCATTTTCGAACTCACGACCGTTACAACACAACGACCGTTACAACACAACGACCGTTACAATACAACGACCGTTAACGCTCCACTCTTCTTCTCCAAATTCTCCCAACGTTCTTATTCGTTGGCTGAAACTTTTTGCTTTCGGTTGCCAGATTCCTTCTGTCGTAACACTGCCCCCTTCCTAGGTCTTGTTCGTCCCGAACAATTCTGGATTCCAAAGTTTCTTCAGTTCTTCGATGAAACGGAGCCAAACGATCCACGTGAACCACCTTGCACTTTGTAGCTGGACGTCGACGAATGCGATACACCACGTCATTAATCCTGTTAACTATTGTATATGGACCTTCCCAAGGTTTCTGAAGTTTTGGAGATAGTCCTTTCTTTCTATGTGGACTGTATAGCCAGACAAGATCTCCTTGATTGAAAATAGTTCCATTTATTTTACTGTCATATCTTGTTTTGGTTCTGTCACTTGTTATGTCGATGTTATGTCTAACAGAGTGATGGATTTCTTCTAGTCGTTGTTGCAATTCTTGTACGTATTGTGGAGTGGACACAGGCATTGCTTCGGGCCGACCATATAAAAGGTCACAGGGAAGACGTAACTCTCTTCCAAAAATCATCATGGAAGGTGTCTGTCCAGTTGTCTCATGCACTGCCGTTCTATATGCCAGCAAAAGGAGTGGTACATGGCGATCCCAGTCACGTTGGTGGTCGTTCACAAATAATGCTAAATGCTGAGCAATTGTTCTATTGAACCTTTCAACCATACCATCCGACTGAGGGTGTAAGGGAGTTGTTCTGGTTTTCTGAATACCTAATAGTTGACAGATGCCTTTAAACACATTGGATTCAAAATTCCGTCCTTGATCAGAGTGGAGTTGTAAAGGTACTCCATACCTACTAATGAAGTTATTAACTATCATCTCAGCCACTGTTGTTGCTTCCTGGTCTTGGATGGGATATACCTCAGGCCACTTTGTGAAATAATCCATTACCACTAATAAATATCGATTTCCATCATCAGTTCTAGGAAACGGACCCATTACATCAATGGCTATTCTTTCAAAAGGGGCACCAACGTTATACGTCTGCAGCTTACCCCGACTCCTAGTCTTAGGGCCTTTCTTTGCTGCACAGGCTTCACATTGCCTACACCATCTCTCAACGTCTGCCCTACTTTTTAACCAATGAAATCGTTCCCTGGCTTTGGCTAATGTCTTATTAACACCGAAGTGTCCTCCAGTGGCACTATCATGTACATCTTTCATCACAAGTTCCACTCGGGATCGAGGAAGGATTATCTGCCAACGGATCAGCCGTCCAGTGGGATTCTCCCATCTTCTGTATAATACTCCGTCTTCCATTTTTAAGGAGTCCCACTGTGCCCAGTAACTTTTAGTAGTTGGACTATACCTCGAGATTTGTTCCCAATTAGGTCTTGCATCAGATTTTTCAATCAATTCCATTATTGGTTTTATGTCTTCATCATCTAGTTGAGCCTTCCTGATTTCAATTGGATTCCAGATGTTAGGGGTGTCACTGTTTGTTTGTGTCGATACTATTTGTCTTATGGGCATTATCTCTTTAGTTCCAAATTTCAGTTCTGCATTATAGCAATGTTTACAGTTGTCAATACATGGGCGCCTGGAAAGAGCATCTGCATTCTTATGCATTTTACCACTTCGATGTTCGATGGAGAAATCGTATTCTTGTAACCGTTGTATCCACCTAGCGATTTGTCCTTCAGGGTTTTTGAAGTTTAATAACCATCTAAGTGCAGCATGATCAGTACGTATAAGGAATTTCTGGCCATAGAGATAGTGATGAAAATGTTCTATTGCTTTTACTATTGCTAACAGTTCTTTGCGTGTTACACAGTAATTCCGCTCTGGTTTGGATAAAGTTTTACTAAAGTATGCAATAACTCTCTCCTGTCCGTCTTGTTCTTGTGAAAGCACAGCACCAACTCCTGTGTTACTTGCGTCAGTATCTATTACGAATTGTTTTCCAGTTTGTGGGTACGCTAGCACTGGTGCTGTGGAAAGAGTTTTCTTCAGCTGTTGAAAGGCTATATCGCATTCGGTGGTCCACATAAACCGCTGGCCCTCTTCTGTCAGACGATGTAATGGCCTTGCGATGTTGGAGAAACCTTTGACAAATCTTCTATAGTAGGTGCAAAGTCCAATAAAACTACGAAGTTGATGAACATCTTGTGGTGGAGGCCAGTCCCTTACAGCTTCTATCTTACTAGGATCAGTCTTAATCCCTGCTGTAGTGATCACATGACCAAGGTAATGAACTTCTTGCTGGAACAGTTTACACTTTGTCGGTCCCAATTTTAACTTGGCTGCCTTAAGTTTTTCAAATACTTGACGAAGATTTCTCAAATGTTCTTCAAAAGTTCTTCCAAGAACTATGATGTCGTCCAAGTAAACCAGGCAGACCTCCAAAGACAAACCTTTGAGCACTGACTCCATTAGTCGCTCAAATGTGGCAGGTGCATTACAAAGTCCAAATGGCATCACCTTAAACTGCCAAAGTCCATTCCCTGTACTGAAAGCCGTTTTCTCACGGTCTTCAGGACGTATACCAACTTGCCAATAGCCGCTCTTTAAATCTAATGTTGAGAACCATTCTGACCCAGATAAAGTGTCTAGTGTATCGTCAATCCTGGGTAAAGGAAAGGAATCTTTCTTTGTTACGTCATTTAATCTGCGATAATCTACACAAAATCGTGTAGATCCATCTTTTTTCTTGACAAGAACTACTGGTGATGTCCAGGGACTCTGTGATGGTTCTATAATGCCCTGAGCTTCCATGTCCTTTATGAGTTGTTCCGTCTCCTCTCTTTTTGCCAATGGAAGCCTTCTTGCCGGCAGATGGACTGGAGGAGAATCACCAGTGTTGATTTTATGTTCTGTCAGGTTAGTACGGCCATAATCATTTGATGTGGCAGAAAAAATGTCAGAAAATTCTTTTAATAGGTTCTCGGCCTTAACAGCTTGGTTTTCAGTTAATATTTGTCTTGTTTCTCTCCATAATTCAGTAAGATGAGACGGGATGTCTGTATGATTTTGATATGAATCGGTAACTTCTATTTTATTTATACTTGTTACACAGGTAACAGCTTCACATATTGCTAATTCCTCACCTTTTTTTAACATTCTACTGGATTTGTTACAGTTCATCACTCTGATAGGGATCTGTTCTTTATCTATTCTGACTAAAGTCCTTGCAACCAGGATATTATGAGCCAAAGCTCCTTTACCAGAGGCATCAGTAACTGCCAATCGGAAGGCCCCAGAAGTCTCCGCCCGATGTCCACGGACTATAACTTCACTTTGTGCTGGGATCTCTGTGTCTTCCGTCACTAATATTGGAGTTACGCTTGATAAAGAATCAGTCGTCCGGCTAAGCAGAGGAATCTCTTCTGTCTCATAGATGAGTAGGTTATCACTGGGTCTAATGTTGAATCCATGTTTCTTAAGAAAATCAAGGCCTAATATGCATTCGTCGTAGATGTCAGCGATGTAAACAGGATGGCGAACCAGACAGCTACCAACTCGAATATTAAGTTCTATTTTTCCATGAACCTTTGCACGATCTCCAGTGGCCGTTTGTAGGCTTATTCTAGACTGTGTAGTATTCAAGTTTGGGTGAGGTATTATTTTCTTTATTATATCCGTTCTGAGTAAAGTTACATTTGCACCAGTGTCGACTATCATACGGCAAGGTATTCCATTTATGGCTCCATCAGCTACTAATCCATTATTATCACCATGCAATGTTGAAACGTGGGCGACTTCCCCTGGGGCCAACCAATCAACAACCAGCCTTTGCCTCGCAAGATTGATAAATTTTCTGTTTCTCTGATCCTGTTGTCTAGTTGATGTACTTGGACTCCTCATTCGTTTCCTAGTGCAGTTGGTACGAATGTGTCCGGTCTTGCCACAATTCCAACACTGGAGGTCTGTTGTAGGTTTTGAAGAACCTTTTATATCTTTCAAAACGGATAGTATGGCTTTGGTTAGTTCTTTCATTTCATTATCCTTTTCTACAGTTTCTTCTGCACTCACAAATCTCACTGCACGTTTGTTCGCTCGGGAGGAAAGCCTGGAGCACTCGTATTTCATAGCATGTACCACAGCTGACTTTAAGGATTCACCTTCCAACATCCTCAGAGATTGCTGAGTGTCAGGGTCAGCAATAGCATCAATAAATTGTAATTGAGCTAAATTATCTTGAATTTCTGGTGGACAGTTACTATAAGCCAATCTAGCTAGACGCTCAATATCACTAGCAAGCTCTTGCAAAGTTTCACCATTTTTTTGCATGCGATGTTTAAATTGAGTCACGTAATATTGTTTTAAATAACTATCACCAAACCTTAGTTCTAATGCAGAAACTAGACTTTGATAATCAAGTCGTTTTTCTTCTGGAACAGACTGCAAAACTTCCGCAGCAGAATTTCTTAAGGAAGCTGCAAGAAAACTGGCCTTTTGGAATTCATTCCACTCATTGGCTGTAGCGATAACTTCGAATTGTGTTTTAAATACTGTCCAAGATGATTGACCATCATATGTAGAAGGTTTAGTTGTATTTTTAGCGATATGTGTAATAACATTATTTCCACTAGAATTATTATTATCACAGGCAGAAGGTAACATTTCATTTCTCAAAATCTGAAACTGGCGTTCACAATCAGTTTTTACAATTTCAATTTCGTGTTTATAATCTAACTTAACACTATCAAGATCATCTTTTACACTATTTAGTTCGGTCATAATGTCCTTACACTTATCAGAAATCTTATCAATTTGAGAAGCCACTTCAGCTCTCATCTCAGTATTTTGTGCGGCCAGGTCACCTATTTTATTTCTCAACTCATTATTTTGTGCGGCCATTTCGGCTTTCAAATCATCTTTTTGAGAAACTATCTCAGTTCTCAACTCATTATTTTGTGCGGCCATTTCGCTATTTTGACTTTTAATGTCATTCATCTGTGTAGCCATATCAGTC
The DNA here is from genome assembly GCA_038380435.1 of Ryuthela nishihirai. Taxonomy (NCBI): domain Eukaryota; kingdom Metazoa; phylum Arthropoda; class Arachnida; order Araneae; family Heptathelidae; genus Ryuthela; species Ryuthela nishihirai. The sequence goes on along the minus strand of JAWZYU010000002.1, from coordinate 36,011,323 downwards.
ATCTGCGTAGTCATATCGGCTTTGAAGCTATTTATCAACTTTACTAATTCATCCATACTTCTAGTTAACGGCATTCAATTAAATAATCCCACTTCTGACACCAAATGTTGCGGATCACAAAAATGGATAGCCACTGAGCGTGAGTATTAAAAGCTATATTTCAAAACCAAATTCAATACAAGGTAAATTGTTACAGAGGAAATAAGGATGAAGTATCTTATTAACAAATCAACTATTAACATGCACAAGTCATCAATCTTCCTGCGTAGAGCACACAATATCAGCTCTGTGTATTTTACTAAATACTACCTTTTACTTGATTTACCAGGTCACCCGAAGATCTTCACTCGTAAACCAATTCTCGTCCTGTGCTAATAACTGTTCACACACTAGCCGAACAAAAAGACAGTCCGTGTAGACATTCGAAGTTAGCCATAAAAGTTCCCACTTTTATACTTCCGCGTATACACAACACATCAAGTTACTTCTTGATACTTAACGATAAAAGATCCCACTTTTATCCTTCCGCGTATACACAACACATCAAGTTACTTCTTGATACTTACGCGCACTGTCTCAGAACAGCTCACCGTCCATTTTCGAACTCACGACCGTTACAACACAACGACCGTTACAACACAACGACCGTTACAATACAACGACCGTTAACGCTCCACTCTTCTTCTCCAAATTCTCCCAACGTTCTTATTCGTTGGCTGAAACTTTTTGCTTTCGGTTGCCAGATTCCTTCTGTCGTAACAATATATACATCTAACGACATTTTTATAACACATTTCGCGGATGGGAGTGGCTCAGTCGGTAGCGCGCCAGTCTCGTAATCTGCAGTTCCCAGGTTCGAGTTCCATCTAGATCATCACTGAGATTTATCTCCGCAAAACTCACTGTTCTGCCCTCGAGCAGTAGGGCATACCGATGGGCTTGGAAAGGACGCAGTCCGTCGGATGGGACATTAAGCCGTGGCCCCGTGTGCGGGAGAGCCATACGCTGGATGGCCTTGACGGGAGGTTACCATCTGTCTCTCAACAGTTGTTCCAGTGGGTCTCATTCCCCAACCTTCATTGAACCTTCGGGGTCCATCTGACCTGGCCATTTAGCCCATTGCGTGCAAAAAAGTGCCGCTCAGAAGTAACACAACCCAATCTATAACACATTTTGTTAATTTCGTACTTGACTTTTGACGAGAAGTATATATAAATGATTATAGTTAACTGTTAATTTATGAAATTTTATACGTGCATGATTTTTTTTTATTATAATGGATACTACACTTTATGCATTCCATTATCGTGTTTTTCTACGTAAACGAAATTTGTGTTTTACTTAGTAATTATTAGCAGTTTATTTGAAAAGTTTAGAAGAGTTGGATTGCTCACTCGTGAAACTTTATTTTTCACACAATGGAGTGAATGGCCGGTACGAGGACCGCAGAGGCTCAGATAAAGTTGAGACAAGAGACCCACTGGAAAGATGTTAGGAAACAAATGAAAGCCTACGGTTAAAGCCATGCAATATGTTCTTTAAAGTGCACAAGTATGACTATTCTGAACACGGGATGGGTGGGGGCTTATTCTGCAGCGTGACCAGGCTCGTCATCTGCATTTCCCAGATTCGAGTCTAGCCTGGGTCAGAGTTGAGATTTCGCCTGACTAGACCTCTACACATCTAAAAATCTGGAGTACCTCAAGGAACCATTCTTAGCCCACTTCTCTTCAACCTTTTTGTTAATGATCTTTTAGAATCCTCCACCAACTACAATATTTTATTTATGCAGACGATTGTCTTCTTTCTTTTACCTCAAGTTATCTCACTTCTCTAAAACAAGAAATATAAAATAATATTCATGATGTGCTTCATTGATATACTAAAAATGGATTCACTGTCAATGTAAAGAAAACCAATAACTATTGTTTTTCTTTCAACTTCAAATTATACCCCCTCCCCTGACACAAACATTAAAATTAATAACACCCATATCACAGTTTCCACTTCCACGAAGTACTTAGGTATGACGATAGATAATAATCTTGACTTTGGAATTCAAATTAATGAAACCGTCGCTTCAGCTTCTAAAAGAACTTATATATTGAGGTACATTCGAAACTATATATCTTCCTATGCCCCAATGTTCCATAAAATGTACATCCGACCGAAACTCGAATACTGTGCTTCCACTCTTTTTGGAATTAATAAAAAGAACTCTAATAAATTAGAAAAAGTTCAAAATGAAACTCTCAAAATCATCAGCAAAATCTATTTTAAATAACGACAATCTTTAACACTTACTGCTGTTCGTTCCAACTACCAAATTCCCACTCTTGAATCTAGATTTGGGTTGGGTTGTTTTACCTCTGAGCAGCACTTTTTTGCACACCATGGGCTAAATGGCCAGGTCACATGGACCCTGAAGGCTCAGAGAAGGTTGGGGGAGGAGACCCACTGGAACAGCTGTTGGGAGACAGATGGTAGCCTCCCGTCAAGGCCATCCAGCGTGTTCTTTAACCTGCACAGGATATGGCTCTCCCGCACACGGGGCCACGGCTTAACGTCCCATCCGACGGACGGCGGCCTTTCCAAGCCCATCGGTGTCCCCTACTGACCGTGGGCAGGGCGGGGAATTTTGCGGAGATAAATCTCAACGCTGACCCAGCTGGGACTCGAACCTGGGAACTACAACAGATTACGACTGAGCCACCCCGCCCCCGCTCGGATGAGAGAGTTGCTTTTGTGCTAAGTTTTATCCCAACAGATTATAATGCTATATGTTACATGTATTTTGGAGAAGCAACGGGGACTTGAATTTTTAAACATTGTTGATGACATTTACTAGGAAAAGGCTATATTTAGAGGTTAAAATTCCCTTTTCTTTTTCTTTAGAGAATTTTTGAGAGTCTCATGAGTCTCGAGATATGTGTTTTGAATTCTGATGGTTATGCTACGAAACAAGCTGAATTATTGTGTCCCTATATTACCCACGAAATTTTAAGAAAATTTAAGTTATTTAATTTCGAGTTTACGTAATTTAATATCGAACATTTATCTTGCTTATATCATAAATAAATGTTAGTCTAGAAAAATGTAATAATTCATAATTTGATGTCGTGATGTACAGGAGATGATCAAGGGAGAGGGGAAGTAAGGGAGCCTTCGAAAATGTTATTAAGGGTAATGGAGGCAAAACTATTGTACTCATATTCCCACTATAATGCGCTATATTTCACACATTTTTCAAGAACATTTTTAAGACCATTAAAACGGAGGGTAAAAAGTTACACTGTAATGGAAATCCAATCTGTTGCCCCCCCCCCCAACTCCATTTTTATGGCTTCTAGATCCGGGGATCATATGGTACATGATGGAGGGAAGGTCCGATGGGACGTTAAGCTTTTTGCACACACTGGGCTATATGGCTAGGTAACAAGGATCCTGAACGCTCAGAGAAAGTTGGGGGAAGGGTTGGGTTGTTTTACCTCTGAGCGGCACCTTTTTGCACACCATGGGCTAAATGACCAGGTCACATGGATCCCGAAGGCTCAGAGAAAGTTGGGGGAGGTGACCCACTGGAACAGCTGTTGGGAGACAAATGGTAGCCTCCCGTCAAGCCCATCCAGCGTGTTCTTTAACGTGCACAGGGTATGGCTCTCCCGCACACGGGGACACGGCTTAACGTCCCATCCGACGGACGGCGGCCTTTCCAAGCCCATCGGTGTCCCCTACTGACTGTGGGCAGGGCGGGGAATTTTTGCGGGAATCTAGAAGAAAGCTGCGGTTTATTACTCTTATTCACGACACTATTTATAACAAAGCTCATTCCCTTCATTCGATTCTTACACCTTATATTCGATTACGACATCGCCACATCCTTCGCTCTGAAAATAAAATGTTTTCTACTCCCAATATTTTCAAAGCTAAGTACGGTGAAATTTCTTTTGCCTTTCAAGCAACCTCAACTTCGAACTCTCTACCGAGCGATATCACTTCTTTAAATTCTAAAACAAAATTCAAAAACTATATTACTCCACTCCTATTAAAATATTGAAACCTTTGAACAACAAAATCTATTCACCCCTGTTCACACTCCCCATCTTTGCCCCTTTTTCTGGATTATCCGCAATCCTTTTCCCCCAAGTTCATTCATTTAATATTACTCTCTGTTTTCTTATATCTTCTTTCTATTCCCCCTAAGTATATTACATTTCTTATCATATTTCATATTATATTTTTGTCTTTGTCTGTGCAAATTGTTGTTTTGTTTATATGTATCAAATAATTATGCAATTCCTGTATTTTTGTATTATCTGTATTGTATGTTTGTATTTTTGTACTATCATCAATATTTCTTTTTAATTTCTGAAATGTACTGGGCCGTCAAGTCACTTGGACGTTTAATATCCAAAATTAACTGTTCCTTGGCTTTACTGTGATCCCCTGCATGAAATAATTATTATTATTATTATCTCCGGAAACTTCGCACCCTGGTCTGGGTCAGTAAGGGACATTGATAAGTTTGGAAAGGGAGCCATCTCTCGGATGGGACGCTTAGCCATGGATCTACGTCCGACAGTCCATAACATAAAGAATAACACTAATATACCCAAGACCAGAGGATCTGTATCTAACAGGTATCCAGTGCGTTCCCTCTCTCCAATCTTCTCTGAGCCCTCGGGTTCCTTGTGACCTGGCCATTTTAGACCACTGTGTAAAAAAAAAGTGCTGCTAAGCAACCGAACACTGAACACAGGTCAACATTTCAATGTCCCGTCTGACCGACGACGGCCTTTTCGAGCACATTGGTGTCTTTCTTTTCTCACCGAGGTCAGAGTTGGAGTTTAGCGGAGAAAAATTTTAATGCTGCCACAATTGAGAGCCGGACCAAAGAACTGCAGTTTATGAGCCTGTCACTACCAACTAAGTCCACTCATTCCTGAGTCCCAGCTGGGTCAGCGTTGAGATTTATCTCCGCAAAATTCCCCGCCTTGCCCACGGTCAGTAGGGGACACCGATGGGCTTGGAAAGGCCACCGTCCGTCGGATGGGACGTTAAGCCGTGGCCCCGTGTGCGGGAGAACCACACCCTGTGTATGTTAAAGAACACGCTGGATGGCCTTAACGGAGGCTACCATCTGTCTCCCAACAGTTGTCCAGTGGGTCTCCTCCCCCAACCTTCTCTGAGACTTCAGGGTCCATGTGACTTGGCCATTTAGCCCATGGTGTGCAAAAAATTGCCACTCAGAGGTAAAACAACCTAAACCACTCAGTCCTCCCCCACTACAAAAAAAATTAGCTAGGAAGTAAGTTGAGAAGGCTTTTATGAGCGTTAGGAGTGGTTTCTATCATTTATCTCCATCTTATACGTTTCAAATATTAAGAAAAAAGTATATTCTCTTACGATAATTCGTATATTCTCTTACGACGAAGTATATTCTCTTACGATAATTCGTTATGATTATTCTGACGCATAGCAGGTAAGGAACTCATACCTCTTTCGACTGGAAATATTTATCGTTCCAAGCTGATCGTATTACCGCAAAGAAATTCTTTTCATCTGAAATTACATCCCACCGGTTTCCGTTCCAGAAGACATTTGTTCTGTCTACTTTTCATGATAATGAAAATACATTATTTGGCTGTCAAAGATCCCCTAAGTTGCCTTCAAAGTTGATCTTGTATATGTAACGTTGTAATGTAACATTTCAATGCGGATTGCAACGTAGTGTCAGTAACCTGCGACCTCTGCCTCTAGGTCTGTGTGCCAGTGACCTTCATCAACTGAGCAATTGGAATCTATGCCATCAAGTTGCTTCCAATCTGAAAGAGATTAACTTACGTGGCTTTAAATACCTCTTGTCACTGAAGATTGACTAGCCATGCGGATGGTCAGGTGGCATCAGCATCTCAGAAGCAGAATACTTTAAGGAACTATGCGTTATTTGTTAAATAATTAAAAATCCCATTTCTGCAGTATCTACTGCTCTGAGCATCAGACTTATGATTGATCTGAAGAAATCTAAACAATCTGCTGGATGATGAGGCTTTTGAAAGTTTTATCTCTGAGCAGGAAGGGATCTAGGGTTGGGTTGGGTTGTTTTACCTGTGAGCGGCACTTTTTTGCACACCATGGGTTAAATGGCCAGGTCACATGGACCCCGAAGGCTCAGAGAAGGTTGGGGGAGGGGACCCACTGGAACAGCTGTTGGGAGACAGATGGTAGCCTCCCGTCAAGGCCATCCAGCGTGTTCTTTAACGTGCACAGGGTATGGCTCTCCCGCACACGGGGCACGGCTTAACGTCCCATCCGACGGACGGCGGCCTTTTCAAGCCCATCGGTGTCCCCTACTGACCGTGGGCAGGGCGGGGAATTTTGCGGAGATAAATCTCAAAGCTGACCCAGCTGGGACTCGAACCTGGGAACTACAGATTACGAGCTTGGCGCGCTACCGACTAAGCCACCCATGCCATAGGGATCTAGCGGAAAGGGGTCGAGTGGGCTTTGATCCCCACTTTGAAAATGCTAGTAAGGTTAATGGATTCAAAGAGAAGTTAAATTTATGTATATTTCGTGCATTTTTTAAGAAATATTTTAAATAGCTCTAAAAAGAAGAAAATTTTATACTGTAATAGAATTTCAATCTTTTGTCCCCTTCCTGCTCGATTGCTCCGCAAAACATACCGTCCTGTCCACGGTCAGTAAGGATCCTTATGGGTTTGGAAAAGCCGACGTCCGTCGGATGGAGAATTAAACCGAGGTACTGTGTGTGAGAGACCATAAGCTGGGCACGCTAAAGAACGCGCTGGATGACCTTGATATAAGGCTACCATCTGTCATCTAACTGCTGTCTAGTGAGTCCCCTTCACTCAAACTTATCTTAGCCCTCGAGGTCCTTGTAACCTGGCCATTTAGCCCATTGTGTGCAAAAAAAAAGCGCCGCTCACAAATAAAACAACATAACCGAACAAGGCGCGATCGATTCACTTGGTTTTTTAATTTGGGCATGTTCTCAATGCACGTGGTAAAAAAAATTTACGTCTATGCGTTTTGAACCGTGAACGTTAAAGCGCAACAAAAGAAATCCCGGTAAGTTTATTCATAAAACGGCCATTTTTTAGAAAAAAATTACAAGAGACACACATCTCGTTCTCATCTATATACAGTGGGTGCATTTAATCTCATGAGTCACTTTCCACTGGTGGGGCGAGGTGACCCAGTCGGTAGCGCGCCAGGTTCGTAATATGCAGTTCCCAGGTTCGAGTCCCAGCTGGGTCAGCGTTGAGATTTATCTCCGCAAAATTCCCCGCCCTCCCCACTGTAAGTAGGGGACACCGATGGGAAAATTAGAAATGCCGCCGTCCGTCAAATGGGCCGTTAAGCCGTGGACCGTGTGCTGGAGAGCCATACCCTGTGCACGTTAATGAACACGCTGGATGGCCTTGACGGGAGGCTACCATCTGTCTCCCAACAGCTGTTCCAGTGGGTCCCCTCCCCCAACCTTCTCTGAGCCCTTGGAGTCCACGTGACCAGGCCATTTCGCACATGGTGTGCAAAAGAGTGCCGCTCAGAGGTAAAACAACCCAACCCATTTCCCCTGGGATTGGCTCAACGTTTTCAGCCGCCCTTAGTGTAATTACAGACTATTGTAGATTCCAGTCGGCCAGATTTGCGCGACACTGTCCCATTTCACATAGTAAGTTCCGGAGCCTCGCATTCGCAGTCAAAAATCCCTCAGAGTATGGACCAAGAAGCAATTGAAATTTCATTAGATTTAATTTCGTTTTTATTTTCTTAGTAACGACTTTCTTTAACCATTAAATCTTCTCCCCCCCCCCTCGCCTTCAATGTCGGGTCATTCAATCCGGATGATCACTTCCCCCAATAACTCGTCCAATCATTTCACACTCTCAGGGGTTGGATTGGGTTGTTGGGAGAATGTAGGGGTGTGCAAAAAAGTGTCTCTGAGCGGCACGTTTTTGCACATAATGTGCTAAATGATCAGGTCACAAGGGCACCGAGGGCTAACCTATTTTAATTAAATTTTGGGGTAAACTTTTTGTAGCCTGTTGAACATTCCAGAGTTTATAACTCTTTCAATACTGAAAAATATTGTTTAAAATCAAGATTTAGATAGATTTCATTGAGATCTTCAATATATACTTAGGCACATATTTCCTTAAAAAACATATTGAAGAAGTTGTTGAGCTCTAAATGTGTAATTTCTTATTGAGATAACATGGAACTGTTTCCATTTTTCTGGGGCGGTAGTGGCTCAGTCGGTAGCACGCCACGCTCGTAATCTGTAGTTCCCAGGTTCGAGTCCCAGCTGGGTCAGCGTTGAGATTTATCTCCGCAAAAATTCCCCGCCCTGCCCATGGTCAGTAGGGGACACCGATGGGCTTGGAAATGCCGCCGTCCGTCGGATGGGACGTTAAGCCGTGGTCTCCGTGTGCGGGAGAGCCATACCCTGTGCACGTTAAAGAACACGCTGGATGGCCTAACCTGTATCACGTTAAAGAACACGCTGGGAGGCTACCATCTGTCTCCCAACAGCTGTTCCAGTGGGTCCCCTCCCCCAACCTTCTCTGAGCCTTTGGGGTCTTGTGACCTGGCCATTTAGCCCATGGTGTGCAAAAAAAGTGCCGCTCAGAGGTACAACAACTCCAACTTTCTCTGAGCGTTCGGGATCCTTGTTACCTAGCCATATAGCCCAGTGTGTGCAAGAAGCTTAACGTCCCATCGGACCTTTCCTCCATCATGCACCATATGATCCCCGGATCTAGAAGCCGTAAAAATGGAGTTGGGGGGGGGGGGCAACAGATTGGATTTCCATTACAGCGTAAATTTTTACCCTCCGTTTTAGAGGTCTTAAAAATATTCTTGAAAAATGTGTGAAATATAGTGCATTATAGTGGGAATACATGGTTGCGTTGTTTTACCTCTGAGCGGCACTTTTTTTGCACACCATGGGCTAAATGGCCAGGTCACATGGACCCCGAAGGCTCAGAGAAGGTTGGGGGAGGGGACCCACTGGAACAGCTGTTGGGAGACAGATGGTAGCCTCCCGTCAAGGCCATCCAGCGTGTTCTTTAACGTGCACAGGGTATGGCTCTCCCGCACACGGAGCCACGGCTTAACGTCCCATCCGACGGACGGCGGCCTTTTCAAGCCCATCGGTGTCCCCTACTGACCGTGGGCAAGGCGGGGGATTTTGCGGAGATATATCTCAACGCTGACCCAGCTGGAACTCGAACCTGGGAACTACAGATTACGAGCGTGGCGCGCTACCGACTGAGCCACCCCCGCCCCAAATGGGAATATAAGTACAATAGTTTTGCCTCCATTACCCTTAATAGCATTTTCGAAGGCTTTCTTACTTCCCCTCTTCCTTGATCCTCTCCTGTACATCACGACATCAAATTATGAATTATTACATTTTTCTAGACTAACAGTTATTTATGATATAAGCAAGATAAATGTTCGATATTAAATTATATAAAGTTGAAGTTAAATAACTTAAATGTTCTTAAATTTCGTGGGTAATATAGGGACACAATAATTCAGCTTGGTTTGTAGCATAACTATCAGAATTCAAAACACATGTCTCGAGACTCATGAGACTCTCAAAAATTCTCTAAAGAAAAAGAAAAGGGAATTTTATCCTCTAAATATAGTCTTTTCCTAGTAAATGTCATCAACAATGTTTAAAAATTCAAGTCCCCATTGCTTCTCCATAATATGTGTAACATATAGCATTATAATCTGTTGGGATAAAACTTAGCACAAAAGCAATTCTCTCACCCGAGCTCCCGGCCCATAGCAGACACCGATGGGCTTGGAAAGGCCGCCGTCCGTCGGATGTGACGTAAAGCATTCTACCGTGTAAGGGGGGGGGGGCTCAGTCGGTAGCGCGCCAGGCTCGTAATCTGTAGTTCCCAGGTTCGAGTCCCAGCTGGGTCAGCGCTGAGATTTTTCTCCGCAAAATTCCCCGCCCTGCCCACGGTCAGTAGGGGACACCGATGGGCTTGGAAAGGCCGCCCCCCGTCGGATGGGACGTTAAGCCGTGGCCCCGTGTGCGGGAGAGCCATACCCTGTGCATGTTAAAGAACACGCTGGATGGCCTTGACGTGAGGCTACCATCTGTCTCCCAACAACTGTTCCAGTAGGTCTCCTCCCCCAACCTTCTCTGAGCCTTCGGGGTCCATGTGACTTGGCCATTTAGCCCATGGTGGGCAAAAAAAGTGCCGCTTAGAGGTAAAACAACCCAACCCAACCCTCGGATTCCTGTGATCTGACCATTTAGTCCATTATATTAAAAAAAAAATGGCTCTCAGAGGTAAAAAACCCAAACAACCTAACTCGCATCTGTCACGATTTGCGGACGAATTTTGAAAAAAAAAAATTCTCCCGAACTGAATTCTCGAACCCTCCCCGAAATATTAATTCTACGGCCCCTCCACAAACTAAATACCTGCACCCCCCCTCTCCCAAACCAAATCCTGCATACCTGCCTGAGTGATAACATTTTTATATCAGCTTCATAATCAAAACAGATTTTTACAGGGGCTTTTTGGACTACTTGATTTCTCGTTTCACGTATCCTTGACCCGCCACGCAGACGAATCTTCGAGAACTGGAAGTGAAAGGGAATCTCGTGCGTGGGAGGATATCGTTCAGTGTACGGGCGAGTGAAGATTGCGTGAGGACAAAGACAGAATAGGTAAGGTAGAGAGAGCAAGGTGAAGGAGCCAAATCTTTATTTCCTTTTTCGATCAAAGAATTTGTGACCTGCAATAACCCTGAAAATGAAAGGATTCTTTCTAGATAGTCTCCGAAGTCGCAGGAAGTTTTCTATTTATAGGTGTTTAAACTAGCTCTGTGAACCTTAACGGTTCTCAGCTCATTGCTGATAACGTCGCATAGTAAGATGGGTTGGGTTGTTTTACCTCTGAGCGGCACTTTTTTGCACACCATGGGCTAAATGGCCAGGTCACAAGGACCCCGAAGGCTCAGAGAAGGTTGGGGGAGGAGACCCACTGGAACAGCTGTTGGGAGACAGATGGTAGCCTCCCGTCAAGGCCATCCAGCGTGTTCTTTAACCTGCACAGGGTATGACTCTCCCGCACACGGGCCACGGCTTAACGTCCCATCCGACGGACGGCGGTCTTTCCAAGCCCATTGGTGACCCCTACTGACCGTGGGCGAGGAATTTTGCGGCAGGGCGAGGAATTTTGCGGAGATAAATCTCAACGCTGACCCAGCTGGGACTCGAACCTGGGAAGTACAGATTACGAGCCTGGCGCGCTACCGACTGAGCCACCCCTGCCCCCCATAGTAAGATGGTCACTGGTTTTTGTTAATTGAAGTCAAGATGTGATTAAGAGCGGAAATTGTGGATTGGGATTTTGCTTCTGAGGGACGTTTCTTTTTCGCATATTAGACTAAATGCTGGGTCACATGACACCAAAAATCAAAATCTAATGGATGAAGAGGATACACAGGATAAGAGCTGACCATTCAGAGTGTATAATTTATATAAAATATAATGTGCAAAAGGTGTAAGTTCTCCTGCACATGCAAACAAGGTTAACATCCCATCCGATAAACGATGGTCTTTTCGAGATCATTCGTGTTTCCTTAATCACAATGTTAGAGCAAAAATATCGATATGAACACAGGAGGAGCTAAAAACCATGGAGATGAAGTTGCGCATCTGATGTGCTAAGGGTTGAGCCAGCCCATGCCCCACAGCGAAAGGTGATAGAGAAGATTGGATTGTTTTACCTCTGAGCGGCACTTTTTTGCACATAATGGGCTAAATGGCCAGGTCACAAGGATCCCGAAGGCTCACAGAACGCTGGGAGAACGAGACCCATTCTGCATCTGTTAAAAATAGATGGAAATCAAACGCTATCCAGGGTATTTTTTAATGTGCACAAGTTATGGCTCTATTGCACACGGTGGAGAGGGTAGCTCAGTCGGTAGCGCGCCAGGCTCGTAATCTGTAGTTCCCAGGTTCGAGTCCCAGCTGGGTCAGCGTTGAGATTTATCTCCGCAAAATTCCCCGCTCTGCCCACGGTCAGTAGGGGACACCGATGGGCTTGGAAAGGCCGCCGTCCGTCGGATGGGATATTAAGCCGAGGCTCCGTGTGTGGGAGAGCCATACCCTGTGCACGTTAAAGAACACGCTGGATGGCCTTGACGGGAGGCTACCATCTGTCTCCCAACAGCTGTTCCAGTGGGTCCCCTCCCCCAACCTTCTCTGAGCCTTCGGGTTCCATGTGACCTGACCATTTAGCCCATGGTGTGCAAAAAAGTGCCGCTCAGAGGGTTGTTTAACCTCCCCCAACCCAACCTATTGCACACGGATTCACGGATTAACCTCGTATTCGTTGGACTGCGGGCTTTCTAAGCCCATCTACGTCTCTTTCTCAACGAGGACAGGGCGCATGTTATAGCAAAGATTAATCTCAATGCTGGCTCAGATGGGACAAGATTAGTCGAACAACTTAAGAATCCATTAAAGAAGGAGCTTAAAGTGGCCGGATTAAATGCAAGCTTGACAGTGGTCGAAAAGTAGTCAAGATTTGCAAGACTCAGATGACAGATAGATGTTAATGAATAGGTTTCAGAGTCAAAATTACTTTAGAATAATCAGATGGAAAGTACATTTCTATTGAGAGTAATAAAGCAAAATATGGTTGAGGGTAATAATATTGGAGGAAAGATGTGAATGATAGCACTCAGAAGGAAGGCAAGAATATCTTAAAATAATCGCAGGCAAAGTGTTATTGATCAATGGTTAGAAAGAAATCAACGTTTGGATGGTAATAGTCAGAAAAAAGGCAAAATGTAGGTAATAGTCAGAAAAAAAGGCAAAATGTAGGTAATAGTCACAAAAAAGGGCAAAATGTAGGTAATAGTCAGAAAAAGGGCAAAATGTAGGTAATAGTCAGAAAAAGGGCAAAATGTAGGTAATAGTTAGAAAAAAGGCAAAAATGTAGGTAATAGTCAGAAAAAAGGCAAAAATGTAGGTAATAGTCAGAAAAAAGGCAAAATATAGGTAATAGTCAGAAAAAGGGCAAAATGTAGGTAATAGTCACAAAAAAGGTAAAATGTAGGTAATAGTCAGAAAAAAGGCAAAATGTAGGTAATCGTCAGAAAAAAGACAAAATGTAGGTAATAGTAATCAGAGAGAAGGTATGACTGGGAGTTATCAGAGGAACTCAAGATGAGAATGATTGTGGGCAAAAGAGAAGGAAAGATGCTACTGAGCGTTCTCAGAGCTAAGTAAATGCGACTGAGCATGCTCAGAACTAAAGTAGATGCGACCGAGCTCGCTCAGAAAATTAAATAGTCAGAGGAAAAGGAAAGAGAAAGGAGAGATAAAGCAAATATGACTGAGCATGGACAGAGAGAAGGTAAATGCGACTGAATGTGATCTAAGAAAAATCAAAATTCGACTGATCGTGCTTAGAGAGAAGGAAAATGCTACTGAGCATACTCAGAGAGAAGGTAAAGGTGAATGAATGTGTTCATCGAGATGGTAAAAGCGATTCAGTGTGCCTAAAGAAAAGGAAAATGTTACTGAGCATGCTCAGATACAAGGTAAAAGCGATTGAGCGTGGGCAGCGAGAAGTCAAATGCAACTGAATATGGTTGGAGAGAAGGTAAATGCGATTTAATGTGATCGGAGAGAAGTCAAATGTCAGTGAATGTGGCTGGATGCAAGATGCTACTGAACGTGCTCAGAGAATTAAAAAGTCATAAGGAAAGAGAAAGAAAGCAAACGCGACTGAGCATAGGCAGAGAGAAGTCAAATGTGACAGAGTGTGGTCGGAAAGAAGGTAAATGTGTCTCTGTGTGGTCGTAAAGAAGGTAAATGTGTCTCTGTGTGGTCGGAAAGAAGGTAAATGTGTCTCTGTGTGGTCGGAAAGAAGGTAAATGTGTCTCTGTGTGGTCGGAAAGAAGGCAAATGTGTCTCTGTGTGGTCGGAAAGAAGGTAAATGTGTCTCTGTGTGGTCGGAAAGAAGGTAAATGTGTCACTGTGTGGTCGTAAAGAAGGTAAATGTGTCTCTGTGTGGTCGGAAAGAAGGTAAATGTGTCTCTGTGTGGTCGGAAAGAAGGTAAATGTATCTCTGTGTGGTCGAAAAGAAGGTAAATGTGTCTCTGTGTGGTCGGAAAGAAGGTAAATGTGTCTCTGTGTGGTCGGAAAGAAGGTAAATGTGTCTCTGTGTGGTCGGAAAAAAGGTAAATATGTCTCTGTGTGGTCGGAAAGAAGGTAAATGTGTCTCTGTGTGGTCGGAAAAAAGGTAAATATGTCTCTGTGTGGTCGGAAAGAAGGTAAATGTATCTCTGTGTGGTCGGAAAGAAGGTAAATGTGTCTCTGTGTGGTCGGAAAGAAGGTAAATGTGTCGTGTGGTCGTAAAGAAGATAAATGTGTCTCTGTGTGGTCGGAAAAAAGGTAAATGTGTCTCTGTGTGGTCGGAAAGAAGGTAAATGTATCTCTGTGTGGTCGGAAAGAAGGTAAATGTGTCTCTTTGTGGTCGAAAAGAAGGTAAATGTGTCTCTGTGTGGTCGGAAAGAAGGTAAATATGTCTCTGTGTGGTCGGAAAGAAGGTAAATGTGTCTCTGTGTGGTCAGAAATAAGACAATTACCAGTGAGTGGGGTCAGAGAAGGAAATTATCATTGAGTGTGGTCGGGGAGAAGTCAAATGCCACTGAGAGTGATGAGAGATGTAAATACGACTGAATATGTCAGAGAGAAAGCATATTATACCACTCCTCGGAGAAAAGAGGGACGACCAAACGTTTTTACTTTTTGAAAACGAGCTTTTCGCTTTCGATAGTGGCAATTAGAATTTTCTAATTGTTAAATTCCGCTATCTGTGCAATTTTGGCAACATTAATCGCATTTTACTAGCTGTGGTCTACTATATTATTCTTAGCTAACTTGATGGTTTACTGTATGAATTGAAATACAGGATGTCTGAAAAATAATGGTGGAAGTTTCGAGAACCATTATGTTGAATTTGTATATTATGTTCAGGAAAATAATATAAAAAGTCAAGAAAATAATATTTTAATCGAAAGCGTACTTCAAATAGTTTTGAACATAATTAGTGAATTTTCATTTGTGCACCATTCGTAATCCTGCACACAATCGGGGCGAGGGTGGCTCAGTCGGTAGCGCGCCAGGCTCGTAATCTGTAGTTCCCAGGTTCGAGTCCCAGCTGGGTCGGCGTTGAGATTTATCTCCGCAAAATTCCCCGCCCTGCCCACGGTCAGTAGGGGACACCGATGGGCTTGGAAAGGCCGCCGTCCGTTGGATGGGACGTTAAGCCGAGGCCCCGTGTGCGGGAGAGCCATACCCTGTGCACGTTAAAGAACACGCTGGATGGCCTTGACGGGAGGCTACCATCTGTCTCCCAACAGCGGTTCCAGTGGGTCCCCTCCCCCAATCTTCTCTGAGCCTTCGGGGTCCATGTGACCTGGCCATTTAGCCCATGGTGTGCAAAAAAGTGCCGCTCAGAGGTAAAACAACCCAACCTACATACAATCGGAATTACACCTTACCATATACACTACAGCATATCTCTTGTTACTTGCTGAGCTACTTCTCTTATTATGGCTTTCAAATTATTCAGGTATCTAATTTTGTCCACGTAAAAATAATTCTTTACAAAGCCCCACAAGAAAAAGTTAAGGGGTGCCAATAGAATTCGACTACCCTTGCCAATCCATGGATCAGGAAAGTGTGTACTAAGAACTTCCGTAGCATCTTTTGAGAGATGTGACTGTGTGTCTTATCTGGTGATCTCCCGCGAAACCTTTAGTGGGGGAATGTGCAGGTACAGTCGCTCAAAAAAGTATCCGAACACCATAGTTGATTACAGAATTCAGAAAAAATATCTGGCAACGATTTTTTTTAGAAATTAGTGATCTGGTAACCTTCGTGGCACGTGCCACGAAGGTTGCCAGATCACTAATTTCTAAAAAAATCGTTGCCAGATGTTTTTTCTGAATTCTGTAACAACCATAGCGTTCGGATACTTTTTTGAGCGACTGTACAACATTAAATTTTTTGACTTTTGTGTATTTGGGGATAGCGCTTACCGAAGCATCAATATTATTTGTCGGACACCCGTATAGCATGTGCTGAAGAATAAGAAAAATTACAGTCCACTGTTCTCAATAATTTCAGTTCGCGAATCATTTTGTCAGGACACCAAAAAAATACAACTGACCAATCTGGTCCGGTACGAAGACAACGTAGTCCACTTTGACAGAGTGCATAAAATGAAGGGACTCTGAGTGGTCTCTAATAGCCAATAGTCACTACAACACTGTAGAAAGACAACGTGAATCATTTTTGAGTAAAATTGAGACACGGTACAACTTAGGCAGAGCACAAAACAGATGAACTACTTCGGCGTCTTCCTAATTGGGAAAGCCTGAAGAAGGACCTCCCAATCCCTGTGACGTAAAAGCAAGCAAGCAACTTCGGCGTCTCCCAAATATTTCTGGTCATTATCGCAGAGTACAAAGATACTATCGGGTCAGAGAGGCATTATGGCATGGTCAAATGTCCCGCAGATCACTTCGACTGGTTTCAAACACTCCACGAAACATCTTCTAGCGGCTGCTGGTTAACAGGACAGTTTTTGCTAGTATATGTTAAACAGGTGTCATGTGCAAAAAATGTTAATTTACCTTTTTATCCAATAAAATTTATATCGTTTATATATATATATGATAAAGAGTAAGGGCCCTAAAACAATGCTTGGGGTAAATAATAAAATACCCCCTCAAGCAGCTGCTTGCCACAGAGGTCTGACAGGAGCCTGCCAGTTTACATGCCACAGTAGAAGGTCTGAGAGGATGGCAGGACCTCAGCAGAAAAACGACACATACATCCATGCCTTATCCGGGGCTCGAACCCAGATCTAGTAGATAAGCGTGCTAACCACTCGGCCACGGGACGGCTGCTTGGGGTACACCATATTAAATTTAACTCCAATTACTATATACATCCCCTATTTTAACGCACTTTATTCTGTTAGACAGGTAACTAATAAATTACTTTAATGGCAATTCTCTAACTCCAACAGCCAGTAACTTCGTAATTAGTTTTTATAATATACGGTATCACTTTCTTTCTTTATACCTAAAAATATTGTCAATACACGATGTCTATTATTTATCGATGTATACATTTTATTTGTTACATCCAATAGCGCATCATTAGTACTTAATTTCTTTTTAAAACCAAACTGATTTTCACTAAAAAAATATATAGATGTATTTGTTACAATATTTTCAAATATTTTAGACAATAGTAAAAGTAAGCTTATAATTTCTATATTCAGTTTAATTTCCTTCTTTGGAAGTAGGAATGATTATTGTTTGTTTTAATATATCAGGTAATATCCCGTGTTCAATAGATAAATTAAATAATCTTACCAGATATTTCATGAATGATTCATTTAATTATTGTAATAAGTCAATTGTAATTCTATCAAAACCTGGAGATTTGTTTTTAGGTAATAGCTTTATTTTAGTTTAAATCTCTAAGATCGTTATCGGTGAATGGGGAAAAAAACTATCCAAACTGTAAGTTTTTTTCTTAATTTCGTATTCAAAACTTATCTTTTCGTTTAGTTCTTTAGGAATAGTTGCAAAGTACTCATTTAATAAATCTACAAATTTGTGTGGTTCATCATTATACCTGATCGTTTCAATATTTTACTTAATTAGGGTTATAAAATTTCACTTTTTTCATATATCTGCCGTTTATCTCATTTATTATCTTCCACTGCGTTTTTAAGTTAATATTTTATATTTAGAGTTTATTTTTTAATATATTAATCATTTTATTTTAATGATTGATCATAAAACTCTATGATATGATCATCAGACCGGTGATTCTCTATGCTTCATCCATATGGGCGAATACCACACCCACCAATATTCGTAAGATTTCAGGTCTTACAGAACAAGATTTTGAGAACTGCGGTCGATGCCCCCTGGTTTGTCACTAACAGACAACTTCATAAAGACCTGGGCATCGACCATATATATATATACATATAAAACGCACCTCAAAAAGATTTTTTGAGGCTGTAAGCAATAATCCCAATGAGATTATTTCTTCTCTGATTCTTTACGATCATACTGTTTTGAACAAGTACAAGAGGCCTAAAACGGGTAGGTCTCCTCAGAGAACGCTATCGTTTCTTATACAATTTTACTGGTATTTTTAGCATTTCTTATGTTTGTCTTAGGGGCCCACCTAAGGGTGGTTTACTTATATATTTTGTTCTTTCTCATGCCAAATAGGCATATCTTTATGATGGAGATGGTTAGGGGTAAAATTATTACCCGGTACATCGAATATAATTATACGGTCTACGATTTACGATACTTTAATCATCAGATCGGTTATTCTCTATGTTTCATGCATATGGGCGAATACTACACCCACCAATATTCGTAAGATTCAGGTCTTACAGAACAAGATTTTGAGAACTGCGCTCGATATTACCTCTTTTTTTTTGCAAAGGAGGTAAAAATGATGTAACAATTCCTTATTGTGGTAATTGTCTTATTTCTTCCGAAATGGAATATCTCCGCAAAATTCCCCGCCCTGCCCACGGTCAGTAGGGGACACCGATGGGTTTGGCAAGGCCGCCGTCCGTCGGATGGGACGTTAAACCGTGGCGCCGTATGCGGGAGAGCCATACCCTGTGCACGTTAAAGAACACGCTGGATGGCTTTGACGGGAGGCTACCATCTGTCTCCCAACAGCTGTTTCAGTGGGTCCCCACCCCCAACCTTCTCTGAGCCTTCGGGTTCCATGTGACCTGGCCGTTTAGCCCATGGTGTGCAAAAAAGTGCCGATCAGAGGTCAAACAACCCAACCCAACCTATCAGGTGGACAGTTTTAGCTATCGGGAAACCCTATTCAAGTCTCGTTATGAGACGCTGTTCCCCCCCCCCTTCCCCTTAAATGAATTCTTCCTCACTTCAATTTCTCGGTTTTCCGACTCTCCCCGAAACTAAATGTTGAGATGCTTTCCGAAATTAAATCCTGAGTACGTTCCTGACCTCTCCCCACCCCCCATGGAGATGCACTTTTAGAACTACTGGTACAAAAGTTACTAGTTTTTTATTTATTGAATGAAATGAATGCAAAAATTCGAAAAGAATGCTTTTCTAATGCATTTTTACAACGAATAAAACCGCTATTGGGCTATTTGAGATTATGATAGTACTGCTTGTAATTAGTGCCGTCATAACAGTATTGTAGGCTCCTGGGCAAAGCAATGGACGGGGGTCCCTACCCACACACCTACGGGAATAAAAATGTAAATAGTCAATGAAATTTAGCCTATAGATTTATTGGTAATTTTAACAACATCAATGTCTAAACATAAAAGAAAAATGCTGTATAGCGGGATTAATCAACCCAAACTTTTGCGAAATTTAGAAACGTGGGGCCCCTGTTCAACTGCCCAGTGTGCCCATGTCTTAAGACGACCCTACATGTAATGTCATAATTTCATTCAACGCATACTCATCCATGCATGTCATCATATTCATGCTCTACTGAGATTCGTAATCTGCCACTTATCTCTAGGAAGAGTGCATTTTATTATTTTCATAATGGATTTCATTGTATTGTCCCATGTCTGTTCTTTTTTTTTATCTTCCAGGATTATCTCTTATCAACTGAGTTTGCTATTGTGTTTTTAAAATACTACAAATAATTGCAAATAATCTTAATGAATTAGTCAAATGTTTCAAAGAAATTAGTTTGTTCTCGGTAGTTAAATGAGATTGTAACTGGATTGTGACGATTATTTTGTTATATGTGGATGAGCATTTGGAAGACGAAATTATATTTCTAATGATCGTTCCCAATTATATGATTCCTTGTGGGACAGATTAAAACCAAATATCTGATTACAAAAGAAAAATAACAAAATAAATACCCCTCTCAAGCAGCTGCTTGCCACAGAGGTCTGACAGCAGCCTATCAGTTTACACACCGTAGTAGAAGGTCTGTGAGGTTGGCGGGATCTCAGCAGAAAAAACAATACACACATCCATGCCTTACCCGGGGCTCGAACCCAGGTCCCTTAGATCAGTAGCCATCTGATTAGAAGATCGAAAAGAAAATAAGGGAATAATGAGTCATTATTTATGTGATAACCATTATTGATAAATGGTGTCTTTACAAGGCTAACCTAAAAGATAATGGTGTCTTTTCAAGACTGGAAACGGGGACGATTCAATGTCCCGGATTCGAGATATTGAAACCAGGGCACTTCCGTTTCTCTCAGTTTTATTGAGTTTCCTTCTTCTCTAAGGTGAAGGTTAATCTTGCTCTGAATCCTTCTCTAATCGAAATGTCTCGGTATTTCACGAAAATATAATTAGATAAATACATTCCTGGAATAGAGAGAAAACTAACAGTACCATACATACACTTGTACTGTCGCTCAAAAAAGTATCCGAACACTACGGTTGATTACAAAATTCAGAAAAAATATCTGGCAACGATTTTTTTAGAAATTAGTGAGCTGGCAACCGTGTCACGTGACACGAAGGTTGCCAGCTCACTAATTTCTAAAAAAATCGTTGCCATATATTTTTTCTGAATTTTGTAATCAACCGTAGTGTTCGGATACTTTTTTGAGCGACAGTACTTTTCAGTCCTTATCTCATACACTAGTACTTTTTTTGGGGGTCTTATTCTCGTACACTTGTAATTTTGAGTCTTTTTTCCCCATATATGTACCTGTAATTTTTGAGTCTTTTCCTCATACATTTGTAATTTTGAGTCTCTTTCTCTTACATTTGAAATTTGAGATATTTTTTATGAGATTTTTTCTCTTAATCTTGCATTTTTGAGTCTTTTTCTCTTAAACTTATAAACTTGAGTCATTTCTCAGACACTTGCATCTTTGAGACTTTTTCTGATATACTTGTAATTTTGAGTCCATTTCACATACACTTGCAATTTTGAGTCTTTTTCTCATACAGTTATATTTTTAGTCCTTTAGTCTGAAACATCAAATAAAAATGTCATGTGATATTGATATGATTGCAAACGTTCCAAAAAAAAGTGCCTTCAAATCTAATTAACGATAAAACCTTATACACTTTTTTCTTTTCATACAGTAAGTTCTCAGTTAATAGTAAGTAAATATACAGATTACTAGTTGACACGGATTTCAAGAAATACTTATGGGGAAAAATTTTCTCCACAAAATTATTTCTTGATTTCTATGTCAGCACGCAATCTATATGTTACCGCTAAAGTGCAGAAATCAGTTATTCTACAGATTATCTAGGTATTGTGCAGATTAATTAGGGTGATCCGTTAACGTGCGGAAAATTGTTTCATTTCTCAAATTACCTAGGTAATCTGCAAATTACCTGGATAATCTGCACATTACCTACTAGGCACTCGTTAAAGTGAAAATAAGATCTTTGCTGGAACAACAGGAACGTTTCTGTACGCTTAAATTAACATAATGTTATTTATCTAGTGTCGGAGAGTAGAGTTGAAACCAGGGTCATCCCTCTGTCAACATGAATCAGTCGTCCGAATTATAAAAAACGCCCCCAAATTGAGCAGGCCAAGTGAGAACGAATCATTTTAGTGATTCGTTATCAAGAATGAATCACTTTACCGATTCGTTCTCACTTTTGCTCCGCTCATCCGGGGCGTTTTTCTATAATGCGGACGAGTGAATCACGTGACACGAAGATTCATATTCAACAGATTCACCTCTATGAGAGAAACAAACTTTTGAACTTTAACGATACGGAAGCCATTAATGTGCACATTACCTAGGTAAAATGCGGAAAACTCTTGATTCCGCACGTTAACGGAGCAAATCAGTTAATCTGCAGATTAGCTAGGTAATGTGCACATTAACGGCTTTCGA
The DNA here is from genome assembly GCA_038380435.1 of Ryuthela nishihirai. Classification (NCBI taxonomy): domain Eukaryota; kingdom Metazoa; phylum Arthropoda; class Arachnida; order Araneae; family Heptathelidae; genus Ryuthela; species Ryuthela nishihirai. Next base: position 35,989,358 of record JAWZYU010000002.1, on the reverse strand, counting down.
GCTTTAGCGGTAACATATATATTGTTACGACAAATGAACGAGCAACAGTGACTTCATGACTTAACGTGACTTGAACGCTCGTGTGTTCTTTCTGCGGGAGATCCATTTTAGCCAACGAATTGGAACTTAGAACGATTCGGAAGAATAAAAAAAGTTAGCAGTGCGGTGTGTTAAAGTTGTGAGATCTGAAAGGACGTTCAGATAGTATGTCAGTACGCGTTAAGTGAAAATAATTAGTATATTTATTAGTGTGTGCGCGGGTGTTTGTTTTCTGTTGTTAGTAACAAAAGTTTAGTGAACTAGCACAGAACGGGAGATTGTTTACGTCTGAATGTATTCAAGCGACATGGTAAACAAAGTGAAGAGGTAGTATTTTAGTAGAACAGACAGAGCTGATACTGTATGATCTGTAAAAAAGGTTAATGACTTATGTATGATAGTAGTTAATTTGTTTATAAGATACTTCATCCATATTTTTATAACAATTTGCATTGTATTGTAATTGGTTTGAAAATATAATTGTTAATACTCACGCTCAGTGCCTATTCATTTTAAAATTCACAACAATATTTACTATTGATTGATTATAAAATAATATCAATAACGCTTAGTGTTATTGTATATTTACATTTATACTGATCAATGTTGCAAAGTTACCTTTCCTGATCACAGATGGGGACTATGAGCGACAAGATCGAGAAGATTAAAAGTAGCAATTCGAGAAAAAAAAGACAGAGCTAGTGATAGTTTGGTGGTTAGAACACTTGGCATGTTATTGGGGTGCATGGGTACGAGTCCCACTCATTGGCGAAATTAATTTTTTCCTCGAATATATTTCTTCAGTAATTCCTCATTTATCGTAACATCTCCGGCCCTCAGCAGGGCCACGCAGACAGTAATAAGTGGCTGTATTTAGCACATTTTAAAGTGATCTGGTAGGCTTGCTCTATCACAACTCAGTATGAAAATGCCATGAAATTAAAATGCTAATATTTTCACAGGATTTTATTGGAATAGTAATTTTAAAATCTTATTAGTTAAGATTTACATGTCATTATATTTCTTGTGTAGACAGAAAAATGCAATTAGTTAAATTCGCAAAATTTGTTTAATATCTTGGGACCACAGAATATAAAATCAGTAGGACCAGAAAAAGAGAGAAAATTCAGTTCAGGAGAAAACAATGTTTTTAGAGGGAGGGGGATACGTTTACTTGTATGCACTAAAGATATATTTACTTTGGACGGCAAAAAAGTAAGCTCGCTTGGGGGTGGAAAAAAATTGAATTTGCTTCAAGGCGCCAAAAATTATATTCTCTTGGGGGTGGAAAAAATTAAGTTGTTCCTTTGGGGTCGGAGAAAAGCAAATTCGCTTGAGGCGTCAAAACATTTTGGACCAGGCAGTGGCATGCTGCTTTTTCCAGAAACTGATCTCCACTATACGTCATTCTGTTTCAATAAGAAGGAAAGCATGAGATTGAAAAGACCGAAGTCGGTCAGATGGAGCGTTAAATCGTAAGTCAGTGTACAAAGAATAAACACGCTAGATGGCCTTGACTTGAGACTTCCATGTATTTGCTAAAGCATGTGCAGTGTATCTTCATCTCCAATACAATTCTGAGCCCTTGGGATCATTGTGACCTGGCCATTCAGCTATATGTGTGCACAAAATCGAAATTTCCTCTCAGAGTTAAAATAGCCTAAACCAGCCTTGTTTCAATCCTGTCCTAACCAAACAAAAGATTCTAACCAAGTTACTTTTAGGAAAAAATATTTTAATTAGTGAAGAATACTGTACTAACAGTTCATCCCTGTGAACTGTTAGTATTCTTGTTAATAGAAAGTAAAGTATTTAGTTGAGCAAAACAGAAAGCATTAAGATACGTGAAAAGGAAAATCAACCTTCTGTTTTACCCAAAATCTCGATCCAAAGCATTTTGGTACCCCAAACAATGGCACAAACTAGAATCCCTTGCCTTCAGGAAAGGTTTAATGATAATGCAATAACGTTTATTTCAAAATCGTTTACTGCTGCTTCCAACAAATTGTACAAATAGTGATGATAAAAATATATATATATAAATTAAATGCATTCAACACATGCATAAATTCTATTTGTAAAAAAATAAGAGCGGCCCGAAAACTTGGTACCTGTTTATTTTTTTTGCTTTCAAGTCTTCGACCTCTCTAAAGAAGTGTTCTCAGTCCGTCTATAATATAATTTAGGTCGTCCACCAGAGAAGTTTAATCATTGAAAGAAAGAAAACTATTAAGATTTATTTATTATAGATTCTCGTCAAATATACTAATTCTAAATATGATGCAGAAATGGTAGAGAATGGTAGAGAAATCCGGGTCGTAAATCTAGGAAAAAATCCGAAATATGACCTCCGGTCAATCAAGGTCAACTAGAAGTCACGTAGAAGTCAAATTTTTGTATACGACTGCTAAAAACGGAAAATTTGTATCTACCGGTGTTTTGGGCTAGAGATTTTGGAAACGTAACGAGGTTTCGTCTCTCTCTCTCTGTGTGTGTGTATGGGGGACGGTGTCCTTTAAGGCCAAAGGTAAAATTTATATCTACCATTGCTAGAAAGCTAAAAATGGATCTCAGAAATGCTGTGAAATTTTGAATGCATGGGGTCCTTCGAGTTCAAAGGTCGAATTTCTACATGCCATTGTTAGGGAGCTTAAAATGGGTGAAATGGGGTATTTCGAACAGTAAAATTCAGAAATGTTAAGAATGTTTAGATCCGAATTTAAGGTCAAATAGGGGTCTATAAGTCAATTGATACCGAAGACACTGATTGATTTCTAATATAAAATATTACTTAATAAAAGTGTTTAAAAATTGACTGCAAAATTTTATTTCACTCATAATATTATTCTCTATACTACCCGGTGGCCGTGTAGTTAGTGTGCTTCGATACTGATCATAGGTTCCGGTTCAAAGTTCAAGGTGAAAGTGGAGAGTGCTGAAATTCTCCTCCTATTTGTGGCTCTGTAAAAGGGAGGAACTATAGACAATTGGTGATACCTCTAGAGTCTAGACCAGAGGTTCCCAAACTTATTTGTCCTACCGCCCCCTTTTCAGAAAAAAAAATTACTCAGCGCTCCCCTGGAAATCTACCTTCTTTAAGCGAAAAAACAGAAAGATGCAGTGACAAACTTGCGTTCTTTCATGTATCTATATTTCTACCTACGTCCATACAACATAGTAAAGAAAGATGTTGTTGTAAATAAGACACCTTGAAGCTTGAAATTATAAAATTATTTATTAAAATCAACCATAGTATAAAATGGAAAATAAAGTAATCACTACGACTCTAACTCTATGTTACACAACAGATGAAACATGCACGAACGGTTTTTCAAAATTTTCTTATCTTCCCTTCTTTCTTTATGCTTCCACCGCCCCCCAATTGCACCCGAGCCTACTACCGACCCCCTGGATCGTTCCAGCCCCCCCAGGGGGTGATATCGCTCACTTTGGAAAACTTTGGTCTAGACCATTCCTCCAGGGCTTGCAAAAGAAACATGATTAAATGGAGAGAGAAAAGAAAGCATTTGCAGTTTTCAGAAAAGGCTAATGTTCTTGAAGTAATCTATGAGATGATGGAAGCACGTGGGCAGAACATTTCTGTTCTTCTGGGTGACAAGAATGGACGAAGTGGACTATTCGGTATTTCTTCTGAAAAGCTTCGCATCTTTGTGCGTAGTAACGTCTGCAGTTGAGGAGGATAAGGGATACTGTGTGCCAGGGGGGCGGGGGGGGTAGTCGGTAGCGCGCCAGGCTCGTAATCTGTAGTTCCCAGGTTCGAGTCCCAGCTGGGTCAGCGTTGAGATTTATCTCCGCAAAATTCCCCGCCCTGCCCACGGTCAGAAGGGGACACTGATGGGCTTGGAAAGGCCGCCGTCCGTCGGATGGTACGTTAAGCCGTGGCCCCGTGTGCGGGAGAGCAATACCCTATGCACGTTAAAGAACACGCTGGATGGCCTTGACGGGAGGCTACCATCTGTCTCCCAACAGCGGTTCCAGTGGGTCCCCTCCCCCAACCTTCTCTGAGCCTTCGAGGTCCATGTGACCTGGCCATTTAGCCCACGGTGTGCAAAAAAGTGCCGCTCAGAGGTAAAACAACCCAACACTGTGTGCCAGGCATGTTCCAGCTAGAGCAATTGAGACTGTTGATTATTGCAATGGTGTGTAGTTCTAACACGGATACGATGAAGTACAGTTTCTTCAGCAATCAGAAAATCTGTGATGCTCACAGGGGCGTGTTCACAGGGGTTCGAGTTACTGATATGGCATATATATTTCCTTTGTTGCGTTGTTTTTATGCTGATGTCTTGCTTTCCCCACGTATCTTTTCTATGGTTTATTACGCTGAGTTGCTTCTGTCAGATCTCTGTGACGAGCAGCTATTTGAGGGGAAATTTATTATTTTTATTATTATTTTATTCCCAGCAGATAATTTGGGTGGTTTTGCTCAGCATATTGCATAAATCTTAAAGTGTTTTTATTCATTATGATGAGAACGCAATAAAGTGTTTTTGTTATAGGTGCAAAATCTGGAAATAAAAGTATATTAATCATATATATATTTCAATTCATTATTCAAAATACTAACATACCATTTCATTTGCAGGTGGCAATATAGAAATGGAAAAACGTCTCCGAATGGCTATGTGGAGAAGATCTGTGCCATGTCATTTGCAAGTAGCTAGGTGAAACATCTATAGCAAAAAGTACACTAATACTCAAATTCATTTCACGTGGCTAAGCGGAGACGAAAACGTCTCTGAATGGCTAGATCAGTGTCTCGCAAACTGTGTGCCGCGGCACAGTAGTGTGTCGCGAGAGATTCCAAATGTCCCGCGAGAGATTTTCAAATTGACACTAGATATTCCAAAGATTTTATTTTGACTTGACTTGTGTTATCGACGTGCTTTAATATCGACGTGCTTTAATAAAAATCTTTCAGATTTTATCAACTGGGATCTTGTAAGTATTTATCAAGCTTTTGGGCCAAGAATAGTGCAAATTTGTTCGTAGAAGCAAGCTCATACGTCCCATTGAAATATGTTCATATCTAAATTTTAAATAAAATGCATTTAACGAAACTTCAATTTTCCTCTTTTTACGTAACCATCAAAAATTCTTTTTAGGTGTGCAGCGGAAAAAAAATTAGATTCAGTGTGCCGCGGGGAAAAAATTTAGATTCAGTGTGCCGCAGAGTAAAAAAGTTTGCGAGACACTGGGCTAGATGAAGGACAAGATCTAAAGCAAAAATTGTTTCGAACTCATCGTTCAAAATATTAATACAGCATTTCATTTCCATGTGGCAAGGTAGAAACTTCTCCGAATGGTTAGACGGAGGAAAAGATCTACAGCAAAAAGTGTTTCCAACTCAGCCTTCCAAAACTGACGCACCATTTCATTGTGCGAAGATGGAAACGGAAACGTCTCCGAATGTCTAGATGGAGGAGAAGTCTAAAGCGAAAAGTGTTTCCAACTTATCATTCAAAATATTAACACACCATATCATTTGTATGTGGCAAGGTGGAAACGGAAACGTCTCCGAATGGCTAGATGGATGAGAACATCTATAACAAAACGTATTCGTCAAACCATATCTTTTTGTGATGTTCGGTAGGATACTCATTCACAGAAGGACGTCAACCACATGATTTCACTTGATACGAACAAAGGTGGCGTGCAATGAGGGATGCGTCCTACACGAGCGACTCATACGGTTTGTGCACGGCTTGTGACACTGAAATCGCGGGTGTCCAAGCAGCCATTGTTCGTAATCGCGTGAAGTTTGTCACAAGTGCTGTCGGGGGCCAGGAAGCAACTGCTTTCTCCTGACCTTTCATGTTCACCAAGCGTTTACTATCAAAACACGTTCTCGTATATAAGGAGAACAGCATGATAATTCAGAATCACTTTGTCTTAGATTCCTTCCATCGTTTTTCCGTTTGACATTGAAGGTAAGTAAAGCACTTTTTCTTTTATTCTTTAAATATTTTTTTAAGTTAATAACGAATTGTAAAATTTTAATTCATGTGAATAAATGGTTACATATATGAAGTTGGAAATTCTATCAATTCATGCTATTAATAAAGCTGAATTTTGTATATGAGGGGTTGTACCAAAAGCAATGAAAAACGGAATTCTGATTATGGCGTAAAATGATTTTTTCCTGTCTTGAAATAACGTTCAATATTAAAACAGAAATCTTCAAAACATGAGGATCATTATTAACATTTAGGAAAGTTTATAAATTATATGCATTATTTGTACCATTAGAAAGACTATAAAACACCTAGGGGCATTAGCCATGATTTAGAAAAATCACGACTTTTGCTTTTTTAGTATATATACGTGTAGTATTTCAAATTGGGATTAATTTGCATTTTATTAGTTTTTTCTCCTGATAAATATTAAAACGAATCAATTAATTTCAAAATATCGAATTTTGCATGTAAATGGTAAGTGAACAATGGTAAGTGAATTTTCTTCTGCAATATTAAAAGTCTGCAATAGGTAATTTTCTTTTCATCTCTTCTCTTACAGTTATGAAAGATTTTATTCCAAAGAGTAAATATTTTGTAGAGATGCAAAGTTTCAAACCAGGCCTAAGCAAATAAAAAATGAGGTGATGGGTTTCGTGCCGCACGCAACCCATCACCTCATTTTGTGTGGTCCGCGAGCTACTCATGATGAATAAATTAAATTTGTAAAAGAGCAAAAGAACTTATAGAGAACAAAAAGTCCTACTTCGGGGAATCGAATTCTCATTAAAATAAAAATTATATTGTTTAGGTTTAACTTTAGAATTTTCCGTTAGTTGTACATACACAGTCGTATCAGAATAATATGACCACCTACAGCCGTCCCATGGCCGAGTGGTTTGTGCGCTTGGCTACTGATCTAAGGGACCTGGGTCGAGCCCCGGGTAAGGCATGGCTGTTTGTGTCGTTTTTCTGCTGAGGTTCTGCCATCCTCTCAGACCTTCTACTATGGCATATAAACTAACAGGCTCCTGTCATACCTCTGTGACAAGCAGCTGCTTGAGGGGGTATTTATTTATTTTACCATAGTATATGTATAGTAGGTGGTCATTTATTCTGATACGACTGTGTAGGTTATTGCTTATACATTTCTTTTGTCAGTCCACTTTTACATTTCAGTTTTTTATGCGAACCTTTAGTTTTAAAAAAAATGTTTGACTAGGCCTATTCTAAACAGAATTTTTCTTAAACCTTAGCAATGCCAGTTGGGATGATCAAAATTAATTTCCAGGGTTCTTAGCTTTTACACTGAATTTAGTAGGTAATTATACTAAGGATACGTTAGAGATTTTAACAGAATAATTATATTTAAATCTCAATTTAAAACAATATTGAGGTAAAATTTTGTCAGGTAGATATAACCGGGATCATGTGTAGTAAACAAAATAAGATAAATTTTTCAGATAAGCTTCATTTCCCCGTCTTCCTAGATCCGGCTCTGGATATAACTATTTTATAAGTATTGCAAACATATATAATTTATATTAAAAGCAATACACAAATATATTCTTAGTGGTTATCTTTTGTAAAGATTCTTCTGATTTTTGATAATTTTGAAGCAAATTTCCCAATATTTGAAAGAATCTTGTACAAATTCGAGTATTTGTTGATTTTTCTTTTCTCTTAAATCATAGGTTTAAATTTTTACTTTGCATATACTTGACATGGAAATATGCCACCGTTTTATTAATGTTCAGTGAATAGTTAATTATGAGTCAATGGAAACTTAGTTTTTCCCGAAACATTTCTGTCAATGCCTTTGGTATTATTTCAAAATACACTAACCACTAGCTCTACCTATGCTAGTGGTTAGCGTACTTGACTACTATTCCAGCGGGCATGTCCTTTAGTGGTTCTATATTGCATTCCTTGTGTAAGTGTTTGTATTGCGTACGAAAAACCAACACAAGCCAAAAGCTTACAAAGTTTTCTCAGTTCCTTTAAAAAAAATGGAGTAAATATGGGCTTCAGCTTATTTCATATTTATCTCATTTTGAGTTTTCGTTTATATCAAGACGGCTCACTAACAGAGAGAAATCAATTTTTAGTTCTTTCAATTTAATCTTTTCATTCCCCGCGTGCCTATATCGAGGCACTAACTGTAAAATTTTTTTTATCAAAGTAAAATATATAAATAATATGCTTTTCTCAAAACTGTTTTCCATATGAGAACACGTAAAACATTTACAAATCATAGAGAATTTTTTTATGTTTTGTATTTTAGTTTACTTTTATTTATTATTTTAGTAAATTCCGTTATTATTTTGAATTCATTCAGTGAAAGATGTTTGAGATCACATGGCAATAACATCGTGCTCAAAGCATTATTATATTCGATCTGATATCTTAATTAACAATTATTAAGTTCCTGGTCTTAGGTCTTAACCTTAAAATCCTTAATAGAATGGTGGGATATCATAGAATGGTGGGAAATATAGCGCCAATGACAATAAAAGAAAACATCCCGAAGGGGCGCAATGGGCAAGAACAATGTGTTTACTTAAAGCACAATAGAAAAGGTACATAGGTTAAAAACAACCACCATAACAACAAAAGTGTAGATTACATCATAGTGTAAAAATACGCTCCTCATAAATCATTAACTTTGGGCGTTTGAACATGTTCATGTAGCATGTAGCATAATTATGATTTTTCGAAGTACCAGGATAAAAGATCCCATAACCTTCTCCATCTGAGGGTATCCAATAAGTGGAATGAGTCGCAAATGATAACATAAAAAATCACCAAAAGTGAGCCCCAAGGGGCAGAAAAACAATGATAAATATGGTAGATCAGAGTACTAGACGAAGAAGGTTTCCTGATCGAAAACCAATGGTCTAGCCCTCTTGAATCTGCTCATAGTATCATGATCCTACTTTAAAATGTTAGTAATGAAATCATGAGGATTCCTGTCATAGCTTCTAAAGATTTCTTAGAGGTCTGCTTTATATGGGTGTAAATATGTTGGACACCTAAATCCCATGTATTTGTCTCTTGGTCACAAACCATGGGGCATTTACGGACTGTCTCAAAATTTTATTTTGATAGATCTGGAGTTTCTTAATATTTGCCTTTGTCGTGATTGCCCATATGGGGGCTGCATATGTTATAACATGTCTAAGAACTATATGGTATAGTAGTAACTTATGATCAATGGAGAGGATAGAATTCTTCCCCATCAATGGGCCAAGTTGCTTTTTGCAGAACATTTTCAATGTGCTTGTCCCATCTGAGCTTGTTATGTAAGGTAACGCCCAGATACTTAACACTTTTCTGCCAGTTAAGTGGTGTATCGAAAAAGATGAGAGTCTGGGGGTTAGTGACTCTTTTGGTGGTAAATAAAACTGAAGCACTTTTCTCAACATTGATTCTAATCTTCCATTTGCTGTACCATGCTCTATCTTATCCAGGCCTTGCTGTAATCTATTAATAGCAATAGATGCGCTCAGCGAGGGTGAGAGAAGATCAATGCCATCTGCATACATAGCAGTAGTGATCCTGTCAATAACAGGATAATCATAAAGGTAAATAGAAAAGAGCACTGGCCCAAGAAAGGAGCCTTGTGGTATTCCAGCTTCGATGGGATGTATTGTAGAAAGGCTCTTTTTAATCTGTACTTGAAATGTACGATTGTTAAGGTATGACTGTATAAATTGGATAATTCCTGATGGAACCTTAATCCTGACAAGTTTCTACAATAAACCATCAATACAAACCTTGTCAGAAGCTTTGGCCACATAAAGAAAGACTGAGGCAACCGTTTCCTTCTTATTCAAGGATTCAGCAAAACTTGTTCAGCAGCAAAGGATCACAATTGAGTAAAGTGTTTATAATTTTGTAAAGGTATTCTCCCACAGCCTCGAAAAACGTCTGAGAAAAACGTCCTGATATATGTATATATGTGATCAATGCTTAGATCGTTGTGAATTGTTTTATTCTTCACAAACCATGGTGTACTGACCACTGATCTTAAAACTTTGTTTTCGAAACCCTGTAGTCTCCTGACGTTCGTGTTGGTGGTGATGCCCCACACTGGTGAGGCATATGTCAGGATAGGCCGCAGAATGGTCTTATACAAGAATAGTTTCTTTTCCGGAGGCAATGTAGAGTTCCACCCTATCATAAGGCGAAGTTTAGATCTAACGATATTGGCTTTGGAAAGCACATTAGTTACATGTGCAACCCATTTAAGCTTCTTATGTAGAGTGACACCAACATATTTAACCGTTGGTGTCCATTTAGTTTTTATACCAAATATAGTTGGAGAATCAGGATTAATAATTCTTTTTCTGGGAAAGAGAACTGATTGGCTTTTTTCAGGATTAATCCTGATTCTCCATTTAGAGTGCCATCGCTCTGCTTTGTCCAATCCCAGCTGCAATCGTTTAATAGCCAGACTGGGGCTTAGGGACGGGCGAAGCAGAGAAATATCATCTGCCTAAAGTGTCGTTGTGATCGGTTTAAGATCAGGAATATCATGAGTGACAAAATTGAATAGGGCACGGCCCAACATGGAACCTTGTGGTACACCTGCATCTATATGTCTCTCAGTAGACAGACAGTTGCCAATCTTGACACAGAAAGTTCTTCCATGAGTCACACCCGAGGGGAAGTCAACTTTGATCATTTTATAAATGAGACCGTCCGTCCAGACCTCATCAAATGCTTTTGCTACATCTAAAAAGGTGGATGCAACGATCTACTTTTTATATAAAGATTCAGCTATTTTTTCAACTACACTCAGTAGTTGATGCACAGTAGAGCGTTTCCGCCAAAAGCTAAATTGCTCCTCTAGAATTGAGCTATTTTGATCAGTGTGTTCCATGAGGCGATTGAAGATTATTCTTTCAAATAATTTGCCTAAGCCTGGAAAGCTATAGCACTGGGGAAAAGTTGGGTTTTTCCCAGGTTTGCCTATCATTTTAATTATAGCCTTCTTCAGGATTGATGAAAAATTTTTTAACCTTAAAGAACGTTAAAAATGGAACAGATGTAAGAAATGGCTCTAGGCAGAAGTTGCTTAATCATAGTATTGGTAATTTGATCAAAGCCAGGAGCCTTCTGGGTTTTACAACTCAATAGACTGTTAATCTCCGTAGGAGTTGTAATTCTGATATTTCAGATCACCAACTGGAAAAAATGGTTCAGTGTATTTTCAACATCTTGTAATGTATCTTCATCTGACAAATCACCATTGTCCTGCAACTGATCTTCCAAGATGGTCGTAAAAGCTTCCACCTTGTCCTCATCATTGTAAACAATCCCACTCATACCATGAATGGGAGGACAACCAGTAGATTATTTTTTCAGGGCAGTGGTCATTCGCCAGATAGAATTATCCTCAGTTCTAAGCGAGGATTGCTTTTTATCCGAAGAGTCCAATCGATGCTCTCGAATTCTATTGCGAACAGAGTTTGGGAGCTCTCTGAGACGTTCATCAGTCTGTGGTAGTCTATGTGTTTGCCAATCTTTTCTTTATCCAATTCATTATTATTTATTCCTAAAATATATCATCTGAAGAATGTCATCAGGGAGCTCGTTGGCATCGATTCCACTCTTCTTGTTGTTGCTGGCCAAGAGATAAGTATTCATAACATGATCATTAAAAGAGGATATTTCTCTTTCAATGAGAAATGGAGAATTAGCAGTTGTTTTGACATTAAGGTTCTTACTCACAACCTCTCCCAGTTGGTGATCCTATTCTGTATAAGAGTTTCAGTTTACTCGTTGCTAATTTTGATAAGAATGAGTTCGTGGATTACTCAATCAAGACAAAAGTGTCCAAAAATTGTAACGTCAAGAACATTTGGCCTCTCTAAGGAGTTATTGGGAAAAAGTAGTCTCCTTTGGTTCTTCTACAACAAGTTCTTTGGTTGTAACATAATCCAGTAAAAGTCACCACTTTTATTTCTCAATCTTGAATTACAAAACTAGTGTTTACCGTTGAGATCACCTGCAAGCACAATCGAAGTTCTATAGATAAAGAGAAGCAAGTCGAACTTATCATGGAACCACTGAGAATTCTCGCTATTTTACACATAAATAGTGGGTTTTCAGATTTTATTTTCCAAACAGATACAATCTAAGTACTTGAATAAAAGTTCAGCATTAGGGGACTTTATATGCTGCAACAAATTTAATATCCCCTAAGTCAGTATGTTGAAGAACCACAATAGTGGCTTCAATATTTATGAGATCAGAGGTGAGAAGGCAGTAGTGAGGTAAACGTTTCTTAATATCTATTGCCATTCCCCTACCTCTGTTACGATCTCGGTCATTTTGGTAGATATAATAATTGGGTATTTTGATGCTGTTACTAGCTCTGAGATGAGTTTCACAGAGCAGTGCAGCATCAATTTTGTGAGTGTATAAAAAGTTACGGAACTCCAATAAGTCACTTTTCAGATCATTGGATTTCCAACTATGAATCTAAGGATAAAACGAGATGTAGTTTGTTTATCCATTGGAAGCAAAAAGGGAAACTATAAAGTCAAAAGCCTGTGTTCTAACAGATATCTTATTTGTCCAGTCTTTTGCTTACCTGAACTTAATTACAAACATTTTAGCATTGGATGTAATTCCTGTTAAATTCTTCAGTTTAAAATATTCCAGGATGTCTTTAAGTTCCTTCCCAAAATTAAATTCATGTTCAGGACCAGTTGTGCTGTTTTTATAGGCACATTCTTCGTAGCTTTACCCTTATTAGGTTTGTTGGACTCAAGAACAGAATTACTGGCTGATGGCCGTGGTATGGCTTCAGCAGTGTGTGCTGTAACATGTGCAAAAGTATTACTTGACTTAATAGTTGGAGGTTTTCTAGTTTTCGTCCCTTTGGACCTATCTAATGGCACTGAACCAGAAGACTGTGAAGATTTTGGAAAGAACTCACACCCCTATAGTTTGCTGTGTGCTCCTGGCCACAGTTTACCCAGGATGGAAGTCCGTCTTTCTGAGTACGTGCACATGTAGTTGTTGAATATGAGTCAGCACACGTAACAAACGAGGGGAATTATAACAATTTCCCTTCGTGTACCGTACCTACGACACTTGTGGCAAGGAGTGTCTAAGGGAGAAGAGAGCTAGCTTCCATAGACGTAATGTAAACTTTACGATTGCAGCGCCCTCTAAGCATGGCAAATTCGTGTATTGCAGTGAAGCCACCTAGCCAGGGAGACGAGCCAGTTCCTTGCGTTATTTTTCCACTGCCCAGCAAGGTTTTCAATAGCTTACACCACGTGACTAATTTTACACACTTTGACTCTGTTCAAAGTGTTCATTTCTTAAATTTTACCATCATAATTTTTTCTTTTCACAATTATTAGTTAAAATTATTTTCCTTAATAAAATCCCATTTTGTAAAATAAGTAGTAGCTATGCTCAACATAGAAATTTTAATATTTTGAACATTCTACTATATTTAATATATTATAATAAATTGAAATTTATGGCTTAATGCGAGACAACATGTTTCGTTTAATTATATTTTATAGAATTTAGGATATTTTCAATTAAAGTCACATCGAGTTTCTTACTTGTATAAACTGTCAATAGATGGCAGCAGGCACTTCTCTTATCAACCATAAAAAAAATTGCTACTAGAACAAACTGCAGGCACCTATATATGTCGATATGCTCCAGGGAACGCAAAACTGCAACATACATTGACTTACATGTTCGCAAGATGATTAAATGTATTAATTTACATATTAATTTTAAAAATTCTGCAAAATTACTCAAAATAAACATACAACGGCTTTTCCAGGTATCATAAAATTACTCCTGAACGGGATAAAACACTCATTGAATAACTTTAGGGTCAGCTACCACTGTGCCAAACAGCCATGGCTGTTAGACAGGTTGAAACACTGATTAAATCGCAATAAATATACCAAGAATAAGACAAACCACAGCTGCAGTGGACTAAAAATGATTGCACTGCGCATGCGCAGATCGACCCTTACAGTTATTTTTGTGCCTGCACATCAATTTGCCACGTTCAGCTTCGGTAAAATTCCGCAGAACGGCGCCACTTACGCTTGTGCGAAGCTAGCCTTTTTCTCCTTAGACCTTCTTTGCTTGTGGCACTGGTTAGATCCACTTCTACGTTGAAAGGATTCAAGAACAAGCTTGAGGTGAAAACGTTCTGTGATGCTGAATTAATTAGGAAATGAAAGGGTTAAGTACACAAATTAATTGGTTGTTGTTTGATCATATAAAGTTAATAATTCATTTTAAATAATTAAATAATATGCAAATACAGTTTTTCATTTCGAATTACGTAGATTGAATTAAATAACTTACAAAGTTTACACATAAATAATTTTCCATCTTTTTTTACCTCCTTTTACTCTACGGCTATCCAGACAAAGACTACTTTGATAGTTAGGTAAGACAGCGATTTTGACTATATATAATACTAAATTATATTATAATATAATATTACTGCAGGCTGCTTTAGAATATATGAAACAAATGAATACAACATTAATTAATACCAATAGGTAACGTAACAATAACTAAGAGAAATAATTTTTTTATTTTGTACTATTGATGTAAAAGTAATATATTTATTATTATATTTATTTGTTAGATATATCGTAGAGTATCGTATAATAATATTATTCAAATACATAAAAGAAATTTTTTCAATGATTACGTTATATAGTCTGCTCAATTAATTTTTATTCCAAATAATAAGACCACAATATTAAATTGTAAAAGTAGGAATTATTTTCTAAAAAGCTACGTTTAATTTTAGTTCATTCTACAATACCGTAAATCTAGCCGTCCCGTGGCCGAGTGCGTGGCTGAGTGGTTAACACGCTGGGCTACGCTAGTGATCTAATGGGACCTAGGTTCGAGCCCCGGGCTGGGCTACGACTACTGATCGTTCCCTAAGGAACGTGGGTTCGAGCCCCGGGTAAGGCATGGATATAGTAATGTTTTTCTGCTGAGGTCTCGCCATCGTCTCAGACCCTCTACTGTGGCATATAAACTGACAGGCTCCTGTCAGACCTCTGTGGCAAGCAGCTGCTTGAGGGGGTATTTATTTTTATTTCATTCTATAATCGTAATAAATAAATTTCTTGATTTTTCTACTTTTTAAAGAAAATAAAAAAACAAATAATAGTTAGATACAACTGAAAAGCAAATTGGTTCACACAATTCAAAAGTTAGTTAGAAAATGAGAATTACGGCCTCTTACTATAACCGATGCTGCAAGCAGTAGTCTTGAGTCGTCTATCTGTACTAGTTTTCTTTTGCCTGTATCACAATAAGCTCGGACAGTGTAACAGCAGAACTACTTTTGTAATGTAACAACAGAACTACTTCTGTAACAACAGAAATGTAACAACAGAAAAATTAGTTCTTAACATGGAGTTATTTTAATTTAATTTATATGTTTTAAAATTCAACCAATTTTTAAATTAGCTGTTATTTTTTAAAATATTCACAAATATTTAAGTATTGTCGTAATGGATAATTATATATATTATATGCGGTTTAAAAACAACCGGATTTTAGTTAAATTTATAAAATTATTGATGAGCAGGTTGATGACGTGTTTGAAGAAAGGAAAGTAGAATGGTTTAAGTTTGGGAGAAAAAGATGAAAGCCGAAGTATGTGAGAAAGGGATGCGGAATGGTTAAGTTTGAGAGAAAAGAATGCATAAGCCGAAATGAATGGAGAAATGAGAAGTTTCTTTAGAAAGGGATACAAATTGTTGAGTTGTTATTACTTCTGAGCGGCACTTTTTTGCACACAATGGGCTAAATGGCCAGGTCACATGGACCCCGAAAGCTCAGAGAAGGTTGGGGGAGGGGACCCACTGGAACAGCTGTTGGGAGACAGATGATAGCCTCCCGTTAAGGCCATCCAGCGTGTTCTTTAACGTGCACTGGGTGTGGCTCTCCCGCACACGGGGTCACGGTTTAACGTCCCACAAGACGGATGGCGGCCTTATCCAAGCCCATCGGTGTCCCCTACTGACCGTGGGCAGGGAATTTTGCGGAGATAAATCTCAACGCTTACCCAACTGGGACTCGAACCTGGGAACTACAGATTACGAGCCTGGCGCGCTACCGACTGAGCAACCCCCGCCCCACAAATTGCTGGAGTTTATGAGAAATGGATGCGAATGTTGTAGTTTATGAGAAAGGGATACAGAATGTTGTTGTTTATTAGAAAAGGATAAAGATTCGCAAAGTTTTGTGAGAAGAAGGCTGTTTGTGAAGTTTATGCGGAATGGGTAAAGACTTAAGTAGATTGTAAGAAAAGTGAGCATATATGCGTATTTTGTATACCTCCCTAGTAATAAGACTGTAACAAAAGCTAAACAAAATAATCATATTTTAAGAATTGTAAAAAGTCATTGGTATTGTTATGAAGATGAATGGGAGAAAATTATTTGCTAGGTAATAAAATTGACGGAATGTATTAAGGAATCCGGAAACCGGCAAACGTTAAGGAAAGTTGCAACATATTGACAGTATTTAACCTCGCAGCTGGTTTTTGACCGTTGTTCTAATTACAAATCACCCTAAGAGTTCGAGTCAGTAAGTTTTCCTAGTTCCTGGTAGCGGGTGGATGTACGACATGCTTCTAATCAGAAGTTCGTGGATCGTTAAGTTGAGTTGTTTCCCTTCTGACCACGTCACATAGACTTCAAAGGCTCAGAGTTAGGTAGCGGAAAGGACTCACTGGACAGGAGACAGATGAAAGTGTCCTGTCGAGACCATTCAGCGTGTTCTTTAAAGTACAAAATTCTTTAAAGTACACAAGATATGTCTCTCTTGGCCACAAAGACATGGCATGGCTTTCATGGCATGAAATGTTTTACACAGCCCAGCAATGTCTCCTTTCTCTCTGATGGCAGAGTGGGGATTAGCGGAGAAAATGCTCAACGCAGAAAGAGTTGGGATTTAAACCTTAGAACCGCAGATTACGATTCTGATGTCCTACCGACTGGGGCGGGGGAGGCTCAGTCGGTAGCGCGCCAGGCTCGTAATCTGTAGTTCCCAGGTTCGAGTCCCAGCTGGGTCAGCGTTGAGATTTATCTCCGAAAAATTCCCGCCCTGCCCACGGTCAGTAGGGGACACCGATGGGCTTGGAAAGGCCGCCGTCCGTCGGATGGGACGTTAAGCCGTGGCGTCGTGTGCGGGAGAGCCATACCCTGTGCACGTTAAAGAACACACTGGATGGCCTTGACGGGAGGCTACCATCTGTCTCCCAACAGCTGTTCCAGTGGGTCCCCTCCCACAACCTTCTCTGAGCCTTCGGGGTCCAGTGACCGGCCATTTAGCCCATGGTGTGCAAAAAAAGTGCCGCTTAGAGGCAAAACAACCCAACCCAACCTACCGACTGAACCTGTCCCAGGTACCTGCACTGGAATTTTCCTCGCTAGCCCTTGTTTTTTCATCTGGGAGATAGAGGACACCCATGGAATTGAAAATGCCATTGTCTGTCGGATTTAGCATTGGCTCTGTGTGAAAGGAGAGACTACTACCTGTTGTACATTTAAAAGCACGCTGAATGGCTTTACGGAATATTTCCATCTATTTCCTGCGCATCATTTTCTTCTAACTAGTTCTCATGGCCTTTCCATTTAGTCTATTCTATGCAAAAAATTTTCATAGGGATATAAATGCTAGTTATTTTACCTGAAAGCTTTTCAAGTATCCGAATATATTTAACAAAGTAATTAGTTAAAAAAGTATATTAATAATAATATAATAAAGATATAATATATAACAAATAATAAAAATATAATATACGAATAAAATATACAAAAATATAATATATAACAATATAATAAAAATGAGTATAAATTTACACATAATTCAATTACTTTATTAAGTATATTCATATCAGTCGAAAGAATATTAAAAATAATTTTTGACTGATATATGAACGTGATTTATATTTTATGTATAAGTTTATTATTTTTTTTTTTGAAATTTTGGGGAAGGACAAACTTTCCATTCTTAATTCTACCCCTATCCTTCAGAACTAATGATTTGTGGGAAAATCAGGATAAAATGTTACTTTAAGGTTATTGAAGGAGAGAAGCAATGGTCTGATTCCATTTTGCTTTTCCTTTTGTTGTTTAAGAACAAACGACCGGATGACTGCCTCTACTATTTTGTTTTCGGCATATGGATTCTTTATGCCGATATTGATTTCGATGTCGAAGGTGAGCCTGGTCTGCGAATTGAAAAAAATATAGAAATTGCATTCAAGTGAATGGCTGACAACGTACATCATAAAATTTGTTCTAAATTCGAAACCAGTAGAGATATTTGAAAATGGTGTTTAGTATCCTATATACTCCGTTCTTTTCTGATTATTCCATGACTCCAAGCTGGTTTATGAAATACGTAATCTATCAACAGGTTGGAAAATGCACGTTTTAGCTGGAGATTTTTAAGGTATGATTCTATTACTCATAGTTGAAAGAATTATGTTTCGCTACCGTTTTACTCAGTAATTACTGACAATAGGGTTTGGTTGTTTTACCTCTGAGCGGCACTTTTTTGCACACCATGGGCTAAATGGCCAGGTCACATGGACCCCGAAGGCTCAGAGAAGGTTGGGGAAGGGGACCCACTGAAACAACTGTTGGGAGACAGATGGTAGCCTCCCGTCAAGGCCATCCAGCGTGTTCTTTAACGTGCACAGGGTATGGCTCTCCCGCACACGGGGCCACGGCTTAACGTCCCATCCGACGGACGGAGGCCTTTCCAAGCCCATCGGTGTCCCCTACTGACCGTGGCCAAGGCGGGGAATTTTGCGGAGATAAATCTGAACGCTGACCCAGCTGGGACTCGAACCTGGGAACTACAGATTACGAGCCTGGCGCGCTACCGACTGAGCCACCCCCGCCCCACTGACAATAGACTGGTACGACATAACAGTACGCCAAGAACATCAAGAGTAGTGAAGTTACCGAAGATAGCTTGGGTGGCAGTCTGAGACTGCGCAGTTGGACTAGACTAGATTTAAATGTGGTGGGAAAGTGATAGTTGGGATTGGGTTATTTTACCCCTGAACAGCACGTTTTAGCACATAATAGGCTAAATAGCCAGGTCACAAGGACTTCGTGATCTCAGAGAAAGTTAGTAGAAAGGGAACCACTTGATAGCTGTTTAGGAGGGAGATGGTGCCTCCCATCAAGGCCATCCAGAGCATTCTTCAAAGTGCAAAGGGTATGTAAATGCTGCATGTGCCACGGCTTAACGTGTCATCGGACGGATGGCGGGATCTCCAAGCCCATCGGTGTCACTTACTGAAGGTGTGCAGGGTCTGATGTTTTGCAGAGATAGGGAAGGTTAGCCCCTCACCTTTGAGCTTTCTGCTATCCGAAAACTGACTGCGCAGTTAACATTTTGATGCTTCTCATAGATCATTGGTTACTGACCTATCAATCAGTTGACAATCAACCTATGATACAAGAGAACTACAGAAATGTCTTAGTATCTCCGTAATCTGTCCAGTTTCTATTTCACGCTTAATTTTACTATTCAAGCAGCTGCTTGTAATAGAGGCGTGACAGGAGCATGTCATTATTATACACCTAAGAGAAGATCTTTGAACAAAGTAAAACTTCAGCAGAAAGGACCACATTTGAAAAGAAACATTCATTACTTATCTGGGGATCGAGCCCAGGTCATCTTGGGCCAAAGTCCATAAATAAAGTAAACTGTGCGAGTCTCTTAAAAGAGATCAGCTCGGGCTTTGTCGGCTCAAAATATCACAGACGACTTCGGACTCTGGGCGGAAAGGATTCAGAATAATTTCAATTCCAAATATTTCTTGCAATTTCACAATTGCAAGAAACAAAAAAAAGATATAAAAATACAAAATGCGTTTTGATTACAATTTCAACCTTTTAAGCAGTCATTAGCAGTCCAGGATCTATAAAAATATCGAGGGGGGGGGGATCAAAGAAACACAATCTAGCCGGAAAATATGTAAAATGGGGGGAAAGGGTTAAGAGACTGGATTTCCAATGCAGTATAACTTTTCCTCGTTTCTTTTACAGGTCTTTGAAAATTTCTTGAAAAATGCATGAAATATCGATAAGGTTAACATTTTTGCCTCTGTTGTCAATACTAGCATTCTGAAAAGATCTTCAGATCCAGCCGCGTCTTTAGTAATTAAAAATACGCATAATGCAGCTTTTGATATTTTTTTTATATATATTCTCTATTTCTGATAAATGAATTGCACTTTATTTGCATAATCATGTAACCACCGAATTTTTAGTTTCTGCTACGATTTCTAATGTTTCGTTCGGATGGTATTAAAATTTAAGTTTTGTCATTAAATGATTTTGTGGCACGGGTGATTCAGTCGGTAGCGCGCCAGACTTGTAATTTGCAGCTCCCCGGTTCTAAGTCCTCGGGGTCTTTGTGTGCAACAAAAGTGCCGCTCAGAGGTAAAACAACCCAACCCATAAAAATATTTTAAATAAGAATGTAAGAATTAAATGAATAATTTGCGACAAGCATTTCTGTATACCTATATATCCAATGATGCGTCAGAAATTGTTTTCCCAAAACTGGCTGGGCTCCAGATATTGAACCCGAAATCATCTCTATCTCTTAACTATCTGGCATCATAGCTAGGACTCACATTCGTCTGAGAACCGATATTTATTTTTGTTTTTCGGTGAGGAGAGTATGCGTAAGAGGTGGAGAAGAGATTACTTTCAGAGATATGTTAGCTGATGTTTGAAGGGATATGTGTAGGCGGCTGTCAGAAATATTTTCTTAAAGGTGAGTATTTTAATGCTGAGTTTAAAGCTGAGTTTTAACTGTCGGTGTAATTTTTTAATGGATGAGAGCTACCGAAACTTTGGGTAATTCAAATCAAATTGTTTGTTTTAAAGGCAGCACACTAGATGGCAGCACTAATCACCTCTGTGTAGTTTGCAAAAATTACTTGCGAAAACCTTCATTTTAAAAGAAAAACTCCCACTATAAATATAACACAATTTTCAGAAAATTTTACTGGAGACATGAACAGAACAGAAAAGATATAATAGAGAAAAAAATACTAAGGATAATCTTCTACCTATTCATGATTTCCAGGGAGTGGTCTTTAGCGATGAAGGCGTAGGCTTTTGTCATCCCTCTGGAGGATCAATTTCAGGAAAATCATGATCTCTCTGATGAAGAGGTGGAGGATAGACTCTTCAGATTCTTACAACTTCCTATCGTTAATAATCTTTTTGCCACACCCAAATAAATTGAAGGTGAAATAAAAAACCTTAAGCGAAATAAGGTCTCAGAAATAAGACCTCATAACTGACAAAATGCTGAAAAAACTGCCAAAAAAGCGATTGTTCTTTTGTGTTCAATCTTCAATCTACTCATCAGATATGGTAACTTCCCGAATATCTGGAAGAATGCTCATGTCAGAATTATCCTAAAGCCAGGGAAAAATCCAAGTTTCCCCCAAAGTTACCACCCAATCAGCTTGCTTTCCTGTTTGGGCAAGCTGCTTGAGCGGGTGATTCTCAATAGACTCTCAGACTTTCTTAATCAGAACCACATCATTCCAGATTCGCAATTCAGCTTTAGAAAGATGTCCACTGAGCATCAGATCCTCCGTGCAGTTGAGAATATTGCTGAATTCTTGAATAAAAGGGATACGGTTGCCTCAGTTTTTCTTGATGTGGCCAAAGCCTTTGACAAAGTTTGGATAGATAGTGTATTGTACAAACTTGTCAGGGCTAAGGTTCCATCAGGAATTATCCAATTTATGCAGTCATACTTTAAAAATCGTACATTTCAAGTGCAGATTAAAAATAGCCTTTCTACAATACATCCCATCGAAGCTGGAATACCACAAGGCTCTCTTCTTGGACCAGTGCTCTTTTCTATTTACCTTTATGATTATCCTGTTATTGACAGGATCACTACTGCTATGTATGCAGATGGCATTGCTCTTCTCTCAAATTCGCTGAGCGCATCTATTGCTATTAATAGATTACAGCAAGGCTTGGATAAGATAGAGCAATGGTACATTAAATGGAAGTTTGGAATCAACGTTAAGAAAAGTGCTTCCGTTTTATTTATCACCAAAAGAGTCACTAACCCCCAGACTCTCATCTTTTTCGATACACCACTTAACTGGCAGAAAAGTGTTAAGTATCTGGGCGTTACCTTACATAGCAAGCTCAGATGGGACAAGCACATTGAAAATGTTCTGCAAAAAGCAACTTGGCCCATTGATGGGGAGGAATTTTATCCTCTCCATTGATCATAAGTTACTACTGTACCATATAGTTCTTAGACCTGTTATAACATATGCAGCCCCCATATGGGCTATCACGACAAAGGCAAATATTAAGGAACTCCAGATCTATCAAAATAAAATTTTGAGACAGTCCGTAAATGCCCCATGGTTTGTGACCAACAGACAAATACATGGGGATTTAGGTATCTAACATATTTACACCCATATAAAGCAGATCTCTAAGAAATTCTTAGAAGCTGTGGACACGAATCCTCACGATTTCATTACAAACATTTTAAAGTATGATCATGATCCTATGAGCAGATTCAAGACGGCTAGACCATTGGTTTTCGATCAGGAACACCTTTTGGTCTAGTACCCTGATCTACCATATTTATCATTGTTTTCCTGCCCCTTTGGGTTCACCTTTTGGTGATTTTTGTGTTGTCCTTTGCGACTCGTGCCATTTATTGGATATCCTCAGATGGAGAAGGTTAGGGGATCTTTTATCCTAGTACTTCGAAAAATCATAATTATGCTACATGCTACATAAGCGTAAAGCGTAAATGAGAAAGAATAATTTTTTTTCTCATTTACGCTTTACTGCATTCGTGCAGAATGATCATCGTGCAAATGATCAAATTACGTTCAAACTTGGTCATCACTGAGCTTTTAGATTATGACCGCGAATGTAACTGAATTTACCTTTAAACATACTTCTCCTACAGCGAAAGAAAAAAGGATCTTTGTTCTTCATATATAAATCTGCTTGTGACACATCACTTTTTGATCTATTGGCTTACCATCACGTTAGCATCTCATGTGCCAAATTGGCCTTTTTCCAGATGAAGTCGGTATGGTTCAAAGCCTCGTATTATCATCCCAGGTTTTGGCGATGCAATAACAGAAGAGTTAATTTTAAATATATAGCTGTTCCAATTATTTTTTTTAATTCAGTTCACAGCTATTTTTTTTGAAGTGTTGTAACTAATTTTAAAATATTTACAAATATTTCAATACAGTTGTAATGAATATTTTTTATTTTACACAGTTAAAAATAAGCAGACTTTTGTTAAATATTAAACAAATGAAATATCTTAACTTTTTGTGCATATTTAATTTCCTTTCCCCTATTGTTCAACGTCTGTCTATGCCTAGTACAGAAAGGTTCCCTTGTATGGGTGCGATACCCCTGTACTCCACCTAGGTCAGTCTCTCATATGTCTAATTTTATTAAAGTTTTTAAAAAAATACCCCCTCAAGCAGCTGCTTGCCACAGAGGTCTGACAGGAGCCTGTCAGTTGATATGCCAGAGTAGAAGGTCTGAGAGGATGGCAGGACCTCAGCAGAAAAGCGACACATACATCCATGCCTTAACCCGGTGCTCGAACCCAGGTCTCTTAGATTAGTAGCCAAGCGCGCTAACCATCGGCAACGGGACGGCTTGTTTGTTACCTCACAAAATTAGGGGAAAAAAGTGCTCCCTCTTAAGAAACTGTGCATTACAAAGTTCTCATATGAGCTTGTCGGCATAATGTTCAATAGAGAAGGTTTTTTGGGAAGGTTTGGCTGAAAAACAATACATGAAAAGAAATATCTTTTGCTTAAGCTTATATTGCATTCACCCGTAGGAAAACATATTAGCTCCTCGGCTATTTAGGATATCTTGAACCCTAATGTGTTTTGCTACGTGAGGATTGTTTTACCTCTGAGGGGCACTTTTATTGTTCACAATGGCAGGTCACAAAGACCCCAGAAGTTCAAAGAAGGTTGGGCGGACAGGACCCATCGGACACCTGTTGCGAGACAGATGGTAACTTCCCGTGAAGGTCATCCAAGGTGTCTTTAACGTACACAAGCTATAACTCTCCCGCACACAAGGCCACGGCTTAGCGTCCCATCAGACGGCAGCCTTTCCAAGCCATCGGGGTTCCATATTGACCGTGGGCAGAGAGTTTTGCAGAGATAAATCTCAATTCTTACCCAGCTCGGACTCGAAACGACAGATTACGAGACTGGCGCGCTACTGATTGAGCTACTCCCATTCCTGCCCCAGAGTGGTTTGGGTTGTTTAACCTCTGAGCGGCACTTTTTTGCACACCATGGGCTAAATGGCCAGGTCACATGGACCCCGAAGGCTCAGAGAAGGTTGAGGAAGGGGACCCACTGGAACAGCTGTTGGGAGACAGATGGTAGCCTCCCGTCAAGGCCATCCAGCGTGTTCTTTAACGTGCACAGGGTATGGCTCTCCCGCACACGGTGCCACGGCTTAACGTCCCATCCGACGGACGGCGGCCTTTCCAAGCCCATCGGTGTCCCCTACTGACCGTGGGCAGGGCGGGGAATTTTGCGGAGATAAATCTCAACGCTGACCCAGCTGAGACTCGAACCTGGGAAATACAGATTACGAGCCTGGCGCGCTACCGACTGAACCACCCCCCCCCCCCCCCCAGAGTGGAAAAAATATTGTAACTTCAGTTAAGATGTATAATGTTCCAACACTTCTGTGGAAATTCAGTTGTCTTTTTTTTTTCAGGTAACTGTCCAAAAATTCGACTTCTTTGCGAGCATAATAGTAACAGAAATGAAAATATGGCATTTATGAATAGTTAGCTGAAATTCTAGTTCAAGTTAATATTAGATCATGGTGAAATTGGCCTCTAATATAACCTATATTCAATGGTTGAAATTAGCTTCCATACGCCAAATTAGCCGAAAAAAAGTAGTTTCAACGCGAGTGGGATACGAATCCACAACTCGCTGATAACGTGCCAGGTGTTCCAACAGTGAACTGGTATGTGAATCTAATTTTTAAAGTAATTTTGACTACAAATTTCCCAAATTATGTCGCTGGTGGCGCCATCTATGATCGGGAAACCGGGACAACGTCGAGGACCATTTAATATTCTAGCATAATGTGGTAGCTGAACTGACTGTTCCTGATCATAGATGGCGATAAAAGTTGGGATGGTTCAAAGTCAAAATTAGCTGAAAATGAGCTAACTGTGATATTTCAATTGTAGAGCAGTCAGGGGAGTAGCGAAGGGACTATGGGTTTTTGGATTGGATTGTTTTACCTCTGAGCGGCACTTTTTTGCACACCATGGGGTAAATGGCCAGGTCACATGGATCCCGAAGGCTCAGAGAAGGTTGGGGGAGGGGACCCACTGGAAGAGCTGTTGGGAGACAGATGGTAGCCTCCCGTCAAGGCCATCCAGCGTGTTCTTTAACGTGCACAGGGTATGTCTCTCCCGCACACGGGGCCACGGCTTAACGTCCCATCCGACGGACGGCGGCCTTTCCAAGCCCATCGGTGTCCCCTACTGACCGTGGGCAGGGCGGGGAAATTTTGCGGAGGGACTTGGTTATTGGGGGAGGAACTAAAATTTTCCAACTCCGAAATCAAATTTTGCCAACTAAGAAAATAAGTACTTTACATAAAAATTATGTAACTGTCACGGACGTAACCACAATTTCGTTAAGTAGGGGAAGGGGTTTGACAACTTCGGTCAATTTTGCCAAGTGACTCGTTTTTGCGCCTTTTCCTTGATTTTACAAAAAAAATTCTTATTTCTTTTTATTACCTCTCCTAAATTTTATCAAGTCCCATCGAATTTTGTGGGGCGGGGGTGGCTCAGTCGGTAGCGCACCAGGCTCGTAATCTATAGTTCCCAGGTTCGAGTCCCAGCTGGGTCAGCGTTGAGATTTATCTCCGCAAAATTCCCCGCCTTGCCCACGGACAGTAGGGGACACCGATGGGCTTGAAAAGGCCGCCGTCCGTCGGATGGGACGTTAACCCATGGCCCCGTGTTTGGGAGAGCCATACCCTGTGCACGTTAAAGAACACGTTGGATGGCCTTGATGGGAGGCTACCATCTGTCTCCCAACAGCTGTTCCAGTGGGTCCCCTCCCCCAATCTTCTCTGAGCCTTCGGGGTCCTTGTGGCCTGGCCATTTAGCCCATGGTGTGCAAAAAAGTGCCGCTCAGAGGTAAAACAATCCAACCCATCGAATTTTGCTAAATCCACAAGATTTTACCAAGTTTTCTCGATTGTGCCAACCTCCTTAATTTTACAAAACCAATCCTATTTTTCACAACTCGCCGGTATTTCCCCAAGTAGCTTCGAAACTTCTTTCCAACTCTCCGTATTTTACAGAAATAATCCAAATTTTTTACATCTTCCCTGAAGTTCCCAAGTAATTTCTATTTTACCAACTCTCCTGAATTACACTAAAACAAGTTCAATTTCCACATCTCGCTTGTAATTTGCCAACTCTCCTTAATTTCACAAAACCAATCCCAATCTTGCCAACTGATCTGTATTTTACCAAGTGGTTTCGAATTTTGTCAACTGCCGTAGATTTTGCGAAGCTGCCCCGATTTTGCCAACTTTCCTAGATTTTTCCAACTCCCCATCATTTTACAGTAAAATTCCAAATTTTTGTATCTTCCCTGAATTTCCCAAGTCACTTCGAATTTTACCAACTCCCCTGATTTGCGCTAAAACAAGCCCAATTTTCACAACTCGTCTTATTTTGTCAAGTAGCTTCGAATTTTGCCAACTTGCCATAATTTTGGAGAAGAAATCCCAATTTCTTCATCTCACCTGAATTTTACCAAGTCACTTCGAATTTTATCAACTCTCCTAGATTTTGCCAACTTTCCAATATTTTGCGAAGAGTTCTCGATTTTGCCAACTTTCCTTAATTTCACAAAACCAATCCCATTTTTCACAACTCACCTGTATTTTACCAACTTCCCTAGATTTTTCCAATTCTCCTTAAATTCGTAAACAGAATCCCAATTTTTACATCTCTCCTTAATTTGCCAAACCATTTAAAATTTTCCAAACTCCCCAATATTTTTCCAACTCTACTTAATTTCACAAAATCAATCCCAATTTTCCCAGCTCGCCTGTATTTTACCAAGTGGATTCGAGTTTTGCCAACTGCCCTAAATTTTGCTAACTTTCCTGGATTTTTCCAAGTTTCCTCGATTTGGCCAATTTTCCTAGATTTTGCAAAGATACCTCGATTTTGTCAACTTTCTTGGATTTTTCCAAGTTTCCTCCATTTGGCCAACTCGTCATAATTTTACAGAAAAAAATCCCATTTTCCTCTGTAAAATTACGGCGAATTTCAGGTTAGAGGGTTTTCTCTCACCTGAATTTTTCAGATTCCTCGTTTTTGACAACTACTCTAGATTGTGCCAAGTTGTCCCTATTTTACCAACTCCCTTGTATTTTACTACGTCGTTTCGAATTTTGCCAACTGCCCTAGATTTTTCCCAAGTAGTCTTGATTTTGCCACCCGCCCTACATTTTGACAAGGTGCTTCGATTTTGACAACTACCCTAAATTTTGCTAACTCCCTTTAATTTTACAAAAAAAAAATCCAAATTTTCACAAATCACCTGTATTTTACAAAGTCGCTTCGCATTTTGCCAACTCCGATTTACTTTGGGGGGATCCTCCCCCCATCCAAATATAGCTATGCCCCTGAGAGCACCGACATGTTATCAGGTAATCATGGGTTAGTATTCCACTGGCGCTGAAAATCAATTGTTTCATCTAACTCTCATGTAATTAGCCGTATTCCGAATGGACGAAAGTACTAACTGGCAGTATTCCGTACGGACGAAAGTACTAACTGGCAGTATTCCGTACGGACGAAAGTACTAACTGGCAGTATTCCGTACGGACGAAAGAACGAACGGAGGGGGATACGAGTTCCTGGTATGTCAGCGGTGAATTCATTGCTGGCTGAATCTTTGGTCCCCTGTGATTCTGCAGGTATTTGACCGATCAGGTCAAATTGGTGGGTTAAAAAGTGGTTCGATGGTGGGTTAAAAGTTGTGAATGGAGTACTAAGTTTCGATGGGGAAAGTTATCAATGGACAGATGTTACGCCAAACTTTTGGCGAGATGTAACTAGTTCAAAATAACAGAAGACCGAATGCGTGAAATTCCAGTTGCTTAGGTCACATCTTGCAAATTAAGTGGATTGGTTATGTAAATGATAATGAGGTTAGACGAAGAAGTCATCAATTAATCTCTAAGTAGCATCTTATGAAAGGGGAGATTGCGTCAGCTTAGCAATATTGCCATCATGTAGAACTCAATGTTAACCAGTAGAGTTATGAACAGTGCCTAAAAGCTTCAGGGAAAATGATAGACCTAGAATGAGATGAGTAGACAATGTCAACCAGAAGCTTATTAGAATTGGCCTGCAGTGACCAAAGGCAATGCCATTAGCACAGAGTAAATGTATTTGAGGAAATAATTTGTAATCTCTGGTTGGACTTCTGTATCCCACGACTGCTTGAGGAATATGTATATTTGTATTAAATATGTTACTGAATTACACTAGACGTCGTGGGGACTTTTACGAAGACTGCTCATGAGGAATTTTCTGATCTCTTCTAGAAGTCTTCAGTGATGACGAGCTACGACGTGGCTACTTCTCTCTTACTGATGTTATTAAGCATAGCAGTCCAGACGAGTCAAGATACATCTCTGACGACAACTAGAAGTCCTTCTTTCTCCGTGCAAGGACGAGGCTACGATGAAGTAGACTGGAAGCCTAAACCTGAAGTCCTCTTGATTTCAGAGAAAACACCTGCTACTAATGGGATGATAATGAAAGATTTAACTCCTCTAATTGCACTGATTCTGCCTCTTCTTATGTTACTGATGATGATAGCAAATAAGAGCATGATGACGCCAGCCACGACGGCTCCTGCCGTGATGATGATGCCACCAGCCATGATGATGCCACCTGCCATGATGATGCCACCTGCTATGATGATGCCACCTGCTATGATGATGCCACCTGCCATGATGCCACCTGCCATGATGATGATGCCTCCTGCCAAAAGATCGGATGAATCAGCAAGGTCAAACGAACCACCTCATTCTTCCGTGGCGGATCAGATTCTGGATCTGATCGATAAAATGGAAGATGCTCTCAATGGCAATGAAATCTACGATTGAAGAGAATTGGTTGAGGAAGTCCCTTTTTGTAAAATCAATAAATGTTTTGGTGATGTGAAATATTAGGGAAAGGATATTAGGGGAAAGAATACTAGTCATTTTAGGGGAAATTATAGTCATAAATTCATTGTGCTTGTAACGGGGAATTGTTTGCTTCGTGATTTGATGGATAATCTTCATATCAGCTGGTTGGGATTGTGGGGGCCTTGGCAGTTTCTTAAGTAAAGCTAAATGTGAAAGATATATGGTTTTTAATTATCATAGTACATTATAAAGACTTTCTGAATATATAAAATATGATTATATTAATGAAAGGTATTAAAAATAACAACATTTTGCACAAATATAATTACAAATAATTTAATAATTATGTAATTAATATTTCTTTCACAAGTTAAAGTTAAAAAACCGCTAAGCGTTCACAAGAGTTGGTTTGCCGAAATCTCACTGAACACTGTTTGCATATCTAGTCTTTTGAGGAAGTCTTTCAAGGACTAAATAGTTATAGTTTGATATAAATTACTGTGTTATGTGAATAGTGAGTGTAATTTTTATTAACTATGTCTTGATATGTGTTAAACTGATATGTGAAAGGATGTTTTGTAATTTCATTTGAAGAAGCAAACCGTGGAAGCTGTTGCAGAAACTGTTACATTAAATTTTGAGGAATATTAAATTTAATGCACTTCACTAATTGAAAAAGAGTCTTAAAATCTCTACATATCCTAGTGCCACGTTTCTGTCGCAAAATCACGTAATGGCCTGTTTATAAATTAAGGGCTGGTGTGGCTCAGTCGGCAGCGCTCTAGGCTCGTAATCTGCAGTTCCCAGGTTTGAGTCCCAGCTGGGCCAACGTTGTGATTTATCTCCGCAAAACTCCCCGCCCTGCCCTCGGTCAGTAGGGGACACCGATGGGCTTGAAAAGACCACCGTCCGTCGGATGGGAAGTTAAACCGTGATCCCGTGTGCGGGAGTACTATTCCCTGTGCACGCTAAATAACACGCTGGATGGCCTTCACGGGATGCTGCCATCTATCTCCCCACAGCTGTCCAGTGGGTCCCCTCCCTGAGCCTTCGGGGTCTTTGTAACCTGGCTATTTAGTCCATTGTTAGGACTTTGTAACCTGTCCTATTTAGTCCAAAAAATGCCGCTCAGAGGTAAAACAACCCAAGCCTGGTTATAAAGTACAAAAGGCATAGGTACTGAATATGTTATAACGTGCTTTGTAGGCAACACAGTCAATAATAAAGATACAGATTGTCTTTTGACATAGAATTCGAAAAATAATATTGCTGGAAAATTGAGTAGAGCTTTGTCTCTCATTTGCATACTCGGATACATCTGCATACACGGATTCCTAATGATACACAAGTAACATAAACATAAATATAATACATGATTGGGTACAGGGACGGTTCAGGAAGGGGAGGGGACCCTTCCGTTTGAGAATGCCAGTAAGGGTAATAGACGCAAAATATTAATAAACTTATGTATATTTCATGCATTTTTTTCAAGATATTTTTTAAGACTTCTGAAATGGGGGGAATATTACTTTGCAATGAAAATTCAAATACTTGTTCCCCCCCCCCCCCCCCAAAAAAAAAAAAATTTTTTTTTCCACTCGACTGAGTTTCTTAACTCCCACCCACCTTATTTCCTTTTACATTACATACCTTTGTTTTTTGTGTTTTCACTTCGACTTCTCAGTTTCTAATGCGAATTCAGTGTCATTGTCATTTATAAATAATGCAATGTCATCACCCTTGCCAAATATACAAAGTGTCATTTTCATCCATGATGCCATCTATATGCTGAAAAGAAATGGACAAACAACTAATCAAAACAAAAAGAACAGAAAGAGAGGGGTTGTTGTTGGGGTTGTTTTACCCCTGAGCGGCACTTTTTTGCACACCATGGGCTAAATGGCCAGGTCACATGGACCCCGAAGGCTCAGAGAAGGTTGG
This sequence comes from Ryuthela nishihirai, assembly GCA_038380435.1. NCBI lineage: Eukaryota > Metazoa > Arthropoda > Arachnida > Araneae > Heptathelidae > Ryuthela > Ryuthela nishihirai. Next base: position 35,958,085 of record JAWZYU010000002.1, on the reverse strand, counting down.
GGGAGGGGACCCACTGGAACAGCTGTTAGGAGACAGATGGTAGCCTCCCGTCAAGGCCATCCAGCGTGTTCTTTAACGTGCACAGGGTATGGCTCTCCCACACACGGGGCCACGGCTTAACGTCCCATCCGACGGACGGCGACCTTTCCAAGCCCATCGGTGTCCCCTACTGACCGTGGGCAGGGCGGGGAATTTTGCAGAGATAAATCTCAACGCTGACCCAGCTGGGACTCGAACCTGGGAACTACAGATTACGAGCCTGGCGCGCTACCAACTGAGCCACCCCCGCCCCCAACAGAAAGAGAAACAACTAGTCTAAAATAAATAAGCATAATTTATTTAGCAATCATCCACCCCATGTTTTGTCAATGGGGCGTTAATTTTGAAGATGTTTAACTTCTAAAATAAACGTTTTATGAGAAAATGCGGCTGAATATATTTTTATTTCGTTCATTCAGTAAATGGTTTAATAACAATAATAAATTAATTGTCGCAAATTCTAATGCCTTGTCGAAATATTAAAGAATTGGTTTGCCGGATTCACCAAACAGTGTTTATTGTTTCAATAGAAAAAATTCTGTTGTAACGAAAAAGAATTTTGTTTTAGCGCAACGCTTTTGTGCAGCATTATACTATATCCGGAATCCAGCATGGTTTCCTACTTATTACTGTCACATGAGTTTCAATGCAGTGAAATACCTTGAGTAAATGAATTGATTTTAAATACCCTGAATATAATATCCTTGGGTTCCTGTCATTGCCTTGTCCAGTTTGGTAATTCATAATGTTTTGGCAGAAGGGAGCTAATAAATAAAATTTATCTTATGTGCTTTAATATTATAGTTTTGAGCTTCATGCAATCCATATAAACCATTTCACAGATTTAAAAAATTCGTAATTAAACTATTACATGATGTCAGGGCCAAATCTAGGGGGAGAGGAAACGGAGGCATGCCCTCCCCCTTCGGAATGCTAGTAAGGGTAATAAAGGCAAAAATTATTAAACTTATTTATATTTCATGCATTTTTCAAGAAACTTTTTAAAGATTTGTGAAACGGAGGGGAGATGTTATATCGTACTGGAAATCCAGTCTCCCCCCCCCCCCCGCTTTTACTATTTTTCCGGTTGTGTTCTTGCTTCCCTCCCCAGATTTTTTTCTAGATCACGGCCTGCATCAAGTATTACAAAATATTTCGTAAGAAACTTAAATAATATAAAGTTTAATGGAATAATGAAAGCATTTATTTTCGGCTAATGTTATCAATACGAAATAATATAAATTGCTGTTTAATTGCAGAAAAAATATAGGTAATTTAATATTGGTTAAAAGCTTTTAACTATATTTAAGCATGTGCTATTTTACCATTTCATTGAATTCATTCATTAAGTGGAGTTATATTAGCAAGTTTTACATAAGCAAGTTTAATAAATTTTGGCCTCCAGCTTCCTTACTAGCATTTTCAAAGAGGGGTTGACATGCCGCCCTTTGCCACGAGCCAATGCGATATCAGTATGCCACAGCGAGTGGTAATAACTGAAACAAATAATAATAATAATAACAATTAATAACAAACAATAAGAAGCACAAATAATGAAATATGGTTATTTATTATACATATTATGCCAGTTGTTGTTACCAGTTACATCTTGTGTGGTGGATACTAGTTCTCCTTCGAACTTTAGAATGTTTTTCACATAAAAAACTTATTAGTGAACTAGAGGAATAACATATCACCTGAGGCTTTTTTTGAAAGCTCTTTTCAAAGAGAATGAAGTTTGTGTTTTTCGGACTTTAACTCCTCCTAACAATAGCAGTTCGAACTAATGGCTGGAAACCGATTTGAAAAAGTCATATAGGTCAGGGGTGGGCAATTGTTTTTGTATCTACACTGCGCATGCGTATTGACGTGGCCGTCCTAGTGGAAAATACAAGACGAATCTTCGGTCACGCACGGAAAGGAAATCTCGGTTCAAGGCGGATTTTTCTGACTGTCTTGGCGGGCCACAAAAAACTCTTAGCGGGCCGAATGTGGCCCGCGGGCCGCTATTTGCCCACCCCTGATATAGGTAATATTTTATTTATACCTGGGCAACACAGAGAAAACTTTTCATTTTCTTCTTAAATCAAATAAAAAAAAGTTGTTTCCCAAGCCACTGAGAGGTAAACAACTGTTATTAATATAATCACCCCGATCACTATACCCTACCAGTGAAATTTCAAAACTCAAACTTTGATAGATTGTTTATCATGCATTTTAATTTTTGCCAATTGATAACTTTAGTGCTGACTAACGGTAAAAATTAAAACAATTAGAAGATTCCGAATTTGCAAATAATCTTACTATTATTTAATACTTCTTCAATCCAAAAAATAATTTTACCTTTATTCTAAATATAAAAATATCGGATGTTGACATACGGGTCAGAGGATACGGGTCAGAGGATGTTGATCCAACCCAACCTGTTGTTGACTTGTATTATTTGAACGTCTATTATTTCAACAGCAATACTTTCACTCGATTCTCAGGGGCGGGGGTGGCTCAGTCGGTAGCCCGCCAGGCTCGTAATCTGTAGTTCCCAGGTTCGAGTCCCAGCTGGGTCAGCGTTGAGATTTATCTCCGCAAAAATTCCTGCCCACGGTCAGTAGGGGACACCGATGGGCTTGGAAAGGCCGTCGTCCGTCGGATGGGATGTTAAGCCGTGGCTCCGTGTGTGCGTGAGCCATACCTTGTTCACGTTAAAGAACATGCTGGATGGCCTTGACGGGAGGCTACCATCTGTCTCCCAACAGCTGTTCCAGTGGGTCCCCTCCCCCAACCTTCTCTGAGCCTTCGGGGTCCATGTGACCTGGCCAATTAGCTCATGGTGTGCAAAAAAGTGCCGCTCAGAGGTAAAACAATCCAACCCAATCCCGTAAAACATCTTATTTGAAAAGTCATAGAACTTCGAAGTCAGTGTCCCATTGACAAACGACAAATGGTTGCGGAATCACACGGGTACTTATTCCAGTTATGTTTGCAAGAAATGCAACTGAAATAAACCGCAGCTGAACAAACTGTGGCTGAAATAAGCACGGAAGCATTGCAACAAGCTGTGACTGAAATATACATTGAAACATACACTCAAATATGTATACATTCCATAACACGGGTGTATATTTCAGCCACAGCTGCTGAGTACTTAATAGTAATAATAGGAGTACAACGCCCTCAACGTTATAGAATTACCTGGCGAGTCAAATCTAGAAAATTATTACTGTATGTGGGGGAATAGAGGGAGAGTGACTGAATAGAGCCATCGGAAAACCATTGTGATATATAATTTTCACCTCCTTTTTAGTAGTTTTCAAAAATATGTGCAACAAGTATTTAAATATTTCTTTCCCCTCTTTTCTATTGATAGCACATCTTGAGAGAGTAAGTGGGATTATGCGCTTTAGATCCTGTTTGTACAGTCGCTCAAAAAAGTATCCGAACACTATGGTTGATTACAGAATTCTGAAAAAGAAGAATTAGAAGAAGAAATTAGTGATCTGGCAACCTTCGTGTCACATGACACGAAGGGTGCCAGATCACTAATTTCTAAAAAAAATCGTTGCCAGATATTTTTTCTGAATTCTGTACTCCACCATAGTGTTCGGATACTTTTTTGAGCGACTGTAGGTGGTCATATTATTTTGATACTAGATCGTGTGGGCTCACTCACGGAAATATTGAGCGTGTGCAGTTACCGTTCACAGCAAACTGTGTGCGGCACAGCAAACTGGAGCGTGTGCAGCAACTGCACACGCTCCAGTTTGCTGTGAACGGTAACTGGAGCGTGTACAGTTGCTGTACACGCTCCAGATAGTTTTCCTGCATTCTGTAATCACGTGACACGAAGGTTGCCAGATCACTAATTTCTAAAAAAAATCGTTGTCAGATATTTTTTCTGAATTCTGTAATCAACCATAGTGTTCGGATACATTTTTGAGCCACTGTACAGTGCTGTCTTAAGAGTATTGTAGGCTCCTGGGCAAAGCATGCATTGGGGCCCCTACCCAACCACCACCACACTGCCAAGAGATTTCTCATGAAAAATATGGTAGTATGGGGGCCCTAGAATCGTGGGGACCCTGGGCAACTGCCCAGTGTGCCCGTGCCTTAAGACAGCCCTGGTCTTGTATACATGCAATAATAAAATTTCACAAAATCTATTAGTTTTGGAAACAATAGTTCAAATGATCAATATCCATGTTAGAGATATTAAGAAAATGAAATTATTTTTTTCTATATTTACACAATTTCTGCAACCGTTTCTGCTGGTTATGCTAATAGTATTGTAGTTTTCTATTTGCATCTCGTTTTATTTCATGATATTGTGAATTTAACGTTAATTTAATTACGGTTGAGGTAACGTAAAGTTGTTTTGTACAATGAATACAATTAATCTAAATCATGTAACCAAAGTTTTATCTCACACAAATAATGTGCATGTTTGTTTAAGTATTAAAGCATGTTTAATGGAACCAAATTTTGAATTCTTCAAGCCTGGGTTAAGATTTTTGCATAAAAATTAAATCTCATTGAAGTAATTGAATCTAGTCCAGTCAGTTCTTTAAGTTGGTAATAAACTGGGAGGCTCTTGTCAGACCTCTGTGACAAGCAGCTGCTTGAGCGAGATAAATTTTTTGTTTAAATGTTTTATTGTTTAATTTATTATAGGAATTCAATGAAGTGTCGTTGAATTCCTGTAATAATCGAAACTAGTCTATATGATATTTTTACAGGTAGAAACTAGTCAATAGAGTGATAATATTGTTATAAAATTTTAGCAATATTTTTATTTGGCAGCCATGCGTGAATTCTTAATAAACAGATAGTATATGAACTATTTAATAAATAAAACAATTAATTTGTTGAATACAAATGGATTGTCTAAATTAATAGTTAATTTATATTGCCATACATCAATATAAAATAATAAAATAATATAAAACTCAAACCACAGTATTTCTTACATACAAATCATATCACCGATTTTTACCAATGTTGCTTCTAAATTAATACCCAATGTGCCCACTAAGGATATTTCTCATGCACAACAGAAGTCATTTTAATTTTTCACATTTAAAAACGATAATAACGATAATCCTGGCTGGCACATTCACTTTTTACACAAGTTTAATCCAATTAACTACTGACTATCTTCTATTTTCTTCAAACTTAACTTCATGCTAATCACAATATACTGTATGACATACATTTTCGCACAACGTGCCGTGCCGTATCTCACGTATCTCGTAACAATACAGTCACGCTTTGATTGTTGCACGTGAAGATCTCACTTCAATGTAATAGTTTGAAGTCTTAATGCAGTTGAAGAAATACAAAATAACTTCAACACTGAAAACGTTTTTTGAGCCTAATAGGGGCGGGGGTGGCTCAGTCGGTAGCGCCCCACGCTCGTAATCTGTAGTTCCCAGGTTCGAGTCCCAGTTAGGTCAGCGTTGAGATTTATCTCCGCAAAATTCCCCTCCCTGCCCACGGTCAGTAGGGGACACCGATGGGCTTGGAAAGGTCGCCGTCCGTCGGATGGGACGTTAAGCAGTGGTCCCGTGTGAGGGAGAGCCATACCCTGTGCACGTTAAAGAACACGCTGGATGGCCTTGACGGGAGGCTACCATCTGTCTCCCAACAGCTGTTCCAGTCTTTGGGGTCCATGTGACCTGGCCATTTAGCCCATGGTGTGCAAAAAAGTGCCGCTCAGAGGTAAAACAACCCAACCCAACTCGAGCCTAATATTGATCACCGACAAAAAATGGTAAAGATTAATTCGCAAATGAATTCTTGAATGAAATTAATTTGAACTTTCAAATGATATTGCATAGAATGAAAAAAAAGGTAATGAAAATATTTACTTATTTGCACACGATAATTTAAACAATTAATGAATAGTCCAATGTCGCTTTACCACAACGTAGAGTATAGTCGTCATCTCAGTTACAATTTTACACTTCGATTTTAATATTATTTTAATTCTCAAGAAATATTTATACTTCTTTCTTTTCAGTATAGTTGTATTCATGCGAAATGTGTTTAATATTTTGCTTAATTCCGTTCAATATATACTTACTTTACGACGCGTTAATTTTTAGTAACATCAGCATGAAAAGTAGGTAAATATTGGTTTCTAAACAAAACGAATTTTTTTTTTTGATATTTAGCAATATTTGTTCAGTTTGTAATTAAAAATTAAACATCGTATGATTAAACAAAATAACAATTCCTAAACCCCAAGATCATTACTCACATGTTGTTTTACAGATACGTATTTCACATACTAGGTGTGTTTATTTATATTTCATTAAGAACAGCATAGTCTTTATATAATTAAAATATTTTACATTTTCTAATAAATGGGAAATAATATAAGCGTATATCAACATTCATTTTTACTTCAAAGCGGAAATGTTTTAAGCCAATTTAACAAAAATATTATTTTGTTCTATTACAAACATATAACAAAAATATTGATATATACAGGGTGAATCTGAAAAAGTGGGCAAAACTTTACGGGGTGGTAGAACGCAGCTATACGAGCAATATTCGTCATAGAAAATATGGGCGGAACGCAAACGGCGAGCCGCTAGGTGGCGTTGGAAATGGTATAAAAGGGTCGGTCCTCGCACCCAACGGCATTTCTACCGTGGATTGCCAAGAGGATGGCTGGTTATACTAACCACGAAATGGCGGATATGCACTTTGTGTACGGTGCGGCGGACAGGAATGCAAGTGAGGCACAGAGTATCTCCTCTCCTTCTTGTGTTCATTTTTTAAATGTGACAGTGGAAAACTACCTTTTAACTTCTCACCGCTTGCGTTCCGACCATACATTCTATGATGAATATTGCTCGTATAGCTGCGTTCTATCACCCCGTAAAGTTTTGCCCACTTTTTCAGATTCACCCTGTATAATAAAATATATGTTACATAATATATAAAACAAAATACATGTTACGTAATATATATAACAAAATACATGTTACGTAATATATATAACAAACATTATTTTGCTACATATATTATGCGTAGAGATGAAACAGATTTCAGTCATTGATAAATCATTTTTACGAATAGCTTATAATTTTTCGAATTGCAATTTCCAAACTGAATCTGTAATTCAATGAAAATAATGATTATCCCCTGTCTTTATGCTAGTATTTGCTTTATCATAATTTATCAACACTTTGAAAGTTGAAATAAAAAAATTAGAGTATGATTAATAATTTGATAATATTGCTAATAGTATAGATGTTACAAAAATTATTTATGAATGAATTGGAATAACATGTGAAGCTCAATTATCTTTAACGTTTTATCAGTGTAATTATAACACTCAAGATATATCCATGTAAAGTTACAGGTACTGGATAGAAAGAAAAGAAACAGTTCCATGTTATCTCAATAGAAAATCACAATCAGAGCTCTATAACGTTTTCAGTATTAATTTTAATGAAAAATATGCCTAAAGATATATTAAAGATCTCAATCAAATCTAAGCCTCGATTTCAAACAATATTTGTTCAGTATTCAAAGAGTTTTGAACGCTGGAATATTTAGCAGACTGCAATAAATCCATTCCAAAATTTAATTAAAAGATTAAAACAGATTAAGCGATCAGAAATCATAGCTGACGGAAGTAGAGTAATGGTAGAGTCAGCTATGGTATCTGTTTAACTAGCTTATATTAAATTATGGGGTCAATTTTTGTAGCCTGTTAAATATTCCACAGTTCATAACACTTTCAATACTGAACAAATATTGTTTAAAATCGAGATTTAGATAGATTTGATTCAGATTTTTAATATATCTTTAGACATAGTTTTCATTAAAAATTTAACTCTAAATGTGATTTTCTGTTGAGATAAGATTGGATTGTTTTTATTTTTCTCTCCAGTACCTGTATGTCTCTCATACATTTCTATTATAAACAATGAACATTTTGTAGTTCACTAAATAAATAGCATATTTTGTCATGTAAGATAAATTCACTGATAAAATAGTAATTTGCTATAAAAATAATCACATAAAACAATTTATACACTGATGTAATTTGTCGATGGTACTGTCAACATTTTTAACGTATGATTTGCTAAACAATAAATATCGAAATGTTTTTGTTATGTTCTATCTAAAGTCCATCGTTTCGCTTTAATTGTTTCATGTTTTCAACCACAATCCTGTTTCTTATAATGCTTAACGTGGTTTGTGTACCTTGGTCATTGTTTCTTGCATTTAATAAAGTTGTTTAGAACCAGTTATCTGTTGCAGTTTTATTACAGGCTGTATGAGATATAATTACACCAGAAGCACAATAGGCATTACATAAACTTAATCATGTGTGTGTGTATTGTTAAAGTGCAAAGCTTGCCTAAAGAGTCGGTTAGCTTATTAAAGTCCCCAAAAAACACTAAAAAATTCCCCAAAAATCGGGGAACTGTCCCAGAAACCCCACATTCTGCCGGATGGTAGAAACCGACCGGAAATGACCCCCGAGAACCCCAAAAAGAGAAGCAGTCAAGCGAAAGTGATCCCAAAAAGACCCCAAAGATCCCAGCTAAATACCCCCTTCCAGGCCCCCCCAAGCGTCGGAAAAAGATCGGAAGTGACCCCTAGGTAGAGGTCAACGAGACGCTCCCTGGGGTCAAAGGTCACCGGAAGTGACCCCGGGGAACCCCCCCAAAAAACGAAAACGCCCTAATCCCCCCACTGGGTACAGTGGTTCCGAAGTATCATGAAACGCCCCAGAAAGTCCCTTTTTACACAATGAACTAAACTGTCAAGTCCTAAACAACCATAGCATACATGCATCGCCATAGGGCAGGAAAACTAGAACATTTCCGCCACCTCCGTATTTGTATGAACCTTACGAAAAAAAGTGCGACGCAGACAAAAACTAACTCTCAGATATTACACTCATACCCTCACATTTGAGCCTTAAATTTGTCACTAGAAGAGAGTTGGGTTGTTTTACCTCTGAGCGCCACTTTTTTGCACACCAATGGCTAAATGGTCAGGTCACATGGACCCCGAAGGTTCAGAGAAGGTTGGGGGAAGGGACCCACTGGAACAGCTGTTAGCCTCCCGTCAAGGCCATTCAGCGTGTTCTTTAACGTGCACAGGGTATGGCTCTCCCACACACGGGGTCACGGCTTAACGTCCCATCCGACGGACGGCGGCCTTTTCAAGCCCATCGGTGTCCCCTACTGACCGTGGGCAGGGCGGGGAATTTTGCGGAGATAAATCTCAACGCTGACCCAGTTGGGACTCGAACCTGGGAACTACAGATTACGAGCCTGGCGCGCTACCGACTGAGCCACCCCCCGCCCCACACTAGAAGAGAGAATCAATCAATAATAAATTCACAGATTACCCATTGACATATAATCCAAGAAATTAATTTGTGGAAAAAATTAGTTTCGCCGATGAGTGGTATTCGAACCCAAGCCTCCTAGCACCTAGCATGTAACAGGGAAGAGTAGATTCGAATCCCACTCATCAGCGAAACTCATTTTTTCCACAATTTATTTCTCGAGTTCAGGAAAGGTTTAGTAAACTTGATTCCTGGTTTAAAAAATGGCGAATTAAAACCACAAAGAGCCACAAAGAGCTTTTCAATAATGTCCATTCATAGAAGGTTGCGCAGTATCCTTAGACTTGATATTTTTATTGATAATCTTGTTGCCTATATTTAGTTAAATAAATGTTTCTGATACGGGGAGAGACGTTTTAATGATTTTTTAATTAGAGAGAAAATTTTTCGATTTATTTATATTTTTTGTCACTAAAAACTCTTTTTATTGCTAATATTTTCCTCACCAATATTCAATGGAAGTACTCTGTACCAAACTGGGATTAATCCTGAATCAACGACTCACCTGGAGTCAACATGTGTCAAATATTTTGACTAAGGCACGAAACGCTAAGTGCAGCCTAAACCATACTACTTGGAAGGAACTTTTTAGAGGCTTTGGGTTGGATTGTTTTACCTCTGAGCGGCACTTTTTTGCACACCATGAGCTAAATGGCCAGGTCACATGGACCCCGAAGGCTCAGAGAAGGTTGGGGGAAGGGACCCACTGGAACAGCTGTTGGGAGACAGATGGTAGCCTCCCGTCAAGGCCATCCAGCGTGTTCTTTAACGTGAACAAGGTATAGCTCACGCACACACGGAGCCACGGCTTAACATCCCATCCGACGGACGACGGCCTTTCCAAGTCCATCGGTGTCCCCTACTGACCGTGGGCAGGAATTTTTGCGGAGATAAATCACAACGCTGACCCAGCTGGGACTCGAACCTGGGAACTACAGATTTACGAGCCTGGCGCGATACCGACTGAGCCACCCCCACCCCTTTTTCAGAGGCAGCAAACTACCGATATTCACTGGTTTCCATAAATTCGGAAACAACCCTATATTATGTCAATCGTAAGATAACGTCGAAGCTCTATAACTTCCAAAACAAGTTTGTTTTTTTTTTTCTGAAAAATGTGCTGGCATGATAAACATTTTAATCAAGCATATCAATATCCGATTTCCACTATATTCGTTCAGTTATGGAAGTTTGAATATTTAGCAGTAACAATGCCAGTCACAGATATATTGACTTCATAAAATTAAAACCTAATAAGATTTACATCAAAGTGTTTATTATGTGTGTATTTTAGAAGTTTCTGTAAAGAATTCTTTCACTATCATCAACTTTGCGTAAATTTCTTAACACTGGTCTTGCTGTTGTTAAATATTCAAACTTCCATAACTCATTAAATACTGAAGAACAGTCTTGAAAATTGAGATATTGATATATTTGATTAAGCATTATATTTGTTATCACATTTATCAAAACTAAAAAACAAATGTTTTAGGAATTATAGAGCTTCGGCTTTAACCTCCCATTGATGTAACATAGTGTTGTTCCTTCGATTATGGAAACCAGTGTACAAAACGATATTCCAATCGACTGTTATGTATGCCTGCTTGGTTTGTGGCTGTACAAAGTATAAGACCATGGCAAATTATGAATTAACATTCGATTGGGTTATAAACGACCCAGGTTTGCCATGGTCGTCCATCCAATATACTTTGGATGAACGACCTGGCACGAGCTGGGACTCGAACCTGGGAACTACATATTGAATGGCAAACCTGGGAAATAATTCAGGGAACTACAATCCTGGACCCAATCGAATGTTAATTCAAATTCTCCCGCACACGGGGCCACGGCTTAACATCCCATCCGACGGACGGCGGCCTTTCCAAGCCCATCGGTGTCCCCTACTGACCGTGGGCAGGGCGGAGAATTTTGCGGAGATAAATCTCAACGCTGACCCAGCTGGGACTCGAACCTGGGAACTACAGATTGAATGGCAAACCTGGGAACTAATCCAGGGAACTACAATCCTGGACCCAATCAAATGTTAATTCATAATTTGCCAAGGTCGTATACTTTGGATGGACTGTCTGTTGCCATGGCTCGAACCTGGGAACTACAGATCGAAATTGCAAACCTTTCGAAACAAAACTAAAAAAACTCTTTCTAACAAAGAGAAGGTTGGGAAGAGAATCTTGTGGATATCCTGCACACGAATATAACTTTTGCATCACTACCATGGTTCGTAAAGAACAACAATTTACATAAAGACCCCAACGTCGGCTCTGTCAAAAACTTTGTCAATCCAGATCTGGTCATCACTGAACCTTTAGTTATGACCATGAATGCAAGTAGAAATGTAAAGGCCTAGATCCTGGGGGCGGGGGTGGCTCAGTCGGTAGCGCGCCAGGCTCGTAATCTGTAGTTCCCAGGTTCGAGTCCCAGCTGGGTCAGCGTTGAGATTTATCTCCGCAAAATTCTCCGCCCTGCCCACGGTCAGTAGGGGACACCGATGGGCTTGGAAAGGCCGCCGTCCGTCGGATGGGACGTTAAGCCTTGGCCCCGTGTGCGGGAGAGCCATACCCTGTGCACGTTAAAGAACACGCTGGATGGCCTTGACGGGAGGCTACCATCTGTCTCCCAACAGCTGTTCCAGTGGGTCCACTCCCCCAACCTTCTCTGAGCCTTCGGGGTCCATGTGACCTGGCCATTTAGCCCATGGTGTGCAAAAAAGTGTCGCTCAGAGGTAAAACAACCCAACCCAAAGCCTAGATCCTGTCTTGTTGGGCCTTGACAAAATGGCTATTTCGAATTTCTTTACTCAAATTTACAACACAAAATAACGATCTACTCCAAAACACCCGTTTTATGCCGCTATCCGATTACGCAAATTGACGCAACATAGACTAATTTGCATACGATACACTCACTCGGCACTACTTTACTGGATACATGAACAAGTTTGGCGAATTATCGTGTTTTTTTTTTCATTTTTCCTTAATTTATGGAAACTAGTGTACTTGTCTTGAGTTTCATTACCTTATTAGCTTGCACTACTTCTGATCCGAAACGACGTCCATTGGTAATGCAATGAACACATTGTGATAAAAACCTATAATATGGCAACCAGTGAAATTAATGCACTTGTAGAGATTGTTTTAGCGGTTGGTGGTGATTAAAGATTCTACTTTCAAAATACTCCTTCGTTCGCATGAATGATTGAAACTGAGATTTCGACTGGATGACTTCATGGATGGGTTCCACTTGATTAGAGCCAAACTGAACTGTACCTAGAGGCTAGAGGCTTGAATAGAGGAAACAGAATTGAAACGTATAAAATATATAGTACATATAATTTTTAAAGAATGTTTAGATAAAGAAAGAATATGTCTTTTCCTATTTGATGACAATGATTTCGGGAAAAAATATATAGCGTAAATTTATTTTGCTTATTTCAAGTTCATCTACCGCCTCCTAAATTTCCTAGATTTATCAGTAACTACCGATAAACTAAAGGTCTCAGTACGAAATACGTCTCACTGAAATTAGGAGGGGAATTAAAAATGTTCCGATGTTGGATATTAAGACTATAAATTTTTAAATAAACGTAAGAAATGAAAAAAAAAGGAAATTTTAATTTGAGAACCATTTTCTCAGTAAAGACAGGAGAAAAAAATGTTAAGAACGTAGTAAATGACAAAACATTTTTTTCGACAAAGCTTTGAAGAATTTTAGAAGAATTTTACAAATTAAAATGATGGAAATTAAGAAAACGATGAGACAGATTGAGAATTTTTGATGTAACAAATAGAAGAAAGGAAGTAGGAATTAAAACGTGCTAACTAAAACTAAACTGCAAATTCACAAACGGTTAAATACCACAAAAGGGACTGAAATTATTAATACTACATTTTGTGTGTCAATTCAATGGAATATACGCAAGGTCGTACCCATCCCAAAAATCACCTCACCGGAAAAAAATTTGCATACATGACTCGAAAAGCAAATCTGGGGTACTATGAAACTGGCTCTGATTCTGTGTCACTTGTTTCCTACTGAGCAAGATGGTAGAGCGTTTCGTAATAACAGTATGGCACAGAACCTTTTCACGTGGTAGAGTAATCGGTATATTAGAAAGTGGCTAATCCCAGACCGACAGCGACAGGACTGTAAATGTTTCCTAATCAGTATTTCGAGACGTTGGAGACAGTTTCAAGAGACAAGATACGTTAACTGTAGATGGGTTGGGTTGTTTTACCTCTGATAGGTACTTTTTGTTTTGCAAACAACGGGATAAATGGCCAGGTCATAAGGACCCCGAAGGCTCAGAGAAGGTTGGGAGAGGGGACTCATTGGAACAGCTGTTGGGAGACAGATGATAGCCTTCCGTTAAGGCCATTCAATGTGTATTTTAATATGCAGAGGGTATGGCTCTGCCGCACACGGTGCCACGGCTTAACGTCGGCGGCATTTTCAAGCTCATCGGTGTCCCCTACTGACTGTGGGTAGGGCGGCGTGTTCTGCAGAGATAAATCTCAACGGTGGCCCAGCTGGAATTCGAACTGGGAACTGCAGATTACGAGCCTGGCGCGCTACCGACTGAGACCGTCCCGTTTAACCATAGATGAGTGCAAGGTCATTAAAGAATGACAACAGCGTAGGATGACAGTTATCTTGAGCTAAAATCCCGATGTTATAACACAAATTCACAATGTTTATAATCGCGTTTCATCCAGAGATATATTTGCTTCAAATGCTTTCGATCTTTTGGCTATACCAATTCGAACACAAATGCAGGGCCCATTTAACAATTGTACACGACCAGTGTGAAAATTGAAAAAAAAATCACATATTTTTTTTTAACCTGTCTCTATTACGGTGAATGGTTTTCATTAAGACGAAAGAAGAAAATTTTGAATACAAGCATACAACAAACTATAATGTTGTTGTAGCAGAATGTTCAGTAGATCATTTCTTGGATCTAATCCCATTCTTCACATACTTCTTCGACAAACCAACTCGAGTTCTGACATTAAAATAAACTTTATATTAATCTATAATTTTTATGCAAATGGGCGAAATGACCAGGTTACAAGGGCGCCAAAGACTCAAAGGAAGTTGGGAAGAGAATGCTATTAATCTTCTGCACACAAAGTCACAGTTTAACCTCCCACCGACGTAACATTCTGGAAATGTCATTGGCGGTATGCGAAGTGAATTCTCTGAATTCTCCTTAGACTGTAGGTGATGTAAAAAGAATTACAAGCCCTAACAGGAAGCCAATGTTGCTCAGTCAGTAGCGTGTCAAGTTCGTAATCTGTTATTCCCAGGTGCCAAACTTACTGGACAACTGTTATAAGACTGATGGAAGCCTCCCATCAAGGTCATCCAGCATGTCCTTTTACGTGCACAGGATATGACCCTCTTAATCAAGGTGTCATGGCTTATCGTATATCTTTGCGCCGGTTAACCGTCCTCCATAGTAGATGCAGGGTTGGGTTGTTTTACCTCTGAGCGGCAGTTTTTTGCACACCATGGGCTAAATGGCCAGGTCACATGGACCCCGAAGGCTGAGAGAATGTTTGGGGAGGGGACCCACTGGAATAGCTGTTGGGAGACAGATGGTTGCCTCCCGTCAAAGCCATCCAGCGTGTTCTTTAACATGCACATGGTATGACTCTCTCACACACGGGACCACGGCTTAACGTCCCATCCGACGGACGGCGGCCTTTCCAAGCCCATCGGTGTCCCTTACTGACCGTGGGCAGGGCGGGGAATTTTGCGGAGATAAATCTCAACGCTGACCCAGCTGGGACTCGAACCTGCGAACTATAGATTACGAGCCTGGCGCGCTACCGCCTGCGCCACCCCCGCCCTCTAGTAGATGCAGAATGCTCCTTAGGAAGTGTATACAAATTTGACGGCGTCGGGCATTTTAGAGCAGATAGCTCTTTCTAGAGATGCTCTTTAGAATAGTTCATCTTGGCTTGCTGATTGAAAGGCATTCTGTTCATACAGGCTAGCTTCGTTAATAGTTCTATATTTATATACTGTATATATTTATTACAAAAGAACGAAGAGAACCTTGAAGCTTTACCACACTTCTCCTGGTTTCACATAAAATTTACAAACACACAACCATGCTATCTCGGGACTCGAACCCAGACCCCTGAAGCTACAGGGTCACCGCGAGGCAACATGATACAACAAAGCCACCGAGGTGGCAGTTCTATGGTATCGCGGGTATAATAGCTTAAATTATGTTTTAAATAATTAGGCGAGAGTGAAGAAACCACCAATCGGCTTACAGTCGTTGAAGAAAAGGCGGCAAATTATATATTCATTAAAATTTAAAAAAACTTTATTTGATATTTACCTGTGATCAATTTATATTTAAACATCCTAAATAAAACAATTTTTTTATTATAATTTTATTGAAATACTTTTGAGTATTTAAATTTAGTACGAGATTTTAAAAAGTTTGTATCTACCAGTTTAATTTTAAGAAGCATAAATTAATTAAAGTTATATATATATATATATTTTGTGTATGATATACGCGTGATATATATATTA
Organism: Ryuthela nishihirai; assembly: GCA_038380435.1. Classification (NCBI taxonomy): domain Eukaryota; kingdom Metazoa; phylum Arthropoda; class Arachnida; order Araneae; family Heptathelidae; genus Ryuthela; species Ryuthela nishihirai. Next base: position 35,942,097 of record JAWZYU010000002.1, on the reverse strand, counting down.
GTGATTCTGCTCGGACTCGGGATCTCCTGGTTACACCCATTTGTGTTATTAAATGAGATGACGCGTTTCCAAGCTGTTTGAGACCTACAGTTTGAAAACTACTGGGTTAAGCGCAATCAAGAGAAAAGTGAAGTGAACCCTTTTAGTCCTTCCAAGGTTTCTGACGAACATAGACGTTGACAGAATCCGAAATGAGAGACCAAAGCCATGGACATCTTTTGGACAACAAAAAATTTTTGATTTTTAAAAAATAGAAATTGCCTTTTGAAAATTTTCTTACATATATCTTTTAAGAATACGCAACTGAATCTTGAAAAGTAATATTTTCTTTTTTTCATTTGATGCTTATTTTTTCAACTACAATATAAATAATCTCATAAAGCCATCTGTTGCCATATAGTAGAAGCGTTTTACAGTATTACCAATTTCTTTGTTATTGTTACTCTCTACTGAAGCAACCACCTGATTCAAGCTCAGAAGTTTGGCTTGAGCTGTTATCAACAAATTTTTCCTTAAAGTTTCGAAAATCTGAAAATTAACAAAAAAAAAAGCTATTTTTAAAAACTGAAGATTTTGGAAGTACATACCTCTGCTTTTTTCACCCCGTTTTACATCATTTTCTGCCTTAAACCTATTTCAGTATTCCAGAATTATTTTTATCATTTATTCCAGCATTCTATATACCTTTCCCACTGATCAAATCCAAACTAGAAAGTAAAAGAAACTCATTATCCAGAAGAAGGCCCAGAGTTGTTATTGTTAGAGCCTTAGTTATTGTGAAACTGCCTAGAGACAACAGAGTCAGGATCCAGTAAATTGCTTGCACTGTATGTAGACTGTTTACAATAAGCACTGTTTTCATCTTTGTATAAATTCACCATACATCTAGTTGGTATTTATACTTTCATATTTAAACGTTCCTTCTCATTTCTGTACCTTTATTTCCGTAAATTACGATCTTGCGGTCGATCGATTATTATCTTTTTTCTTTGCAGTTACGTTACATTGGATGGCTAGCTTAAAACTTGCAGCTGTAAATATTTGATTTAACATCACATTATGTTACATGTTAATTTTCTTTTATTATTTATTCGTTTTCCACTAAAAAAACTTTGTTTTTGTATCGTTTCCTGAAAATGAATGAGGTCTTGGATATGAAAGCAAAAAAGGACTTCATTGGCACGGAAATCAATCCTCCTCTGGGAGGGCAATTTTGGCAAGAGGTTTAAACAGTTTTGTTTAAAGAGTGAAAGAGTAGGTAAACAAAAAAACTTAATTCTCTGTGAAAATTTCGATAACCAACATGTAGGTGATTATAATCAGTGAATATCCACACGTGCACCGTTCGTGACCCTACATATATCTAGTCGGTATTCCACTTCTTGCTATACACGCTGCAGCATAGCTCTTGTTATTTAATCGGTTGCTTCTCTTATACTGGCTTTCAAATGATTCAGGTCTCAAATTTTGTCCATGTAAACAATTCTTTACAAAGCCCCAGAAAAAACAAAATCAAAGCTGTCATGTCAGATCTCCTCGATGGTCAAAGAATTGGATCTCCCCTGCCAATCCATCTGTCAGATCTCCTCGATGGTCAAAGAACTGGATCTCCCCTGCCAATCCATCTGTCAGATCTCCTCGATGGTCAAAGAATTGGATCTCCCCTGCCAATCCATCTGTCAGATCTCCTCGATGGTCAAAGAATTGGATCTCCCCTGCCAATCCATCTGTCAGAAAATGTGTATGGCAAGAAGGCAAGAAGTGAAATGCCGATAGACATATGAGGTTCATGATCATGTGGAAATTCACTAAATATTTTGAAAACTATTAGAAGTTCGTGTTCAATTTTTAGCAGTCGTTTAGCAGAACGAAATATTTGAGGTTCGTTTTCAATTAAAATTTTACTTTCTTGAATATGTATATTATTTTCCTGCATATTGGCTCTGAATCCCCTCCCCACCACCATTATTTTGCGGACACTTTGTAGAATGAAGTCTGTACGGGTCATGCGGGTGACCAATATATATTCATGTAGCATGTAGCATAATTATGATTTTTTGAAGTACCAGGATAAAAGATCCCCTAACCTTCTCCATCTGAGGATATCCAATAAATGGCATGAGTCGCAAAGGACAACACAAAAATCACCAAAAGGTGAGCCCCAAGGGGCAGGAAAACAATGATAAATATGGTAGATCAGGGTACTAGACCAAAAGGTGTTCCTGATCGAAAACCAATGGTCTAGCCGTCTTGAATCTGCTCATAGGATCATGATCATACTTTAAAATGTTAGTAATGAAATCGTGAGGATTCGTGTCCACAGCTTCTAAGAATTTCTTAGAGATCTCTTTATATGGGTGTAAATATGTTGGATGCCTAAATCCCCATGTATTTGTCTGTTGGTCACAAACCATGGGGCATTTACGAACTGTCTCAAAATTTTATTTTGATAAATCTGGAGTTTCTTAATATCTGCCTTTGTCGTGATAGCCCATATGGGGGGGGGGGGCATATGTTATACAGATCTAGAAACTATATATGTATTCATTGCAAGGAAATCTTTTTAAAATAAAATAATAAACAAATATCAGAACGGTAGTTATATAGTACAAAATAACTGTAACGCAAGAATATATGAATTAGGATTCATATTTTGAAAAAGTCCGTAATTTTTTAACTGTCTATTTAAAAACGGAACTTTCCACAAATTCCTGAAAAATGTCTCAACTCTCAAACAGGTTATCTGGAACGCATTTCCGTGTCATTATCAATTAACTTAAATTTTTAATTAAAATAATCTCTCCGGGGTTTGGTTTAACCCAGCACGTTCAAAAAGTGTATTTTATTTTCACATATTTCGTTATAATTTTAACATAATGATACATAGTAAATTGGAAGGAGACAAAAATAATTTCGCTTTACTGAATATTTCGTTACTACGGAATCATTACACCGACATTTCAGTATATGATGAATGAGGATATAGCAGAATAGTTACGGGAAACTTTGTGAAATCTGCTTTCTCTTGGTTTAGAGGTATTCAGCTCCTTTAGTTTTCAAAGGAAAGGTTTCTTTAAAAAGTAACTCTCTTGACTTTTAGGGTTTTGACCCACATATAAGAATTGGAATTATATATTAGTTTCAGGGCTAGAGAATTTTTTATAGAAATTTTCTTCCGGAGATTTTGGTTAGCATTTCTCATTGGAGTTTTCTAAATATTTGAAATAAGTGAAGAGTAGTTGAAGTCTGAATATATTTCCATTTTTCTTCAGCATTTTATGGACTGAATTATTTTTCCTTCAGTATCGGAAACTAGCATTGTACATTTCTTTTTAAAATTTCTATTAAAAGCACTGTTTCAATAAATTTCTTAGTTATGTAATTTTGATGTGGATGTTGTCAAGATGAGTGAAATATAATGAGTGATTAAAAATCAGCAGGATTCTTTTCGAAGACCTCTTATAAGGCATTTATTCTGGTTTCTTTTGCCAGTCTGCAACAATGGCCAGGATCAAAGGAACAACAATCCTCGTTTGCATGCTGATGATGACGACGATGACGACGATGATGGCCTCAGCAACAATGATTTCTTCAACAACACCACCAACAACAAATGTGACCAATTCCACTTCAATTGCTAAGCTAGAAAGTCGGGGATACGAAGAAATACCTTGGAAGGTGCAGCAGCAGCAACCCGAAATCCTCCTCATCAGCGAAAAGGATTCCTCATCTTCCAGTCTGACGATGAAAGATCTCACACCTCTTCTCTGCTTGTTGGGGCCTCTGCTTATAGCGGCTATTTTGCTGCCTTCGAGAATGAACACGATGATGGCAACAAGTGGTATGATGCCCGGTGTGATGATGAGACCGCCTGGGTTCAATACCGCGATGTTAAACGGCATGATGAACGGGATGATGGGTTTGCCAATTGCAAGCAAAGATTCGGCCAGAGGAAAGAAACCGTTCGGACTATCGCTGGCTGATCAGATATTGCTGCTTTTTGATATGATGGAAGATACTTTTGTTACGCCTCCAGTGACCAATCGTGTCATCAGTCGACGCTTTCGAAATCGTCGTTGAAATGTCCTACAGAACTCTAAATTAATCGAACAGGAAGAATTTGTATTTTCAGTCTCATTCTCTGTTTCAAACTCTCAGATAAGATTTATCAGGAATTCCGTTTTGAGAAACACCTTTGATTATATTTTGGCTTAATATTAATTATCTGCATTCTTTCTGGTCGCATGCTTCAGTACTTTCAGTGATTTGTAGATTGCATTCACTCTTTCAGCGAATGGACTGAACCAGAACACTGTTGAAATATACCGGGCCAGGACAGTCGTTGCACAAAAGGAAGGAAAAAGGAAAGAAATTAAATACGTGAAAAGTTCAAGTGATATTTAATTTGTCCAAAGTTTAATCACACGCCATTTATTTCGAAAAAATACAAAGTAAAATTATATATTTATATATGATTTTATTAAATATTCATATTTTGATTTAAAAATTAATTGTGAATTTTTTTAAAAATGAGTAATTATGAGATATTTTGCGAAATAAATCTTCATTTAAAACAACTATTTTTTTAAAAATTGATTATTCTCTTAGTGTACTGTCCGAGCCAGGTATGATATAGGTGGCTGTGTAAAGGGCCAACCAGATACAAATACCGTTGAATATACAAATACCGTTGATACAAAATAGCCGTTGAACAAAAGTACGGAAATAAATATGATTAAAGATTTATGTAACTTAATTTGTCTAAAGCTTAAATACAAGATATTTATTTTTAAATATCATAGCATGAAAGCAATTACTAATATTTTATTAAAATATTTATGAATATTTTAATGTTAATTGCCAATTTTAAAAAAAAAAAACAATTAACTGCAGGCGGAATTTTAATCCCTATAACTTCAATTATAATATCACATGTTTAAAAAAAATAATTATTCTGTTAGTGAACTGTCCGAACCCGTTATGATACAAGCAATCATGGTTGGGCATGGGAACTTAATGAAGCCATGAAGCTTTCGTCTTAAATGATCTAAATGTTTGACAATTAGCTCATCTGTCTTTCTAAAAATAACATTTTTTCTAATCAATTAACCATTAATATTATTAATACTTTTCCTCGGAAAAAGGAGTTTTTTATACATTTAAAATATTGCTTGATTGTGGGGGTATAAATCCGTTTTGCATTTTCTCTTCGAAATAGTTTTTGAACAGTTTAATTGTGAGAGAGGAAATATTATGCTCTGTAGTTAAATCGCAATTGTATTCTTAAAATTAGGAAAAAAAATTAACTGCAATTTCCTTTCGCTTCGAAGTATAAGTTTTTTTTTTCTTCATGTGTAGCTAAATTCTGCCAGTTCCTATAAAATGATATTCATCGGGACCTCAATCGTTTTAAAGTGTACAGTCGCTCAAAAAAGTAACCGAACACTATGGTTGATTAGGGAATTCTAAAAAAATATCTGGCAACTATTTTTTTAAAAATTAGTGATCTGGCAACCTTCATGTCACGTGACACGAAGGTTCCCAGATCACTAATTTCTGAAAGAAAGAAAAACATTGCCAGATATTTGCTTCTGAATTCCATAATCAACCATAGTGTTCGGACACTTTTTTGAGCGACTGTACGCTATTTTAGCGGTTATAGAGCGCAATATATTTATTTAATATTCCCGTCGTTTAACATTTATTGATTCCCATCTATTTCGAGATCATTATTAATATTAAGATATGTCGACAGCTAGTGCATTAAATTAGGAGTGGTTTCTCAGTTCTTATTTTTAAGTATTCTTAACACTCTTAATTTCAATATAGTTAGTACCCACCAAATGTACCTAGTGGATAACCCTCTAAATTCGAATTCTAAAGATACTTTTTACGTTATTTATACTTTAATAAAAATGACTTATGGATGTTCACAACTCTACAAACGAATATGAATCATCATAGCTAAAGCAAAATGACTTATGTAGTCACTAACAGAGATAAATATATAAAAATTTAAAGCTATATTTCGTTTCTTGAAGGAAAAAATTGGGAAATAATTTTTACTCATTTTGCCAGTTCGTATTTTAAATCCTGAGACTGTTTAACAATATTATCCATAACTCGTTCTTAAAACTGAAATTATCAATTGCAGCTGAACTATAAAAATATTTTACTTGTCGTCCCGAAAATTCAGTTTGTTTATATAAGTGTGAACTTGAAACTTTTTACCAATCCAATATGTAAGAAAGCTTACCAGTGAGTGAAATGCATTTTACTAATTATTTGTGGACTTTTGTAAACTTAAAAAACTAAAAAGTATTTGTTTTTGCCAAATTATTCTTTCATTTACTATTAATGAAAAAGTACTTATTTTACATTGAATTTATTAATGTAAAGTATTTAAATGTGTACTATTTCTAATGCCAGAACTTCCTCCTCCCATAGTCAGAAGTCGATTGATGTAATATTGATAAGAATGCAATATTGAAATTTATAATTTAATTTAGTAGTTAGAAAATGCTGAGTTAAAATACTTAAAAGTATTATTTAATATTTTTCTTCGGTAAATTTCCCTAAATACAGGAAGCGTCGTTTAAAATTTATTGTATTTCAATTATTTTTTATTGTAAATATATATATTGGATAATTTATTAATATAAAATATTGGATAATTATTGGATAATTAATATTGGATAATTATAAATATTGGATAATTTATTGTTTCAACACAGTTTAAATATAATAATTATCTTTTTATAGTAAAAGTAAAGAAAATTGTTAAAATTAGTAGCAAAATTACAACTGTTTTTTAAAGTTATATGTTAATAAAATTCGTTGTGAAAAGATGGACATAGCGTGCATCGATTCCTTTGGTTGATATATTCAATTCCCGGCGTTTAAACGAGAATAAGATAAGCAATTTAAAACGTCGTTTGTAACTGTTTATTAATTAATTAATTAATTTATTTATTTATTTATTTATTTATTTATCAAATCTCATTGTTTTCGTATTTTATCCGTCAGTCTTATGTAGTGTATTAGTGTTAGGTTAAAACCGTGCATTTATTATTTTATTTTATTTATTTATTTGTTTATTTATTTATCAAATATCTTTTTTGCATATTTCATTTATAACGTCCGTCGTATTTACGATATGAATGTTACGATAAGAGCACGAGACCTTTTTAATTTAACTAAGAAAAAATCATCGAGAGTACGAAATATTTAAACACTTTATAAAATGTATTTTGTTTATTATAAGAAGAATTCATCAGAATAAGGATGGTACTAAATGCACTTTCATATTGAAGGCAGTTCTATTAATGATTCAATGAAAAAGAAGTGTTCAAAAACGCGATGAAAAAACCTTTGCTTATAAAGTACAATTTTATGTGTAATGATATAAAGTGTTGACAATTGTAGTTAAGCCTTTGACTCATCATCCGGCAGAATTAATTAGTTAGCACTTTGATCTTAAGTCATATCTTGCAGACAGATCTACTCGTATTTTCATAAGTGATGGGGGGCGGGGGTGGCTCAGTCGGTAGCGCGCCAGGCTCGTAATCTGTAGTTCCCAGGTTCGAGTCCCAGCTGGGTCAGCGTTGAGATTTATCTCCGCAAAAATTCCCCGCCCTGCCCACGGTCAGTAGGGGACACCGATGGGTTTGGAAAGGCCGCCGTCCGTCGGATGGGACGTTAAGCCGTGGCCTCGTGTGCGGGAGAGCCATACCCTGTACACGTTAAAGAACACGCTGGATGGCCTTGACGGGAGGCTACCATCTGTCTCCCAACAGCTGTTCCAGTGGGTCCCCTCCCCCAACCTTCTCTGAGCCTTCGGGGTCCATGTGACCTGGCCATTTAGCCCATGGTGTGCAAAAAAGTGCCGCTCAGAGGTAAAACAAAAAACAACACATAAGTGATGTGTCATCAGATCAACTTCAAATATTAGTTCTGATGAAACCTCTTTGTTGATTATTGGTTATTCGATGGGTACCGTGGGAACTTAATTTTTTTCAGTAATTGTGGAATAATTATTTGGTTGTTGGGAAAGCATCTTAATAAAAGGTTACATGTGAAAGATATGATATTTTAGTATTGTATTAGTAGTCTTAGTTGATAAACATTAGCAGGTTTTAAGTACAATGTAGTCTGCGGTGTGAGGAAGATGCTACGAGTTGTAAATTATGCGTAATGTGCGGAAGCATCTCTAGATCTAGTTATCAATCTCTAGAATGCTGAATCAAGAATGAACTAGAAATTATTTAGGCATTTAAATCATTTTCTCGCAAAAGATTTTACAATTTAGAATCCTTCAAGTTTTATTTTACACTAGCCAAGGATAACCTAGATAGTAAATAGTACGATTATTTTGCTAATGCAATATATTTGTCAGGAGCTCAAACCATCAATTTCAAATTTTGCATACTCTTCGGTCTTAGTCAAGATTTTCCAATACTCGTATATTTTCAGAATGTTGTAGTATAGTCCTTCCATCGGATCTTGAAGAAAAGGGTTTCCCACTTAAAAGGCAGCAGGCTCAGAGACACGATATTAGTAATAAATACGTAGCACTTTAATCACTAAAATTTAAGTACAAGTTCTAATTTAAAAGCATTAAAGTAGAATATTTATTTACAGTAACTCTCGGTTATCCGGCATTTACGGGGTGTGGGGGTTGCCGGTTAGATGAATCTACCGGTTGCATGAGGAATATTCTTATACAAATCAAATACAGTAGGTACAATCTTGTATTCAAGGCTTAGTTGAAATAAAAATGCAGTTAAAATAATGATAATAAAAATCACAAATAATCCCTCAAACAACTGCTTGCCACAGAGGTCTGACAAAGAGCCTGTCAATTTATACGCCATAGTAAAATTTTATGTGAGGTAATTTCTGTGCGGAAGGCAGTCTTTAGGAGAAATACAACAACAAACATCCATGCCTTACCCGAGGTTCGAACCCAGGTCCCTTTGATCAGTAGCCAAGCTCGCTAACCACTCGGCCACTAATGCTCTTAATGTAAATGTAAATATCTGAATTGAAATTTATTTTTATACGTATTTTCACACAATCAGTATCGATGTCATCCCTGAGAAAATGTACACTGCTCCTTTATATTCATCTCCTCATAAAATTCCTTCGCCTTTCCCGCTAGCATTAGTTCTCAGAAGTATGCGAGTTCTGACCACTTTAGTGAGAATCATTCATGCAACGGATTTATACAAGATTTCAAGCTTAGGGGTATGAAATGTATGACCCCGTTCTACGCTTCTATCATTCTCGGATTTCTCAAAATGAACTGAAGCTTTCCACTTTGCCCTTTAATGTCATAGATCATTGACGACCCAATACTGAATTCCCCGTAAGCACATTGCATTTTTTATTTATTTTTTATTTCAGAGTGAAAAAAAAAAGCGTTTCTGCTTTAGTCCTTGCGTGGTATTTTACTTTCACAGCATTGGAAATTGAAGGGTGAAAGATTTCCGATAAACAGAAACACGATCATAAATTAAACTACCTATTTCTTTAATGGTCGTAATGGAACTAGTGTGCATAACATGAATGTAAATAAGGCGTGAAAAAAGACGCCAGTAGCATCCGGAAGAACTACCACGTGCATTGAAATTTCCCATATCAAGTTCTAATGTTCAATTTTAAATTTATGCCGGTTGCAAGGAAATTCCCGATGCTTGAGTACCAGATAACAGGAAGTTTATTGCATTAAGAATATATAAAAATAATATTAATTGATTTAAAATTAGTTCCTTTTAAAAATTTAACTATCAGTTTAATTTTTAATTTTAATATTATAATTTAAAATTTAACTGGTTGTTATTTTTCTAAAAAATTACATTGTTTAAAATTATTTAATAATTCATTAGCTTAATAAACAAAAATTTTATTTCACCTGTAGGCAAAAAAGGGTAGTTAAGTTTTAAAAATAATTATGATTAAAATTTAAAAAGAACTGAAAATTTTATCCCCTGTTAAATTTTTTCCCATTTGTTGAAAAAATGTTCAGGCTAGTTTTGTACAAGGATGGATCATTTAATTCATTCACCGTTGTCGCTAACGATTAGTATTTTTTCGTAGTTAATGAATGATATGTGGCAGCACAGGAATCTAAGTGCAGAAAGCAGTGTGTGCAAGTGCGTTATGGTCGCAGGTAACAGCAATCAGTTTCTGTCATCTTCTCGCTTTGGAAAGATGGTTTTTGTCTCTAATTCTTTGAAGGTTATGGTTGATCTGGGAACTGAGCAGCGGTATGGGATATGCTACTGTATTTGATGAGGCTTAAGTGGTGCAAAGACATTCGCAGAAATAGCTCAAGTGTATGGATTTTGGGTTGGGTTGTTTTACCTCTGAGCGGCGCTTTTTTGCACACAATGGGCTAAATGGCCAGATCACATGGACCCCGAAGGCTCAGAAAAGGTTGGGGGAGGGGACCCACTGGAACAGCTGTTGGAAGACAGATGGTAGCCTCCCGTCAAGGCCATCCAGCGTGTTCTTTAACGTGCACAGGGTATGGCTCTCCCACACACGGGGTCACGGCTTAACGTCCCATCCGACGGACGGCGGTCTTTCCAAGCCCATCGGTGTCCCCTACTGACCGTGAGCAGGGCGGGGAATTTTCAAGTGTATGGAGAACAGCGCTTGAAACGAAGTGCGATTTTCAAGGGGTACAAACTTTTCACAGACGGACGTGTTTTCCGTAGAGGACCGCCCAAGATCGGGGAAACGAAGCCTTGTTTTATTTGCGTTTATTCACACTTGAGTTATTTCTGCTAGCATTTGTTCACCAGTTGAACCTCGCCAAACCCAGTAACGTGTCCTCTTATCGTGGTTTCAATTTGCGGATCAGCAACAGCCTACAAAAAATCCCACACACAAAAACGAACATCTTTCCAAAGAGAGAAAACGACAGAGACTGACTGTATGTTGTTCTGTTGTTACTTGCGAACTTATCGCGACGTGTTTCAACTTGCACAAACTGCTCCGAGACATGAAAGGTGTCGCTCTGTTGCCACCTATCATGCATTAACTCATACGAAAAGCTGCGAATTGTTGGAAACAAAAGTCCGCGAATTAAATGATCCACCTTAGTATCTAGGTGTCTCTGACCCTTCCCTCCATTTTCCTTTCTTTGACTAACATCACTATGAGGGAAGCCGCAGTGACAAACTCATAAATGAAACTCATAACTTGACAAACTCATAAATGCTCCTGCGTGGGGGCGGGGGTGTCTCAGTCGGTAGCGCGCCAAGCTCGTAATCTGTAGTTCCCAGATTCGAGTCCCAGCTGGATCAGTGTTGAGATTCATCTCTGCAAAATTCCCCGCCCTGCCCACGGTCAGTAGTCGACACCGATGGGCTTGGAAAGGCCACCGTCCGTAGGATGGGACGTTAAGCTGTGGCCCGTGTGCACGTTAAAGAACAAGCTAAATGGCCTTGGAACAGCTGTTCCTGTTGGTCCCCTTCCCCAACTTTCTCTGAGCCTTCGGGGTCCATGTGACCTGGCCATTTAGCCCATGGTGTGCAAAAAAGTGCCGCTGAGAGGTAAAACAACCCAACCCAAAAACTCCTGCGTGAGGGTCTCCTATGTTTTTCTATCTCTTTAACTACGAAAGTCTATTTCCTCCAGCTGACAAAATCGGATGGAAGGACTATATATATATTGGTTTCAAAGATTGTAAGTACTGCCTAATTAATTGTTAAATAAAAATTATTTTCAAAGGAATTTTTCCAGAAATTGTGTACAGCGATGTATTTTTTTCAAAAATATTTTCGTGGTGCTAATCGATTTAGATTCTGACAAGACACATGCAGATTACTTCCAATTAACCGATGATCAATTTAGCTGGTTAACGTAAGTAGAAACTGGGGAGACTGTGAGCATGCGCAGCGGATACTTCTGCACTCTGATAGTTCATAAGTTGGTTGTCGGATTCTGATGGAATATTGACCTATGATTTTATGAGAATTGTCTAATCACCAACTGCACAGTCTCAGAGTCTCCTACAGTATCTCCATTTATCATTATACTACTCATTGCTACTCAGTATTATGATTAGGGAAATACTCAGCATTTTTATTTAAGCTTCAGTTGCAAATTTAAAATGCTTTTTCTGGAATACTCTGTCTTTAGAGCAAATATTACTCAATAGAATATAATACTCACATTTTGTAGTGTTTTGCACTGAATATTTCATTGTTAGATTATTTTTTTTCGTTTCGATTACTTTGTTATTTAATAAGAATGTGCTTACTTTTCTGTAATAATTGGAGATTTTACGTTATGCCTTAAGATCAAAAATATGTTTTTATAAGCAATATTATTACCTATAATTTTTACGTTATTGTTTTCTGTATGGGTTGTAAAGCTTTCAATAAATATTATTTATTCTTTACCGAACATGATGATTTATTTCATTTTTTTTTACATTACCTGCTCAAAGCATCTAACTACAGAAATGACAGGAAATAAGATTTAACGAATCGCATTTTCTCGTGTATACGTTGTGTGATTGATTCCAAATTTTCAGCTTTCAAAGTAATCGCCTGTAACAAACAGATCAAATAAATTTACCCCAGTCTACATGACCCTGGGGCGGGGGTGGCTCAGTCGGAAGCGCGCCGGGCTCGTAATCTGTACTTCCAAGGTTCGAGTCCCAGCTAGGTAAGCGTTGAGATTTATCTCCGCAAAATTCCCCGCCCTGCCCACAGTCAGTAGGGGACACCGATGGGCTTCGAAAGGCCGCCGTCCGTCGGATGGGACGTTAAGCCGTGGCTCCGTGTGCGGGAGAGACATACCCTGTGCACGTTAAAGAACACGCTGGATGGCCTTGACGGGAGGCTACCATCTGTCTCCCAACAGCTGTTCCAGTGGGTCCCCTCCCCCAACCTTCTCTGAGCCTTCGGGATCCATGTGACCTGGCCATTTAACCCATGGTGTGCAAAAAAGTGCCGCTCAGAGGTAAAACAACCCAACCTCCAATGCATGGTAGCAAATTGTACTGCTGATAAGAATCAGATTTATAAAAAAATTCTATCGAATGCTGAATTCATTTTTATTTACGACCAGATATATAAAACGTTAGTATTTTAAGTCAATGAAATGTGTTCAATATTGTGGTTACTTTACCCGATCTTTTAAATTAATAAACTTTTCTTTGACTTCCTTTTATGATATTTCCTTTTTTCCATGTTGACTTAACAGTTGAGGAGAAGCATCTTTTTTCCCTTATATCTTACTTCAGGTGATCTTTAATAGCATATAGTACGGTTCGGATTCAGAACCTACATACAAGTTGCGAGTTGTCTAACACAATGTCTCCAAACGTTTTTCATCATGCACCCCTATATCAGCAGAAAATAAAAATAAAAATAGCATGCACCCCCTATATCTGCAAAAAAAAGAAATAGCACACACACACAATATGTAAGAAGATATACCTTTATTTTTAATAACATAAAAAATATAGTGAGAGCAGTGTGAGTGAAGATGTTTCAGAATTTCTGAAACTCTTGGTTTGACACCTTGCGATACAGAGATTCGAAGGTATCGTCCCAGACATCTTTATGAAGCTAAGCAAAGTCTTGTGTACGTAAAATGACCGAGAAGTTTAAATATATCAGCAAATTTTCCTTGATATTTTTCCTGGAAATTAAAATTTTCTAAAAAAAAAGATAAATTCGAAATATTTAATTTCCTTTGCCCTCTTCCTAGGGTGGGGGTGGCTCAGTCGGTAGCGCGCCAGGCTCGTAATCTGTAGTTCTCAGGTTCGAGTCCCAGCTGGGTCAGCGTTGAGATTTATCTCCGCAAAAATTCCCCGCCCTGCCCACGGTTAGTAAGGGACACCGATGGCCTTGGAAAGGCCACCGTCCGTCGGATGGGACGTTAAGCCGTGGCCCCGTGTGCGGGAGAGCCATATCCTGTGCACGTTAAAGAACACGCTGGATGGCCTTGACGGAAGGCTACCATCTGTCTCCCAACAGCTGTTCCAGTGGGTTCCCTCCCCCAACCTTCTCTGAGCCTTCGGGGTCCATGTGACCTGGCCATTTAGCCCATGGTGTGCAAAAAAGTGCCGCTCAGAGGTAAAACAACCCAAAATCCTAGGGTGACCACACTTTAGATACCACTGTTTTAGCACAAGTGTTCGCGCCCTTGCAGCTATGTATGGAGGCCTGGTATGCACATCAATTGCTCCTGTATCCTATTTACATTTCTCCTTTCTTGGTTTATTTAAAAAAAAAAGATAGTTTATCCTGTGTTCTTCTCGCATCCTCTTGATGCGACGGTTGAGTTGTCATACTTAGACTAAAGTACAAGGGGTATCCTTTGGGAATATTATATTCCATTAACATTTTCTCTAATAATGCGTTACGAAAGTAACCATATTCGGTTTCTAGATTTAAAGATGCCTTCATCCATATATATAGCATGGAAGATTCTTTTCCGTTTCTGTATTTCAAATCAAGAATGTTTTGACACTTGGAGTTCTCATCCAAATTGAACTCTGTTGCTTTTGCTTCGTTGGGTTGGGTTGTTTTACCTCTGAGCGGCACTTTTTTGCACACCATGGGCTAAATAGCCAGGTCACATGGATCCCGAAGGCTCAGAGAAGGTTGGGGGAGGAGACCCACTGGAAACGCTGTTGGGAGACAGATGGTAGCATCCCGTCAAGGCCATCCAGCGTGTTTTTTAACGTGCATAGGGTATGGCTCTCCCACACACGGGGCCACGGCTTAACGTCCCATCCGACGGACGGCGGCCTTTCCAAGCCCATCGGTGTCCCCTACTGACGTGGGCAGGGCGGGGAATTTTGCGGAGATAAATCTCAACGCTGAGCCAGCTGGGACTCGAACCTGGGAACTACAGATTACGAGCCTGGCGCGCTACCGACTGAGCCACCCCGCCCCCTTTTGATTCGTATTTTCCTGTCTTGTAATATTTTATTCAAAGGTAAGCATAAGTAAGGATTAACATACTTCACTCGCTTCTCACTCCCATTGAGATATTCACTCCCATGTTGATACTCACTCCCATGTTGATACTCACTCCCATGTTGGA
Organism: Ryuthela nishihirai; assembly: GCA_038380435.1. Classification (NCBI taxonomy): domain Eukaryota; kingdom Metazoa; phylum Arthropoda; class Arachnida; order Araneae; family Heptathelidae; genus Ryuthela; species Ryuthela nishihirai. Next base: position 35,927,022 of record JAWZYU010000002.1, on the reverse strand, counting down.
TAGTGTCAGAAATTCAAAATTGACAGCGCAGTTTAGATTTTTTTTCCTCTGAGAACATAAATCGATTAATCAACTAACCAATACACCATGCTCCTGCAAAGCAGTAGTATAATCAATCACATGTCAAAATGTGTATCGAAGAATAAACACAACACACACGGAAATAATATAGATAGAAGCTCTCTTGTTGTCGTTTCTCATAAACATACACACGGACATCCAACTATGCCCTGCCGGGCTCGAATCCAGATTCCGACAGCATCACAGCGAGCCTAAGCGATACTACTGCATCATTGAGGCGGCATCAGTTTTCATTTCAACAGTTTAATTTAAAAACTCTAATCGTATAATCTGTTACATTTACTTAAAATAAAAATATTTACATAATCTGTAATTTAGTGGTAGAATGGAAATTAACATTAAATGAATTACTATGCTTAACTATGTGAATCAATTTCTTAACAGATAAAAATTATTACATTTTTTTAATTCTTATGATTTTAAATACTCTAAAAACTTGTATGAACTAAAAATTTAAAAGTGTGTGTTTTGATTGACCACCTTTCTCATTGAGGCATGGGTATTCTTTCAACCTCCTGGTAGGATGTAATTGATGATATTCGCCAATCAGAATCCTTTTCAAAATCAGGAAAGAAAGATTTACCAGAGCCTCGAGAGTCAGGTGACATTGATAAAATTCAGTGGTTTAAAGACGGGAAAGATCTGGTAACTTTTGATCTGCAAAAAGAATTTGAATCACCCAAATCTCAATCATAAAAGTGGTCAATCAAATATACAATTGCCTTTGGTGTCAAGGTATGCATGATGAACTATCACTTAGTAACATTAAAAGCACAGGAATAAGCCTTCGATCATTCACGCTTTCGCTGACAGATCAAGAAAGTTACCAGAATCCCATCTTTCTGCCGCAAAGACATCTCTATATATATATATCACCTGATCATCACTGATGACATTTTCTGTTTCTTACCAGAAGTCTTTCATTCAGCTGAAGAAATGTCTGGGACAACGATGATGCTGTTGCTGACAACATTGTCCATTGGAATTCTGCTGATGACATTAGTTGGAGCCAAACCGATGATCACCTCTGTGGACAAAAGATCTCAGCCCGAGCTCCGACAAGGTGAAAGACCAGGATGGTCGAGTCCACCTCGAGTAACGTGGATCGACGACGCTCCAGGAGAAAACAGCTTACATCTTCTGCCCCTTCTTTACCTACTCGCTCCTCTTGTGGTCACTGCCATGTTAATGCCGATTGGTGCCACGGTCATTGCCACTATGGTCATGTTGCGCACTAATATGCTCAACAACAGCTCAGCCAGCGATAAAGGCACAAATAGGGACGAAATAATCGGTCCCATCTATGCTGCGATGGAAAGAAATCTTCTTGAAGTGTGGAAAAAAGTTGAAGACGCTATCACTAAATACGATCAGCCAACATAAATGAGGCTTTATCACTTATTTATTCGTGATGTTAACGACGGAGTAACTCTAATCTCTCAAGTGATAAAGTTAGTGACAATAGTTTTGAAAAGAAGGAAATATTTATTATCGAGTGGTGAATGTGAAAATACACTAAAATAAAAATGGGTTGAGGTGATGTTTAAACACATATTCATAAAGGTATTTTTAGCAATAGTTCTGAAAAAGAACAGTGTTAAATAGCTTTTAAATAGTATACAAATTAACTATTCTGTTTCGCTAGTTAAAAAAGGAGGTAATCTGATGCAAGATATTTGTATAAATGTTCCATTTCTTCTAGCCAACCACACGAACTCTTCTACAACTGGAGGGGAGAGAGTTGGCTTAGTCGATAGCGCATTAGGGTCGTAATCTATAGTTCCCAGGTTCGTTCAAGTCCTAACAGTGCCAGGGTTGAGGTTTATCTCCTCCTAAATTCCACCTTGCTCTCGGTGAAAAAGGGAACAACGTTGGATTTGGAAAAGCCGCCTTCCGGTAGATGCTACGTTAAGGATGGCGCCGTATACCGGGGAACCATACCCCGTGCGTATTAAAGTACACTTTGGGACTTAGACGGGAGGGTTTCATTTGTCTGCTGACAGCTATCAGGTGGATCCCCTTCCTCAACCTTCTCTCAGCCCTTGAAGATTCTTGTTACTATGCCGTTTAACCAATTTTGAGTAAAAAAAAAAGTGCCTATCAAAGGTAAAACAACCAAAATTTCCACAGCTTGAGGAAAACAGCGACACCTTAGGACGACAATTGAAAAACATCACACCTATTTCTTCAGTTAAAGAAGAGTTCTTGAAGGATGACCAAAAATTAATAGAACATAAGGGGGGGGGGACTAGGGGTTATCTACTTTTTTTATTTTAAACTAAAATAATTCAGTATTATCTGGTAGCTACAAATTCGCCGTCTATACACATATTTACATACAATATTTTCTCAAAAATATTCAGAAACGTGTCCATATTATGAAAATGGAATCATCAATTCAATGCGCTAGATCAGTGGTTCTCAAACTTTTATGCTTCACGTACACCCTGGAAATGTGTATGTAACTGTCGTACCCCTTGTATAGATAGATCAAACTATAGTTATAGTATAACAATGGAAATAAAACTTTGTTACTAGATCTAGCGATTTTTAATCTCTCACGGTGTACCCCAAAAAATTTTACCGCGTATCCCACGTTGAAAACCCTACTCTAGAGCACGGGCAGCCAATCCAAACTTAGCAAACAGCCTCAAGAAACAAAATCTATACTCTTAAAGAGCCGCAGGAAAAATTCCCTACTTAAAAAAACGAAAACATACGTTTTTAATGAATAGTGAATTGCGATAAAAAAAAACTATATTTATGTAATCAAGAAAACATGCTGATTAAAAAACAAAAATATTCATTTTTAACGAGTACTATGAATTGCAAATCGTTTAGTTGTGCATCTAAAAAGTGTTTGGTGAAAAAATTTGAAGAAATGATCCAGATTTCATATTTCGATGATTTGTTTAACCCTTTCACGACCAAGGGAAACATTTTTCCCCATGTTAAAATTGGTGATTGTCGTATTTAATTATAACCTTATCTGCATTTTTTATACAGAATGTCAAAATAGAACGTATGCCGAACGCAATTACGTAAACGGGAACGTTTAGTCCATGTCCATCTTTGCAATAATGTTGCATCTGTGCAATGTCCATCTTTGCTTCACAACCAAAAGAAATTGCTTCGCAGAATATCATAATTAGCACATCATTTTGTATAGTAATTTTATTTCATAATTTTGTATTATTTTAGGTAACATTTTGTTCTAATAAACCAATAAATAAAAGACATTGCATAATAAGCCTAACTATAATTTGTGTCACCTTTATAAGTCCATTGGGAAAAATATTTCCCATAAAATTCCAAAAAAACTACACATTGTTATGTATTTTTCTTATGATTTTTATTTATTTTACGTCTAAACAAACTAAAATAAACAGTTACATACTAATATTTACTCTTAGAAACCTTATGGTCCTGAAAGGGTTAATGAGCTCTGGGTTGGTCAGGCCTGATTTATAACTTTTGAAATAAGCTTTTTATTGGACAATCAAACTGAAGGCATATTAAAAATCTCAATCAAGTGTCTTTGAACTGCGATTTAAGAACACTATTCATTCAATTTTAAGATTTATTGAAGTTGCAACGTGTAATAATAAGGGTCACACTGACTGTTTTTTTTTTTTCTTTTCATAAACGGTGAATAGTGAACGATTCACCACAAAAGCTTCTTAAAACCCTCATAATTTATTTAACTGTTGGAGATCTTGGTATTATTTGAGTTTTAATTTCTTAGGACTGGCACCAATGCTGTTAAATATTCTCAGTTTTCTTTGCTATTGAAAGAGTACTGCCGAAAAAACAGGATTCAGATGTATTTGATTTATACCTTTCAACTTCATTCTTATTTTTGATAAAAAATCTATTTTATAAGTTACAAATCTTGGAATATTGGTTGCATTGGCATAACAAAAGAATGTTACTGCTTTTGGCAATGTAATGTAAAATGGGTATCGACAGCAATCTGACTAAAGTTGCTGTGGTTACTATATTTAGATAAATATTTTGCTTCTAGCAGTTTCTATTGTGTACTTTGACAAAGATCTTTAAATTTATTTGAAAAAAATGAAATGTTAAAACTATTATTAAGTAATATAATAAACTATAACAAAAATATACAATAATATAATAAGATAATTTGTGTTATATGCGTAATCTATGTGATTTCTTAAGTAAACCAAACTTTTACATGTACGTACTTTGCATTTCGATTTTGATTGAAAATTGGTAAATTAACTAGTATCATCGCATATTTTACTTAAGTATCGCAGTAGAGAGTTTGATTTCATTGCTTTTATCTGAAGAAAGACTTTGCTTATTTGATAATTTAAGATGCAAAAATATAAGTCATCAGACTCTTATTTAAAACATGGCAATTAGTTGAATAAGTTACTAATGCTTAATTAAAATTAGTAGCGCTGCATTGTTTTTTCTAAGAGAAACTTTTATTTAGATGTCAAAAATGTTCTGCTCTGTATATTATTTTTTCAGTTAATCTAGATTTTTATGGTTTTTAAATAAATTAATGATATTTTAAAGCTATGGAATCCATCGTTTACTCAGGGTTGGTTTCACATCTGAGCATCACTTTTTTCGAGCACAATGGGCAAAAATGACCCCGAGGGCTTATAGAAGGTTGGGGATAGGGACACATTGGACAGCTGTTAGGAGACAATAGTAGCCTCCCATCAAGGTCATCCAGCGTGTTCCTTAATATGCGCAAGTTACGGCTCTCCCGTACGTGGGGCTATGGCTTAATGTCCCATCCCATGGACGGCGGCCTTTCCGAGCCCATCGGCATCCCCAGTTGACCAAGGGCAACAGCAGATTTTGTGTTTTGCAGAGATAAATCTCATCCTGGTCCTGGTGGAACTCGAACCTGAGAACTGCAGATTACGAGCCTTGCCTGCTATGACTGAGCCACCGCCACCCCCATCCCCATTTCCTCAGGGTACAATGCTGTATTATGCTAAAGTAATTCTGGCACTAGCACGTGATGACAACAGAATGACAAATTTAAAACTTCGTAAATTCTAAAATGGGAAAGAAGTTCCCCAATGGACTAAATGATTAAGTCACAAGGGTTCCAAGTGCTCTTCAGACCTGGCCATTTAGCTCATTGAGTTGGATAGGGGACAAAACCCACTGGAAAGCTTTAAGGAGACATAGAAATCTCTGTCACGGCCATCCAGCTTTTTCTTTGCTTAGAAAACTTATGACTCCTGCACATGGCGACATTGCTTAAAGTCCCACCCGACGTGTGGCCTTTGCTAAGATCATAGATATCAGTTCATTTCTTAATTCTGAAACTCTAAAAGAAATTCATCTTTTAACTTTTATAGTACAATATAATAGGATGACGAATCAAAAGTCGTTTTTGTGTATTAAAGGAGATATTTCTTGTCCGATTCCACTGATTAGAGATTTTCTCTTTCTTTGCCAGTCTCTGTCAGCAATGGCAAGAATCACAGTGTTCGTTGCCATGACGATATTTGGAGTGATGGGGAAAATGTCATTTATCACTGCCAACCTTTCAGCTGAGGCCAACCAACAGTCGACACAGTTTCAAGGTCGAGGAATGCACTCAGGTGGTCAAGTGCTTCTTATCAAGGACAAAGGTCAAGCAGCATCTCAGACGTCTGGTGGTAAAGAAAACTTGCTCCCTCTCCTGATGATGCTGGGACCTCTTATCATGGTAGCAATTCTCCTTCCCCTCATCTTGAGCCTTCTCACTGGGATGCTGAATTTCATGAAAGGGATGACGAGTATGATGATGATGACGACCATGCCGCAAGCCTTCAGCCAATCTGTTAACAAGGCTAAAAGATCAGCTGGAGAGACGATGTCTGTTCATCCGTCTCTCACTGATGCGCTCTTTGATCTCTGCCAGAGGATTGATGATGCTGTTGTCAAGTATGATAAGCATTACGTGTGATTTGACTCTTCAAATTGTCCAATCTGAAGTAAGAACAGAATTTGTTTATTAATAAATTGAAGAAAGTGGAAATGACTGAAAGAAAAAAAATCATCTCACATCAAAAGACAATCTTTACAACATATGTGATTCAAGACCATAAAGAAAATAAGATATATTTAAAGTTAAATTTCACTTCAAATATTTTTGGCAAAGAAACAATGTTTTTCGGCAACGATTTTGTTTCTTTTTCTTAAAATATCTAACAATTTGCTTTACTCTCGATGGATTCAGAAATTTCTGCAACATTTAATGCTTTTGAATATCAATTTCATTGATGTAGTCAGCAGTGAGTCAGTACCTTTAGTCGTCTTGACAAATCTCATTAAACATTCAGGCTTTTTAAATCAAGATGCCGAGAAAATGATTAATGATACGCTTTTATTCAGAATATATATATATCCTTTATGAAAATCTTTTGTGGTAGCAACGTTATTTTTAAAATACTAAAATGCGTCTGAAGATGAAATTTCATATAAGTTGAAGTGTTGCATTTCCTCCAAACACTTAGTCCAAAGAATTAAAATAGAATTAATAAGGAATTTGGGTTAAATGATTCCGATTGTTTAATAGGTCTGACGTATTTCAAGGGAAGAGGGTTATCTCTGTCAGTAACCTATCAGGCTCTTAATTTGAAGTTCTCAGGTTCGAGTCCCAACTATGCCAGGGATAAGAGTTTTTTTTCCACAAACCCCACCCTAATGTGGTAAGAAAGGGGAAACCGATGGGCTTGGAAAGGCAGCCATCTGTCGGATGAGACCAATTGATCCGTGGTTTATAAGGACCTCAATAACTCAGCGAAAGTTGGGAAAGGGACTCACTGGATAACTGTTAGAAGACAGGTAAGTGTCACAGCCAATTTGTTAACAAGGACTTACCTGTCTTCTAACAGTTATCCAGTGAGTCCCCTTCCCCAACTTTCGCTGAGTCTTTTGGGTCCTTATGCACTAGCCATTTAGCCATTGTGTACAAAATTAGTCCACTCAGGGGTAACGAAACACAGTCGAACTGCAGTCGAAATTCTACCTATTAATTTGAGGTAACTCTTCAGTTATTATAAAGCAACAGGATATTTACTTCCGTGTTACTATTCTTGAATTTAACACTAATGACTTTGTAAGATATTTGGTGTCTGAATATAAAAATTAATATATTTTTGTACAATTGTTTTTTCTCCGATCAAGAAATGGCTTTATTAGCACTTCAAGATCATGAAATCTAGTTAATCGTATCTTTTACCTAGGATTTAACTAGACGGGATAGCTTTATAGGAAGAACACCTGACATGCTTTCAGAGATTGTGGGATCGGTCCCTACTCTCGCTCATACTCATGTTTTTTTTTTTCCCAAATTAATTTGTAGCATTTAAACAAATACTGAAAACAGTCTATAATGCTCAAAAAGTTTTAAATTTAGATGATAAATTGTGATGATCAAATGTTTTGTATTGACATCACAACTCGTTCCCTTACAGTGGGCGGGAATTAGCTCAGTCGGTAGGGTACTAGGTTCGTAATCATCAGTTCCCAGTCAAGTCCCAATTGTGCGAGCGTTGAGATTTGAAATCTCCGCTAGCCCCAGCTTGACTTCGGTGAAAAAAGGAGATAGGCTTGCAAAGATCGCCGTCCGTTTGATGGAACATTAAGTCGTGGTCCCATCATGTACGAGAGCGCCCACCCGTGCACGCTAAAAAGCAATCTGGATGGCCTTGGCAAAAAGCTCCCTTCTGTTACCTAATAATTACTCTTCCCTTATCATTCTAAGTCCTTGAGGTCTCTGTGACTGATTGTTTGGGGTGGGGATTACTCAGTCGGTAGTGTTCCAGGCTCGTAATCTCCAGTTCCAATGTTCGTGTTCCACCTGAATCAACATTGAGATTCATTTAGCAACCCCCTCGACTTCGGTCAGTAGGGATAGTATAAAAAAATATTTGATGAATTTCCAACTTTCATCGAACTGTCTTAGAAAGACCGCCGTGGTTCCATGTGTGGGAGAGCCATATCCTGTGCACGTTAAAGAACATGCTGGATGACCTTGAAGAGGTTAACATCTATCTCCTAACAGCTATCCAGTGGATCCCCTTTCTTAACCTTCTTTGAGCCCTCATGGTCCTTGTGTAATTAGCCCGTTATATGCAAAAAATACCGCTCAGAAGTAAAAAGCCAAACTGATTATTGGAAAAATGTACTATTCAGATGTAAATAATCCAATCGTTACTACAATTTCTAGCCTATATGTATATAGTATTTATACAAATTAAATAGAATTAATTTCAAATGTAGCACTCAGAAATGCTTTTACAATAATTTTGCTGAATTTTCCTTGATCTCAATAAATTCTTCAACTTGCAATGCGCATTCCTTTGACTCTGTATATCACTGTCGCCAATTTCGATAACTTGCAAACTTAAGAAGTAGCGTTAACCTTAAGCGGTTAGTTCTTTAAGGTTATTAAAGGCATGAAATAGTATTATTATTCTCATAACTGGAACTAAAATTCATAAAGCAGTAATTTACGTAAACCGTACAAGCTAAAACGATATGGTACCATGACAGTGAACTGTGAATTTGCCCTTCAATGTTCTCCAACTGTTTGAAGTAACGGAAGAAAGGATCTATTAACCACAAGTTTCGATATATTATCTTTTTAAATGTTTATGTAGAATTTCAACTTCATGAAATTTCTCTTTCTGATTCGAAATAGATTTGCTTCCACATTATAGTGTATACTGTCCAAATGCTTTCCTAATAACTGTTAATTGAACAATAGTTTTAAGAATACTGACTTTCTGTCATATAAATGCTTTAAATTTAGCGTATAAATTGTCAAAAAAGTGACTTTATCCTTATACACTGTACTCAAAAGTCAGGTACTACCTTAATTCAATGTTTTACGTTCTAAACCAAAAGTTAATTTTCATCAGGTGTTGCTTCCATTTCGCAGTCACCTTTAACCAATAAGTATATATTTCCTCCGTTTTGCCCAATCCTACTGACTCTCTGCCCAATGCTGTTTTACCAGTTCTGTGCTCTGCGATGGATCCAGCCAGACTAGCTCTCGGTATCGCCTTTTTGTTCGTGATGGGATTACAAAAGAGCGAAGAGGCCAGTTCCTATTGGATGACCAATTATCCTCAAGTTTCGACGAAGCGTTGGAACAGTCGCAGTCCATCCCGTCGTTCCTACAGTCGCCTGATGACGTCGCCCTTTAGAAGAGCGAGAGGGTTCGAATTCGACAGTGGATGGGAACCAGCTCCAATGCAGATCGAACCAGTGTGGGAATCACCACCGCCGAAGATTTTGATTGCACAAAAACAAGATTCTTCGATGGGTGGCAAAGACAAAGAGGCTATTCTTCTTCCTTTGGTGATGCTGATCGGTCCTTTGATACTCGCAGCCGTTTTGCTTCCTTCCATCTTAGGGATGCTTAATGGGATGTTAGGATTCATGAAGTCCATGCTCATGATGTCGACATCAGCGAATCCTGCAGCAACGGCTATGAACATGGGATTTTCGCCGCTCATGAAGAAAGCGATGAAGAAAAATAAAAGAGGTTTCGTCCATCCTAATCTAGAAGAATCTTTCACCGAGGTGTGGAAATTATTTCGGGAGGCCATTGCTAATTATGATCAGATACGCAATAACCTCCTGCCTTAAAATATATAATGCTTGACTACACACAATCAATATTTATTTTTAAGATTAGGTCAAAATTATATAACGAGATGTTTTTGCTCCTGCTTCAAATTCAAATCGAATTGAAGTTTCTTTTTGTACAAACAGCAGTAGAATTAAGCTCTAAAAAGGGTATATTGTATTTTCATTAACCTTTAAAAGGGTAAGGTGAATGCAAATGCAAGAATGATGTGTACTGTGTTATCTAGTATCTACGTTATTAGGTGCTAAAAGCATATAGAATGTAGTCATTTTAAGCTTAGGAGCACTAAACTCACTCAAAAACTTATCAGCACATGAAACGAGGTGTATATCTTTCAATACTCATTCATCTTTACTCATTTCTGTATTTTATAACATATGATTTTATGAAGTGATACACCAGTTCTTTCACAATACTCATTTTTTTGCAATTTAGCAAATTGAGATTTATTAATTAATATTCAAATTATTTTCACTATACTCATTTTTGCATTTTTGCAACTCGCAATTTTTTGTTAAGTGAAGCTCAAATCTTTCTTTATACTCATTTCTACATTTTAGTAACTTATGATTTCATTATGCGATAATCAAAATCTCACTATATTCATTTCTGCATTTTGGTCACTTATGATTTTGTTAAGCGATGCTCATTTTCTTTTCATTATACTCATTTCTGCGTTTTAGTAACTTATGATTTTGTTAAGCGATGCCCAAATTCTTTCATTTTAGTCATCATTTTAGACACTTTTTCCCAGTTTTTCCATTTTAGTCACTTGTAATTTTAAATAAACGAAATTCAAATCCTTTTTTCCCTACACTCTTTTCTGTATTCCAGTAACATGTGATTTTATTATGTCACACTCAAATTCCTTACAACTACAGTAATATTAATATTTCGCATAAATTTAATCATTAGTCAGAAGTGTTATTTTAAAATAATTGAATAGCTTTTCGGGCATAAGTTTTTCGGGGATAAGTTTATCACAACCAAGATAAACCCATATTTCAAGTCACTAGAAAATATTGATTAAATTCTATATGCCAACTATTCTGACCTTACACAAAAATCGCCTTTTTCCATTTAAAAGCACTCAAACGTTAATAGTCTATTATTTCACTATTTATATTCATTAATTTAAAATTATCTCTAAGAGTTTTTTTACGGGACTTTTTGGAAAATAAGACGTTAATTCCAAACTATTTCCCACATTTACCATCAAACTTGTGATGTGCATAAGCTTTGGTAATCTATGAATATGATATATATATATATATTTCCGTATTTCAACAATTTTCATAAGTTAGTGAAGATTTCCCCGAAAAAGTTGACTTCCTATATTCCATTTTCAACTCTTCATGCAAAAAATGTGCACCAAAAAAGTTGTTCTGTTTCGCTTTATCTATTATATTACACTACGCTTTTACGTTTCCAATTGCAAAGATTATAGTATAGCAAAGTCTTATGTTGGAAATAAATAAGGTGTATGCTATAAAAATGTTAAGTGCTTTACTAGAAAGTTGGTATAAGAAATAATCCTACCACCAAATGGAACTTTCAACACAAGAATTCATGGCATATTAATGCTGAGAAGTACTTTAAAAGTAAATCATATAACAGAATAATATAACATTACATACACTAAACGTTATTTCGGTATCAAATTTACACGAAAGATTTATTAAACTCTACCTGCGACCTATTCTGCCCTTATACAGAAATCGCCTTTTCCTATTTAGAAAACCGAAAGATTAAAAGCATATTATTACAAAATATATGAATATATTCATTAATATAAAATTATCTCTAAGAGTTTTCTTCTTTTTTATTGGACATTTTGTAACGCAAGATGCTAAACGTATTTCTCCCATTTACCATCAAAAGTGTGCTGTGATTAAAATTTAGCAGTCTACGAAAATAATATATATCTCCGTATTTCAACAATTTTCATAAGTTAGCGCAGTTTTCTCTGAAAATTTGGGCTTCATATATATCATTTCCGATTTTACATGCATAAAACTATTTCGTCCAATAACAAAAACAAAAATGCTTTTGAAATAAAATAAATAAATGCATCCATCAGATGTTTCATATTCAAATCATTTATATATCATTTCGATCAAACGTTTCATACTCAGTTGTTATACGATGTAGATTTTGAAATGATTTTATTTAAAATAGTTTTTTTAGCCAACAACTAAAACTTTTCCCTCTAGTGGTTATAAAGTTGCTTTTCGTTCTGAGACATTTGTACAAATCGAGCTCCTTTTACTGTGCCAGAACTCTCATTTATGCTACTACTGTTATATTTTATCATATTCAATTATTATATATTAAAACCTTAAACAGCTCTTTGTCAGAGAAGTCTGATAGGAAGCCTGCCAGTATGTCTCATATTTTCAGTCATGATGGATGGCCTTAATAATCCTCGAAATTTTCTTAATAATTTCCCATTCCTCTCCTAACAGCTGTTCAGGGGCGGGGATGGCTCAGTCGGTAGCGCGCCAGGCTCGTAATCTGTAGTTCCCACGTTCGAGTCCCAGCTGGGTCAGCGTTGAGATTTATCTCCGCAAAATTCCCCGCCCTGCCCACGGTCAGTAGGGGACACCGCTGGGCTTGGAGAGGCCGCTGTCCGTCGGATGGGACTTTAAACTGTGGTCCCGTCTGTGGGAGAGCCATACCCTGTGCACGTTAAAGAACACGCTGGATGGCCTTGACGGGGGCTACCATCTGTCTCCCAACAGCTGTTCCAGTGGGTCCCCTCCCCCAACCTTCTCTGAGCCTTCGGGGTCCATGTGACCTGGCCATTTAGCCCATGGTGTGCAAAAAAGTGCCACTCAGAGGTAAAACAACCCAACCCAACCCTAACAGCTGTTCAATGAATACCCTTCTTCTTGTGACTACCTCTTGTGTCTTTCTTCTTGTAACCTGTTCATTTAGCCCACTGTCTCTGTAAAAACTGTTAATATGAGATAAAATATCGCAACTCTGTTCGCCATTTCGATAATTACTAACCCAAACCCACCCAAACCAAAACCTCCTGTATTATCCAAGCCTGAGCACTACAGTAATAGAAAAATGTTTTAAATAGTTATTTTAAGAATTGTTCTCTAAGTTTCAACTGGAGTTATTAATTTAAAAAAATTGGTAATCAATTTTAAAATATTCGTAAATATTGCTATAAATTAAACGGATGAAAACTGAGCGTGAGTTCAAAAATAATACTTAACAATTATAATTCTAAAATAATGTAATTTATTTCAAAAGTATGAATGAACACATTTATATAAACTAAATTTAACCAACACAAATCTTCATCAGTATGAAAATAAACCTTCAAAAGAACATAGCACTTTTTTACTATTCATACAAAGAGATTTTCCTCTATAATTCTTACCATCTCCATTCAAAGCATAAAATAAAACTTTTTACAACATTCGATAAATGGCACAATGATATTTGTGAACAAACCTGCAACCTAACGAGAATATCTTTACCAATTCCTAAACAAACTAAATAACTATATACTAAAAGACTTCCTTTCAAAGTTTTGTCTTCAAGTACTCCAAAACTGCGGCTAAGTAAACTGGTTTCTCAAAACCAATGCTTTTCAGGCGTTGATCACCATGCACAAGATGATAAATTCTTCTGTTTCTTACTCGTTCACTAACAAAATTCACACTAATAAACTTATTTAACCTCCCAGGCACACAACAAATAAAAATATTTCTTCTTTACTCTATAGTGCACAGACAAGCAAAATACTATAAAATAAAAGCACTATAGTGCACAGACAAAGACAAGCTACGTTTTCCTTCACACAAAAATCTTCCTAATTACAACTTTCTTATTCTTTATTTCTAAGTTAAGTTCATTTGAAGTGGTTGGTGACGTAATTCTCACGCTGTTGTTCACGCGAGCATCAAGACTACACAGGACATCACATTTTCATTGTTGCTCGTTCATCTGTCGTAACAATATTTTACAAAAGTCCTAATTAGTAAATACATTTATCTTATTTAGTTTAAATATAAATATATTTTAGTTGAATTGTAGCCAAATTAAATCGCTTAAATTTTATGCAAATTTAATTTCGTTTTTTCTTCCCTCCTTTTAGTCAACGGCTTTCCATGCATGGTATATTTTAAACATCATAAAATCTCATAGAGTAATGCAGTGTCGCGAAACCAATTTTCAATTCTTCATATTAGAGACATTAAAAATTTTAAAATAATTATAATCATTTGAAGATCAAATTAAAATTTTAATGCTATTTGGAATGAAAAACATTACACATAATTCGTTAAAATCAAGATTGTTGAATGGCATCATTATAAATGCTAAGAGTGATTCATTTAATGGAAGCGAGGAAAAAATATTTTCCTAACCAAATGCTGAATGATACTATTTTTAATTACTAAAGACTGATTAAAAAGTTCAATTTATAACCGAAAGAAATTTTATTTTCTTTTAATAATTTTTTTTCGCAATTACGAGAAAACTGAAAATTTTAAATTCAGACTGAGCTCGAGTACAACAAGGATCGGACCTAAACTCATCTCTCATACACTCATAGTTGCTCTAATTACCTCTCAGCTACATTTTAAAGTGCATAATTATTACCTCAGTAGTAAGAAATTTTATTTATATTTTTCTAAAACTCATTTCATAACAATCTTATTATGCAAATATTTTAATAAAGTATTCAGTTAAAATTTCTAGCGGTAGTTATTTGTAAGTAGCTTTGTTCTTTATCTTCCTTCAAATTGATTAAAAATTCATTTAGTGTAATGCTTATTATAAAAATATTATTCACTAATATAATAAAAATTAGTACAATAAATATATAGCACTACCAAACATATTTAGACTCAATTGTGATTTTAATATGAAACGTTTGAGCTTTAATTAGATCGAAGACATTTTGGAAGTATCGCAATGCATCAGATGAGACCTAATCCATGGTAACCTATACAATCCCTGTGCAAATCCTAATACTAATGCATGTTAAACAATATGCTGGATGGCCTTAATAATCTTCGAAATATTCTTAATAATTTTCGATTCTTCTCCCTAGCAACTGTTCAATTAATACCATTCCCCCTACCAAGGACCACCCCGTACTTTGGATTTCTTATGACTTATCCATTTAGCCCATTGTGTCCATAAAAAGAGTTGATATGAGATATACCGTAATATCCCAACTCTGTTGAATAAGCAGTGTTTTTTTTTTAGAATAACCTATTCAACATTTAGTATATTTCCCAATAGATTTAGTTTCATTAAATTCATTGTTCGGGATTTAATTATTTTTATAACATCGACTTTTGGTGTTTAAAATTTTTGAAAGGAAGAAAATATCATTGCATTTGAAATGTTATTTTTTTGTTAAATGAAAACATTTTTACCCATAGAGCGTTTTATGCAGCATTCTTTTTATTGTAAAAAGGATTGCATTACGAAATTCATAACCATTCATATAATATGAATATACTTGGTGCATGTTGACAAAATTTATGAAACCTGCTTTCCCAGCTGATTGAATAAATTAATTTTGTTTCCTAAGGTAAAGAAGATAAATTCGGATTTTCTGAGATGAAATGTGATCAATGAATTAGTGGGTTGATCCTATGAAAATTGAATTAGAAAATATTAAAAAATTTGTGCAATTCAAACAGAAATAACAATATTCAAAACCTCAGAGAAATCCACACAGCAAACAGGTTTTGAAACCAATTTTGCTCAACTTTTTATTAGCTTATGGTTTATATTATATTTAAAATGCGCTGTAGAATTTGCCTATTAGACAACAATGATATATTTCTTTTTTATTTTCTTATTTTAGAATCAATTATAAGGATGTTAGTAGTATTATGTTAATTTCATTTTCAATATGCATTAGTTGGTCAATATTTTTTCAAATGAATCTACTTACACATTATTTATTACTGACTTTTATTTTCTTTGTCATGTAATATTCAATGCAATTTTAGCTTTGTTAGTAACAGATGTTTAATAAATAGTTGCTTTCTTAATAATTTGTAAATTGTTATCATATGAGCAAATGGAATATTACTGTTGCATTTATGGCTATAATATTATTTATTTATTTATTTATTTATTTATTGTAACTTAATAAATATATATTCGCAAAAATTTTAAGTCTGTTTTTTTGTCTCTGACATTTGTTTATTTTCATTTTACTCAGAGGTTCATAAACGATTTTAGCATCGGACCGGATAGAAAAATGGCATTTTTCCTGAGGGACAATCGTTGGGAGAGGGGTGTATATAGAAAATGTTTAACTGTGCTTATTACATTTTACTTGTGATGTTTATAGCCACAAATCAATAAGAAAAGAAATATATTAATAAAAAGTTTATTTTAACGTCAAAATTAAAGCTAACTTGTCGAAGCAGTATGGGAAAGAAGAGACTCGATCCAGAAAAGATCTGCTGAATGATTTGGTTTCAATATTTTTAGTTAGTTCTATGATGCTCTTCAAATTTTCGTCTTTCGCTTTATTAAAAGACCATTCACTTTACTAGAATCAAGTGAGGAAAATTATTCTATATTTTTTCAATTTTTTTTGCGCCCGGATAAAATTGTTAAAAAAGTAGATTTGTGAACACCTAATTTAAAAAAAAAACTAATCATCGCTGCGTTGTTTTCTTAATCGCATTACTAATATATAACTTCAGAATACATTTTGTTTTAAATTTCAGAGATTATTACCTTTCATCGCTTTTCATTAATATCGCTTGATTGAAAAAATTGCCTTTCATGTTACTCGAGTTTTCTATGTCTTAGTTGGATTGGGCCGTTTTACCACTGAGTGGACATTTTGCATACAAGGGCTAAATGGGGGCGGGGGTGGCTCAGTCGGTAGCGCGCCAGGCTCGCAATCTGTAGTTCCCAGGTTCGAGTCCCAGCTGGGTCAGCGTTGAGATTTATCTCCGCAAAATTCCCCGCCCTGCCCACGGTCAGTAGGGGACACCGATGGGCTTGGAAAGGCCGCCGTCCGTCGCATGGGACGTTAAGTCGTGGCCCCGTGTGCGGGAGAGCCATACCCTGTGCACGTTAAAGAACACGCTGGATGGCCTTGACGGGAGGCTACCATCTGTCTCCCAACAGCTGTTCCAGTGGGGCCCCTCCCCCAACCTTCTCTGAGCCTTCGGGGTCCTTGTGACCTGGCCGCTTAGCCTATGGTGTGCAAAAAAGTGCCACTCGGAGGTAAAACAACCCAACCCAAGGGCTAAATGTCCAGCTCACAAATACCCATCGGATGAACGGCGATCTTTTGAAGCCCATCAAGTACACCGAAGGTTCAGAGAAGGTTGGGGAAGGGGACCCACTGGACAGCTGTTAGGAGACAGATGGTAGTTTCCCGTCAAGGCCATGCAGCATGTTCTTTAACATCCAAAGGGTATGGCTTTCTCGTGCACAAAGCGCCACGGCTTTACATCCCATCAGACGGAAGGCATACTTTACAAGCCCAGCGGTGTCCGCTATAGACCGAGGGTAGGGTGAGGAATTTTGCGGACATAAATCTCAACACTGATCCAGTGTGACTGGAACCGGAAAACTGCATATTTACGTGACTGGCGTGCAACTGAGTAAGCCACCCTCTCTCAACAATTCATTAATTGATGAGGCACTGTTGATCTGGATGTCGAGAGGGTAAAATAAAGTAGCGTGCAACCGACTAAGCCACCCCCTCCCAACAATTCATTAATTGATGAGGCACTGTTGAGCTGGATGTCGAGAGTTTAAAATAAAGTGACGTGCAACCGACTAAGCCACCCCCTCTCAACAATTCGTTAATTGATGAGGCACTGTTGAGCTGGATGTCGAGAGGGTAAAATAAAGTGACGTGCAACCGACTAAGCCACCCCCTCTCAACAATTCGTTAATTGATGAGGCACTATTGAGCTGGATGTCGAGAGGGTAAAATAAAGTGACGTGCAACCGACTAAGCCACTCCCTCTCAACAATTCATTAATTGATGAGGCACTGTTGAGCTGGATGTCGAGATGGTAAAATAAAGTGACGTGCAACTGACTAAGCCACCCCCTCTCAACAAATCGTTAATTGATGAGGCACTGTTGAGCTGGATGTCGAGAGGGTAAAATAAAGTGGCGTGCAACCGACTAAGCCACCCCCTCTCAACAATTCGTTAATTGATGAGGCACTATTGAGCTGGATGTCGAGAGGGTAAAATAAAGTGACGTGCAACCGACTAAGCCACTCCCTCTCAACAATTCATTAATTGATGAGGCACTGTTGAGCTGGATGTCGAGATGGTAAAATAAAGTGACGTGCAACTGACTAAGCCACCCCCTCTCAACAATTCGATAATTGATGAGGCACTGTTGAGCTGGATGTCGAGAGGGTAAAATAAAGTGGCGTGCAACCGACTAAGCCTCCCCCTCTCAACAATTCATTAATTGATAAGGCACTGTTGAGCTGGATGTCGAGAGGGTAAAATAAAACAAGAGTGTGCAGCTGATTGTCCACTAATAAGTTTTGTCCAACCCACGGATGAACGTAGATGTACAATTGATATTTTTGTGTATTTGAAAATTGACATTTAATTTAATGCAGTTTTTAATTTAGGTTTATTCTTCAAGATAAACTATAAGGAAGTTTCTGAATTCAATCAGCACGTTGTAGATGTAAGCAGCAAAATTGCTCAGTTATTTCAGTTTTTTGCTAAGATGTAATCGAAGTGGTGCATCAAATGTTCTGCCTATTCTTCCTAAGGGGTTGCCACGAAATAGAAAAATAGCCATCCCGTCATTTTTATTATCGAAAAATAACGGTCTGGATCAACAAATATTAGTTAAACTATTATTTCTGTAAAAAAGATTGATTCAAAAAATCAAAAATTCAATTTAACTTTTCTCAGCAGAACGTTTTGTTAAAATTCAATATAGTTCTTACATAACGTTGCAGTAAATATTGTTACGACAGATGAGCGTGCTACAATGAATTTATTATAAACCCGTCATGAACGCTCGCATGTGCTTCAGCGTGAGAATTACGTCACCAACGACATCGAACCATTTGATGGAAATAATATGGAAAAAAGTTGTGTTATGAAGCGCAATAAGGAAATGTAGTTAGTCTAAGTTTTTACGTGAGAAAATAATCTAAAGAAGAAGTATTTTATGTGGTGAGTGCGTAATTAGTGTAGAATTTTGTTAGTAAAACTAATAAGAAAAGACAAAGGATTGTTTAAGTTGAAGTGAAGGTTATACAAGAAATATGGCAATCAAAATGAATAAGTAATATGTTAGTCGAGTAGGCAGAGCTGGTATTAACTTTTCTGTAAGAAAAGTTCATCTCTTGGTGCATAATTACATTTAGTTGTTTGCAAGATTTGGTAAGGTTTTTCTCAATATATTGTAGATTTGTTCACATATATGATAAACACTGGATGAATTTAGTTTGTTTAAATGATTTCATCCATAATTTTGTAATAAATTACATTGTTTTAGAATTATCATTGTTACATACCAGTGGTTCTCAACCTTTTATGCTTCGCAAACCACCTGGAAATGTGTATGTAACTGGCGTACCCCTTGTATAGATAAATAAAACTATAGTTATAGTATGAAAATGGGAATAAAATAAAGCATATATATATATAACATCATTAAATTTGTATTCATACATATATCGATAAACACAAAAAAAGTGACATACACGATTTAACAAATCTTATAAAATTATAAATATTTTACTGGGTAATCATTGAAATGGTGGCTCAGTCGGTAGCGCGCCAGGCTCGTAATCTGTAGTTCCCAGGTTCGAGTCCCAGCTGGGACTCGAACCTGGGAAGCATTAAGATTTATCTCCGCAAAATTCCCCGCCCTGCCCACAGTCAGTAGGGGACACCGATGGGCTTGGAAAGGCCGCCGTCCGTCGGATGGGATGTTAAGCCGTGGCCCGTGTGCGGGAGAGCCATACCCTGTGCACATTAAAGCAACACGCTGGATGGCCTTGACGGGAGGCTACCATCTCTCTCCCAACAGCTTTTCCAGTGGGTCCCCTCCCCAACCTTCTCTGAGCCTTCGGGGTCCATGTGACCTGGCCATTTAGCCCATTGTGTGCAAAAAAGTGCCGCTCAAAGGCAAAACAACCCAAATTGAAATGGTTGCGCTTGTTCACGCTTGCATAGTTCATCAATGGTTGGGGTTATCTTGCTAAGATAGAGTCGTAAATCATCTTCAACATCCAGCCTGTGGCTATATTTGTTTTTTAAACCAGTTTTATAGAAATAAGTTGTTGTGAAAGGTAACAAATATTTGACTGCAATTCTTGACAAAATTTTATGTGTTGAGGCGTAATTAGTGTAGAAAATTCTTACATTTTGGATTGGAGGGAGAGATTCATTCCAAAAAGTAACTGGTTAGTTTTTTTTTTTTTGAATGGAGTGGAGGAGGAATCGATATTCATTCTCCACTCCAATCCAAAAAAAAACTAATCAATGCCTTTTTGGAATGAATGCTTTTTAAACTGTTGTCACAAGATATCTCAATCAACTCTTCCTTATTGGATAATGGAAGCTTACATTTTTCCAAATCAAATGTGAAGGGGTCACGAATCCATTCTTGCGTTTCATCAGGGGGTGGAAAATATTGCCTTATAAGAGTTTTAAGAGTGGTTAAGTGAACGATTATTTGTTGTCTGATGTCTTCAAAGTCTGCAATTGTTTGCTCATTTTTTTAAGAAATGAATCTAGTCTCTGAAATTGGTCACAGCTCTTTTTCTTTTAATTCCGTTTTCCAAGAGAGAATTTTTTTTGTCATGGTCTCTGTTTTCTTCTCAACATAGAACACATCAACATTGTCACCTTGCAATGATAAGTTCAAAATAATAATTTTTTTTTTCAAAAATATCAGCTAAATATGCTAACCGTAGAACCCATTTTAAGTCTTGTAGTCTCAAAGAAAGTGTAACTAGTAAATGAAAAAAAAAGGCGTACTTAACTGTGGAGTTCAAATAAACGGGCAAAGAACATTTCCTCGTGACAACCAACATACTTTTGTGTTAAACAGCAATCTCTTATGCAGGCTATCCATTTCTTCACACATAATTGAAAAAAGTCGAGACTTCAAAGGTCGGGTTTTGATGAAATTAACCATTTGTACACTTTCATCCAGAACTCTTTTCAAATCATCAGGGAGAAATTTAGCTATCAGCGCTTTACGGTGAAGACAACAATGAGTGAACTTACATTCTGGTGCAACTTGTTTTATACGACCTGCTAGTCCTGTGATATAACCACTCACTGCGTTTGCTCCATCAGTACATACAGAAATACAATTTTTTCATTCAAGGTTGTTTTCGGCAAAAAATGAATCAATCATATTAAAAATATCCTCACCCGTAATAGAAGTTTTGAGATGCTTACAAAATAAAATATCTTCAGATATTGCATCCTGCAATTTTCCACGCACAAAGACAAGTAATTGAGCTGGCCCAACTACGTCTGTCGACTCACCCCTTGTATGGCAAACCATGGGCTACGTTGAATAGCTTGAAGGATTTGGTCCTTAATATTACAGAACATATCTTTAATTCTCCTGGAAACTGTGTCGTTTGACAAAGGAATGGTTCTGACTAGGTTCGCCTCTTTTTGACCAAACATGCAAGAAGCTA
Source organism: Ryuthela nishihirai (assembly GCA_038380435.1). Lineage (NCBI taxonomy): Eukaryota > Metazoa > Arthropoda > Arachnida > Araneae > Heptathelidae > Ryuthela > Ryuthela nishihirai. Next base: position 35,905,637 of record JAWZYU010000002.1, on the reverse strand, counting down.
TTTCTTCCGCTGCTGGAAGAATGAGTGACTCGCCTATTGTGTGAGCCTTTCCGGCTTTGGCAATTTGAAGGCTTACTTTGTAAGACGCTTTAAATGTACTTTCATTTTCTTCTACAGTAGAAAAATGCTTAATTATGGTTTTTCTACTATTCAAGTCTTTCAAAAGACGTTCAAAATAGCTTAAGAGCTTATTTTTAAGTGCTCATGTTTCGTTTCAAAGTGTCGCCGTAAAAGAGACGGTTTCATAGACTTTTTTTACAGGACTTCAGAGCAAACCACGCACTGTGAATTTGGTTTACTAAATTTTCTGTCCATGCAAAGCCAAATTGTAAATATGATTCAAGATATTTACGTTTTTTAAATTTTTTATCACTTGATTGTTTAACATTTAACGTTCTTTTAGCTACTGCTGAATCCAACTCTTACTCACATGGGATGATGACGTAGTTGTAGATGTAGAAGCAATCGGCTCCGGTTCCCCGCTACTTTTCTTCTTAATTATCCATTTATACATATTTCAAGGCGTTTAGAAACACGTTCATTTAACTTCACAGTAAACTGAAGACTAAAAATAACTTTAAGCGCAGGAAGTGAAATAAATCACAACAAATACATAGAGCAGTAAGAAGGCACATTCACTCACTCAGAATGGATGTTTTGACTTGGCCATGATCTGTTTGGGTAGGATCGGCTCTCAGGTAGGGAAAGGAGGATTGACAAACGTGTACAGACATGAACTACAGCGCCGCGCTTCGTCATTCAGTTCTCAGAAATTAATCAGTAGCAGTGTTGCCAACTTAGCGACTTTTTTACTACATCTAGCGACTTTTGAGCTCTCTCGGCGTACCCCAAAACATTTTACCGCGTACCACACATTGAGAACCCCTATTCTATGCAATAATACCCCTCTTCCCTTCTGTTGTCATCTATCAGACCCCCACATCTCCCTCCCCCCTACAGCACTCCCACTCCGCGGGGATTTCCCGGTGGCAAGCAATAAAACCATTAAGACTGCTGTCCTCATGACTGGCTACCTGGAGCCCATGGGCAGATACCATACCCTGTGCACGTTAAAGAACACGCTGGATGGCCTTGACGGGAGGCTACCATCTGTCTCCCAACAGCTGTTCCAGTGGGTCCCCTCCCCCAACCTTCTCTGAGCCTTCGGGGTCCATGTGACTTGTCCATTTAGCCCATGGTGTGCAAAAAAGTGCCGCTCAGAGGTAAAACAACTCAACTCAACTTTGAATCTTTAAAAAAATTAAACTACAGATATCATACAGAGAGAAGTTTGGGATAAATTATAATGGAGGAAAAATTCTACGAAATTAAAAACAGAGAAAAGAAAAAAACTCAAACAAAAATGCTTATATATCTGTCAGGACAATTTTCCAAAGAACTCCCGTTCTGTAGTAAGATTAATCTTATTATTTCTTTTTCGTCACGAAACGCTAAACAACAAATTCAGGAGAAAAACGTGGTAAAATTTAAAATCGAATTCGGACAACTTTTCAAGTTCTGTTAATATGAACGTCAAACCAGACGATCGTTCTAACAAATGTCATTTGGGTCAATCTGAAGTTATTCACCCTCCGGAACCGGGAAATATTTACCATTATCTATTGATTGATAATAAGCTCAGAATCTCTTTTCCATCATCATGCGCTGGTATGGCTCTCTTCTACACTGCGCTACTAATTAAACATCCCATTCTGACGTACGTTCGGAAGAGGGGGGGAAGGTCAGTCGTCAACACGCCAAGCTCGTAATCTGCAATTCCCAGGTTCTGTTCACACCTGGATTATGGTTGAGATTTATTTTCGCTAGCCCCGCCCTGCACGCAGTGATAAAGGAGACACCGATTGGCTTGGAAGAGCCATCGTCCGTCGGATGGACGTTAAGCCATGCTGCCAAGTACAGAAGATCTCCACCCTGTGCATGTTATGGAACATGCTGTGTGGCACTGACAGCAGGTTACCATCTGTCTCATAACAGCTGTACAGTGGGTCTCCTTCTCCTTCGGGGCGGGGGTGGCTCAGTCGGTAGCGCGCCAGGCTCGTAATCTGCAGTTCCCAGGTTCGAGTCCCAACTGGGTCAGCATTGCGAGTTCCCAGCCCTGCCCAGTAGGGGACACCGACGGACTCCGTCCGTCAGATGGGACGTTAAGCCGTGGCCCCGTGTGCGGGAGAGCCATACCGTGTGCACGTTAAAGGATGCCTTGACGTGAGACTCTGGATGGTCTTGACGGGGGGGTTACCATCAGTCTCCCAACAGTTGTTCCAGTGGGTCCCCTCCCCCAACCTTCTCTGAGCCTTCGGGGTCCATGTGACCTGGCCATTTAGCCCATGGTGTGCAAAAAAGTGCCGCTCAGAGGTAAAACAACCCAACCCCTTCTCCTTACCTTCTCTGAGACTTTGGAGTCCCAGTGATCAGGTCATTTATCCCATTGTGTGCAAAACAGTTGTCGCCCAGAGGTAAGACAATCCAACAACCGACGGACGTTGTTGTAACTTCTAGACAAACGGTCTCCAGGTCATCTTCTTGCACAGGCAAATGCAGGGGCCCGCGATTTTTGGGACCATATTCATTACCACATATCGTGACCAGAGCGGATATTCCTGCGTAAAGTGCGATATTTTGATTTTGCGTAGGGACCCAGGTAAGACTTAAAATGACCCTGTCAGTCTCGCTTTCTTACTACTGACTAGTGGTGGTTAAAGGTTGAAAATCGCAAAATCATCTACAACGAGGAGTCGAATTATAAAGAATTCGGTTACGAATCTGTCACACTGCAAGTGAGCTAATCTCCTCCCATATTCATCTAGGGCAGGCATGTCAAACACGCGGCCCGCCGGGAACTGTTCTGCGGCCCTCCAAGATTGATAACCAATACGTTTGTTTAACTTTTGGCAACACTGGATTCTTTAATTAAAATTATAAGTACGTACACGGTACATGAATTAAATAAACGTATTTCAGAAAACATTTCCATCATTATATAAGGGAATAAAAGCTATGCTTCATCTTTATTTCCATTTGTTTTTTTTTTTTGTTTTGCGGCCCGCGATTTAATATATAATATTTAATATGGCCCTCGGTGGTTAACGAGTTTGACATGCCTGATCTAGGGTGTTGTTGTACAGACCAGTCGGTCGGTTCTGCTGTAACTATTGACATAACTTTTTACCTGTTTGTAATCTGCTGCAAAGCAATTAAGAAGATGCACTTCGTAAAGTTTGAATTTGAAGCACTAAGTTTCATAAAACTTATAAGCTCCCGCAAGAATGGAACCTTTCGAAAGTAGCAAAATTTATTCTTTTCGTTTAGTTTATGTAGCATGTAGCATAAGTATGATTTTCGAAGTACTAGGATAAGTGATCCCCTAACCTTCTCCATCTGAGAGTATCCAAAAAGTGGCATGAGCCGCAAAGGACAATAAAAGAATCACCAAAGGATGAGCCCCAAGGAGCAGAATAACTATGATAAATGTGGTATATTTGTGTGCTAGACCAAAAAGGTTTCCTGATCGAAAACCAATGGTCTAGCCCTCTTGAATCTGCTCATAGTATCATGATCATACTTTAAAATGTTAGTAATGAAATCGTGAGGATTCGTGTCCACAGCTTCTAAGAATTTCGTAGAGATCTGCTTTATATGGGTGTAAATATGTTAGACACCTAAATCCCCATGTATTTGTCTGTTGGTCACAAACCATGAGGCATTTACGGCCTGTCTCAAGATTTCATTTTGATACATCTGGAGTTTCTTAATATTTGCCTTTGTCGTGATAGCCCATATGGGGGCTGCATATGTTATAACAGGTCTAAGAACTGTATGGTATAGTAATAACTTATGGTCAATGGAGAGGATGGAATTCCTCCCCATCAATGGTCCAAGTTGCTTTTTGCAGAACGTTTTCAATGTGCTTGTCCCATCTGAACTTACTATGTAAGGTAACGCCCAGATGCTTAACAGATTTCTGCCAGTTAAGTGGAGTATCGAAATAGATGAGAGTCTGGGGTTAGTGACTCTTTTGGCCATAAATAAAACTGAAGCACTTTTCTCAACATTGATTCCAATCTTCCATTTGCTGTACAATTGCTCTATCTTATCCAGGCCTTGCTGTAATCTATTAATAGCAATAGATGCTCTCAGCGAAGGTGAGAGAAGATCAATGTCATCTGCATACGTAGCAGTAGTGATCCTGTCAATAATAGTATAATCATAAAGGTAAATAGAAAAGAGCACTGGCCCAAGAAGGGAGCCTTGTGGTACTCCAGCTTCGATGGGATGAATAGTAGAAAGGCTGTTTTTAATCTGTACTTGAAATGTACGATTGTTAAGATATGACTGTATAAATTGGATAACTCCTGATGGAACCTCAGCCCTGACAAATTTGTACAATAAACCATCTACCCAAACCTTGTCAAAAGCTTTTGCCACATCAAGGAAGACTGAGGCAACCGTTTCCTTTTTATTCAAGGATTCAGCAATCTTCTCAACGACACGGAAGATTTGATGCTCAGTGGACATCTTCTTTCTAAAGCCGAATTGCGAATCTGGTATGATGTGGTTCTGATTAAGAAAGTCAGAGAGTCTATTTGAGAATTACCCACTCAAGCAGCTTGCCCAGACAAGAGAGTAAGCTGATTGGGCTGTAACTTTGTGGAAACTTGGATTTTTCCTTGGCTTTAGGATCATTCTGACATGAGCATTCTTCCAGATATTCGGGATCCGTGTCTGATTGTTTAGTACATAAAATTTGGTAGTTTGTTTATAAATTTAACCAATATATATTTTTTAAATATTAAATTAAAAGATATAAGTGTTTGATGAAAAAAAGAAGCATTAATATAGTGAAAATATAAATTCTAAATAAATTAATTTAATTCTATTATTAAATATACATTTAGATATTGTTGTAAAATGAATCTATTATTATAGTTAAGAGAACGAAAACTTCATGGGTGAACTAGAGGTTAAAGTTAATTTTACCTACAATATTTACCATGATAGAAATATTAAATTTCTTATCTGGGTGGCATCTATATAACTTTCGTAAAACAATATTATCTTCGACAATTTCTTAGGTATAAAAAAAACGTCAGTTTTAATTATATCTGGTTGATAGGCAAGAGATATGAGAAACTATATATAGGGTGAGGCAAAAATCACTTGACAGTTGGGTTGGGTTGTTTTACCTCTGAGCGGCACTTTTTTGCACACCATGGGCTAAATGGCCAGGTCACAAGGACCCCGAAGGCTCAGAGAAGGTTGGGGGAGGGGACCCACTGGAACAGCTGTTGGAAGACAGATGGTAGCCTCCCATCAATGCCATCCAGCGTGTTCTTTAGGGTATGGCTCTTCCAGGGGTCTTCTTTCACAGGGTATGGCTCTCCCGCACACGGGGCCACGGCTTACGTCCCATCCGACGGACGGCGGCCTTTCCAAGTCCATCGGTGTCCCCTACTGACCGTGGGCAGGGCGGGAATTTTGCGGAGATAAATCTCAACGCTGACCCAGCTGGGATCACTTGACTGATACCGAACATCCATTGTAAAGGTTGGGATAATATATCTATCTATGCATATTAATTATTATTAATTGATTTTGCTACTAGTTTACTCGTTTACTTATTTTTTTATTTGCTATTGAACTACAGATTTGTATTATACCTTGAATTATGCCAAGAATATTAAATAAGAATGAAAGACTGTGATTAAACATTACTGGAAATCAGAAAACGCCGAGAATGTGCGTCGAGCATGGCAACAAAGATATCAGACTCCTCCACCATCCTCTCAAGCAATTTATACCTTGCGAGATAAGATGGATGCTACTGGATCTATCTTAGATGCACCACGTTCTAGTAGGCTCGTGACAGGGACACCTGAGGAGAATAAAGCTGTCGTTTCTGAGTGTTTTACGCAAAACACCAAAAAATCAACCCATCGTGCTTCTCTAGAACTGGTCATTAGTCAAAGATCAGCATTAAATATGCTAACAGAGTAATCATTCCAAACCATATATTCCATGATTATTGCATGGGTTGCTTGAAGATGATTCCGATCGTAGATTCGTTCTATTTGTTGCGATCTTTGCAACTACGGCAATTCCCGATTCCGCCTATACGACGCTACCAGTTATGAAAAGCAGTGCTATCTAGAGCCGGGGGCAAGGAATACGCCCTATACGCGCACCTCAACCCCGGACTCACATGGCAGCAGTCCTATAAAAGGAAAGCTAACCACCGGAAGAAACCTAACTTTAATCTATTCCCCGGTTAGCCATGAACAAGGATATATAGATCCAAGTTCGCTCGGCGTCCGGGGTGGAGACTCTTAGTAAGACCTAGACTTTGAGGACTCGCCCTACTGGGGCACAAATCTTTTCAGAAGAGTCCTCGAACAGCCCACCCAGAATTATTATATATTCCCAGAATTATTATATAATTATTAATATATAACAGAATATAAATTCTAAATATATTAATTTAATTCTATTATTAAATATACATTTAGCTATTGTTATAAAATGAATCTATTATTATAGTTAAGAGAATGAAAATTGATTGGTAAGGAAAACTGATTGGTCAGGTCTCAGACGCTGTCACCAACCAACCGGCCAGGGAACCGGTCGGCAGCATCGTCGACCTCGGTTGGCTTTGGCAATGCTCCAGCCGGGGAAACAATCCGGCCGGCAAAGCCTTCAGCCGGTTTGCTAGGCCCTAGGCCCCCCCCCCCCCCCCCCCCAACGCCAAGGTGGTCCCCTATTGGGGGGTCCGATCGTAGATTATAGTTCTGCGAAGTTTCGTTCAATGAATTAAATGAACATGTCGATTTGCTGCAACACATCATCTGGTCAGATGAAGCTACAGTCGCTCAAAAAAATATCCGAACACTGTGGTTGATTAGAGAATTCAGAAAAAATATCCGGCAACGATTTGGTCACGTGACACGAAGGTTGCCAGATCACTAATTTCTAAAAAAATCGTTGCCGGATATTTTTTCTGAATTCTCTAATCAACCATAGCATTCGAATACTTTTTTGAGCGACTGTACCTTCCACCTATCTGGACACGTAAATAGGTACAACTCTGCGTATTACGACAACACTAATCCTCGCGTGACCATTGAAATTCAACTAAAGCAAACAGACATTAATGTGTGAGGAGCAATTTCTGCATCTGATGTTATTGGACGATATTTCTTTAATTGAACAGTAACAGGAGCGTCTTATATGGAAATGTTGAGAACATATCTCCTACCATAACTGTAACAGCGTGCCGATTTTGATGAACTTTGCTTTCAGCAAGATTATGCACTCCCTCATTTTGCTGTTGAAGTAAGAAATTTCCTGGATGCGAACTTTCCTAATCACTGGATAGGTCGTCGAGGAAGCGTAGAATATCCCGCAAGATCTCTTGACTTAACACCGATGGATTTCTTCTTTTGGAGGACAGTGAGAGACATAGTTTATAGCAGAAAGCCAAGCACTGAATATATCAGGCTTTATGTTTCAGATGCATTTACTTCCCATAAATGCCGACTTACTCTTTTGCAATCGTGTCTGCATGGCTATTAAAGACAGATTACACTAGTGTGTAAATGCTGATGGTAATCAGTTTGAACATTTGCAACTCTTTGTAAAATGTAACTGTACTTCGGAGTTTTATTTTATTTTATAAATAAATAAAATAAATACCCCCTCAAGCAGCTGCTTGCCACAGAGGTCTGACAGGAGCCTGTCAGTTTATATGCCATAGTCGAAGGTCTGAGAGGATGGCAAAACCTCAGCAGAAAAACAACACGCACAACCATGCCTTACCCGGGGCTCGAACCCAGATCCCTTAGATCAGTAACCAAGCGTGCTAACCACTCGGCCATGGGACGACATTGTATTAATAAATATATCTAATCGTCAAATGACTTTTGCCTCACCCTGTATAGAGTTCTGTATACAGTTGACAAAAATATTGATCAGCTTTAAGATGATGCACATAGCCAATCAGTCGCAGGAACCTCCTTTGGCTCCGTCCGCTGTTGAAAAAGCCAGAAGGCATCATTAACTGATCATTCGTTACCTTACGAAATGATGAATCGGAAAAAAAATCAGGAATTGAACGATGATTGACAGATTGGGTTGTTTTACCTCTGAACGGCACTTCTTGCACAAATGGTCTAGGGGCGTGGGTGGCTCAGTCGGTAGCGCGCCAGGCTCGTAATCTGTAGTTCCCAGGTTCGAGTCCCAGCTGGGACAGCGTTGAGATTTATCTCCGCAAAATTCCCCGCCCTGCCCACGGTCAGTAGGGGACACCGATGGGTTTGGAAAGGCCGCCGTCCGTCGGATGGGACGTTAAGCCGTGGCCCCGTGTGCGGGAGAGCCATACCCTGTGCACGTTAAAGAACACGCTGGATGGCCGTGACGGGAGGCTACCATCTGTCTCCCAACAGCTGTTCCAGTGGGTCCCCTCCCCAAACCTTCTCTGAGGCTTCGGGGTCCATGTGACCTGGCCATTTAGCCCATGGTGTGCAAAAAAGTGCCGCTCAGAGGTAAAACAACCCAACCCAACAAATGGGCTAAATGAATAGGTCACAAGGATCCGAGTCTCATAGAATGTTGGGGGAAGGGACCGACTGGAGAGCTGTTAGGATACATATGGTAGCCTCCCATCAAGGCCATCCACAGTATTCTTTAACGTGCACTGAGTATGACTCTGCCCACACAAGGAGCCGCGGCTTAACATTCCATCCGATGGACTGCGGTCTTTCCAAACCCACCGTTTCTCTTGTAGTGACCGAGGGCAGAACGAGGAGTTTTGCGGAGATAAATCTCAACGCTGATACAGGTGGGACCCGAACCTGGGAACTGCAGATTACAAGCCTGGAGCGCGCTACCGAATGAGTCATACCTGCCCCCTGATTGAAAGGTTACGTAATGTTACGTTTAAAGACATCACAACCCATCCATGTCCACAACCCAAGCAAACTACCTGGTTGCATACATTAACTTAAACGCAGTGCCCCTCAACTTTTTTGAGTTCACGACAAGCTTTTCGGGGCGGGGGTGGCTCAGATGGTAGCGCACCAGGCTCGTAACCTGTAAGTTCCCAGGTTCGAGTCCCAGCTAGGTCAGCGTTGAGATTTATCTCCGCAAAATTAGCCGCCCTGCCCACGGTCAGTAGGGGACACCGCTGGGCTTGGAAAGGCTGCCGTTCGTCGGATGGGACGTTAAACCGTGGCCCCGTGTACGGGAGAGCCATACCCTGTTAAAGTTAAAGAACACGCTGGATGGCCTTGACGGGAGGCTACCATCTGTCTCCCAACAGCTGTTCCAGTGGGTTCCCTGCCCCAACCTTCTTTGAGCCTTCGGGTCCATGTAACCTGGCCATTTAGCCCATGGTGTGCAAAAAAGTGCCGCTCAGAGGTAAAACAACTCAACAACCCAACCCACGACAAGCTTTTCAGAATCCAAAATTATCTTGGCATACAATAAAAAACAACTTGTGTAGCTTTCGAAAAATACTTTGTGGAAAAAATAAGTTTTCCTGAAGAATGGGATTCGAACCTACGCCTTCCAGGTGCTCAAACTACTAAACTATCACCAGCTCCGTCATCTATCCACTAGCAACGGATATGGTGTTAGCTTAGTGGTAGAGCACCTCACATGAAACTTGAAAGGACTGGGTTCGAATCCAATTCATCCGCAAAACTCATTTTCTCCACAAATCATTTCTTCAATTATATGTCAACAGGAGATCTGTGTATTTATATTGAACATCTGTAGCTGTTTTTTCAGAATAATCATTTATTTTATTATCTAATATAATCAGCTATTATTTTGGATTCAAGGAATTTATATATATATTATTTATCTGAGATGGCCAACAAGCCGTACTATAATGGATAATTCAATGATATATACAGGGTGAATCTGAAAAAGTGGGCAAAACTTTACGGGATGGTAGAACGCAGCTATACGAGCAATATTCGTCATAGAAAGTATGGGCGGAACGCAAACGGCGAGCCGCTAGGTGGCGTTGGAAATGGTATAAAAGGGTCGGTCCTCGCACCCAACGGCATTTCTACCGTGGATTGCCGAGAGGATGGCTGGTTATACTAACCACGAAATGGCGAATATGCACTTTGTGTACGGTGCGGCGGACGGGAATGCAAGTGAGGCACAGAGTATCTCCTCTCCTTCTTGTGTTCATTCTTTAAATGTCAGAGTGGAAAACTACCTTTTAACTTCTCACCTCTTGCGTTCCGACCATACATTCTATGATGAATATTGCTCGTATAGCTGCGCTCTACCACCCAGTAAAGTTTTGCCCACTTTTTCAGATTCACCCTGTATATACACACTATAGGAAATAAAAAAATGCAACACTTGCAAGAAGTTAAGCAAATGTGACGAAATTTAGGGACGCAATAGTGTATGGAAATGGATGGAAATGAATAGGTTTGCAGGACGATCGAAACGATTTGACAGGTGAGAGCTGACGTCACAGGAGGGGTTGGGTTGTTTTACCTCTGAGTGGCACTTTTTTGCACACCATGGGCTAAATGGCCAGGTCACATGGACCCCGAATGCTCAGAGAAGGTTGGGGGAGGGGACCCACTTGAACAGCTATTGGGAGACAGATAGTCTCCCGTCAAGGCCATCCAGCGTGTTCTTTAACGTGCACAGGGTATGGCTCTCCCACACACGGGGTCACGGCTTAACGTCCCATCCGACGGACGGCGGTCTTTCCAAGCCCATCGGTGTCCCCTACTGACCGTGGGCACGGCGGGGAATTTTGCGGACTGTGTGTTTTGCGGTGCTGGTTTGTTGTACAGAGATGTCGCCAACCTTGTTGGCCACAATCCTAGCACCATAGTACACATATGGGGCCAGTGGGTTCAAGAAGGATCCAGCACACACCGACAAGGATCAAGAAGACAACGTATGACCACGGAGCGACAGGACCGCCATTTGCAATGCATGTCATTGCGTGACAGATTCGCGACTAAAACGCAACTGCAAAGGGATTGGCAACAGATCGAATACCTTACCAGACCGGCACTAAACAACAGGCTTTTTCAGTTTTCATTGTGTCTATCATCCGGCACTGCGGTAAACAACAGGTTTTTACAGGTTTCATTGTGAGTCTATCATCAGGCACTGCGGTAAACAACAGGTGTTTACAGGTTTCATTGTGTCTATCATCCGGCACTGCGGTAAACAACAGGTTTTTACAGTTTTCTTTGCGAGCCTATCGTCCAGCACTGCGGTAAACAACAGGTTTTTACAGTTTTCTTTGCGAGCCTATCGTCCAGCACTGCAATTGCCCCTCATGCCTACATACAAGCATGTCTTCAGTGGTGTCGTCTCAAGACAGAACTGGAACGAACAAGTTCTCTCTTGAGTTCTGACGAATCTAGTTTTTGTCTTGGTCAACACAACGGCAGACAAACTGTTCGCCATCATCCAGAGGAAAGGAACACCACCCAGTGCTTGCTACATTGTTACACTCTCCAGCACCAGGTGTCTTGATTTGGAGTGCCATTAGTCAGACATCTCGGCCAGAACTGGTCATCATAAGGGGATCTCTAACTGCCCAACGATATGTTACCAACATTTTGCAGCCAGTGGCTGTCCCAATTGTTCGGCAGCAAGGGAACTTTTACCAGCAAGATAGCGATCGTCCCCTCACAGCACACTGCAGTCTGCAGTATCTACACCCGAGCAAAACGTTGAAGTACTACCATGGCCAGCACGCTGGCCAGATTTTTCACCTATTGAACACATCTGGTACACGACCGGCAAATAGCTCCAACAACACCCAAAACAGATGCGCCAACCACTGTCACTGAAATGGAACAGCGACTTCGCGATATTGCCGTTCTATCCCTGATAAGGATATTATAGAGCTATATGATAGCCTTTCCGGCGTTTTCAAAATGAATTGCTGCGCGGGATGGTTCAATATCATACTAATTATACCACTTTATCGGGTAGGTAAAGTGGTAATTTTCCATATTTTTATCGATAATGTAATCAATCGCACATCTCAGTGTATGCTAACAGCTGCCCCGCGTTTCAATAAAAGGGTATTAATCCTTCCAGGCGTTGCTTCCAGGTGTTGCAACAGCTGTCCAGTGGGGAGAGGACCCACTGGACAGCTGTTAGTAGCTTCCCGTTGAGAACATTCAGCGTGTTCTTTAACGTGCATAGAGTATGTTATTGGTATGACTCTCCCACACACGGGCCAATGTCTTAGCGTTCCATTCGACGGACGGCGGCCTTTACCTAGCCCATCGATGTTCCCTACTGAACGAGGGCAGGGAGTTTTGTGGAGATAAATTTCAACTCTGATCCAGGTGGGACTCGAACCTGTGAACTGCAGATTACGAGCCTGGCTCGCTACCAACTGAGTCATCCCCCCCCCCCCACTACTATAACGAAAATATCAGTTTAAGGATTCCTATACAAAAAAAGATCAATATAATGAAATAAAAAAAAGAAAATCCATAAACAATATGTTCAATACACATTTTATAATCTGACAACGCTACAATGATTTAAAAGCTGTGAAATATATAACCAATCACAGCGTATGAATCACGTGCTATTGTATATTGTCTGGCACACATTTTTGACAATCTCAATACCTGGAATGGATGATCTCTACACGTACCGGAATAATGCGTTAAAACATCGTTGCCATATTTTTCTAGCATAAAAGGTGATTTTCAAACTTCCAGATCTACGCGTTTCTGAACATACATATTGCATTTCAAGTAAAGGCATCATCAGCAAACAGTTCTTTCAAAGCACTTCCAATCTAAGCGTTTTATTATTCGTTGAAAAGTTCTTTCAAAGCACTTCCAATCTAAGCGTTTTATTATTCGTTGAAAAGTTCTTTCAAAGCACTTTCAATCCACGCGTTTTATCAATCCATGCGTTTAAACTTTTATTGTTTAGATCAGGACTTCTCAAAGTGGGGTACTCGTACCCCTTGGGTTTTTTTTTTTTTTTTTTTTTTTTTTGAGGTACGCCGTGAGAGCTCAAAGGTCGCTAGATCTAGTAACAAAGTATCTGGGTTGGCATTATTTTACTATAACTATAATTTTATCTACCTATACAAGGGGTACATTTCCAGGGGGTACGTGAAGCATAGAAGGTTGATAACCACTGATATATATGTTTTATTTTATTCCCATTGCTATACTATAACTATAGTTTTATCTATCTATACAGGGGGTACGCAAGTTACATACACATTTCCAGGGGATACGCGAAGCATAGAAGGTTGATAACCACTGATATATATGTTTTATTTTATTCCCATTGCTACGCAAGTTACATACACATTTCCAGGGGGTACGTGAAGCATAAAAGGTTGAGAACCACTGGTTTAGGTATTTATTAATAGATCTATACAAGAATTTTCAATAAACATGTACATATCTTATAGAATAGTTTTTTTTAATATACGTTAATACTGTTTTCCGTCCCGTGGCCGAATGGTTAGCGCGCTTGGCTACTCATTAAAGTGACCTGGGTTCGAGCACCGGATAACCCATGAATGTTTGTGCCGTTTTCCTGCTGAGGTACCGTCATCTTCACACAGACCTTCTACTATCGTGTATAAATTGACATGCTCCTGTCAGACCTTTGTGGCAAGTAGCTGCTTGAGGGGATATTTTTTAAATATTGTTTAGATCAGAAGTCTCTTAATTAGTTTAGTTTCCTTATCATAGAAGCCAATATGTCACATAGTCTCCACCGTTTCGTTATGACAACGGAATATTTCAGGACAATGGCCTGGGCTGGGTTATTTTAACTCTGAGCGGCACTTTTTTGCACACCATGTGCTAAATGGCCAGGTCACATGGACCCCGAAGGTTCAGAGAAGGTTGGGGGAGGTGACCCACTGGAACAGCTGTTGGGAGACAGATGGTAGCCTCCCGTCAAGGCCATCCAGCGTGTTCTTTAAGGTGCACAGGGTATGGCTCTCCCGCACACGGGGCCACGGCTTAACGTCCCATCCGACGGACAGTGGCCTTTCCATGCCCATCGGTGTCCCCTACTGACCGTGGGCAGGGCGGGGAATTTTGCGGAGATAAATCTCAACGCTGACCCAGCTGGGACTCGAACCTAGGAACTACAGATTACGAGCCTGGCGCGATACCGACTGAGCCACCCTCGCCCAAAATGTCCTGGAGAAGTGCGACTTCGTTTAAGAAATCACGAAGAGATGCTTGTTGGACAGAGAGTTTAAAAAAAAACTGTCTCTTTTTAAGAGGTAAACTCTAATTAACGGTAAATTTCTTTCATAATGATTATTTTGTAGTATATACTTATCATAACATTTTTATTACATTTCAATTTGACGAATATATTTTGGTCACCAGCTACATTTCGCTATGTTGACATTTTACTGTGTAACATATATTTTATTATTTCTTCCACAAGCTAGTGCTTACTCTCATGGAGGATTACTGTATATTTCTACTGAGAGTCCAAATTCTTTGTCATAATTCTCTAATATGTATAATTGTCCTGAGGGAAAAGGGGCGGGGGTGGCTCCGTCGGTAGCGCGCCAGGCTCGTAATCTGTAGTTCCCAGGTTCGAGTCCCAGCTGGGTCTGCGTTGAGATTTATCTCCGCAAAATTTCCCCGCCCTGCCCACGGTCAGTAGGGGACACCGATGGGCTTGAAAAGGCCGCCGTCCGTCGGATGGGACGTTAAGCCGTGGCCCGTGTGCGGGAGAGACATACCCTGTGCACGTTAAAGAACACGCTGGATGGCCTTGACGGGAGGCTACCATCTGTCTCCCAACAGCTGTTCCAGTGGGTCCCCTCCCCCAACCTTCTCTGAGCCTTCGGGGTCCTTTTGGCCTGGCCATTTAGCCCATGGTGTGCAAAAAAGTGCCGCTCAGAGGTAAAACAACCCAACCCAAACTGAGGGGAAAAAATTATAATGCATGCATCATAGAATTTCTTTTTATCCCTAATCGGGGTCGGACTCCATAATTCTCAAAGTAATTTTGACCTGGGCTAAACGTTTTCAGCCTCTGACGAGTTCGGAATCACAAATTGGATCCGAACTCACATCTACTGAAGATCAAGGAATCCGTTTTTGACAGCAGAGCGCAAATTTCCCATTTACCGTATCCGTTTTGTCAAACGTGACTTGAGAACCAGTTTGTTCAAAATGCGGACAACTTCTTTAGCAGATTCAAAAGGTATGGCTTTTGCTTCGCGTTGCGAAATCAAAAGCCAGAAAAATAAAGCGAATGGAAAGCCCGTTACGAAAGAGAAGAGAAACTAGAGCAGGAAGCCTCGTCAACCCAGACGAGTAACAGAAAGGTCAATGGTCGGCACGAAGTGGATTTCTTTTTGCCGCTGTGTCAAAGCCACAGCGGGATTGACAAGTGATAGAACATCTTGGAAGTCGTTTCCTTCGGGCAGTGAGATTGGAATTGCTTTTCGCTTGAGTGCATTCCAGGTAAGAGGAATATGTATTCGCTTCATGTAGACAGAATTAAATAGGAGCAGTAATTACAATGGAAGAGGAACTTAATAGTGTCCTTTAGGTATCTTATTATGATTGGAAACGCTGATTACATTTAAGGATGGTGGGAGCAATGAAGTCATGATGAGAGCCGTTTTCTTCATTCTTTTCAGTTGTCATCAAACGAAATGTATTTATCATTTGACAAATTATTTTTTTACTTCTGGATTTGGAACTGTAGTACATAAACTATGGGAAATATGGATTGTTTTCTTTTATTCAAATTTATTATTTATTCAATGCCAATTCGTGAAAAAATTTAGTGAAGGCATTTGGTATAGAAGATACATAATTGAGAACTCATAACCTTTCATCATTCATGATGTGTCATTTAAAACATAGATATTGTGTGATTATTATATGTATCTATTCTTATTTTATGGGGGGTGGCTCAGTCGGTAGCGCGCCAGGCTCGTAATCTGTAGTTCCCAGGTTCGAGTCCCAGCTGGGTCAGCGTTGAGATTTATCTCCGCAAAATTCCCCGCCCTGCCCACGGTCAGTAGGGGACACCGGTGGGCTTGAAAAGGCCGCCGTCCGTCGGATGGGACGTTAAGCCGTGGCCCCGTGTGCGGGAGAGCCATACCCTGTGCACGTTAAAGAACACGCTGGATGGCCTTGACGGGAGGCTACCATCTGTCTCCCAACAGCTGTTCCATTGGGTCCCTTCCCCCAACCTTCTCTGAGCCTTCGGGGTCCATGTGACCTGGCCATTTAGCCCATGGTGTGCAAAAAAGTGCCGCTCAGAAGTGAAACAACCCAACCTTATTTTAGGTTTTTATCTTCATTAATTTACAATCTCTTAAGAACGATTCATGTTTTCACTTTCTACAATTTCTTACGAAATTAACAGGAACAGAAAAAACAAAACGAAAAGCAACAATCTGGTATAAATCGCTCAGGACCTGAAAAAAAATATTAAGCATGTGACAAAGGAACAAGATTTAACCGGAACGGACCATAAAACCGTTTCGGTATATATGCTTTACAATTTTCAGAAACTACTTACATCAAACAGTGTAATATGTTTGTTGTTGTTTTTTTACCCTTCATTGTAGTGGCGTCATAAAATGTGATTTTCTAAATAAGCGTGATTTTATTTGTGTGTGATTCTTCAATCGCCGTTATGGTTATTGAAAATTCTGCTGGGGGAAAAGAGGTGTGCATATCGTCCTTTAGTTCCCTCCACGTAGGTTCCGAGGAGCGGGATTTTTGTCTCAGCACAAAACAACTGTGCTCACTCTGCCCGCGGTGAGAAAGGCGACATCGGTGGGCACGTATGTATACGTGGGGAGGAGGGACCTGGGAGTCCGGACCCCGTTCAAAAATCCTGTCGTCTTATAACTGTGCCAGCTTTGAGAGTAATCTCTGTTAACACGTACTCTGCCCTCGGTGAGAAAGGCGACACCGGTGGGCACGGATGTATACGTGGAGGGGAGGTACCTGGGAGTCCGGACCCCGTTCAAAAATCCTGTCGTCTTATAACTGAGAGTAAATCTTTTGCTAACACTTACTCTGCCCTCGGCGAGAAAGGCGACACCGGTGGGCAGGGATGTATACATGGGGATGAGGGACCTGGGAGTTCGTACTCCGTTCAAAAATCCTGTCGTCTTCCAATAATCTCAAACTTGTTTACCTGTTATGAAATTCAAAAAAAATTTCCTTTGCATAATTTCATTTTAGCCCCATATTTTATGCTGACTCTAAAATTAGATTTAAAAAAACTATAAAATCTTATTCCATATAGAATATCATTTTAACCTTTCCTTTTCGATGGATTATTTTAGTAATTGGGAAACCCTTTTCTTCCTGTCTTATTGTCTACCCCCCCCCCCCCCCCCCCCGGAAACTAAATTTTAACCTTTTCGGGAACGGGATTTTTTTGGAGCCCCTAAATTCTCGGACTACCACCTCCTCCCGAAACTAAATATTGGGTACTTGCCTGCCGACAGGCTTGGAAAATCCGTCATCCGTTGGATGGGGCGTTGTCATGGTAACCTGTACATATATATATATAAAATAAATACCCCCTCAAGCAGCTGCTTGCCACAGAGGTCTGATAGGAGCCTGTCAGTTTACATGCCAAAGTAGAAGATCTGAGAGGATGGCAGGACCTCAGCAGAAAAACGACACATCCATCCACGCCTTACCCGGGGCTCGAACCCACGTCCCTTAAATCAGTAGCCAAGCGCGCTAACCACTCGGCCATGGGACGGCTCCAACCTATACACAAGAGTCATAAGTTAAAAATAGGATGAACGGTCTTGACCAGAGGCTTCCATCTGTCTCCTAACACCTGATGTTAGGAGACACCTACACCTGATGTTAGAACAATGGATCCTCTTCTGCAGCCTTCCCGTACTCTTAGGGTCTATGTGACCTGGCCATTTAACTCACTCTGTGCAAAAGGGACGCTAGGAGGTAAAACAATCCAAAACTACCTTCTTCCTAACCTTATCTTCCATCTGATTTTTCAGACCAAAATGCCGTTTTCAACTTTTCAGCAGTAATTTACACTGGTTATGACTATTATGTAGCAAATATTCTTTATTGCTAGATTACTGGTAATAGTGTAAACTCGTTTTAATCTTAAATATTGGCACTAGCAGAATTCCCCGGCATTGCTCGGCCCTCGATATAATGACTCAGACTAGCATATTTGTAAAAAAAGGTGCGGCGCACTTGATCTCTAGGTAACGTAACCGGTGGTACGTTACCTAGAGGAGATGTCGAACAATTTATCTTAAATATTGGCACTAACAGAATTCCCCGGCATTGCTCGGCCCTCGATATAATGACTCAGACTAGCATATTCCTAAAAAAAGGTGCGGCGCACTTGATCTCTAGGTAACGTAACCGGTGGTACGTTACCTAGAGGAGATGCCGAACAATTTATCTTAAATATTGGCACTAACAGAATTCCCCGGCGTTGCTCGGCCCTCGATATAATGACTCAGACTAGCATATTCGTAAAAAAAGGTGCGGCGCACTTGATCTCTAGGTAACGTAACCGGTGGCCGAAGTTTTCGGCTCCTCGTAATTCTGCAAATACCAGACCGATCAGTCTCGAATTTGTTGTAGTGGTCCAACAACTCCAATAACAGAAGGCCAATGTACTAAATTTTTGACGTCACTTAAGTAGTCCAGTAATTGCCCATTAATTATAAATTTTTTATTTATTATTATTAAATTTCATTATTAATTTATTTTTATTTTATTAATTAATTAATAAAAATATAAGAGTTGCCCATATAGTAGAACTACTTAATAGTTCTGCTATATGAGCAATTCTTATATTTTTATTCTAATATTATTACTGGTGGACTCTTGTGCTAATCTTTATACTAATGTTTATCTGTAAAATGCTAATCAATTGAAATAAAATATTTCGTAAAAATATATTTATAGACAAATATTAGTATAAAAATTAGCACAGAATCTACCAGTAATAATATTAGGACTAAAAATATAAGAAATGTCTCTATTGTAAGATTACTTAAGTAACGTCTAAATTTGGTCCTCTGGCTTTCTGTTATAGGAAGTGATGGGTGATCTCATTTAGTTCTGAACTTGCTATGGCTTTAGGCAAAGAAGGTGTAAGGAGAAGAAGGCTAGCTTCGCACAAGTGTAAGTGGCGCCGTTCTGCGGAATTTTACCGAAGCTGAACGTGGCAAATTGATGTGCATGCACAAAAGCAACTGTAAGGGGCGATCTGCGCATGCGCAGTGCAATCATTTTTAGTCCACTGCAGCTGTGGTTTGTCTTACTATTGCTTATATATATATATTGCGATTTAATCAGTGTTTCAACGTGTCTAACACCCATGACTGTTTGTCATAGTGATAGCTGACCCTAAAGTTATTCAGTGAGTATTTTATCCCGTTCAGGAGTATATTTTACGATACCTGGAAAAGCCGTAGTATGTTTATTTTGAGTAATTTTGCAGAATTTTTAAAATTAATAAGTAAATTAATATAGTTAATCATCTTGCGAACATGTAAGTCAATGTATGTTGCAGTTTTGTATTCCCTGGAGCATATCGATGTATATAAGTGTCTGCAGTTTGTTCTAATAGTAATTTTTTTATGGTTGATACGAGAAGTGCCTGCTGCCTTCTATTGACAGTTTATACAAGTAAGAAACTCGATGTGACTTTAATTAAAAATATCTTAAATTCTATAAAATATAATAAACAAAACATGTTGTCTCGCATTAAGCCATAAATTTCAATTTATTATAATATATTAAATATAGTAGAATGTTCAAAATATTAAAATTTTTATGTTGAGCATAGCTACTACTTGTTTTACAAAATGGGATTTTATTAAGGAAAATAATTTTAACTAATCATTGTGAAAAGTAAATCATGATGGTAAAATTTAAGAAACGAACTATGAACAGAGTCAAAGTGTATGTAAAATTAGTCACGTGGTGTAAGCTATTTGAAAACCTTGCTGGGCGGTGGAAAAATAACGCAAGGAACTGGCTCCTCTCCCTAGCTAGGTGGCTTCACTGCAATGCACGAATTTGCCACGTTTAGAGGGCGCTGCAATCGAAAAGTTTACATTACGTCTATGGAAGATAGCTCTCTTCTCCCTTAGACACTCCTTGCTTTAGGGGCGGGGGTGGCTCAGTCGGTAGCGCGCCAGGCTCGTAATCTGTAGTTCCCAGCTGGGTCAGCGTTGAGATTTATCTCCGGAAAATTCCCCGCCCTGCCCACGGTCAGTAGGGGACACCAATGGCCTTGGAAAGGCCGCCGTCCGTCGATGGGACGTTAAGCTGTGGCCCCGTGTGCGGTAGAGCCATACCCTGTGCACGTTAAAGAACACGCTGGATGGCCTTGACGGGAGGCTACCATCTGTCTCCCAACAGCTGTTCCAATGGGTCCCCTCCCCCAACCTTCTCTGAGCCTTCGGGGTCCCTGTGACCTGGCCATTTAGCCCATGGTGTGCAAAAAAGTGCCGCTCAGAGGTAAAACAACCCAATCTTGCTATGGCTCATGTTCCTAGCTGCGATGAGTCGGGGTTCATCTCGCCGCAAATGTTCAAAATTTCTGGGGAACTGCCGTCGCCTACTCTATCATATG
The DNA here is from genome assembly GCA_038380435.1 of Ryuthela nishihirai. Lineage (NCBI taxonomy): Eukaryota > Metazoa > Arthropoda > Arachnida > Araneae > Heptathelidae > Ryuthela > Ryuthela nishihirai. The sequence continues at coordinate 35,884,994 of JAWZYU010000002.1, read as the reverse complement.
AAATTTTAAAATCGAAAATTATGAATGGAGCAGTACGTAATCGATGAGCCAAGTTTTCAAAGGATAGACATTTCACCTCCAACTTTTTGGGTGTGGGCCTAATTGTTTTGGGTCGAAAACCTGATAGTGTTACGGTGCGATGAAGCTGTAGACGAAGTTTAGTGATCCTAGCCCTGACGGTTAGGAGGAGATGCCGAACAAACTGACAGATACACAGACAAACACACTCTATTATATAGATATTGATTATATTACTCGAAACAATTAGGATTATATTACTCGAAACAATTGGTTTCATATTTCGAGTAACATGGTTAAAATGATGGATAATTCACTCATTGATATTGTACCTACCATAAAGGAAAAAATTCAACTCTATTTCGAACTTCGAATTTTTCTTCACACCGTCAATGCATGAATTATGCACCAATTATTTTGACCCTGTGTCGTGAAATATGAAACCCATCCAATCCTTAATCGTTTTCAATGGTATAGTATCAAATATCCCCAACTTCTGAAGCAGACACTTTATTGAAAAAATGTACTTAGAGCAGCCCTCCCAACCTGGAGCCTCAGGTAACAACACTGACTGGAAGGACATTGGAAATAAAATATCTCCTAAAATATCCAGCAATTGCTTACTTAATTCATGATGTAGTAGTAAATATACAAATTGTGCAGTACAAAACGACAAGGGCGGGGGTGGCTCAGTGGGTAGCGCGCCAGGCTCGTAATCTGTAGTTCCCAGGTTCGAGTCCCAGCTGGGTCAGCGTTGAGATTTATCTCCGCAAAAATTCCCTGCCCATGGTCAGTAGGGAACACCGATGGGCTTGGAAAGGCCGCCGTCCGTCGGATGGGACGTTAAGCCGCGGCCCCGTGTGCGGGAGAGCCATACCCTGTGCATGTTAAAGAACACGCTGATGGCCTTGACATGAGGCTACCATCTGTCTCCCAACAGTGGGTCCCCTCCCCCAACCTTCTCTGAGCCTTCGGGGTCCATCTGACCTGGCCATTTAGCCCATGGTGTGCAAAAAAGTGCCGCTCAGAGGTAAAACAACCCGACAAAGTTTTACAGAGAAAGAGAATGATACACTTCATAAATTAATTTGTTATATTGCTCATTTATTTCATACAAATGAGCAAAAAATAAAGAAACTTTAGCCTTGGTTGTGAATTGCACATTTAATATTTTTTTCGTATTATTATCGCTGTATTTTTTTATACAATGTACAGAAAAAAATACATAGTTAGTAGTATATACACTACACATGCAGTTATATAATCCGCTGTTTATTGATATCATGTTGCCCACATACATGCAAACTTTAGCCGAAATTGCCCGTACAACAAAAACGTTTGGGCAAGTGTGCCCTAGAGGGTTCGATTGTTTTACCTCTGAGGTTGTGAAGGGTTTTTTGTGCATATAATTGTGTATATATATAATACTTAATGTGTTAACTGGCCAGATCACTAGGACCTCAAATGCTCAGAGTTCGGTAGGAGAAGGCAAGGCCACCTTGATATTTGAGGCACGGGACAGCGGCTGTACAAAAAGAGAAAAAAAGGAATAAAAATTAAATATACATAAAAAATTAAATAAAATCTATTTTTTAAACCACATGTAATGCAAAATATTTTTATTTATGACTATATTAAAATATTTCTGAATATTTTAAAACTTTCACTAAATTTTTAAACAAATCAATTGTTATTATTTTTATTTTAAAAACGAAAGTTATAGTATTTACGTATCAAAAATTATTTTATGTTATTGCATTGTTTAAGGCAACGTTTTTCAAACTGCGGGTCGAGACCCATTACTGGGTCGTGAAATCAAGTGGGTCACGACTAAAAATTTTTAATAAAAATAGAAAACATCAGAGTGTGGGTCGCGATGTAAAATGTATTCTTATTGTGGGTCGCTGTCGAAAAAGTTTAAAAAGCATTGGTCTAGATATACATAATGTCCTGATATAGGAAGATTTAGAGAAGGTGGCCCACTAGATAGCTGCTAGGAGACAAGTGGAAGCCTCCCGTCAAGGCCATTCTTCGTTTTCCTTAATATGTACATAGTGTGGATATTCTACACATGATGCCACAGCTTAACGTCCCATCCGAGAGTCATCATTGGCTCCGCTCTCCGGGGCGTTTTTTATAATGCGGACGACTTAATCACGTGACACGAAGATTCATATTCAAGAGATTCACCACTTTACGGATTCGTTCTTACTTGGCCTTCGCACATTAGGGCAATTCCAAATGCCATTTTAGTAATCCCTGTTGTAACAAATGATTTTATTGCGTCTATATAAATAACGTTTTGTATGCTGTATAATTCAGTCAGATTGTTTATTTTACACTTCAATTGTCTATCATTAGTTATTTCATAGAATAACTAGTTAAAGTGTGAAATTATTAATTTATTACACGCTTTAACTGATTTGATCAGTTATTTCATGAAATAACTAGGTATTCTATGAAATAACTGAATTATACATTTTAACGGTAACATATCAACTAATTTGTTGATTGTTTGATTGTATAAACTTGATTCTTTAGATATCGAAAAATAAGTAAATAACATTATGTTAATTTAAGCGTACAGAAACGTTGCTGTTGTTCCAGCAAAGATCTTATTTTCACTTTAACGAGTGCCTAGTACGTAATGTGCAGATTATCTATGTAATTTGCAGATTACCTAGATAATTTGCAGGTTACCTAGATAATTTGAGAAATGAAACAATTTTCCGCACTTTAACGGATCACCCTAGTTAATCTGCAGATTAGCTAGGTAATGTGCACATTAACTGATTTCTGCACTTTAGCGGTAACATATATACACACAGTATATAGCTGTTTGCATATTAAATTTATTTTTTTTAAATTATACTGGTTATTAGTAATTTTAAAACATTTGCCAATCACTTTTAAAATAACAGAAATATCTTAGTACAATTATAATTAATAATGTTTTTATTTCCCGTGGTTTAAAAATAAATGAACTTTAATCAAAATTTAAGCAAAGTTGGGTTGTTTTACCTCTGAGCGGCACTTTTTGTACACCATGGGCTAAATGGCCAAGTCACATGGACCCCGAAAGCTCAGAGAAGGTTGGGGGAGGGGACCCACTGGAACAGCTGTTGGGAGACAGATGGTAGCCTCCCGTCACAGCCATCCAGCGTGTTCTTTCACGTGGACAGGGTATGGCTCTCCCGCACACGGGCCACGGTTTAACGTCCCATCCGACGGACGGCGGCCTTTCCAAGCCCAGCGGTGTCCCCTACTGACCGTGGGCAGGGCGGGGAATTTTGCGGAGATAAATCTCAACGCTCACCCAGCTGGGACTCGAACCCAGGAACTACAGATTACGAGCCTGACGCGCTACCGACTGAGCCACCCCATTTAAGCAAAGTAAATTGATTAAATTTTTATGCATATTTAATTCCTTTTTTTTTTCTCAGCGGATGTCCAGGCCTGGTGTATCAGGGGAATAAAGTCCTTCCCTCTCTCCTTTGGTTGTTTTTGGTTATATTTATAGTTAATGACAAAAAAAGGTAGCTATAGTGTGTAGTAGGTCTAGACCTAGAAAACAATCGATGGGGGGACGGGAGAAATACAATCGAGCCGGAAAAATCTAAAAGGGCCAAGAGAGTGGATTTGCAATGCAGTATAACATTTCTCTCTTCGTTTTACAGGTTTTCACAAAAATGTTCTAAAATACATGAATAAATTTAATAATATTTTGATTCTATTACCATTACTAGCATTCTCAAGGGGGGGGGAGGGGGGGAGTTTCTTTGATCCGGCCCAGCTGTGAGAAGATATTTTCGCAATGCAAAATAAAGTTTTATTGCAGATAACTTTGAATTAATTTCTTTCTAGACTGAACTTCAAGAATCATGCCTATCAAAAGCTACACTAACAGAGAGAGATTGCAGACTCTGCTCCTGCTCCTCCTCACAGTGTGCCATGCAAATTGTCGAACTCGAAGCCAATACCCAACTCCAGCATCAATCATTGTCCAGACTGTCTTCGATCCTGTCTTCTGGTTAACCACCTTCCACAACATTGATCTCAGTCGCAAAATCCTCTCCAGCTGGCGTCGAATGATTCCAAAGGCGATTCTTGCTCCTCATGCAATCAACAGCGAATATCATGTGCCTGATTCAGTTCCACAATATTCAGCAACAGATTATGAGCCAACACCTCACCATCATCAGATGGAGGCGTTCTCAGCCTGTAACATATTACAAAAAGTTTGGTTTCCGCAAAAAAGAACAACTATTTCTTGTTGACTGCTAAACGAAAAATAACATTACTACAGACAGGCCCGGATCTAGTAAAGAAAAAAAGTGGGAGGAGTGTGTGAAAACAACTGGATTTCTATGGTAGGTTGGGTTGTTTTACCTCTGAGCGGCACTTTTTTGCACACCATGGGCTAAATGGCCAGGTCACATGGACCCCGAAGGCTCAGAGAAGGTTGGGGAGGGGACCCACTGGAACAGCTGTTGGGAGACAGATGGTACCCTCCCGTCAAGGCCATCCAGCGTGTCTTTAACGTGCACAGGGTATGGCTCTCCCACACACGGGGCCACGGCGTAACGTCCCATCCGACGGACGGCGGCCTCTCCAAGCCCATCGGTGTCCCCTACTGACCGTGGGCAGGGCGGGGAATTTTGCGGATATAAATCTCAACGCTGACCCAGCTGGGACTCGAACATGGGAACTACAGATTACGAGCCTGGCGCGCTACCGACTGAGCCACCCCCGCCCCATTTCTATGGTAGTACAACATGTCACCTTCGTTTTAGAGATCTGTAAAAATTACTTGAAAAATCAATGAAAAATTAAGAAGTTTAATCATTTTAATTTTTTTCATCTTTTACAGTTACCAGCATTCTCAAAGGGGAGCACTGCCCTTGCCCCCCCCCCCACTTCCTAGATCCGGCCCTAACTCTATACTTAAAATACAACTTTAAAATATATTATTACCCTTCAAAACACGATAATTAACTTCAGAATAATGACTAATGAAAGAAATTTAAAGTAATTTGAAATACCTAAATGTTTCAATAGTAGACGGGGCTGCAAATTAAAATTTCTTGCTTGATAAAATAGATAAGATTTCGCTATTAATATATTCTCCTACCCGGAGGACTTAGAAAGACCGCCGTCCTTCGGATGAGACGTTAAACCGATAAAATATCGTTAGATTAATAAAATTAATATTTAATACATGATTCTGTAAATTTTCCGGTTACATTATTTAGCCTATAAGCTACTATGAAAGCCATGCTACATTTTTTAGCCCAATCTATTGTAAAAGTCCAGGCTACAAATAAAATTAAACTAACTGAGACTCGTACAAATATCGCACGGATTTTTTTAAATTATTTTATAATGTGTGATTTTATAAATTTATTGATATGGGATTGCATGAATTTCGCGAGACATTTAAAGGTTATTGTGAGACTCGTGACAAAGTGATGCTCTTCGAGAAAGTCCCGCAGATTCTGGGACGTCTGGCATTCCTGTCTGAGACCCGACTGGGTCGGGGGTGGCTCAGTCGGTAGCGCGCCAGGCTCGTAATCTGTAGTTCCCAGGTTCGAGTCACAGCTGTGTCAGCGTTGAGATTTATCTCCGCAAAAATTCCCTGCCCTGCCCACGGTCAGTAGGGGACACCAATGGGCTTGGAAAGGCCGCCGTCCGTCGGATGGGATGTTAAGCCGTGGCTCCGTGTACGGGAGAGCCATACACTGTGCACGTTAAAGAACACGCTGGATGGCCTTGACGGGAGGCTACCATCTGTCTCCCAACAGCTGTTCCAGTGGGTCCCCTCCTCCAGCTTTCTCTGAGCCTTCGGTGTCCATGTGACCTGGCGATTAAGCCCATGGTGTGCAAAAAAAGTGCCGCTCAGAGGTAAAACAACCCAACCCTGAGACCCGACTACTATTTACTAATTCTGAGATATTTCTCGGCGACAATTTGAGCACAAGCTACTATTTAAGATCCAACGTTCAATGTGTTATATACGGTATATTGAAATTTAGTTACATTCCACTTAATTTTCTACTGTAATAATTTAATGTCAACTGTGAAAGCATATTTGTAAATTCATTAGTCTAAGATTTAAAACTCCTATTGTAAAAGAAAAAAAAATATAGATAGACAGTTTTACTTTCTTGAACCAAATGTTTTAATGTCTTACAATTAAATTTCAAAAATTAAATAATTGGTTATCAATTGATATCTTTGCTGAGAGATTATCTTAAAAAATAGCAAGTGAAGCGTGATTTCACTCTTTTAAAATGAGTTTTACCTGGTTTTCATTTTTTTTACTAGTAAATATATTTTAACAATATTTTCACTGTTCCTTTTCATGTAAAACTCTGATACAGTTTGATCGAGATGAGCTTCTGCTCTTGATGTTTCAATAGTACTTCGCATGCAGATGTATATATTTTTAATTATTATGCATAAAATGTAGAAATAAATGTAAAATATATGTAAATTTATTATGATTAAGAAATATATTTTTCATAAGATATTCTCTGTTCTATTTCCATTATCAACCGTTTATCAGAAGGATGAAAAGCGTGCACTCAGCTTCAGGTGAATATTTAAAATGTTAATGCAGGATGCGAACAGGGAAAAATAGGTCCACAGTTACATTCTTTGGTGATAATTACGAGAATTAAGGTCTGGAATGTCCTCCAGATTGCAGAGGAAATTTTCATATAATATATGCATATTTATTTTTTATTTATTTTTTATTTATTTTTTATCGTCTACAGCTTTTACATTACTATCTCTTAGTGCACTGTAAGGCTTTCGGCCACAGAAAATTAGGCCCTCCCCAAATATTTAGGCAAGAAATTGTCCATTGATAACTTGGTCATTGGGGGCGGGGGTGGCTCAGTCGGTAGCGCGCCAGACTCGTAATCTGTAGTTCCCAGGTTCGATTCCCAGCTGGGTCAGCGTTGAGATTTATCTCCGCAAATTCCCAGCCCTGCCCACGGTCAGTAGGGGACACGATGGGCTTGGAAAGGCCGTCGTCCGTCGGATGAGACGTTAAGCCGTGGCCCCGTTGTGCGGGAGAGCCATACCCTGTGCACGTTAAAGAACACGCTGGATGGCCTTGACGGGAGGCTACCATCTGTCTCCCAACAGCTGTTCCATTGGGTCCCTTCCCCCAATCTTCTCTGAGCCTTCGGGGTCCATGTGACATGGCCATTTAGCCCATGGTGTGCAAAAAAGTGCCGCTCAGAGGTAAAACAACCCAACTCAAAACTTTCGATTCTCCATTCGTAAGGTAAGCGATAGCAGCGCCATCAGAAAATTTGGACGCTTACGGAGGATTCAAACCCGACCCACTAGAACTCGGAATCCTATCCCTAAACTCGACGTAGCCAGAATTAAGTGGGACCATTACAAAATGATCGCAACAGTTCGGTCGATTAGCCCGAAAACTTCTTCCAGGAACGTAAATATTTAAAATACGCTATCTCATACATCTTATATATGTCTCATATATACTATAAAGTATATAAGGCAGCGTATTCTTAATAAGGTAATTTTGCATTCCATCATAGACCTAGCACAACTGAAACCAAACTTGAACTCTTTTGACGATTATAAACATAAATGATATTCATTTTTTATAAGGGAGTAAGTTGCTTGCATACACAAAAGACGGAGATAACCTAGAAGCTCTACTGAGATTGTTCTCGTTTCTCCTACAAAATACAGATGCATATACAAAGAGACTTGCCATGTCTAACTATTGATGCAATCTTGAACATATCCAATAGTTCAGTAGTCATGTATGTTAACCAATAGACAAGATATGGACTACACTGGTTTCCATAAATTAAGTAAAGCTCAGAAAAATTATGATAAACAAAAAATATATGAATGATTAAATGAAATTTGAAAACATGAATTGCAATGCTAGTTTGAGAATGGGATAAAACATTTTACACTTGAAACATTTTTCGTAAAAAAAAAAACACTTACAGGAACTTGTCCAAAAATGAGGTGTCAGAATGCAATGGGCAAAATTCTTTAATAAAGAGTGTGGTCATCCCTTACAGCAATGCAGGCACGACAACGATGTTCCATGCTGTTTATGATGTTATGAATCATCTCAGTAGGGAGTAACGACCATTGTTCCTTCAAAGCAGTAATAAACTCCCCTTTGTTGCAGATGACGAGTTGAGGGCAGCAACACGTCTCCCTAGAGCATTCCACACGTGCTCAATCGGATTTAGATCGTGAGATTGAGCTGGCCACTCCATGGGCATAATTGTCGCCTCTTGAAGGTATTGTTCCACAAGTCGAGCTCTGTGCGGACGAGCGTTATCGTTTTGTAGGATAAATGTTTCACCTATTGCACCAGCATAAGTATGTCATAAGGGTCCAGGATGTCATCTCTACTTTTGAGCATTGAGGTTCCCACTCATCAACACATAGAGGTCTCTGCGTCCACCTGAGGAAATACCACCCCAAACACACACTATACCTACGCCGTAACTGTCTCTTTGGCGGATGTTACTGGGATAATAGCGGGTACCTCGTTGTCTCCATATCAAACAATGTTTGGAATCACTCTGCAGGCAATATCTGGACTCATCTGTGAAGAGTACGGACGTCCATTGCTCTTCTGTCTAGTTAACATGCGTACGGGCCCAATTCAACTGCTCTCTTGTGACGTGACGTGAGAGGCATACAAATTACTGGCCTTCTAGCGTATAGACCTCCCTCAAGAAGTTTTCTACGCACAGTAAAAACTGATACAACCCTCCCAGTGGCCGCTGCAAGAGAGGATCGTAGCAAAGAGAGAATAGACGTCCCGCTCCTTCGCGCTGTTAATCGCAGATATGGTCTTGTACAGCGGTCGTAACTCTAGCCCTTCTTCGGCTAAATCTGACACGGAATCCGTACTAAGTAATTGATTCCACAGTCTATGGACCACAAAAGGACTCACATTCATCCATCGTTCCTCGTCTGATTGACTTTGGCCTGCTTCGAGCCGGCCAATAGCTCTCCACCGTAGTTCATTTGGCAATGACGTCTCGAGGTAATTTCTACAAAATGGCTATTTCGAATTTCTTTACTCACATTTACGACACAAAATAACGATCCACTCCAAAACACCCGTTTTTATGCCGCTATCCCATTACGCATATTGACGCAACCTAGACTAATTTTCATTGCGATATGCTCACTCGGAATTACTTTGTTGGTTACATGGATAAGTTTCGTGAGGATCGCACAATCTTGTGGCGAATTATCGCGATTTTTCTCATTTTTCCTTAATTTATGGAAACCAGTGTGGTTCTTACAAATTACTTTTTTAATATTCTTTTAAGTGTTTAGACGAATAGTTTAATAACTAAATGGAAAAAATTCCTTTTTTTTCATGTATTATTGTTAAATGCAAAGTATTTCATTCAATTTATAAAGTTTACCGTTAGATAAATTAATAAAATTTATATATATTAATATTGCAAGCATTTCTTCGGAACCTGAAAACCAATCGAATAAGAATCAAGACCGTTTTTGCACATGCGGAAACTAAAAGTACATTTGAAGTTAATTGCATTCGTTGAGGACCAGGATCGCTTGACTAATAGCATTCATATACCTTTTCGGATTTTTCTTCAGTTACTGAGCCTTATAAACTGCTTCTGGCGTAAACAAAACTGTAACCCAGAGGTTAAACAATCCAGCTCAATTTCTTTAAAATATGTAACTTATTTATATCCAGACAGCGTTCTTTAAAATTAACATTCACAGGAAGTTATTCATAACTTTTGAATCAAGATAATAATAATGAAGTTCTCTAAACAGCAGAAGCCTAGCTTTTACTTCAGGGAAGTGGCTTCCTTATCCAATATTGATACAAAGATATAAACACCTATAATAACATTTCTTCATATAAGGCAGTGGTTCTCAAACCTTTTATGCTTCATGTACCCCCTGGAAATGTGTAGGTAGACAAAACTGTAGTTATTGTATAACATATGGGTTCTCAACGTGGGGTACGCGGTAAAATGTTTTGGGGTACGCCGTGAGAGCCCAAAAGTTGCTAGATCTAGTAACAAAGTAAAAATAACCATTTTATACTATAACTATAGTTTTATATATCTATACAAGGGGTACGTCAATTACATACACATTTCTAGGGGGTACGTGAAGCATAAAAGGTTGAGAACCCTGGTATAACAAAGGGAAAAAAACAAAACACTGATTTTATTCCCTTTGTTATACCAGGGTTCTCAACCTTTTATGCTTCACGTACAAATTGAAAAAAATAGTTAAAGTTGAAACAATAACATATTATCATTGGCATAATCGGATTTTCTCATGATTAACAATAACATGTTTGTTGTAGATCGCGTCCACAACAAACATGTTTACATTCATGTTAATATGTTACAAACATGTTTACATTCATGTTAATGGGGCGGGGGTGGCTCAGTCGGTAGCGCGCCAGACTCGTAATCTGTAGTTTCCAGGTTCGAGTCCCAACTGGGTCAGCGTTGAGATTTATCTCCGCAAAATTCCCCGCCCTGCCCACGGTCAGTAGGGGACACCGATGGGCTTGGAAAGGCCGCCGTCCGTCGGATGGGACATTAAGCCGTGGTCCCGTGTGCGGGAGAGCCATACCCTGTGCACGTTAAAGAACACGCTGGATGGCCTTGACGGGAGGCTACCATCTGTCTCCCAACAGCTGTTCCAGTGGGTCCCCTCCCCCAACATTCTCTGAGCCTTCGGAGTCCATGTGACCTGCCCATTTAGCCCATGGTGTGCAAAAAAGTGCCGCTCAGAGGTAAAACAACCCAACATTCATGTTAATATGTTACAAACATGTTTACATTCATGTTAATATGTTACAAACATGTTTACATTCATGTTACAAACATTCAGCCAGTGAAAACATTGAGATATGAGAATGAATTACTAATTAGTTTTACAATTATGAGTTTTAAGAAGAACGTTACTTTTGAGTTTAGGTTTGTTTAAGCATTTTTTACTTCGTAACAATAGAAGATAAGACAAAATTTTAAATCAGAAGAAAATGTTAGTTTTTGGTTTTAAAAATTTATTATTTTCAAACCGACCAATGGGTGTCGACTACACTTACACTTTTTGAAACCTAGTATGGCTTTCAAATGACACTGACTAAGCCTATACTTTCTAATATCTTATATGGCTTTTATATGATACCTTTAACTGCATAGGTGCCTTGTAAAAGACATATATATTAAGGTGGGGCCAAAAAAAATCAAGATTTGGAGAATAGAATATTCATAGTTTGAAAATAATTTTTCTCCATGCATAAATATGTGTATGTGTGTTTTTTTTTTTTTTCGTTTATTTCCTAACCTAATTAAGAAACGTTTTATGAAGAAAAAAATAATGCACCGACGAAATCTGGTGAAATTTCATGATATTTCCCAAATCGACTGCTAGTATCAGCATGAACTATATAGTAACTTTTAACATTAAATTTTTAATATTTCTGCATCTTCTCATTCGATTTAGCGAACTTGATATTGTAGATAATGGATTTGATATATGAATTTAAATTGACGTTATTTTTTCTATGAAATAATGTTTGTTTTTTTAGTTCAATATTGGTACTTGTTTGCTAAAAAAAAGTGTAAATATATAGAAAAAAAAGCATTTTTCTTCTTTATAAGCCAAGGTATCGCTTTTAGTTTTATGGTTACATAAACAATTTACTACGTTTATTAAATCTCATTATCAGTGTCTTTTAGTATGGCGAAAGATACAAAATAATAATTGCTCTCTATTTTTTATCGGTATCTTTGAGACATTATTTGATTTAACTGGCATAGAGATAGATAGCTACTATCTCACCAGGCAAAGTTTGTGTGTTTGTGTTAACTCTGAGGTAGTGGTCAGCAATGATTTTGGTCTTTATAGATGTGGCATAGAGAAAGCTACTATTCTCGCAGGCAAATTTTATGTGCTTTTATTAACTCGGAAGTAGGGACAATGATGAACCAGGTTTAGACTGTATTGAACAAGGATGGAAATTAATTATGCATAAACATATAATTTAATACTTAAAATTTAAATTCTGATAATTCTTTTTAACTATATTTCGTTTGATAAATTTCAAAACAATTGTCCTAATAGAAGCGTGCGCTGTAAAGCAAATGCGAAAATGAAACTTTTGCCACTTACTTAGCCTCCACGATCCTCAGACTTGATTTCGAGTTGTCCCATAAGTCCCCCCAAGAAAATAAATTTTATTACAGTATAACATTTTCCCTTCAATTTTAGAGGTTTTTTAAAAAAAAATGCTTTGAAAAATGTGTGAAATATGAAGAAATTTAATAACCTTTTGCCTCCATTATCCTTTTTAACATTTTCAAAGGGGGAGAGAACATAGCCCTCTCCCCTCCCACACACACACGCACCTAAGTCAGGCTATATTCCCATGGACCTTCAGGTGTTGACATATACGCAGTGTTATAACCCTGGATCTAAATAAAAATAAAGATCAGGGGAGGGAAAGGGATTGCAACCACATAGATAAAGGAGGGAAAATAAAAGGAAAGGAAGGCAAGGGTTGGGTTGTTTTACCTCTGAGCGGCACTTTTTTGCACACCATGGGCTAAATGGCCAGGTCACATGGACCCCGAAGGCTCAGAGAAGGTTGGGGGGAGGGGGTTCAACTGGAACAGCTGTTGGGAGACAGATGGTAGCCTCCCGTCAAGGCCATCCAGCGTGTTCTTTAACGTGCACAGGGTATGGCTCTCCCGCACACGGGGCCACGGCTTAACGTCCCATCCGACGGACGGCGGCCTTTCCAAGCCCATCGGTGTCACCTACTGACCGTGGGCAGGGCGGGGAATTTTTGCGGAGATAAATCTCAACGCTGACCCAGCTGGGACTCGAACCTGGGAACTACAGATTACGAGCCTGGCGCGCTACCGACTGAGCCACCCCCACCGCAAAGAAAGGCAAGGAACATGATATCTGTTTCAGGATTATTTCCCTACTTTTAGTAGTATTTAAGATATTATTTGAAAAAATGCGTGAAATATTCATTTTATATATTGTAACGAAGGCAAGCTGTGCATCAATGATGCAAACTTCTATCTATCTGTGACATTATGATGAACTCGAGATATAACACGGAGAACGTGATTTACATCACTTACCCATTCGAACAAAGAGTTGAAAAAAAAACACAAAAATAGAGAATTCTAGTAGTTGTTCTCAGGTGGCTGATAACAGTTTAATGAGCTAGTGTGAACAGTAATCTTTGAGGTTGTTCGCGATAGTTTTAGAAGAAATATTTTATACGGTAAAAAAATTATCGTTTTATACTCCCTTTTAAACTATTAAAGTAGAACTTGTTAAAGAATTCGTAGAAAAAAAAAGCTGAAAATAAAATATTGTACTTGTTTCGCTGATACTTTTTGTGGTACTTAGTTAAACAGATAATCTGCTAATTGCGATTATCAGGATCAATTTGTGCTGAAAGATAGCATATTGGTGTTTTGTATAAATAGAAAGAAACTGTTCATGCTTTGTGATTAATGTAGTTTTTTTTGCCATAGTTATTAAATTAGTTCTTTTATAGTTAGATTGTTCATTTTTGAATTCAAACTCGGTTAATAACTAAACATTTGCAACAATATTTATTATAATATTTTCCCCCCATACGTAGAATTACCAGGTATGAGTGTTCTAAAAGGAGGACAAAATAGCTAGAAATAAAGTCAAGGGAGAACATTTTTTTCAATTTATAATATAAAATTTAAATAAATTAAATTAATATTTACTTATTTCACTAAAAACTCATAATATTTATTCATTCCACTTTAAAACATATGACGTGCTGCCTTTTTTTCATACTTGATAAGCAATCAAAATTTATTTGACTTAACTGGCATAGAGATAGATAGCTACTAATCTCACCAGGCAAAGTTTGTGTGTTTGTGTTAACTCTGAGGTAGTGGTCAGCAATGACTTTGGTCTTTATAGATCTGGCATAGAGAAAGCTACTATTCTCGCAGGCAAATTTTATGTGCTTTTATTAACTCGGATTTGGGTTGGGTTGTTTTACCTCTGAGCGGCACTTTTTTGCACACCATGGGCTAAATGGCTAGGTCACATGGACCCCGAAGGCTCAGAGAAGGTTGGGGGAGGGGACCCACTGGAACAGCTGTTGGGAGACAGATGGTAGCCTCCCGTCAAGGCCATCCAGCGTGTTCTTTATCGTGCGCAAGGTATGGCTCTCCCGCACACGGCTTAACATCCCATCCGACGGTCGGAGGCCTTTCCAAGGCATCGGTGTCCCCTACTGACCGTGGGCAGAGCGGGGAATTTTGCGGAGATAAATCTCAACGCTGACCCAGCTGGGACTCGAACCTGCGAACTACAGATTACGAGCCTGGCGCGCTACCGACTGAGCCATCCCCGCCCCTATTAACTCGGAAGTAGACACAATGATGAACCAGGCTTAGACAGTATTGAACAAAAGTAGGAAAGAAAGGAGGGAAATTAATTATGCATAAACATATAATTTAATTTGTTAGAAATTTAAATTAAAGCCATTTATTTTAAAACTAGATAAAATAAAATAATTTATTCATTGTGATTTTATTAAAATATTTGAGAATATTATAAAATTAATCACCATTTTTTTTAAATAAATTACTTCTAGTTTAAATTTTTAGAAATGTAGATATAATTCAAACTTCTATCTATATATTTTTTTTTGAAAACTAGTATTCTGTTACTGCAGTGTCCAGGCGTGTTGTACGAGATACCTTGGTTAGTGATCAGCAGTAATTTCGGGGTTTTATACGGCCACAGATTATGTAGATCAGTGGTATCAAACCCAAATAGGAACGCGGTCCATTTAAGCTTCTACCTGAAGTAATTCAGGCCGCAAAGATGTCTCAAAGACACCGATAAAAAGAGAGAGCAATTATTATTTTGCATCTTTCGCCATACTAAAAGACGCTGATAATGAGATTTAATAAACGTAATAAATTGTTTATGTAACCATAAAACTGTATTAACTGCTAATTTTGGCGGGACATAATAGATATAAATAAATACATTACATCGTGCTTGATTCCATGGACAATAGGTAGTACAATATTAACAATCCAAATTAAATACTTAAGGTTAAAAGGAAATTTATGAATACCTTTTTATGAAATTTATGAAATACATAACCTTCATGCAGTCATGAGCTACGGACGTCCAACCAGACTGTGTAATTTCCCTCTCTGGATGTGTCTCTTCTGAGGTACAGTAGATGCATTTGGACATTCTAGACCAATTCTGGTAAGGTGCTGTTTATCATTGTCTGCCCATCGCATCCTAGGTCTTCCCCCTTTCTCTGAAACACTTAGGCACACTGTTCATAATCCTGTTTGCCAATCTGCAGCTTTTCATACGACCAACATGGCCAAACCAACGCAGTCTCTCTCTGCACAATATACTGCTCAAAAGAGGTTGATGACTCTTTCTTCTAACCTCATCATTACTTACAAAGTCAAACCACTTAATGCCCAAGATACTGGGTAAGCACCTTAAATCAAAGGCATCAAGTTCCTTGTTATCCTGCTTACAAAGGGTCCATGTTTCGTTACCATAACTAACCTTAGAAAGAACCAAACCATTATACAGCCTAATTTTTGTCTTTAGGTGTACACTCCTATTTTTCCACACTCTCCATAGATTCTTAAAAGTCCCAGCGGCAATCCCTATTCTTCTATTTATATCATGCTGCACATCACCAGTATCTGTTACATAGCTCCCAAGATAATTAAACTGAAACACTTACTCAAGAGTGCAGTCATTCAAAGCAACTGAAGCACCATCTGCCTAATCAATTTTCACCACTTTAGTTTTTTCTCTGTTTATCATCAAACCTACTCTATTACCAGTCTCATCATCCTACTTTATTATCAGCCCTAATGAAAGAATTCATCTCATCAACATAATTAACCAACAGAGCCAAATCATCTGCATAATCTAATTCAGAAATTTTAAAATCTCTAAACCAAAAAGGCCAAAAATTTCCCTTGCAAAGAATTTCGCATAACATAATCAATAACCAAATAAAAAAGGAGGCAAAATGTACCTTTGTCTAACTCCACTAGCAATGCTAAACCAATCGCTGCAAGACGTGCCAGCTCTCACATATGACTCAGTGTTATTATAAAGACCTTTCATTACACTAACTAACTTACCAGATATTCCATATGATCTAACAATCAACCACAAATTATGTCGATCAACAGAGTCAAAAGCCTTTTTTAAATCTATAACGCTAGTAGCCACAGGTTTCTGAAACTCTAAACATTTCTCAACAATCTGCCTAAGTGAAAAAATTTGATCATTACATCTCCAACCACTTCTGAATCCACACTGTTCATCACGCAGTTGTCCATCAACCAGATTCTAAATTCTATTAAGTATAATCATGCAAAGAACTTTACCTGGAACAGAAAGCAAACTAATTCCCCTATAATTATCAAAAGAACTGCGATCATCTTTTTTGAAAATCGGGGAAATAATAATTCTAGTAAAATCTTTAGGAACAACACCTTTATCATAAAAAATATTCAAAAATTCATCAGCAATGTGACAACGCAAATGTTCCCAGCTTTAAGCATTTCAGTCGTGATTTCATCCAACCTTGGGGATTTATGCAATTTTAATATGTTGCATAAATCCCCAAGGCGACTTCAAAAGCGACTTCAGAATGTGATATAGGCCTATCATTAAAGCTAGTAATGCATCTATCCTCATTACAAACAATGGGAGTAGAAATAATCACATTATTTAGAACTTCTCTGAAATGCTCAGCTCACCTAGCCATCACTGAAATCCTCACCTTCAACCACCTATCTGAACCGACCACACATGGCTATTCTAAATGTTACCTTTAGCTGGTTATTCAACTGCTGTTGAGCCATTCACAGTAGAATCACGACAGTTTACCATTGCAGCTGTTGTTTAGATACTGGTATCTGAATATCATGCTTCACAATCACATCACGTTCGAAGTCGGAAACATCATGACACTGACCCATTCTTCCTCGAAGTAACGTGAAAACTGATTGCCACATGTGCGCTTTACAATCATATATCATCCGTTCCCGATCCTGAGCCATCACCAGCACCACAGACCAGTCTGTTCCTATACAAGGGACTGTTGCTAATGAAAAGCAACTAACTGTATATTGATATGCATAGTAACATACAAAGGAGTACTAATACAGAGAACTCCCATTTAACCTGCACATGACCTACGCAATGTAAAATATTAATTTTCCTCATGAAATCATTAAAAGGAACACAAATAAGTTTCTTTTTTCTAAAGAATCATCACGCACAGTGGAAACGAAAAATTATTGATGAAGTATTCGATCATAACCTGAAGAAAATTCATTATCCTAATCCTGAGTGTGCTTCCATTAAAGTGTTAAATATCGAAGTCATCGAAGATCCGCTTTTTTGCCACAGATAAATGTAACTCCGTTCTTACACACTAACTTTAATAATCGACTCTTTACCGATTTCAGCGCTTCCATCAGCATGGATATGTAACATTCATTTCGTCGCTTTCGATTAATATTGAATACATTAATGTTAAATTTTAATTACACTGTAAATAATAATTTAAACTCTAGATATTAAAATTGACCGGCTGTTTATATTTCTTAATAGTTAACGATTATTTTTAAAATATTCAATAATCATTATATATAATCCCGTGGCCGAGTGGTTAGCGCGCTTGGCTAATGATCTACGGGACCTGGGTTCGAGTCCCGGGTAAGGCATGGATGTATGTGTCGTTTTTCTGCTGAGGTCCTGCCATCCTCTCAGATCTTCTACTGTGGCATATAAACTGACAGGCTCCTGTCAGACCTCTGTGGCAAGCAGCTGCTTGAGGGGGTATTTATAATAGCCGTAATTTCGGGCAAACAGGCAGGCGGAATGTGTGACTTCATCGGTAGCAGAAATTGGTAGTTTCCCTGTAGTTCCTTGACTACCTGAGCTATCGGTCCCAAATTTGGTGTGTGATCCCATTTAGTTCTAACCCTGTTGGGGTAACAGATCGGGTTCCTAGCTACCGTAGGTCGAGAGTGATCCCTCGAAAACTTACCGAATTTCTAGAGGAGCTGCCGTCGCCTTCTTTGTGAATGGAGTTATCGTTATCGGAACGTTATCGATGACAGTTGTGACGTACTATCCGCACTTACGAGATTAGTTTTCTGAAAGTCAAGAGAAACAGATCTCCCCGTGAAATTATCTAAGTGTACATTTCTCAAAATAGACTTCCAATACTTCCGTTTTACTGTCAATGCGCACGGAGATTAGAGTTTGAGTTGTGGAATTAGTGGGCGGAGGTGGCTCAGTCGGTAGCGCCCCAGACTCGTAATCTGTAGTTCCCAGGTTCGAGTCCCAGCTGGGTCAGCGTTGAGATTTATCTCCGCAAAATTCCCAGCCCTGCCCACGGTCAGTCGGGGACACCGATGGGCTTGGAAAGGCCGCCGTCCGTCGGATTAGACGTTAAGCCGTGGCCCCGTGTGCGTGAGAGCCATACCCTGTGCACGTTAAAGAACACGCTGGATGGCCTTGACGGGAGGCTACCATCTGTCTCCCAACAGCTGTTCCAGTGGGTCCCCTCCCCCAACCTTCTCTGAGCCTTCGGGTCCATGTGACCTGGCCATGGTGTTTAAAAAAAGTGCCGCTCAGAGGTACAACAACCCAACCCAGTGTGGAATTAGTAGAGGAGAGCTGAAGTTTTTAGCTGTAGAGGAGTAGATTTTTTTTGTGAGGTAAGGAACTACAGTTTGGAGCTCGCTTTTTTTGCAATTTGATCTGTGTATATATGGATGATTAAAAATCAATAAATATTTTATTTTTTATTGATATTGCTTTCGATTTTAATATTTTTTTTCTCTTGAGCAGAGACAATTTATTCTAAGTTACTTGCACTTTATATTGGAAAGTTCACGAGTTTAAATGAAATTTCGCCATTCATGGTCCAGAACAAAATAACTCTAATTTTTGGCAATTATTGCCTGGCGCCCGAAATCCTAAGTATCCGCTAGTTAAAATCTTAATATTTGGGAGCGTTACATAGTGGTAAAATTTATTATCGATATGACTGTTTCATTGATGACCCCCCCCCCCCCCCCGATAGGGGACTACCTTGACGTGGTGGGGGGGCTTCGGGCCCAGCAACCCGGTCGAAGGCTGTGCAGGCCGGATTGGGTCCCCGGTTGGATATAGCCAAGACCAACCGAGGTCGAGGATGCCGCCGACCCGTTGGGCGTGCCGGTTGGACGGTGACGGTGTCTTAGACCTCACCAATCAGGTGCTCTGGGTGAGCAGTTCGAGGGCTCTTCTGAAAAGATTTGTGCCCAGGAGGGCTCTTCTGAAAAGATTTGTGCCCCAGTAGGTCGAGCCCTCACCAAAGTCTGGGCCTTACTAAGAGTCTCCACCGCGGGAGCCGAGCGAACTTGGATCTATATATCCTTGTTCATGGCTAACCGGGGAACAGATTAAAATTAGGCCGTCCCATGGCTGAGTGGTTAGCGCGCTTGGTTACTGATTTAAGGGACCTGGGTTCGAGCCCCGGGTAAGGCATGGTTGTTTTTCTGCTGAGGTCCTGCCATCCTCTCAGACCTTCTACTATGGCATATAAACTGACAGGCTCCTGTCAGACCTCTGTGGCAAGCAGCTGCTTGAGAGGGTATTTATTTTTTTTTTTATTTTCTTCCGGTGGTTAGCTTTCCTTTTATAGGACTGCTGCCATGTGAGGTCGGAGTTGAGGTGCGTCTATATGGCGCATTCTTGCCCCCGGCTCTAGATAAGCACGGCTTTTCATAACTTGGTAGTGTCGTGAGACGGAACCGGGAATTGTCGTGGTTGCTTAAGATGGCGAAAGAACGAATTTCCATTGATGACAAATACAGAAAAGGCATGCAAAATTTGCAAAAAAGGCATGCAATATCTTTGTTAGCACAAAACGAAAGAATACCCTAACACGTGTCAATTCTAGCATAAGGCAAAAGAAACTAATATGCGATTATTCTAACACAAGGCAAAACAAAAACTGATGACACGTGTAGTTTCTTTCTTTGTCGAATAACTCAACCCACAAGTGGTCACAGTGTAAAAAACGTGTTAAAGCGATTGCTCTCTATTGGAAATTTCTCCTGTAGAGAGAGATAGAGAGTCCGGGCTAGAGATAACGAGATAGGAAAGATAATGCTGGATAAACCTACAGGTGTATTAGTGTTTAATTCAAATGAGGTAGCTGGGGTGTACTAAATCGCTAGTGAGCCAAGCGGTGGACATGGCCAGGCTTGTAATCTGCAGTTCCCAGGTTCCAATCCCAGCTGTGCGAGCTTTGACCTGCCACCTTTTGACCTACCCTCGATCAGAAAAGAAATACCGGTGGGTTTGGGAAGGCTGCCATCTATCGGATTGGGCGTACAGTTGTGGCCCTGTATGCAGGAGAATCTTATCCTGTGTACGTTAAAGAATTTACTGGATGGCCTTGACAGAAGGCTACCATCTGTCTCCTAAAAGCTGTCCCGTAGATCCCCTTCTCTTAACCTTTTCTGAGCCTTTGTGGTACATGTAACCTGGCCGTTTAGTCCATTCTATGCAAAAAAGTACCATTTAGAGGTAATCCCACTTACATCGTGTGATAACGAAATTCTCAGTTTTAACCACGTAGGATTTCTGTCCATGCGCAAAAAGGAACATACCGATAGTGAATGTTAGGTGTGAATTTATGAAAATTTGTTCAGTGTTCCTTATTTCACGAGAAGACATTGACTGGAAATTGTTAGCGGGCACGATTGAGATTTTTGCTATTGACCGTATCCTCATGGATCACTATTTTAAAAATATAGCTTTCCCTCACTTCACCATAATGAGATCCGCCATTTTTTGGACCGAATATTGACATTGCATCAATCGGAACAGGCTAGCTGTAAATACATAATTACTTAAATATATAATTTTAAAAATTAAATAGGTAGATATTATTTTTTAAATCCTGGCAATCAATTTTAAAATATTCATAAATATTTTAATAAAGTCTTAGAAAATTAATTGTTTTATTTTACGTTACCTAAAAATAAATAGATATTAATTAAAATTTAAATAAATTAAATCGTTAAGTTTTTAGGCATATATAATTTCTCTCTTTCTTCCCTCCTTTTGATCAACGGCTGTCCAGGACTGGTGTATCAAGGTCGCCTTCACCATATTCCTTTAGAATTCCTTTTCTGGAGATCCGTGAAGAACATCTAGTACAAACAGAAAAGGAGAAATTTCCAGGAATTGAGGAAAAGATCTAACATATGGGAAAGCATTTAGCAGGAAGTTGAATGTGATCTCGACGTCTGCCAGCAACAATAGAATATTGAGTTGTACGAAACATATTTGTAAACTTAAGAGTTTCTTCATCATACCATGCAAGTTGTACGTTTATAAACCTGTAGGTAAACTGTGAACCTGTAAACTGTTATCTTTCCTTTCTTTTTAACTCTAACAAGGATCCCTGCGATAAAATGAATTCGTGTCACTTGGGCTC
The DNA here is from genome assembly GCA_038380435.1 of Ryuthela nishihirai. Taxonomy (NCBI): domain Eukaryota; kingdom Metazoa; phylum Arthropoda; class Arachnida; order Araneae; family Heptathelidae; genus Ryuthela; species Ryuthela nishihirai. The sequence continues at coordinate 35,863,363 of JAWZYU010000002.1, read as the reverse complement.
GAATTACTCGTAGACTATGTATAGATAGGAAAATGATATAATATAAAAAGTAAAAGAATATAAAAGAATATAGTAGTTGTTGTGAATGTCCATAGATGGCAGCACTAGTCATTGACGCTTTTCGTCGTAAGTAGCCATATCAGCATCATCATCCTCAAACAGCCATTGGCTACGGAGGTCCAACCACACTGTACAATTTAGTTCTCCAAGCAAGTCTGTCCTGAGCTACATCTGCTGCATCTGGCCACTGCACACCAATTCTAACAAGGTCCTGTTTGACATTGGCTGCCCATCCATCTTAGGTCTCTCCCTCTTTCTCAGGCCGTTATGTACACTGTTCATAACCCTCTTCACCAATCTATAATTATCCATACGAGCAACATGGCAAACCAACGGAGTCTCTCTCTGCACAATATGCTGCTTAAAGGAGGTTGACAACTCCTTTGCATTTCATTAGCCTTTGCCTCATCATTAGTTACAAAGTTGAACCACCTAATGCCCAAGATACTGCGTAAGCATCTGGAATCAAAAGCATCTAGTTTCCTGTTATCTTGTTTACAAAGTGTCCAAGTTTCAATACCATAACTAACCCTAGAAAGTACCAAACTATTATATAGTCTAATTTTAGTCTTTAGATGTATATTCCTATTTCTCCACACTCTTCATAGATTCTTAAAAGTCCCGGCCGCAATCCCTATTCGTCTGTTAATCTCATGCAGCACATCAAGCAGTAAACAGCCAAATCAGCAGTAACATTGAACTCTGAATGTGAAATACGAATATTAACGTCTTATGGTTGATTACCGGGTAGGATCTAGGGAGGGGGAGGGGGCAAGGACGCCACAGCCCTCATTTGAGGATGCTAGTAAGGGTTATTAGAGGCGAAAAATTATGAAACTTAGATATAATTCTTGCATTTTCCAATAATTTTTTAAACTTCTAAAAATGCTATTTTCCAGTGGAAATACGGTATCTTGTCCTTTTACATTTTTCTAGATCCGGGCCTGGTTGGTTGATTGTTTTACCTCTGAGCAGCACGTTTTTGAACACAATAGGCTAAATGGCCAGATCACAAAGCCCCATGGTTCAGAAAAGATTGGGAGAAGGAAATACATAAGGTAGTTACTAGGAGGCAAATACTAGTAGTAGGAGGCAATGAAGGCCATCCACGTTTCCTTAGTTTAGGGTATGGCTTTTCTGCAGACGGCGCCATGTCTCAAAGTCCATTCAAACAGACGACGGCCTTTCGAAGTCCTTTGTTTTTGGCTCTCATCGAGAGAAAGTGGAGGTTTAAGGGAGCTGAATCTCAAACCTGGGATTCCCACCTGGGGAACTGCATATTACGAAATTTGCTCGCTACCGACTGAGGCGACTCCCCCCCAAAAAAGGGTAAACCAAACTAAATCATATATTTTCTTCTGATGCAGACATCTAAATATATCTCGTATCGAGGTTTTCCTCCCGTGTGGCCTGGATATTTGTTGTGTAAAAGAAGAGAAGGAGAAAAATTAAATATGCATAAAAAGTTTATTTATTGTTTTAAAATTTAATGAAAATCTGTTAATTTTAAAAACCATGTAAAATAACATAATTTATTCATTTCGACTATATAGAATTTTTGTGAATATTTTAAAACAGTTTAAAAGAGTTTTAAAATAATAATCACCAGTGTTTAAATTTTTGTGAATAATATATATAAAATAATCAGCTGCCTATTGAAAATAGTTATTCTGTTTCTACACTGTCCAAACCCAGTATGATTCAATTATTATAACAAGTAAGATTATATATTATATATAATAAAATTAATGTTTCAGACTGACCCTTTTCAGACAACTGGAAGGACTGAGCAGAAATATAAGCAGAACCTTACTCAACAGCAAGAAGCCTGCCTTTCCACAAAACGAGAAGTTAGGTGGTGCCACTACGCGAGGGAGCGTTTCTTGATGTTCGTTGACTAGATGTTTTGACGTCACAGCGGGGAACTGCTAGTAAACAAATCACATAACAAGTTTACATAACATAGTTTTCCGTTGACAGAAAAAGTGAAATATTATAATTTTAATTTTGTTTGATTGACTGAGGTCTTTGTAGCTATCAGGAAAGTATTAATTGTTATGGATATACACTCAACGACCACTTTATTAAATACATTTCCATGTTACATTAAGAGTAACGGAGATACGGCTCACTAACTTCTTAAATAAGCTTTTTATGAAAAAATGCGAATGAAGATAACTTAAAAATTTCAATCAAATCTAGTTTAACCTCATTTTCAACAGTATTCTTTCACTATTTATAGAGTTACGGGAAGTTGACGTAAAAATTATGCTAATTTTCGCCAATTTTGAATTATTTTTGCAGAATGAGGTAACTTGCGAAATATTTCAGCTTCCATATCTCTTTAAATGAGAGAAGAACAGTGTTAGAAATCGAGATTCAAATAGACTTGAGAGCTTAAAATTATATTCTATCACATTTTTTCATAATAGTTTCATTTAAGAAGTTACTGAGTTCTGTATAAGAGTTACTATCGACTAACATGGAATACTTAATTAAGTGTCCTATGAGTGTATTTTGATATTACGGATTTCATGATTATATCATATGTACAGTAACTCAAAAAAGTATCCGAACTCTACAGTTGATTACAAAATTCAGAAAAAATATCTGGTAACGATTTTTTTAGAAATTAGTGATCTGGCAACCTTCGTGTCACGTGAATTGCCAGATCACTAATTCTGAATTTTGTAATCAACTGTAGAGTTCGGATACTTTTTTGAGCGACAGTACTCATCGAATTACTACAGAATTTGTATCAGATAATTATTAGCAATTGTCTCAATCTTGCTCTTAAAATTAAATTCGATAGAATTAAAACTCCAGATCTCAATTTCTTACCATTTACCTGATTTCCAAATGTTAATAATAATCATAAAGAAAATCTGAGGAAAAATTAAATTTTGGCCCTTGAAGTGCGTTTTAAATATTTTCCCTTCCAAAAGACATTTATAGTCTGACGTGGCGTAAACGGAGTTTTTAATTTACTAAAAAAACGTTTCCCTGAAGTTATGCAATGGAACAGCTTCGTTTTCTTTTCCTTTTCACTTGAATTCCGAAATTGTTTATCAAATTGTATCTATGTAAAATCCTCTGTTTTCGTTTCGATCTTAATCTGGCTTGCAAAATAGAAATTTTTCCCACGGTATTATTATTCTTTTCATAACACATATAAGTTGGCAAATATTGCTGTAATTGTTTAATGTGTCATATAATCTAACTTTGATGCACTGACAATAAGTTTTTATTCTCTTGATAAGCCCATCATAAATTGAAGTATTTAAATTATAACTGCCATCGATAATACTGCTTTTTAGTGGGCACATTTTTGCAGTTTTTCAGGTTGGGTTGTTTTACCTCTGAGCGGCACTTTTTTGCACACTAAGGGCTAAATGGCCAGGTCACATAGACCCCGAAGGCTCAGAGAAGGTTGGGGGAGGGGACCCACTGGAACGGCTGTTGGGAGACAGATGGTAGCCTCCCGTCAAGCCATCCAGCGTGTTCTTTAACGTGCACAGCATATGGCTATCCCATACACGGGACCACGGCTTAACGTCCCATCCGACGGACTGCGGCCTTTACAAGCCCATCGGTGTCCCCTACTGACCGTGGGCAGGGTGGGGAATTTTGCGAAGATAAATCTCAACGCTGACCCAGCTGGGACTCGAACCTGGGAACTACAGATTACGAGCCTGGCGCGCTACCGACTGAGCCACCCTCTCCCCGGACGGGCGATTATGTAAATCCTCTAGTTCAGCTATCCTCCAAGCTATTCCCGTTGTGACGTAATGGAGAGCGACCTCTAGGACGTACTAGAATAACCTTGACAAAACAGAACCATTTGGCGTCATTCGTATATACTCACACTGGCCTAAACCGAAATAGTCTGAAAAATAAAAGGCGCACTACTGCACACTTAGGCATGATCTAAAAACAAAAATTACATAAAAGACTTCACAGATGGAAATATGCACTAAGCCGAATGCAAAGACACGAAAGTACTTACGATTATGTTAATCCTTTAGATCAGCTATCCTCCACGCTATTCCCTTTGTGACGTAACGAAGAATGCCCTCTAAGAGGCATTAGACCTTGACATAACAGAGCCATTTGGTGCCACTCTTATATACTCACCCTGGCCTAAACGGCAATTGTCTGAAAAATAAAAAGCGCACTACTGCACACTTAGGCATGATCTAAAAACAAAAATTGCAAAAAAAGACTTCACAGATGCAAATATGCACTAAGTCAAATACAAAGCCACGAAAGTACGTACGGTTATGTTAATGGTAGCCAGACTCCGAAAATCCGACACATACGTAATGAAAAACACCTGCATAATCTCCTGAGCACTTAATAATCTCAGCTGCATCCAATATTCCGTCATGGCAGTAGGCACAGTTGACGACAGCCATTCAGTCTATTCAATAGTCTACAAGTAGCCCCAATAATAAATCCAAAGGAAAGGAGAGCGCCTAATTAAGGATCGTAAAGTTCTTTCGATGGCTGACAGATGTAGTTGAGAAGACACGAAACAAGAGCCTCATCGGGAGGAGACAAAAACTATATAATTTTAGGAAACTCACGGTGGAAGCGCGGAAGGTCAGCTGATACCGTCCGGGCATAATTGTCTCCACCGAATGGCACTGATAATTGCTGTCAAATTTATTGTTGCCATTTTCAGCTCCCTAACTGTGTCCCTAACTGTGGATACTGGTCATATATAGTGTCAGCTTTGGCTTCCCCAAGCATTCGTCGTGAGAAGCGTAATGGGAAAGGTGCGGGATTTAGGTGCATTTGACAGAGAGCAGATCGTAGGTACAGTCGCTCAAAAAAGTATCCGAACACTATGGTTGATTACAGAATTCAGAAAAATATCTGGCAACGATTTTTTTTAGAAATTAGTGATCTGGCAAGCTTCGTGTCACGTGACACGAAGGTTGTCAGATCACGAATTTCTAAAAAAATCGTTGCCAGATATTTTTTCTGAATTCTGTAATCAACCATAGTGTTCGGATACTTTTTTGAGCGACTGTACCCAACGGATGGGACACTCGATCTCCGAACCTGTCAACGAACTTGGATTTTCTCGTACGACAGTTTCAAGAGTTTTCCGAGAATATGAAATCCTCATAAAAGCTGAACTAGATTACATTTTCATCTATGAGTTGCCTTTAATGCTGCAGTCAGTCTCTGACAGTTTCACTCAGTGTTCTGTTCCACTAAAGAACTGATTTACTCATGGGTAAATCCACATTATCCTCGAGCAATAGATTTTGGTTCTAGGACCACAGCACGCAGTGTACATTTTCCTGCAGATATCACATCTCACTCCATCATTTCTGACATTTAACTAATGTCAGAAAATTAATGTAATGTAATGTAGTACTACCTTCTTACACCCGAATGCAGCATTATGTGCATGCGCAGGATATATACAGGGTGTCCCTGAATTCATGGCCCAAACGTCAGGGGATGGTAGTACACACCGAACCCACCAATATTCGTCATAGAATATGCAGCCGCAAACGCATCCCGTATGTGGTTCCAGCACAATGGGGCACCCACCCATTTCAGCACGGACGTGCGTCAGCATCTTATACCACATTTGGGAACTGATGGATTGGGCATGGTGGTCCCATCCCGTGGCCACCCAGATTGCTCGATCTTTCTTGTATCGATTTCTTTCTGTGGGGTCATTTGAAGAGTGTCATGTACGAGACGCCCGAGGAGGATCCGGAGAGGAGAGTCCGAGTAGAGTTCGCGGAGGATCTGGTAGCCCGACTGTCCGTCGCAGCCACCGATGTGCGCGATAAGCCCGGTGTTTACGAGCAGGTACTCCACCGTTGTGATGCCTATATCAAAGTTGGTTGGCGAACGTTTGAGCATTTGTTGTAATGATCTCCAATAAATGTCACTCTGGAAACCTCTGTGTCTGTCCTTCATTTCCGACTCCTCACTGCGTTTGCGGCCGCATATTCTATGACGAATATTGGTGAGTTCGGTGTGTACTACCATCCCCTCATGTTTGGGCCATGAATTCAGGGACACCCTGTATATATTACCCGTATATTTTAAGAAATTTGTTATAAACCACTAAAACAAGGGGGAAAATTAATACCTGAACGGCTTTCGAGGTCATTTTTGATTCATCTTTGTTTCCCTCCCCCACCCTCTTAAATTTGTTTCTAGATTCGGGCGTGTTAGCGTGTAATGTATACACTAATATACCTGTTAGTTTCCTCAACATTCACCTTTTTTACTTAATATTTATAGTCAGGAAATTTCCTATCATTTTATACTTACCAGTAGTAAAATAAAATAATTAAATAAGAATAATATACAGTTTCGTTTAATCACTAAAGTTCTGCATAGAATACTTATTAACTAGGGCGGTTTACAGCGAGCAGCGGAAACCATTATTGAATTGAATGTATAGAAAATGGGTTGGGTTGTTTTACCTCTGAGCGGCACTTTATTGCACACCATGGGCTAAATGGCCAGGTCACATGGACCCCGAAGGCTCAGAGAAGGTTGGGAGAGGGGACCCACTGGAACAGCTGTTGGGAGACAGATGGTAGCCTCCCGTCAAGGCCATCCAGCGTGTTCTTTAACGTGCACAGGGTATTGCTCTCCCGCACACGGGGGCCACGGCTTAACGCCCCATCCGACGGACGGCGGCCTTTCCAAACCCATCGGTGTCCCCTACTGACCGTGGGCAGGGCGGGGAATTTTGCGGAGATAAATATCAACGCTGACCCAGCTGGAACTCGCACCTGGGAACTACAGATTACGAGCCTGGCGTGCTACCGACTGAGCCACCCCCGCCCCGTATAGAAAATGAGAACTCGTTTAGAGTCGTCTGATTTTACTTTAGAAAATCAAAAAACTGTGTAAAAAGTAGAGAGGAAAACGATAACCATTTATTAAATACACTTTCAAAGCATTCATGGACAGAATATGTTATCCCTTTTCCTTGCGATTTCCTTATCTTTAATAGAAGCTAAAGGGACATAAATGCATCATTCATAATAGTTCATTAAACCCAAATGAGCTCTGCAAAATACAATGAATTGTCAAATTATTTTGAACATTTCATCGTGCGGGAAGCACTATGAATATGCCAATGTTATGATCGCACTATGCAGAAGCGCATTACAGTGGATTGTATGCTGTGGTGTTTTTGTTGCATAACGAGGACACCAGCTCGAGAATGATCGATAGTGGCATAAAATTACGTAATATTCTATGGGCCTATGAAGACAGTTCCATGTAATGTAGGGGCGGGGGTGGCTCAGTCGGTAGCTCGCCAGGCTCGTAATCTGTAGTTCCCAGGTTCGAGTCCCAGCTGGGTCAGCGTTGAGATTTATCTCCGCAAAATTTCCCCGCCCTGCCCACGGTCAGTAGGGGACACCGATGGGCTTGAAAGGGCCGCCGTCCGTCGGATGGGACGTTAAGCAGTGGCCCCGTATGCGGGAGAGCCATGCTCTGTGAACGTTAATGAACACGCTGGATGGCCTTGACGGGAGGCTACCATCTGTCTCCCAACAACTGTTCCAGTGGGTCACCTCCCCCAACCTTCTCTGAGCCTTCGGGGTCCTTGTGGCCTGACCATTTATTGGCCTTTGGGGTCCTTGTGGCCTGGCCCATGGTGTGCAAAAAAGTGCCGCTCAGGGGTAAAACAATCCAATCCATGTAATGTAATCAATCTGAAGAACTTGAATCGTTCAAATCTGAACAGAGAGAAATCTTGGCAATGGGCCCAAAATATGAATTGGTACCCACACACCAACCCTAAGAAAATTGCTGCCCAATGTCGATGAAATCATTAGAGATGTACCAGGGGAAAAGAGGACATGACACACTACCAAATATTTAGAGACTATAAGGCAGAAAAAATAACCGAATGGAGAAATTCCAAACAAAGGCGAAAATATATCGTACGAGAGATAAAATCAAAAAATAAAAGAATTTTCCCGCTGATTATTGTTGTGTTAAAACAGCAGGTCTCTAGCTACAATGGGAAGTCTTAAAATAATAATGACTTTGGAAATGTGAGGAATCTGGCAATGGCAACAGATTTAAATGTTATTATCCTCTCAGACCTTCTACTTTGGCATATAAACTGTCAGGCTCCTGTCAGACCTCTGTGGCAAGCAGCTGCTTGAGGGGGTATTTATTTATGACTCTTACGTTCAAGTTAGAGAGCTGAAAATTGCAACAATAAACTTGACAGCGATTACCGATTCTGGTAGGAATCTGAGATCATAAATAGAATAGATGGAGCATCTCTATAGCAACGCCGGGAGCCGAATCGTGCCGATATTGGAGACTAGTTTCTTATGTGATAGATGGCATGATGTAATTTCCACATGGCTTATTACAGGGGATGCTCCTTTTTTTTTTATTTAAAACATTAAATTATTTAGCGCGCTTGGCTACTGATCTAAGGGACCTGGGTTCGAGCCCCGGGTAAGGCATGGATGTATGTGTCGTTTTTCTGCTGAGGTCCTGCCATCCTCTCAGACCTTCTACTCTGGCATATAAACTGACAGACTCCTGTCAGACCTCTGTGGCAAGCAGCTGCGTGAGGGGGTATTTATTTTTTTTTTATTTTATTACAAGGGATGCTCTTTTTTTTTCGATTTCCAACATTAAATTATTATGAGTGTTATGAAATGAACTTGTTGGTAAATCAAATTCACGCAAGATAGCGAATAAAATTTTTATTTATAATGCAATGTCGAAAGCAAAATAATATCTTAGTAGCATTTACACTAAAGTGGTCATTGAATTCTGCTCCATTCCATGTTACATGAATGGAAAAATTTGAATTGTTTATAACACCTTAAATATGCTTTTTATGAAAAAAATGGGACTGAAGATAATTTAAAGATCTCAATCAAATCCATTTAATTCTCGATTTTCAACAACATGCGCCCAGTATTTAAAGAGTTATGAAAAAAGAGTTGGGTTGTTTTACCTCGGAGCGGCACTTTTTTGCACACCATGGGCTAAATGGCCAGGTTGGGAGAGGGGACCCACTGGAACAGATGTTGGGAGCCAGATAGTAGCCTCCCGTCAAGCCATCCAGCGTGTTCTTTAACGTGCACAGGGTATGGCGCTCCGGGCCACGACTTAACGTCCCATCCGACGGACGGCGGCCTTTCCAAGCCCATCGGTGTCCCCTACTGACCGTGGGCAGGGCGGGGGAATTTTGCGGAGATAAATCTCAACGCTGACCCAGCTGGGACTCGAACCTGGGAACTACAGATTACGAGCCTGGCGCGCTACCGACTGAGCCACCCCCGCCCCCAGGAAAAAGAGTTATGGAAGCAGAAATGTTTAGCAAGTTACCTCTTTCTGCAAAAAAAAAACATAATAAATTTAGTATAGCGGTTATTGCCCTCGTTTTAGCTTGTTTTTATTAATTTATCAGGGCAATTAAATTGATATTGTTGCTGTTAAACATTCCAAGTCCTATAACTCTATAAATGCTTAATATGTCGAAAAGCGAGATTTAAACACATAGATTTGATTGAATCTGTAAATTATTTTGCTGGTAAGAACACTCTGGCATGTTTCTGGATAGTTGCGGGTTCAATTCCCGTATGTCGGCGAAAATTTTTTCCGCTAAATATTTATTGAGTTATCAATGCCAAAAGAGCATCAGGTCATGCTGTGATTATCATCTATGTTTAAATCATTAATAACCCTAAATAGCGTGATGAGATTATTATTTATTTCCATCTCACTTTGTGCAATATATATGTAATGATTGCCACCCAAGATCATAGATGGCGCCAACGGTTGGCCCACAAATCTTGTGGATGAGTTTAGTCTTAAAATAAGCGGGTTGTTTTACCTTTGAGCAGCACTTTTTTGCTCACCATGGGCTAAATGGCCAGGTCACATGGACCCCGAAGACTCAGAGAAGGTTGGGGGAGGGGACTCACTGGAACAGCTGTTGGGAGACAGATGGTAGCCTCCCGTCAAGGCCATCCAGCGTGTTCTTTAACGTGCACAGGGTATGGCTCTCCCGCACACTGGGCCACGGCTTAACGTCCCATCCGACGGACGGCGGCCTTTCCAAGCCCATCGGTGTCCCCTACTGACCGTGGGCAAGGCGGGGAATTTTACGGAGATAAATCTCAATGCTGACCCAGCTGGGACTCGAACCTGGGAACTACAGATTTCGAGCCTGGCGCGCTACCGACTGAGCCACCCCCGCCTAAAGTAAACCCTCGTTAATCCGGATGAATTTGGAGAAGGAAGTGTACGGATTAATGAAGCATAAAATAAGCGGAAAAAAGACGAGCTGGCATTAGTGCAACTGGTAAGAACGCTCTGGCATGTTTCTGGAGAAATGCCGGTTCAATTCCCGTATGTCTGCGAAAATGTTTTCCGCTAAATAGGGTATCATAATTTAATGATTTGGCCAGTGTCATAGGCTATAAACAAATTACTGCCTATGCTTTGTTTTCCCGTAAAACATAGGTTATGTATCATATGAAAACTTGTGACATGGAGGGCGTCACAGGTTATAAATCCCACTCACCCTTCCAAAAAAAAAAGAAAATATATGAAGGATTGTTCTACTCAGAGCTGGATCTAGGGGGGAGCAAAGGGACCATCGCCACTCCCCTGCCATAATGCTACTAAGAATAAAAGAGTCAAAAAATTGTTCAACTTATTTATATTTCAGGCATTTTTCAAGCAATTTTAACACCTGTAAAAGGGAGGGCGAAACGTTATACTGCAATGGAAATCCAGTCTCTTGGCCCCCTGTTTACATTTTTCTACTTTAATTTTATTTCTTGGCCACCTCCAAACCTTCATTATTTTTTTCTAGAACCGGGCATGATGAAATGGGGAATGTTGTCGGTTTCTTTCTTCCTCCCTAAAAAAGAGAATATTTGATGAAAGTTACTATGTCTTTCGATCGCAATGGCCCACAATTACGAGATAGGTGTCAAATGAAAGCTCATATGAGAGCTGTCATTCTCCCATATACACAATTTCCCCCCCGCACTACTCTCCTCCAAAAGGGGGGGGGGGCTCAGTCGGTAGTGCGCCAGGCTCGTAATCTTTAGTTCCCAGGTTCGAGTCCCAGCTGGGTCAGCGTTGAGATTTATCTCCGCAAAAATTCCCCGCCCTGCCCACGGTCATTAGGGGACACCGATGGGCTTGGAAATGCCGCCGTCCGTCGGATGGGACGTTAAGCCGTGGCCCCGTGTGCGGGAGAGCCATACCCTGTGCACGTTAAAGAACACGCTCGATGACCTTGACGGGAGGCTACCATCTGTCTCCCAACAGCTATTCCAGTGGGTCCCCTCCCCCAACCTTCTCTGAGCCTTCGGGGTCCATGTGACCTGGCCATTTAGCCCATGGTGCGCAAAAAAGTGCCGCTCAGAGGTAAAACAACCGAACCCAACTCGATGTGTTATGGCTGCCATAGGCATATAGACACCTTCTTACATTATTATAGATTTCGAAGATATTGGATTGTTTAACTTCTGAGAGGCTGTTTTGTCTATACAGAGGGCTAAATGGACAGGTCACAACGATCCAAGGGCTCAGAATTGTGAAAAGGAAGATGATTCAGAGACAGAAAAGAGTTAACGGTCTAATCATGCACGGTTATTTTTAAGACGAGGAGATAAATTCAAATATGATTTGGTTTGTACACGTGCAGAAACCTCTCTGGATATATTAATACAGATAATGATATCAAATGGTAAAAATATATCGTAGATCGTATAATCATATTCGATGTACCGGGTAATAATTTTACCCCTAACTATCTCCATCATAAAGATATGTCTATTTGGCATGAATAAGAACAAAATATATAAGTAAACAACCCTTAGGTGGGCCACTAAGGACAAACATAAGAAAGGCTAAAAATAGCAGTAAAATTGTATAAGAAACCTAAAACGGGTAGGTCTCCTCAGAGAACGCTACCGTTTTAGGCCTCTTGTACTTGTTCAAAATAGTATGATCGTAAAGAATCAGAGAAGAAATAATCTCATTGGGATTATTGCTTATAGCCTCAAAAAATCTTTTTGAGGTGCGTTTTATATGTGTATATATATGGTCGATGCCCAGGTCTTTATGGAGTTGTCTGTTAGTGACAAACCAGGGGGCATCGACCGCAATTCTCAAAATCTTGTTTTGCAAGACCTGAATTTTACGAATATTGGTGGGTGTAGTATTCGCCCATACGGGTGAAGCGTAGAGAATCACTAGTATGATCATAATATCATAGAGTAAAAGCCTATGATCAATCATTAAAATGGAATTCCTCCTAATTACTTAATTAAGGGGCCTAGCTGGCTCCTCAATGAAAATAGAAAAAATATATTTATATATGTGTGTTTTTGTAATATTATAAAATTTTGCTAATCTTTTTAACGGTAACTTATAAATTATTTCATTAATGTAGAAGAAAAATTATTTTGCATTCGCAATAAAAGAAATGTCACAACCGGATGAAACAATTGGGAAGATATATGAGATGCAGGCATATGAATCTACCTGTGATAGGAAAAGTAGTAACCATCAGCTATGATACTGTGCATATCCTAAAACTTAAAAAAAGCAAGATACACTGAGACTCCACATGCTTCTCAGAAACTTGAAAAGTATAGGGATCAGTTTCGTTTCGAGCATATAATTACGAGAAGGATGGATCATGTTTTGAGAATCGCGTTTTTTCCCTAGCAAAATTATCATAATGATCCTGAAACAGAAAAAATGAGTTTGCAGAAAAGCTCTCTGACAGACTCGGAGCATATCAATGGACATGAAATCTTTACTTATATTTTGCTTTCACAGTCAGTGTCTTCTTCTATTATCTACTGCATTTTACGTACATGAAATTGTGATTGATGCGGTGTGATAATGCTACACATTGGAATGTTGTGCAACAGTCCATGGATGTTTCTGGAGTGGTGTAAATTGGCACAACTGCCCAGAGCTTTGCGCTAAAATTAATTTTTACACAAGACAAAGTAGGAAATTCACTGGCACAATCAGTGAAATTAGCAGACAATTTTAAATTAAAAGTCTGTTGTACCGATTTTGAGCACAATTGTTTTTAGACCTGATTGCCATTTTCTATGGAGGTGGGAATCGTCCTGTCGGTAGCGCGCCAAGCTTGTAATATGCAGTTGTCACTTACCAGTACCAGTGGGGATATTTTTTTCTGCGAAACCCCAACCCTGCTCTTAGTAAGAAATCGGAAAACGATGGGCTTGGTCGTCTGTCAGATGGGGCATTAAACCGTGGTTCCGTATGCAACAATGCATTCTCTGTACGAATGAAACTTGTGACTTAATTTAATATACTTAAATTAATCTAATGTGACCTTAAATTGTGACTCGAATTGGGAGGCTTCCCTCTGTCTTTTAACAGATTTTCAGTGGGTCTTCTTCCCCCAACCTTCTCTGAGATATTGGGGACCTTGTGACCTGGTCATTTAGCCCATTATTGTTATATCAAAGTGCCTTTGAGAGTCAGTTTTGTGTACATAATGCACTCAACTCATTTTTGAATATTTCTCAGTTACAATATAGAATTTTATTTTATTAAAAAATTAAGTAAAAAAATTGTTAATTAAAATTTCAACTTTTGAATCAAATTTGATAATTAAAAACGAAAACCATCGGTCTTTGATTACTCTTTTTAGGTATTTTCTCTCTTTGCTTAATTAATCTCTCTTAGCGTTTTATAATGATGCTACTCAATAATGTTTGGTTTATACGAATTTTTCTCATTATTATTTTGCACTCCAAATAGAATTGAAACATTAATTTGGGGTTCAAAAACTTATAATTGTTTTCAAGTTAGCAACAGGATTTAATACAAAGAATTTAAATGTTTCTAAGAGCCTCAAAAATAATAGAATGAGGGCCAAGAGAATGGATTTCCATTGCAATATAAGGATCTTGCCTTCGTTTGAGGGGCCTTTAAAAACTTTGCTACCCCCCCCCCTAGAACATGCCCTGGGACGTTCTAACTCTTACCGTTTTGGAGTGGCAATGGGTTGGGTTGTTTTACTCTGATCGGCACTTTTTTGCACACCATGGGCTAAATGGCCAGGTCACATGGACCCCGAAGGCTCAGAGAAGGTTGGGGGAGGGTACCCACTGGAAGAGCTGTTGGGAGACAGATGGTTGCCTCCCGTCAAGGCCATCCAGCGTGTTCTTAAACGTGCACAGTTTATGGCTCTCCCGCACACGGGACTAACTTAACGTCCTATCCGACGGACGACGGCCTTTCCAAGCCCATCGGTGTCCCCTACTGACCGTGGGCAGGGAATTTTGCGGAGATAAATCTCAACGCTGACCCAGCTGGAACTCGAACCTGGGAACTACAGATTACGAGCCTGGCGTGCTACCGACTGAGCCAACCCCGCCCCTGGAGTGGCAATGGATCAAGCAAACAGTTAAAATCAAAGATAAGCAAATAAAAGTTTGCTATTTTGACGAATATTCACAGTCTTATATTGAAACCTATTATTCCTGTTCCGTAATATATTAAACGAGGAAAAAGTTAATCTATCATACATTTCGTGTTTAGGTTCAAGTCCCCTCCCCGGGAAACTACCGCCGTCGGTACGCATTCGATCCGTCACCGCTTTTTATGCTGTCCCGCGAGATAATGATGGCAAATGAATTAAATTTGCAAAAGAAAAGAACGCACAGAGGATAAAAAATCCAACTTTGGCGAGGAAAATTCTCATCAAAATAATAGATTTTGATACAATTATATAGTTTATTTTTCGTTTCAGGTTTATCTATATCTATCTATTTGGCCTATTGTACAGATCCGAATCTAGAAAAATATAAGGGGATGGGCATGTATCCCCGTACTAGATCCGGTCTTGTAACTGCAGAATTTAGCAGGACAAATGTTCGATACACTTTCCTGTTTAACTATTATTTTGTTTCACATACGTCACTAGATAGAAATATTTTTGAGTTGCCATTATCGAAACCTATACAATACTTAAGCATGAATTTTGAATTCTCCGCTGAAAGGGGGGCGGGGGTGGCTCAGTCGGTAGCTCGCCAGGCTCGTAATCTGTAGTTCCCAGGTTCGAGTCCCAGCTGGGTCAGCGTTGAGATTTATCTTATCCGCCGTCCGTCGGATGGGACGTTAATCCGTGGCCCCGTGTGCGGAAGAGCCATAACCTGTGCACGTTAAAGAACATACTGGATGGCCTTGACGGGAGACTACCATCTGTCTCCCAACAGCTGTTCCAGTGGGTACCCTCCCCCAACTTTCTCTGAACCTTCGGGGTTCTTGTGATCTGGCCATTTAGCCCATGGTGTGCAAAAAAGTGCCACTCAGAGGTAAAACTACCCAACTTAACCCGTTGAAAGGCTGAATGCTGTGAAATTTGAAAATGTATTAAATGATGCATTGGGTGTTTTAAATCTGAGGGCACGTTTTGTTAAATGTGCCCAATCACAAAGATCAAAGGACTCAGAGAAGATTGAGAAGAAGAGAACCAACTGGACAGTTGTTAGAAGACAGATGGTATGTCTCGCCAAGACCATCCAGTGTGTTCTTTAACATAAAAAGGGTATGGCTCTATTATCCACGGTGCCTCGGCTTAACATCGTACCCGACGGACGGCGGCTTTTACAAACCCATCGGGGGTCTCTTTTCTCAGCGAGAATGGGGATTTAGGTGAGATAAATTTCATCGCTGGCAGAATTGGAACTCGAACTACAGATTACGAGACTGTTGGGTTACCAACTGAGCCAGCACCCTCCCCAAAAACACAAGAATATAAAGGCAATTTCAAATGGAATAGAGTAGGAGTGACAAGTACAAACATGTTCTAATTCTAAAAGAATCGGAGAATCATTATTAAGAAAGATGTAAAAAAAACAACGGAAATCATTACGAATCTTTGATAACATTACAAACAACTCATTAGTAAGCTATTTGGAAAAAAAAAAGATTCAAACTTCTCATTTCTGTCAACTCGATTCTGAAGAAGTTTTCCATTATGAAGGAGTTTACCCCATGTGATGCTAACACTTACATGACGACGATTCATCATTCATGTCTGAAGCACGAGCATACAAAATAGCCTGTTGACTTATTGCCACGGGCGACGAAATTCTGGATTGCAGTCAAAAAATGATTATAGGTGAAGGTAAGTGACGCATTGAGGTTGAGGACGATGCAAAAACGCGCAAACAATGAGAGAACAATAGACAACTTACTTTTTTTCTTTCTTCGAAGTAATGATGCAGAACGGAAATCCAATTTCCCACTGAATCTCCGAGGTCATTTTAAGGTAGTGCTCTCTATTAATGCTGCTTTTAATGAGAATGCAGAAAAATAGTGAATAATATTTCTTATTCAAAGTGCCAGAATATATAAAAATTTGCCTTTAACATAAAATACTGTTATAGAAATATCATATATTAACATGTACCATGCTTTGCGTAAAATATTAGGGACAGAGACGTAGCTCCCATTGTTCTAATGGTTAGACGAACCAGGGTCTGCTGCTTGATGAATCCCGTGCTCGATTGAAGTCTCTTATATCGTATCAGGAACAGACAGGGCAGTAGTAACAGAAAAATTAATATTTAAATATATAGGTGTTGGGTTGTTCTGAACGGCAAATTTTTGCACACCATGCGCTAAATGGCCAGGTCACATGGACCCCGAAGGCTCAGAAAAGGTTGGGGGAGGGGACTCACTGGAACAGCTGTTGGGAGACAGATGGTAGCCTCCCGTCAAGGCCATCCAGCGTGTTCTTTAACGTGCACAGGGTATGGCTCTTCTTCATACGGGGTCACGATTTAACGACCCATCCGACGGACGGCAGCCTTTCCAAGCCCATCGGTGTCTCCTACTGACCGTGGGTAGGGCGGGGAATTTTGCGGAGATAAATCTCAACGCTGACCCAGCCAGTTTAAATATATATGTATTATTTATATATATACAGGGTGTCTCAAAAATATAGGTACAAACTTTTAGGGGAGGTAGATAACATCTAAAGGAATGAGAATTGCATAGGAACCCATAACCGGAAACGTCACCGTAAGTCAATAGGCGGCGCTGTTCATCAGTGCGCTAGAGGGGAAATTTCGGATTTCCTCATTCGAGCGGTAGTCGGCTTACGAAGAGCATGCAAAGGTATTCGAACAGGGAGCTGGCAGACATTCACTTAGTGTATGGAATAGCTGAGGGCAATGGACGAGCCGCTCAACGAATGTATCAAGAACGCTTCCCACACAGACATGTACCAGGCCACCGTTTGTTTGCGCGTGCGCATCAAACTTTGTGCGATTATGGGTCATTAAGAGGTAGCAGAAGTGAGGGCAGGCCATTACGGCAGGTCTAGTACGCCATTTGCAATAATTATGTCCAATAAATGTTTTCCCATTAATCACTGTCTTGTGTCCTTTCAGATCTTGTACCTCTGCTACCACTTTCCCATGAGGTTTCCGGTTATGGGTTCCTATGCAATTCTCATTCCTTTAGATGTTATCTACCTCCCCTAAAAGTTTGTACCTATATTTTTGAGACACCCTGTATATATACTTAACATGGGGGCCATGGCTTATTGGGATACAAGTAGCCAATTGAGGCTTCTAATTTTCCCTTTCTCCTGTTATCCTGTTTATCCTTGAGCCATGGCTTAAGGCCCATAATTGGGACTCAACCTGGAGTTAAGAATTTTTGCCTCTATTATCCTTAAATAAAAAAATAAATAAATAAATACCCCCTCAAGCAGCTGCTTGCCACAGAGGTCTGACAGGAGCCTGTCAGTTTATATGCCACAGTAGGAGATCTGAGAGGATGGCAGGACCTCAGCAGAAAAACGACACAAACATCCATGCCTAATCCGGGGCTCGAACCCATGTCCCTTAGATATATATATATAATAGGTATATATATATATATATATATAATAGATATATATATATATAATATCATTTTTTCTAGATCCGAACCTGGTTCGGATCTAGAAAAAATCGAGGGGAGAGAGCCAAGAAACAAAATCGAGCCAGAGAAATGTAAACAGGAGCCAAGAAACTGGATTTTCAGTGCAGTATAACATTTTGACCTCCATTTTACAGGTGCGTAAATATGTCAGATACGTTAATCACAAACCAGTAGGGCTAAATGTAAACGTATCATCAGTTTAAAAATTAAATTTTCTGCTTTGAGCTTAAGTTGATTGATTATAATTAAGTTCTTGAAAACAAAACCAAAATTTTCTTGTTATTTGTTTATCGAAAGGAATAAAGAAGAAAAAAAAATAAATTCGGAAAGAAAGCGTATTTATTTCAAGGTTTGGGTTGTTTCACTTCTGAGTAAAGCTCTGAGCGCTAAATGGCCAGGTTACAAGGAAACCAAGAGTTCAGAGAAGGATGTGCCGAAGGGACAGCTATTAGAAGACAGATAATAGCCTCCCGTCAAGACCATCCAGAGTGTTCTTTAACTTGCAAAGGGTATCGCTCTCCCGCACACGGAACCACGGCTAATCGTCCTATCCGACAAACGGGGCTTTTCCAAGCCTATTGGTATCCGCTACTAACCGAGACAAGGCTGATAGTTTTGCGGAGATAAATCCCAGTGCTGGCCCAGGAGGTATTCGAACGTCGGACCTGCAGATTATGGGTTTGCAATACATTCTTACCTCCAATGCATGGGGCGGGGGTGGCTCAGTCGGTAGCGCGCCAGGCTCGTAACTTGTACTTCCCAGGTTCGAGTCCCAGCTGGGTCAGCGTTGAGATTTATCTCCGCAAAAATTCCCCGCCCTGCCCACGGTCAGTAGGGGACACCGATGGGCTTGGAAAGGCCGCCGTCCGTCGGATGGGACGTTAAGCGTGGCCCCGTGTGCGGGAGAGCTATACCCTGTGCACGTTAAAGAACAAGCTGGATGGCCTTGACGGGAGGCTACCATGTGTCTCCCAACAGCCGTTCCAGTGGGTCCCCTCCCCCAACCTTCTCTGAGCCTTCGGGGTCCATGTGACCTGGCCATTTAGCCCATGGTGTGCAAAAAAGTGCCGCTCAGAGGTAAAACAACCCAACCTCCAATGCATGGTAGTAAATTGTACTGCTGATAAGAATCAGATTTATAAAAAAATTCTATCGAATCCTGAATTCATTATTATTTATGTATAAAAAACATTAATTGATTTAAAAAAAGGAGTAAACGTATTACATATTACAGGCACAGTTAAACACTTTTTTGGAAAAAAATTGTTAAAAGATTAATAATATTAATTGATTTAAAAAAAAGGAGTAAACGTATGTACATATTACGGCACAATTAAACACTTTTTGGAAAAAAAATGTTAAAAGATTAATAATATTAATCAATGATTAACTGAATGAAAAGGAGCGGGGGTGGCCCAATCGGTAGCGCGCCAGGCTCGTAGTTCCCAGATTCGAGTCCCAGCTGGGTCAGCGTTGAGATTTATCTCCGCAAAATTCGCCGCCCTACCCGCGGTCAGTAGGGGACACCGATGGGTTTGGAAAGGCCGCCGTCCGTCGGATGGGACGTTAAGCCGTGGCTCCGTGTGCGGGAGAGCCATAACCTGTACACGTTAAAGAACACGCTGGATGGCCTTGACGGGAGGCTACCATCTGTCTCCCAACAGCTGTTCCAGTGGGTCCCCGAGCCTTCGGAGTCCATGTGACCTGGCCATTTAGCCCATGGTGTGCAAAAAAAAAGTGCCGCTCAGAGGTAAAACAACCCAACTGAATGAAATTTTAAAAATCCCCCTCCCCCGAGGAGCCCCTAATGCATACAACGACGATTTCAATAAGTGAATAGATAGACAATGTTATTATATTTAATATATCAAATTACAATGCAGGAAAACTAAAATACAGGATAAATTCATTCCTACGGAAACAGGGTGAGTGATCTATAATAAATACACAGATTACCTATAGAGATAGACTTCAAACATTAGTTAAAAAATTCATCGCCGACACGGCGGGAATGAATGTGTTGGCGCTGAATTTTTTTCAGAATCTTTTAACTAAGGAGTAATGATGTTTTGAACAGAGTGGAAGGATTTCGTTACTGTTGGGTTGGGTTGTTTTACCTCTGAGCGGCACTTTTTTGCACACCATGGGCTAAATGGCCAGGTCACATGGACTCCGAAGGCTCAGAGAAGGTTGGGGAAGGGGAACATACTGGAAGAGCTGTTGGGAGACAGATGGTAGCCTCCCGTCAAGGCCATCCAGCGTGTTCTTTAACGTGCACAGGGTATGGCTCTCCCGCACACGGGGCCACGGCTTAACGTCCCATCTGACGGACGGCGGCCTTTCCAAGCCCATCGGTGTCCCCTACTGACCGTTGGCAGGGCGGGGAATTTTGCGGAGATAAATCTCAACGCTGACACAGCTGGGACTCGAACCTGGGAACTACAGATTACGAGCCTGGCGCGCTACCGACTGAGCCACCCCCGCCCCCTAACTAAGGAGTAGTGATGTTTTAAACGGAGTGGAAGGATTTCGTTACGGTAATACGATTTGTTGAGAAGGAATATTTCTGGGCAAATGAATGAGGATATGTGTCCTTTGACCGGAACGCATTAGAATAGGAAGGCTAAAAATGATAACATTTCATTCTTCCTGTAACAGCCTAATTGATAAGATCATTAATTCATTTTTTTTTTCAATTTAGAAATGATCATTCCTTTGGCTGAGTGATTAGCGGTCATGGTTCCAGCGTGAAGCATTTCGGTATTAATTAACTCGCAAGCATTATTTATATAACACATAAACATCACTTATATTTATTGTAAATAATGTAACTTCAAAACTAGTTCCAACTCGCATCAGATTAATTACGTACGTTAGCAATGAAAACCTATTTATTGCGGGTTGGGTTGGGTTGTTTTACCTCTGAGCGGCACTTTTTTGCACACCATGGGCTAAATGGCCAGGTCACATGGACCCCGAAGGCTCAGAGAAGGTTGGTGGAGGGACCCACTGGAACAGCTGTTGGGAGACAGATGGTAGCCTCCCGTCAAGGCCATCCAGCGTGTTCTTTAACGTGCACATGGTATGGCTCTCCCGCACACGGGGCCACGGCTTAACGTTCCATCCGATGGACGGCGGCCTTTCCAAGCCCACCATGGGCAGGGCGGGGAATTTTGCGGAGATAAATCTCAACTCTGATCTGGGACTCGAACCTGGGAACTACAGATTACGAGCCTGGCGCGCTACCGACTGAGCCACCCCCGCCCCCATTTATTGCGGGATTTCATTAAATGTTGAGCAACAGTTTTTCATCAATGTATTTGAAATGCATGTAGCTTTTTTTTCCAAGAAAAATGACTGGAATATTTAACAATTTTTTAATCATGTGTATTAAATAATTTGACTATTTAATCAATACATATGACGTAGGGATTAATCGAACAATGCCCTAGTACAGGCCTGGACAAACGTTTTAGCTGAAGGGCTGCATAGTGTGAAAAGCAGCACCTAAAATGAAACATAAACTACATAATTATATTGAGAATTAGCTACTCCGAAGTTGGACTTCTTTTTCCTCTATACATTCTCTTTTTCTTTTAGAAATTTATTTGTCATTAGTAGCTAGCGGCCCAACAAAACATTTTTATCAGAAAGTCCATTAAGAAAACATGAAAAAGAAATATCTAAGAAATTATGGACAAAATGAAATTTCTAAAGCGCATTTATAAATGCAATTTTAAAAATTAGGATTTTAAAAATTGCATTTAGAAACAATTTTCGTCAAAACATGTAGCATTTTTCTCAGCATTGTTATTCTGCTTTCGAATTTTTAACCTACCGTTTTAGTTTCAGGAGACGAAAGATCATCTATCATTCGAAAAGGAAGTAAAAATATCTCCAAAAAATAATTGAATAAGATCGTGTAAATCTAAAATGCAATTGATGTGAGATGACAAATAGATATCTAAAGGATATCCATTTGTTATCTTAGATCTATTTTGGATGTTTTGCAGTTGTCGGTGGTTGTGTGAGAAGCCATTCAGCAAAAGGAAAAAAAATAAGTATGCATAAAAATTTAACTATTGCCTATTTAATTTTAAATTAATAAATATAATATTATATAAATTAATAAATATATATAGTAAAAATAAAATAGTTTATTAATTACCACTGCATTAAAATATTTATGAATATTTTAAACTTAATAGCGGCACGTTTAATTTTAAAAAGAGATATTAATTAAATATGCTCTATATTGCAAAAAGTGTTCTGTTACTGCACTTTCACGCCTGGTATGATATAAGAAGCTTTGAGCGGGGTGGTTCAAGCAAGTCCTGATTTTCTTCAAATTTTTGTAGTAAAACATCCTTGACACCAACGGTGAAATATCTTGGTATCGTTCTACATAAAAAGCTGGTTGGAATGCACGTGTTAACCATGTGCTCTCAAAGGCTCAGATTATCAGATGTAAACTTGCTCCCTCATAGGGTGGAGCTCAAAACTGCCTCCAGAAAAGAAATTATTTCTAGGTAAGACCCTTCTGCGGCCAGTCCTGACATGTGCCTCGCCAGTGTGGGGCAACAATACCAACACCAATGTCAGGAGGCTTCAGAGCTTCCAAAATAAAATCCTCAGCTCTGTGGTCAGTGGTCCCTGGTTTGTGAAAACAAGATCCTTCACACTGATTTGAGCACTGACCACATACACACTCATATTCGGAAGACTCTTTTGAGGCAATGGGAGATCATCCTTATGATATAATTAGATACTTTATTGATTGTGATCCCTTGGTTTTAAACCAATTCAAGCTTCCAAAGAATATGGTGTTTGACACCGGCATGTTACCTTTCAAGTTCTGCTCTTTTAGCAAATCTGTTTTGCCCTTGGGGCCCCATCGGGTTTTTTTTTCTGTTTCAACTTTTATTATTGCCAATCAGGCACTATATTAGACTTCGTTATATAAGCTCTAGGCTTGGAGCTCAAAACACATTTAAAAATATTAGATATCAGAAATTATGACGCAGTTTAATTTAACTAGCGGTAATTTTGTGTGGAGTCAATGTTGATTTCCATTAAAATGCGTTTCATTTTTATCTTAATTTTGCTCTTTATTTTCAATTCTTCTATATTTAATCCTCCTGGTCCTTTTTGTAATAATATGTGTATGTGGAAAAGAAATTGTTTATATTAAACATTTATAATCAATCAGTATAATTGCCTTGATTATAAAAGAAAAGAAATTGTTTATATTATACATTTATAACAATCAGTATAATTGCCTTGATCATAAAAGCATATAGTCTATTCAAGGCATTGAGCGGAGGGAGAGAGGAGTTAGAGTATTAAATGAACAAAGGCTCTAGTACTCTGCACCCTGAAAAATCCTCATGTGGCCCTCGGGTGAGAGAGAAAAGACTGTCCATCACTGATAACCCTTTGTTTTCACGGATAACCCTTTGTTTAATTCACGCGGAAAACAAAAGGTCATCACGGATAACCCTTTGTTTTCCGTGTGCCCATATGGAATCCCTAACTTAACGATTTTTAATCAATATAAAACTGTTAAATAAAATATATTTCCTAATATGGTTTCCCATGTGAGAACTTGTAGTGTATTTAGGAATTTTTTTTAATTTTGTTTTGATTTTTTTTTCTATTTTTTTATTCTTCGCGAAAAGTGTTTACTTGGGTCTATAACAATAACATCATTTTTCAACTCCTATTAAATGAACCAAATTAATTAGTGACTGAAATGGTTAAACATAATGAACTACTTGTAATATATTCATAATTAGGGTGGGATCTAGGTGAGAGGGAACAAGGTGGCCATGTACTCCCTTAGAGAATGATAGTAAGGGCAATGGAAACAAAAACATATTTTTATATATAAAATTCGTGCATATTTGATGCATTTTTCAATAACTTTTTGACTTCCAAAGCTACTAAAATGAGTGGGAAATATTATACTGCGATGAAATCCAGTCTCTCTATCCCCTCTTTACTTTTTTCCGACTCTATTGGATCATTTGTCCATCCTTCATTTTTATATAGATCCAGATCTCTTAAATAATTAATAAAGGTTTTTCTTTTATTTCTTATTAAATTTTAATTTACCTTTTTTCACTTGAAGGACTTTTTTTTGCGAAAGATGTTCATTTTAATCAAGATAACAATAACATCACATTCCAAACATTATTATACAAACCAAATTAATTCCGTACTGAAATGGTTAAATCTAAGACAATAATAACCTCATTCGTGAACAATACTACGATTAAAATTGGAGTTTTTCTGCCTCATATACGTGGTGGCTTTGGGCGACATCTAAACATCTGACATATGAACTGATTCTGAATATTGTAGAAATGTAGGTTCGGTAAGCTTCCTTTCAAGTGTTCTAAAATATAAATCATTTTTTAAAATTACTTTCCTATAAGCGCCTTAAACAGCAGAAAAATAAACCTAAAGCATTTCGATGGTACAATCAGTAACCGAGTTCGTATTCTCTTCAAAGTAAGAGAGGGTGCTGATGTATCTACTGAACAATATTGCCGGCTCTCTACCTTTTTTTGAAGAGAATACGAATACAGTGACTGATTCGTTCAGAATAGAATTATAGATTTTGTCGGAACAGAAGGAAGGTATTTTTTAATGTTTAATTAATTTATTTAAATGCTTGGAAGGAAGCTTTTCAAACCAACCTTTCTTCAATATTATATCCATAAGAATAGGATATTAAGTAAAAAAGAAAAATTAGTTTTTCAAACTAAAGACTGGCATTTCAAAAAATCTCCCAATATGAACATCTGACATATGAACCCTTGATAATCACCTTAATTAAGGTCCATTACGAAACAATCTCCCAAACTTGTTATGTGATGCTAAAATCTGTTTGTGATGTTACACTTCAAAGAAAAAATTTTGGTCGAAGTCGACCTTCACGAATACAGGTAAGGAATGACTTAGATTCAGATGCGAATCTTTAACCTGTGGAAGTGGCCATTAAAACTTAGAGACATGATAATTGCAGAGAACTTGACGCTAATAACATTCAACTTAACACTTTTTCTCGTCCGCTGTGATTTATTTAGCAAATTGCAAAAGGTAACGTCTTCCTTATTTATTCTCGTGTACGTGGGGGTGTTAGCAAAGATGTGAACGACTGGCTGGCTACCTGCAATTGTCCCGCCCAGGTCATGTTCCACATTTGATGGATTTTTCTCAAGGGGCGAGATCTGGGTCGTGGAAGCTCCCGCTGATTTGACCTTGTTGTACCGAACGTCAGGCCCAAGTGACAAAGCAACAAGGAGCAGTAGTTAGCACTTATCGGGGTGGCAACAGGATATTCTGCTCTCGTCCGTCTGCTTGTATGCACGTTCTTACATCTCCGAAGCCAATGCCCTAGGGATGAGAGTAAGGTCTATCAGCAATCAGGTAAGACGAGAAACAAATATTATTTATTTTTTTCACATAATTTACTTTGCTTTATTATCGTAATTGTCTAGAACAGCGGTTCTAAACCTTTTATGCTCTACCCTCCTGGAAATGTGTATGTAACTGGCGTACCCCTTGTATGGATAGATAAAATTATAGTTATAGTATAACAATGGGAATATAATAAAACATATATATATAACATATATCTAGCGACTGTTCAGCTCTCACGACGTACCGCAAAAACTTTTACCGCTTACCCCACGTTGAGAACACCTAGTCTAGGTGTTCATATTGGGAGATTTTTTGAAATGCCAGTTTTAAGTTTCTTTAGTTTGAAAAACTAATTTTTCTTTTTTACTTAGTATCCTGTTCTTATGGATATAATATTGAAGAAAGGTTGGTTTGAAAAGCTTCCTTCCAAGCATTTAAATAAATTAATTAAACATTAAAAAATACCTTCCTTCTATTCCGACGAAATCTATAATTCTATTCTGAACGAATCAGTCACTGTATTCGTATTCTCTTCAAAGAAAGGTAGAGAGCCGGCAATATTGTTCAGTAGATACATCAGCACCCTCTCTTACTTTGAATAGAATACGAACTCGGTTACTGATTGTACCATCGAAATGCTTTAGGTTTATTTTTCTGCTGTTTAGGGCGCATATAGGAAACTATTTAAAAAAAATGATTGATATTTTAGAACACTTGAAAGGAAGCTTACCGAACCTACATTCTACAATATTATATGCATACGAACACGATACTACGAAAAAATACTATTATTTTTCCAAACTACAGTCTTAAAACTGGCATTTCCAAAAATCTCCCAAAATGAACTAATAGACAAAATTAAATTTTTAATTTATTTATATTTTTTCTTTGTTACTAAAAACACCTACTTTGATACATAATTCATAAACATCGACGACATTTTTCCTCCCTTTTGGAGTCGTCAGATTGGAGACGTCGCTAGCTTTAATTTGAGATATAATTCGTTAAGGTCAACCCTCGCAAAAAACGCCCCCCCCCCCCTCCCTTTATCACGGGGAGAGAATCGTGGGGACAAAGTTCTAAATTGTTTACGACAATCATTATATCAGCTTTAATTTGACACCTAACTCGTAACTGTAGAAGATATAGCAGAACTTTCACATTTCGGTTTTTTAGACGGAAAGAGATGATAGTGGGTCAATATACATACAGTGCTGTCCAACTTCTCTAATACCGCTGGGGCGGGGGTGGCTCAGTCGGTAGCGCGCCAGGCTTGTAATCTATAGTTCCTAGGTTCGAGTCCCAGCTGGATCAGCGTTGAGATTTATCTCCGCAAAATTCCCCGCCTTGCCCACGGTCAGTAGGGGACACCGATGGGCTTGGAAAGGCCGCCGTCCGTCGGATGGGACGTTAAGCCGTGCCCCCGTGAGCGGGAGAGCCATACCCCGTGCACGTTAAAGAACACGCTGGATGGCCTTGACGAGAGGCTACCATCTGTCTCCCAACAGCTGTTCCAGTGGGTCCCCTTCCCCAACCTTCTCTGAGCCTACGGGGTCCATGTGACCTGGCCATTTAGCCCATGGTGTGCAAAAAAGTGCCGCTCAGAGGTAAAACAAACCAACACAACCCAATCTCTCCCCCAACCGTCTCTGAGCCTACGGGGTCCATGTGACCTGGCCATTTAGCCCATGTTGTGCAAAAAAGTGCCGCTCAGTGGTAAAACAAACCAACCCAACCCATCTATTACCGCTGGATATTTTTTTCCTTTGCCAATATTTCGCGGGCCAAAAAAAAAGAATATGATAGGATAGGTAAGTTCATTTCACCTCAAAAAATTATTTCATTTATACGAAAAATAATAAGTAATAATAAATCAATATAATTTTTCCTAAACCTTATCAAATATTTAATAAATTTAATGGGAGCATTGTGGCCGTAGTTGTTGGGCAATAATTTCTTTTACGTCCATATCGATATTTGTTGTTGCGAGCCGAAGTATATTGTTGCGGATTACAAAAATGGATAGCCACTGAGCGTGAGTATTAAAAGCTATATTTCAAAACCAAATTCAATACAAGGTAAATTGTTACAAAGGAAATATGGATGAAGTATCTTATTAACAAATCAACTATTAACATGCACAAGTCATCAACCTTCCTGCGTAGAGCACACAATATCAGCTCTGTGTATTTTACTAAATACTACCTTTTACTTGATTTACCAGGTCACCCGAAGATCTTCACTCGTAAACCAATTCTCGTCCTGTGCTAATAACTTTTCACACACTAGCCGAACAAAAAGACAGTCCGTGTAGACATTCGAAGTTAGCCATAAAAGTTCCCACTTTTATACTTCCGCGTATACACAACACATCAAGTTACTTCTTGATACTTAACGATAAAAGATCCCACTTTTATCCTTCCGCGTATACACAACACATCAAGTTACTTCTTGATACTTACGCGCACTGTCTCAGAACAGCTCACCGTCCATTTTCGAACTCACCGACCGTTACAATACAACGACCGTTACAATACAACGACCGTTTACGCTCCACTCTTCTTCTCCAAATTCTCCCAAAGTTCTTATTCGTTGGCTGAAACTTTTTGCTTTCGGTTGCCAGATTCCTTCTGTCGTAACACTGCCCCCTTCCTAGGTCTTGTTCGTCCCGAACAATTCTGGATTCCAAAGCTTCTTCAGTTCTTCGATGAAACGGGGCCAAATGATCCACGTGAACCACCTTGCACTTTGTAGCTGGACATCGACGAATGCGATATACCACGTCTGTGTCAAAATGAAAGCGAATCTCATTATGACGTAGATTTCTTTTCTGACTGAAGCCTCGTCCACAAACATAATACGTGTAAGGCCTATAGCCCTTGTGAACACGTTTATGTCTCTGCAGGGAGAAGAATCGACTAAGAGTTTTCGTGCAAAACCTGTAAAAAGTTTTCTTCTTTGTCGAAAGTTTTCTTCTTTGGATTTTTACTTCTATCAACAGTAACAAGGAATGAAAGTCATTAGTGACATAAAATCTAGGGAGGAGTTTCATCCTCCAGTCTGACCCTTTTGTCAGTTGACTTTCACTTAATTCAGAACTGTCGTGATGAACCTTCAGCCATATTTCACCTGATTCAATTTGATCCCCAAGGTGCTTCACAAATATAACATCAGCTCCATAATTCTTTTTAGCGCTTCGGTCCATCTCCTCCTTCCATACTCTTGCTAGAACTGCAGCTTCTAATCCGACAACCTTACCTGTTTCTCCTGTATAAGTGAAATCAGTGATGTGTCGGGCTGCTAGCAATATTTTTTCTGTTTTATCTTCACATAGCCAGCTTGCAACATCTTCAGTACTGATGGGATCAATAGCTCCTTTTCCGAATTCATCATCATAAACCAAAGCGCACACTCCTTCAGCCAGCTTTTTGGACACAATTGAGCATCTCATTAGAGGAACGCTATCTACGGTAGCCGTCAGATCCTTGCAGCGGTAAATCTCCTTATCTGTTGGCACCAGCTCCTCTGTCTGTCCTACGATGCAGCATCCGACGTCTTCCATCATCTGCTCGATTTTATCTTTAGTGCAGTCGACTGTGAAGCCAGGGATGGATTCCAATTTGTACAGAGTATCTCCCGTCAATTGGAGAGCACGACCGGAGATCATAGGGACCTTGAGACCTAAAGCAGCAAGTGCAGGAGCCAAGACAAGACTCACTTTGTCGCTGACAACTCTTGTGCTGTGTTTATCCACCATCCGATGGCGCCACTCGGGTCTCCAGCAAAACACATGACCCGAGGAGGTCATATTTGCTGTTTCTTCCGAATTCACTTTCTTGGAGCTCTCATTGTAATTAGCCAGGGAAATATCAGTCATGATTGCCAAATTGTTCATTCTGGAGATCAGCGACGAGTTCTGTAACATGATATTGTCCACTTTAGAGCTCTTGTAATCGTGATAAAACTTCTCTATATTCTTATAATCTAAATGGTTATAATGTCCAAATCTGTGCATTGACTGTTCAGAAAAGAAATTCAGCATGGCTACGTTAAGATTTTCTGAGGGCTTCACTTCTCTCTGATCGTAACTCTGAGGCTTAGTTTCATCCAGAAAGTTAGTCTTTGAAGTACTGTCTCTGCCTGAAGCTCTTTTACTAGCATCACTTGTTATGCTTCTAAGCCATTCTTCGGAATTCCTCTTCCTTAATTCCCCACTTTCTATAAACGATTCAAGTGTGGCTATATGCTTCGGAAAAATCTCTCCGACTTCCGCGGTAAAGTCGAATGGCACTTTGTATCTATGATGAATGGACGCCTCTTCTTTACTCGGACCACTCTGCGAAACGTAAACTCTGTTTCGTTCCCCCTCATTACCACTCGTTACTCTGCCTTTGCGATAATTGTCCATGACACATTTTGCTGACGGCGAGGAATAGAATACCTTTCGTGTGGATCTCTCTTCAGATCGTGCCAGACTTGTATACCTAGGTATTTTGAAGTGCAAAGCGTACTGTATAGTCTCACAGCTCTCTGATCTGTGTGATTGTTCTTCACAGTTCCTAGACATGTCACCAGCGACATAGACACTCTGCCATGCATTACCAGTAGTTGCGTGGTCAAAGGCATTATCTGCGCTATCTCTACGATTCTTGATTTCCAGTAGCAGATCCACATTTTTATATGCGTTGCCTTTCTCTTTTTCTTTTCCATGTTTACAATCTAACTTAACACTATCAAGATCAACTTTTTCACTGACAAATTCAACATTTAAACTATTGAATTGTCTATTGAGTTCGGTTTTACTATCCTTGAACTGATCAATAATCTTACCAACTTGAGGAGCCACTTCATCTCTCATCTCAGTATTTTG
Source organism: Ryuthela nishihirai (assembly GCA_038380435.1). Classification (NCBI taxonomy): domain Eukaryota; kingdom Metazoa; phylum Arthropoda; class Arachnida; order Araneae; family Heptathelidae; genus Ryuthela; species Ryuthela nishihirai. The sequence goes on along the minus strand of JAWZYU010000002.1, from coordinate 35,833,023 downwards.
TGCGGCCATTTCGGCTTTCAAGTCACCTATTTTATCGCTTTGGGCAGCTAGATCACTTTTAATATCAGTCATCTGCGTAGCCATATCGGCTTTCATATCGGTCACCAGCGTAGCAATAACGGCTTTCCTATCAGTCATCAGCGTAGCAATAACGGCTTTCCTATCAGTCATCAGCGTAGCCATATCGGCTTTCATATCAGTCATCAGCGTAGTCATATCGGCTTTCATATCTTTCATATCAGTCGTCAGCGTAGTCATATCGGCTTTCATATCTTTCATAACAGTCATCTGCGTAGCCATATCGACTTTCAAGCTATTTATCAACTTTACTAATTCATCCATACTTCTAGTTAACGGCATTCAAAAAATTATCCCGCTTCTGACACCAAATGTTGCGGATCACAAAAACGGATAGCCACTGAGCGTGAGTATTAAAAGCTGTATTTCAAAACCAAATTCAATACAAGGTAAATTGTTACAAAGGAAATATGGATGAAGTATCTTATTAACAAATCAACTATTAACATGCACAAGTCATCAACCTTCCTGCGTAGAGCACACAATATCAGCTCTGTGTATTTTACTAAATACTACCTTTTACTTGATTTACCAGGTCACCCGAAGATCTTCACTCGTAAACCAATTCTCGTCCTGTGCTAATAACTTTTCACACACTAGCCGAACAAAAAGACAGTCCGTGTAGACATTCGAAGTTAGCCATAAAAGTTCCCACTTTTATACTTCCGCGTATACACAACACATCAAGTTACTTCTTGATACTTAACGATAAAAGATCCCACTTTTATCCTTCCGCGTATACACAACACATCAAGTTACTTCTTGATACTTACGCGCACTGTCTCAGAACAGCTCACCGTCCATTTTCGAACTCACCGACCGTTACAATACAACGACCGTTACAATACAACGACCGTTTACGCTCCACTCTTCTTCTCCAAATTCTCCCAAAGTTCTTATTCGTTGGCTGAAACTTTTTGCTTTCGGTTGCCAGATTCCTTCTGTCGTAACAATATGTTCAAGTGCAGAGTCAAACAATTTCTGTATCTTGATTTTATATATTTCATATCAGAAAATACGCTCGCAGATATTATATGTACTTCAGAACATAGAAATTATTTGGAGTCCAAAATTTTTCATTTTTGGATATTTTTCTTTAGGCAAAAGTTTGAACAATTCTATTTCAGTTTCTCTATTAGATGCAATGATTGGGTCGGCCTGAAGGTCACATAATTCCATTTTATATTTAGGATCTACGGTGCTAATATCAATATTTAATGGATTACTTAATAAATTTTAAATTTATTTAAGGTCATCAAATTGAGAAAATTTTCTATTAAAATCTTCAATTAGGATATCTAATTTAGGAACAAATTTTTCAAAATTAACTGTTTTACTAAGTTGCTTCATTTTTCGTATAACTCTTTACAAGTTTCAAAATGAATTAAATTGTTTTCCTGCAAATTTGATTTCAACAATTGTAGTTTGTTTCTAAACCCAGTAACATGATTATAAAGACAGCACACGTTTTGATCTTTTCCTTGTAAGGATTTATTCAAGACGTTCAAATAATCTGTAATGTCTGTTAGGAAAGCAAGTGAACATAGAAAATTTTCATCAATAAAACTTGCTATTAAATCTTCATCGGTGCCCACTTCTGTGAGAAAAAGATGAATTTCTTTTCGAAGTGTAAAAAATCTCTTGAGGCATTTTCTGGCATTTAACCAGCGAATATAACTATGCAAAAGCAGATCGCCATAGTCAGCATGCAGTTCGTCCAAAAAAGCTTTAAATTTTCTGTGTTTAAGAGAACGATTTCCGTCACGAATTAAATTGGTAATTTTGACAATCTTTTCCATTACGTCGTTTAGTCTTAGCGAAATGCCACACAATGTCTCCTGGTGCACAATACAGTGCAACATTCGACAATGCATGCCATATGCATGCGCAGTGAGAGCGATTCCTGCTGTCGTAAGAAGCTTCTTATTACTGCAGCTTCATAAAAACATTTGTGGCCGTAGTTGTTGGGCAATAATTTGATAAAAAACATTTGATGACGCCGCACCGCTCTTAAAAGGTTTCAGAAGTTTGCCGATCGGCTTAAGAATGTTTTGTAAACTTTATAGAATGAGTAAGTTGAAGATTGCCTATCAAGTAAAATAATATAAGTTTACAAAAATTTATAAGGTGGATTACGGATATTTATTTAAAATTTCAAGCACAAACTTGATTTTGTTCGCGGGATACAAAAATCCGCGGGCCGCTGGTTGGACAGCGCTGGCCTTATTACACTCACCGCGTCAAAATCTTTCATTTGGCGCATAGCTTGTTACTTACCGCACTCGCGTTCCGAAGATATAGCGCAACAATCATTTTCACATTTCTCCTTTTTTATTGGGAAATATGCATGGGGTTCAGTTTTTTTTATAGCCTATGACCCTCCCCGTATCGCAAGAATTCATATGACGTATAGCTTGGTACTTTCGGCACTCGCATTCCGGAGACATAGCGGAAGAATAGTTTTCAAATATCCGCATTTTAAGGGGAAAGAAAGCAATTGGATTGTTTTACCTCTGAGCGGCACTTTTTTGCACACCATGGGTTAAATGGCCAGGTCACATGGACCCCGAAGGTTGGGGAAGGGGACCCACTGGAACAGCTGTTGGGAGACAGATGGTAGCCTCCCGTCAAGGCCATCCAGCGTGTTCTTTAACGTGCACAGGGTATGGCTCTCCCGCACACGGGGCCACGGCTTAACGTCCCATCCGACGGACGGCGGCCTTTCCAAGCCCATCGGTGTCCCCTATTGACCGTGGGTAAGGCGGGGAAATTTTGCGAAGATAAATCTCAACGCTGACCCAGCTGGGACTTGAACCTGGGAACTGCAGATTACGAGCCTGGCGCGCTACCGACTGAGCCACCCCCGCCCCAGGGAAAGAAAGCATGGGGATATGATGGGATAATTGTTTTGACACACAGACAGACAAACCGTCAAATGTTGAGCGAAAAGCAATAGGAAGGTAGATAACAAAAAAAATATCCTCCTTTGTCTCGATCTTTTTTATTCTTTATTAATAAACGAAATGTTCTCTTTTTTAACTACTAACACGATAATTCTAATTCTGAAATATCTCATTGAAAAAAATATATTAAAAAACATTGAAAATGTAAAATAAATATTTACTGAACGAATATCGATAACACTGGACAACAAATTTTCATAAATATAATGTCTCTAAGTTAAAAGTAACCATTTCTTAAAGATTTCGAGGTGTTGAACACGAATATGACAATGAAAATGCAAAATTGAATGCGATTTCTGAGAAATCCGCAAGAGTTTCTTACATAAGAGAGTAATACTTACATATGACATATATCGGTAAAATTCCGCTTCTACTTCCGACGTCGCTTATACAGTTGTTCAGGATCATCGCTGGAGAGCGTCCAACAGCAGTCAGCCAACTTTGAAGTGGACCAGTTTCTCTGGTATCGTTTCTCCATCGTTGCAATGTTCCGGTGAAAACGTTCACCGTGCTCATCAATAATCATGCCGCAGTTGTCGGGGAAGAAATCTAAGTGGGAATGGAGAAAGTGGATCTTTAAGGACATATTGCAGCAAAGTTCGTGATACAGAGACAACATGTCCTTAACCAGATTCTTGTAGTTGTCTGCCCTGACATTCCCAAGGAATTTAGTTGACATCAGACGAAACGCATCCCAAGCCTTTTTCTCGTCACCCTTAAGCAGGTTGTCGAACATCTAGTCTCTGAACAGCTCGCGGATCTGAGGACCCACAAAAATTCCCTCTTTAATTTTCGCTGAGTCGAGGGAATTTGTCAGCCAAGTACTTGAAAGCTGATGCAGTCCGGTCCATGGCTTCTACGAAGTTTTTTATCACACCTAGTTTGATGTGTAGGAACGGTAGCATGATTTTGTGCGTTTCTGCCAGTGCTGAGTGTCCCACATTCTTCTGTCCGACTTTCAGAGATTTCCTCTGCGGCCAGTTTCTCTTCACATAGTGCAAAGTCTTTACTCGACTCTCCCATTCACATAAGAAACAGCAATACTTCGTATATCCCAGCTGCAGACCCATCAACAGAGCCACTACCTTCAAGTCACAACAGAGATGACAGTCATACTTGCTGTATTGAAGACAATTCAACAACTGTTTTAGGTTGTTGTAGGTTTCTTTCATGTAGACAGCCTGTTGACCGGAATGGATGGAAGTCGATTTCCATTATGCAGCAACACCGCCTTGAGACTCAATTTCGAGGAGTCTATGAATTGTCGCCATTCTTGAGTGTCATGTTTGATTCCGAGGGCATTCTTCAGGCCACCTACATCAGAGCAGAACACAAAGTCATCTTCCTTTCTGAAGTAAGGCACAAACTACTCATGACGAGTTTGAAACGAAGTCACTCGGTCATTTTCATTGAGAAGATTCTATTGTTTAAATCTTGATCCAAGTTACTCTGCTTTGGCCTTGGACAGCTCCACATCGCAAAAAAGATCGTTCATTTCTTCTTCGGTGAGAATGTGTGGCGCAGATGACGCACCATGACAGACATATAGCTCATCATTAGACACCAAAGGCTGCGGGAGAACCCGGCGTGGTTTCGCCTCCCTCTTCATCGTCTGAATCGATGGAAAATTCCTTTGGAGATTTGGGTACGGGAAGGCCTTTGCCGTGCGAAACTGGTCGGAGAGCAGATTGTATATTCCGGTATGCTATTGTCCACTTCTTTATCTTTGTGATAAAACTTCAGAAACAGGTGGAACCTTGCAGAAGTAGCAGTCATTTCCGTGATTGCTTTGCTCTCTACAAACCATAGGAACAGCAAACGGCATCACCACTTTTTCGACTTTCAGCCACTTCGGAATATTGCTTGCACACGTACTGCAGAATATGTGTGGGGCCCAGGCCTTGTCCTGGTACCCGATCTTGCATCCAAAAACGGGGCGGGGGTGGCTCAGTCGGTAGCGCGCCAGGCTCGTAATCTGTAGTTCCCAGGTTCGAGTCCCAGCTGGGTCAGCGTTGAGATTTATCTCCACAAAATTCCCCGCCCTGCCCACGGTCAGTAGGGGACACTGATGGGCTTGGAAAGGCCGCCGTCCGTCGGATGGGACGTTAAGCCGTGGCCCCGTGCGGGAGAGACATACCCTGTTCACGTTAAAGAACACGCTGGATGACCTTGACGTAAGACTATAATCTGTCTCCCAACAGCTGTTCCAGTGGGTCCCTCCCCCAACCTTCTCTGAGCCTTCGGGGGTCCATGTGACCTGGCCACTTAGCCCATGGTGTGCAAAAAAGTGCCGCTCAGAGGTAAAACAACCCAATCCAACCCATCCAAAATAAAACTCATATGCCGCTTTCACTTTTGGAGTGTTGGCCCTTTTCTGGCTTGCAAACGTTACTTCCCCGCAAATGTAACAAAATGTATCTGCACTACTAACACAGTTACAAGGCATCACTACTGCTCGATTAAAACTTCAAGGATCACTTGTGTTGTACTTATGACTCAGGGGTAAATTTGAGTCGCTTAAAAGATTTGCTCACTCTACGAGACGTTGCTTACAACTAACGATTGCGTCATCTTTTGTCCGCGATCGTAAAGCGCGATGTCATGACAACTACATTGCATCAGACAATGATGCAATACCTCCGGGGGTTGTGTGTATGGCTGGCTGATACAATACAACGCAATATGTTGCAATCTGGAGTTTAAAATACAGCGTTGCGAAACGTTTACCTATGTACTCAATGCAGACTGAGTCGTTTATACATGACCATTTGTCTCTCCTAAACAAGAACCAATCAGCAAATTTTACTGTCATTTTCGTGTTCAGCACCTCAAAATTAGTAAAGATTTGGCTATTTTCATTTCAAAGCCTTTTTGATGTTGCCCAGTGTAATCAAACAAAATATCTGAAGATTCAATGCTATCCAAATTGTCAAATTCAAGTCACATTTATTCATGATTGTTGACAGTTGCTCTTATGCACTTGTGATTCTTTGATATTAAATATGATTGTAAAAATCAATTGTAAAAGACTACTACTACTTCCAAGAAAAAAATCTCTTTGATAATGATCGAATTTCTGTTACAATAGTTTTTCAAAATTTAGGCAAATTTTTTCGTTTTCAACAAGAAAATTAAAAAAAAACATTTTTTTTTGATGTAGAAGAAAGATAACGTTTCCTTTTTCCGACTTAAGTATAGGCGTGAAATGTCAGTTTTAACCTAAGCCAGAATTATCAAAATATTCAGTATAGCGAATTTCTTTTATAACCCCGGCCAAATTACTATGTACCTCTATGTAAAAATATTTCATTTTTAAAAATACCAGTATAAAGAAACAAAAATTTATCCAGATACAAAGCATATGGCCAGTATCAAAGAACGTATAAGGAAAAGAAGTTCAGCTTTGATAAAGGGCAAGTGGCGACCTCAAGTGGTGTTTCGATTCAAGTGGTGTTCGCATTTGTTTAAGCTGGGAAGCAAACAATAAGGGGCAAAGGAATTATGCATCAAAATCTTTATATTTTAAAAAAGGAAAAAAAGTAACTGCACTTTGCATTTGAAAAAAAATAATATCATGATTTTAATAAAGGTTTATTTTCTCCATTGGAATTATTTTTCGTTGAACCAACAATTATAAATTGAACGGAGAGAGAAGATTTGAAATTAGCCTGAAGTTAATTTATAGAATAAATTATTACAATTAGAAGCTTTCTTAATTGCATAGAAACAGGAAACAGAATTGATATTAATATACTCTGCAAGGATATCAAAGGGAAATTATTACATAGGAAAAGCGAAGAGAATGGAAGTTGACAGTAACATCTAATTACAAAAGCGTTCGTCCCCTGTAATGTTCGTTTCACTTCTACGCCAAATGCACGATACTCGATTTTACATTAATCTTTATGGAAGCTTAACTTCTTCTCCCTCTACATTCTTTGGCCAGTATAACGAAATTTCTCTTAAAAAAAACCTAAATAATATATAAAATGTAAATTTTAGCATCTGACAATGCTACAATGATTTAAACGCTGTGAAATAACTAACCCACTGGTTCTCAACCTTTTATGCTTCACGTACCCCTGGAAATGTGAGTTATCTTGCTAAGGTGGAGTCGCAAGTCATCTTCAACATCCAGCTTGGTCCTATATTTGTTTTTGAAAATAGTTAAAGATGAAAAACTAGTTTTATATAAATAAGTTGTTGTGAAAGGTAACAAATATTTGACTGCAATTGACAAAATCGGATATTCCTTGTCCACTCCAATGCCTAAAAACAAATCAATGGCTTTTTGGAATGAACGCTTTTTAAACTGTTGTCACAAGATATCTCAATCAACTCTTCTTTAATGGACAATGGAAGTTTATATTTTTGCAAATCAAATGTGAAGGCGTATCGAATCCATTCTTGCGTTTCATCAGGGGGTAGAAAATATTACCTTATAAGAGTTTTAAGAGTGCTTAAGTGAACGATTATTTGCTGTCTGATGTCTTCAAAGTCTGCAATCGTTTGCTCATTTTTTTAAGAAATGAATCTAGTCGTTGAAATTGGTCAGAGCTGTTCTTTTTAATTCCGTTTTCTCAGAGAGAAATTTTTTTATCATGGCGAGTTTGTGATTAGATCTAGTGACCTTTGAGCTCTCACGGCGTATCCGAAAAAATTTTACCGCATACCCCACGTTGAGAACCCCTAATCTAACAAGTCACAGCACAATGAATCAAGTGATATGTCGCCCAGCAAACACATTTGCTGATATCACTGCGTGGCATAGATACTGTCTAATAATATATATTGCTGACTCTAAGCGGTTTTGCAACATTTTATTAGCATAAAAGGGAATTTTCAAACTTTGATATCTACATACCTACGCGATTCTGATTGTATTGCATTGCAAAATAACGGTTGCGTAAGTAAAAATTTCTTTCAAAGCAGTTCCAATGGTCCGCTTTATTTTATCGTCCATTAAATTTAACTTATAATTGTATTTGTTCGTTATTATTATTGTTTTAATTGAGTTGGTTAATTGGTTTCATTACCACCCAGTACGACGCGAAGTGTTCGCCGTTTGCTAATTACACAGAAAGATATTTCGGACAACGGGGCGGGGGGGGATCAGTCGGTAGCGCGCCAGGCTCGTAATCTGTACTTCCCAGGTTCGAGTCCCAGCTGGGTCAGCGTTGATATTTATCTCCGCAAAATTCCCCGCCCTGCCCACGGTCAGTAGGGGACACAGATGGGCTTGGAAAGGCCGCCGTCCGTCGGATGGGACGTTAAGCCGTGGCCCCGTGTGCGGGAGAGCCACACCCTGTGCACGTTAAAGAACACGCTGGATGGCCTTGACGGGAGACTACCATCTGTCTCCCAACAGCTGTTCCAGTGGGTCCCCTCCCCCAACCTTCTCTGAGCCTTCGGGGTCCATGTAACCTGGCCATTTAGCCCATGGTGTGCAAAAAAAGTGCCGCTCAGAGGTAAAACAACCCAACGGACAACAACAACGGACCCAACGGACAACGTGTTGCAGAGTTTCGGCATCAATTACGATTTCTAGCAGAGTCAACTCTAATACAAGGCAGATTTCTTACGTAATGATTATTTTATATAATGCAACTATCATAGCACGTTTTTCATTGCATCTGTGGTCGCAATACCTTCAAGATCAAATAAGATACAAAAAAAAGATCGAATTTCCCTATAAACCATGATCTAAATATAGTAAAAAGCAAATAGAAGTAAGCACCTTTAGGTTGTGAACATTCTTGGATAGAGAGAAAAAATTCTTTAAAGCAGGGTGGGATACGAACCCACCACAGCAGCCCCAGAACATCTGACGTCTTATGGAAGGCGTTTTGGTTAAAAAGTACTGGTTCGTATAACACCTGACAATTTTAAATTCAATGAAATTTTTCGCTTCTATTCAGAATGTTCTCAACCCACAGTTGCTTACCCATGTTTGAATATTACTAAATATATCATCCTTACGCTTGATTAAAGCATGATTGAACACTAAATTTTCTATTAGTATTTGAGGTGTGGTTGGTCCTGTTCGCATAACTGGAATTGCCTTCTCGATCAGAATATTCAATTCCTGTTAAGGTAGTTCGTTCCATAACTCTAAGTTGAATCATTCTGTGCCAATAATAGCACAGACTGATTCAAAGCTTTATAGAACCATCTGATATCTGATATTTTGAATTAATTTTTAGACCTCCAATAACAAAGTTAAAACACATAAACCCCAAAGAGGCCACAAAGGCAAAACAAATTTACTATAAAAAGCACAACTAAAATTTAAGCATGCGATTGTCAAACACCATAATCTTAGGAAGCTTGAATTGGTTTAAAACCAAGGGATTGTAATTTATCAAGGATCTTATTATATCATAAGGATGATCTCCCACTGCTTCAAAAATGGTCTGCGCGAGCTTCCGAATATGAGTGCATATGTGGTCAGTGATAAAATCAGTGTAAATGGTCTTGTTTTTCACAAACCATGGAGCACTGACCACAGATCTGAGGATTTTATTTTGGAAGCTCTGAAGCATCCTGACACTGCTGAGGCACGTGTCGGACTGGCCGCAAAAGAATCTTATCTTTATAGAATTGTCGTGCCCTCAGGAATTGATCCTGCGGACACGACTTGGGCTAAAAGGTCCTTGAATATGTTTTTCTCGAAGTGTGAACAAAGACCTGGTTAGTCATCGCGGTTCCAAGAACTTACCAGTTCAACTGGATGACACCAGTGTCCGGCATCGCCCCAGGAGCCAAGAACTTCCGGACCCAGAGTTCGGACCCGCCACCAAAGAGGCCGAATAGGCGGAGCGATGCCCCCGACGTCCAATGGCAAGCGCCCGCGTCAGCTTACGACGCTGACCACCGCTAGAGGTCGGTGTGGAGAGAAGCGGCAATTTTGAACTGCTCAAGAGTAGAGAAAAGGACTTGTCTCCATGTGTTTGGACAGCGAAGACGTCTTTTCTTGGCCGGGAATCGGCAAGGTTTTAATGTACCTAGTTAGTTAGAACTGTTTTAATTTTTCGTCTAGCTATACCTAGGCGATGGGCCTTCAACGGACAGTGCTGATCTTCGCAACAAAGGCTCCTGCAGCGACCACCTCATCCAACAGGTAGGGTCACCCTCATTCATAAATCTGGTATCCTTTCCACAAAGTCTGCTAACCGCCACTGTGTTCTGGGGAAGAGCCCCGTACTTGGACTTTAGAGCTGGTAGCTCAGCCACATGAACAGACTTTCGCTTAAACGGTTTGGCGTCTAATTGTAAAGGCGGTCATCGCCTGAGAACTAGTAAGTTCGGCTGTATTCCCCGAAGGGAACTCCTGGTCCTGATTGTTATTTTTCGCAATGTACTATAAATAAATTATGTTTAAATGGTAATATCTGACTCCTCCCTGTCTTTTCCAAGATTGAGTCACGTTTGGGTTATTGCAGAGGTTTCCTTCTCGAAAGTCTGCACAAGTAACAGCACGGCCAAAATAGAACGGGAGGGAGTCAGAAATTTAATGACGGACCGCCCTCATAAGAAAGGGGGGTTCACGTCAAATTAGCGCGGTGACCACGGATTTTCGAACCTGAGTGTTATTGCGGTTAGAAAGAAAAATACGTCAAATTGGTGCCGTGACCACGGATTTTCGAACTTGAGTGTTATTGCGGTTAGAAAGAAAAATACGTCAAATTAGCGCGGTGACCACGGATTAGCTTCAATTGGTTTCTGTGACCCAAGTATGTTCGAACCTGAGTTTATTGCGGCTAGAAAAAGAGTATAATTAGAGATTGCAAAATTATTGTGTTGAAATGTGGCAGTAGCAGAATGTGAAGAAATTAAGAATGTTAAATATTGTGATTTTAGTGACTTCAGTGATTTAAATTGTGATTTTAGTGAGAATTGTATACTATGTTTTGAGCGAGGAATTTCAGGAGCATCTGTTAAAACAAGTGTTATATTGAAGTATAGAAAGTGATTTGAATTAAATGTTTAGTGCTAAGAAATAAGTATAAGACTATAGCTAGGCCCAGGTGTAGAGTGTATGAAGGAAGTATTAGAGATTTCGACTAGGGACTATATCATGATATTTTAGATAGGAGTGATTTTTTTTTTTCCTTGTGTTACTGTTAAGTTGCATTTCTGTGTGCGCCTCCATTGCACTTAGGAGGTACAAAAAACCCAACACACAGCACAACATACAGCACACGGGGAATGGCGGGACAAATAAGTGGAAACACCAAAAGGTTTAATTAGGATATAGCGTGTAAGATGTTGATTATTGTACAGATAAACTAATTTGAGAATTGCTCAATTTTATATGTGTATTACATTGTTAAGATTTTTAGTTAAAAATTAATGGAGTTAGTAAGATATGTGTGAATTAAGTAATCGTGTGAGAGAGATAATTATTGATGCGTGATATAGATAGAAATTGTTTTAAAGAGATTTTCGAGGTTGCTTAACAGTTTGTGGTTTGTTACTGTTGTTATTAGAGATAAGGCTTCAGTATATTTTTGAAAAGTTTTCATTGTATAGAAATGCTTAAGATTATCGTAAGAGTTGTTAAATTCGGAGATTGTGGTTTAATGCAGTTTAAAAACGTGTAATTTGTTTTGAAAAGTTTTCTGATGAGTTAATCGGTTAAACGATGTCGAGAATTAGTGCTAAGAGTATATAATAGTGGAATCCTTTGTAGTGAAGTTTTGCACGAAAGTGATCACTGCCCAGTAGCTCAATTGGATAGAGCGGCTGACCCACAATCAGCAGGTGTAGGGTGCGGATCCCACCTGGACATATCAGCTTTCTTAATTCACTACACTGCTCGAGTGTCATAGTTTTCTTTTGAGGAAGGAGTATCGCAGATAGTGATAGAGTTCAGTGATTTTTGTGTGTGTAATTAAAGTTAAGAATTTTAAGTTAAGTTAGATAGCCAGTTAATAGGTTTTTGTTTGTGAAGTTAGTGAAGTATCAAGACTGTAGTTTGAGATAGTAAGAGTCTTACGAGATATTCAGAAGGTTTTGTGAAGTGTTGGTTGAAAGGTTAAGACATTGAAAAAATATTGTATTAAGGTGTTATTGATTAAGAAGTATATTGCAGTCGGATTGAGTGATAGTAGATAAAAGTGTATAAGTTGGTATAATTATATATCTGGTATTAGAGTTTAAAGAAAATTATAATGGCACATGGAATATTGTATACGTCTGCACACGGCACTAAGTATCCACAGCATAAGAACCGTAGTAACTCATTTGGCAGGAATGCTAGGCATCATCAGAAGGAATGTTTCGAGTGTGGAAATTTTGGCCATTTTGCCCGAGACTGCACCAAGAAGAGGAATTTAAATGTTAAGCATTACCAATACAGTGGTCCCGATAGTTACACTGAGCATTGCCCCCCACACTCTGCCTACTCAGGACAAAAACAGGCTTTTAATAATCCAGCAAAAATTTCGGAATCAAAAACTTTGGCATTTTGCCCTTCAGAACATTTAGACCGCTACAATCTCGAGAAACGCCAGCAGGAAGAAACCCCCTCGGTCAGTTTAATTAAGCAAACCCCATTGTACCAAATTTTGGAAGCTGAGCTAGGACCACCCCCCATGCATTGGAGTAAAGTAGAAGACATCGACGTCCTTCGAATGGTGGCAACCGTTTTTACCCCTCTGGGATTAGAGCAAGATGAGGAAGTGCGCGATTTAGTGGAAGTTGTGTTCGACATTAAAGGTCTCAGGGATATAATTTTTGATGTTTTAAAGAAGCAAAGGTTAGCTCAGGAGAGGGAGGCGACACAGGAAAAATCGAGAAGTGAGGATGGGAATCGAACCCCCGTAGAGGAACCGTCAGAGAATGGAGGGAAGTCACTTATAATGACAACTTGCAGTAATGAAGAAGATATAAATAGGGATAGAAAGAGTTTCGAGGCATTAGATAATACTATGGAGGTAGATAGCCAAGTGGACAAGGAACAGAATAATGGGAAGATAGAAGAGATAGTTGAAAAGCAAGTGAATGTATTGGATGCGAAACCGTTTCTAGAATTAGAAGAGTTAGTGCCCCTCCCCGAAGCTGTAACTGAAGCAGCAGAATTTGTCGTCTCCGACTGTAGCCCTGAGACACAAGTTGATACAGAGGAAGAGATTCCAACAGAAGTAGGAGTTTTGGCGCCCCCTCCCGAAGCCGGAAATGAAATCTCAGAGTTTGTCGCATATGACTGTAGCCCTCTAATCCGAACGGACACAGATGAAGCTAACCCGGACATACATACAGCAGATAGCAGCACGGAAGAAAATATACTGATTATTTGCACGCCCCTCCCAAGTAACTTGGAGGAAAAGCCCCCCGATGTGTCACTCAACGCTCTGCAGCCAGACGTAGAATGCACAACCTCCCTTTCATGTTTTCCTGCTGCGGCGGAAATCGCCACCTGCTGTACGGACAGATCGGCTGAAGAATCAGCACCACCAAAGGCTCGATTTGTCATGCTAGAAACCGGTAGCCACATCGAGAGAGATCAGCCCCTACCTCGGCCAGCCCTAACTAACCCTCCTAGCCGCCGATTTGCAGAGGAAAATAGCCAAGAGATATTGATAAGTAGCACACAGGTCCCAGAGAAAGGACAGAAGCGTAGTTTGAATGCGCATAAGTTTGAAGTAAAGAAAAGTGTAACGTATGTGTGTAAGATGGGACCAGAGAAACGATCATTTAGCAAGGGTTTACCAGTAAGAAGAGTTAGGAAGAATTTTAGAGGTGGATTGAAATTTAGTAGAGTAACTAAATGTAAGTTTTGTAAGGAAAAGAGCGCCGTTAATTCGCACAGAATGAGTGTCAGGATCAGAGAGGCCAGGTATATCCAAGTATTAAGAGCAAGTAAATTAGCTAAGCAATGGAAGACTAGAAAAAAAAAAAGGGAGAACTAAATATTAGTTGTGTGGGTGGAAAAGCACAATCACAAAGTAGCAACGTATCCCCTCACAGAGACAGCGAAAGTATTAGCGTATCCGCAGAATTCGCCTTGGGGACTAGGATTTTGACCAGCCAGCCGCCCAGAAACACTCGCAGGGATCGTCCATCACCGCCAGTTGCTGTTGCCACCGAAGATCAAACTTATCGGCGCCGCAGCGGCTCATCAACGGCAGCGCGCCTGCAGCCGATCAGAAGAGAGCGGAAAGCAAAGCAGGTTCTCCCCCACCCCCACGCACGCTACTCAGGAGAGACGAAGGACACGTGCAGCTATGACGCAACAACCAGCGCGAAGCGAGTCTTCGGCGCTCGCACCTCCCGAGGCCGCATCTCCGTGGTGACGTCAGCTGCTCATTCTTGGAATGGAGTCGGAAGCATAGAACGCTCACGCGAGAAATCGAGAGAAGTTCTCCCGTGCGCGGTGGCCCGGCCGCAAGCAGATGGTGACGCTTTGGGAAACCTGGCGGGACAGCAGGTTTACGCACCCCCCCTACACACACACACGTTCAATCAATCAATCAGCCGGAAGGAACGAAGCAGCTATTTGAAACAGTGTAGACCGAGTGCAAAGCCCTCCATTTGAATAATAGACTTGAGATTTGAGAAATAACTATAAATGAGTTTGCTATTGGAGATTTGAGTTTTTTTTTTGAAGTGTCTTGATTATCGATTTGAGTTTTTGAGAAGTAATTTTGTCACGATTAAATGAATTGATGAAGAAATAATTTTTGATGATCATTGTCAGAGTAACTTGAAAAAAAAAATGATTTTGTTATCAGAGATTTGAGTTTTTGAGAAGTATTTTTGTCACGATTAAATGAATTGATGGAGAAATAATTTTTGATGATCATTGTCAGAGTAACAATTAGATGATTTTGTGATTATAAGAGTAATTGTAGATGATTTTGCTATTATAGGAGTAATAGTTGGATGATCTTGCTAGTATAAAGTGAGTTCACTATTAAATGAATTAATGGAGAGATAATTTTAAATGATCATTGTCAGAGTAACTTAAAAAAAAAAATGATTTTGTTATCAGAGATTTGAGTTTTTGAGAAGTAATTTTGTTACTATTAAATGAATTTTTTTTTTGAGAAGTATTTTTGTCACTATTAGATGAATTAATGGAGAGATAATTTGAGATGATTATTGTCAGAGTAACTTGAAAAAAAAAATGATTTTGTTATCAGAGATTTGAGTTTTTGAGGAGTAATTTTGTCAGGATTAAATGAATTGATGGAGAGATAATTTTTGATGATCATTATAAGAGTAATTGTAGATGATTTTGCTATTATAGGAGTAATAGTTAGATGATTTTGTAGTATAAAGTGTTTTACTGAGAAAGGATTTTTGTTTTATTGTTGGAATTGTAACTAACTTCAGGAAGTTCTTGCTAATTAGAAGTGTAATCTGTACCATAAGATTTTTAAGTTCTATGTAACAGTGAGTCACGTGGCGGTAAGCACGAAGACAGACTGTGTGTTTGTAACTTGAGTACATGTGGAAAGCCAGATTGGTGACCCTTTTCCCTGTTTTCTCTATTTCATGTGCTGTGGAGCCTCCTGCAACCGACGCCCACCAGAGCGGCCCAGCCGGACCCCAACTGTGAATCACTGGACTTTCTTGGTGTTGTGCAACAATATGAACTGTGTGACCTCTTAGACTGTTTGCAACAGATGGACTCATGAAGGAAAGGCCAGATTCCAGATCGTGATGGGTGACCCTGGAGATCATCTTCAACAATATAGTGCCATCTTCAGTGCAGTACGGTCAGTGACCTTTTCCCTGCCCCGCCTGTCCTCCTCTCTCGCTAAAGGGGGATAGGTGTGTCGTGCCCTCAGGAATTGATCCTGCGGACACGACTTGGGCTAAAAGGTCCTTGAATATGTTTTTCTCGAAGTGTGAACAAAGACCTGGTTAGTCATCGCGGTTCCAAGAACTTACCAGTTCAACTGGATGACACCAGTGTCCGGCATCGCCCCAGGAGCCAAGAACTTCCGGACCCAGAGTTCGGACCCGCCACCAAAGAAGCCGAATAGGCGGAGCGATGCCCCCGACGTCCAATGGCAAGTGCCCGCGTCAGCTTACGACGCTGACCACCGCTAGAGGTCGGTGTGGAGAGAAGCGGCAATTTTGAACTGCTCAAGAGTAGAGAAAAGGACTTGTCTCCATGTGTTTGGACAGCGAAGACGTCTTTTCTTGGCCGGGAATCGGCAAGGTTTTAATGTACCTAGTTAGTTAGAACTGTTTTAATTTTTCGTCTAGCTATACCTAGGCGATGGGCCTTCAACGGACAGTGCTGATCTTCGCAACAAAGGCTCCTGCAGCGACCACCTCATCCAACAGGTAGGGTCACCCTCATTCATAAATCTGGTATCCTTTCCACAAAGTCTGCTAACCGCCACTGTGTTCTGGGGAAGAGCCCCGTACTTGGACTTTAGAGCTGGTAGCTCAGCCACATGAACAGACTTTCGCTTAAACGGTTTGGCGTCTAATTGTAAAGGCGGTCATCGCCTGAGAACTAGTAAGTTCGGCTGTATTCCCCGAAGGGAACTCCTGGTCCTGAAGTTTATTTTTCGCAATGTACTATAAATAAATTATGTTTAAATGGTAATATCTGACTCCTCCCTGTCTTTTCCAAGATTGAGTCACGTTTGGGTTATTGCAGAGGTTTCCTTCTCGAAAGTCTGCACAAGTAACAGCACGGCCAAAATAGAACGGGAGGGAGTCAGAAATTTAATGACGGACCGCCCTCATAAGAAAGGGGGGTTCACGTCAGAATCATAAGGTGGAATATAAATATATTTTAATATAAGTAGTAATAATTTATATTTATTTATTATTAGTTTCTATTTTTTTAATATACTTTAAATTTTTATTTTTTATTATTTTATTTTTTCTCTCTTTTTTATAATACCTATTAAGTTTATTTTTTATTTTTTTTATAAGTCAAGATGGCTTCTAATGATTAACAACTCCATGATATAAAGCATGTAGCCATCAATACAGTAGATCTCGATCGGCGGTCGGTTGCTTTGCAGTCAGAGCACTGACATGTTATCAGGAGATTATGGCTTCGCATCCCACCCGGCTCAAGACAGTTTTTCCTCTTTCCTCGAACATAATTTATGTATGAAATGCGAAATTCACATGGGATGTGCAGTCCAAGGTCGAGAGACTGTCGAAAATTCAAAAGCCAAAGTAGATGATTTCTCGAATTTTATACTAATATACAAATAATCATCATAATAATACTTACCTAAGGATTTATGCCATTGCTTAATTTGGTATTTTTATATTAAAGATCTAACTGGCATAATTTACTTCACCTTTAATTTTTTCATATAATACTTTAGTCACCGCCATTAATCTTAGTGAAATATAATATATATTTATTATAGTTTAAGATAAATAATTCCTATAATTTCCATCCTTTGTAATCTAGAAACTTTTCTGCGTTTGCGGTAACTGTATTATATATTTAAACCAAAAAAACACATTAGCCACTGAAAATATACACCCAGTTCCCAATTAACGTGGTAGATGCTTTCTTCGCAAAAATGGTATAAGCTAAAAGTATGTTAATCGGCCAGCAAATTCTCATAAAAAATATTACAAATATGTGGCAATTTTTGTCCTTTATTATGGCTATAGTTTGGTTAAAGTTTTGTTTTTCTTTTCGTTTGTTTATTTACAGATATTTCATGGGTGTATGTACGTCATTTTTGGAGAAATATTATGCAGGTAGAAACAAAAAATGTCTCAATGCAGTTTTATTTTAATACCTGGTAGGTCAGAAGATTGTCTTGTAATGACGATTGAAAATGAGAAATTAATTGTTGTTAAAATTATTGTCGAGTAATTTACGATGCGTAATGACAAAGTGTATGATTGCAGTCGTTTCTACTGGTACACGTGACAAGTTGGGTTGTTTTACCTCTGAGCGGCACTTTTTTGCACACCATGGGCTAAATGGCCAGGTCACATTGACCCCGAAGGTTCAGAAAAGGTTGGGAGAGGGGACCCACTGGAACAGCTGTTGGGAGACAGATGGTAGCCTCCCGTCAAGGCCATCCAGCGTGTTCTTTAACGTGCACAGGGTATGGCTCTCCCGCACACTGGGACACGGATTAACGTCCCATCCGACGGACGGCGGCCTTTCCAAGCCCATCGGTGTCCCCTACTTACCGTGGGCAGGGCGGGGAATTTTGCGGAGAGAAATCTCAACGCTGACCCAGGTGGGACTCGAACCTGGGAACTACAGATTACGAGCCCGGCGCGCTACCGACTGAGCCACCCCCACATGACAAGTTATGATATAATCTAAATATTATAACATATATCAATATTACATTGTGTTGTTATTAAAGATTGTAACATTGTCACCAATCAGAATAAATTTGTATATGTGTATATTGCTATAGGTCAGCGACAATTAAGGTGCTTTTATTGGTTACAAATGTATGTTTGCAAATTGGTGTGTTGTAGCTGTTTAAACACACTAATTTGCATAGGCAAATGTGAAAAATCTCTTTGGAATTACTAAAATTTTTTGGGGGGGGGCTCAGTCGGTAGCGCGCCAGGCTCGTAATCTGTAGTTCCCAGGTTCGAGTCCCAGCTGGGTCAGCATTGAGATTTATCTCTGCAAAATTCCCCGCCCTGCCCACGGTCAGTAGGGGACACCGATGGGCTTGGAAAGGCCGCCGTCCGTCGGATGGGACGTTAAGCCGTGGCCCCGTGTGCGGGAGAGCGATACCCTGTGCACGTTAAAGAACACGCTGGATGGCCTTGACGGGAGGCTACCATCTGTCTCCCAACAGCTGCTCCAGTGGGTCCCCTCCCCCAACCTTCTCTGAGCCTTCGGGGTCCATGTGACCTAGCCATTTAGCCCATGGTGTGCAAAAAAGTGCCGCTCAGAGGTAAAACAACCCAACAACTGAAATTTTGAACAAAGACAGAGCAGATAGATGATAAAATGAAAACATCCAAGGTAGCTCCATACATGGTAAATGTAATAATGTAAACAGGTGTCTCTATCAACCTACCTGAGCTAGCTTCTTTTCTTACCGACCGTGTGTGTGAGTGTGCAGAAGGATACTTGTCTCCACCTTGTCAGGATGTTGCTGCTATTACTCCACGAGTTCTTACATAATTTCCTCCTGCTACACTTTTTCTGTGCATCGCATTGTGTGTGTTTTTTTTTTCTATTTTAATTATGCAATCAGCCTTAACGATAAAAATACATTTATCGCAATCATGGTCCACAAAACACTTTCATATTATTTTACAATCAGCATGACTTCACTTACATTAACAATCGGTTGAGTGGAGGTAGCCGTCCCATGGCCGAGTGGTTAGCACGCTTGGCTACTGATCTAAGGGACCTGGGTTCGAGCCCCGGATAACGCATGGTTGTATGTGTTGTTTTTCTGCTGAGGTCCTGCCATCCTCTCAGATCTTCTACTTTGGCATATAACTGACAGGCTTCTGTCAGACCTCTGTGGCAAGCAGCTGCTTGAGGGGTATTTTTATTTTTGAGTGGAGGTGCCGTCCCATGGCCGAGTGGTTAGCACGCTTGGCTACTGATCTAAGGAACCTGAGTAGGCATGGTTGTGTGTGTTGTTTTTCTGCTGAGGTCTTGCCATTCTTACAGGCCTTCTACTATGGCATATAAACTGACAGGCTCTTGTCAGACCTCTGTGGCAAGCAGCTGCTTGAGGGGGTATTTGTTTTTGTTTGGAGTGGAGACACTGCCACATTTTAGGACTCTGTCTCACAATCATCTTTGAGACCTTTCTCCTCCCGCAGTCTGAGTTGGGTTTGGGTTGTTTTACCTCTGAGCGGCACTTTTTTGCACACCATGGGCTAAATGGCCAGATCACATGGACCCCGAAGGCTCAGAGAAGGTTGGGGGAGGGGACCCACTGGAACAGCTGTTGAGAGACAGATGGTAGCCTCCCGTCAAGGCCATCCAGTGTGTTCTTTAACGTGCACAGGGTATGGCTCTCCCACACTCGGGGCCACGGCTTAACGTCCCATCCGACGGACGGCGGCCTTTCCAAGCCCCTCGGTGTCCCATACTGACCGTGGGCAGGGCGGGGAATTTTGCGGAGATAAATCTCAACGCTGACCCAGCTGGGACTCGCACCTGGGAACTACAGATTACGAGCCTGGCGCGCTACCGACTGAGCCACCCCCGCCCCTCCCGCAGTCTGAGACTTTGTCTCTCTGACCAGAGTATTCTTTTTCACCAAGGTATGATCTGCTCATTTCATTAGTCAGTTTTAACCAATCAGGAGGAGCAAATATTTGTGGGTTTCAGACTTCTTTTTATCTTGCCTTCTCTACCACGTGGGTCGCTTTCTTTCCCTGAGACGCTAAAATGCTGTGGTCCTGATTGCCTCCCTGGGGATGCATCAAGTGGTAGGAGCGCCTTTGGACATGGAGACACAGGGGAAGTGGTCGCTCTCTTCTAGCTTCTTGGGAGGTCATCAGCGCTGACATGAATGCAGGAATGCAGACGTGAATGCAAATTCTGGCATCAGCCAGCCAGAACCCGTCGGAAACGTCTCTGTGCCGACAATACTGACTTTCCTCTCTGTGCCGACAATACTGAGCATAGAATTGGGAAGCACTTTTGATATCGTTCTGCGTAAACAGGACCTTGCTAGAATTGGTTTGCAGTGACCAGAGGGGCAGGGGTGGCTCAGTAGGTAGCGCGCCAGGCTCGTAATCTGCAGTTCCCAGGTTCGAGTCCCAGCTGGGTCAGCGTTGAGCTTTATCTCGCAAAATTCCCCGCCCTGCCCACGGTCAGTAGAGGACACCGATGGGCTTGGAAAGGCCGCCGTCCGTCGGATGGGACGTTAAGCCGTGGCCCCGTGTGCGGGAGAGCCATACCCTGTGCTCGTTAAAGAACACGCTGTATGGCCTTGACGGGAGGTTACCATCTGTCTCCCAACAGCTATTCTAGTGGGTCCCCTCTCCCAACCTTCTCTGAGCCTTCGGGGTCCATGTGACCTGGCCATTTAGCCCATGGTGTGCAAAAAAGTCCCGCTCAGAGGTAAAACAACCCAACCCAATCCAACGCGGTGACCAGATATAACAGATGTAGCTCAGGAGAGATCTCTTGGAGAACTAAATTGCACTGTGTGGTTCATTCTCCGTAGCCCTTGGCTGCTTGAGGATGATGAGATGAGATGTGAAAATCTGTGCAAACACTAAATGGCTGATAAACGGACAAACGCAAATGTACTACTATTATACACCAAAGGCCCAAAACATTATGACCAGCGCGTCTTTATTAAAATCGAAACAACTGCAGGTAAACGATGGCACGTGCGAAGGTCATGAAACTGTATGAATAACACGTGATACTGAGCTCTGTTAATTGGTGTTATCCTTCAGGTGAGAAAGGCAGCGGACTTAAGTGAGTTTCACAAAAGCCAAATTGTAATTGCCAGACGAATGGGTCAGAGCATTTCCAAGATGACTAGGCTTGTGGGGTGCCATGGTTAGTACCTTCAAAAAGTAGTCCAAGGAGAGAAAAACCACGAACCACCGGAACGATGTGGGCCGACCATGGCTCCTGGGTGCTAGAGGGGAGTGAAGGCTATCCTTGTGTGTTGCGCAACTCGCTCGTAATTTGAATGTTGGTGACGGGAGTAATGTGTCACAACAGACAGTACATCGAACTCTGCCGAAAATGGGACTGCATAGCTGCAGGCCACTCCGAGTGCCCATGTTAACCTCGGTTCACCGTCAAAAGCGCTTACAATGGCCACACGAGCATCAAAACTGGACCTCAAATGATTGAACTTATGTCGTCTGGTCTGATGAATCTTGTTTCCTGTTGCACCATGTGGAATGGCAGGGTACATGTGCATCGTTTACGTGGGGAATTGTTGGCACCAGGATGCACCATGGGACGAAAACAAGCCCATGAAGGAAGTGTAATGCTTTGGGCAATGTTCTGCTGGGAAACCCTGGGTCATTCATGTGCAGGAAACTATGATGTCTGCCCCCTACCTAAACATCATTGCAGACCATGTACATCCTTTCATGGCAATGGTATTCCTCTCTAGTAATGGCTTCATTCAACAGGATATTACACCATGCCACATTGCCCGGATTGTTCATGAATGGTGCGCGGAACATGAGGAAGACTTCCAGGTATTGCCATGGCCACCACATTCTCCAGATATCAATCCAATAGAGCATCTGTGGTTTGTGTTGGAACAGCATATCCGATCGGCGGTGTCTCAACCACATAACTTACAAGATTACATCTCCCCTTAATTTTACACATTCCCTTTAATTTTACAAAAAAAATTAGAAATTTTTACAACTCACCTAGATTTTACGAAGTTGCCAACTCCGATTATCCGATCGAATTTTGCCAACTCCGAGTTATTTTGGGGGGAGCCTCCCCCCCCCCATCCCCCATAGCTACTCCCCTGTTGGCATGCATCACAGCTTGCCAACAGATTTTAAAGATTCCCTTTACAAAATTCTCATGAATTGTTGAGCCTCAGGGTCAGCAATAGTGTCAATAAATTGTAGTTGAGTTATCTCGAATATCTGGTGGATAGTTACTTTAAGCTAATCTAGCTTGGCGTTTAATATCACTGGCTATTTCTTGCAAAGTTTCACCACTCTCCTGCATGCGATGCTTAAATTGCGTCATATAATATTGTTTTAAACAACTATTACCAAATCTGAGTTCTAATGCAGATACTAAACTCTTTGATAATCGAGTCACTTTTCTTCTGGAACAGACTGTAAAACTTTCGCAGCAGCATTTTTTAAGTTAACTGCAAAAAAACTGGCTTTCTGAAACTCATTACACTCATTAGATGTGGCGATGACTTCAAACTGAGTTTTAAACTTGCCCAAGATGATTGACCATCATATGTGGGAGGTTTAGTTACATTTCTGGCGATATGTATAAAAATATTTATTTTCACTAAAATTACCATTATCACAAAAAGAAGGTAATACAGTGTACCCCCGATATAACGCGCATGTCAGGCGGGAAACAACACCCGCGTTATAAGGTGAACCGCGTTATACCGAGCGGCGCGGTAGCGACACAATAAATTTCACACTGTAAGCTTTTCTTTTACTCATCATGCATACAATAATTAAACACTATTCAAAATACATGCAGGAACTCAAGACATACACAATTACTCAATACGCAGTAACAATAAAATGCGATACTCACTAACGCCGCACGGACCTGTATAAACATGTTTGAACTTATCGCGAACATCTCCCGCGCTATAACCGAGTGCGCGGTATAGCGAGCAGCGCTATAACGAAGATCCACTGCATTTCATTTCGTAACATCTGAAACTGTCCTAACTGTTCTCCCAGCACTCATCATTTGCTAAAAAAGTTCCTTAATGGGACGACACCTCGTACCCAACTCTCACAACACAGACCCCACTGATGACACCAATGTAGACAGGCGTCTTCTCGACTGTCTGGGCTGGATTGTTTTCTACTGAACGTGTGTGAGAAAGTGTGCAGAAGGGTACCTATCACTATCTTGTCAGGATGTTGATCTACCTAGATGGCCGATGAACACAAAACTCAGATCACACTTCTACTATGGATATGTACAGTCGCTCAAAAAAGTATCCGAACACTAAGGTTAATTACAGAATTCAGAAAAAATATCTGGCAACGATTTTTTTTAGAAATTAGTGATCTGGCAACCTTCGTGTCACGTGATTACAGAATTCAGGAAAAATATCTGGAGTGTGTACAGCAACTGTACACGCTCCAGTTACCGTTCACACCAAACTGGAGCGTGTGCAGTAACTGCACACGCTCCAGTTTGCTGTGAACGGTAACTGCACACGCTCAATATTTCCGTGAGTGAGCCCACACGATCTAGGTCTTTGTGAGCTCACACGATCCAATGTGCTGTGAACATTAACCGCAACCGCTCCAGTTTGCTGTGAACGGTAACTGCACACGCTCCATATTCATTGCATTATATATTCATACGCATTATATATATTAAAAATATCCGAACACTACGGTTGATTACAGAATTCAGAAAAAATATCTGGCAACGATTTTTTTAGAAATTAGTGATCTTGCAACCTTCGTGTCACGTGATTACAGAATTCAGGAAAAATATCTGGAGCGTGTACAGCAACTGCATACGCTCAATATTTCCGTGAGTGAGCCCACACGATCTAATATCAAAATAATATGACCACCTACAGTCGCTCAAAAAAGTATCCGAACACCATGGTTGATTACAGAATTCAGAAAAAAATATCTGGCAACGACATTTTTAGAAATTAGTGATCTGGCAACCTTCGTGTCACGTGACACGAAGGTTGTCAGATCACTAATTTCCAAAAAAATCGTTGACAGATATTTTTTCTGAATTCTGTAATCAACCTTAGTGTTCGGATACTTTTTTGAGCGACTGTACACTTTATTTACATAATTTTATACTTTATAATATATATACAAACAGTGACTGCCCACCCGGTACAGTTATTCACAATACTCAGCACAGGTTACAAGGAGCTTTAGCGGTCCCACCGCTAGATGAAGGAACAGAAAAAAAGTCTTAATAAAGCCACAGACGATCCGCCTGACATACGGAAGGGCTCATTGTCAGCACGCAAATTCTGCCAACTGTCCTCTCGTTCAAACGAACTGCCAGGTGAGGTCACATGATGTTTCTTCGGGGGGACGTTAGGGTGTCTCGGTCCAATGGGACATGCATACGATTGTCCGTGCCACGTCGACTCTTGCTCCCACGTAAGGAGGCCTCGGACTTTAACTAAGCACACATGTCGCTTTTGTACACCCAGCTCTCCAAACTGGATCCACTGCTGGAGCTCTGTCGCTAGGCAGAAAGCGACCTCCCGCCAAAATGGCGATTCTGGTTCTCACTCTTTCCACCCTAGCTGCCGAGTCCCTACAATCATCATCCTCAAGCAGCCATGGCCTACAGAAGTCCAACCAGACTGCGCAATTTGCTTCTCCAAGCATATCTATCCACTGCACATCAATTCTAACAAGGTCATGCTTAACATTGTCTGCCCAACGCATCCTAGGTCTCTCCCTCTTTCTGAGGCCTTTATGCACACTGTTCATAACCCTATTTGTCAATCTATAACCTTACATTTTACAGAAAAATAACCATGACATTAATTGATCATTGTGTCGCTTAAGACCAAGGTCTAAAACTTTAAAACTAAAACGCAGTGTTCGAAGTGGAAAATTTTAAAAAGCTGATAACGGTTTTATGTATAGATTTTCGTATGCATATGCACGAGTAGATTACGTTGCTTGTTCTTCCACACGTTTAATTAAATATTATTCTTATACCTGAGCAACCATAAATCATATGCAAATCGTAGTCGACGCATCAAAATTTCAATGTTTCTGGTTGTCTTCCGAGTTGCAGTGCCGAATTTCATGTCAAAATTCCGAAAGAGGGGCTAGCTACAAGTAAAACTATTTACCGCGCTATTCCTACGGGAAACCGAAGTAGCTTCCAAATCCATGGTTGCCATTTACTGCTCCCTAATTGTGAACATAAGAGTCATATCAATATTTAAATCTGGTGTCATTCCAGATCTCCCACTTCCCTCAAGCATTATTATATTAATGCGCTCCATTACGGATAGAAAATATATTTTTTTAACCCAACATGGGGTAACACAGAGGTAAACACCCTTATACCAAATTTGGGTCCTTTCGGTCAAGTATCACGGGAACCACAGTTAAGGGGTCCGAACATCCCCCGAAAATCTCGTCATCTTATAAGAAATCTCAAAGTTATCTACCTGCTTTGAAATCGAAAACAGTTGTGTTTGTATAATTTTAATTTAGCCTCGAGGCTCTTTTTTCGAGGCTCTGCCGTCCTTCTCTGAATTTTCATAACCATCCCATGACAGTGCCAAATGAAGAGGTATGAATCCCCAAAGATTTGTGATAAATCTGCATGAATATTTTTTGCTCGTCATCTCAAAGCTGCATCCTTGTGAAAATGAAAATTTTCTCCTTCTTTAGTAGGCTAGCCGTCCCGTGGCAGAGTGGTTAGCCCACTTGGCTACTGAACTAAGTGACCTGGGTTCTAGCCCCGGGTAAAGCATGGATGTATGTGTCGTTTTTTTGCTGAGGTCCTGTCATCCTCACAGACCTTCTACTATGGTATATAAATTGACAGGCTCCTGTCAGACCTGTTTGGCAAGCAGCTGCTTGAGGGGGTATTTATTTTTATTTTATTTTAGTAGGCTTCATGGCAACAAAGCACAGATTTCGCAGACCGAAATTTACTCGCTAACAGCGAAGGTAGAAATAATGAAAAGATGATACTGCATTTGTTTTAACACCTAATGAATGCTGTGATAACAGGTTAGACAAATTTTCAAAGAAGTCGTAGCTCGTTAACTTCGGAGTAACGCGTCAAAATCTACAGACACGTGTCCGTTTCACATGAATTTCTACGACACATGAATTCGTAACCGCATAAGCAGAAACTTTCCTAGATTAGAAATTTCATCAAAATTTCCCATCCAATAAATAAACTGATATTAATTATAATGCAATAATCTAATATTTATGCCGGTTGCTATAATATCAAACCTGGGGGGGGGGTTCTAAGGGGTCCAGGGGGGGTCCCTGAACCCTTTAGAACTTAAACAGCGAAATCCGGCCAGTTGGCAACCCTGATTGACCATACCAAATTCAATCCTTCAATTTCTTACACCATGCGTTTATCTTTTTCTGATCTGCATTAAAATAGGATAGTCCTCCTGGTTTCTTTATTTTTAAATTATAAAGCCTTTGATAAATCAGCTGACTTTCAATCATTCAGTTATTATCATAAATTTCATTTTGTAGACATTGGGTGGAATGTTCTATGAACATTCAGGCACTTTTTTTCTGTGCTGAATCTAGAGATAACTATTTTTGTTGATTACCGATTTAATATTATTTTTCCAAGCAGTCTCGCGACCGAGTGGTTAGCATGCTTGGCTACTGATCAAATTAACCTGGGTTCGAGTCCTGGCAAAGGTACGGATGTTTCTGATGTATTTCTGCTGAGGTCACTTTTTCATTACAGATTTTTCTCTATGGCGTACAAATTGATAGTCTCCTGTCAGAAACTTTGTGCCAAGCACCTGCTTGAAGGGATATTTATATTTATTTTTCCATCTATATATTCACTAAATTTGTTAAGGCATTGGTCAAAACGATCTCTGTGTCGAAATTAGCTTATCGTAGCCAATAGAAGGACTCGTCCTGCTCCTGACGAAACTATAACTTTCTCTTTGCCGAAATCGTCAAACTCAGTAGTCTCTGTTTCGAACGATTAGCTTATCATAGCCAATAGAAGGACACGTCTTGCTCTTAATGACACTTTGTAACTTTCTCTTTGCCGAAATCGTCAAACTCAGTAGTCTCTGTTTGGAAAGATTTACTTATAGTAGCCAATAGAAGGAGACGTCCTGCTCCTGAGGACACTTTGTAACTTTCTCTTTGCCGAAATCGTCAAACTCAGTCAGCTAATCTTTCGAAACAGAGACTACTAAGTATGAAGATTTGATGTTTCGAAAGATTAGCTTATCGTAGCCAATAGAAGGACGCGTCCTGCTCTTGAGGACACTTTGTAACTTTCTCTTTGCCGAAATCGTCAAACTCAGTAGTCTCTGTTTCGAAAGATTTACTTATAATAGCCAATAGAAGGACACGTCCTGCTCCTGAGGACACTTTTCTTTCCACTTTGTAACTTTCTGTTTGCCGAAATCGTCAAACTCAGTAGTTTCTGTTTCGAAAGATTTACTTATAGTAGCCAATAGAAGGACACGCCTGCTCTTGAGGACACTTTGTAACTTTCTCTTTGCCGAAATCTTCATACTTAGTAGTCTCTGTTTCGAAAGATTAGCTTATCGTAGCCAATAGAAGGACGCGTCCTGCTCTTGAGGACACTTTGTAACTTTCTCTTTGCCGAAATCGTCAAACTCAGTAGTCTCTGTTTCGGAAAATTTACTTATAGTAGTCAATAGAAGGACACTTCCTGCTCTTGAGGACACTTTGTAACTTTCTTTTTGCCGAAATCGTCGGCTGGAAAGCGTCGTCCTCGGAGATGTTTATTCAGTTTATCAAATAAGAGAAAATCTGAGTGGGCCAGGTCTTGAATGCGTGGTGAAAAGTTGCCCATCTTACAGGTTGGGAGAAGGTCCATGATGAAGAGAGTAGCATGCAGCTTGGTATTGTCGACCTTACGGTACCATTTCTTCACATGTTCCACTGACAAAACATCCGAACCGTAAGCAACCATAAGCTCTTGATTGATATCCACCAGCTGGGTCTTTTGCTCCCACAGAAATTGAATTATTGCATGAAAGGCTTGTGAGGAAATAACGGGTGGCAAAACGGCTGGCATGATTCTTTCTCCCAGAGCGAGAGTTGGAATCCGAGGAGCAAAAGCATCTTGGGATAAAGATCAAGGATGAAGAGAGGAGCATCAGGAATAAATTCTAGAATTCAAAGTTCCAAAACGAGTAGCAATCGGGTGGCATGGATCTCCAGCTTCGCACACAGGCGGAGTACCTTCGACAGATTCCCTCCGACCTTGCACCTTACAGCACGGGTGTGTAGGGTTGTTTGGGTTGTTTTACCTCTGAGCGGCACTTTTTTGCACACCATGGGCTAAATGGCCAGGTCACATGGACCCCGAAGGCTCAGAGAAGGTTGGGGAAAGGGACCCACTGGACAGCTGTTGGGAGACAGATGGTAGCCTCCCGTCAAGGCCATCCAATATGTTCTTTAACGTGCACAGGGTATGGCTCTCCCGCACACGGGGCCACGGCTTAACGTCCCATCCGACGGACGGCGGCCTTTCCAAGCCCATCGGTGTCCCCTAATGACCGTGGGCAGGGCGTGGAATTTTGCGGAGATAAATCTCAACGCTGACCAATATTTAAGAAGATAATAAAAGATACAATTGACAATATGAGTGAAAACGATTATGATTTCGAATGATCTTGTTCTGTAAAATTGTGGATTATTAAATGCTTTGTCACCTTACATTGAACTATTGCTAAAAGAGAACAAAGAAGGGTAAAACAATCAACTTTTGCATTTTATTAAATTTTCATAGATTTGAATTTCATTTTGAATACAAATATAAAAGTGAACTAATTAAATAATAAAGTGCAGAGTTTTTTAAATAAAGAAATATGTGTAATTATATCAATTTAACAGCTTTTTATTTTAACTGTGTTTAATAATTAACAAATCATATATAAGTTGAAAAATTTTCCTTTCGAATAATATTAGTGTACGTGAGGCCTCGTTTTACGTTGTTTAATTTAACACTCGGATTTCAGGATCGAATCCTGAGCGCTAATCGTGCTAAAAATGTATGCAATAAAATTAATGGAAACTATTATACAGTATAAAACAAATTACTATTCATTGTTGCATATATATATTTTATTTTGATTAAAATAAAATATTTACATGCAAAGGATAAATTCTAATATGTGTATCTTTTCAGTGATGCAATTTTCGAAATTTCAGGACGAAATCACCTCGAACATGAGCAAGATTGATATATTCCTGATGCTCCTCTGTTCATCCTTGATCTTGACTCCAAGATGCTTTTGCTCCTCGGATTCCAACCCTCGCTCTGGGAGACAGAAGCGAGATCTCATGAAGCTCATGATGACGATGTATTACGATCCAGTCCGTCTCATCCGGTACTACTACGCTACGGACGTTACCAAGGAGATCGTCAAGAGCTGGAGGAAAATCATCCCTACTCTTCTTCTCCTCCCCATAACAGAAAATCTCCCTGACACTCACGGTATTGGTCAATTCATCAGTCCTGTGGTTGGCTACAAGGCGTCTCGTCCAGCTATGAGAAAAGCATTCCAATATCCTTTTCTGCAAATTCCTACTGATTTTCCCAAAGATCCTTTGCCGCGAATACATCCTAATAGACCTACTCTTCCTAAATATCAAGTCAAGGAACAAAATCAGCAATTAAATCCTGCACTTCATCCCATTTCTCTGATTGTGGGCCACAAAGGAATGAATGACCCTCCTATGTCTGATATCAGTGAACTTCCAACAGTAGAAAGCATTTCACGTCCCATGTCTTTCTTACGGGAACAAAATATCACTTTTCCGCCATTCTCTGCTATTACTCATTTCCAAACTGCTGACTCAACTAACCCAACAGCGTCAGTTGCTGGTGCAGAGGTGTTCAAAGTTGCTCTCGATAAATATGCTTTGAACTCGTTTCTCAGGCAACCAGTAAACGCTGATGCTGTGAAAGAGCACTATGCTCTTACTCAAGTCGAGGTAAACCATCCACTAGATATCTTCGCAGCTAATTCGTTTTTCCCTCCCAAGAATTTCCGATTCGGCATACGTCCCCCATTTCCTGGTATAATCATCGAACCTCCGAGAAACGGAAAGAAACGGATAAGTTCCAGCTCAGAGGGAAATGCTCATAATTGGGAACCAAATCATGAATCTGTGTCAAAAATAGCGTACAGTGATTTTGAGAGAACAGTCGTTGTAGGAACTCCCTCCCTACACAAAGATAATTTTCAACACAAGATGTCAGAAATTAAGTTAAATAGTGATCAGGAGTTTGACCGATCGGATGATGACTATTTGCACCCAATGTTTCAGTCAAAAAGTTCCGATGATGCTATTAAAAGCAAACTTCAGGGCACTGAGGTTGATGGAGAAGATAGAAACAAACATCTTTCTTTTCTGATACATCCTGTTCAAATTCCTTCACAAATTACAGAGAAAAGGAATGAAAAGAAGTCAGCGCAAGAGATAATGTTGGTTTTGTTACATAAGAAATTCACTTGATTTTAATTGATAAAAAAAAGTTATAACTGTCCCTTGCAGTGTTTTCGTCATCATCACTGCTCATACCCCACATAAGTGTTCCTCTCTCAACCATTAGTGGAAGCAAGAGGACAAAAACAAGCAAAAGATCTATTGATGAGGTAAAACAAATATTTGTGTTTAATCTGGTTTCTTGAAATTTCAAGGTTCCGGAAACCAAGAACCATTGGAGTTTCAAGGCAACCCAACAGTCGAGAACCTTTATTGCATCAAGAGCCAAAAAAGAGAAAATCAAATAAACTCTAAGAGCCAAGAAGAGAAAATCAAACAAAATCTAAGAGCCAAATACTGTAAGCTATATTGGGTCAAGAGCAGAAAATAATTTGATTAAGAAATAATATAATTGAAAAATAAATATATTGAAATGCATGCAATAAAGTTATTTGCTGCTCTTTCTGTTGTTTCTTCTGTAAAGCAAACTGCCATTCATTGCAACTTCGGAATTTTTGTTTTCTCTGCCAACTTATTCAAATTTTGGGTGTATTTAAAACATTTTAGTTGCATCAGTGGGTTCAACCTTTCGTCTACCAACCTATTCCGGTGCTTGTTTTTAATGGGAAACAATTTTTTTTTAGAAGAATTTGAAAGAAAAAAAAATAGCTCGCAGTTGAAATTGCAACAAAAACGATCAAGAGAACATGTTTTGGTGTGCTGAGAGTCGCAATTTCCCGACATATCAGAAATAAAGTTCAATAGTAATGGAGACCTTGACCGATCACATGTACCTGATGTTTCAGTCATAAGTTCCGATAATGTTGTTGAAAGTGAATTGAATTGATGGGAAAGATAGAAACAAGATTCTTTCTAAATTGAAATTCAGCAATGGCAGATACTTTTTAAATGCATTTTCCCTTTACTAGTTGTTTTTGTCCTGCACTTTAATGCATATTTATTGATATAATATCAGATGACTTCATGTTCTTAAAGTTAATATACATCTGTCGATGAAATATAAGAGATAAGTTTTGGCCTAGGGTTGGGTTGTTTTACCTCTGAGCGGCACTTTTTTGCACACCATGAGCTAAATGGCCAGGTCACATGGACCCCGAAGGCTCAGAGAAGGATTGGGGGAGGGGCCCCACTGGAACAGCTGTTGGGAGACAGATGGTAGCCTCCCGTCAAGGCCATCCAACGTGTTCTTTAACGTGCACAGGGTATGGCTCTCCCGCACACGGGGCCACGGCTTAACGTCCCATCCGACGGACGGCGGCCTTTCCAAGTCCATCGGTGTCCCCTACTGACCGTGGGCAGGGCGGGGAATTTTGCGGATGACGTACACGGGTGTGACTCTAGCTTACACTGAGTAACGCTTAATGCCCCATCCAACGGAAGACGGACTTTCCAAGCCCATCGCTCTCTCTACTGACAGAAGGCAGGGTTGAGAGTTTTGCGGAGATAAAGGTCAATGCTTGCCCAGAAGGGATTCCAACCTGGAAAATTCATATTACGAGCCTGGTGCGCTACCGACTAAGCTCCTCCCGCCATTTTGGCTTGAGGAAACTAACTCGGCAACAGCATCAAGTCACCTCACCCCCTTCCAAGTTACAAGTCAGATATTTTCAAAAGCAGCAAATTACAGGCCAATATATTTCTTAGGTACCCTTAAGTGGCCACCTCTTTCATCACATCTCACCCCACTTGATTTCTTCAATGAGATTTCTTCAAAGCTACAATGAGGGGAGGGGTGGGGGCTAGCGAACCAGGCTCGTAATTTCATGTTTCCAGTTCTAGTCCCAACTGCGCTAGCGTTGAGAATTTTCTGCGCTAACCCCCATCCTGTCATGGGTGATAAAGGGACACCGATGAGCTTACAAAGATAGTTGTCCGTCGGTTAATAGATTAACTAATGGACCCGTGTGCATTAAAGTCACCCTGTATACATTAAACAACACATTCGATGGTCATGACGAGAGGCTACCATCTGTCTCCTAACAGCTGTTCAGTGGGTTCCCTTCACCAACCTTTTCTCAGCCCATGGGATCCTTATGACCTGGCCATTTAGTTCATTTTGTGGGGGAAAAAAGTGCAATTCAGAGGTAAAACAACACAAAGGTGCAATTTATCGCTCGCCATTATCAGAATGCGCAAATGAATTGAAGCTTAAGATTAAAAAATACGTCTCTGGAGTAACTCCAACTAAACTCGATATAATGTGATGTGGGAGGATCACTGATGTGTCTTCCTCATCAACTCCTACATTCATATTGAGCATATGTATTCTTGGAGCCTTTTTTTTTTTCGTTATCATGTATTGTTTTTTGCTTTTCTGGTGGGGCGGGGGTGGCTCAGTCGGTAGCGCGCCAGGCTCGTAATCTGTAGTTCCCACGTTCGAGTCCCAGCTGGGTCAGCGTTGAGATTTATCTCCGCAAAATTTCCCCGCCCTGCCCACGGTCAGTAGGGGACACCGATGGGCTTGGAAAAGCCGCCGTCCGTCGGATGGGACGTTAAGCCGTGGCCCTGTGTGCAGGAGAGCCATACCCTGTGCACGTTAAAGAACACGCTGGATGGCCTTGACGGGAGGCTACCATCTGTCTCCCAACAGCTGTTCCAGTGGGTCCCCTCCCCCAACCTTCTCTGAGCCTTCGGGGTCCATGTGACCTGGCCATTTAGCCCCCCAAAAAAGTACAAAAAAGTGCCGCTCAGAGGTATAACAACCCAACAACAACTGATGTGTCTTCCTCAGCCTTTTTTCGTTATCATGTAATTTTTTTTTCCTTTTCTGCGAAAAATAAAGTTCACCAACTAAAAAAGGGTTTCCGCCATATGTACCAGATGAGAAATTGGTGTTTGCCTTATTTACTCATTAAAACTAGGAATCCGTCTTGTTTACTGACCAAAAATGGGGTATGTTATATTTACAGATTAAAAATGAGCTACTGCCATTTTTACAGACGAAAAATCGGATTTGTCACATTTATCGTCTAAAAATAGCTGTCCATATCAAAGAAAAATTTGTGAACTGCTTGCACTACTGATTAACTGTGACGAACCGCTTTGGGTGTAGATATTTAAAAAAGATTACATCATTACATCATTTGATTTTCGTGTTAATATCCCTTCAATATACACACATACATCACCGAAAAATATTGTCGGATAAACAAAAGAGAATCTTTTAAAGTTATGTTTCTATTATCTGTGTTTTTCCGTTATTCCTGTACTCATTAGTTCCGATTAACAAGGAAAAATCAAGAATTTGTTACAGTTTGAAATGTCTGAAGTTGTAAAGCTACTTTATTATCACCTTGTAATACGTATATATATGTATTGTTGTGATTACAATGTTTTGTCGCTTCTTCTAGAAGTTGTTCTGAAGATAAACAGAAATAAATCATATTGGTTTTTTAATCCTTTTTTCATGGTTTGCTGTTAATTGGCTGTTTTTTTCTATTCAGTGCTTACAATGAAACATAGATGAACTTATCCGGGTTGGGTTGTTTTACCTCTGAGCGGCACTTTTTTGCACACCATGGGCTAAATGGCCAGGTCACATGGACCCCGAAGGCTCAGAGAAGGTTGGGGGAGGGGACCTACTGGAACAGCTGTTGGGAGACAGATGGTAGTCTCCCGTCAAGGCCATCCAGCGTGTTCTTTATCGTGCACAGGGTATGGCTCTCCCGCACACGGAGCCACGGCTTAACGTCCCATCCGACGGACGGCGTCCTTTCCAAGCCCATCGGTGTCCCCTACTGACCGTGGGCAGGGCGGGTAATTTTTGCGGAGATAAATCTCAACGCTGACCCATCTGGGACTCGAACCTAGGAACTACAGATTACGAGTCTGGCGCGCTACCGACTGAGCCACCCCCGCCCCACTTATCCGGGAAAGGTTTCTTTAAGACCTTACTAATGAAACTCATTTATTGGAAATCAAGGGAAAGTTTTCAAGTTAAGGAAACTACGAAATGTTTGGCATTCCTTCAAAACGAAAGACCTAACTTATACGCACTCAACTTTCACATCAGTACTGGGGTCGAGGCTTTGCTCAGTCTGTAGAGCAACAGTCTCTTAATCTGCAGATCTCAGGTTCAAGTCCTAACGGTGTGTTGAGATTAATCCCCTTTATCCCACACCCTGTCCTAGGTAGAAAAGGGGCCACCGATGTCTTTGGAAAGGCCGCTGTCCATCGGATGGAACGTTAAGCCGTGGGCAGGAAAGCCATACCCTATGCACGCTAACAAGTACGATAGATGGTTTTCACGGGAGGTGACTGTTTCCTAACAGACGTCCAATGGATCCTCTATCCCAGACTTGCTTGGAGTCCTTGGTACAGTCGCTCAAAAGTAACCGACCACTATGGTTGATTACAGAATTCAGAAAAAATATCTGGCAACGATTTTTTTTAGAAATTAGTGATCTGGCAACCTTCGTGTCACGTGACACGAAGTTGCCAGATCACTAATTTCAAAAATTCGTTGAAAGAAAATTTCGTTTAAAAAGAAAATTCGTTTAAAAAAAATCGTTGCCAGATATTTTTTCTGAATTCTGTAATCAACCATAGTGTTCGGATACTTTTTTGAGCGACTGTACACATAACCATTTAACCCATTGCTTTAACAAACCACTACTGTACCCCGCATCCATCCCCCCTACATACACACTCTGACACCTAGATTCGATGCTCACTAGGGGGGGCGGGGGTGGCTCAGTCGGTAGCGCGCCAGGCTCGTAATCTGTAGTTCCCAGGTTCGAGTCCCAGCTGGGTCAGCGTTGAGATTTATCTCCGCAAAATTCCCCCGCCCTGCCCACGGTCAGTAGGGGACACCGATGGGCTTGGAAAGGCCGCCGTCCGTCGGATGGGACGTTAAGCCGTGGCCCCGTGTGCGGGAGAGACATACCCTGTGCACGTTAAAGAACACGCTGGATGGCCTTGACGGGAGGCTACCATCTGTCTCCCAACAGTTGTTCCAGTGGGTCCCCTCCCCCAAAATTCTCTGAGCCTTCGGGGTCCTTGTGACCTGGCCATTTAGCCCATGGTGTGCAAAAAAGTGCCGCTCAGAGGTAAAAGAACCCAACCCAACTCACTAGGGTGTAGAGTAGGGGTGGGAAACCTGCGGCCTTTTGAATGGATCAAAATTTTGCAGAATAAATCCTTTTATTTTTATTAAATATTTTTGTTCGTCTTTTATTATATTTATTTTAGTCTTAAAATGAACATATTTAAAATACCAAAGAATAAAAGAATATTCAATGAAATAATCCTCCCCCACTGACCACCACAAATAAAACAGTAAGTCATAAGGGCTATTTTCACACCTGCGCACACCTAATGCACAACAAAGTCATTAAAAGGTTAATTAACTTTAGAATTAACGACATTTTTCCATTTTTTAAGTGGGGCGGGGGTGGCTCAGTCGGTAGCGCGCCTGGCTCGTAATCTGCAGTTCCCAGCTGGGTCAGTTTTGAGACTCCGGTAAACTCCCCGCCCTGCCGACGGTCAGTAGGGGACACCGATGGACTTGGAAAGGCCGCCGTCCGTCGAATGCGACGTTAAGCCGTGGCTACGTGTGCGGGAGAGCCATACCCTGTGCACGTTAAAGAACATGTTGGATGGCCTTGACGGGAGGCTACCATTTGTCTCCCAACAGCTGTTCCAGTGGGTCCCCTCCCACAACCATCTCTGAGCTTTCGTGGTCCTTATGACCTGGCAATTTAGCCCATGGTGTGTAAAAAAGCGCCGCTCAGAGGTAAACAACCCAAGTCTTATAACTTGGTCATTTAGCCTATTGTATGCAAAAAAAATATTTTCAAAGAGATAAAACGATAGTCTCAGAATTCATTTCTGTTCTATAGTTATTATTTTCGGGCTTCATCACTTAAAAGTTTACCAATAATTTCAAGTTCAATCAGAGATTTTCTTAAGGACAAAAATAGCGCCTTCGATTTGCTTGCATTTCAAAAATAAATAAATATCACGTCTATTTACAGCGTTAAACTAGAAAATTTAAACTTTCTCTGTTTAATCTTTACCCGTTTCACTTTAGTCCAGCAAATACATTGGATTACCAAAACTGTTAGGACACTTTGGTGTTTATTGGAACAGAAAACCACATGCGAACTCCCTAACTTTTAATGGAGAAATGTCACTAAAGATTTTTTAGTAATGTACGCTTGGCTACTGATCTAAGGGATCTGGGTTCGAGCCCCGGATGGTTGTTCGTGTTGTTTTTCTGCTGAGGTCATGCCATCCTCTCAGATCTTCTACTTTGGCATATAAACTGACAGGCTCCTGTCAGACCTCTGTGGCAAGCAGCTGCTTGAGGGGGTATTTATTTTTTTAGCCGTCCCGTGGCCAAGTGGTTAGAGCGCTTAGCTACTGATCTACGGGACCTGGATTCGAGCCCCGGGTAAGGCATGGATATTCGTGTTGTTTTCTGCTGAGGTCCTGCCATCAGATCTTCTACTGTGGCATATAAACTGACAGGCTCCTGTCAGACCTCTGTGGCAAGCAGCTGCTTGAGGGGTTATTTTTTTTTATTATTTACATATTTTTATTTTATTATTTACATTTAATATTTAAAGAGTTGTTGAAGTTGGAAACGTTTGACAGAAGTCATTACCGTTATTATGCTCATAGTCACAAGTTTCTCTCCAAAATTAACAAAAACTACAAAAATCGTCATACTAACTTCTAAAATGATATTTACTTCAGCAAATGGTTTGTTCTAACAATTATTACTTGTATTTTAGTTAACTTTTGAAGTGATTTTAATGATCGCCAATGCTGCTATTAAACGCTTCATTCGTTTGTAACTCTTTGATCATCAAAATAAATATTGTGGTGAACAGGCCCAGATGCAGAAAAAAATAGGATGGAGGCAAGATACTCAATCGATCCAGATAAAATCAAAATGGAGAGGAAACAAAAGACAATTTCCATTGCCCTAAAGCGCTTCCCCCTCCGTTTCAGTGGTCTTTAAAATTTCCGTTCAGTGTAATCTCCGTTTCAGTAAATCTCCGTTTCAAGTGGTCTTTAAAATTTTCTTGAAAGATGCTTAAGTTTAACATATTTTTTTCCAATGGGGAAAATGATCTGTTTGATTGATGATATACACCTGGCAGTAATACGTTAAATAAATGTAGAGGAAATATTGCAAATAGCAGGGTGGGATCTGAACCCACTTCCTCCTGATAACATTTACACAAGAAATTAATAATATTGGGTTGGGTTGTTTTACCTCTGAGCGGCACTTTTTTGCACACCATGGGCTAAATGGCCAGGTCACATGGACCCCGAAGGCTCAGAGAAGGTTGGGGGAGGAGACCCACTGGAACAGCTGTTTGGAGACAGATGGTAGCCTCTCGTCCAGCGTGTTCTTTAACGTGCACAGGGTATGGCTCTCCCTCAAACGGGCCACGTCTTAACGTCCCATCCGACGGACGGCGGCCTTTCCAAGCCCACCATGGGTAGGGCGGGGAATTTTGCGGAGATAAATCTCAACGCTGACCCAGCCGGGAATGGAACCTGGGAACTACAGATTACGAGCCTGGCGCGCTACCGACTGAGCCACCCCCGCCCCATAATAATACTGTAATTCTTAATAAGTTAACAATTAACAAATTAACAATTACAGTCAACTACATTTCCAATGAGAAATTCTACGGTATAATGTATAAAACCACTGTTAGAAGTAGGTAGCTCAGTGGTGAGAGCACCTGACATGTTATCAGGAGGTCGTGGGTTCAGATCCCACCCGGCTATTAACAATTTTTCCTCTATATTTTTCTAACGTAGTTTTCTTTGTATTACCCTTTCTGTCATTCTCAAACGGGGGAAAGTATAACCCTTTACCCTCTATATCTGGTAATGGCTGTGAACAGATATTTAGAGAGATTTGAGGGAGATATTCAATTAATATATCTAATCAAATTTCACACCATGGGCTACCCAGGATATATCTATTATCAATTTAGACGTAAAATAAATAAAAATCATAAGAAAATACATAACAATGTGTAGTTTTTTTGGAATTTTATGGGAAATATTTTTCCCAATGGACTATAAAGGTAACACAAATTATAGTTAGGCTTATTATGCAATGTCTTTTATTTATTGGTTTATTAGAACAAAATGTTAACTAAAATAATACAAAATTATGAAATAAAATTACTATACAAAATGATGTGCTAATTATGATATTCTGCGAAGCAATTTCTTTTGGTAGTGAGGCAAAGATGGACATTGCACAGATGCAACATTATTGCAAAGATGGACATGGACTAAACGTTCCCGTTTACGTAATTGCGTTCGGCATACGTTCTATTTTGACATTCTGTATAAAAAATGCAGATAAGGTTATAATTAAATACGACAATCACCAATTTTAAAATGGGAAAAATGTTTCCCTTAGTCGTGAAAGGGTTAAGCAGGGGCATAGCGAAGGACTGTGGTTGGGGGGGAGGGAGAAATCAAAAATTTTCCAACTCGAATTTCAAATTTTGTCAACTGAGCAAACTTCTTAGATTTTCATCCGTGGAGGGGGGAGGGCAATTTTCACAACTCTCCAACTTTCACAACTCACAACTCTCCAACATTATGCCGTTTGATTTCCAACTTTGCCAACTAACCGTAATTTGCCATTTAACTTCAAATTTTGCCACCTAGCCATCATTTCACAAAAATAATTCCAATATTTACCATCGCGTCTGAATTGTGGCAAATCAAATCAGTGTGAATTTTCCCTTGATTTGGTCAACTCTTCTTAATTTCACGACATTAATCTCATTCTTTACATCTCTCCTAAATTTGTCAACTCACTTCAAACTTTTCAAACTCCCCAAGATTTTGCCAAGTTTTCTCGATTTTAGTCAACTATCCTAAATTTCACAAACCCAATCTCAATTATCACAACTCGTCCAAATTATCCAACTGCATTCGAATTTTGCCAACTGCCCTACATTTTGTTAAGT
This sequence comes from Ryuthela nishihirai, assembly GCA_038380435.1. Classification (NCBI taxonomy): domain Eukaryota; kingdom Metazoa; phylum Arthropoda; class Arachnida; order Araneae; family Heptathelidae; genus Ryuthela; species Ryuthela nishihirai. The sequence goes on along the minus strand of JAWZYU010000002.1, from coordinate 35,793,200 downwards.
TTCCTCAATTTGACCAACACTCATAAATTTCACAAAACAAATCTCAATTTTCACAACTCGCCTATATTTTACCAAGTGGATTTGAATTTTGCCAACTCGTCGTAATTTTACAGAAAAAAATCGCAATTTTTACATCTTCCCTGAATTTTCCAAGTCACTTCGAATTTTATCAACTCTCCTTAATTGCACAAGAAAGGCAACGCCCCCTTTTCACAATTCTCCTGTATTTTCGAATTTTGCCAACGCCCCTGTATTTTAACAAGTGGCTTGGAATTTTGCCAACTCCCTTAGATTTTGCCAAGAGTTCTTGGTTTTTCCAACTCTCCTTAATTTTACAAAACCAATCCCAATTTTTACAACTCACCTATACTTTACCAAGTGGTTTCCAGTTTTGCCAACTTTTCTCGATTTTTGTCAACTCAACTTAATTTCACAAACACAATACCAATTTTCACAAATTGCCCGTATTTTACCAAGTGGATTCGAATTTTGCCAACTGCCCTAGACTTTGCCAAATTTCCTCGATTTCGTCACAATTTTACAGAAAATAAATCCCAATTTTACATCACACCTGATTTTTGCAAAGCCACTCTAAATTTTGCCAACTCCCCCAAGATTTTCCAACTCTCCTAGATATTGAGAAGTTGCCTCGATTTTGCCAACACGCCATAATTTTACAGAAAAAATATTGCAATTTTTACATCTCACCTGGATTTTGCCAACTCTCCACGATTTTGCCAAGTCACTCGGAATTTTGTCAACTGCCCCTAGATTTTGCCAACTCCCTAAGTTTTCCCAACTCTCCTAGATTTTGCCAACTCGCCATAATTTTACAGAAAAAAAATCCAAATTTTCACATCTCACCTGAATTTTGCCAACTGTCCCTACATTTTGCCAACTCCCTATAATTTTACAGAAAAAAATCCTAATTTTTACATCTCACCTGAATTTTGCCAACTCCCCACGATTTTGTCAAGTCACTCCGAATTTTGCCAACTCCCCACGATTTTACCAAGTCACTCCGAATTTTCCCAACTCACTTTTATTTAACAAAGTGGCTTCGAATTTTGCCAACTGCTCTAAATTTTGCCGTCTCTCCATTTTCCAAACTGCCTTAGATTTGCCAAGTTGTCTCGATTTTGACAGCTCCCCTAAGTTTCCAAAAAAAAAAATTACAAATTTTTACAACTCACTTAGATTTTACGAACTCTCTTCGAATTTTGGTTACTTCGAACTCCGAGTTTCTTTGGCGCGGGAGCCTCCCCTCACCCCCACCCCCATTGCTACACCCCTGCCCTTAAGAACGTTTCTCATTTTCATTACCTCAGGAGTTGCGTAAAAGATTACGGCACACAGGAGAGTTAGACATTGTTGCTGGGACTTTCAAGAATCTGTAAAGATAGTCTGTTGGGTTGTTTTACCTCTGAGCGGCCCTTTTTTGCACACCATGGGCTAAATGGCCAGGTCACATGGACCCCGAAGGCTCAGAGAAGGTTGGGGGAGGGGACCCACTGGAACAGCTGTTGGGAGACAGATGGTAGCCTCCCGTCAAGTCCATCCAGCGTGTTCTTTAACGTGCAAAGGGTCTGTCTCTCCCGCACACGGACCACGGCTTAACGTCCTATCTGACGGACGGCGGCCTTTCCAAGCCCATCGGTGTCCCCTACTGACCGTGGGCAGGGCGGGGAATTTTGCGGAGATAAATCTCGACGCTGACCCAGCTGGGACTCGAACCTGGGAACTACAGATTACGAGCCTGGCGCGCTACCGACTGAGCCACCCCCGCCCCAGAGATAGTGGAAAAAGCGCTTGGGTACTGATCAAAGAGGGATCTGAATTACGGCAGTCATGAATGTTTATTTCCTGTGTTCTCTTGCTGCTGAGCTCTCGCCTTCTTACTTTTATTATACTGAGAGGCTCCTCTCAGTTCTTTGTGGCAAGCAGCTGCTTGAGGGAATATTAACTTTTTTTTCACACCCTATTAAAATTAGGGTGTATAACAGTTTGGTTCTTTCTAAGGTTAGTTATGGTATTAAAAAGTGAAAACTTTGTAAACAAGATAACGGGAAACTTGATGCTTTTGATTCTAGATGGGGCGGGGGTGGCTCAGTCGGTAGCGCGCCAGGCTCGAAATCTGTAGTTCCCAGGTTCGAGTCCCAGCTGGGTCAGCGTTGAGATTTATCTCCGCAAAAATTCCCCGTCCTGCCCACGGTCAGTAGGGGACTCCGATGGGCTTGGAAAGGCCGCCGTCCGTCGGATGGGACGTTAAGCCGTGGCCACGTGTGCGGGAGAGCCATACCCTGTGCACGTTAAAGAACACGCTGGATGGTCTTGACGGGAGGCTACCATCTGTCTCCCAACAGTTGTTCAGTGGGTCCCCTCCCCCAACCTTCTCTGAGCCTTCGGGGTCCTTGTGGCCTAGCCATTTAGCCCATGGTGTGCAAAATAGTGCCACTCAGAGGTAAAACAATCCAATCCAATTGATTCTAGATGTTTACGCAGCATCTTGGGCTTTAGGTGGTTTGACTTTGCAAATAATGATGAGGTTAGGCATAGGATCGGCAACGTCATTTGAGCAGTATATTGTGCAAAAAGAGAGACTTTGGAGACTGTTGGTTTGACCATGTTGCCCGTATGCATAACTATAGATTAGCGAATAGGGTTATGAACAGTGTCTAAAGTCCGCAGAAAGAGAAGACCTAGGATATAATAATAATATATTTAACAGTCTGGAATCCTGTGAATAATCTTATCGATGGAAAGAATCATCGATGCGTTTCGCGCAAAACGTTTCGCCTTGGTGTAACTAGTTTGTATATACACTTTTAGACAAAAAAAATCGACGGCCCTCAAAGCAAGCGTCACATCTTAATGAAACGTAGCACGTGCAATGTGGAGGAAAAGATAAAGGAATGATTACAATATCACAACAAAAAAATTCTTTATTTCAGAAGAGTCGTCGTAAAGCCACCTGTGGCTGCGATGCACGTTGATATACTGTGTGGCATGGAATCAAACAAAACTCTGATGTTGTCCTGTGAGATTGTGCCACAGGATCCCCTATATATCCTGATGGTCACAGCTGACATCCCAGCATGTCCCAGACATGCACGATAGAAGAAAGATCCGAGGACCATGCTGGCGAAAAAAAGTTGTAGCATTACAGAGGTACTCCTGAGATAGGTTAGCCGTGTATGGCCAGGCATTATCTTGCTGGTAAATGATCCTGGCTGATGTGACTTGAAAGGTAAGATGATGCACCGCAGGATCTCATGAACGTATTGCTGTGCTGTTGAAGTCCCTGTAACCACGAATAGGGGCAACCGACTGTCATAGGGGCTCCCCATACCATACTCCACTAGTGGTAGCGATAGCGGTGTGCTGCTCCACAACTCAGTCTGAATGAGAGCGCTGCCGATTCCTCCTCCATATGCGAATGCGGTGATCATCCGCTCCAAGACAGAAGCGGGATTCGTCACTAAAAACGATACGATGCCAGTTGGAGGCTGACCATGATTCCCAGGCAGGACACCACTACAGACCAAGCCGCCGGTATAGGGTTGGGTTGTTTGTTGGGTTGTTTTACCTCTGAGCGGCACTTTTTTGCATACCATGGGCTAAATGGCCAGGTCACATGGACCCCGAAGGCTCAGAGAATGTTGGGGGAGGGGACCCACTGGAACAGCTGTTGAGAGACAGATGGTAGCCTCCCGTCAAGGCCATCCAGCGTGTTCTTTAACGTGTACAGGGTATGGCTCTCCCACACACGGGGACACGGCTTAACGTCCCATCCGACGAACGGCGGCCTTTCCAAGCCTATCGGTGTCCCTTACTGACTGAATTAAGGGTGGGTTTTGGGGAGAAAATTCTGAATGCTGACCCAGTGAGTTGGATTGGGTTGTTTTACCTCTGAGCGGCACTTTTTTGCACAACGTGGGATACATGGCCAGGTCACATGGACCCCGAAGGCTCAGAGAAGGTTGGGGGAGGGGATCCACTGGAACAGCTGTTGGGAGACAGATGGTAGCCTCCCGTCAAGGCCATCCAGCGTGTTCTTTAACGTGCATAGGGTATGGCTCTCCCGCACACGGAGCCACGGCTTAACGTCCCATTCGACGGACGGCGGCCTTTCCAAGCCCATCGGTGTCCCCTACTGACTGTGGGCAGGGCGGGGAATTTTTGCGGAGATAAATTTCAACACTGACCCAGCTGGGATTCGAACCTGGGAACTACAGATTATGAGCCTGGCGCGCTACCGACTGAGCCACCCCCGCCCCCAGGTATAGGGTTGTTAATGGAAAATGTCGGAAGGGGCGACGAGAATGGAGTCCTGCCACTGAAAGTTGTCTCGCAATGGTACAGTCGCTCAAAAAAGTATCCGAACACTATGGTTGATTGCAAAATTCAGAAAAAATATCTGGCATTGATTTTTTTAGAAATTAGTCATCTGGCAACCATTGTGTCACGTGACACGAAGGTTGCCAGATGACTAATTTCTAAAAAAATTTTGTATTCTTTTATTTAAAATAGTTATATCTGTATCAATCGACCAGAAGATAATGTCATCAGCATATGTTCCGTAACTAATTTCTGGATCAAAGACTTCATTCAATTAGTCATCTGGAAACCATTGTGTCACGTGACACGAAGGTTGCCAGATGACTAATTTCTAAAAAAATCAATGCCAGATATTTTTTCTGAATTTTGCAATCAACCATAGTGTTCGGATACTTTTTTGAACGACTGTATGCGAAGATACAGGATGCTGCGTAGAGGATGCAACATCTCACTGGATGGTGGATAAAGAAGTTATCGGAGTAGTTAAGTACTTTCTCTCATATTTCATATTAGAAAAAACTTCAGAGTAAAGATTGGTAATAAATTATCAAATAAGTATAAATTTGAAAATGGAATCATACAAGGAGACATATTATCTCCTCTGTTCTTTAATATTTATCTAAAAGACATCTCAGAAGTCTTTAATCCAGAAATTAGTTACGGAACATATGCTGATGACATTATCTTCTGGTCGATTGATACAGATATGACTATTTTAAATAAAAGAATAAAAAATGCAATAAATAAACTATCAATATATACTTAAAAATAGAACTTAAAATTTTCTACTTAAAAAAAATTATTTTCATAGAAAAAATAAAATCACAGACGAATTAAAAATAAAATTAAATAACAAAGATATCACAATAACTGATAATATATAAATTCTTGGGATTACACTTAGATTCAAAATTAAAATGGAATAATTATATGCAATTTGAATATCTTTTTAAATTCGACTCATTTCAACCAATTATTATTCCAGAATTAATTGCAATTATCTTAGCCACAAACTGTCATTAAAATTCCATATCCAAAATATTATAATATTAACTGATAGCAAATCTGCTTTACAAAATTTTCAATAAGATTAACCATTATAAATTAAATTTTTTGCATTTTAAATTAATTTTTGCTCACTAATTTTTCAATTGATATAATTGCAAATTTTAGCACAGACAAATAGAAATTAATTTATCTACACAGAATTTTTTCCTACCAACGGTATGCAACTTTGACCCGCTTTCCTTATTAGAAAATATTTCATAATTATCTACCACAAAACATTTTTTCGAGTGAAATTATATTAAAATTAGTTTTTGCAATGCAAAACATCTGGTTAAACAAGGTACAAAAAAAAGAGTTATGCTTATTTAAGCCAGTTGTCTAACATCCATTTTCTTCTGTAGTGTTTAAAGCGTCAAAACCCAATCACATTTCTTGCTTCAACAGATGCAAGTTTCCTTTATAATGTTTCTGTTTCTTCTGAACAAGATTGACGCTAATATCAAGGTCAGAAACGAGCTCATTTTACTCATCCTTAAACGATGACTCTAGGGTTTCTGTCGTTGGAGTTCCCGACCTGAATAAACAGGTTCCTGCCACTGGGTCAGACACGCTTTGAGCAGGAGCATTTTCCACATGCCGGATTAATACACAATGGTACTCAGCGGTTGCCCATCGACTACTCGAGAATGGTGAAGTCATTATTTGAATATTTCTACTGAAGATACAGGTTGTAAACAGCTGCAAGTAAGTAGTATTTTATTTATGCAATGATTTATTATAGTCTCAATAAGTTTTTTTTTTTATGAGTACATTAGTTACATTTATTTTGAATGTTCGGTATGCACTGCAGCACGAAAAGATTGCAAAAATAAGAATTACGATCGGTCCTTTAGCCATCATGGAGAACAAATGGAAGAGTTTGCCTTTCTTCTAAACAGTCATGAAAAACAGAAGGAACAATTTGCCACTGTTCTCTAATTGGCATAGGAAGCATAAGAAAGAGTTAGTTCCTGTTTTCTAACATACATGGTAAGCGGAAAGAAGAGTTTGTACTTGTCTTTTAACAGTCATGGGAAGCAGAAAGCGGAGTTTGTACTTGTCTTTTAACAATCATGGGAAGCAGAAAGAGGAGTTTGTACTTATCTTTTAACAGTCATGGGAAGCAGAAAGAGGAGTTTGTACTTGTCTTTTAACAGTCATGGGAAGCAGAAAGAGGAGTTTGTACTTGTCTTTTAACAGTCATGGGAAGCAGAAAGAGGAGTTTGTACTTGTCTTTTAACAGTCATGGGAAGCAGAAAGAGGAGTTTGTACTTGTCTTTTAACAGTCATGGGAAGCAGAAAGAGGAGTTTGTACTTGTCTTTTAACAGTCATGGGAAGCAGAAAGTGGAGTTTGTACTTGTCTTTTAACAGTCATGGGAAGCAGAAAGAGGAGTTTGTACTTGTCTTTTAACAGTCATGGGAAGCAGAAAGAGGAGTTTGTACTTGTCTTTTAACAGTCATGGGAAGCAGAAAGGAGAGTTTGTACTTGTCTTTTAACAGTCACGGGAAACAGAAAAATGTGTTTGTACTTGTCTTTTAACAGTCATGGGAAACAGAAAGAGGAGTTTGTACTTGTCTTTTAACAGTCATGGGAAACAGAAAGAGGAGTTTGTACTTGTCTTTTAACAGTCATGGGAAACAGAAAGAGGAGTTTGTACTTGTCTTTTAACAGTCACGGGAAGCAGAAAGAGGAGTTTGTACTTGTTCTCTAATAGTTAGGGGAAACAGAAAGAACAATTTGTCACTGTTCTCTGACATGGGGAGCAGAAGGTTTAGATTTTTCCTGTCTTTTAACATTCATAGAAAGTAGAAAGAAGAGTTTGCCCTTGTCCTCTAACAATCATAAGAAGCAGAAAGAACAATTTGCATTTTATTTTTGATAATCATGGTGAACAGAAGGAATACTTTGTCCCTGTTGTCCAACATCCTTGGGGAACAAAGGAAACAATTTTTCGCTGTCACTGAAAAATATTTGAAATTTTAGCAGTAGTGTGCCTAGGATATAGACGGTTTGAAAAATATTTTTCGTTGATGCGACAATCTCCCACTTCACAAAAGCTACACAATTTCTTCATCATAGTTATTTTATCCACCCTAGAATTTCATCTTCTATCGAATTTCCCAATGTACTCGGAGGTTTTACGGGACACAAGTGTTGGGCTATTTTACCTCTGAGATAAGCTTTTGTGCCCACAATGAACAAAGTGGACAGGTCAAAAGAACACCGAGGTCTCACAGTTGTTTTACCTCTGAACGGCACTTTTTTGCACACAATGTGCTAAATGACCAGGTCTCAGGGACCCCGAGGGCTCAGAGAAGGTTGGGAAGAGGGGACCCACTGGACAGCTGTTGGGAGACAGATGGTAGCCTCCAGTCAAGGCCATCCAGCGTGTTCCTTAGCATTCCCAGGAAGTGGCTCTTCTGCACATGGGAACAACAGCTTTGCATTTCATCCGACGAACGACTGCCTTTCCAATCCCATTACTGTCCTTACTGACCGAGGGCGGGGAGTTTTGTGGAGATAAATTTCAAAGCTCTCCCAGTTGGGACTCGAACATGGGAATGCGGATTACTAGCCGAGCGCGCTACCGACTGAGCCACTTCTACCCCTAAGGGTTGAGAGAAATTTTGGAAATGGGGTCCATTGGACTGGTATTATTAGATGGAAGCTTCGCGTCAGGGTCATCCAGTGTGTTCTTTAACGTGCAGAGGTAATGACCATTCTTCACACGGAGTCACGGTTTAAAGTCCCATTCGATGGACGATGGCCTTTTCAAGCTTTCGGTATTCCCTTTTACTGAGAGCAGAATGGATGTTACAGAGATAATGAAACGCCAGAACCAAAAATTCTCTTTGCAGCTCTGACGATATACAATGCTTTCAAAAAAAAATTAAAGAAGAATCCTATATTTTGACAATGGGAAGCTAATGTCAAAGCTCTATGAATTATAAAATAATTTATTTTTCAAAAATGTGATAGCAGATAAAGTTCACAATGACATATATCAATATCTCGATTTTCAACAATATTTGTTCATTATTTAATGTGTTATGGAAGTTTGAATGATTAACAATAATAATACCAGTCTAAGAAATTATACAAATTTGATAAATACTGAAAGATTAATTTGCACCAATTTCTAAAATATATACACTTATTTTACGTAATTAAATCATTTGAAATAATAATACTTTTAAAGAATTATTTTTATTGTTAAGTAGTCAAGATTCCATAACCCATTAAATACACTGGGCAACAAATTTTCATAAAATTCATGCCTTTGAGATAAAAGTAGCCATTTCTTAAAGATTCCATGGTGCTGAACACGAATATGACAATGAAAATGCAAAATTGGATACGATTTCTGGGAAATCCGCAATAGTTTCTTATATAATAGACTAATACGTACTTATGACATGTATCGGTAAAACTCCGCTTCTACTTCCGACGTCGCTTTGCCCGTCGCTTATACAGCTGCTCAGAATCACCTTTGGCGAGCGTCCAACAGTAGCCTGCCAACATTGAACTGAACCAGTTTCCTTGGTATCGTTTCTCCATCGTTGCAATGTCCTAGTGAAAACGTTCACCGTGCTCATCACTAACCATGCCGCAGTTGTCAGGGAAGAAATCTAAGTTGGAATGGAGAAAGTGGATCTTTAAGGACATATTGCAGCCAAGATTGTGATACAGAGACAACATGTCCTTAACCAGTTTCTTGTAGTTGTCTGCTCTGACGTTCCGTTGGAATTTAGTTGACACCAGACGAAAAGTGTCTCAAGCCTTTTTTCTCGTCACCCTGAAGTAGGTTGTCGAACATCTGGTCTCTGAACAGCTCGCGGATCTGAGAACCCACAAAAATTCCCTCTTCAATTTTTGCTGAGTCGAGGGAATTTGTCAGCCAAGTACTTGAAAGCTGATGCAGTTCGGTCCATGGCTTTTACGCAGTTTTTCATCACACCAAGTTTGATGTGTAGGAACGGTAGCAGGATTTTGTGCGTTTCTGCCAGTGCTGAGTGTCCCACATTCTTCTGTCCGACTTTCAGAGATTTCCTCTGCGGCCAGTTTCTCTTCACATAGTGCAAAGTCTTTACTCGACTCTCCCATTCACATAAGAAACAGCAATACTTCGTATATCCCAGCTGCAGACCCATCAACAGAGCCACTACCTTCAAGTCACAACAGAGATGACAGTCATACTTGCTGTATTGAAGACAGTATAACAGCTGTTTTAAGTTGTTGTAGGTTTCTTTCATGTAGACAGCCTATTGACCGGAATGGATGGAAGTCGATTTCCATTATGCAGCAACACCGCCTGAAGGTCCGCAATTTTGAGGAGTCTATGAATAGTCGCCATTCTTGAGGTCATGTTTGATTCCAAGGGCATTCATCAGGCCATCTACATCGGAGTAGAACACAAGATCATCTTCCTTTCTGAAGTAAGGCGCAAACTGCTCATGACGAGTTCGAAACGAAGTCATTCGGACATTTTCCTACTTGGACCAGATGATAAAGGGGTCGAGGCCCCTTTTACAAAGTGGACCAGGGAAGAAAGAATTGTTGAACGGTCATTTTCCTTGAGAAGATTCCATTGTTTAAGTCTCGTTCCAAGTAACTCTACTTTGACCTTGGACAGCTCCAGATCGTGAACAAGATCGTTCATTTCTTCTTCGGTGAGAATGTATGGCGCAGAATGTATGGCACCGTGGCAGACGTATGGATCGTCATTAGACACCGAAGGCTGCGGGAGAACCCGAAGCCGGTTGGCCTCCTTCCTCATCGTCTGAATCGATGGAAAATTCTTTGGGAGGTTCAGGAATTGGAACAAAAACTTTGCCTTGCGGAACTGGTCGGAGAGCAGATTGTATATTTGGGTACGCGATTGTCCACTTCTTTTTCCTTGTGATACCTCCAAAAACAGGTGGAACCATGCAGAAGTAGCAGTCATTTGCATGATTGCTTCGCTCTCTCCAAACCATAGGAACAACTAGTAATGTATGGCAATCCCGATGTCCCGCTATACCAGACAGCACTACATCTTGTGGGAGTTGCCATTAAACCACCATCCACTCGCTAGAGAACCTCCTGTGTTCTGCCTAATGTTTGTGGAGACTCTGCGAAGAGAATTTGTTGTTTAAACAAGTCTGATGAGATAATCACTGAGATGCAGTGAGTGGTCTTTTCGAATTTTGATCATTGCCTAATAAGCCTAATAACTCACTGAATTGTGTCCAAAATATTTTGCCAAACCAGATAGCAGATGGTAATTTTTGAATTTAAATTTCCAAATTTTAGATGGTAATCCTAACTTTTAGAACTAATATCATCCGTGGCAGAGACTCTCAGGCTGTCCCGTCGATGAGCCATGCCTAATCGGGTCGATCAAGCCCTTTCAGCATGATCCTCAACTTCGTCCTCTCCATAGAGCCGACTCGCGGCCCCCAGCGAACAGGTTGCCACCCACTTCGGGGCTTGCAACCGGCAAACGCCATCGCCACTTTTTCGCCTTTCAGCCACTTTGGAAGATTTCTTGCATACATACTGAAGCCTATGTGTGGGGGCTCAGGCCTTGTCTTGGTCCCCCATCTTGCATACAAAATAAAACTCATACGCCACTTTCACTAGGGGCGGGGGTGGCTCAGTCGGTAGTGCGCCAGGCTCGTAATCTGTAGTTCCCAGGTTCGAGTCCCAGCTTATCAGCGTTGAGATTTATCTCCGCAAAATTCCCCGCCCTGCCCACGGTCAGTAGGGGACACCGATGGGCTTGGAAAGGCGCCGTCCGTCGGATGGGAGGTTAAGCCGTGGCCCCGTGTGCAGGAGAGACATACCCTGTGCACGTTAAAGAACACGCTGGATGGCCTTGACGGGAGGCTACCATCTGTCTCCCAACAGCTGTTCCAGTGGGTCCCCTCCCCCAACCTTCTCTGAGCCTTCGGGGTCCATGTGACCTGGCCATTTAGCCCATGGTGTGCAAAAAAGTGCCGCTCAGAGGTAAAACAACCCAACCCAACCCACTTTCACTATTGGAGTGATGGCTGTTTCCTGGCTTGCAAACGTCACTTTCCTGCAATTGTAATAAAATGTATCTGCACTGTTAACACAGTTACGAGGCATCACTAGTGCTGGATTAAAACTGCAAGGATCATTTGTGTTGTACTTATGACTCAGGGCTCAGGGGTGAATGGGAGTTGCTCAAAAGACTTGCTCACCCTACGAGGCGTCGCTTACAACTAACGATTGCATCATCTTTTGTCCGCGATATTGAAAAAAGAACACCATTAACAACGATGTCATGACTCAACTACATTGCATCAGGCAATGTAGTAACCTCCGGGGGTTGTGTTTATGGCGGAGTGATGCAATACAACGCAATATGTTGCAATCTGGAGTTTAAAATACAGCGTTGCGAAATGGTTACCTATGTACTCAATGCGGACTGAGTCGTTTATACATGACCATCTCTGTCTTTCCTAAACAAGAGCCAATCGACATATTTTATTGCCATTTTCGTGTTCAGCACCTCGAAATTAGCAAAGATTGGCTATTTTCATTTGAAAGCCGTTTTGTATGTCGCCCAGTGGTATTGGTACGCAGCTCTCCTTCCAGTTTATGCCTAGCTGCCATTTACAGACCATGTAGTCCATGTAGAACCACATAGTTACAGATCATATAGAATTACAGATTTTTTTGGTAATGATATAAAGGCGATGATGGAAAGGACACTTTTGGTGAAAATTTATGTGCTCTGAGGAAAATTTGATTCTTCAATTTATGCACGCTTTATAATTTTTAATGTCCAGGTTTTCATTTTAAATGTCTAAATAGAATACAGTAATATAAATCTAAGGGCAGGAAGAATTACAACTAATCAACCATTGTTCACCTGCACGCATATTACTGAAATACGTGCAGCACGTTTATTAATATTGTATTTGTTTTTTAGTTGAATTTAGCAAGTTTAATATTTCAACTTATTTTTAAAAGCAATTTTTTTTATTAAATAGTTATGCTTGTCAATAAATGTGCAAATATAAATATATACCTTCCACTTTTTTTATAAACTAAAAATGATATAAAAAAAAATTATGCTTGGATTGAATATTTCTTCGGTCACTGGACTAACTTCTAGAACGTATCTTTCAGGTACTGAATTTTTGTAAGATGGAATATTAAAATATACACTGGCGAATATTAAAAAAAGAACACCATTAACAACGATGTCATGACTTAACTACATTGCATCAGGCAATGATGCAATACCTACGGGGGTTGTGTGTATGGCGGGCTGATGCAATACAACGCAATATGTTGCAATCTGGAGTTTAAAATACAGCGTTGCGAAATGGTTACCTATGTACTCAATGCGGACTGAGTCGTTTATCCGTGACCATCTCTGTCTCTCCTAAACAAGAGCCAATCGACAAATTTTATTGTCATTTTCATGTTCAACATCTCGAAATTAACAAAGATTGGCTATTTTCATTTCAAAGCCTCTTTGTGTGTTTTCCAGTGATATTGAATGAATATTGTTGACAATCGAGATATTGAAATATTTGAAGAGAGATCATCTGCTCTCACTTTAAAACATATATATTTTAGAAGTTACTTCGACGTTAACTTCCCATTGACATAGGGGCGGGGGTGGCTCAGTCGGTAGCATGCCAGGCTCATAATCTGTAGTTCCCAGTTTCGAATCTCAGCTGGTGAGCTTTGAAATTTATCTCCGCAAAACTCACCACCCTGCCCACGGTCATTAGGGGACACCGATGGGCTTGGAAAGGCCGCCGTCCGTTGGATGGGACGTTAAGCCGTCGCTCTGTATGCAAGAGCCATATCCTGTGAAAGTTAAAGAATACACTAGATGGCCTTGACGGGAGGCTACCATCTGTCTCCGAAGAGCTGTTCCAGTGGGTCTCCTCCCTAACCTTCTCTGAGCCTTCGGGTCCCTGTGATCCGGCCATTTAGCCCATTGTGTGTAAAAAAGTGCCGCCCAGAAGGTTGGGTTGGGTTGTTTTACCTCTGAGCGGCACTTTTTTGCACACCATGGGCTAAATGGCCAGGTCACATGGACCCCTAAGGCTCAGAGAAAGTTGGGGGAGGGGACCCACTGGAACAGCTGTTGGGAGACAGATGGTAGTCTCCCGTCAAGGCCCTCCAGCGTGTTCTTTAACGTGCACAGGGTATGGCTCTCCCGCACACGGGGCCACGGCTTAACGTCCCATCCGACGGACGGCGGCCTTTCCAAGCCCATCGGTGTCCCCTACTGACCGTGGGCAGGGCGGGGAATTTTTCGGAGATAAATCTCAACGCTGACCCAGCTGGGACTCGAACCTGGGAACTACAGATTACGAGCCTGGCGCGCTACCGACTGAGCCACCCCCGCCCTCTCCGCCCAGAAGTAAAAAAACAGCCTGAGTCTCTGGTTCGGATCAAGAACGCAAAAACACTGAAATCAAAAGAAAAATGTCAATACTCTTTTTGTCATATATGAAGTGTATATCATCGCTGGTGAATGTGAAATGCTCGATTTCAAAGAGAATGAAGTTTGTTCCTTTTCTGACTTGGCTCTTTCTAACAGGGTAGTTCAAATTAATGAGTAGACAATGATTCCGAAAATGTTAATAGTAATATTTCACCAACTGTGGCCCCTATGTTTAACTACAACCTCATCGTTGCTGCTGCTAATATATGTGTAGATATCTCCTAAACTTGTTAAGTGATTTAATACATCAACATGATTTTTAATTTGGATTCACATTGCCCTTCATTTCTTTTTCTTCTCATATTCTTCACTAATCAGAGAGGCGGGGATAGTCTGTCAACGAAACTCAGTTGGCCATATTCGTAATCTTCAGTTCCCGGGTTTGAGTGTTAACTGTATTACGGTCCGAATTTTCATCGCTGACGCCAATTCTATCTTCTATAAGGTAAGTGGAACCAATGGACTCGGAAAGGCCGACGTCTGTCGGATGAGATATTAAGTCATGTCCCTGTTTGCAGAACAGACATATCCTAAGCACGCTAAATAAATTCGATGGTTGTCAGAAGGAGAGGATACCATCTATCTCCTAACAGCTGTACAGTGAGTCCCCTTTCCCCCCAACCTCCTCTGATCCTTTGGGGTCCTTTTGACCTGGCCATTTAGCCCATTATGTGTAAAAAGGCCGCTCAGAGGTAAAACAAACAACACCAATATTTCGTTATTTCCTATCCAAACCCGAAAAAGACTTTCTTTTATATCTTAAAACAAAAACAGAAAAAAGAATTATTTAACTCCCCTCCTGCGTTAGGGGCGGGGGTGGCTCAGTCGGTAGCGCGCCAAGGCTCGTAATCTGTAGTCCCAGGTTCGAGTCCCAGCTGGGTCAGCGTTGAGATTTATCTCCGCAAAATTCCCCGCCCTCCCCACGGTCAGTAGGGGACACCGATGGGCTTGGAAAGGCCGCCGTCCGTCGGATGGGACGTTAAGCCGTGGCCCCATGTGCGGGAGAGCCATACCCTGTGCACGTTAAAGAACACGCTGGATGGCCTTGACGGGAGGCTACCATCTGTCTCCCAACAGCTGTTCCAGTGGGTCCCCTCCCCCAACCTTCTCTGAGCCTTCGGGGTCCTTGTGACCTGGCCATTTAGCCCATGGTATGCAAAAAAAGTGCCGCTCAGAGGTAAAACAACCTCTAACCTCCAACCTCTAAAGGTGGAAATTAAATCTTTATTTAGATTCCTAATATCCCATTAGTAGCTACAGTATATTTAGTCATGTCGGTTAGTTTTGTGGGGGGCCATCTGATTAAGTTTCGGGGGGGGGGGAATTTTGAGAATTTGTTTAGGTGAGGGTTCGAGAATTTAGCCTTGGTGATAGGGTTTTTTCCAAACATTTAGTTCAGTGCGGGGGGGAGGGGTCTGAGAATAAGCCTTGAGTACGGTTTCCAATTACTAAAATATTCCACTGGACAGGGCAAATTAAAGTGATATTCTATATGGAACAGAATTTTATAGTTGTTTTTTAAATTCATTTTTAGTGTCCGACATACGTATACTATGAAGCTAAAATAAAATTCTACAAAGACAACTCTTGGATTTCAAAGCAAGTAGAAAAGTTTGAGATTTCGTATAAGAAATAGGATTTTCGAGATGAGCGACCCCCGCTGGCTCCTCCTCCCAGGCACATTCGTGGCTAATCCCCCTTGAAAAATATTTTCATTTATCTCTAAAAGTTAAAAAAAAATTTAATATCACATTCACACTACGATCTCGAAACAATAACTTATTTGTGAAAACGATCTGAGAAAAAACTTTCCGTTTCGGGTGGCTATATTATTAAAGTGAAAAATGATTAATATTGTGATTTTTGGGGAAAAGATTATTTGAATAGATACGTGCCACACATTTAATCACAAACATTCGCGCAAACTATTCTTAACATGCCAGTGATTAGCATGGCACAAAAATCGTCAATGCAGAGTCATATTTCAACTGGGGCGGGGGTGGCTCAGTCGGTAGCGCGCCAGGCTCGTAATCTGTAGTTCCCAGGTTCGAGTCCCAGCTGGGTCAGCGTTGAGATTTATCTCCGCAAAATTCCTCGCCCTGCCCACGGTCAGTAGGGGACACCGATGGGCTTGGAAATGCCGCCGTCCGTCGGATGGGACGTTAAGCCGTGGCCCCGTGTGCGGGAGAGCCATACCCTGTGCACATTAAAGCAACACGCTGGATGGCCTTGACGGGAGGCTACCATTTGTCTCCCAACAGCTGTTCCAGTGGGTCCCCTCCCCCAACCTTCTCTGAGCCTTCGGGGTCCATGTGACCTGGCTATTTAGCCCATGGTGTGCAAAAAAGTGCCGCTCAGAGGTTAAACAACCCAACCCATATTTCAACTAACAAATGCTGGTGTCTAGCTTTCAAAATAACGGTTGGTTTAGTTTTGAAAGCTTCCAGTGTGAAATTAGTTGTTTTATCTGTGAGCGACACTTTCTTTTTCGTACACAGTGGGCTAAATGATCAGGTCACAAGGACTTCAAGAGGGTTAAGAAAGAGGATCCACTGAACAGCTGTTAAGAGACAGATGTATTCACTGAACAGCTGGAAGAGACAGATTATCCCGTCAAGACCATCCAGCGAGTTCTTTAACATTATGGATCTCCTAGACACTGGGATGACTTAACGTCTCGGCCGATGGATGGTGGCCTTTTATAACTGGGGCGGGGGTGGCTCAGTCGGTAGCGCGCTAGGCTCGTAATCTGTAGTTCCCAGGTTCGAATCCCAGCTGGGTCAGCGTTGAGACTTATCTCCGCAAAATTCCCCGCCGTGCTCACGGTCAGTAGGGGACACCGATGGGCTTGGAAAGGCCGCCGTCTGTCGGATGGGACGTTAAGCCGTGGCCCCGTGTGCGGAAGAGCCATACCCTGTGCACGTTAAAGAACATGCTGGATGGCCTTGACGGGAGGCTACCATCTGTCTCCCAACAGCTATTCCAGTGGGTCCCCTCCCCCAACCTTCTCTGAGCCTTCGGGGTCCATGTGACCTGGCCATTTAGCCCATGGTGTGCAAAAAAAGTGCCGCTCAGAGGTGAAACTACCCAACCCTTTTACAACTCAACGGTGACACCGCTCTCTCTGGGAGAAGAACGGGTTTTAGGGGAGAAAAATTCTAAATGCAAGCCTAATTGGCACTCGAGCCTCGAAATAACAGACTACGAGCCTGGAGCGCTACCAACTGACACAACCCATGCTCCAATAACAGTGTGATATCTTTGGATATTAACTTTGCATCATTATCGTTTTGAAACTCTAGCAGGATATAAAACTGACATATTTTATTTGTTTCACTTACAGGATTTATACGTGGAAGATGCAATCTGCTGCCTATTTCTACCTGTTAGCCTTCACAGTGCTCCAGGCCAGTTCAGCCCCAGCCAGAACTCCCGTGCCTCCTCCATACCAGCCAATCCCTCACAACACTCTAGCAGCCTTGTACTTCGATGCCACGCGCCAAGTTCATGTTCAATATGCCGCTGACGTATTTCGGACTATGGCTGCTGAGTGGAGGAAAGCGATTGAAGATATTTTGATGATGCCTCTTCTGGCTCTTGCGAAGTTTTGAAAACGAAAGGCGAATGTCATAATCTACATCATCTTTTCTCTAGTTGTAAAGATATTCATCAGCAGTGTTCTCCTAAAGAAGTGTATCTTTTCATAACTTATATTTATAACTTTGCATTTTTCTCGTTAGAAATACCCAGAAAATACGAATTGTTTCGCTTGTTTCACGCAACAACTCAATGAAAAGAAGTATTTTAACTTCTTCGATAACAGTTGCTTACCACAGAGGTCGAACAGAAGCCTGTCAGTTTACATGCCAGAGTAGGTCTGAGTTGTGACAAACAGTTACATGAGGATTATTTTATAAAACACTCAAGTTTTGCAATTTTAATTTTACACCTACCAGTAAATGAATAAAATTCCGAAATATGAGAGTTAAGTGTTTCGTTTAATTTAAAATATTATGAATAAAGTTAAGTATATTCTCAAGGTCGGTTACTGCACATATGGGAACCATAATTCATTTAACATGTAATGAAATCATTAACCCTTCCGGTGTCCAGCTTGAAAAACTGGTTTACATCCAGAGGCCAAATTTAATTATATAACTTTTTTTGCCAAATAATTAGTGAAAGGAATTATGTCATGTTATATGCCAATTTAATCAACATTTAATTCTGGATTTTCTGACAATAAAATATTTAACAAAAAAGATGGTTTTATTTTAATACGACTGTTTTAGAGTCACGTAGTAAAAAAAATGCATCTAGCAACACAAAAAAATTTTATAAAAAAAAAAAGTTAATAGACAGAAATGATCATAATGCACATGAATAGAAAGGCTATTTATTTCTAAATAACAAAAAAAAATCTTGTTTAAAGTAAACATTTCTTCTGTTTTGAATTTTTTTTTCTCCATACTATACTTTGAGAAAAAGTCCAGGCTTGTTGCAGCCCAATAAACAAGTCACATTTAGAATATTTTTAATAAATAACTAATCAACAGAAATAACTCATCTTATATACCAAATTAAAAAGAATTTAATTCTGAATTTTATAAAAAATAAAATAAATACACCCTCAAGCAGCTGCTTGCCACAGAGGTCTAACAGAAGCCTGTCAGTTTACATGCCAGAGTACAAGGTTTGAGAGGATAGCAGGACCTCAGTAGAAAAACGACACATACATCCATGCCTTACCCGGGGCTCGAACCCAGGTCCCTTAGATCAGTAGCCAAGCGCGCTAACCACTCGGCCATGGGACGGCCCCTCCCCCAACCTTCTCTGAGCCTTCGGGGTCCATGTGACCTGGCCATTTAGCCTATTGTGTGCAAAAAAGTGCCGCTCAGAGGTAAAACAACCCAACCCTTGACAATATGCGCGACGTAGTTGCACCGTAGGCATGTCTGTTTTTCCCACAGCCGATAACGCGCTACGAAACATCTCCTAATCACAGGTAAAGTAGCCAGTATAGATAGACATTGTAAATATATGAGCATTTTAACATAAAATCGAAGCTAGTGCTGAGAGCGCGACAATTAGGTGGAATTGAAGATCATTAGAAATAATTTTAAATCTAAGCATATTTTAAAATATTTTCTTTCAGCAAAAAACTAATACTTCTCGGAAGTCTCTGCAGTCCGGCACTCCGTAAAACGAAGTTCTTTATAACTCGGCTTTATCGATAATTGCATTTATTCTTTCTAATCCGAACTTCAAATAAAGGGTTTATATTTATTCTCCATAATTCGATTTTTCACTACAACGGATTTTTCTCGAAGCCTTTTTTTTTAAATGAAGCGATCAAAACCCAAAAAAACCCATTGCAAACTGCAAAGGGCTACCAATATTCTCCTTAATCCGACCTTCAATAACACACAATATCTAAAGGTTTTTTCGCTACTAAACAAAACAACAGAACACAGTAAAAGTACAGGAATTCAAAAGTGCCGATGTTTGGTAAATCAATTCCCTCTAATCCGACGTTTGTTAAACGGGATTTTATATTTTTATCCATTTCTGGTCCTTCGAAAGGTCAATTTTGAAAATCAAGGGAAATCATATCAGGGAACAAATCCTCACAGTATTCTCATTATTCTCATTAATCCGACGACTTATCCGAACGAAACAATAGGAAATTAGCAAAATACATTAGGCGTAAGAGACGATATTTACATCTGCAATCCGACGTTTGTTAAACCGAATTTTTATATTTTATCCCTTTTTGATTCCTTTTAAGTGGAACAACTGAAATAAGATTCCCACTAACTTTGAAAGTTATTGAACAAATGAGAATTACGCCGAGTTGCTAAAGATTCGATGCAAGCAGTGATATTGAATCGTCCATCTGTGCCAACTAGTTATTCTGTGCTCCTAATCAACCTGCCATTTTGCCTCAGCGATTGTCTTTCTAATTATATAATCAGTATCCCTCTAACCAATGGTTTAGAATTGGAAATACTTGCATATCTCCAGTACAATGCTTAGTGAGGTTTGATTGGTTGTACTTCTTCTGCTCGTGATGAAAAGTGTGAATTGTTCGCTTTATTTCAATTTCTATCGATATTGTATAGTGTATTATCACAGATCAAACAAAAATTTCACATGTGCCAATTAAGGAATGGTTAGTTCAAAATGATTCGGAAGAAGGAGCCCCCAAAAACAACAGTTGCAAAAAAAGAACTCTGAATTCAAGCGAAACCATTTGTTTTACATTCGGTGAGATGATTTTGTAAAATGAATTGAAGACACCCAGAAAGCATTCAAAAGAAGTCGATAACTGCATGCTTTTCACATACATTCCACATCAGCAATATAAGTATATCAAGATTGTGAAAGAACAAAAAACATCATGACATCAATTCATTTTTTTGCTTCCTATTACTTTTTAAAACTAGATTTAAATGCTACTCTTTATAAGGATATAGGGGTCAGCCGAAATATGCTCACAAGTTGGAACAAACTAGATTTAAATGCTACTCTTTATAAGAATATAGGGGTCAGCCGAAATATGTTCACAAGTGGGAACAAACTAGATTTAAATGCTACTCTTTATAAGAATACAGGGGTCAGCCGAAATATGCTCACAAGTTGGAACAAACTAGATTTAAATGCTACTCTTTATAAGAATATAGGGGTCAGCTGAAATATGCTCACAAGTGGGAACAACACATATGGTGGACAGCAAAATCAAATGGTTCATAGGTAAAAAGGCTGGCTGACTTCTTCCTTAATGGTGTCCATCATTGAAGCGCGGTGGGCAGGAGCATCCGTTACGAAGATTATAGAGCTCAGTGGAAACTCACGGGGCACGATATCCCAATAGCCTAGAGGTATCAAAAATCGTCCGCCAAGCGTGACAAATGGGAGACAAAAAAAGTTCTGAGAGAAATTGAGAGGAGCTTTTTGGCACGAACCTGTACAGAGCAAAACAGAGTAGCTCAGTTCATCAGCTGAGTTGTTTTTTGGGTTGTTTTACCTCTGAGCGGGAATTTTGCGCACACCATGGGCTAAATGGCCAGGTCACAAGGACCCCGAAGGCTCAGAGAAGGTTGGGGAAGGGGACCCACTGGAACAGCTGTTGGGAGACAGATGGTAGCCTCCCCTCAGGGCCATCCTGCGAGTTCTTTAACGTGCACAGGGTATGGCTCTCCCGCACACGGGGCCACAGCTTAACGTCCCATCCGACGGACGGCGGCCTTTCCAAGCCCATCGGTGTCCCCTACTGATCAGCTGAGAGAGATGATAGTAGCATTATTTCCAAACCCATTTCATCAACAATTATTTACAAAAGTTTGAAAACTTTGGAATTTTGAGAAACTACCATGTTATGAAAGCCTTTCATTTTTGAAAACAACAGAATTCGAAGACTCCGATAATATGTGGAGCAGTGAACCTGTTCAATGCAGGACTGGAAAGGTATTATCAGACGAATTATTATACAATATTTTCAACTGATGGCCATCGTATAGGGTGACACCATGAATCATTGAACGCATCACATGTAGCTAGCTCCCTCTGTTCACGTAGTGCAGTTTGAAGCAATATGATGGTGTAGGGATCATTTCTTGTCACGGATTGGTCCTCTCATTGCTATGCTAGGTCGCATCACTTAGCGAAGTATAAAAGCATCTTGGATGATAAGTTGCTGCTGATGATCTATGATTTTTACTCTAGTGGAGATGGTATATTCCAGGATGATAATGCGCCGATTTATCGCTCTCGAATCGTACAGGAGTAGTTTGATGAACATAATGATTTTTATCACCTTCTCTGGCCTACACAATCGCATGGTCTTAATCCAATCGAAAACATATGGGACAGTTTGAAACGAGCTATTCGAATGCATAGAGCTCATCTCTCTTCAATTCAATATGTTTAAGCCATATTGTGGGAAGAGTAGTTCAAAATATTTCCTGCTGCATTTCGAAAGATGTGCAAAGCATGCAACGTTAAATCCGGGCTCTCATCTCTGCCTACAGAAACCTGGCAAAGGATTGCATAGGTCTTCATAGTAATTTTTGGAAGGTAGCCAAATTCTAAATACAATTGAATAATTTTGAACCTTTAATCCTGAAAAATTGCATGAAGACGTTTACCCATGTCGGACTTTCCCCCGTATCTTGGGGGCGGGGGTGGCTCAGTCGGTAGCGCTCCAGGCTCGTAATCTGTAGTTCCCAGGTTCGAGTCCCAGCTGGGTCAGCGTTGAGATTTATCTCCGCAAAATTCCCCGCCCTGCCCACGGTCAGTAGGGGACACCGATGGGCTTGGAAAGGCCGCCGTCCGTCGGATGGGACGTTAAGCCGTGGCCGCGTGTGCTGGAGAGCCATACCCTGTGCACGTTAAAGAACATGCTGGATGGCCTTGACGGGGGGCTACCATCTGTCTCCCAACAGCTGTTCCAATGGGTCTCCTCCCACAACCTTCTCTGAGCCTTCGGGGTCCATATGACCTGGCCATTTAGCCCATGGTGTGCAAAAAAGTGCCGCTCAGAGGTTAAACAACCCAACCCAACCCCCGTATATTTCTTTATATTCCAATGGCTATTCTAATGGCTTTATCTTGTATAAAGGTGGACTAAGAATAACGCTTTTAAAGATGGTAGAAAATAGACAAAAAAATTAAGAATCATGGAATCCTCTTTTCAAATCACACCACATTGAGGTCGATAGGCCACACAGAACTCCACCACCAAACGCATTTCTCTAGTCTATTCTGCAGTATTTGGAATTTGACTACCTGGAAAAATTATTATGAGCACCTACCTAATACTTTATTAAGTGGACCTGGGCAGAGATGACAGCCCGAACTCAACGTAGTATGTTTTCCACGTGCTTTCAAAATTCTCTTAGGGATGATTGCTTTCTCCAATCACTACACTTCTGATATCTGATTATATAGGAAATCTTAATGGTTCGTGAGCAGATTTTGACCCCATTGTTCTCGACCCCAGGCTGCATAATCGTGACACCATTTCAAACAGGCTTGTCTGTGTCTATAAGTTAAACGGACAAATACAACGAGTCGACATGCATAGAATCCTACCCCAGCTGGGTCAGCGTTGAGATTTATCTCCGCAAATTTTCCCGCCCTGCCCATGGTCAGTAGGAGACACCGATGGTCTTGAAAAGGCCGCCGTCCGTCGGATGGGACGTTAAACCGTGGCCCCGTCTGCGGGAGAGCCATACCCTGTGCACGTTAAAGAACACTAGATTACCTTAACGGGATGCTACCATCTATCTCCTAATAGCTGTTCCAGTGGGTCCCTGCTTCCTTCACTGCTGTTAATGTTTTGTGATGTCAAGACACAATAGGCTTGTCCAGGCCCGGAAAATTTTTAACATATTTGATAACGTTCTTGAATTTATCCACCCATATAGTAGACGTTGACTACCCGTATAGTAGACGTTGACTTATTATCTCCGCAAAATTCCCCGCCCTGCCCACGGTCAGTACGGGACACCGATGGACTTGGAAAGGCCGCCGTCAGTCGGATGGGACGTTAAGCCGTGGCTCCATGTGCGGGAGAGCCATACCCTGTGCACGTTAAAGAACACGCTGGATGGCCTTGACAGGAGGCTACCATCTGTCTCCCAACAGCTGTTCCAGTGGGTCCCCTCCCCCAACCTTCTCTGTGCCTTCGGGGTCCATGTGACCTGGCCATTTAGCTCATGGTGTGCAAAAAAAGTGCCGCTCAGAGGTAAAACAACCCAAACCAACGTTGACTTATACATCGTCCATCATAATGAGCCAACATTCTGCGATTAATTGCAGCCTAGATTATCCCCTTCGACATTCAGATCTCGGATTACAGATCACAATCTTTATCGAGGTGCATGATTGTAAAAGTGCGCCATCTTTAAGACCGTTTACTTATTAAAAGCCACAGCATTTAAAGCCACAAGTGCTTTCGATATTTTTACGGACTTTAATAATGCGAAGAAACATTATCTCTTTTTTGCATTAAATGCATTTTAAATGGGTTTACGTTTTCCATTTCAACGAATAAAGTCAATCTATTGCCTAACATAAATTGTAATCATGTGACAAATCTTTATAAAACAATGTTTTATCCCTTAATAATGATCTCTTATTACTCGTCATAGTTCTGTGCTCGGGGCGGGGGTGGCTCAGTCGGTAGCGCGCTAGGCTCGTAATCAGCAGTTCTCATGTTCTAGTCCCATCTGGGTCAGCGTTGAGATTTGTCTCCCAAAATTTCCCCGCCCTGCCCACGGTCAGTAGGGGACACTGATGGACTTGGAAAGGGCGTCGTCCGTCGGATGAAACGTTAATCCGTGACCCCGTGTGCGAGAGAGCCATACCCTGTCCACGTTAAAGAACACTAGATTACCTTAACGGGAGGCTACCATCTATCTCCTAATAGCTGTTCCAGTGGGTCCCTTCCCCCAACCTTCTCTGAGCCTTCGGGGTCCATGTGACCTGGCCATTTTGCCCATGGTGTGCAAAAAAGTGCCGCTCAGAGGTAAAACAATCCTTCCCGTTCTGTGCTCAATTTGAAATGAAGAAATCGATATTTCTTTTTTTCGCTCAGGTAATTTTAAATGTTTTCCCAGACACAAAAAGAGGTAATTAATATATGGTTCATGTTAAAAAGTAACTTTTATCTGGGCTTGAAAATTAAAGATAAGGTTTTCACTTGTTTTAGAATTTTATAACACTAATTTTCCGTGATATGAAACCTCTAATTTCCAGCATACTTCTATTTTAATCAGTTAATGTCTATGTCCTTTAAATACCGAAAAAAATTATATAAACTTCGATTTACTAAATTTATGAGAGATTATTTCCAATGACAAAGTTGAAAATTCTAGCTCTTTACATTTCAAGTTAACTATGATCTCTTGACACTGTCGAAATTTTCTTTTTTGAATGCATTATATTTTGCAAGTTATATTAATTACTAGTTATATCCCGTGGCCGAGTGGTTAGCACGCTTGGCTATTGATATACGGTACCTGGGTTCGTGCCCCAGGTAAGGCATGGATATATGTGTCGGTTTTCTGCTGAGTTCCTGCCATCCTCTTATACCTTCTGCTCTGGCATATAAACTGACAGGCTCCTGTCAGACCTCTGTGGCAAGCAGCTGCTTGAGGTGGGTATTTATATCCACGCTAAATGTTTGGCGCGTTTGGAGAGATAACTGTTCGATAAGTTCATTCGCATGTTTTCACTCACAATTGAATCTCGCTAAACGTACGTCGATTCATAATTTCATTCGCAAGATAAGCGACGGCAGCGCCCCAGAAATCTCGACGTATTTATATCCACGATAAATGTTTGGCGCGTTTGGAGAGATAACTGTTCGATAAGTTCATTCACATGTTTTCACTCACAATTGAATCTCGCTAAACGTACGTCGATTCATAATTTCATTCGCAAGATAAGCGACGGCAGCGCCCCAGAAATCTCGACGTCTTTCGAGGGATCACACCCGATCCACGGCAGCTAGACAATTCTATCTGTTACCTCAAGATGGTCAGTGCTAAGTGGAACCTCTCACGAAATTTGGGACCGGAATGCTCAAACAGCCGCTGAATCATAGGGAAACTGCCAATTTCTGCCACAGATGATGTGTCCTTCATTCGTTCGCTCGCCCGGATATTACGCCTGCTATACATTATGGAATCGTCCCATGGCCGAGTGGTTAGCACGCTTGACTACTGATCTAAGGGACCTGGGTTCGAGTCCCGGGTAAGGCATGGCTGTTTGTGTCGTTTTTCTGCTGAGGTCCTGCCATCCTCTCAGACCTTCTACTTTGGCATATAAACTGACAGGCTCCTGTCAGACCACTGTGGCAAGCAGCTGCTTGAGGGGGTATTTATTTATTTTTATTTATACATTATGGACATTAGTCAAATCCACGCGTAGTTAAACCTACGCTAAATGTTTGGCGAGAGAAGTATATCCATTGGTAACTCTTCCCATGGATAAGTTCATTCACAGCCTGCAAACGTTAACATATACCTCCCCAGTCAGAAATTAATCCTGCCAAATTTGGTGTCAAATTTATTTTCATTTATAACTTCACTCACAACTTTCCAAACGTACGACCACAACGTATTACTCCATTCATAAGGTAGGTTGGGTTGTTTTACCTCTGAGCGGCACTTTTTTGCACACCATGGGCTAAATGGCCAGGTCACATGGACCCCGAAGGCTCAGAGAAGGTTGGGGGAGGGGACCCACTGGGACAGCTGTTGGGAGACAGATGGTAGCCTCCCGTCAAGGCCATCCAGCGTGTTCTTTAACGTGCACAGGGTATGGCTCTCCCGCACACGGGGCCACGGCTTAACGTCCCATCCGACGGACGGCGGCCTTTCCAAGCCCATCGGTGTCCCCTACTGACCGTGGGCAAGGCGGGGAATTTTGCGGAGATAAATCTCAATGCTGACCCAGCTGGGACTCGAACCTGGGAACTACAGATTACGAGCCTGGCGCGCTACCGACTGAGCCACCCCGCCCCAGGCTGATTGAGAGGAGACTGACAATCACTTACCTATTACCTACAAGAACTAACGAAGCATCAAATGTGCATTCATCTCCCCAAGTGTCATTCACTTCCCTCCACACCTGATTTATGTGTGTATTAAAATATACAAAGGGACATTGAGGTTTAAAAATAAAAACTCCATTACATTAAATTATTAAATCAATTAAAATAACTTTAAAGAGATAATTTCGCATAAGCTGTTTAATTTGCTGCAATTTAACAGAGATGAAGAAAATTAGTTTTGTTTTTCGCAGTTTTTAGGTATTACTTAATATGTTGCATTGATAATGAATGCGTCTTAAAAAATTTGAATTTCGAAAACAGATATTTCTTTTAACGTTAAAAGGAATTTAATTGGATTTTGGTTTGGTCACCATGTTTTTAAATTATTTGATATATTAATTTTAATAGGACGATATTTTGATCTTCCGGTTCTAAATTTTAAATTTCATCTCCTTTTATATTCAATATATTCCTGAATTTGTATTTTTGAAATCTGATGATGATTATTACTCTTGTAACTTTTAATATTTTTTAACATGTTATAACTACCAGTTGTGGAATAAAAAAAAATAAATTTAAAATGATATTCGTTTGGTTCACGTAAATTCCATGCTTGCAATAACTAACTAGACAGGATACCGCGAAAGTGGAAACCAAGTGTTATTAAAAAGATAACGAATCTCTGTCGCACTGGATTGCCTGCGTTGGATTGCAGAGTTCTTGCAGGTGGCGGAGAATCCATGAATCCATATGCTTACCTAAGACAGTCATTTAAATTTGATTTTATTCTAAAAAGTCATGCAGCTTGAATATTGAGTGTTTTGCTGACAATTTTACATTATCGATGTCTCATTTGTGCATAATATGAAAAGCAATCTCTGGCCTTTCTGAATGAAATATTACTTTTCCTTTTGCCGAGGCATCCTTATTAGAGTGGATAATATGAATTATTTAATGTCGGATTTCATGAGAAGTGAAATTTATTTTCTCATTGAAAGCATTTCTTAAGTTTTGAGTAACGATATTCTCTTCATGTTCACCAATTTTTAGTATAATTTATATTGCTACAAGTTAGAGATACGGGGTTTATTAAAGTAATGGAAATACCGACGGTCACTGGAGTACACGCAAATGCGCCTTATGCATATCACAGGGACGACGTTGTCCGCGATGTGAGATACAGGGTGATCAAAAAGTCGCTGTGCACCTGATAAGGAATGAGAGATTCGTACCTGTACAATTGCAATAAATGTTGAAAGTGTGTCCCGTGCGTATCCAGACATTTAGTGACACGCCGAACTGTGTTCTTGAAGACGTCGTTCAGCTCAGCACAGTCCTCATTCCAAATGCATTCTGCGATGGCCGTCTTCAAATCATAAATTGTGTGGGGAATGTCTGAATACACACAGTTTTTCATCAAACCCCAGAGATAAAAATCGGGTGGGGAGAGATCAGGGGATCTTGCAGGCCAAATGTTTTTCGAAATGATTCTATCCCCAAATACGTCATGCAAGAGTGCCATAGACATATGCGATATGTGGGCCATGGCGTCATCCTGCTGAAAGTAGGCCCTGTTAATTTCATCTTCTGACAATTACGCAAAGAAAGTATGAAGAACATTATCACATTATCATTGGAAGTTGACATTCTCAAAGAAAAAAAATGGGTCCGAATATGCGCCTATGCAAAATTCCAACAGAAACACCAATCTTCTGATCATGCAGTGGCGACTCGTGGAACTCATGGTAATTGAGTGAGGACCAGAGGCGTGAGTTTTGACTATTTACGTACCCCAACAAATGAAAGTACGTTGTTGTTTGGATTCGGTTGTTTTACCTCTGAGCGGCACTTTTTTGCACACCATGGGCTAAATGTCCAGGTCACATGGACCCCGAAGGCTCAGAGAAGGTAGGGGGAGGGGACCCACTGGAACAGCTGTTGGGAGACAGATGGTAGCCTCCCGTCAAGGTCATCCAGCGTGTTCTTTAACGTGCACAGGGTATGGCTATCCCGCACACGGGGCCACGGCTTAACGTCCCATCCGACGGACGGCGGCCTTTCCAAGCTCATCGGTGTCCCCTACTGACCGTGGGCGGGGCGGGGAATTTTGCGGAGATAAATCTCAACGCTGACCCAGCTGGGACTCGAACCTGGGAACTACAGATTACGAGCCTGGCGCGCTACCGACTGAGCCACCCCCGCCTCAATGAAAGTACGCATCATCTGTGAAGAATGTGACATCCAAAATGTCCTCTCCTTCACGGTCAAGAAAGTCTACAAACCACCTACAGTACGCACTCCACTTACCACTGTCGGCAGGTTTTAATTCACGCATGGATGTGATTTTGTAAGGGTGTAGGTCTAGGCGTTTTTTACAGCCGTATGGGTGATGCCATATGAAACACCAACCTGCTGTGGCAATCTCCTGATGGACTTTTCCGGGCTTCGGAACATGCGGTCTGTGATATCCAACACATTCCCCTCTGTCAGTATTGATGGCCTATCAGATCTGGGCGTATCACACACGGAACCGGTTTCCCGGAATTTCTGAATCAACTGCCACACTGCTTTACGATGGGGCACCTTGATTTCCCGAAACTGTGCCTGGAATCGTTGTTGAATGTCTTGTGTGTATTCTCCGCCACACAGAAACACATGTTCCACAGGAACGTACATTCCTCAACATTGCCACGACGCACATCTACAGTGCGTGACTGCTTGACTCATTGATTGCTTGCCAAGCAATCAATGAGCCACATTGAAATGTGGCTCATTGATTGCTTGGCAGGCAGGCGAATTACGTGTCCCTAAATCTCTCGAAGACGCATTAGACACACTTTCAACGTTTATTGTAATGGTACAGGTATTCCTGACCAGGTGCACAGAGACTTTTTGATCATCCTGTATATAAAGAAGAGAAGTACGATGTCGGCTATCACATAACAGTGACGCAAGCGCAAGTGAAAGAACTGTTCTAGTGGGTTGGGTTGGGTTGTTTTACCTCTGAGCGGCACTTTCTTGCATACCATGGGCTAATGGCCACGTCACAAAGACCCCGAAGGCTCAGAGAAGGTTGGGGGAAGGAACCCACTGGAACAGCTATTAGGAGATAGATGGTAGCCTCCCGTTAAGGTAATCTAGTGTTCTTTAACGTGCACAGGGTATGGCTCTCCCACACACGGAGCCACGGCTTAACGTACCATCCGACGGACGGCGGCCTTTCCAAGCCCATCGGTGTCCCCTACTGACCGTGGGCAGGGCGGGGAATTTTGCGAAGATAAATCTCAACGCTGACCCAGCTGGGACTCGAACCTGGGAACTACAGATTACGAGCCTGGCGCGCTACCGACTGAGCCACCCCCGCCCACTGGTCTAGTATAATTGTTGACAATGTCAGATCTCAATGACCTCCAAAAAGGCATGATCGTTGATGCGCCTCTTGCAGGAGCTTCAGTAAACGGAACGACGTAAATAGTAGGTGTAACACGAGGCATCTAATGTAATTTAATGAGTGTTTCAACCTGTTTAGCGCCTCTGGCTATATACGCACAATGGTAGCTGACCCTAAAGTTTTTTCAATGAGTGTTTTATCCAGTTCAGGAGTGCATTTTACGATACCTGGAAAAGCCATTGTATATTTATTTTGAGTAATTTTGCACAATTTTTAAAATTATTATGTAAATTAACATTTTATAATCTTACGAATATATAAGTCAATATACGTTGCAGGTTTGTGTTCCCTGGAGCATATCGATGTACATATATAGGTTTCTGCACTTTGCTCTAAGAGTGTGATTTTTTAAATGGTTGACACAGGAAATGCCTGCTGCCATCTATTGAAAGTTTATACAAGTAAAAAACTCGATATGAAATTTTTTGAAAACATCTACAATTGTATAAAATGTAATTATGTAAATTGCATAAAATGTAATTATATATAACATGTTATAGCGCATTGATACATAAATCTCAATTTATTATATTTAATATCGTAGACTGTTCGAAATATTAAAATTTCTTGCTGAGCACAGCTACTACCTGTTTTACAAAATAGATTTTATTAAGGGTAATAATTTTGATTATTCCCTGTTATTTTTCTGCAAGCGAAAAGAAAATTATGATGGTGGCGCATGAAGGAGAAATTTTGGAAATGAACATTTTTCAGAGTCAAAGTGTATGTAAAATTAGTCACGTGGTGTAAGCAACTGAAAAGTTGCTCGGCAGTGAAAATATAATGCAGGGAACTCGCTCCTCTCCCTGGCTAGGTGGTTTCTCTGCAACGCACGAATTTGTCATGTTTAGAGGGCGCTGCAATCGAAAAGTTTACATTACGCCTATGGAAACTGGCTCTCTTCTCCCTTAGACACTCCTTAGTTGAGCTTCGGCAAAATTCCGCAGTACGGAGCCACTTACGCTTATGTGAAGCTGGCTTCTGCTTAGACCTTCTTTGCTCATTACTTAGGTTTCACCAAAATGGCTAAACCTGTATTCAATTTGAAGTTTGATTTCAGTTATTTTAATACTGAAGAAATATATTTCTAACATATTTCTCAGTATTATGTTCAAACAGGTAGTTCTTAACCAATTTTATTAAATATTTATGCAATAAAAAATAACAGGGATAATCAAAATTACTACCCTTAATAAAATCCATTTTGTAAAACAGGTAGTAGCTGTGCTCAACAAAAAAATTTTAATATTTCGAACAGTCTACGATATTTAATATAATAAATTGAGATTTATGTATGAATGCGCTATAACATGTTTTATATAATTGCATTTTATTCAATTTATATAATTACATTTTATACAATTGTAGATGTTTTCAAAAAATTTCATATCGAGTTTTTTACTTGTATAAACTTTCAATAAATGGCAGCAGGCATTTCCTGTATCAACCATTCTGTAATTCAATTCTGTAATAATTGAAACTAGCAAACCTTTACAGAAAGTAAACTATGTATTTTCTTTCGATCGTTTTCTGGAACGTTTTTAATAAACAAGAATGACGGAGGTAACTTGTACGCTTTTTGGCTTGTGTTGGTTTCTCATAAACATAAATAATAATAAATAAATACCCCCTCTAACAGCTGCTTGCCACAGAGGTCTGACAGGAGCCTGTCAGTTTATATGCCACGGTAGAAGATCTGAGATGATGGCAGGACACAAACACGTAGAGAAGGACATACCTATTGTCTTAGCAATAAGGTTCTCTAAACCAGTACAAGTTAAGGCTTTTTTTTTTAATTTTTTTAAAATAAAAGTTTCTAAAAAAAAAAGACTCTTATGCTACAAGGAAGTAAGAATTTGTTGATCAAATTCATTATCCAAAGACTTTTATAGAAATTAAAGAAAGGATATTTTACGCTTTATTTTTGCAGTTTGTCAAGAAAGCCTACAGAATGGAATCTTATAAAGGTCCTCTGAAGAAATTGTCAGAGGCACCAATTTATCGATTGATGGAAAATTCCAGATTTCTTTAAGATGAAAATCCTCTTCATTACGTTGTAGTACAGAATTCTCATAGTACAAAGAGAAAACGTTTTTTAATACGGTAGTAGACAATTTGTGATATTCTGAAATGCAATACAAACCAAAATATTCAGAAAGAATATCTTAGATGACAAATTGATATCTTATGGATATTATTGTTGCGTGGGAATTACCTTGCTTACTTCATTTCACAGAGAACGCACAACATTTATTTTGTGACTAGGCCAATATCAACAAAGGTATAAATAAGAATCTGAAATTGGGGCGGGAGTGGCTCAGTCGGTAGCGCGTCAGGCTCGTAATCTGTAGTTCCCAGGTTCGAGTCCCAGCTGGGTCAGCGTTGAGATTTATCTCCGCAAAATTCCTCGCCCTGCCCACGGTCAGTAGGGGACACCGATGGGCTTGGAAAGGCCGCCGTCCGTCGGATGGGACGTTAAGCCGTGGCCCCTGTGCGGGAGAGCCATACCCTGTGCACGTTAAAAAACACGCTGGATGGCCTTGACGGGAGGCTACCATCTGTCTCCCAACAGCTATTCCAGTGGGTCCCCTCCCCCAACCTTCTCTGAGCCTTCGGGGTCCATGTGACCTGGCCATTTAGCCCATTGTGTGCAAAAAAAAGTGCCGCTCAGAGGTAAAACAACCCAACCCAACCCAGAACCTGAAATTCGGTCAGTTGAGAAGTTGTACCTTATTTCATACTCTATCAGTACAGAAGTTGATATCTTCTGTACTGATAGAGTATAAATTATAAAAAATGTATAAAAAAAAGAGTTGATATCTCTATCACTACAGAACTTGTACCGATAGAGAATAAACGTTATTTTAGCTCTCCACTACATGCAAGAGCATTCCACTGCTAAACCAACCATCGGACGATACTTTGTTTCCACAATGTGACTTTTATGTCTTTCTCTGAATGTGACGGACCTTGGGCCATCTAAAATCAGGAAACGCAACCTATTTTCCAATTGTTCCTAATGAATTAGCTGTTCCCGCTTTCATCGGTTAATTTCGTCTGGTAAAGGTTCTCCTTTGTTCGACGCCATTTTGCTGACTTTATCATTAAACTGTCATTGCGAGACAACGTTTCCTCCTAGTGAACAGAGAATGAAAAGAACTTTCTTGATTCGATATCCAGACACTTCTTCTATAATTGAAGTTTTGAACAAACTTCACAAAATTTTCTTCAACGACGAAATGTTCTGGCCAAAATCTCTTTTCCTTTAAAAACAGATATTATGGAAAAAATGAAAAGGGAACAGTCTTGAAACAGACGTTGAAGACATATATGCTTAAAGTTCTGAAACGTAGTTTGGTACAGTCGTTCAAAAAAGTATCCGAACACTGTGGTTGATTACAGAATTCGTGTCACGTGACACGAAGGTTGCCAGATCACCAATTTCTAAACAAAATCGTTGCCAGATATTTTTTCTGAATTCTGTACTCAACCACAGTGTTCGGATACTTTCTGAGCGACTGTACTAACAATTAGCTATGAGATGGCCTAAGCTCAGAAAACATGTGACCTTCCTTCTCAAACTCCCTTCTTACCGGAAAAATTTTTCTTCTTCTGGCAATGCACTCTTCATCGGCATAGCAAGTGGTTTTGTCTTCTGCCGTTCTCCAGTCTTTGATATTTCAAAGTCTGCCTTTGGATTCGGATAAAATATTTCAGACAATGAATCTACAATTAGTTAAATAAGTAAAAGAAGTTATAATTTGTTAAATAGTAGTTAAACTGAACAAATTACGGTATAATATAATATTGCAATAATACTTTAATTACATAGAATCCATTTTCTAAAGATGAGTACAATTTAATAAACATGTTACAGCACGAAAACTGCTAATTTTAAAAATGGCTGGCTTTGTGGTCAAAACGATCGATACCCTTGCCCCCCGTTTAAGGTATTGATGGGTAAAATGACTCTTTTTAAAAATTCGAGTCTTTTGAACGGACTTAAAATATTCATTTGTTTACCTCATTTGATTCACCGATTTATCAGAAGTCTTAGAATCAGTTGCTGTTTAGTGTAATCTATATGGAGGAACTGTTTCAAATACCTGAGATGTTGAATTGATATTTCAATATAGTCACCGGAAGAATATTTGATAGTTAAATTATTGGACAAATAACTTCAAATCTTTGTATATTATTATATCATTAACTTTTTGTTCGAGTGTTGCCCTGATCCAGTCTTATATCCAGTCCATTTTTTATTTTATATCTCAGCATGTAGAGATTCAAACATAGCATCAAAAGATTTGTCGGAAATGGTTTCATTTAATCGGTTGTTAAAATGTTAACTGGAAATTTAGTAAGCTATAGAACAAGTGAATATATAAATAAAAATAAATACTTCCTCAAGCAGGTGTCTGCCACAGACGTTTGACTGATACATAGAGCCATTTGGTAAATTGGCCAGAGCTGGCGTTTTGCTGACAATTTGACAATTTTAACCGACAATTTGCTGTGTCTACTAGGTTTAGAATTAATTGAAATATGCTTCTCACCATCTACTTAATATCGCAGAAAAAAATTAATTATCGTACAAAGTAGTTATATTTATTTGCACTTTTGTAAAAAAAATTCTTTTCCTCGTTACTGAAGAAACGCAGTACGAGATTAATAATAGTAAATATTACTTTAAAATCCTGTTCGCTCCCTTAATGTGTATTACGTTTCTGTTATATTTTTTTTTCTGGATAGAGACGGACAATACATTGCAATTTGAGCGTTAGGGGGAGGCCCTCAACTCATGTCCAAAAAGCAAACCATTGTCATTCTCTGAAATCCTTCCAGTGCACATAGATAAAGATGATTAATCAGTACGTGCTAAGGTTGGGTTGTTTTACCTTTGAGAGGCACTTTTTTGCACACCATGGGCTAAATGGCCAGGTCACAAGGACCCCGAAGGCTCAGAGAAGGTTGGGGAGGGAACCCACTGGAACAACTGTTAGAAGACAGATGGTAGCCTCCCGTCAAGGCCATCCAGCGTGTTCTTTAACGTACACAGGATATGGCCTCCCGCACACGGGGCCACGGCTTAACGTCCCATCCGACAGACAGTGGCCTTTCCAAGCCCATCGGTGTCCCCTACTGACCGTGGGCAGGGCGGAGAATTTTGCGGAGATAAATCTCAACGCTGACCCAGCTGGGACTCGAACCTGAGAACTACAGATTATGACCCTGGCGCACTACCGACTGAGCACCCCCGCACAATACGTGCTAAGAATGTCCAAAATAATCGAATAGTTAAAGAGTCCTTAAACTACAAAGACTATTTAACCATTTGATTATTTGTATGTGATAAGAAGTACAAATTTATTATTTATTATTTTTGTGTATATACTGGAAGACAAGTGAATTCCATAGATTCCACATCCAGATAGAATAGTATTGCATCGCTGAAACGAACCATTTTTTAAAATGGAATTGACGTTTATCAATCTAATGCCAAATTTCTTCCTTAGCGACTAAGATTTTCTTTCCCTATAAAATTGGAATTAAATATAAATTAAAATATTTTATTCCTATATATCATGATAACTTTTTCCATGATATGACCTCCAGTGGGTCCTCTCCCTCCCATGCTCTCCATCCTCTGAGGATTTTGTGGTCTATTAGGGGTGTGAACATTTAGACCATTTTGTGCAAAAAAGTGCTGCTCAGAGGTAAAACAACCCATCTACGATATGAAGTAGATGATGAGAAGCATACCACAATTAATCCTATTAAAATACAACAAATGGTTTTACTAGTCATGCTAACTATCGATGTCATCGATAGTTTTTCTATCAATAAAAATCAATAGTCAAAAAATCTATCGGTGTTTGGTTTATTTTATCTAATCGGCGGGAAATCTGATATTTTGATGATCCAGGCGGGAATGAGAAGAAGCTTGTCTTGTTCAAGATAGTACGCTTTTAAAATGTAAAATTTAGCACGCTTGGCTACTGATCTAATGGACCTGGGTTCGAGCCCCGGGTAAGTCATGGTTGTGTGTGTTGTTTTTCTGCTGAGGTCCTGCCATTCTCACAGACCTACTACTTTGGCATATAAACTGACAGGCTCCTGTCAGACCTCTGTGTCAAGCAGCTGCTGAGGGGGTATTTATTTATTTTTTATTTTTATTTTATGATAAGGAACCGTCTTCTATCCAAGTGGCTAGTGAACTTTGCTACGATCGAAGCTATCTTTGCAAAGATCTTTGCTATGATCAAAGAGATCTGGGTTTAAGCAGAAAGCCATGAATGTGTGTGTTGTTTCCCTGCTCAGCTATCACCTTTCTCACCGATTATTCTCTATGGCGCATTATATACATACATACATACAAAATCCTCATGCAGCCATGGCTACGGAGGTCTAACCAGACTATAATTTTCCTCTCCAGACGCGTCTATTCTGAGCTACTGCAGCTGCATTTGGTCCCATTATTTCAAGTGACCGTTGTCCACAGGACTTTTCCTGTGATAATTTATTTGGGTTGGGTTGTTTTACCTCTGAGCGGCACTTTTTTGCACACCATGGGCTAAATGGCCAGGTCACATGGACCCCGAAGGCTCAGAGAAAGTTGGGGGAGGGGACCCACTGGAACAGCTGTAGGGAGACAGATGGTAGCCTCCCGTCAAGGCCATCCAGCGTGTTCTTTAACGTGGGTTGTTTTACCTCTGAGCGGCACTTTTTTGCACACCATGGGCTAAATGGCCAGGTCACATGGACCCCGAAGGCTCAGAGAAGGTTGGGGGAGGAAGGCTGGAACAGACTGGAACAGCTGTTGGGGGACAGATGGTAGCCTACCATCAAGGCCATCCAGCGTGTTCTTGAACGTGCACAGGGTATGGCTCTCCCGCACACGGGGCCACGGCTTAACGTCCCCATCCGACGGACGGCGGCCTTTCCTAGACCATCGGTGTCCCCTACTGACCGTGGGCAGGGCGGAGATAAATCTCAACGCTGACCCAGCTGGGACTCGAACCTGGGAACTACAGATTACAAGCCTGGCGTGCTACCGACTGAGCAACCCCCGCTTGAACCCAATATGATAATTTATTATTGGATAAATTAAAATATTTTATCCCGTGGCCGAGTGGTTAGAGCGCTTGGCTACTGATATGAGGTCCCGCCATCTTCACAGACCTTCTCCCCTTTGCGAACTTTGTGAATGAGAAACTCTTGAATACTGATTATACTTAAAATTGGAAAGATTCAATTTGCCAATCACTACTTAATAGTGTTTCTAGATATTGACCAAATCGCACCATCACCGGCAAAAGCAGAGCATCTCTTATCTAAGACAGAGAAACGGAAACGTTTAGCCGGTGCAAGCACATAATGAATCACACGATTTGCATAAGCTTCTTAATCTTCTTAATTCTTCTTCTCAGATACCAGAACCAAGCAGGTATCGAAACGAGAAAACACGAAATGCACACAGCTTCACGAAATGCTTCTTCTTCTTCAACACAAATTATTATTCCAGAAATCACTCGGGGCCTTTCGCCCCTCTCGTCCGGAAATTCTTTTGAGAAAGGTCCGTGCACTATGTCGGAGAGTTCTCCCAACTGAGTCTGGAAAACCAAAATTTCAAAAGCAGAAAAGTAAAATTGCCAGTAATCTTAGATTGGAGGTCAAATAAACATTCCATAAGCATTCCAGAGTTTTCTGAAGGAAGGAGGTAGTTCAGTAGAAACTGAAAGTTCTCGATTAACATTATTAAAATTTTAAGAGCGTTCAATCTCCTAATGCAGAAACATTGTGGCACTATTTGGGCACTAAATCAAATTCTGTCAATCAAATTAGTATCCTTTAAAAATTGTAAAATTATTTTAAAAGTATATTTTCTTTTTATAAAATTCTGATGTCCGAGTAGATCGTTGAGTGTAAATTCCTTAATCATAAATCTTATAAATCAATGTATTTGTTTTTTTATCAGTTTTGTTCTTTCTGGATAAACTGAACGATAAACTGCACATTATGAAAAAAAGTTCATTCTAACTTCTACTCCAACTGCAATTCCATTGAAACAATGACTCACATATTATTGGACTGCTTTCTCTATAACTCAACAAGAACCACACTTTTCGAAGAGCTCAAATAAATGAGAATGCAGGAATTCGCACTGGAAAACATAGTGGACAGCATAAACCCAAAATTGCGAAAAAAATCTACTTAATGATTATAAAATATATAAAAACTTCCAATTTGTATCACAGAATTTAAAACTAAGAAGGAAACCCTCTGCCTGAAAAATGAAGAGAATTTATGTTCAATATATAGATATAATTAAAATTAAAGAAAAAAAACAGCTCTACCTCATGAACGTTATACAACCTTACATTCGAAAAAGAAAATTCAAAGCGTGGATCACACTTCTCAGCAAAACCTCTCTACCTCAGTGCCGGCTGCCTTCTTCACACCCCTAGGAACTACAAAAGTATTTTCGTATTTTTCCAGACTATATTAAAATTTTACCCCAGTCGTGGATGTGATTCAGTAACTAGGTGAAACTACATTTAAAACTGGGAGTGTTTGCGACGATAGGTTCGACAAAAGCTCCCCAAGATTTCGTTGTAATTCATTCATTCATTCTTTAAACGAAAAGAATCGAATGAAAGAATCTATGCAGAATTATGTCGTGAATCCCAGTCGTGGATGTGATAATGAATCACATCCACGACTGGGGTAAAATTTTAATATAGTCTGAAAAAATACGAAAATACTTTTGTAGTTCCTAGGGGTGTGAAGAAGGCAGCCGGCACTGAGGTAGAGAGGTTTTGCTGAGAAGTGTGATCCACGCTTTGAATTTTTCTTTTTCGAATTTTAAGGTTGTATAACGTTTATGAGGTAGAGCTGTTTTTTTTTTCTTTAATTTTAATTATATCTATATATTTAATTATATCTATATATATTAATTTTAATTATATCTATATATATTGAAATATGCTTCTCACCATCTACTTAATATCGCAGAAAAAAATTAATTATCGTACAAAGTAGTTACATTTATTTGCACTTTTCTACAAAAAAATTCTTTTCCTCGTTACTGAA
The DNA here is from genome assembly GCA_038380435.1 of Ryuthela nishihirai. Taxonomy (NCBI): domain Eukaryota; kingdom Metazoa; phylum Arthropoda; class Arachnida; order Araneae; family Heptathelidae; genus Ryuthela; species Ryuthela nishihirai. Next base: position 35,754,228 of record JAWZYU010000002.1, on the reverse strand, counting down.
GAAACGCAGTACTAGATTGATCATAGTAAATATTACTAAATAATACCGAATATCTACTTAATATATTTTTAAACGAAAAGACAATTATAATGGTTCCTTATGGAGGAGACATTTTGGAAATGAACATTTTTTCAGAGTAAAGGTGTATGTAAAATTAGTCACGTGGTGTAAGCAATTAAAAACCTCTCTCTGGCAGTGAAAAAAACTCGCGCCCCTCCCTGACTAGGTGGCTTCACTGCAATGCGCGAATTTCCCATGGTTAGAGGGCGCTGCAATCGAAAAGTTCACATTACACCTCTGGAAGCTGGCTCTCTTCTCCGTTAGACAATGCTTAATCGAGAATTGTGTGCAATGAGGTATTAACGTATATTACTAATATTAATTTACATGATATCTCATTGGAATGAGATATCTTTCGAGATATAGTCATTTCTATATTCATAAGCATGAAATGAAATAGGATAGAAAAATCATTTTAAAATTAACATTTTATTTCTGAAATGGTAGTTTACATTTTTCATTTGCCATTGGGTTAATGTTATCTTTTTTATCTGAATTTTACACTCTGTATCGGAGAAATTGCACAAGTAATTACACGGACGCTGACGATTATTCTCTAAAAACTGATAAAGCAGTTAACCCTGCTTTAGAAATAAAGTGAAAATAATAGTGAAGTAATAGTGAAATTAATGAGAAAACAACAGAAGTCATATAAGTTGGAAGACCAGTTAAGAATGCCTTCCTGGCCAAATTGCCTTCTTTATTTCCAATTCAGAAGTGGCAAATGCACTCGCTGGCTTCGGGGAGATAATTTCAACTGAAGATGAACTATATTAAAGTGTGTTGGACTGTTTTTTTTTTTTTCTTAAAATGCATTCCTTTAATTCACATTGTTCCATTTAATAGAAACAGAAAGGTATAGAAGTATAAAATTCCGGTTTAATAGACGTCGCATTAGAAAGTGGCGACATAAATATCGCCTCTTCCTTCTAATGAATTCCGTTAATTTCATATTGCTCTTTCGAATAAAAAACTAAAGCTATTCGTTTTATTGAAAGTCGGATTAGTGAGAATGACTATAGTCGGCTTGAGCGGTTTAGTTCCCTGAAATCTATCCCTTTGAATTCCATTGTTCCATTCGGGGCGGGGGGTGGCTCAGTCGGTAGCGCGCCAGGCTCGTAATCTGTAGTTCCCAGTTTCGAGTCCCAGCTGGGTCAGCGTTGAGATTTATCTCCGCAAAATTCCCTGCCCTGCCCACGGTCAGTAGGGGACACCGATGGGCTTGGAAAGGCCGCCGTCCGTCGGATGGGACGTTAAGCCGTGGCCCCGTGTGCGGGAGAGCCATACCCTGTGCTCGTTAAAGAACACGCTGGATGGCCTTGACGGGAGACTACCATCTATCTCCCAACAGCTGTTCCAGTGGGTCCCCTCCCCCAACCTTCTCTGAGCCTTCGGGGTTTATGTGACCTGACCATTTAGCCCGTGGTGTGCAAAAAGGTGCCGCTCAGAGGTAAAACAACCCAACAACAACAACCCATTGTTCTATTAGTAGGAAAAGAAAGGTGTAGAAGTATATAAAATTATGGTTTAACACATTTTGGGTTACAGGGTATAGATGTAAATATCGTATCTTTCATCTAATGGAGGAGTTCTCAACGTAGAGTACGCGGTAAAATTTTTTGAAGTACGCTGTGAGAGCTCAAAAGTCGCTAGATCTAGTAACAAAGTCACTTAGTTGGCAACACTGCTGTGCAAAAATGCCATTTTTTTGTGTTGTTTATTGATATATGTAATTTCTGAATACAAAATTTAATGTGTGTGTATATACAGGGTGAATCTGAAAAGTGGGCAAAACTTTACTGGGTGGTAGAGCGCAGCTAAACGAGCAATATTCGTCATAGAATGTATGGTCGGAACGCAAGCGGTGAGAAGTTAAAAGGTAGTTTTCCACTGTCACATTTAAAGAATGAACACAAGAAGGAGAGGAGATACTCTGTGCCTCACTTGCATTCCCGTCCGCCGCACCGTACAAAAAGTGCATATCCGCCATTTCGTGGTTGGTATAACCAGCCATCCTCTCGGCAATCCACGGTAGAAATGCCGTTGGGTGCGAGGACCGACCCTTTTATACCATTTCCAACGCCATCTAGCGGCTCGCCGTTTGCGTTCCGCCCATACTTTCTATGACGAATATTGCTCGTATAGCTGCGTTCTACCACCCCGTAAAGTTTTGCCCACTTTTTCAGATTCACCCTGTATATATGTGTGTTATTTTATTCCCATTGTTACGTGGCCGGGTGGTTAGCGCGCTTGGCTACTGATCTAAAGGACCTGGCTTCGAGCCCCGGGTAAGGCATAGATGTATGTGTCCGTTTTTCTGCTGAGGTCTTGCCATCCTCTCAAACCTTCTACTATGGCATATAAACTGTCAGACCGATGTGGCAAGCAGCTGCTTGAGGGGGTATTTATTTATTATTATTTTTATACTATAACTATAGTATAAAAATTGTAATTTGATATTGATAATTGTAGATTGAATATTTGTAAAATTCTATCTGTACAAGAGGTACGCCAGTTGCATACACATTTCCAGGAGGTACGTGAAGCATAAAAGGTTGAGAATCGCTGCTCTAATGTATTCCGTTAATTTCGTATTTTTTTTTTGTTTTTGCTTTTTTTCGAATAAAAGAAGGATAAAAATATTCATTTTATTAAGTATCGGATTAGTGAGAATGACGAGATTCTTGTGCCATTTTTTTCATTGTTCATATTGTTCCATTAAAAGGAACAGAAAGGTATAGAAATATAAAATTCCGGTTTAATAGACGTCGCATTAGAAAGTGGAGACATAAATATCGCCTCTTCCTTCTAATGAATTCCGTTAATTTCATATTGCTTTTTTCGGATAAAAAAGGCTAAACGCATTAGTTTTATTCAATGTCGGATTAGTGAGAATGACTATAGTCTTGTGCTGTTTAGTTCCCTGAAGTGTATTCCTTTGATTTCCCTTTGTTTCCATTAGAAGGAACAGAAAGGGATAAAAAATATGTATTTTTTTTGTTTAAGAAATGTCGAATTAGAGGGAATAACTTTATCACACATCGGCTGATTTGGTTTCTTCTACTAGTATTTGCTGGGTTTTTTTGTTCAATAAGAAAAAAAACCTTTTAGAAACTTTGCTTTATTGAGGGTCGCATTAAGGAGAATATTTGTAGTATTGCAGTGTGTTCTTTTGGCTTCTGAGTTCATTTACCAGAATCAAGCTTCGAAAAAAATCCGTTAGTCGGATTATAGATATATTATATTATAGATATATATATGATAGATATATTATAGAGTATAGATTTAAACCATTTATTGAAGTTCGGATTAGAGAGAGTATATGCAATTATGGACTAGGTTGAGTTATAAACTACTTCGTTTTACTGAGTGCCAGATTACAGAAATTTCGGAGAAGCGTTGGTTTTATTCGCTAACTGAAAACATATCTTAATTAAGTTTAGCAATTTAAAATTTTTCCCAACTATTTATAAATCCACCGAATTGTCGCATTCCCAAATATTATGTTATTGATGAGAAAAGCGATGAATAACTGATCGTTTTCGCCAAACGTTTGTTAGGGTATAACTATTTTATATATACACTGCTGGACATTAAAAGTGCAACACCAGGAAGAACTCATCAGATTGTCCCGAAATATGGAAGATGGGTAGCCCATGGGAGAACATGTAAATGATTCAAAGCGCAGCACATGCGCATAACATGTGTGACAGTAACGCCCTCTGGAAGTGGTACGTATAAGAGGATATTACAGAGTCGGGGTAAAGCACTGGAATTATATTTGCTCGCAATTCTCCGACTTTGATCGAGAGAGAACTGTGGGATTACGGGAAGGCGGATCATTGTACCGAGATATCAGTGCGTGTGTTGGATGGAATGCTGCGACAGTGATAAGAATATGGCGTCAGTGGGTAGAGGAGGAACGAACTTACCAACGTGAGGAATCTCAATGGCCCTGTCACACAAACGAACGAGAGGACAGACATCTCTTGCACTTGGTTTTGAGTGATCGTACAGCCACACCAAACACCTTAGCTCATCAGGTAGGTAACCTACCTGATGATGATGAGATCTGATAGGTGTTGCACATCAGCCAGTGTCCTCACGTATGATTTGAAGCCGTTTGCAGCGTAATGGCATCTTTGCTAGGTGGCCATTGATTTGGCTACCATTGACTCTATAACACAGGTGTATACGACTAAAATAGTGCCAAGAACTCATTTCATTGTCCTTGGATGTGCAAATGACATCGCATCGTCTTTTCAGACGAATCCCGCTTCAGTATGCTGCACCATGATGGACGAATCCATATCTGGCAGTACCGCAGTGACAGGTTCAGTGAGATATGCATGATGCAGCATCATACAGGTTCGGCCCCTGGTGTTATGGTATGGGGTGTCATTGTACTCCCCTCAAGCACACGCCTCATACACATTACCGGTACTTTGAGCAGCCAGTGTTACTTCACTGAGGTGGTGGAGCCTGTGGTCATACCTTATCATCAGGGGATCTCTGGTGCCATTTACCGTCAGGACAATGGCCGACCACAGGTGGCATGCATCGTCCAACAATTCCTGGATAGCCATCATGTGACACTTCTGCCTTGGCCTGCACGTTCATCGGATCTGTCCCCAATTGAACATGTCTTGTCCATGATCTCACGATGACTAGCACACCAGACACCAGCAGCTGCTGCAACAGATGAACTTTGGCTAAGTATCGAAACTGCAACACCAGGAAGACATTCTCCAAACGACTTCTCATCCTCTCAATTCCGGACCATGTAGCAGCGGTTATTGCCGCTCATGGTGGCTATACAAGGTACTGATTTCTTTGCATTCCACAAGTCTAACCGAGTTGTATTTGTAATCATTTGATCCTTGTAACATAATCGATGTATTCACTAAACTCTTGTCTTTCCTGGTGTTTCACTTTTAATGGCCAGCAGTGTATTTTGAGCGATTGGGAAAAATTATGTTCAATATTAAAAGATTTTGGAGTCAAAGTTTAGTATAATGACCTATTAAAAATATAATTCAATATATTTTGCTAAAATATCAGATGCTAAAGCATTCCTGAAAGTTTAAGCCCTCTACTTCTGACGTCGTTTCGCAGTGTCCTCGCCTTGTATCTAGGTGATGCTGCCTTGGTTTCTGGGCAAGAGCACGTCTTCTTCTGATCCGTGTCCGAGCCGATGAAGATTGTACTTCGTTGTGGTAAAGTGGGGATGCGGATCACGTTCAAACTTTGATCCTTGAGGGATTTAGTCAACGATAAAATTCTAAATAATGGCCTCGTAAACAATTCCGGTCACTGTTAGGAAAATGACCAATAACGTGTATTTCCTATAGGCCTACAATAAGCAATCTCTTTCGAGGTGTCCCTTTCTCTTTTAGAAAACTGATCAATACCAGGAACAACTCATCATATTGTCCCGAAATATGCAAGCTATGTGGGGTTTCAGACCCTATATATATAGCAATAATGGTTATTTATTTGACTCACAGGTGGAACTTATTCGTTACCTCTTCGAGAAGCCAATGGTATCCCGATAAGAATTGTTTTCATCAATGTGTGGGAAATGTGGGTTTACATCAACTCTGTCCTGAGACAAGGATCGTTGAGCTTCATACGGTAAGGTACAAGTGAGTCTTGTATGCTTTCAAATGCATATGCTCAAGGACAATGTCATGAACAACTGAAAGGGTTAGCTGAAATTCCCTCCTTAAACTTTTTGTTGGCTTATGTGGATATACTTCGCACGTTTTCAATTGTGCATCGATATTCGCAATTTAATTCAACCAGTGTGAAGAGTTGAAAATCTTGCTCGACACCGAAAAATAACTTACAGAACAACTCTTCTTCTTTCCTCGATGGCTTCACTTGCAATGCTCCAATATCCACGTTTGGAGGGTGCTGCAATCGCAAAATTTATATTAAGGATATGGAAGCTTGCTCTTATCTCCCTTAGACTCAGTTTACACACTCCACTGGTGTCGAATTGCCTCGTACACATGAACTCAGCTTTCTGAACATGCGCGGAATATTCTGTTATATGAGAGGGGAACTGAAGAATCCTCCCGTTCCGTATTATTTTGGCTGTAATCGTTTTCCAATACATTGTGTTGTACTTTTTAGAAATATTTAAAATTATCGGTGCTAGACAGTAAAAATTGGTTCCAGGGGTATTTTGAGTCTTAGATCTCGAAAATAGTGCGAATTTTTGAATGTGGTCGTTCCTTGGAGGTCAAAGGTCAAATATACTGGTGTTAGACGTGGTAGAGGTTTGAAAAAATGGTTCCGGGCGGTATCTTGAATCTTAGATCTCGGAAATATTACGAAATTTTGGATGCGATGGGTCCTTCGAAGTCAAAGGTCAAATTTAATACACCCGTGCTGCAGATGGGTTGTTTTACCTCTGAGCGGCACTGTTTTGCACACCATGGTCTAAATGGCCAGGTCACATGGACCCTGAAGGCTCAGAGAAGGTTGGGGCAGGGGTTGGGTTTGGTTGTTTTGCCTCTGAGCGGCACTTTTTTTCACACTATGGGCTAAATGGGCAGGTCACATGGACCCCGAAAGCTCAGAGAAGGTTGGGGGAGGGGACCCACTGGAACAGTTGTTAGGAGACAGATGGTAGCCTCCCGTCAAGGCCATCCAGTGTGTTCTTTAAATCCAGCGTATGGCTCTCCCGCACACGGGGCCACGGATTAACGTCCCATCCGACGGACGGCGACATCTCCAGCCCATCGGTGTCCCCTACTGACCGGGGGCAGGACGAGGAGTTTTGCGGAGATAAATCTCAACGCTGACCCAACTGGGACTCGAACCTGGGAGGGGGCGGGGGTTGCTCAGTCGGTAGCGCGCCAGGCTCGTAATCTGTAGTTCCCAGGTTCGAGTCCCAGCTGGGTCAGCGTTGAGATTTATCTCCGCAAAATTTCCCCGCTCTGCCCACGGTCAGTAGGGGACACCGATGGGCTTGAAAAGGCCGCCGTCCGTCGGATGGGACGTTAAGCCGTGGCCCCGTGTGCGGGAGAGCCATACCCTGTGCACGTTAAAGAACACGCTGGATGGCCTTGACGGGAGGCTACCATCTGTCTCCCAACAGCTGTTCCAGTGGGTCCTCTCCCCCAACCCTCTCTGAGCCTTCGGGGTCCTTGTGACCTGGCCATTTAGCCCATGGTGTGCAAAAAAGTGCCGCTCAGAGGTAAAACAACCCAACCCAACCCGAACCTGGGAACTACAGATTACAAGTCTGGTGCGCTACCGACTGAGCCCCCCCCCCCCCCCCCGCCCCTCCGTGCTGCAGAGACAAAACGTGTTGAAGAGGGCTATTTCAGGCAGTGCAACTTAGAAAAGACAGGAATTTTCGAATCCGGTGTCGCGTGTGATAAAAAGATCCAGTATCACATGATATAAAATCATTGAAAAATCAAAATCTCTTAGGCAGTAATTTTAACTGCTACCAAACATTTGGCTGGAGTTATGAAGCGCAACCTCATTCACAGAGAAATATGAATAAACAATGGCAAGTACGGTTTGAACAAAAGACAGATATTTACTTGCAAAGTGTACAATTCCCTCAGTATTATTCTAATAAAATTCTAAGACATAGACAGACATTGCTCTAGAAGTAACAGCTTATATTACTTTGTAGCATTCTGTGCTTAAAGAAACGTCCTGCACCTCTCCTCACCAAAACTGCTCTTGCTCTCTCATCGCTTCCAAACCGCTGTGTCTCCTCTCCTCCATCTCTGCTCTTCGCTCTCTTGGACACAAAGAGCAGCTATCCAGAGTTTGATTGGCCTCCGCAATTCTCTCGGCTAGGAGGAAGGGGGGATGGCGGTGGTAAGGGAAGAAAATCTGAACAGTTTTTGATGCAACATCCTTTTCTTTAACCAGGTAGTGCTGTCAGGCGGAACCGGGAATTGCCGTGGTTGCACAAGATCGCAACATAGAGATCAATTGTCCTAAAACCACGTGGCTGCCCATTCGTGGGAACCACTGAGCAGCCCGAGGATTTTCCTCGGGGTGTCCTGTGCCGTAGTGTCCGATTCACAGACTTGGCGTCAATGCATCACTCTAGAAGAGGCTTTATATATATTATTTTATTAGATGAATACTGAGCGAATTGTACATTTTACAAAAAAAATCTATATTTTTTGTTCAAACCATACTTGGCGCCATACGCATCACTCTAGAAGAGCAACAGTCCAAAGGATTTTCCTGGGGGTGTCCTGTGTTGTTGGTCCGATTCACAGACTTGGCGCCATACGCATCACTCTAGAAGAGCAACAGTCCAAAGGATTTTCCTGGGGGTGTCCTGTGTTGTTGGTCCGATTCACAGACTTGGCGCCATACGCATCACTCTAGAAGAGCAACAGTCCAAAGGATTTTCCTGGGGGTGTCCTGTGTTGTTGGTCCGATTCACAGACTTGGCGCCATACGCATCACTCTAGACGAGCAACAGTCCAAAGGATTTTCCTGGGGGTGTCCTGTGTTGTTGGTCCGATTCACAGACTTGGCGCCATACGCATCATTCTAGAAGAGCAACAGTCCAAAGGATTTTCCTGGGGGTGTCCTGTGTTGTTGGTCCGATTCACAGACTTGGCGCCATACGCATCATTCTAGAAGAGTAAGAGTCCAAAGGATTTTCCTGGGGGTGTCCTGTGTTGTTGGTCCGATTCACAGACTTGGCGCCATACGCATCACTCTAGAAGAGCAACTGTCCAAAGGATTTTCCTGGGGGTGTCCTGTGTTGTTGGTCCGATTCACAGACTTGGCGCCATACGCATCACTCTAGAAGAGTAAGAGTCCAAAGGATTTCCCTGGGGGTGTCCTGTGTTGTTGGTCCGATTCACAGACTTGGCGCCATACGCATCACTCTAGAAGAGCAACAGTCCAAAGGATTTTCCTGGGGGTGTCCTGTGTTGTTGGTCCGATTCACAGACTTGGCGCCATACGCATCATTCTAGAAGAGACTTTTTGCTGTTTTGCATAGATAAGATGACGTATCCCTTTGTACAAATTAGTTCTGGTAGTTGGCTTCATCTTAGATTGTAACAGCCAGCAAGGCAATTAAAAAGCATTGCCTTGTTCCGCAGTACTTCAAATAAAATTGTCAGCTGAGATAATCATTCACATGTTTCCAGAAGGTTAGATAATAGAACTAAAGGCAACGGAGAAACGGTTCTAGACAGGTATGAAAAATCCGTGTAGAACACTTCGGATACAATAGCTTGCAATTTGTACATTAATATACCTGTACGTTATCCTATTTTTTGAGGAATTATCAAATTAATGTTTATCAAACTCTTTATATTTCTATCCCATACACTCTCTACTTTCCTAACATCTCACAGCTACCAATAATAAAATAAAACATTAAATTTGAATATTATTCGATTTCGTTTAATTGAACAACTTGTAAAATTATTATGATTTACATCGTTCGAGGACGGTTATTGCGAATGCATAAACTATCAATATTATACGTATAGGAATCTTCTTTCTGACTTGGAATAGGGTGAGGGTTTGCAGAAATGGTAGAGCTCTGAAAATTTCTAGGAGTAATTCGGATCGTAAATCTCGGGATATATCCGAAATTTGACATCTGACTTCTCCTTCAAGGGGAAATGAAGTTGACGTAGAGGTCAAACTGCAATCTAGAGTGCTAGAAACATGAAATTTAGTGTCTGGGGGTGTTTCGGGTTGTAGATCTCGAAACCTTTACGAAATTTCGGATCCGGAGGGTCCTTTGAGATCAAAGGTAAAACTTAGATTTATCGATGTTAGACAGTAAAAATTGTTTCCAGGAGTATTTTGAGTCTTAGATCTCGAAAACAGTGCGAATTTTTGAATGCGGTTGTTCCTTCGAAGTCAAAGGTCAAATATACTGGTGTTAGAAGGTTGAAAAATTGATTCCTGGCGGTATTTTGAATCTTAGATCTCGGAAATGTTACGAAATTTTGGATGCGATGGGTCCTTCGAAGTCAAAGGTCAAATTTAACATACCCATGCTGCAGAGCTAAAAATTGTTGAAAAGTGCTATATCAGTCAGTGCAACTCAGAAATGGGAGAAATTTTCGGATCCAGTGTCGCGTTCCAGGTCAAATAGGGGTTGGAGTGACTAAATAGTAATCTAAAGGTGCTGAAGGCACCGATTAGTTTCTAGTACAATACATATACGATTATGAGTGATTGACAACTGACTGACTGATTGACAGTGTATAATGCTAATTCTAACTATGGTGCAGATATGTAGAGCTCTGAAAACTTACACTTAGGGGTAATTCTGGTCATAGATCGCTGGAAAAAAATCCGAAATTGGCCTCCGATATGTCCTTTAAGGTTAAACAGAGGTCACATACAGGTCAAACTTCGAACTACCAGTGCTAGAAACGTGAATATTGGTGTCCAGGGTGTTTCGGCTATACATGTAAGAAACGTTAGGAAATTTTGGATTCGAGGGGTCCTTCGAGATCAATGGTAAAATGTAAATGTATCGATATTAGAGAGCTAAAAGTGGTGCCTGCCGGTATTTTGAGCCGTAGATATCAGAAGTTATGCCAAATTTTTTTTGCAATGGCAATTTTCTATTTGCAATTTTTTTTTTGCAATTTCATCTAATGTGTAGTTGTAGTATTAATGTGTAATTCTAGTTGGCGAAGCTATTTGTGAGGTTTTTATTTTCAAATCATTAACGTTTATTCTGGGTAAACTAGCACATATTATATTACCATTCCACAATATTTGCATGTTAAATTTACAATGGATGGAATATAATCTTGAAAGAACTGCAGTTTACAGGCCTTTGTTTTCGTTGCTTTAGTCCAGAATTTGTTCCGAATATTTCTTATTTTTAATAGTATTTCTTATAGTAAGAAAAAAATTCCTTTTCAATTTCGTAAGAGGTTCAAAAAAATTATTTAACTTTTAGTAATATATTATTAAAAATTTATTCTTTTAGCTATGGCATTTGTAAATGAATCTAAAACATTCTTTTTAACGAGGTCGAGCATTCATTATTTCGCTACACAATATTGCAAATGGAATATTATTGTGTCAACAATTGAATCCTCTTTGACGGAACACAAGAGCTTCCCTTCTACTATTTTCATTTTTGCCATGTCACCTAGCAAGTGAAGCAGAAGGTCAAGTCGGTTCCGGTGCTCCGCAACATCCCCGCCCTGCCCACGGTCAGTAGGGGACAACAATGGGCTTGGAAAGGCCGCCGTCCGTCGGATGGGACGTTAAGCCGTGGCACCGTATGCGGGAGAGCCATACCCTGTGCACGTTAAAGAACACGCTGGATGGCCTTGACGGGAGGCTACCATCTGTCTCTCATCAGCTGTTCCACACAACCCGGTTCCGGTGAAAATAGCTGAAATGGAAGAATATTCATTTTGCGGGGATATCTAAGTACACAGGTAAGACAGCAGAGGTAGGTGAAATTTTATCCCTTGCATTAAAACATTCACATGAATTTAATAGTGGGGCGGGGATGGCTCAGTCGGTAGCGCGCCAGGTTCGTAATCTGCATTTCCCAGTTTCGAGTCCCAGCTGGGTCAGCGCTGAGATTTATCTCCGCAAAATTCCCCTCCCTGCCCATGGTCAGTAGGGGACAAGGCCGCCGTCCGTCGGAGGGACGTAAAGCCGTGGCCCCGTGTGCGGGAGAGCCATACCCTGTGCACGATAAAGAACACGCTGGATGGCCTTGACGGGAGGCAAGGAGGCTTTTTGAAGAATTTTCAATAACAATTTAAACAACTCATAACAAATTTTTTTGATTTTATGCTCTTTGAAAGTAATTCGCTTGCAGCTAAACATTAACAACTTTTTGAACACTATTATGGTGTAAGTCGACGTGGGTACAGAGGGAAATTGTCTTGAGCCGAATTGGGTCTGAAACAACGACCTCTTAATGACATGTCAGGTGCTCTGGTTATCAAGAGTTGGGAGGTTCAGATTCCATTCGGGTGAAGACAATTTTCCTCTATGCCTACGTTCACCTACAACAAAATAGTGTTAAAAAATTTGGTACTGTTACTATGAAGCGCTGTGATATAAAATGTCTAACAATATAACAGATAAACTATACTGTTTACACCTATTTGACAATCGTTTTCACAGGGTTTTTTTACTACCGTCTTGGCCTGACTTACTTTGGCGACCCTGCTAAAATACGAAGATACAGAACAGCAATGATTTCATGCAAGTTTTCTTTGCCAGTGAAATTAAAAGTTCATTTTAAAACCACAAATATTTAGCAAAACAAATCGCATAGACTCAACACTTTACAACATATCATATATTCTAGTTAAACCCACATCAAAAGATTGTCGTCAAACGTATGACTATTGAAAACTCTTACTTAATTCAAATCTTCCACACGTACTGCTCACAACTCGGACAAATTTCCGAGTAATGAGTAGTACAAAAAGTCCGAAGTAATTTCGGACACTTTTTGAGGGATCATTCCCCACCCACTTCAGCTAGAAACCCGATCCACTACCCACAATAGGGCTAGAACTAAGTGGAACCACCCCACCAAATTTGGGACAGATCGTTCAATAGCCGTGGAACCACAGGTAAACAGATCATTTCTGCCACCGATGACGTCACAAGTGTTCGCCTGTAATTTCTTTGTTATATAATATGATCTATAGACCAGACCGGTTTAACCCAAATTTAATGAACAGCAACTAATAAAAAGAGTATATTCTTAATAAGGGGAAGGAATAACTTTCTACTTGAAAGCAATCTTTCTAATGAGTAGGGAATAGGGAAAAAATAATTTTTAAAGAATTGAGAAAGCATCTTGATCATAAAACAGAAAAAAAAACCATCTCATCAAGAAATGAGACTCTGAATTTGCAAAATCGATTAGTTACCTGCCTAGAAATGTTTAGACAAGTAATTGGACGAATTGAGTCCGATTGAGTACACTGATTATTTGTTTTATGAGTCGAAAGTTCTTTTGCAATGAGCATCTGGTAAGATGGGCTTAATATAAACTATTAATTTTAAATATGAAAGCAAATTAAATATTTTAATATTCTACATAATATAAAGAAATCGGAATAGATTGAAATATTAAGATATTTTAATATTAACTAGAGCTACGTAAGGAAAAATATTATCCCCATATGTCTCAATTCTCCAGTTCAATTCCCATAAAGAGTGCATCGCTTCTGATGTTGAATTAGTAGGCTCAGCAGGCATAAACTTTCTTCCATGATGCTATTTTATCTATGTATCTATCATGCTGAAGATGAAGAAAAATCATATCCCCAGATCCATAAATGGGTCGAGAAAAAAATCACTTGGCTCTACAAAGAGACAGCGTAAAAACGCCATGATGCTTAAAATTATTTCAGAATGTTTGTTAAATATTTATTGTTTGAGGTCTGTGAGGAAAAAAATTATCGTTATCAATATTCTTTTAACTGGTACTAATGAGTATCTTTGTTCACCTTGGAATCTATTAAGTACTTTTCTTCAAATACTTTCAGAAATGAAATAATAATTGCCTCCCTTATTCCTCATTAGGAAAAAAAATAACATTAAATTTTAAAATTGCCCCATGATACGCATTGTTCACCTGTTTAAGTCTCGATGCAATAGATTGATTCTTTTCACCTATAAAACGTACATTGCTTGGTAAAGAATTACGTGTAAATTTAATCTCTTAAAGTGCGTTTACGTTATTTGAGACAAGCTCTATTTGCAAGTTTGATTTCCTTCTTCGTAAAAGTGGGAAATTTTCGTTTGTTAATCATTCCATAGATCAGTTTTAACTGTTCATAGCTTTAACTGCATCTTTTATTTTAAATATATAACGTATTTTTTTAAATGATTTTTATGAAACTTTTAATATTTAAAAAAAAAACTCTTTTTTTATCTGAAAATAAGAATAGATTCAGATAGCTGCGGATTCATTTAATATGCATTCTCATATTTCCATTGGTTCTTCCACACAACATTCTTTCAGCTTTGAAATCTGAAATCATTGAGTTCAGTCGCTATATCTCTTGCATTTGTTGAATGCTTCACGATTTTCTAAAAGTGTGATTTTTAAATTCTTGATGTTTTACTTCACAAAAGATTGGAAACAAAACGAAATACTGGCCTAATTCATATTTATCATAACATAATTACACATAATTAATTTATATTTAAATATTTAAATTTGCACTGTTCTGCATAGCTTTATTATATTCACTGGTAAATTATTCTCTTTATTGCTAGGTATAAATTGAAAATTACCTTTCACAAGTTAATAAATAAACTATTCTTAATATTTAGAAAAATAATGAGACTATAAGTTTAAATTTCATACATTTTGGCGTTTATTCTGAGAATCCACCATACTGCGATATAATAATAGAGAACAACTACGACAGATAAGAACAAATTTGAGAGTAATTACTACGTATAGAGGGTGTTTCAAAATTCTCTGTATAAATTTCAATGGGAGATAGGGAACACCAAAACAAAACTTTTTTGTCTCTAAATGTATGTCCCCTGACGTAACCCTTCGGTGCTAGAGGGCGCTGACAGAAATATCGGTGGAGCTTATACATAAATGAATGGAAACGAGTGTGAGAAGCATGTTTATGCAATCGGCAACAGCATTGCATGCATGACAGCGTGGAAGCATTGATTTGTCGTACATGAGCATCTGGTAGGATGCCATATAAATGATTTATATTCTAAGCTTTACCAGTGAATATAATAAAGCAATTTCTAAAAAAATCGTTGCCGATATTTTTTCTGAATTCTGTAATCAACCATAGTGTTCAGATATTTTTTGAGCTACTATTCACGAGGTTCTTCATGTGTCCCCAGAGGAAGAAAACAATACATGTTAAATTGGGCGATCTTGGTGGCAACGGGTCCACGCCAGCCTATCCATCGGTCCCCAAAAGTGATGTTCAGATAATCCCGCACAGCATTGCTGAAGTGTGCTGGCGCCCGGTCGTGTTGAAACCACATTTGTCTGCGAATAGCCACAGGAATATCTTCCAGCAGTCCTGGCAATATTTCTTCAAGTGAGGCAGCAGGCATGGCTCAATCAAAATGTCATGGATGATACCCGCCCAAACATTGACGGCAAACCGTTGTTGATGACCATGCACCTTTGTGGCATGCGGATTTTGGTGTGCCCAAACGTGAGAATTGTGCACACTGAACACACCCTCACATGTGAACGAGGCCTCATCTGATAAGAGCACATGAGCCGAAAAATCAGGCTGTACCGCAGTCTGCTGCAGAAACGAGAGCACAAATTCTACACGAATAGGGTAATCCTGAGGCTGCAGTGCCTGGAATCTCTGACGATAAAACGGATGTAACTACTGCTCGTGTCACTCTCCACACGAGTTCACACCGAGGCTACATGCAACAGCTCGCGTGCATTCGTCTGGATTATCATCAATCTCTCGTAGTATATCTTCTCCAAAGTCAGGAGTGTGCATGGTTTTCTCCTGACCAGCATGCATGCATGTTTGCATGGAATGTTCCAGTTTCTTGCAGTGAAAACATTTCCGGTGCAAAGGCACAAATGTTTGGTGGTTTGGCACATGTCTGTTTGGGAAGCACTGTTGGTACAACCTCACAGCTGTTCTTCTGTTTCCTTTGGCAGCCCC
Source organism: Ryuthela nishihirai (assembly GCA_038380435.1). Classification (NCBI taxonomy): domain Eukaryota; kingdom Metazoa; phylum Arthropoda; class Arachnida; order Araneae; family Heptathelidae; genus Ryuthela; species Ryuthela nishihirai. The sequence goes on along the minus strand of JAWZYU010000002.1, from coordinate 35,738,518 downwards.
ATACACCAGATGCATGTCAGCTATCTCAGCAGACGCGAAACACTCCATAATGTGCATGATTTACGACATAATGTGCATGATTTACGACATAATGTGCATGATTTACGGATGCTGACGGCAAACACATGTCCGTTTTCCGTCCCATTTCGTCCCTCTAGCATCTTGCAGTGCCGCCAAACAGCGCCCTCTAGCACCTTAGGGTCAGCTCAGCGGACATACATTCAGTGAAGAAAAAGGTTTATTTTGGTGTTCCCTATCTCTCATTGAAATTTGTAGAGAGTTTTGAAACACCCTGCATGTATAACTCATCAACTGGGATTAATTCATGTTAGTTTCAGTAGATTGCTAAATCTTTTACACTTATATTTTATCTTGTATCTGATAATCTGTTATAATTATTTCGTACAGTTTATTTCAATCGATAATTATAATAGTGCTCAAAGCATGTCTCATTCGTTTCACAGTTCCAATTTAAATGACGAATTTCCATTCGATATTAAACACGTTTTAAGATAATTTTAGAAACACTAATACAGAAATGTCCAAGTGAAAAAATAACAACTGAGATGGTTGTGAATCCTCGAAGATTCTATCTTTTTATTTGGTAATAATAATTCAATTTCTACAAAAGTAGAAACTGGTCCAGGAGAGTTTTGAAGTTCATAGGATTACGAGTGTTCAATTAAAGCGAATCGTTAATTCTTTTAAATATTATTTTTATATTTAAACAGGTAATTACAATTATCACGAAAAAAATGTTTATATGTATTGATATCAATAAAATTGTGAAGTAGTATTCGTTTTATTTTCGATAAATTTTCAGTAAAAGTATCTGAAATGTCGTTAGATGTATAAAGGATTTAGTTTTGTTTTAGTTTATTTATTGCAATAGAGACTCCATTAGGACAGATTTTAGGATAAATATGTAAAATATGTCAAATATATTTCTAAATCAATTCTTTTATGCTGAAGATTTTCTGTTTTATTTAATAAATAACTGAAGCAGGATGTTATGTTATATTGATGTGATATAACACAGTCTGAAGAAGATGTGTGTCTATAACACGGTATAAAGTATATTAAATGTATAACGATGTGTTTCTGTAACACAGTCTGAAGTTTATTAAATGTATTAAGTAATAAATGTCAATTAATATGTTTATATATTAGTAGACCTGTAAATAGTATCTAGGTAGTCACTGGAAGGAGAGCTTATGCACCAATCCCCTGTGATGATGCATAGAACCGGCCAGGCCTAGCAGCTAATGTCCGACCCCGCCTTCTCCTGGTTAGTACCTTTCAAAAAAACTTCACGTTTCGGTGAAGTGGTGTGGGAGTACGGGTACCCGGACGATATTCTATGTCACATCCACGAAAAGTGTCGCAAGCCTTTTACTTCCGTCATCGCTTACAAGGGAGGATTCTACGAGAAGCGACTATTGACCAGACTTGGTATAACCTTGCTGGAAAAATTGGTTTTCCACGTTTCAAAGACCTTCCTAAAATACCTGGAACTGAGTGCGGTTATCACGAATGTTGTGGAGTGCATTGTTCACAAGCCGAGACAGCAGCATTTAGCACATGGATGAACGAGTATATCGAGAAGCAATCTACGCAATGGACTGGTCGTTAATTGGTCAACCGCACGGACAATTAGAGGCTTTTCCTTTGTGGGACTTGTTCGACGAACCTGACTATTTTGGCGAGAACGCTCCACCTACGATTGAAGATCCGAGTCCTGTTGAAGACAACCCTTCTGTGAATGAAGAAGGTAGCCTACCTGTGAATGAAGAAGGTAGCCTACCTGTGAATGAAGATGACACCCCAACTGTGAATGAAAGCAACCCTCCTATTAGAGATGAGGAAAAACCTCCATGTGTTAAATGTCAGAGGGAACCATCCGTCTCAACCGTGACTCCGCCACCGTACCCGGTTCCAATGCACCCCCAACTCCTTAAGCCGAAACCTAGACGGAAAATGACTTGGAAGCCTGTCCCTCCCCAGTACGAGGATTTTCCGCTAGAGGACAGCCTGTACAACAAAGGAAGGAGAACGTGACGTCACCCCTGCCCAGCAGAGACTTAAGCGGCTGAAAAACCTGTAGAACACAACAGTTGTCATCATGCAGCCTTCTAGTGAACACTCCTACCCTCTCGGAGGTGAGATTTTCGTCGTACCTAGACTGTACTGTGAAAGTCTCCAGGTCCACGTACGCCATTACCGCAGCTTCAGTGAAGGGGTTCTACTTTACCCGACGAAGGAAGAGATCACTCTAATCCTTCCGGAGTGGCAGGAATTACTAGTGGTGATGGACAGAATCGACGTCGCTAATTTCACCGAAAGAGAGACTTGGTTCGTGATGAACAACCTACAATTGTGCACTTACTGTAATAGTGATGGGTGTCGACGCCTCGACATCATCAAATCCCTACCTGGTCCAACATCTTGCGGTGTGAATCTCGCCTTGACCCAGTGGGAGGAAATACGAAACCGTAGCAACGATGTAAAGAACAGCCTCTATCATCAACGCAGGTCCAATGTTAATTTTCACCTGGGCACGCCATCGCTGAACAGAGAGACCTTCTACTAGCGTTTCTTTTGACTCCCCCGGCAGACGATCAAGGACATTTGATGCAACTATTGACGGACATTGTAGTGCACGATCTAATTCAAGCCTTGCTACCCGGGACTAGGCTTATAGAGCCGGAGGATAAAGAACATTGTTTGAATACTTATTTGAACGATGTAGTGCGCTCATTGGACATTGACGGTATTGCTAATGCATTTGTTGACACGGCGTGGTCTCGAGGCCTCCTCTGTTATGTAGACGACGCTTTTCTTTCCTCTCTGTCCTTTAGTGACGTGTTACAGAGAGCGAAAGACAACCTGTATACTAGCGACAATTGGTTTTATAAATAAACGTCCGATATTACCTAACAATTACTGTGTTGTGTACTCATTTACGTTATGAATCGTGTGAATTACTAATTATTTTCTCTCTGCAGGAACGTGAAACGTGAGGACATTATATACAGATTATTCTCTTGATGTCCTCACGCAGGAATTCCAGCGCTATAACCTAGATATCCTAGGCTTGCAAGAGACCAGATGGACAGGTAAAGGTGAGATACTTAAAAATAACTTTAAATTTTTCTTTACAGGGAGGGAGGATGGAAAGCATATCCAAGGCGTGGGTCTGCTGATCAGCAGAAATGCTAGTGATGCCCTTCTAGGATATGAGTGCATTGATGAAAGGTTTCTTACAGCAAAATTTCAGACAAGCGTTAAAGACCTGAATGTTATCTGCTGTTATGCCCCCACTGAGGATGCCGATGAGGATCAGAAGGATAGGTTTTATGAACAACTTCAGGATATTTTGAATTCTGTCAAGAAAGGAGATATTACCCTTGTTCTTGGTGACTTCAATGCCAAAGTTGGTACTGACTCTGACTTTGGGGAGGGGTGATTGTCCCTTTTGGTATTGGTAGCTGCAATGGCAATGGGCAACGTCTCCTACAGGTAAGTAAACTCAATGGTTTCAGAATAACTAACACATATTACAAACACCGCGACATACATAAGTACACATGGGTTTCACCTGATGGGCTGTATAAGAATATGATTGATTATATATTAATTAACAGCAAATGGGCTAGTTCTGTTAGGAATACCAGGTCATATAGGGGAGCTGAAATTGGATCTGACCATTACCTTGTTATAAATGTCTTGCAACTTAAACTTAAGAAATGTTGTGCTAAAAGTTAAAAATAGTTAGCTTTAACACTTAAGCTCTGAAAGACCCAGTTATAGCTAAAGCTTACCTATATAGGTTACCATGATAGGTTACTTAGTCATTATGATAGTCACGGTTTGCTTACTACTGAAGTTGAGAAAGAATGGAACCATTTTAAACAGGCTTTTTTTTTTTGGAAACTTGCAGTACTCTTTTAGGCAAAAAAGGAGCAGAGGAGACAGAATTATTTGAGTGATAAGGCACTTGAGCTTATTTCAGAAATAAAGAACTGCAGGAAAGTCCTTAATCAATACCCTACTAGTCCTAATAGAAAGCATTACAGAGAGCTTAATAAACGTGTAAAGGATCAGTTAGCTACTGATAAGAATCTTTGGCCTGATTGCTTGGCTGACAAAGCCGAGGAAGCAGTTAGATAGCTCAACAGCAGAGAGTTGTACCAGATAGTTAATGTTTTGTGTGGTAGAAAACAGACAGATATACACGGATTGAAGGATAAACAAGGTAAGGTCATAGAATGTAAGGATTCTGTCATGGCTAGGCGGGCTGAGCATTTCAGTGATGTTCTAAACTATGTGGTTAGTTCTACTCCCATTGATTGTAATGATGATAAATGCATTGGCAGCTTTAATGTTGGCCCTATAACACAATCTGAAGTTATTTTGGCTATTTCTAAACTTGAACTTGATAAATCCCCAGTGGTAGATGAAATTACTACGGAAAGGCTTAGAGCTGGGAATGTTTCGGTTACCACTTGGATGATTGAAATTCTGAATATCTTTTATGATATAGGCATGGTTCCTAAGGATTTTACCAGAGATATTATTATCCCTATTTTCAATAAAGGTGATCGCAGTTCTTGTGATAACTATATTGATATCAGCCTACTCTCTGTTACAGGTAAAGTTCTTTGCATGGTTGTGCTTAATAGAATTAAGAATCTGGTTGACAGTCAATTGCGTGATGAGCAATGTGGATTCAGAAGTGGTAGGGGATGTGTGGATCATATATTTTCACTTAGGCAGATTCTTGAGAAATGTTTAGAGTTTCAGAAACCTTTGGTTGCTAGCTTTGTTGATATCAAAAAGGCTTTCTACTCTGTTGATCGTCATAATTTATGGTTGATTGTGAGATCATATGGTACACCAGACAAGTTAGTTAACATAATGAAAGCTCTCTCTAATAACACTGAGTCGTGTGTGAGAGTTGGTAAGGCATGTAGCAATTGGTTTAGCATTACTTCTGGTGTTCGACAAGGGTGCATTTTGTCTCCTTTTCTCTTTAGTTTGGTTGTTGATTATGTTATGCGAAATTCACTTCAAGGGAAAGATTTTGGCCTTAAATGGGCTGGAGATACGAAAATTTCTGATTTAGATTATGCTGATGATTTAGCCCTTTTGGCAAATGATGTTGATGAGATGAACTCTTTCATTCGAACTGTTGATGAGACTGGTAGTAGAGTAGGTTTGGTTATAAACAGAGAGAAAACTAAAGTGATGAAAATTGGTCAGGCAGGCTGTGATTCAGTTAATCTGAATGGTTGCAGTCTTGAGCAGGTGTCACAGTTTAATTACCTTGGGAGCTGCGTAACTGATACTGGTGATGTGCGGCATGAGATTAACAGACGAATAGGTATTGCTGCCGGGACTTTTAAGAATCTATGGAGATTGTGGAGAAATAGGCGTATACACCTAAAGACTAAAATTAGACTGTATAATAGTTTGGTTCTTTCTACGGTTAGTTATGGTAGTGAAACTTGGACACTTTGTAAACGGGGCGGGGGTGGCTCAGTCGGTAGCGCGCCAGGCTCGTAATCTGTAGTTCTCAGGTTCGAGTCCCAGCTGGGTCGGAAAGGCCGCCGTCCGTCGGATGGGACGTTAAGCCGTGGCCCCGTGTGTGGGAGAGCCATACCCTGTGCACGTTAAAGAACACGCTGGATGGCCTTGACGGGAGGCTACCATCTGTCTCCCAACAGCTTTTCCCGTGGGTCCCCTCCCCCAACCTTCTATGAGCCTTCGGGGTCCATGTGACCTGGCCATTTAGCCCATGGTGTGCAAAAAAGTGCCGCTCAGAGGTAAAACAACCCAACCCAACACTTTGTAAACAAGATAACAGGAAACTAGATGCTTTTGATTCCAGATGCTTAAGCAGTATCTTGGGCATTAGGTGGTTCAACTTTGTAACTAATGATGAAGTTAGGCAAAGAAATAGTAACAAGAACATTGGTATTTTATTTTCTTACTGGTAAATGTGAAATGTTACGAAATTGATATTTTAAAATATGAAAATTAATATTATAAGAACAACATTAATTACAGATACATATTCAAGGAATTTTATTAAAAAAGGGAGGTGTAATTTCAAATTTTGGATCAAACGACTAAAATATCTTCATGTTGAAATTTAGTAGATAAAATCATTTAGTAATAGAGAGATAATATCAAATTGCAGTTTAAGCCTTTTTAGTGTTTTAACGAATATTTTCTCTATAACCTTATTAAAAAATCAATAAAAGTATGGACACATTCAATATCAAACGAACTTGCCAGATAAAGCTTAAAAAGTGTACAAATGAACTAAACTTTTCATCTGTTTGTTCAAATTCCTGAAAGTTATATCATTAAAAGAAAGCTATCTCTCTATTTTAATCGTAAAATGAATTTCTCAGTTTCATTTACACGCATGAAATTAACCGACGAATATGGATTGCTACTGGGACTTTTAAGAATTTATGGTGAGTGTGGAGAAATAGGCGTATACACCTAAAGACTAAAATTAGAATGTATAATAATTTGGTTCTTTCTAGGGTTAGTTATGGTAGTGAAACTTGGACACTCTGTAAATAATATAACAGGAAACTTGATGCTTTTGATTCCAGATGCTTACGCAGTATCTTGGGCATTAGGTGGTTCAACTTTGTAACTAATGATGAGGTTAGGCAAAGGAGTCTGCAACCTCCTTTAAGCAGCATATTGTGCAGAGAGAGACTCCGCTGGTTTGGCCATGTTGCCCATATGGATAATTATAGATTGGCGAATAGGGTTATGAACAGCGTGCCTAAAGGCATCAGAAGGAGGGGGAGACCTAGGATGCGGTGAGCAGACAATTTCAAACAGGACCTTGTTAGAATTGGTGTGCAGTGGCCGTATGCAGCAGATGTAGCTCAGGACAGATATGCTTGGAGAATTAAACTGCGCGGTCTGGTTGGACCTCCGTAGCCCATGGCTGCTTGAGGAGGATGATGATGATAGTTATTAAGTCTAAGGTCTCAGATAATTGCTTTGGACTGGCATTGCTATTGTTTAACATTCAAACTTCCATAATTCATTAAATACTGAGCGAATATTGTTGAAATCAAAATATTGATGCATTTGATTGAGATCTTTATCAGCTATCACATTTTTCAAAAAATAAAAAATATATTTATATATTTTAAAAGTTATAGAGCTTCGACGTTAGACACAAAATAGGGCTATTCCTTAATTTTTGGAAACCGTTCGAAGGAAATACCCAAAATGCAGGTTGACTGGTGAATTGTGAATATTGATTTTATTCTATTATTAATGTCTTAATATTAATGTTTATTTACTGTGTTTTCAATTTCTGATGCTTTTTATGAAGTTTAATAGCACTAGAATGGCTTTAATGGGAATTTTGCATTACCACTGGTATTAAACTGATTTCATGTACATTTTTTTAACCCGGAATTATGCAAAAATTAAACTTACGTTGCATTTACATTTATATTATATATTTATATTATAATATATAATATTTATAACATTTATACATTTATATTCCTTGTATTTATACTTGAAATTCATATTACTCATATAATAGTAGCACTCAGGATATTCAATATAAATATCGTATCTACCAATAAGATTATAAAATATTGATTTAGAAAATTATTCCGGTTTACTTGATACCACTTGAACGAATTTGTGATTTTTTGAGTTTCTTTTAGATCGGTTTCTGCAAATGCAGAAGCCATGATTTATTTTAACATATAATGAAATCCCGAAGAGCCGTCAGCTGCGTTAATTTATTTATCACCTAATAAAATGCTCCACTCTGTTATACGAATGATTACAATATATGGAGAGCCATACCCTGTGCACGTTAAAGAACACGCTGGATGGCCTTGACGAGAGGCTACCATCTGTCTCCCAACAGCTGTTCCAATATTGATTATTGGAAAATTTGTTATTTAAAAATTTTTTTTTATTAAAAAAATTCATTCTAACTTGGCTACAACTTGGTAAAATGCAGACAAGTTGTGAAAATTGGGATTGTTTTTGTACAATTAAAGGGAGTTGACGAAATCAAAGTGAGTCGGCAAATTTTTAAGTGATTTATCAAATTCAGAGGAGATGTAAAAATGAATTTTTTTTTATAAAATCAATGCGATTTGGCAAAAGCGAGGTAACTTGACGAAATCTAGGGCAGTTGTCAGAATTCAAAGCCACTTGGTGAAATGTAGGCGAGCTGTGAAAATTTAGATTGCTTTTCTGAACCTTAGGATGTTGATAAAATTCGGAGTGACCTGGTAAAAGAACAGGAGAGACGTAAAAATTATTTGTTTCTTTTAATTATGGTGAGTTGGCAAAATCCTGTCCCTGACATAAACATAATTTATGTAAAGGGCTTATTTTCTCAGTTGGCAAAATTTGATTTCAGAGTTGGAAAATTTTGGCTCCCCCCACACAACCATAGTCCTTCGCTACACCCCTGACTCCACTGGGGCGGGGATGGCTCAGTCGGTAGCGTGCCAGGCTCGTAATCTGTAGTTCCCAGGTTCGAGTCCCAGCTGGGTATAATTTATAATTTATTTATTTAATAAAGTAAATTCGCGCTACCGACTGAGCCACCCCCGCCCCGTTTACAAAGACCCGCCCCGTTACCCCCAAGTTTCACTACCATAACTAACCCTAGAAAGAACCAAACTATTATACAGTCTAATTTTAGTCTTTAGGTGTATACGCCTATTTCTCCACAATCACAATTCAATTTCTGCAAGGTAAACTCGAAGAAAAAAACGTTGAAGCCATTCAGCTGAAAAAAATCTAAAAAAAATAAATGTCTGTGTGCCATTCGCGTAGTTTCTGTCAGCGAGATATTTACAAAAGTCTAGCAAATTCATTAAGAAGACCCACATCAAGCTCATGTCACTAATCCATATGTGAGACGTTGTTCCATTTACATTATGTCCTCTCTTCCAACAAAAGATAATGAACTGGGAAGCGTCTCGTAATCCACCAGCCAGTATGGATCATCGATTGATTGTATTTGCATCCATATAAGCAAAAGAGGCGGGGATGGCTCAATTGGTAGCGCGCTAGGTTCGTAATCTGCAGCTCCTAAGTTCGAGTCCCAGCTGGGTCAGCGTTGAGACTTATCTCTGCAAAATTCCCCATGGTCAGTAGGGAAAACCAATGGGCTTGGAAAGGCGCCGTTCGTCGGATGGGACGTTAAGTCGTGGGTCCGAGTGCGGGAGAGTCATACCCTGTGCACTTCAAAGAACACGGTGGATGGAACACGGGAAGCTACCATCGGTCTCCCAACAGCTGTTCCCAAGGGTCCCCTCCTCCAACCTAATGCAAAAAAGTGCCGTTCAGAGCAACCCACCCATATACACAATCTCCCTCATGACCATTTGTTTTAGAATTGAAATCATTTGCGTATCTCTGTCAGTACGAGGCTCAGAGAGGTTTGGGCGACTTTTCCTCTCCTACTTCGTGATGAATATTTTGACAATTTCGCGTTGTTTGCAATTTACATCCATGTTGCATAGCGCTATATCACGTTACCTTTCATTAGGATTGGTTCTAATAGGCGAACTATCAAATAATCCGATAATGCCTCACAAGTAGGGGCGGGGGTGGCTCAGTCGGTAGCGCGCCAGGCTCGTAATCTGTAGTTCCCAGGTTCGAGTCCCAGCTGGGTCAGCGTTGAGATTTATCTCCGCAAATTTCCCCGCCCTGCCACGGTCAGTAGGGGACACCGATGGGCTTGGAAAGGCCGCCGTCCGTCGGATGGGACGTTAAGCCGTGGCCCCGTGTGCGGAAGAGCCATACCCTGTGCACGTTAAAGAACACGCTGGATGGCCTTGACGGGAGGCTACCATCTGTCTCCCAACAGCTGTTCCAGTGGGTCCCCTCCCCCAACCTTCTCTGAGCCTTCGGGGTCCTTGTGACCTGGCTTCTGACCATGGTGTGCAAAAACGTGCCGCTCAGAGGTAAAACAACCCAACCCAGCCTCACAAGTGGGAATAACATATACATCAACAAGAGACACAATAAATATGTTCATTTAACTAGGGAAATGAAACGACGTTTCAAATAATCGTCAACTGAATAGAATATTTCACAGGTTTATGAATTTGGAATTGGTTTGTTAGCGCGCTTGGCTACTGATCTCAGGGACCTGAGTTCGAGCCCCGGATAAGGCATGGATGTTTGTGTCGTTTTTCTGCTGAGGTCCTGCCATCCTCTCAGATCTTCCCCTGTGGCATATAAACTGACAGGCTCCTGTCAGACCTCTGTGGCAAGCAGCTGCTTGAGGGGGTATTTATTTTTATTTTTTTTTTTTGTAAAATTAAGAAGAGTCGGCAAAATCTTGAAGAGTTGGAAAAATCGCGACAAATTGGGAAAGTCTTGGGAAGTGGCAATATTCGAAATGATTTTCAAAAAATCAGATGGAATGTAAAAGTTGGGATTTTTTTCTGTAAAATTTTGTGGAGTTGGTAAAATCTTGGGGAGTTGGCAAAATTCGAAATGGCTTGGTAAAATTCAGAGGATATATAAAATTTGGGAATTTTCTTTTCTAAAATTATGGCGAGTTGCCAAAAACGAGGCAACGTGACAAAATCTATTTTAAGTTGGCAAAATTCGAAGTGAATTGGTAAACTTCAGGTGAGATGTAAAAATTGGGAAAATTTCTGCAAAATTATGGCAAATTGGCAAAATCTAGGGGAGTTGGCATAATTCGAAGCAACTTGGTAAAATGCAGACAAGTTGTGAAAATTGGGATTGTTTTTGTACAATTAAAGGGAGTTGACGAAATCAAGGTGAGTCGGCAAATTTCTAAGTGATTTATCAAATTCAGAGGAGATGTAAAAATGAATTTTTTTCTATAAAATCAATGCGATTTGGCAAAATCGTGGTAACTTGACGAAATCTAGGGCAGTTGTCAGAATTCAAAGCCACTTGGTGAAATGCAGGCGAGCTGTGAAAATTTAGATTGCTTTTCTGAACCTTAGGAAGTTGATAAAATTCGGAGTGACTTGGTAAAAGAACAGGAGATACGTTGGGTTGGGTTGTTTTACCTCTGAGCGGCACTTTTTTGCACACCATGAGCTAAATGGCCAGGTCACATGGACCCCGAAGGCTCAGAGAAGGTTGGGGGAGGGGACCCACTGGAACAGCTGTTGGGAGACAGATGGTAGCCTCCCGTCAAGGCCATCCAGTGAGTTCTTTAACGTGCATAGGGTATGGCTCTCCCATACACGGGGCCACGGTTTAACGTCCCATCCGACGGACGGCGCCTTTCCAAGCCCATCGGTATCCTCTACTGACCGTGGGCAGGGCGGGGAATTTTGCGGAAATAAACCTCAACGCTGACCCAGCTGGGACTCGAACCTGGGAACTACAGATTACGAGCCTGGCGCGCTACCGACTGAGCCACCCCCTCCCCAGGAGAGACGTAAAAATTATTTGTTTCTTTTAATTATGGCGAGTTGGCAAAATTCTGTCCCTGACATAAACATAATTTATGTAAAGGGCTTATTTTCTCAGTTGGCAAAATTTGATTTCAGAGTTGAAAAAATTTCGTTCCCCCCACAGAACCATAGTCCTTCGCTACACCCCGGACTGCACGGTACAACGCCTGCAGCTATGTAATAGAGAACTTCCTCAGCAGTTGGTGTTTCGGCGGTGAAGCACCTGTCATGTTATCATGGGATCGTGGATCAATGTGTCTCTTAATTTCATTTATTTAGTTTTTTTATAACCTCCAAGTTGTAGCCTGATGTTCTCATGTTTCCGCTAACCGCCATTTTGCTTTCGTGCGAAAGAGAACACTGTTGGAATCGCCGTGTCTTTTGTATGGGACGTTAGGCCAAGGCGACATGTGCAGGAGCGATGTACTTGGTACACGTTAAAGAATACATTACATGGCCTTAACAGAATGAATTCAGATTTTAGTCTTTCTCTATTAAGAGCCGTCAAGTGGATCCTCTACCCAGTTCTGGGGGCGGGAGAGGCTCAGTCGGTAGCGTGCCAGGCTCGAAATCTGTAGTACCCAGGTTCGAGTCCCAGCTAGGTAAGCGTTGAGATTTATCTCCGCAAAACTCCCCATCCTGCCCACGGTCAGTAGGGGACACCAATGGGCTTGGAAAGTCCGCCGTCCGTTGGATGGGACGTTAAGCGGTGGCCCCGAGTGCGGGAGAGCCATACCCTGTGCATGTTAAAGAACACGCTGGATGGCCTTGACGGGATGCTACCATCTGTCTCCCAACAGCTGTTCCAGTGGGTCCCCTTCCCCAAACTTCTCTGAGCCTTCGGGGTCCATGTGACCTGGCCATTTAGCCCATATTGTGCAAAAAATTGCTTCTCAGAGGTAAACCAACCAACCAAATATCCAGTTCTGTTCTTAAGGTCCTTGTAACTTGACATTTTGGTCATTATGTTAAAAAAAAGTACCCATCAGAGATAAAACAACCTTTGACCTGTGTGCGGGAGAGCCATAACGAACTGATTGGGGAACACCAGCTTTAAATCAATAAATAATAATTGCTGGTTCCCAACAATTGTCAATTTTAGCTGCATTTTGCATCAATTGGATTGTTTTACCTCTGAGCGGCACTTTGTTGCACACCATGGGCTAAATGGCCAGGCCACAAGGACCCCGAAGGCTCAGAGAAGGTTGGAGGAGGGGACCCACTGGAACAGCTGTTGGGAGACAGATGGTAGCCTCCCGTCAAGGCCATCCAGCGTGTTCTTTAACGTGCACAGGGTATGGCTCTCCCACACACGGGGCCACGGCTTAACGTCCCATCCGACGGACGGCGGCCTTTTCAAGCCCATCGGTGTCCCCTACTGACCGTGGGCAGGGCGGGAATTTTGCGGAGAAAAATCTCAACGCTGACCCAGCTGGGACTCGAACCTGGGAACTACAGATTACGAGCCTGGCGCGCTACCGACTGAGCCACCCCCGCCCTGCATTTCGCATCAATGGCAGTATTCTATTACGAATCTGTAAGGCAACCAAGCAATGACACAGCACAAATTTAACATAGAGAAGTTAACTGCCACTCTTTTTCTTTCAGATTTTAGTTTCAAAAATATATGTTTTTTTTTAGTTTCACAGACACTAATGAAATTGAAGAATTCGAATTTTATAAAACTTAAAAAAATCTCCTCCCTTTTTATCTCCACTGCCAGGAGGCGCTACAATTTAAAATGGTAAAAAGATTAAACCACTGTTGTAAAGGTTCCAAGCATGCTAGAAATTTTGAAATTGTGTGATAGAGTGTGGTGCTCAAGAACAGGTTGGGTTGTTTTACTTCTCAGCGGCACTTTTTTGCACACCATGGGCTAAAGGCCAGGTCACATGGACCCCAAAGGCTCAGAGAAGGTTGGGGGAGAGGACCCACTGGAACAGCTGTTGGGAGACAGATGGTAGCCTCCCGTCAAGGCCATCCAGCGTGTTATTAACGGGCACAGGGTATGGCTCTCCCGCACACGGGGCCACAGCTTAACGTCCCATTCGACGGACGGCAGTCTTTCCAAGCCCATCGGTGTCCCCTACTGACCGTGGGCAGGGCGGGGAATTTTGCGGAGATAAATCTCAACGCTGACCCAGCTGGGACTCGAACCTGGGAACTACAGATTACGAGCCTGGAGCGCTACCGACTGAGCCACCCCCGCCCGCGCGCCCGCCCGCCCGCTCAAGAACAGGCTCGCACATCTAGAAAAAGATAAAGAAATAAAAGAGCGGTGATGCGTAGGTGACCCAATCGAACAGAAAGAAAACTGCAACAAATTCAATATGTTTAGGATAACACAGAAATAATAATTTGGGAACAAATTTTATTTCAATATGACGAAATCTAATACTTCCATAAATTTGTAAATTCCACTATAAGAAATTTTTTAACCTAATGTATCTTAACTATTACCAGTTTTTATTATATAAGCTGTGAACAATACTAACTATTAATGTAAAAATCAAATATAAACTATTAATGCAAAAAACGTAAAACAAAATTTTACGTGGTTCCCAATGGAGGGTTGGGTTGTTTTACCTCTGAGCGGTACTTTTTTTGCACACCATGGGCTAAATGGCCAGGTCACATGGACCCCGAAGGCTCAGAGAAGGTTGGGGGAGGGGACCCACTGGAACAACTGTTGGGAGACAGATGGTAGCCTCCCGTCAAGGCCATCGAGCGTGTTCTTTAACGTGCACAGGGTATGGCTCTCCTGCACACGGGGCCACGACTTAACGTCCCATCCAACGGACGGCGGACTTTCCAAGCCCATTGGTGTACCCTACTGACAGTGGGCAGGGCGGGGAATTTTGCGGAGATAAATCTCAACGCTGACCCAGCTGGGACTCGAACCTGCGAACTACAGATTACGAGCCTGGCGCGCTACCGACTGAGCCACCCCAATGGAGGGTTTTCTGAAATTCTTCTGCAGCTATAGATTAAATGGAATATAGAATATTTCTTAGAATATCATACATTTGCGTGTTTTATCACATCCATGTCAGAAATTCATGAATGCGAAATATTCGTCAATTTCAATTCACACTAAATACTATTCACACTTAATCTACACAGGAAAACTTATTTGGCTTGCATGGAAGTTCCAAATAAAGGAGGCATTTCGAAGGGTGGAACCAGAAGTTGGGCTCAAAAATGTTGGAAACCAGCCATTTGGTCTACACATATTATGGAAAGATAGAAATTTAGGTTATATATATACCGAAAAGCCAAAATATTATGACCAGTTTGTCTTTATGCAAATCGAACAACTGCAGGTAAACGACGGCGTGTGTGAAGGTCATGAAACGGTATAAATAACACCTGACACTGAGCTCTGTTAATCAGTGTTATTCTTGTTCTTCAGATGGGAAAGGCAACAGACTTAAGTGAGTTTGACAAAGGCCAAATTTTAATGGCCAGACGACTGGGTCAGAGCATCTCCAAGACAATAAGGCTTGTGGGGTGCTCAGGGTCAGCTTTCGTTAGTACCTTCAAAATGTGGTCAGAGGATGGAAAAATCACGAACCGTTGTGTGGGCCGACCACGGTTCATCGATGCTAGAGGTGAGCGAAGGCTATCCCGTATGGTACAAGCCAACAGAAGGGACTGTGGAGCAACTCGTCCGTAATTTGAATGCTGGTGACGGGAGTAATGTGTCACAACACACGGTACATCGAGCCCTGCTGAAAATGGGGCTGCGTAGCCACAGGCAACGTCGAGTGACCGTGCTAACCTCGGTTCATCGTCGAAAGCGCCTACACAGGGAACGAGAGCATCAAAACGACATTCAATGATTGGAAGAAAGTCGTCTGGTCCGGTGAATCTCGATTCCTGTTGCACCATGTGGATGTCCGGGTACGTGTGCCTCGTTTATTTGGGGAAGTGTTGGCACCAAGATGCACCATGTGGATGGCCGGGTACGTGTGCGTCGTTTATTTGGGGAAGTGTTGGCACCAAGATGCACCATGTGGATAGCCGGGTACGTGTGCATCGTTTATTTGGGGAAATGTTGGCACCAAGATGCACCATGTGGATGGCCGGGTACGTGTGCATCGTTTATTTGGGGAAGTGTTGGCACCAAGATGCACCATGTGGATGGCCGGGTACGTGTGCATCGTTTATTTGGGGAAGTGTTGGCACCAAGATGCACCATGTGGATGGCCGGGTACGTGTGCATCGTTTATTTGGGGAAGTGTTGGCACCAAGATGCACCATGTGGATGGCCGGGTACGTGTGCATTGTTTTTTTGGGGAAGTGTTGGCACCAAGATGCACCATGTGGATGGCCGGGTACGTGTGCATCGTTTATTTGGGGAAGTGTTGGCACCAAGATGCACTGTGCGATGAAAACAAGCCGGTGAAGAAAGTGTAATGCTTTGGGCAATGTTCTTCTGGGGACCCGAAAAAGCTTTCTGCTAGGTCCAGTCATTCGTATGCAGAAAACTATGACGTCTACCACCTACCTAAACATCATTGCAGACCAGGTGCATCTTTTCAGGACAACGGTATTCCCCTCTAGTAGTTCCTTCTTTCAGCAGGATAATGCGCCATATTACACTGCCCGGATTGTTCAAGAATGGTTTCGTGGAACATGTGGAAGACTTCCAGGTGTTGTCCTGTCCTCCAAATTCTCCAGACATCAATCCAATCGAGCATCTGTGGTTTGTGTTGGAACAGCATATCCGATCTGTGACGGCTCAACTACGTAACTTACAGGAGTTAAAGGATTTGCTGGTAACGTGTTGGTACCAGATACCACAACACACCTTTAGAAATCTTGTAGCGTCCATTCCTCGCCAGGTAAGAGCTATTTTGATGGCACTTGGAAGACCAACATCATATTTGGCAGGTGGTCATAATATTTTAGCTCTTCGGTGTATATTAAAATGCATGTACACATTAATGATTAAAAAGATCAGTTGCGTCTACAATCATAATTGCTTTCGTAATATGTGTTATACTATGTAACGAACCAATTTTTTTAACTTCTGTATAATACGATTTTTCAACAACACTAGATATCTTCCGAATGAATAGCATTTTAACTTCCAGAAATTGGATCCAACATCTTTTGGAACAATAAATAAATAAATATCCCCTCAAGTAAGTGCTTGTCACAGAGGTGTGACAAGGGTGTGACAGAGGTGTCACAGAGGTGTGACAAGAGCCTGACGCCACAGCAGAAGATCTGTGAGGATGGCGAGACCTCAGCAGAAAGACAACACAAACATCCGTGCCTTTTACTCAGGTCTCGAACCCAGTTCCCTCCGATCACCGAGCACGCTAACCACTCGTACGTTGGCAAACACTCATAATGTATTACTGTCTTCTGGAATCATCATCATCATCATGAAGCAACCATCGGCTATGGAGCTTTAACCAGATTGTGCAATATAGTTTTCAAATCATATCTGTCCTGAGCTACATCTGCTACATCTGTCAACTGCACACCAATTCTAACAAGATCCTGTTTGACATTGTCTGCTCACCGCATCCTAGGTCTCCCCCTCTTTCTGAAGCCTATAGGCATACTGTTCATAACCCTATTCGCCAATCTATAATTATCCATACGGGCAACATGGCCAAACCAACGGAGTCTCTCTCTGCACAATATGCTGCTTAAAGGAGGTTGCCAACTCCGTTGCCTAAACTCATCATTAGTTACAAAGTTGAACCACCTAATGCCCAAGATACTGCGTAAGCATCTGGAATCAAAAGCATCAAGTTTCCTGTTACATTATTTACAGAGTGTCCAAGTTTCACTACCATAACTAACCCTAGAAAGAACCAAATTATTATACATTCTAATTTTAGTCTTTAGGTGTATACGCCTATTTCTCCACACTCACCATAAATTCTTAAAAGTCCCAGTAGCAATCCATATTCGTCGGTTAATTTCATGCGTGTAAATGAAACTGAGAAATTCATTTTACGATTAAAATAGAGAGATAGCTTTCTTTTAATGATATAACTTTCAGGAATTTGAACAAACAGATGAAAAGTTTAGTTCATTTGTACACTTTTTAAGCTTTATCTGGCAACTTCCTTTGATATTGAATGTGTCCATACTTTTATTGATTTTTTTAATAAGGTTATAGAGAAAATATTTGTTAAAACACTAAAAAGGCTTAAATTGCAATTTGATATTATCTCTCTATTACTAAATGATTTTATCTACTAAATTTCAACATGAAGATATTTTAGTCGTTTGATCCAAAATTTAAAATTACACCTCTCTTTATTAATAAAATTCCTTGAATATGTATTTGTAATTAATGTTAATCTTATAATATTAAATTTTCGTATTTTAAAATATTAATTTCGTAACATTTCACATTTACCAGTCAGAAAATAAAATACCAATGTTATTGTTACTATTTCTAATACATAAAATTCAGACCCTGATTCTCAGTCTCTTGGAGGAAAGTTCTTTATTATACAGATTCTGAATTCATCCTTTGCTGGGTTTTCGTTTTCCGAAAATAAAAAGAAGAGGAATTTAATATACAAATATGAAATATTGACTGTTCAAGAAAAATGTGTTTTTGCTTACAAACTTTCTCTAGTGGCCAGTATCTCAAGTGATAACCTCATGGTTATTTTTGTGGTGGAACTGAAGAAAGAACTGTGACTGTTATTTTTTTATACCTTGTTTGAAGTGTTAATTTTGTTTTTGAAACCTCTTTTGGCGCAGAAAAGAAAAGAAATTAAGATCCAAGAGTATTGGATTACAGAAAGTCTACTCTGCATAAGTAGGAACTTTTAAAAATTTCAGAAAAACTATTATTTTTATTTTCTACATTGTGATTTACACGTCCGATTCTTTGTTTGGGATAGCAGGAAGCCCATTGTTGAAGGGTTTCTAAAATTCCCATCACATTTTATCACATCACATCAATAGAAATACCTCTTCTTCGGAGAAATGCTGTCTTGATGATTTACCATAAATCTAGGCACTAAAATCAACATAAAACTTTGAACCACCATAATGGAACTTCCACTGAACTTCACATAATTCGATGACATTGTTTTAAATTATATCTTATGTATTTCCATGTAACGTTATTATTCTTCTCTCCTGCAGATAAGCAGATGCTTTGCGTGTCATTTGTTTAAACTTTTGTATAACTAACATGAATATGAATAAAGATTATTAGAGATTATTATTATTAGTAATAATAATAATAATTGTTATTGTACAACATGGTCATTCGTCCTATAATCACTGTTTCCCCTATATGGGCGAACACCACCTCCACGAATATACGCAAGATTCAGGTCTTGCAAAACAAAATATTCAGAACTGCGATACCCATTAGTTTGTTACTAACAGACTTCATAAAGACTTGGTCATCGACCACGCATATACTCATATTAAATGCATCTCAAAATGCTTTTTGAGGCTGTTAAAAATAATCCTAATGAGATTATTTCTTCTTTGCTTAATTATGATCATAATGTTCTTAATAAGTACAAGATTCCTAAAATGATGACTTTCTCTGAGGACAGCTATTCGTTTTAGGTCTCTTGTGCATTATATATGATATTTTTAGCTTGTGTTTTATGTTAGCCTCTAGGGGTCTGTCATGTCCCTCTAATTTATTTATTGTTGCATTTTATTATATATATTTTTTATTGTAAATATTTTTATGTATTAAGTGTGTTCTTGGAAGTGTTATTGTGGGGATGTGACTCATAAGATGTTGTTTTCGGGTCTGAGCTGGCTGCTTGTACATGTCGATGGCCGAGAAGTCTTTTATAACCTTTTCACAACGCTAGTGGGGCGCGAGTGTCAGTGCAGGAGGTGATCACGCAGTTAAGGAAAGCAGTTTCGAGCGTAGCTGTCAAACTGGAAGGACGTTTGATACATGTCAAGGAAATGCCGCTTTTGCTCAGAAAGAAAAACTCGTAAGGAGAGGGTGCAATTCTAAGTGAGAATCGAGATTCTTGGTGAATCTGATACAGTTCTGTGGATTCTGTGTGAACCACATTGTAGGCAAAGGTTAATTATCCTTTCTCTGAGTTTGAGGTCGGTAAAGCGAGAATCTGCAAAGTGGGCGATTCCCCACCTCATTGTGTAATTGTTTCCAGCAGCAAAGCAGCAAAGGCCTACGGAGTGGAGAGCATCCCAGCATATAATTGTATATAGTGTGAATAAACTGTGTCATCCCTATACAACTGGGGCGGGGGTGGCTTAGTCGGTAGCGCGCCAGGCTCGTAATCTGTAGTTCCCAGTTCGAGTCCCAGCTGGGTCAGCGTTGAGATTTATCTACGCAAAAATTCCCCGCCCTGCCCACGGTCAGTAGAGGACACCGATGGGCTTGGAAAGGCCGCCGTCCGTCGGATGGGACGTTAGCCGTGGCCCCGTGTGCGGGAGAGCCATACCCTGTGCACGTTAAAGAACACGCTGGATGGCCTTGACGGGAGGCTACCATCTGTCTCCCAACAGCTGTTCCAGTGGGTCCCCTCCCCCAACCTTCTCTGAGCCTTCGGTGTCCATGTGACCTGGCCATTTAGCCCATGGTGTGCAAAAAAATGCCGCTCAGAGGTAAAACAACCCAACCCTATACAACTCTCGTGAAGTTAATCATTGGACATATTTTCATACATCACTTGGCGCAGCAAATCTGAGGCATACGTCGGTATGGCTGTAAAAATCAGCGAACCTGCCATTTCACCGAAGTATGGGTGAAGATAATTAAGGAACAAATTCATCGTCCTCCTGCGGCTGCAACATTTGGCCCTGCCCATCGCATCCGGAGCAGAGGATACATCACATTCTGGCTCAATCCAACAGGATCTGCACAGTCCACCAACGGGTGGTTTATTTTTTTATTTTGATTTGCGACATACAAGAATCCTAGAAGCTACTCCTAGCTTAATACAGGCCTTCTCATACAAGGACATGCCCTACTAAGACCGAAGTCACTGCTGACCACTGCCTTAGTTAGAGCTAACACAACACACAAAGTTTGCCTTGCTGGAACAGTCGCTAGCTGCCTAACCACTATGCCAGTTAAGGTCTATTTGTGATATGTTTTTACTTATGCCAACTGGGTATATTCTAAGATGGAGATGGTAATGGGTAAAGTTTTACCTGGAACATCGCATATCCATACACGATCTACGAGCAATATTATTTATTAGTACATTGTTGAGGCTTAGTATGATCTAGGAGGCTTTGGCAGGGCACCTAACATGAGTACCAACCTGAAACTAATGCTGGATATCAAAACCCTGCATACTATCCTAGCACGGGAAAGGTGAGATTAAGAATTTTTACCTATTCTATTAATACAAACGTCATAGTTACATGTCTATGATTTTCCGATATATTAAACAACAAAATTCCAGAATTATTTTTCGATGACCCTGTATGAATTCTAAATAATATTTGTTTATGCGTGATTGAGATTAATTAGTTGTTGCAGTTTAATGTCGTAAGAACCAGAAGCTACCAGCTTCAAAATAGTTGTTTAGTTCTATATGTAACTATTTTTTTTTTTGGTAATCGATGGTCCTGGTATCTCCTGGAAAATTCTAGAGCGTTTCTTTGCTAATGGCAGCAGAAGCATTTTACGTAAAATAACACATACACCACTAATTACGAAACTTACCTTTTTGTGAATCAATCTATAAAATTAGGGGCGGGGTGGCTCAGTCGGTAGCGCGCCAGGCTCGTAATCTGCAGTTCCCAGGTTCGAGTCCCAGCTGGGTCAGCGTAGAGATTTATCTCCGCAAAACTCCCCACCCTGCCCACGGTCAGTAGGGGACACCGATGGGCTTGGAAAGGCCGCCATCCGTCGAATGGGACGTTAAGCCGTGGCCCCGTGTGCGGGAGAGCCATACCCTGTGCACGTTAAAGAACACGCTGGATGGCCTTGACTGGAGGCTACCATCTGTCTCCCAACAGTCGTTCCAGTGGGTCCCCTCCCCGAACCTTCTCTGAGCCTTCGGGGTCCTTGTGACCTTGCCATTTAGCCCATTGTGTGCAAAAAAAGTGCCGCTCAGAGGTAAACCAACCAACAACCAATCTATAAAATTAAAATCTCTCTGACAGGCTCCTGTCAAACCTCTGTGGCAAAGAAGCTGCTTGAGAGGGTATTTATTTACTTGTTTATTAACAGCTTATGTTAAAATAATCATGAAAACTGCTAAGCAAATGGTTATGATTTTAATTTCTAGCGTTAATGGTATACGACATAAGTTTTTTTGGTACATTGCGAGATGGAAAAATAATGGCTATGAATGGAAAATTACCTTTAAACCCATATTACATTTATCAGAAGGAATCATATGTTCTAGATGTTTAAACGACTCCACTAAGGAAATGTTAGGCATTTTGTGTTCTATTAACGAGAACATTAGTTTGAAATTGTCTCGTAATTTACATTAGTATTTATTTATCTGCTTACATTTACCGTTAATTTTTTCCTCTTCCGTTATGTAAAACTTTATATTGTAGAAAATCAATATTTAAATAGACGATTTATATATTTGACTCATTTTTTTCACATTGTCCTAAAAACCCTAACCAATAAATTATCATCATACTTGACCCTTATCATATCATGAGAGTATGAAATTACCAACACTCTCTACATGCTACGGGGCGGGGGTGGCTCAGTCGGTAGCGCGCCAGGCTCGTAATCTGTAGTTCCTAGGTTCGAGTCCCAGCTGGGTGAGCGTTGAGATTTGAGATTTATCTCTGCAAAAATTCCCCGCCCTGCTCATGGTCAGTAGGGGACACCGATGGGCTTGGAAAGGCTGCCGTCCGTCGGATGGGACGTTAAGCCGTGGCTCCGTGTGCGGGAGAGACATACCCTGTGCACGTTAAAGAACACCCTGGATGGCCTTGATGGGAGGCTACCATCTGTCTCCCAACAGCTGTTCCAGTGGGTCCCTCCCCCAACCTTCTCTGAGCCTTCGGGGTCCATGTGACCTAGCCATTTAGCCATGGTGTGCAAAAAAGTGCCTCTCAGAGGTAAAACAACCCAACTCTACATGCTACAGCATAAAGACCTCTTTCTTTCAAGATCTCTCCTGTAAGAATGGTATTCAGATTAAGACTTTAAAGTTATCTGTTGTTATGACCCCACAGAATACTGAGGAGGACGAGAAAGGTAAGTTTTACAGACAACTTCAGGATATTTTGTATTCGCGTAAAACCCTCCAATGGACAAAGAAGTCTTTTGAAGTAATTTGTAGTGAATTAAATTTTTACTTTGAAATTTCGTACTGAAGTAAAATAACAAAAAAACATATTTTCAAAAGCTTTAATGCGGTAAATGAATAATTCCAAAGATCGATTAAAGTCGGAAAAAAAATTAGAACTTCCGTTTCTTTTTTTTTTCAATGTTGAACTTACTGTTATTTTTATTTCTCGTGTTACTCATTATCCCTGTGCGTTTCTCTTTGAAATTAAATCTAATTACATTATGTAATAAATAATATAAATTAAGTTCAATGCATGAATACTAAAATTTTGTTTCATCTTTGGAGTATCTCTGTTGCCATTCTGAATGTTTATCCATATAATCAGAAAATGTCCGGAATCATATGAGGAAATATATCAATTTAGAGAAAATTATTATTATTTACATATTTATTAATAGGGAATTCTCACTTCGAAACATTTTTAACCGACATCCGATTAAATCAGCTACCCGAATATGAAACGAATTATTAAAATTCCTGAGAAGAACATCATTACGCCAGCAAAATTTTGTTTCTATTTTTATGGCAGTTTTAAGTTACACAAACCAAGAAAATAAAAATGCATTCTTGCCCGTAGCCCAGCTGTCTGAGAATTTAACATGCATCAGTAGTGTCATTCGTGAATTCAGATCCCACCTGGTTCAAGACAATTTCTTTTATGTTCAATACCTACAGAATAATAGTGTTCAAAGAGATGTTACTGTGTAGTGCTGTGATTAAAATATTACTAACGTAACAGATAAAGTATACCACACTCCTCCCATTAGATGTCACTTTTCTCTATTTTCGGGCGTCTTTGGCATAGTGAATACAGCAGGAAAGGCAATACATAGGTTGTACCCAGAAAAAATTATCTGAAATTAACATAAAATTGTTATAAAAATAATAGTAGGTTAAAAACACAACGTTTTACAATAGACGACAATAGAGAAAAAACACAACATATATTACTGATATATTTACATTTATTATTAACTCAAAAGAATATTAAAAATATTTATCTGTGGTCGGTTTTGTAATTCGTTCCCATGGCCGAGTGGTTAGCACGCTTGGCTACTGATCTAAGGGACCCGGGTTCGAGCCCCGGGTAAGGCATGGCTGTTCGTGTTGTTTTCTGCTGAGGTCCTGCCATCCTCACAGACCTTCTACTATGGCATATAAACTGACATAGTAGGGGTCCTGTCAGACCTCTGTGGCAAGCAACTGCTTGAGAGGGTATTTATTTATTTTTTTTATGTTCATTAGTTTTCTTTCATTGTTATGGAGAAATTTTAAATATTGAAAGATGAAGAGTAAATTTACTGAACATTTTCGTATGTTTCTATTTATTTATTTTCATACCTTTTGCTCGCCCCTGTCTGTTACACTAATCATTTTTCCAATAACGATTGCACTTCATAATCGTTTATTAACTGATATATTTTATCAGAATCTCCCATACTCATAAATATTTTGCATCTTTCATCCACATGTACCTGAATCCCTGTCGGTATTCTGAGGATTAACACTGGTTTTGTACTGCTTAAAGGTATATGTTAGGCAGTTACTACTTAAAAAGATTTAATATTTTAAATTTTTACTTTGAAATTTCGTACTGAAGTAAAATAACAAAATATTATATTTTCAAAAGCATTAATGCGGTGAATGAATAATTCCAAAGATCGATTAAATGAAAGTCGAAAAAAAGTAGAACTTCCGTTTTTTTTCCCGATGTTGAACAATTTTATTTTTTGGTTTAGTCGTCATCACTGTGCGTTTCTCTCTGACATTAAATCTTTTTTTATTCGTGTCTGAAATATGAGGCAGCAATTAATATTTATTTTTCATATTAACATCAAACAATTCTTCAAATGCAAATTATTCTTCACAGTTACCAAAATGTTAATAAAATTTCAGAAACGCAATATTTATTCAAGCAAATATATTTATTCTTTTTATCATTCCAAACAGAAATTTCCACAAGACGCAATATAAACTGATCACAGAATCATCACATATCCACAGTAATAGCAAATGTAAAAATTAGTTAACAATGTAAATTGATTGCAGTAAAGCAAACAACAAGAGTAGCAAATAATTAGGATAAAATGCAAATTAATATAATTTTATAATACATATCGATGAGAGTAGCAAGTCCTTAATGATCTAAGCTGATATAAGCTCGTATTAATTTCGGCAGATTCAGTTCCGAGATTCCCTCTGGAAGCCGCCATTTTTCAGCAAGTGATTTTCTGAATTCAGTTCTACACAGATGTTGAAGACTACACTGTTGTATTTCTTCGTACATAATGTCGTAGAATGTCTCTCCTTCACTGTTGGTGGGGCGGGGGTGGCTCAGTCGGTAGCGCGCCAGGCTCGTAATCTGTAGTTCCCAGGTTCGAGTCCCAGCTGGGTCAGCGTTGAGATTTATCTCCGCAAAATCCCCGCCCTGCCCACGGTCAGTAGGGGACACCGATGGGCTTGGAAAGGCCGCCGTCCGTCGGATGGGACGTTAAGCGGTGGCTCCGTGTGCGGGAGAGCCATACCCTGTGCACGTTAAAGAACACGCTGGATGGCCTTGACGGGAGGCTACCATATGTCTCCCAACAGCTGTTCCAGTGGGTCCCCTCCCCCAACCTTCTCTGAGCCTTCGGGGTCCATGTGACCTGGCGATTTAGCCCATGGTGTGCAAAAAAGTGCCGCTCAGAGGTAAAACAACCCAACCCAACCTTCACTGTTGGTAAGTTGCACAATGTCTGATGGAATTCTAGAAAATGGCACAGGAATGGCTCTAAACACAACAGACAGGTTCAATTGTAACGCCTTCATACATTCTTCTGTAGGGGAATAAATCCATAGTTTTTCATCCTGACCCTATGGTAATTCCAAAATATGCATAAATGAGATACCAATTACAGCAGTCTTTTTTCAAATATGAGAGAAATCGGGATCTTAACACCACATATGCAGTTGGCTGTTGTACAGTCGCTCAAAAAAATATCCGAACACTACGGTTGATTACAGAATTCAGAAAAAATATCTGGCAACGATTTTTTTAGAGAAATTAGTGATCTGGCAACCTTCGTGTCACGTGACACGAAGGTTGCCAGATCACTAATTTCTCTAAAAAAATCGTTGCCAGATATTTTTTCTGAAATCTGTAATCAACCGTAGTGTTCGGATATTTTTTAATATATATAATGCGTATGAATATATAATGCAATGAATATGGAGCGTGTGCAGTTACCGTTCACAGCAAACTGGAGCGGTTGCGGTTAATTTTCACAGCACATTGGATAGTGTGAGCTCACAAAGACCTAGATCGTGTGGGCTCACTCACGGAAATATTGAGCGTGTGCAGTTACCGTTCACAGCAAACTGGGGCGTGTGCAGTTTGCTGTGAACGGTAATTGCTGTAATTGCTGTAAAAATATCTGGAGCGTGTACAGTTGCTGTACACGCTCCAGATATTTTTCCTCAATTCTGTACGTGACACGAAGGTTGCCAGATCACTAATTTCTAAAAAAAAATCGTTGCCAGATATTTTTTTCTGAATTCTGTAATCAACCATAGTGTTCGGATACTTTTTTGAGCAACGTACACCTTTGTATAGATAGATAAAACCATTTTTATAGTATAACAATGGAAATAAAATAAAGCATATATATAAACATTAAATTTTGTATTCATAAATTACATATATCGATAAACACAAAAAAATGACATTTTTGCACAGCAATGTTGCCAACTTAGCGACTTTGTTATCTCTATCATCTACCAACTTTTGAGCACTCACGGCGTACCCCAAAATATATCACGGCGTACCCCACGTTGAGAAACCCTGTCTTATATGATTAGCAACACTAATTACTGATGTCATTCAGTTTCTTCTAGTTAAAAATATTCCGGATGAAACTGAGACAAGCAAATTGCACTAGATTCTTTCCTGATTAAGAAATTAATTGCAAAATTAATTAATCGATCATCTATGTACACATTTCATACAATACTAGTTAAACGCACGGCGAAAGTTTGGTGCGAAACAATGTCCATTGATAGCTGTTACTTCATTCACAGCTTTCCACCACACTACTCCATTCCCTAGGTAGGCGATGGCAGCGCTCCCATAAATTTCTAACACTTTTAGAGGGATCACTTCCTTCCCACGGCAGCTAGATACCCGATCTGTTACACCAATAGCGGCAGAACTAAGTGGGACCATCACACCAAATTTGGGACAGATCGCTCAAGTAGCCGCGGAACCGCACGGTTGGGTTGGGTTGTTTTACCTCTGAGCGGCACTGTTTTGCACACCATGGGCTAAATGGCCAGGTCACATGGACCCCGAAGGCTCAGAGAAGGTTGGGGGAGGGGACTCACTGGAACAGCTGTTGGGAGACAGATGGTAGCCTCCCGTCAAGGCCATCCAGCGTGTTCTTTAAAGTGCACAGGGTATGGCTCTCCCGCACACGGGACCACGGCTTAACGTCCCATCCGACGGACGGCGGCCTTTCCAACCCCATCGGTGTCCCCTACTGACCCTTGGCAGGGCGGGGATAGCGGTATAGAGTTAGAAAACACATTTAGTTGGGTTGGGTTGTTTTACCTCTGAACGGCACTTTTTTTGCACACCATGGGCTAAATGGCCAGGTCACATGGACCCCGAAGGCTCAGAGAAGGTTGGGGGAGGGGACCCACTGGAACAGCTGTTGGGAGACAGATGGTAGCCTCCCGTCAAGGCCATCCAGCGTGTTCTTTAACGTGCACAGGATATAGCTCTCCCGCACACGGGACCACTGCTTAAAGTCCCATCCGACGGACGGCGGCCTTTCCAACCCCATCGGTGTCCCCTACTGACCCTTGGCAGGGCGGGGATAGCGGTATAGAGTTAGAAAACACATTTAGTTAGACCTTGATCTGTTCGTGTGAATAGTGCAAACAGGATCAATTTTGTTCTACTCGACAGATATATTGAATGACACTTTTTTTTGCATACAACGGGCTAAATGTCCAAGTCACAAGTACCCCGAAATCTCAAAGAAGTTTGGAGGGGAGGGAACCCACTCGATAGCTGTTGAAACACATATGGCAGCCTGCCGTCAAGGCCACTAGGCGTGTTCATTAACGTACACAGTATGTAACTCTCCCTCACACGGAGCAATGACTTAATATATCATCCGACGGACGGCAGTCCTTTCAAGGCCATCGTGTCCCTTACTGACCGTGGGCATGGCTGAGAGTTTTGCAAAAATAATTCTCAAAAGTGGCCCAGGCGGCACTCGAACCTGGGAACAGCTGATTATGAACCTGTCACGCTTCCGATTTAGCCACCCTCTCTCCAAAAGATATAATAATGAAAATAGTTAAATAGAACTCGCTTATTACTTGAGGTGAGTCATTTTTTAATATTTAGTTGATTTTTAGCATATAATGTAGTTATTAGTTATATTAGGGGTTCTTAACGTGGGATACGCGGTAAAATGTTTTGGGGTACGACGTAAGAGAGCTCAAAAGTCGCTAGATACATGTTATATATATATGTTTCCGAACACCACTGACTTATATGTCACGTGACACGAAGGTTGCCAGATCACTAATTTCTAAAAAAATCGTTGCCAGATATTTTTTCTGAATTCTGTAATCAACCATGGTATTCGGATACTTTTTTGAGCGACTGTAGGTGGTCATATTATTTTGATACTAGATCGTGTGGGCTCACTCACGGAAATATTGAGCGTGTGCAGTTACCGTTCACAACAAACTGGAGCGTGTGCAGTAACTGCACACGCTCCAGTTTGCTGTGAACGGTAACTGGAGCGTGTACAGTTGCTGTACACGCTGCAGATATTTTTCCTGAATTCTGTAATCACGTGACACGAAGGTTGCCAGATCACTAATTTCTAAAAAAATCATTGCTAGATATTTTTTCTGAATTCTGTAATCAACCATAGTGTTCGGATACTTTTTTGAGCGACTGTACATGAAACACAAAAGGTTGAGAACCACTAACTTACATCTTTAATAATAAATACCCCTCAAGCAGCTGCTTGCCACAGAGGTCTGACAGGAGCCTGTCAGTTTATATGCCACAGTAGAAGATCTGAGAGGATGGCAGGACCTCAGCAGAAAAACGACACATACATCCATGCCTTACCCGGGACTCGAACCCAGGTCCCGTAGAACATTAGCCAAGCGCGCTAACCACTCGGCCACGGGACGGCTACATCTTTACATTCTGCATATAACAGTGAATTAGGAAAAATGATTCTGGAAAATTTGGGACATATGGGATAATTTTTGGGATAAAAAGAATAATATTTAGATAAAGCGGATTATTTTGAGATAAAAAGAATAATTTTTAGATAAAGCAGATTATTTTGGGATAAAGAGATTAATTTTTGGATAAAAGGGTAAATTTTTTTTCCATAGCTATATTCAAGGGGTAGATGGCTGAAAAATATTACGAACCACTGCATTAAACGAATATTATTACAAATTTCTGCTGTACTAAAAATTTATTCTCTTTTTCTTTCTTCCTGAACGGTTTTTCTTTTCTTTTTTTTTCTGCGTATGTTTTTTCTTCATTTCTTTCTGATTTTCGGAATTTAAATTATTTCTGTCTCACGAACAAGTCTATTCTTGCGAAATCTCAAAAACTGTTTTTTTATTGTTAAAAATAAATAATAATAAAAAATAAATACCCCCTCAAGCAGCTGCTTGCCACAGAGGTCTGACAGGAGCCTGTCAGTTTATATGCCAGAGTAGAAGGTCTGTTAAACATTACATGAAATAAATATACTACTACTACTAACCAAGGTTTGCAGAGATTTCGGTAAGATCTTCAATTTCTCTTCAAGGACATTTCTCTGAAAACAGGGGGCGTGGGTGGCTCAGTCGGTAGCGCGCCAGGCTCGTAATCTGTAATTCCCAGGTTCGAGTCCCAGCTGGGTCAGCGTTGAGATTTATCTCCGCAAAAATTCCCCGCCCTGCCCACGGTCAGTAGGGGACACCGATGGGCTTGGAAAGGCCGCCGTCCGTCGGATGAGACGTTAAGCCGGGCCCCGTGTGCGGGAGAGCCACACCCTGTGCACGTTAAAGAACACGCTGGATGGCCTTGACGGGAGACTACCATCTATCTCCCAACAGCTGTTCCAGTGGGTCCCCTCCCCCAACCTTCTCTGAGCCTTCGGGGTCCATGTGACCTGGCCATTTAGACCATGGTGTGCAAAAAAGTGCCGCTCAGAGGTAAAACAACCCAACCTCTGAAAACAGTTTATTTTCAAAGTTAGAGAGTTTTAATTAGATGATTCTCCAGTCACGTAACAAGGCAATGACCCAATATATGTTAGAGGGTGGTTTACGTCAACGGTGCGACTGAAATCATTGAAAGCAGCTGGAGCATCAAACCTTGAAAAAGATGCGCATCCTTCCAATCAAACATCGAATATCCCGCTGATTCAAGCTTCTCGCTGTTTCCCCGAAGTCACAAAACAAAACTAGTCGAACCAACATCTTAAAGGGCTAGAAGTCGTCAAAACTCCATGTCTATGACCTAACCATCCCATGACGACAAAGCGAGGTCACGGTCAGCTGACCCTAGCAACGAAAGAGACAGCAGGAGTCGTCTCTCGACGTCTCTCCAGCAGCGGCAGAAGAAGAGGAACCCGACTGCTTCCACACACGCCCTGTGATTCTCCACAAGCCGATGAACGCCTGCGACACGTGTCGGGTCCTCCCTTCCACTTTAGTCGCTCTCAAGATGATGATATTGGTCGCAGACCAGTGAATGGTTCCCGCGATGGCTCCGTGGATCTATCGGGGTATATAAGGCCGGGGTCACTGATGTCACGCGAGCCAGCGGTACTTCGGGTGATTGGTTCCTTTTTGCGTGCAGGATTCTTTAAAGCAGGTACGTATCGTTGTCTGTCATGAAAATATTTATCGGTATATGCTCTAAGGCAGCGGTTTTCATCCGGGTTTCCCCGAATTCTTGGGTTTGGCGTTCAACTTTGAAACTCTCCGAGAATATTCATGGTTTTTTTTTAAACGTTCTTTATTGGAAGAGACATGAAATCCCCAAACGTATCACTGAATCAGTCGGATGTTCGTATGAGTCTCATACTGTATCGCATATTTCTTAAACATTTCTATTCCTTAACTTTTACGCGCCAAGCTCGTAATCTGTAGTTCCCAGGTTCGAGTCCCAGTTGGGTCCGCGTTGAGATTCATCTCCGCAAAATTCCCCGCCCTTCCCACGGACAATAGGGAACACCGATGGACTTGGAAAGGCCGCCGTCCATCGGATGGGACATTAAGCAGTTTCCACGTGTGCGGGAGAACGATTTTTTCATAGTGTGCACGTTAAAGACCTTACACCTTGTGCACGTTAAAGAACACGCTGGATGGCCTTGACGGGAGGTTACCATCTGTCTCCCAACAGCTGTTCCAGTGGGTCCCCTCCCCCAACCTTCTCTGAGCCTTCGGGGTCCATGTGACCTGGCCATTTAGCCCATGGTGTGCAAAAAAGTGCCGCTCAGAGGTAAAACAACTCAACCCTTAACTTTTAATATTTGAGCAATTCGCACAGTTAAGGGTTGGGTTGTTTTACCTCTGAGCGGCACTTTTTTGCACACCATGGGCTAAATGGCCAGGTCACATGGACCCCGAAGGCTCAGAGAAGGTTGGGGGAGGGGACCCACTGGAACAGCTGTTGGGAGACAGATGGTAGCCTCCCGTCAAGGCCATCTAGTGTGTTCTTTAATGTGCACAGGATATGGCTCTCCCGCACACGGGGCCACGGCTTAACGTCCTATCCGACGGTCGGCGGCCTTTCCAAGCCCATCGGTGTCCCCTACTGACCGTGGCCAGGGCGGGGAATTTTGCGGAGATAAATCTCAACGGTGACCCAGCTGGGACTCGAACCTGGGAACTACAGATTACGAGCTTGGCGCGCTACTCACTGAGCCACCCCTGCCCCACTTATTGAAGGAAATGTCACTTACTTTTTTAATGAAATACACTATATTTTGATGCGTTAATTATTTTTAAAAAATTCAGCTCAGTTAAATGTACGAAATGCAAATGTATTTTAAATATATTTTGTCAAAGAACTGAAATTAAATAATAAGGCTATGATACTCATATCAATGTACATTTCATTAAAATATAGTAAATAGGTTGCATCTCAACTTAGAAACATTCTTCTTCCTAAAGAATTCTGACTTCCTATTCAATTAAGCTTGACAATGGTACTGCTTCCGCACTTACGGGAACGGGGGAGGGGTTCTCAGTCGGTAGCTCGCCAGGCTCGCAATCCGCTAGTTCCCGGGTTCGAGTCTCAGCTGGGTCAGCGTTGAGATTTATCTCCGTAAAATTCCTCGCCCTGCCCACTGTCAGTAAGGGACAGCGATGGGCTTGGAAAGGCCGCCGTCCGTCGGATGGGACGTTAAGCCGTGGCCCCGTTTGCGGGAGAGCCATACCCTGTGAACGTCAAAGAACAAGCTGGATGGCCTTGACGGGAGGCTACCATCTGTCTCCCAACAGCTGTTCTAGTGGGTCCCCTCCCCCAACCTTCTCTGAGCCTTCGGGATCAATGTGACCTGGCCATTTAGCCCATGGTGTGCAAAAAGGTGCCGCTCAGAGGTAAAACAACCCAACCCAACCCGGGTTCGAGTCCCAGCTGGGTCAGCGTTGAGATTTATCTCCGTAAAATTCCTCGACCTGCCCACTGTCAGTAGGGGACAGCGATGGGCTTGGAAAGGCCGCCGTCCGGATGGGACGTTAAGCCGTGGCCCCGTGTGCGAGAGAGCCATACCCTGTGCACGTTAAAGAACACGCTGGATGGCCTTGACGGGAGGCTACCATCTGTCTCCCATCAGCTGTTCTAGTGGGTCCCCTCCCCCCAACCTTCTCTGAGCCTTCGGGATCAATGTGACCTGGCCATTTAGCCCATGGTGTGCAAAAAAGTGCCGCTCAGAGGTAAAACAACCCAACCCAACCCGGGTTCGAGTCCCAGCTGGGTCAGCGTTGAGATTTATCTCCGTAAAATTCCTCGACCTGCCCGCTGTCAGTAGGGGACAGCGATGGGCTTGGAAAGGCCGCCGTCCGGATGGGACGTTAAGCCGTGGCCCCGTGTGCGGGAGAGCCATACCCTGTGCACGTTAAAGAACACGCTGGATGGCCTTGACGGGAGGCTACCATCTGTCTCCCAACAGCTGTTCTAGTGGGTCCCCTCCCCCCAACCTTCTCTGAGCCTTCGGGATCAATGTGACCTGGCCATTTAGCCCATGATGTGCAAAAAAGTGCCGCTCAGAGGTAAAACAACCCAACCCAACCCGGGTTCGAGTCCCAGCTGGGTCAGCGTTGAGATTTATCTCCGTAAAATTCCTCGCCCTGCCCACTGTCAGTAGGGGACAGCGATGGGCTTGGAAAGGCCGCCGTCCGTCGGATGGGACGTTAAGCCGTGGCCCCGTGTGCGGGAGAGCCATACCCTGTGCACGTTAAAGAACACGCTGGATGGCCTTGACGGGAGGCTACCATCTGTCTCCCAACAGCTGTTCTAGTGGGTCCCCTCCCCCAACCTTCTCTGAGCCTTCGGCATCAATTTGACCTGGCCATTTAGCCCATGGTGTGCAAAAAAGTGCCGCTCAGAGGTAAAACAACCCAACCCAACCCGGGTTCGAGTCCCAGCTGGGTCAGCGTTGAGATTTATCTCCGCAAAATTCCCCGCCCTGCCCACTGTCAGTAGGGGACACCGATGGGATTGGAAAGACCGCCGTCCATTGGATGGGACATTAAACGTTACCCCGTGTGCGGGAGAGATATACTCTGTGCACGTTAGAGAACACACTGGATGGCCTTGACAGGAGACTACCATCTGTCTCCCAACAGCTGTTCCAGTGGGTCCCCTCCCCCAACCTTATCTGAGCCTTCGGGATCACATGGATCCCGAAGGCTCAGATTGCCAGTTGCCCATGGTGTGCAAAAACGTGCCGCTCAGAGGTAAAACAACCCAACCCAAAATCACTCCTATACGGTGTTGCCAACTTAGCTAGTATACATTTAAATTTAATCATTTTCGTTCCCGTGTGCTCTTATGGGAAAGCTAACTGTAAAACTGTATTGATTAATATAATATTGTAAACTAATATTTTTTTCTGAAAATTTTTCCCATATTAGAACATGTAACAGATTTACAATTATTGAATTCTTTTGATACTTTTCAACTTCCTTAGGACGCATTGAGGCTGTAAAACATTCAGACTTCCATAACTCTTTCGATTTAAAGCGAATATTATTGAAAACGAGTGTTTTAAATAGACGTCATTAAGATCACATATCTTCAGTTACATTTTCTCATAAAACGCTTATTTTAGAAGTTAAATAATTTCGTTGGGTTGGGTTGTTTTACCTCTGAGAGGCACTAAATGGCCAGGTCATATGGACCCCGAAGGTTCAAAGAAGGTTGGGGGAGGGGACCCACTGGAACAGCTGTCGGGAGACAGATGGTAGCCTTCCGTCAAGGCCATCCAGCGTGTTCTTTAACGTGCACAGGGTATAGCTCTCCCGCACACGGGGCCACGGCTTAACGTTCTATCCGACGGACGGCGGCCTTTCCAAGTCCATCGGTGTTCCCTACTGACCGTGGGCAGGGCGGGGAGTTTTTATATAGTTTCGAGTTTAGCTTCCACTGATATAATATGCAGTGGGGGATCATAATTCAATGACCATTGAGTGTATGTTGAGAACACTGGGCATTAATGCTATTAACTTAAATTGTACAGTACAGTCGCTCAAAAGAGTATCCGAACACTGTGGTTGATTACAGAATTCAGAAAAAATATCTGGCAACGATTTTTTTTAGAAATTGGTGATCTGGCAACCTTCGTGTCACGTTACCCGGGGCTCGAACCCAGGTCCCTTAGATCGGTAGCCAAGCGCGCTAACCACTCCACCACGGGACGGCTCAATAGGCATTAATGAAACATTATTTTACACTTCATTTGCACTAATTGAGATAACCTTAGGTTAATTTCTCATACATTTCTTTTTCGTCACGAAGAATACTCATCGTCAATGTAAATGTACGCTATCGAATTTGAAAACGAAATTTGAAAGGATAGTTATGAACTGAATATAAATTAGAAATTGCGCCTTTGTGTAAGAAAATAAATACCCTTTCAAGCAGCTGCTTACCACAGAGGTCTGACATGAACCTGTCAGTTTATACGCCAAAGTAGAAGGTGTGTGAGGATGGCGGAATCTCAGCAGAAAAACAACACAAATATCCATGCCTTGTCCGGGGCTCGAATCCAGATCCCTCTGATCAGTAACTAAGCGCGCTAACCACTCGACAACGGGTGCTTACCACAGAGGTCTGACATGAACCTGTCAGTTTATACGCCAAAGTAGATGGTGTGTGAGGATGGCGGAATCTCAGCAGAAAAACAACACAAATATCCATGCCTTGTCCGGGCTCGAATCCAGATCCCTCTGATCAGTAGCTAAGCGCGCTAACCACTCGACAACGGGTGCTTACCACAGAGGTCTGACATGAACCTGTCAGTTTATACGCCAAAGTAGAAGGTGTGTGAGGATGGCGGAATCTCAGCAGAAAAACAACACAAATATCCATGCCTTGTCCGGGGCTCGAATCCAGATCCCTCTGATCAGTAGCTAAGCGCGCTAACCACTCGACAACGTGTGCTTACCACAGAGGTCTGACATGAACCTGTCAGTTTATACGCCAAAGTAGAAGGTGTGTGAGGATGGCGGAATCTCAGCAGAAAAACAACACAAATATCCATGCCTTGTCCGGGGCTCGAATCCAGATCCCTCTGATCAGTAGCTAAGCGCGCTGACCACTCGACAACGGGTGCTTACCACAGAGGTCTGACATGAACCTGTCAGTTTATACGCCAAAGTAGAAGGTGTGTGAGGATGGCGGAATCTCAGCAGAAAAACAACACAAATATCCATGCCTTGTCCGGGGCTCGAATCCAGATCCCTCTGATCAGTAGCTAAGCGCGCTAACCACTCGACAACGGATGCTTTTTTTTTGTAAATTTATTATTTATATGATATTTTATGAAACAGTATTCTTACGATTCAGCTGTATTTAGCCTATAGTGTAGTCTACAAAATTAAACATGTTGCTAAGAACGGGATAAAACGTAGTTTTTATTAGTCTGAAAAATTCACTCTAGAAAAGTCAGATTTCGCTGCCGATTCAAACTTGTTTTCATTTTGTTAAAATACCGCGAGACAAATTGCATTACAATGGCAAGAATATAATTTTAGTGAAAGAATATAAATATTACAGATGCTTATTTTATTAATAAAATAATTTACTATTTTTTTCTCGAAAATAAATAATATCAATTAACACCATTTAGTTGAGTTTTGCATTGGGAAGTCAGTCTAATAATCTTCCTTCATACTATACCACTGCTACATCATAATATGTATTATTTTTACTTACCTAAAAAAATTCTGAGGGACCTGGGTTCGAGCCCCGGGTAAGGCATGGATATATGTGTCGTTTTTCTGCTGAAGTTCTGCCATCCTCACAGACCTTCTACTATGGCATATAAACTGACAGGATCCTGTCAGACCTCTGTGGCAAGCAGCTGCTTGAAGGGATATTAATTTTTCTTTTTTTGTTCGTACAGTGTAAAACAGTCTATAACAGTAAAATAGTCTATAAAAAAAAAACTGGTTGCATTTCCTTGACTGTGGAAAACCGAGTTTATAATCCTGTGAAACGAAACTGGCTGCTTTTTCTTGACTTTCTGCATTTCTTGATTTTGTAAAACCAAAATGTTTAAACTGAGTACCGTGTAAATCGATGGATAGATGTAGCATGCCTTTAGAGCAGAACCATCTAAATCAATGGAAGGCGTGGACAGTACACTACAGAAGATACAATTTTTAAATATGTATTATATAATAAAAAAATAAATTCCCCCTCAAGCAGCTGCTTGCCACAGAGTTCTGACAGGAGCCTGTCAGTTTATATGCCACAGTAGAAGATCTGAGAGGATGGCAGGACCTCAGCAGAAAACAACACGAACATCCATGCCTCACCCGGGGCTCGAACCCAGGTCCCGTAGATTAGTAGCCAAGCGTACTAACCACTCGGCCACGGGACGGCTATAAAGGTTGTGATTAATTAAAAGTTACCTCTTAAAAAAAGGTGATTATCTGTTTTTAAAAATTGGTGATTAATTTTTAATTTATTCATAAATATTTAAATAACATATTTTATTTAAGAATAAACTGTTTGTAATTAAACTGTATATAAAATAGATTACTTAAGTTTTTTCTGCATTTAATATTCCACTCCTTTCGTTAAATGGCTGTTCAGGCCCGGTATATCTAGGTCAGTGTCTCGCAAACTGTGTGCCGCGAGAGATTTTCAAATTGACACTAGATATTCCAAAGATTTCATTTTGACTTGACTTGTGTTATCGATGTGCTTTAACAAAAATCTTTCAGATTTTATCAACTGGGATCTTGTAAGTATTTATCAAGTTTTTTCCAAATTTTGGTATTAATTTTTGATTATTTCAAGCCATAGAATGGACAAATATTTAAAACAAACACCGAGTTATGATTAATTATATTTATTATTATATTTATTTTAAATAAAATGCATTTAACGAATCTTCAATTTTCCTCTTTTTACGTAACCATCAAAAATTTTTTTTTAGGTGTGTCGCGGAAAAAAAAATTAGATTCAGTGTGCCGCGGAAAAAAAATTAGATTCAGTGTGCCGCGGAAAAAAAATTTGATTCAATGTGCCGCAGAGTAAAAAAGTTTGCGAGACACTGATCTAGATAGACTTAGAGCGAGGGTCAGATAATCGACTTGTTTTGTAAATCTGTTAGCACTAATTTCATGTTGACTGATAAACTACTCCTTTTAACATTTTCTCCTTTTATTTTCCCTCAGTTGAAGATGATGCAAAAGTTGACAGTGATCCTTCTGATCTCTTCGTTGGGCTCGGCTTCTGCCGGAAACGTCAGGTACAACGGCATCAGCAGAGCGAGCAGCAGCAGCAATGGGAACAAAGGAAATCGCCTCTCAGGAGCAAGTGGAGGATTGGGATTGGAAGAGGTTGTCCTCTTCCTCATTGGTTTAGGAGTGGCTGCAGCATTAGGTCTGGCCATCGTCGTAGGACCATTATTTGCTCTCTTCTTCACTGCCATCAATGGCATCGGTGGCAATGGCATCGGAACTGGCATCAATACCATCAACACAAGTGTTAGCGGGAGGAGGAAGCGATCCATTGGCAGCGAAGCAACTGATCTTCTGGCGGATACTTTACTCAAAAGTCTCTCTTTGCTTGATACGGCTTTAAGGAAATATAGCAAATTCAAATGACCAAAGATCTGCGTTGTACTATAGGTATGTATATCAAATATACTGAGTTTCATTTTCTACTAGTATGAAGACTCGAATCCAGAAAAAACTGGGGCGGGGGTGGCTCAGTCGGTAGCGCGCCAGGCTCGTAGTCTGTAGTTCCCAGGTTCGAGTCCCAGCTGGGTCAGCGTTGAGATTTATCTCCGCAAAAATTCCCCGCCCTGCCCACGGTCAGTAGGGGATACCAATGGGCTTGGAAAGGCCGCCGTCCGTCGGATGGGACATTAAGCCGTGGCCCCGTATGCGGGAGAGCCATACCCTGTGCACGTTAAAGAACACGCTGGATGGCCTTGACGGGAGGCTACCATCTGTCTCCCAACAGCTGTTCCAGTGGGTCCCCTTCCCCAACCTTCTCTGAGCCTTCGGGGTTCTTGTGACCTGGCCATTTAGCCCATGGTGTGCACAAAAGTGCCGCTCAGAGGTAAAAAACACAACGTTAAAGAACACGCTGGATGCCTTGACGGGAGGCTGCCATCTGTCTCCCAACAGCTGTTCCAGTGGGTCCCCTCCCCCAACCTTCTCTGGGCCATCTGGGTCATTGTGACCTGGCCATTTAGCCCATGGTGTACAAAAAAGTGCCGCTCAGAGGTAAAACAACCCAACGTTAAAGAACACGCTGGATGGCCTTCACGGGAGACTACCATCTGTCTCCCAACAGCTCTTCCAGTGGGTCCCCTCCCTCAACTTTCTCTGAGCCTTCGGGGTCCATGTGACCTGGCCATTTAGCCCATGGTGTGCAAAAAAGTGCCGCTCAGAGGTAAAACAACCCAACCCAGAAAAAACTAGGAGGAGGGGGAGGGTAAGAAACTCAGTCTAGCCAAAAAAAGCAATTGAGGGAGGGGGAGCGAGAAACTGCATTTCCATTGCAGTGTAATATTTCATTCTCCGTTTAGTGGTCTTTCAAAAATTTCTTCAAAAATGCAAGTGATACACATGTTTAATAATTTTTGCCTGTATTGCCATTACTAGCATTTTCATGCAATGGTCCCCTTGCCCCTCCTCCCCCTGATCCGTCCCTGTTGGTATGAAATGTCGATAATGTCAGGAATTATTATTATGGTAAGGGCGGGAGCTAAGGGGGGACCAAGGGCGCCATGCCTCCTCACCTCCCTTGAAAATGCTGGTAAAGGTAATAGACGAAAAATTATTATTAGACTTATGATTTTTTTATGCATTTTTCAAGAAATATATTATAAAACTCTAAAACGGAGGGCTGGGTTGTTTTACCTCTGAGCGGCACTTTTTTGCACACCATGGGCTAAATGGCCAGGTCACATGGACCCCGAAGGCTCAGAGAAGGTTGGGGGAGGGGACCCCCTGCAACAGCTGTTGGGAGACAGATGGTAGCCTCCCGTCAAGGCCATCCAGCGTATTCTTTAACGTGCACAGGGTATGGCTCTCCCGTACACGGGACCACGGCTTAACGTCCCATCCGATGGACGGCGGCCTGTCCAAGCCCATCGGTGTCCCCTACTGACCGTGGGCAGGGCGGGGAATTTTTGCGGAGATAAATCTCAACGCTGACCCAGCTGGGACTCGAACCTGGGAACTACAGATTACGAGCCTGGCGCGCTACCGACTGAGCCACCCCCGCCCCTAAAACGGAGGGCGAAATGTAATAAATATCCATTCTGTTTCCACCTCCTTTCTTAATTGTTTTTAGATCAGGGCCTCATTATGATAACTTTGCATTTGTTACGTTCGGTTTGTTTCGCCTCTGATCGTCAATTGTTTGCACGCAATAGGCTTACTGATAAGATCAGAAGAATCCCCAATGGCACAAACAGGGTTGTAAACAGGGCGTAACTATGGGGGGATGGGAACGAGGCTCTCCCTCCCAAAGTAACTCGGAGTTGGCAAAATTCGAAGCGACTTCGTAAAATCTAGGTGAATTGTGAAAATTTGTAATCTTTTTTTTTATAAAATTAAGGGGAGCTGTCAAAATTGAAGCAATTAGGCAAATCTAGGACGGTTTGGAAAATGGAGAGACGACAAAATTTAGTGCAGTTAGCAAAATTTGAATCCACTTAGTAAAATACTGGTGAGTTGGCAAAATCAGGACAACTTGGCAAAATCTTGGGGAGTTTGCAAAATTCGGAGAGACTTGGTAAAATCGTGGGGAGTTGGCAAAATTCAGGTGAGATGTAAAAATTGCGATTTTTTTCTGCAAAATTATGGCGGGTTGGCAAAATCGAGGCAACTTCTCAATATCTAGGAGAGTTGGCAAATCTTGGGGGAGTTGGAAAAATTCAGAGTGGCTTTGGAAAGATCAGGTGAGATGTAAAAATTGGGATTTTTTTTCTGTAAAATTGTGGAGAGATCGAGGAAACTTGGCAAAATCTAGTGCAGTTGGCAAAATTTGAATCCACTTGGTAAAATACCGGCGATTGTGAAAATTGGGATTGTTTTTTTGAAATTAAAGAGAGTTGACAAATCGAGAAAACTTGGCAAAATTTTGGGGAGTAAGAAAAATTTGAAGTGAATTGGCAAATTCAGGAGAGATGTGAAAATTGGATTGTTTTACGAAATTAAAGAGGTGGTAAAATCGAGGCAACTTCACAAAATCTACGTAAATTGGCAAAACTGGAAACCACTTGGTAAAGTACAGGTGAGTTGTAAAAATTGGGATTGGTTTTGTGAAATTAAGGAGAGTTGGAAAAACCAAGAACTCTTGGCAAAATCTAGGGGAGTTGGCAAAATTCGTAGCCACTTGGTAAAATACAAGGGAGTTGTGAAAATTGTGCCTTTCTTGTGCAATTATTGAGAGTTGATAAAATTCGAAGTGACTCGGCAAATTCAGGGAAGATGTAAAAATTGAGATTTTTTCTGTAAAATTACGGCGAGTTGGTAAAATCTAGGGTAGTTGGCAAAATTCGAATCCACTTGGAAAAATATAGGCGATTTGTAAAAATTGGGATTTGTTTTGTGAAATTAAGGAGATTTGAACAAATCGAGGAAACTGAAGAAAAAGTACAGCGGTTGGCAAAATTCGAATCAACTTGGAAAATACGGGCGAGTTGTGATAATTGAGATTGGGTTTGTGAAATTAAGGAGAGTGGTAAAAAAAAATATTGATTTTCGAGTTGGAAAATTTTTTATATCTACTCCCCAACCATAGTCCTTCGCTACGCTCCTGGTTGTGGAAGGGAAACCATTACACGCTTGTTAGGAGGCAGATGGGTTGGGTTGTTTTACCTCTGAGCGGCACTTTTTTGCACACCATGGGCTAAATGGCCAGGTCACATAGACCCCGAAGGCTCAGAGAAGGTTGGGAGAGGGGACCCATTGGAACAGCTGTTGGGAGATAGATGGTAGCCTCCCGTCAAGGCCATCCAGCGCGTTCTTTAACGTGCACAGGGTATGGCTCATCCCGCACACGGCGCCATGGCTTAACGCCCCATCCGACGGACGGCGGCCTTTCCAAGCCCATCGGTGTCCCCTACTGACCGTGGACAGGGCGAGGCAGATGGGAGCCTCCCTTCAAGGACGACCAGATGATTTTTTTAAACGTGCAAAAGTATTGCTCTTCTTGGCAGAATATAAAAATAAATAAATACCCCCTCAAGCAGCTGCTTGCCACAGAGGTCCGACAGGAGCCTGTCAGTTTATATGCCATAGTAGAAGATCTGTGAGGATGGCAGGACCTCAACAGAAAAACGACACACACATCCATGCCTTAACCCGGGGCTCGAACCCGGTCCCTTAGATCAATAGCCAAGCGTGCTAACCCCTCGGCACGAGAGACACGACTTAAAGTCCCATTCGACGGACGGCGGCCTTTCTAATTACATCGGCGTTCTTTCTCGCAGAGGAAAATTTTGGAAGCAGCCGCAGATGGATTGAGTACTGGGCAGGTCACAAGGATCCCTAGCGCTCATTGAACGTTGGGAGAAGAGGATAGTAGCCTCCCGTTAAGGCCATTCGGACCGTTCTTTAACGTGCACAAGAAATGGAACTTCTGTTCACGGGGCCACGCTTGACGTCCCATCCGTCAAAAGAAAAACTGGAAAGGTCATCCGATGGATGGCCTTTCAAAGTACTTCGGTGTCCTCCTAACTGAGTGCATAGTGGATCAGCAGAGTTAAATCTCAATGCTAGCACACGTGGGACTCGAACCTTGGTTGGGTTGTTTTACTTCTGATAGGGACTTTTTTTTTTTACACACAATGGTCTGGATGACTAAATCACAAGGCTCCCAAGGACTCACAGAAGGTTGGGTTGGGTTGTTTTACCTCTGAGCGACACTGTTTTGCACACCATGCGCTAAATGGCCAGGTCACAAGGACCCCGAAGGCTCAGAGAAGGTTGGGGGAGGGGACCCACTGGAACAGCTGTTGGGAGACAGATGGTAGCCTCCCGTCAAGGCCATCCAGCGTGTTCTTTAACGTGCACAGGGTATGGCTCTCCCGCACACAGGGCCACGGCTTAACGTCCCATCCGACGGACGGCGGCCTTTCCAAGCCCATCGGTGTCCCCTACTGACCATGGGCAGGACGGAGAATTTTGCGGAGATAAATCTGAACGCTGACTTAGCTGGGACTCGAACCTGGGAACTACAGATTACGAGCCTGGCGCGCTACCGACTGAGCCACCCCCGCCCCACCACAGAAGGTTGGGAGAAGTGGACCCACTGGACAGCTGTTAGGACACATGGTAACCTCAAGTCAGGGTCATCAGAGTGTTCTTTAATGTGCACACAGTTGGGTCTCGAACCTGGGAATATAGGATATTGCCTATATTTTTTTTCATCTTGAAACTTTTGCTCACCAAAGTTGGATTGTGAGCAACACATGGAATATCGAGGTGATAATCAACTCATTGTAGTGTTGAATTAAAAAAAAAAGTTTCGAAAAATGCCTTTTGCCTAAGTGTATGGGACGGGGGTGGCTCAGTCGGTAGCGCTCCAGGCTCGTAATTTGTAGTTCCCAGGTTCGAATCCCAGCTGGGTCAGCGTTGAGATTTTTATCTCCGCAAAACTCCCCGCCCTGCCCACGGTCAGTAGGAAACACCGATGGGCTTGGAAAGGCCGCCGTCCGTCGGATGGAACGTTAAGCCGTGGCCCCGTGTGCGGGAGAGCCATACCCTGTGCACGTTAAAGAACGCGCTGGATGGCCTTGACGGGAGGCTACCATCTGTCTCCCAACAGCTGTTCCAGTGGGACCCCTCCCCCAACCTTCTCTGAACGTTCGGGGTCCATGTGACCTGGCCATTTAGCCCATGGTGTGCAAAAAAGTGCCGCTCAGAGGTAAATCAACCCAACCCAAAGCCTAAGTGTATCCAAATTGAGCTTGTAAGACCTTGTATGTTCTAGTATAGTCATTGATTGCAATACCTGCCATCAAAATTTACTTAGGAAAGTTCAAAGAGATAATTTGCTAGCAAAAACCTATCCACATTATCAATTGTTTAGAAATCTGAAAAAATTTTTTAGAGAGACGTGAGAACTGGAAAAAGAAACTTAGAAATATTTTGTATATTTCTAATAAATTAAAAACATTTTTTGGTAAATTCTGGTGTGATAATCAGATAAAATTTCAGTTCTATCAAAAATTCAGATCGATACTAAAATGTCATGGGAAGGTTAGAAGCCCCCTCATATTTGGGCTTCCTGCTACCCCAAGAGAAGAGTAGGACAAATAAATCATAATATTGGAAAAATTAAAATTAAAGTTGTTTTGAATTTTTAAGAGTTCTAATTCGAGAAGAGTAAATCTTTTCGTGGTCCAGTACTCTTGAACCCCAAATTGTTTTCCTTTCTGCACCAAAAAAGGCTTCAAAAACAGACTTCAACATATTAAACAAGGTACAAACAACACTCACAAGGGGTCGCTCAGTCGGTAGCGCGCCAGGCTCGTAATCTGCAGTTCCCAGGTTCGAGTCCCAACTGGGTCAGCGTTGAGATTGATATCCGCAAAATTCCCCGCCCTGCCCACGGTCCGTAGGGGACACCGATGAGCTTGGAACGGCCGCCGTCCGTCGAATGGGACGTTAAGCCGTGGTCCCGTGTGCGGGAGAGCCATACCCTGCACACGTTAAAGAACAAGCTGGATGGCTTTGACAGGAGGTTATC
The DNA here is from genome assembly GCA_038380435.1 of Ryuthela nishihirai. Classification (NCBI taxonomy): domain Eukaryota; kingdom Metazoa; phylum Arthropoda; class Arachnida; order Araneae; family Heptathelidae; genus Ryuthela; species Ryuthela nishihirai. The sequence goes on along the minus strand of JAWZYU010000002.1, from coordinate 35,694,311 downwards.
ATCTGTCTCCTAACAGCTGTTCCAGTGGGTGCCCTCCCCCAACCCTATCTGAGCCTTCGGGATCCATGTGTGCCATTTAGCCCATGGTGTGCAAAAAAGTATCACTGAGAGGTAAAACAAACCAACAACAGTTTCTTCAGTTCCATAACTAAGATTGTTAAGATTTACTTGAGAAAGTTCAAGTAAAACACATTTTGTTAGAAAAAATCAATACGGCCCATTGTACGATTTTTTCTCTTCAAAAAGGAAAGCGAAATCCATAGCAAAGGATGATTTTAGATCCTGTTTACTAGAGAACTATCTTCTAGAAATCTGAGAAGCAATGTTTGGATTTTGTAGCTAATGGATTTACTGTAGTTTCTACTGAGGAGAATTTTCAGTGAAGATTCGTCATCAGCAATCTTTTTCATCTCTTCTTTGAAAACGTTTCTTTGAAATTAATAAAGTTGGGTTGGGTTGTTTTACCTCTGAGCGGCACTTTTTTGCACACCATGGGCTAAATGGCCAGGTCACATGGACCCCGAAGGCTCAGAGAAGGTTGGGGGAGGGGACCCACTGGAACAGCTGTTGGGAGACAGATGGTAGCCTCCCGTCAAGGCCATCCAGCGTGTTCTTTAACGTGCAAAGGGTATGGCTCTCCCACACACGGGGCCACGGCTTAACGTCCCATCCGACGGACGGCGGCCTTTCCAAGCCCATCGGTGTCCCCTACTGACCGTGGGCAGGGCGGGGAGTTTTTCGGAGATAAATCTCAACGCTGACCCAGCTGGGACTCGAACCTGGGAACTACAGATTACGAGCCTGGCGCGCTACCGACTGAGCCACCCCCGCCCCTTTGAAATTAATAAAGTGGATACTGTAGAAAACATGGGAAATATTTTCTGGAGTTTTACAGATAGCACAAGGGAAGAAGATTCTTTGTTAAATTTGAAGAACTTTTCATTTAAAGCATAATGATCAAGATTAATATTAAAAAGAACTGTTTTCTGTCTTCGATTCAGATGAAACGTTTGAGGCTTGGTTGGACTGCTATCAATGATGCTGAGGTAGAATATGTCAACATTTTTACTACTATTTTGAATAATATTTAATCCATTCTAAATAGCAATAATTCATTTTATTTTCTTTATTGCAGAAATTTCTCTATGTTATAAATTTATTTATGTTTGGGTTTTCTGTAAGCTCTCTCAAACAATTTTGTCTGCCTCTTCGTTTCCATGTATTCCTATATGGTTCTCAACGTGGGGTACGCCGTGAGAGCTCAGAAGTCGATAGATATATGTTATATATATATAAGTTTCATTTTATTCCTATTGCTATACTATAACTATAGTTTTATCTATCTATACTTTTTCTGCTGAGGTTCTGCCATCCTCAAAGACCTTCTACTCTGGCATATTAAACTGACAGACTCCTGTCAGACCTCTGTGGCAAGCAGCTGCTTGAGGGGATATTAATTAAATTAAAAAATTACAGGGGTACGCCAGTTACATACACATTTCCAGGGGGTAGGTGAAGCATAAAAGGTTGAGAACCACTGCTATATGGTTAGGAATCCACTGGAATAAAATTTGGTTTTTATTTTCCTTCAATGTATTTATTGCATTACTATAATATTTATAAAATTAAAAAACAGTTGGAGGTGAATAGTGGTCAGCTAGAAGAGCCTGGGATGAAGATTTTCTGTCTGAAAGAACCAGAATTTTTCTGAATGAAAATTTGAATGCCCACTCAAGAGCATTGAGGATAGCCCAAAGTTCACCATTCAGAATAGATATTGGATTGGACAATGGAAATCCTCCTGTAATATTCAGATCAGGGATGCAGAAAGGACAGGATACTTTTTTAGTTTCATCACTCGGAGAGCCATCAGTAATGATAAGGCATATATTATATCAGTATAATTATTGCCAGTACACTGCATGGTAAGAGTCCATAGTTCTTCAACAAGGTATTGATGTTTCGAAATCATGCCAGAGATATATGTTAAAATATATGGCCTAGAAATATTAGAAATGGGGAAGTGGAGCATAGTGTCTCCTGAAAAATTTCTGTTAATCAGATTTAAAAAATAGTTATTACCTTTGATAGATGCAAAAATGCTCGATCTTTTGCAGTTGTTCAAAACTTTATCTAAGATTAGATTTTTATTGGTCTTGGTTTTCATTCTTGCTACACTTTTAAAAAGAATGGAATTTCTTCTAACGCTGAGTGGAGATGGGGCAGCTTCAGCAAGAGAGGGAAGGATTGGAGATCCAGGAAGCAGTCCAAGGCAACATCTCAACTTTATTTTGGAAGGTTTCACTCTTTTTGCACAAAGAATCGAAAGCATTAATATAAAGCTGACTATCATTACAAGAAACGGGGATATCAGGACTTTGTAGAATTTAAGAAGAGTTTTAAATTTACCCACCTATGTTGTGCCTCTTACATAGCTCAGTCAAGGAGTGTCTAAGGGAGAAGAGAGCTAGCTTCCATAGACGTAATATAAACTTTTCGATTGCAGCGCCCTCTAAACATGGTAAATTCGTGCATTGCAGTGAAGCCACCTAGCCAGGGGGAGGAGCGATTTCCCTGCATTATTTTTCCACCGCTGAGCAAAGTTTTCAATTGCTAAAACCACGCGACTAATATTACATACACTTTGACTCTGAAAAATATTCTTTTTCTTCATGAGGTACAATCATAATTTTCCTTTATAGAGAAAATATCTAATCATTTTCTTTAATAAAATCCAATTTTGTAAAACTGGTAGTAGTTATGCTAAAGAACAAAATTTTAATATTTTGAACAATCTACAGCATTTAGTATATTATAATAAATTGAGATTTATGTGTCAATGCAAGATAACATGATCTATATAATTATATTTTATACAATTGCTGATATTTTCAATAAATATCATATCGAGTTTTTTACTTGTATAAACGTTCAACAGATGACAGCAGGCACTTCCCGTATCAACCATAAAAAAAGAATTACACTGTTAGAGCAAAGTTCAGAAGCCAATGTACATCGATATGCTCCAGGGATCACAAACTTGTAACATACATTGACTTATTACATATTAATTTTAAAAATTCTGCAAAATTACTCAAAATAAACATACAACGGCTTTTCCAGGTATCGTAAAATGTACTCCTGAACGGGATAAAACACTCATTAAATAACTTTAGGGTCAGCTACCACTGTGCCAAACAGCCATGGCTGTTAGACATTTGGAAACACTGGTTAAATCGCAATATATATACCAATAGTAAGACAAACCATAGCTGCAGTGGGCTAAAATGATTGCACTGCGCATGCGCAGATCGCCCCTTACAGTTGTTTTTGTGCCTGCACATCAATTTGCCACGTTCAGCTTCAGTAAAATTCCGCAGAACGGCGCCACTTACGCTTTTGCAAAGCTAGCCTTCTTCTCCTTAGACCTTCTTTGGCTCAGTAAAACACAAAGCTTAAAATTAATATTTTTGAAAAAGACATTAATTTGTGGTAGCCAATTTAAACGATGGTCCAGAAGAATCCTAAGGAATTTGTGTTCTTTAACTATTTCCATTGGCCCATTATTAATATCTAGTCGAATAGAGAAAGTTCTCCCAAGGCCGAATGGTTAGTTCGCTTGGCTACTGATCAAAGGGACCTGGGTTCGAGCCCCAGGTAAGGCATGGTTGTATGTGTCGTTTTACTGCTGAGGTCCTGCCATCTCTCAGACCCTCTATATGGCGTATAAACTGGCAAGCTCCTGTCAGATCTTTGTGGCAAGCAGCTGCTTGAATACTGAAGTATATTATTACATTTAAAATGTAAACAATATTATAAATAAATAATAAATACCCCCTCAAGCAGCTGCTTGCCACAGAGGTCAGATTGGGGCGGGGTGGCTCAGTCGGTAGCGCGCCAGGCTCGTAATTTGCAGTTCCCAGGTTCCCAGCTGGATTGTTGAGATTTATCTCCGCAAAACTCCCCGCCCTGTTCACGGTCAGTAGGGAACACCGATGGACTTGGAAAGACAGTCGTCCGTACGATGGGACGTTAAGCCGTGGCCCCGTATGCGGGAGAGCCATACTCTGTGCACGTTAAAGAACACGCTGGATGGCCTTGACGGGAGGCTACCATCTGTCTCCCAACAGCTGTTCCAGTGGGTCCCCTACACCAACCTTCTCTGAGCCTTCGAGGTCCTTGTGGCCTGGCCATTTAGCCCATGGTGTGCAAAAAAGTGCCGCTCAGAGGTAAAACAACCCAACCCAACCCAGAGGTCTGACAGGAGCCTGTCAGTTTATATGTCAGAGTATAAGGTCTCAAGAAATCCCCAAGAACAACAATTCATGCCAAAGGTAATCAACCTACAACACATGTTTCACTTGTCACGCGGGGAGTTCTGATCCGTCGTACGCCTCCTGATAATTTTGATCTTTCAAAATCAATTCGCCCTAAATAGCCTCTACATATTTCCGACGTAATTATGTATGTGGCACGTTGCAGAAAAAGGTTGGCTACCCCTGCTTTATGCCTTTGATAGTTGCAGGGCAATTTTAATAAAACCTTGTACAGTCGCTCAAAAAAGTATCCGAACACTATGGTTGATTACAGAATTCAGAAAAAATATCTGGCAACGATTTTTTTAGAAATTAATGATCTGGCAACCTTCGTGTCACGTGACAAAACGTGAAATTTCTAAAAAAATCGTTGTCAGATATTTTTTCTGAATTCTGTTTTCAACCGTAGTGTTCGGATACTTTTTTGAGCGACTGTAGGTGGTCATATTATTTTGATACTAGATCGTGTGGGCTCACTCACGGAAATATTGAGACTGTGCAGTTACCATTCACAGCAAACTGGAGCGTGTGCAGTAACTGCACACGCTCCAGTTTGCTGTGAACGGTAACTGGAACGTGTGCAGTTGCTGTACACGCTCCAGATATTTTTCCTGAATTCTGTGATCACGTGACACGAAGGTTGCCAGATCACTAATTTCTAAAAAGAAATCGTTGCCAGATATTTTTTCTGAATTCTGTAATCAACCATAGTGTTCGGATACTTTTTTGAGCGACTGTACACTCGAGTCTCTTTTTATGCGGTAGATACGTTCCACAGAAAACCGCACATGAAAAAGTCGCACAAAAAAAGACATATCTTACGTTGCAAAATTAAAGATACGTTCCATAATTTTCTAAAACCGCATAAAACCAAAGAAATGGATTAAAATAAACCGAAAATAGCATAAAAAAGTTTATGAAAATTCAGGAAAATAAGAATGACTTTTTTTAGTCATTCTTATTTTCCTGAAAATTGGTTCGAAAAAAATGGTCCTGAAAATTGGTTCGAAAATCTGAAAGACATTGATATAAAACTTAAAATAGATTTGTTTTAAAATTGTATCCATTTAATTTTATTGAAAAGTAATAATACTTTTTACATATTTTCATCAGAATTATAGTCGCTATCTGACAATAATCGGCAGCATTTTTGAACTGGTGCGAAATCACTTTCATCACTAGAAGAGATAGTCAGCGCATCAGATCTGCATGATAAAGACAATGGTTGTTCTTCACGAATAGAAATTTTGTCCTCTAACAATGTAATCAGTGATTAAACTTTGCGTTGATGATTGTACTAATGCAGTTCGCGATATCCAGACATACAATTCTTCAGCTCACGTTGGAATTTGAAGGCTCGTTCAGAATTTGTGTCATTAACAAGAAAATGATTTTCCAATTTATTACAAAGTTGAAGACCTTCTCGAATTATATTTGCAGTGAGTGGGACAGGTTCTTCTTCCACTTGACTATCGTTTTCTGGTTCTTCGACAATAACTAAAGTCATATTAATAATATCATCGTCACTTAAGGCATTATCCACAAGAAATTCGTCGATATCATTCTTGCTAAAAGTATCAAAACCTGGGGGCGGGGACGGGGGTGGCTCAGTCGGTAGCGCGCCAGGCTCGTAATCTGTAGTTCTCAGGTTCGAATCCCAGCTGGGTCAGCGTTGAGATTTATCTCCGCAAAATTCCCTGCCCTGCCCACGGTCAGTAGGGGACACCGATGGGCTTGGAAAGGCCGCCGTCCGTCGGATGGGACGTTAAGCCGTGGTCCAGTGTGTGGGAGAGCCATACCCTGTGCACGTTGAAGAACAGGCTGGATGGCCTTGACGGGAGGCTACCATCTGTCTCCCAACAGCTGTTCCAGTGGGTCCCATCCCCCAACCTTCTCTGAGCCTTCGGGGTCCATGTGACCTGGCCATTTAGCCCATGGTGTGCAAAAAAGTGTCGCTCAGAGGTAAAAAAACCCAACCCGTAATATTTTTTAAAAGTAGAAATTATGTCTTGATCAAATGGTTGAATAATACTTCTTGTATTGGGTAGAAAAAACACATGCATGAAATATGCGCACAGCATAACTTCAAAACCGTTAAAAAGATACGCATAAAAAGAGACTCGAGTGTATATTATTATCTTTAAAGAGAATGTAACACTTTTAAGAGAAAAGTGGAAAATTATTTTTGGTTGGATAGGTACAAATGAAACGTAATTCTCATTTTTCAAATCCTTAGGGAATTTAATTTCACATTGTTAAAGGACGTAAAATATGCAAAATGTGAAGCTTTAAATAAATTTTGCAGGTGATCTATTTATGGTCGAATCGGTAGAGCGCCAGTCTCGTGATCTGTAATTCCCAGGTTCGAGTCCCAACTGAGTCAGCATTGAGACTTATCTCCGCAAAACACCCCGCCCTGCCCACGGTCAGTAGGGGACACCGATGGACTTGGAAAGGCCGCCGTCAGTCGGATGGTACGTTAAGCCGTGGCCCGTGTGCGGGAGAGCCATACCCTGTGTACGTTAAAGAACACGCTGGATGGCCTTGAAGGGAGGCTACCATCTGTCTCCCAACAGCTGTTCCAATGGGTCCCTCCCCCAACCTTCTCTGAGACCTCGGGGTCCTTGTGACCTGGCCATTTAGCCCATGGTGTGAAAAAAGTGCCGCTCAGAAGTAAATCAACCCAAGCCATAATGATTGAACACCATGTACTTAACATCAGTTGTCGAAAGAAGATAATCAAATCTCTAACAACTCTCCCATACAATAGGATTCACTCTTCTTCTATTGGGCACAAAATATGTGAAAGCAAGAGTCTGTTAGTGACAAAGGACTCCTTATGAAACATGGGAGCAGCATTATGCTCAAAGCATTTCTTTTGTGTTCCGTGGTCATTTGAAACGGGCAGATGCGTCAGCTCTGCAGCGGAATAGAATGTCACGGGTCACTTCTCAATGACACGCGCTCCACTCTCTGCTTCTGTTCTTCTGCTCGTGTTTGACAAGCTCTCGTTTATTCACGTTCTGACCCGACGATTTCTCTCTTCCCAGGTGCATGCCGTTGCTCTACCGAAGGCCACCGAGGTTAACGCCCATGACGTCACTCAGAATCATCCCTCAACTGTCGCCAAGCATGAGGAAAAAGGATGCCTTGTTTTTGTTGGTTTGGTTTTTCTTTAGCATAGAAACTAATTTATTTACATTGTTAAGTGTGTGTTATTAATTATATATTCAGGGTGAATAAATAGTAAATACAAGAGTGACATGTTTGGCATAGAATTCAATAAATCAATAAATGTTTTTTTTTTGAAAAAAATAAGTTTTGCCAATGTGCCTGATTCGAACCCAAGTCTTTCGAGATTCATGCTAAAGTGTTCTAATCACTAAAGCAGCACCGGTTTCCGCCATTTATAACATTAGTGGATAAATGATGGATGAAAAATAACGGAAAATTTTAATAGCTTAGGTAGGAATTGCCAACAATTACCTTAATTTGAGTTTCTGCGGTTTTAAATAATTTTCTTAGAAGAGACACTCTTACTAATAAGTTCTTCTTCTTCTAAGACGATTATGTGATTTTTAGCCAAATTGTGCGTTATATATCCCAATAAAAACCTTTACAAAAAGATTTTACAGTTATAAGTTGTTCACAGTAAATGTTAAAAATAAAGAAAACACAGTCAGTTCTAAAGTCTAAATCTGTGAGAGTTTTGAATATAAAATTCCAGAGCAGGTATCTAAATTGGTAATGGGAGTGAGATGTCAATGCTGGAATATAAAGAAAACTGTTGAAAACCCTTTTGACGTAATTTTGTTAAGAAAATAGTCCTTGTACAGTCGCTCAAAAAAGTATCCGAACACTATGGTTGATTAAAAAAATCAGAAAAAAATATCTGGCAACTATTTTTTTTAGAAATTGGTGATTGGCAACCTTCGTGTCACGTGACACGAAGGTTGCCAGATCACTAATTTCTAAAAAAAATCGTTGCCAGATATTTTTTCTGATTTTTTTTAATCAACCATAGTGTTTTGATACTTTTTTGAGCGACTGTACGATCTATATTAGGACATCTCAATAAATGATGTTCCGTTGTTTCAGGATCTCCACAAAGGGGACAGTTATCAGTTTTCAATAATGTGACAACGAGACAAAAATGCATTTAACAGAGCAGCATTAAGTTTAAGTCGTGTAATCAAAATTTCTGAGGCTCTAGAACAAAAGACATGCAATCGTAGTTTTGGAAATTTAGTCTCATGTGGATATACAGTATATACGTTGTAGATTATCGTAGATCGTGTATGAATATGCGATGTTCCAAGTAAAAATTTACCCATTACCATCTCCGTCTGAGAACAAGCCCAGTTATAATTATAACAAGTAAAAAAACCACCGTGAGTGAACCCTAAATGCTACTTCATACAGTTAAATTAAGATAGCAATATTAAGAGATATATTTAATAATGAAATTAACGGTAGATATAGGATTTTAAAAAAATATATATAAAATAAAAATTGAATCTTTTATGGTTTCAAATAATGCGAATTAAACTAAAGCTCTTTCACGGCACACTGAGGCTCTGTGAACGCACATTGAAGCTCTTTCACGGCACACTAAAGCTCTTTCACTACACACTGAAGCTCTTTCACGGCACACTGAATATCTTTCACAGTACACCGTTAGGAAGCATTATTTTATAGTACACCACCACTAATGAATATACCAACAAAATGAAATTTTGTTTTATCAGATGGCAACTGTATAAATCCCCTTTAAATGGCCCCAAAAGTGTTTTCCAGCCTCTATTAATAACTCTCTTTCTAACCTGTGAAGATCTTATTTTTATTTTTTTGAGTTGGTTAACCTCAAATTTTTTTAGGTGTTTATCTACAGGTGGTTAAGATAATGCTAAATAGAGAGTTATATTTAATGGTAAAACTGTAATTTATTACATATATGTATGTGACGTATTTATTAATTTTGTATATATCTTCATTTATTATTTACAAAACTGCCTATGTTGAAGGCTTAATTAAAGAAGAATTTTACTCTAAGACAGGGGTGGGCAAATAGCGGCCCACATTCGGCCCGCTAAGAGTTTTATGTGGCCCACCAAGACAGTCAGAAAAATCCGCCTTGAACCGAGATTTCCTTCCCGTGCGCGACCGAAGATTCGTCTCGCATTTTCCACTAGGACGGCCACGTCAATACGCATGCGCAGTGTAGATACGAAAACAATTGCCCACCCCTGCTCTAAGATATTTGAATATGATCAGGGCTTGTCTTCGATTTTAAGGCAGACTATAACAATGAAATCTTATCATTTCGACTGTTATAAAAGTCGAAACGTTTTGAAAGACCAGAACGGGTTTTTATTTCGTGCATTTTTCGAGAAATTTTTAGACTTCAGAATCGGAGGGGGAAATGATATGCTGCAATGAAATCCAGTCTCTTGCCCTCCGCTTTATATTTTTCTAGATCCGAGCCTGATCCTCTTGCAAATATTTCTCATAATTGACCAATTTATATCTGTTATAGTTTTAAACAATTATGCAAAATATTATGGTTGTTATCAATTTTAGACCATAAAAGCTGCTATTGAAAGTCAGTAATAATGATTGAGCCGTCCCGTGGCCGAGTGGTTAGTGCGCTTGGCTACTGAACTACGGGACCTGGGTTCGAGGCATGTACGTTTGTGTTGTTTTTCTGCCGAGGTCCTGCCATCCTCACAGACCTTCTACTCTGGCATATAAACTGACAGGCTCCTGTCAGACGTCTGTGGCAAGCAGCTGCTTGAGGGGATGTTTATTATTTATTTAATAATGATTGCATATTACGAATTTTTTTGGGTTTACCTTGAGCATTCTATCGTCATCTGCGGGTGGGTTGTTTAGATCAGAGGTTCCAAAACTTTTTTGTCCTACCGCCCCCTTTTCAGAAAAAAAATTACTCATCGCTCCCCTGGAAATCTGCCTTCTTTAAGCGAACAAACAGAAAGATGCAGTGACAAATTTGCGTTCTTTCATGTATCTATATTTCTACCTACGTCCATACAACATAGTAAAGAAAGATGTTGTTGTAAATAAGACACCTTGAAGCTTGAAATTAAAGAATTATTTATTAAAATCAACCATAGTATAAAATGGAAAATAAAGTAATCACTACGACTTTAACTCTATGTTACACAACAGATGAAACTTGTACGAACGGTTTTTCAAAATTTTCTTATCTTCCCTTCTTTCTTTATGCTTCCACCGCCCCCCAATTGCACCCGAGCCTACTACCGACCCCCTGGATCGTTCCAGCGCCCCCCAGGGGGTGGTATCGCCCACTTTGGGAAACATTGGTTTAGATGGTAATAAACCACGCTCGTAATTGACAGTTGATAGGTTCGAATCCCACCTGTGCTAATATTGAGATTTAATTTCGTTGATCCTCATCATCACCATCATGATCTCGTTGAGCTTGTAAAAGTCATCCGTTCGTCAGGTGGGACGTCAGGCCATGGCGTCCTGTGCACGTTTAAGAACACGCTGGATGGCCTTGACAAAAGTCTACCGTCTGTCTCATAAAACCTGTTCAGTGGGCCCCATTCCCCCAACATTCTCTGGGTTTTTGAGGTCCTTGTGACCTGGCCATTTAACCCATTGTGTGCAAAAAAATGCCGCTCACAGATAAACCAACCCAGCCACGAATTCCACCGTGCCAGCATTGAGATTTAAGTAAGAAGGCTGGAACCGCTGGGCTTGGAAAGGCCATCTGTTCATCGGATGGGAAGTCAAGCCGTGGCCTCATGTGCGTGAGAGTTATACTGTGTGCAGGTTAAAAAATACCCCGGATGGCATTGACGGTTGTAGGGGCGGGGGTGGCTCAGTCGGTAGCGCGCCAGGCTCGTAATCTTGTAGTTCCCAGGTTCGAGTCCCAGCTGGGTCAGCGTTGAGATTTATCTCCGCAAAAATTCCCCGCCTTGCCCACGGTCAGTAGGGAACACCGATGGGCTTGGATAAGACCGCCGTCTGTCGGATGGTGTTGAAAAATGTTTCTGTTTTTTTCATTGATTTACGCATATCCTTAGTTTGTAAGATTTCCTTTAATGAATATGGTGAGGAAAAAAAAAGATCAAGCTAGTGTAAAAATATTAATTGCGTTGAGTTTCGATTTTTTTTTTTGCAATCTATAAAAAAACATTCCGCATATAATCGAAGCATCTAATATTTTTAAAGACCGCTAGAACGAAGAAGAAAAAAAAACAAATATTGCACAATTTGGTGAGAATAAATTAAAAAAAATAAAAATAAATATCCCCTTAAGCAGCTGCTTGCCACAGAGGTTTGAGAGCAGCCTGTCAATTTAATACGCCGTAGTAAAAAGACCTGTGAGGATGACGGGACCTCAGCAGAAAGAAAACACAAATATCCTTGCCTTACCCGGGGTGCTCAGTTGGTAGCGCGCCAGGTTCATAATGTGTAGTTCCCAGGTTCGAGTCCCAACTGGGTCAGCGTTGAGATTTATCTCCGCAAAATTCCCCGCCCTGCCCACGGTCAGTAGGGAACACCAATGAGCTTGGAAAGACACCAATGAGCATCGAAAATAAGTCAGTTTAAATGATAAGTCAGTTTTAAAAGAAAAAAATATGTCGAGTTGTTGATTAATGAACACAGTTGGGAAAACAGCAATCACGCACACGTATCATAAATAAACTAAGGATATGCGTAAATCAATGAAAAAAACAGAAACATTTTTCAACATAGATATAATATAAAAAAAATTCTTTCGCATATTGCCTTTTCGCAATATCCGTCGGATGGGACGTTAAGCCGTGGTCTCGTATGCGGGAGAACCATATCCTGAGCACGTTAAAGAACACGCTGGATGGCCTTGACGGGATGCTACCATCTGTCTCCCAACAGCTGTTCCAGTGGGTCCCCTCCTCCAACCTTCTCTGAGCCTTCGGGGTCCTTGTGATCTGGCCATTTAGCTCATGGTGTGCAAAAAAGGGCCGCTCAGAGGTAAAACAACCCAACTTACCCGGGGCTCGAGCCCAGGTCCCTTAGATCAGTAGCCAAGCAAGCTAACCACTCGGCCACGGGACTAAAATTATGTTACTATTCCTGACCATCATCCGTCGAATGGGACATTTAAGCAGAGCTACGAAAAAAAAAACCCTCAAGCAGCTGCTGGCCACAGAGGTTTGACAGGAGCCTGTAGTTTATATGCCATAGTAGAAGGTCTGTGAGGATGGCAGGACCTCGGCAGAAAAATAACATTATCATCCATGCCTTACCCGGGCTCGAACCAAGGTCCCTTGGAGAGAAATCTTTAAAAGAAAACATTAGATGGCCTTGACGGGAGGCTATCGTCTGTCTCCTAACAGCTGTACAATCAGGGCCGAACTTCATTTATATATATTTATTAATATGCGAAAGAATTTTTTTATATCTATGTTAAAAAATGTTTCTGTTTTTTTAATTGATTTACGCATATCCTTAGTTTATTTATGATACGTGTGCGTGATTGCTGTTTTCCCAACTGTGTTCATTAATCAACAACTCGACATATTTTTTTCTTGAAACACTGATATCCCCACCCCCGAAAGCATTTTTGGTCCCCCACCCTGAAAAAAAATTCTGCCGACGTCCACAGTTTTCAGTATTCATTTATATTATTAAAAGATTAAAGACTTCCTGACTCTTTGAGATTCGCAAACTAATCTTTATGTTACTTTTCTTGGCCACCGTCCGTCGGATGGGACATTTAAGCACAGCTGCGAGAGAGAACTTAAAACAAAACACTGGATGGCCTTGACGGGAGGCTATTGTCTCTCTTCTAACAGTTGTTCATTGACCTGGCCGTTTAGCCCATTGTGTCCAAAAAAATTACCGCTCAGAAATATTACAAGCCATCTGACTTAAAGTTACTACTTCTTTAAACTGAAAAAGGCCATGCTATCTAGTGGCGCCATCTCGATTTGCTATTCTCAACCATAAGCCACGTGTGATGCCATTAAAATTTTTTTGATGATAGTCGTTTCTAAGTTAGGCAGGGACCCCACATCCTGAAGCGGCCCCCCAGGCCAGGATCTTTGGCGGGCCCCCCCTACCTACCGCTAAGATCAAGGGTAACGTGCTGTTCTACAGGATTTAGGATAAAATAAGTCAGTTTAAATGATGACTCAAAAGTAATATTTATATTTGTTGGAAAAACTATATGGATTTACATAATGAAAATTTACAATAATATCAAAAATTATCTCAAAGTATATTTTCTAACTTTGGTCGTCGCAAATTTTCCAAAAACTTCAGTAACATCAACTTGCTTAGCTAAACCATTTTAGATGCACAAAATTGCTAGATGATTAAGTCGATCTTGACTAGTTGTGCTTCTTTGCCATGTTTTCAATTCCCCGCCCTTCCCACGGTCAGTAGGGGACACCGATGGGTTTGGAAAGGCCGTCGTCCGTCGGATGGGACGTTAAGCCGTGGCCCCGTGTGCGGGAGAGCCATACCCTGTGCACGTTAAAGAACACGCTGGATGGCCTTGACGGGAGGCTACCATCTGTCTCCTAACAGCTGTTCCAGTGGGTCCCCTCCCCCAACATTCTCTGAGCCTTTGGGGTCCCTGTGACCTGGCCATTTAGCCCATAGTGTGCAAAAAAGTGCCGCTCAGAGGTAAAACAACACAACACAACCATGTTTTCAATGAATTTGCCAGTCTGCTGAAAGATATTTCAGCAGAAGAAACTAACTGGTACTGTACAAAACAGTTTAATGGCGAGGCAGATATTGGCAAATATGCCTTGCGAAACAAAAAGTCGGTATGATGAGAGTGTAATGTGCCTAATAAAATAATTAATTTTAGTTGGATGGACAAAACAAAAGTCAATATTTTATAAAGTAGCTTTTTGTCTTCTGTCCGTCCCGTGGCCGAGTGGTTAGCGCGCTTGGCTACTGATCTACGGGACCTGAGTTCGAGCCCCGGGTTAAGGCATGGATGTTCGTGTTGTTTTCTGCTGAGGTCCTACCATCCTCTCAGATCTTCTACTGTGGCATATAAACTGACAAGCTCCTGTCAGACCTCTATAAACTGACAGGCTCCTGTCAGACCTCTGTGGCAAGCAGCTGCTTGAGGGGGTAGTTATTTTTATTTTTTTTTTCATCTCACTTAGCTGGCAGACCCGCCACGCTGGGGCCCCCCTAATCCAGGTCCCCCAGGCTAGAGCCCTGTCAGCTTGTGGGGCCATGAAGTTAGGGTAACCAGAGAGACCATGTTTCCCCCCCCTTCCAAAAAATCGTAATGGAGGCTCATAATAATATATACATACAATAATGAGGCAAAAATATTGTTACGACAAATGAATGTACTGCAGTGAGTTTGTGATGGTCGTGTCATGAACGCTCGTGTATGCTTCTGCGTGGGAGTTATGTAGCCAACGAATTGGAACATAGAACCGATATGAAATTTAAGAAAGATGGAAGTGTGTTGTTCAAGTTGTGAGATCCAAGAGGAGACTTCCCCGCCCTGCCCACGGTCAGTAGGGGACACCGATGGGCTTGGAAAGGCCGCCGTCCGTCGGATGGGACGTTAAGCCGTGGCCCCGTGTGTGGGAGAGCCATACCCTGTGCACGTTAAAGAACACGCTGGATGGCCTTGACGGGAGGCTACCATCTGTCTCCCAACAGCTGTTCCAGTGGGTCCCCTCCCCCAACCTTCTCTGAGCCTTCGGGGTCCATGTGACCTGGCCATTTAGTCCATGATGTGCAAAAAAGTGCCGCTCAGAGGTAAAACAACCCAACCTAACCCAAGAGGAGACATAATTAGAAGTGCATGATAGTTTAACGAATAAATGTTTTTATTTAGTGTGTGCGCCAGAGGTTGACTACTTTATTGGTACGGATTATATTGGTAAACTAGTGTATAAAAAGAAAAATGCATGGTGATCGTCTTGTGCTTGGTGATCAACGTATGAAAAGAATTAGTTCTGAAAAACCAGTATACTTAGTCGCAATTTTATGTATAGTTATTTAGTTATTTAATAATTCTTCTGAAAGTTTATCTTTGTATTATAGTTTCGTGCCGGTTGACTTAGTTTGCTTACAAATGATTTTATCCATACTTCTGTAATAAATTGCATTGTATTATAATTTTTCTTCACATATTTTTACTTGAATTCACTCTCAGTGCTCATTCATTCTTTTTAATTTACAACAATATATTCAGGTACAGGCCTGGATGAAAAATAAAAATCAATCGAGGCGGGGGGGGGGGAATCGCAAGAAACACAATCGATTCAGTGTAACATTTTCCCCTCCGTTTTACAAGTCTTTAAAAAATTTCTTGGAAAATACAGTCGCTCAAAAAAATATCCGAACACTATGGTTGATTACAGAATTCAGAAAAAATATCTGGCAATGAGTTTTTTAGAAATTAATGATCTCGCAACCTTCGTGTACGTACATTCTACGTAATTTATTACCCTTACTACCATTCTGAAAGGGGGGGGGGCATGGTCCCCTTGCCTCTCTTCCCCGTAGTTCTCGCCCTGTTCAGATATATATTGCACATAGTCTAGAATAATATAAAGATCTCTGGAATAGATGGGAACCAGGGCCGGATCTTGTGGTGGGTAGGCTTCTAAGGGACACTTTTTTGTACACAATGGGCTAAATGATTAGGTCACAAGGACCCCAAGAGCTCAGAGAAGGTTGAGGGAGCTGTTGGGAGACAGATGGTAGCCTCCAGTTAAATCTATCCGACGTGTTCTTTAGAATGCACGGGGTATAGCTCTCCCGCACAAGGAACCACGGCTTAACGTCCCATCCGACGGGCGGCGTCCTTTCCAAGACCATCGGTATGCCCTACTGACCGATGGCATGATGGAGAATTTTGCAGAATAAATCTCAACACGCAAAAGTGTCTTTTCATAATAATAAATAAATGCTTCCGCCAACAAAAGGAAAAGGAAAAATCCAAGCTTTACATTTCTAAGAAAAAAAAATTTTTTTGGTACTTTTGATATTTTTTTAACATAAATTAATTTTTGATCAATGTTTTCAGATGGGAAGCAACTGCCCTCTTCCCCCACCCTCCTTTCGGCGCCCATGCAAACGGTTAACGGTTTTTGGACATAAAACACAATCGTTTTGGGAGGTGGAAAAAAAGGCAGAAGAAATGTGCAGAATTTAATGTTAATTTACTGCTTTAAAAAGCCCTGGTTTAATATTCATTTCCCACGAGTGAATTTTTCATTTATGTTTTTTTCTCGTAGTATATTTCTCTTTTAATTTTGTTTTAATTTCACTACACATTTCGTGACTAGACTTGACTATAGTTGTAAACATTAACCATCAATTTCAAGACTGTTTTTCTAAACGTGTAATAAATTACCAGTGATAAATAGTAAAAAATTCAGGTCAAGGTGTATCGTGTAAAATTATTAGTTTATCTTTGTGAAATTATATATAAATTATGTGAAAGTACATTATGAGTTCTAATTCATCTCTATCCTCTACGTTGAATGAAATAGAGAACGTGATCATTAGATCGCTACATCACTGAAATGTATTGAAAGGGCGAAGGGACATAGTGCAAGTTTTTGTGAATATGAGTGTATAGCAATACTTAGTATATGTAGAAGATCTTTGTTAGTTCTCTTTATTTTGAAATGTATGTATAATTTCGAATTTACTTTCTTATAATTCTGTGTATTTTGGTATGTCACTATTTATTTTAATCGAATGAAACATAAATGACGTTAGAAACAGTGGCAATTGTGGGCTTTAAGAAATTTCGTTACTTGGAAATTACTAAACCACTGTTAGCAATAATTTAATATAACAATAATTAGAAACTTTGTAATGATTTTAAATAAAGCTGAAAGTGTTTACAAAGCTGTTTGTCGTGTATTCATTGCAGCCTATTCAAATCTTCCTATATTATTCAGTTTTAGACAATGCATTAGTGAAAGACGTAATTTTTTAAATATATATATATTTTAATATTCAACTGGTAGTTTTTAATTGTTAAAAACCGGATAACTTAATTTTAAAACATTTAAAATTTGATTAAAAAATTATTAAATAATTATAAAATTAAAATTTTCTAATATATTCGTAATGAATAAATTATTTTATTTTATGCGGTATAAAAATAAAATAATACATTCGTAAGGAATAAATTATTTTATTTTATGTAGTTTAAAAATAAAGTTATAGGTAAAATTAGGCAAATTAAATCGCTAACTTTAATTTGCCTTACTTTTCCCCTCCTTTTGCTCAACGACTGTCCAGGCCTGAAGAATAAATGTGACCTTGGCCTGTCACACCAGTTCTTAAAGACGGAGAGAAAAGTAATTTAACACTATGATCCCGTATAATTCATACCAAATGAAAATTTTGACACTAAATGAAAGTTATAAAGTGTTTTGTAACACGTATTATAATTTTATGTGTGTTTTAAAACAGAAAACGCATGGGCGACATCAGAATACAGAAATGATTCCATATGTATTTGTAAATTGACTGTAATTAATCCAGAATGCATAAATTACATGTACATAGTCTCATGATTAAAGTATAGACCTGCGCAGATGCGGATATCAGCGTTTTATCAGCAGATATTCCCACTTAAAAGCTCTCGGCGGATAAAAGATTAAGATTAATGTGAATAGTGGATGAAACCGCAGGTAAAAAATTTATGTTAATGCGGATAGTGGATAAAACCTCGGGTAAAAAAAATCATAATAATGTGGATAGTGGATAAAGTAATGGGCAAAAATTTATGTTAATGCGGATAGTGGATAAAACCGCAGATAAAAAATTATATTAATGTAGATAGTGGATAAAGCAATGGACAAAAAATTTATGTTAATACGGATAGTGGATAAAACCTCGGGTAAAAAAAATCATAATAATGTGGATAGTGGATAAAGTAATGGGCAAAAATTTATGTTAATGCGGTTAGTGGATAAAACCGCAGATAAAAAATTATATTAATGTAGATAGTGGATAAAGCAATGGGCAAAAAATTTATGTTAATACGGATAGTGGATAAAACCTCGGGTAAAAAAAATCATAATAATGTGGATAGTGGATAAAGTAATGGGCAAAAATTTATGTTAATGCGGTTAGTGGATAAAACCGCAGATAAAAAATTATATTAATGTAGATAGTGGATAAAGCAATGGGCAAAAAATTTATGTTAATACGGATAGTGGATAAAACCTCGGGTAAAAAAAATCATAATAATGTGGATAGTGGATAAAGTAATGGGCAAAAATTTATGTTAATGCGGTTAGTGGATAAAACCGCAGATAAAAAATTATATTAATGTAGATAGTGGATAAAGCAATGGGCAAAAAATTTATGTTAATACGGATAGTGGATAAAACCTCGGGTAAAAAAAATCATAATAATGTGGATAGTGGATAAAGTAATGGGCAAAAATTTATGTTAATGCGGTTAGTGGATAAAACCGCAGATAAAAAATTATATTAATGTAGATAGTGGATAAAGCAATGGGCAAAAAATTTATGTTAATACGGATAGTGGATAAAACCTCGGGTAAAAAAAATCATAATAATGTGGATAGTGGATAAAGTAATGGGCAAAAATTTATGTTAATGCGGTTAGTGGATAAAACCGCAGATAAAAAATTATATTAATGTAGATAGTGGATAAAGCAATGGGCAAAAAATTTATGTTAATACGGATAGTGGATAAAACCTCGGGTAAAAAAATCGTAATAATGTGGATAGTGGATAAAGTAATGGGCAAAAATTTATGTTAATGCGGTTAGTGGATAAAACCGCAGATAAAAAATTATATTAATGTAGATAGTGGATAAAGCAATGGGCAAAAAATTTATGTTAATACGGATAGTGGATAAAACCTCGGGTGATAAAAATCATAATAATGTGGATAGTGGATAAAACAATGGGCAAAAATTTATGTTAATGCGGATAGCGGATAAAACCGCAGATAAAAAATTATATTAATGTAGATAGTGGATAAAGCAATGGGCAAAAAATTTATGTTAATACGGATAGTGGATAAAACCTCGGGTGATAAAAATCATAATAATGTGGATAGTGGATAAAACAATGGGCAAAAATTTATGTTAATGCGGATAGCGGATAAAACCGCAGATAAAAAATTATATTAATGTAGATAGTGGATAAAGCAATGGGCAAAAAATTTATGTTAATACGGATAGTGGATAAAACCTCGGGTGAAAAAAATTATAATAATGTGGATAGTGGATAAAGCAATGGGCAAAAATTTATGTTAATAAATTTATGTTAATAATGCGGATAGTGGATAAAACCGCAGCTAAAAAATTATATTAATGCGGATAATGGATAAAACAGTGGGTAAAAATTTTATATTAATGCGGATAGTGGATAAAATACGGGGTAAAATTTTATGTTAATGCGGATAGCGGATAAAATCGCGGGTAAAAATTATGTTTATGCGAATAGTGGAATTATGTTTATGCCAAAGTTTGTCAATTTAGAAATAATAACAACGGGTTTATTCACTTAATAGAGAGATTCTACCCCATAGATGGCCGCAGACTGTCAGAAGAAACAGTCAGCTAACAAAACAAAATCATCACTTCTATGAACCTAAAGAGAAATTTTTAAAACTAATCTAAAATTATCAGTGTTTTAATTTAAGGCAAGCAAAACAAAGATTGCCTCTAATCCTTTTCCACTGGTTAGATCACGTGGAAGATTCCTGCTTTTTAAATCACTTAGTCAGGGAAAATTGCAGCTTAGAAATAGTTCTTTATTTTCATTGCACTCAGTATGATGAAAATCCAGTTGAAAAAATTTCAATGAGGCAAACAATCTCCACTATGGACGTGGAACGGATTGCTACGGCCATTCTGCCAGAGTGGGAAAAAGATGGGATACTGAAGTCGACCTTCTTTCTCTCTGGAGGGACGGGGGTGGCTCAGTCGGTAGCGCGCCAGGCTCGTAATCTGTAGTTCCCAGGTTCGAGTCCCAGCTGGGTCAGCGTTGAGATTTATCTTCGCAAAATTCCCCGCCCTGCCCACGGTCAGTAGGGGACACCGATGGGCTTGGAAATGCCGCCGTCCGTCGGATGGGACGTTAAGCCGTGGCCCCGTGTGCGGGAGAGACATACCCTGTGCACGTTAAAGAACACGCTGGATGGCCTTGACGGGAGACTACCATCTGTCTCCCAACAGCTGTTCCAATGGGTCCCCTCCCCCAACCTTCTCTGAGCCTTCGGGGTCCATGTGACCTGGCCATTTAGCCCATGGTGTGCAAAAAAGTGCCGCTCAGAGGTAAAACAACCCAACCCTTTCTCTCTGGAGTTAATTAGCACAATATGGTTTAATGAAGAACTGCGTTAACTCACTGGTTGGGGTGCTATCTTCTGTTGCTGCGAACTTTTATTACAACAAGGGGGTTGTTTGTTGGTAACAAGTAATACGTCTGGGGAGCTAAAAGCCAAGTTACAGGCAGACCATAAATTTGGATATAATGTCTTTTTTGAAAGTCCAAATCTGGTTTGGAAAGTTTCTTGCTGCTGAGCCAAAACATGCAATTTAGCCACCTAAGGTCTCTCTACTTATGATAAGGGACTTAGAAAATCTAAAAAAACTTTAGAAAACGTTCTTGTTTCATGTTGAGGGAGATTATCGGATTTCCGCTGTTGACTGCACTACGTGGACTCCCCGATGGATAAACGCTATCTAACTGTTTCACTCACTACTTCTCACAACTGATGATGGTGTTGCTCTGATATCTGTACTTGGGATTGTGGGTATTCTTTCTGACTACGACGTCACCCGCTATTTAGTTACCCCCATTTTAATTACTTCTGAAAAACCGGCTCAAAAATTTAGGGAGAGGATTCATACTGCTTGGTGCTATTTTCGAGGTTCTCTCAAGATTGCATCTGACCCTCGTAAATACGGTCTCTTTCATTATGTTGTCATCTCACTTTGACCAGTAGTATAACCAGGGATGTGGCGTGGGGCAGTCACCCCCGGTGTCACAATCCAGATGTTAGCAATATAGCCTTTAAGAAGTAAAACTTCACAATTTTTTTTCATTTTGTCCATTTTGGAGGATTTTGAGATTTTTTCCCCTTTTCCTGCATCAATTCAGTGGGTGGCAAAACTGACACACTTCAGTGCAGTGGACTATGGGAGCAACAGTAACAGCCACGGCAGCAAATTACATTGTTACACCACTGGTTTTATCCATTGTTTTATTCTCCCAATTTATCTCCTGAGGATTCAATCCCAGAGATGTTCCTTTATGCACTATCCTGTATAGGTGTTTATTTCTCGTGACTTTACTGTTCCCTTTTGATATCCCACGTTTTTCCACCATTGATGGGGGCGGGGGTGGCTCAGTCGGTAGCGCGCCAGGCTCGTAATCTGTAGTTCCCAGGTTCGAGTCCCAGCTGGGTCAACGTTGAGATTTATCTCCGCAAAAATTCCATGCCCTGCCCACGGTCAGTAGGGGACACCGATGGGCTTGGAAAGGCCGCCGTCAGTCGGATGGGACGTTAAGCCGTGGCCCCGTGTGTAGGAGAGCCATACCCTGTGCACGTTAAAGAACACGCTGGACGGCCTTGACGGGAGGCTACCATCTGTCTCTCAACAGCTGTTCCAGTGGGTTCCCTCCCCCAACCTTCTCTGAGCCTTCGGGGCCCATGTGACCTGGCCATTTAGCCCATTGTGTGCAACAAAAGTGCCGCTCAGAGATAAAACAACCCAAACCACCATTGATGCTTGGACTACGTGATCCTACCAACATTCAAAATGGCGGTGGGAGGTAGCAATGAAAAATGTCAGTGATCATGGCTGCTGGGGATAGGTATCCTTCACTCCAGTTGGACGAAAATCTTAATCAGAAGATTTAGGGAGAAGGTAACCATGTTTCCCCTCTCCCTTGGGAATGCTTGTAACCGGAACAGAAACAAAAAAACCCGTTAAACATTCATAAATTGCATGCATTTTTAGACATTTTTAAAGGCCACTAAAATGGAGGGAAACATTTTATACCAGCTCGTTGTTCTGTCTCATCTAACCTCCCTCGTCCCCTCCTACCCCCTTATTTTTTTCCTAGATCCTGGCCTGATGAAACTTTTGCATATTTCATGTATTTTACAAGAAATTTTTAAAGATCCCAAAATGGATGGGAAAATGTTATACTGCAATAGAAATTCAATCTCTTGCCTTCTCCTTTTAATTTTTTTTCTAGATGTAGGTTTTGTGTCATGGCCATTTCGGTGGTTAATCTTCCTCAAGGGACATCTTAAAAACCCTGTCTACGATATCCTAGTTCAAGAGGAAACCGAACTTATGCCTTGCCTTCAATTTGCTTGCGACAATGTTCGTCAAAACCCCGGAAATTTTTAACATATTTACCCTTCGAATGTGCATCGTTGTACAGTCGCTCAAAAAAGTATCCGAACGCTATGGTTGATTACAGAATTCAGAAAAAATATCTGGCAACGATTTTTTTAGAAATTAGTGATCTGGCAACCTTCGTTACAGTCGCTCAAATAAATATCCGAACACTATGGTTGATTACAGAATTCAGAAAAAATATCCGGCAACGATTTTCAACGAAGGTTGCCAGATCACTAATTTCTAAAAAAAAACGTTGCCAGATATTTTTTCTGAATTCTGTAATCAACCATAGTGTTCGGATACTTTTTTGAGCGACTGTAGGTGGTCATATTATTTTGATACTAGATCGTGTGGGCTCACTCACGGAAATATTGAGCGTGTGCAGTTACCGTTCACAGCAAACTGGAGCGTGTGCAGTTACTGCACACGCTCCAGTTTGCTGTGAACGGTAACTGGATCGTGTACAGTTGCTGTACACGCTCCAGATATTTTTCCTGAATTCTGTAATCACGTGACACGAAGGTTGCCAGATCACTAATTTCTAAAAAAATCGTTGCCAGATATTTTTTCTGAATTCTGTAATCAACCGTAGTGTTCGGATACTTTTTTGAGCCACTGTATTCTGTACATTAGTTAGACGGAGGATATGTTGATTAAACTGTTGTAAGAAACTTAGAAATTCTGCAAAAACTTTTTAAAAAAATATAAACATACTTAAAAATAGCATTTGCCACAATTTTTCTATAATGCATTTTACTGCGAAAGTTGTCGATCGAGAGTTATGAAACACACTGTGTATAAAAAGAGCAGGAACGAGTCAAGAAAAATGTTTTTAATGAAGTTACTTTAATTCCCACTTGCGCAGAAAACTTTCTGGATATATTCTCCTGAGGTATATGGTTATTCTAAAAACGTGTTGTACTTAATTATTAAATGAATTTACCTAATCTTTCTGCTGGTTGCTTTTGAAACGAACAATAGTAACAGCAAGAACAATAACAATAATAATTGTAGGGAAAAATATAAATATTATTACGCAATCTTTAAACATTTATTTAAAAATTTCAAAAAAATAATGAGTTAGCAGCAACATATAAATTCTGAAAATCCAATTTCCCTTTTAGCGTATTTATGTATTTTGCGTGGTCTAATTAAAATCAGCGCATTTACTCAAGAATTCAAAAGTTTAGGTTCTCTGTTGGCAATCTCTGTGAGGTGTGAATATAGAAAGCGGCAGTCAGTAGTTTCTTTTAACCGCCAATGAGAGACAGAAAAAATATAAATATGTATATTATAGCCATATGGTCCATCTGCTTCCGCTATTTTTTTTTATATCTGCTTTCCGCTATTCCCTAATAAATATGATATTTCACTTCTTCCTAGGACTAAATTGTTATCTAAATGGAATCCATTTGCTGCTACTGGAAAAACATATACAACAACAACCGGAAACGTCAGCAAGAGTAGGTGGGCGAGATTTTATTTTCGAAAGGGGTCTGAGAATAAGACTTGAACAGGCTCTCCCAATTACTAAAATATTCCCCCGGACAGGAAATACTAAAACGATATCCTATGTGGAATAAAGTTTTATAGTTGTTTTTAAATCTATTTTTTAATGTCAGACATATACTATGGAGCTAAAATAAAATTATACTCGTACAACCACAACTGTTTTGGATTTCAAAGCAGGTAGATGTTTAAAATTTCGTAGAAGACAATTGGAGTTTTATGGTGGCGGAGCGTACACAGGTGGTGGAGGCTTCTGTGTCGAGGGGGGCGGGGGTGGCTCAGTCGGTAGCGCGCCAGGTTCGTAATCTGTAGTTCCCAGGTTCGAGTCCCAGCTGGGTCAGCGTTGAGATTTATCTCCGCAAAATTCCCCGCCCTGCCCACGGTCAGTAGGAGACACCGATGGGCTTGGAAAGTCCGCCGTCCGTCGGATGGGACGTTAAGCCGTTACCCCGTCTGCGGGAGAGACATATCCTGTGCACGTTAAAGAACACGCTGGATGGCCTTGACGGGAGGCTACCATCTGTCTCCCAACAGCTGTTCCAGTGGGTCCCCTCCCCCAACCTTCTCTGAGCCTTCGGGGTCCATGTGACCTGGCCATTTAGCCCATGGTGTGCAAAAAGTGCCGCTCAGAGGTAAAACAACCCAACCCAACTCTGTATCGAGGTGGCCTTGGCCAAAGCCACTTTGATACCCAGGCCTGAACAGACTTTAACAAGAGGAGGGAAAAAAGGAGGGAAATTAATTATACATAAACATGTAATTGATTTAAAATTTTTATAAAGGCATTTACTTTAAAACCAGTTAAAATAAAATTATTTATTCATTAAATTTTATTGAAATATTTGAAAATATTATAAAATTAATCACCAGATTTTTAAAAACTGAGATATAATTTATATTGCTATTTTTTTTTTTGGATTATTAGGTTTTCTGTTCCTGCAGTGTCCAGGGTTTCTCTATCGAGGTAGCCTTGGTGTCCTAGACACCCATTAGGCAAAGGGAAGGGTTGGGTTGTTTTACCTCTGAGCGGCACTTTTTTGCACACCATGGGCTAAATGGCCAGGTCACATGGACCCCGAAGGCTCAGAGAAGGTTGGGGGAGGGGACCCACTGGAACAACTGTTGGGAGACAGATGGTAGCCTCCCGTCAAGGCCATCCAGCGTGTTCTTTAACGTGCACAGGGTATGTCTCTCCCGCAGACGGGGCCACGGCTTAACGTCCCATCCGACGGACGGCGGCCTTTCCAAGCCCATCGGTGTCCCCTACTGACCGTGGACAGGGCAGGGAATTTTGCGGAGAGCAAAGGGAAGGAAGAAAGAAGCGAAGTTAATTATTCAAAAATATATAGCGATTTAATTTATTTCAACTTTAATTTAAAGCTATTTATTTTAAAACCATGTAAAGCAAAATAAAATATTTGAGAATATTTTAAATTTGAAAACGCAGTTTTAAAAATAAATACCGGTTGCATTTTCAGAAATAAAAAAAATAATAAAACCTGCTATAATTTTATAAGAAATATCTCACTTTGAAATTATCAGGCTGCAAGGTGCCTCAGATGTTATGACTACTGAGTTGATAGCAATTGAAATGGCTCTAAAGTGTTGTTTTAAACAACCAAAATCTAATTTTGTTGTACTTACAGATAGTAGCTCATCTTTGTTTTTTCTCAAGGAAGATCCATGTCATTCCAAGAATAATAGGCTTTTCCTAAACGTCCTTGAGACTATCGATGAAATAATTGATAAAGGATCCACATTACTTTGCAATGGATCCCTGGACATGCAGTTGTCCAGGGAAACGAAATTGCTGATTTCTTAGCAAAGTCGGCCCTTAACAATGAAAAATACCTTCAGTTGCAAATTGGTTATTTATGTGTTTCTAAATTAAATGAAGAAAAGCTAAAGGAGAACTTTATACATCACTTCCAAGTCATCGCTGAAAGAAAGGTCAATCATCGACAATTAGCAGAGAACAAGATCCTTCCACTAAATGATCTGCACCTTTCAAGAAGAAATTTTGTGTGCATCACCAGACTCAGAACAGGTGCATCACTCTTGAATGACTCACTTTTCAAGATGAGAAAAGTTCTTTCCCCCAATTGCCAGACGTGCAACGTAAAGGAAACGGTGATTCATGTTTTGCTGAATTGTACTGCTCACTCGATCCAGAGGAACAACCTAATAGCAAGATTAGAAACAGAAAACATCTTTGAACTAAGTCTGCACAGTTTGCTTGGACAAGAAGATGTGACTAAGCGCAAAGTTTGCTACAATGAAACAATCAAATTTTTAAATGATGCGAATCTTTTCCATAGGATTTAAGAATTTTTTTTATCGAGGTTTTGTAACATAAATGTCATCAGCTTCTTGGCGTTATCCAACCTTGCCATCTGGAGGAGAGGGTCGAAACACCCGAACATATCCAGAGGAAACATTTATTTTGATTGATGATGATGATCAATGTGATGCGAATCTTTTCCATAGGATTTAAGAATTTTTTATCGAGGTTTTGTAACATAAATGTCATCAGCTTCTTGGCATTATCCAACCTTGCCATCTGGAGGAGAGGGTCGAAACACTCGAACATATACAGAGGAAACATTTATTTTTGTTTGATGATGATGATCAATGTGATGCGAATCTTTTCCATAGGATTTAAGAATTTTTTATCGAGGTTTTGTAACATAAATGTCGTCAGCTTCTTGGCATTATCCAACCTTGCCATCTGGAGGAGAGGGTCGAAACACTCGAACATATCCAGAGGAAACATTTATTTTGTTTGATGATGATGATGATTTAAATATATATCAAAATTAGTTATGTTATTGTAATGCAGCGTTCCACAACCAGTGCGTACCTTGTGAAAGGAATAATACATTACTCCTTTCACAAGGTATGCGACTGCAGTGCCCTCAGGAATTTCCGACATTTTTCAAAGAATTCGGAAGCTAGGAACTCTAACCGAACAGGGCTAGAATTAAGTGAGACCACTCCACTAAATTTTGTACCCATCACTCAAGTAGCTGAGGAACCACAAAGAAACCGAGAATTTCCTCTTGATCCCGTCACTCTGACCTCTATTTGGCCTTGAACATAACATCGGATCTGAAAATTTCTCTATTTCTTAGTGCTATTGCTAGAAATAGCCCTACTAACCAATATTTAGCTCTCCAACACCGGTATATCGAAAACTGATCTTTGATCTCGTAGAACCATCGCATCCAAAATGTGACACCATTTCTGAGCTCTACGTCCCAAAATATCCCCACGTTCCAATTTTAAGCTTTCTAGCACCAAAAGATCTAAATTTGACCTTTGACCTCGAAGGACCATCTGGATTCAAAATTTTGTAACTTTTCGGGATCTACAACACGAAACATCCCCAAAGCACCAAATTTCACTGATGTAGCACAAGGGAACATTTCCAGATCATTTAACCTCTATGTGACCTTTATTTGACCTTAAAGAACACTTCGGTGGTCAAATTTCGGATTGATTTCGTGATCTACGACCCGGATTACCCCTCGGTGCAAATTTTCGGAGTTCTACCATTTCTGCATGATAGTTAGAACTCCCCTATCAGTCAGCAGTCAAGTCAATCTCTCACAATCGTCGATATATATTAGATAAGATGTTTTTTAATTATTTTTTTTGTCACAATTACAAGAAATATTGGACATTTAAATTATTTCGAGCCAGAAGTCGTCTATGCCATTTTAAACTGGACAAAGCCCAAGCATGAACTAATCTCTGACTGTAAACTTAAATTTCTCCTTTCAGAATGTATCTCCGCAAAACTCCCCGCCCTGCTCACGGTCAGTAGGGGACACCGATGGGCTTGGAAAGGCCGCCGTCCGTCGGATGGGACGTTAAGCCGTGGCCCCGTGTGCGGAAGAGCCATACCCTGTGCACCTTAAAGAACACGCTGGATGACCTTGACGGGAGGCTACCATCTGTCTCCCAACAGCTGTTCCAGTGAGTCCCCTCCCCCAACCTTCTCTGAGCCTTCGGGGTCCATGTGACCTGGCCATTTAGCCCATGGTGTGCAAAAAAGTGCCGCTCAGAGGTAAAACAACCCAACCCAACCGTTTCATGACCTTCACACACGCCATTGTTTACCTGCAGTTGCTTCGATTTGTATAAAGACGTGCTGGTCATAATATTTGGCCCTTCGGTGCATATCATTCTCAGGCGTATTCCGAATGGATGTCAATGGTGGCAGAGGTTTTTGGCTCCCTTAAATCCCACTGCCCTAATCTCCCAATTTTGTGTGGTGGTCCCACTTTCATCTTTCAGCTAAGGGTTTAGAAATCGGATTCTTAAATCTATGCTGTAGTGGATCGGGATTAAACCCGCCGCAAGCAAACGAAATCTCTGGGTGCACTGCCTTCATCTACATTACGAATTGAGATTTATAAGTTATGAATATAGTAGTATATTGTATTATCGCTATTAAAAGTGATCAATGGCGAGGGCTTAATTTTTATAAGTCGAAACTTTCACAATACCCTTACGATGAGATGAAGCAGTAGACGAAATCTGACCGATATTATCGAACAAACAGACAGACAAATTCAGAAATGTATTATTTCAAACTCCTGCAGATAAATAATAGCTTTGCAGGTCACTGTTAAATTACTGTGTAAATTTCTCGAATAAACATTAATAATTTTTAAACGACATAGTAGAATTTGAAGACACTTCAGCAACGATAATTTATTTTAACCCAGCTTTAGACATCGTGTTTTCCTTATGTTTATGACATTTTGTTATTGCAGTTCATTTTTATTGTGATTAAATTGAAATATAATTTTCACTGCTATAGTCGAAATTCACATCGATTGCAGTTCAATTTGTGAATATTCGAATTTAAAAAACAAACAACTAATTAAAAGTTAACGACATATACGTTATTTAAATACAGTGGACCCCCGATATAACGCGCACGTCGGGCGGAAACAACACCCTCGTTATAAGGTGAACCGCGTTATACCGAGCGGCGCGGTGGCGACACAATAAATTTCACACTGTAAGCTTTTCTTTTACTCATCATGCATACAATAATTAAACACTATTCAAAATACAAGCAGGAACTCAATACATACACAATTACTCAATACGCAGTAACAATATAATGCGATACTCACTAACGCCGCACGGACCTGTATAAACATGTTTGAACTTATCGCGAACATCGCCCGCGCTATAACCGTGTGCGCGGTATAGCGAGCAGCGCTATAACGAAGGTCCACTGTACTTAAAAATCTCAGTTCCTCTTTGCGCAGAAACTTTTCATGATATCAAACAAACCATAAAAACCAAAGTCAATGATATTGAAATCTATCATATTATTTAAATATTTTAAAAATATTTCATTCACGGTGGTATATATTAATATGCATAATTTAAAACAAAAACAAATGAAATAAATAGAATAAATATAAATTAATATAAATACGATTATGTCTAAAAATTTTACTTTAAATAATTTAAAAAAATTAATTTGAAGTAAATTATAAATTTTCTGAATTTTACAAGTCCAGTTTCAGAAATAATTAAATTGGCAACACTAGCAGTTTATAAAGTACACAACTATATTAGCCAAAAAATAATTATACGAATGTGGCTCTGATCATTTGCCGGTCTGTCTGACTTTACACCTTTCCACGCCTCTTGGGACTGGTTCGTTTAGTCGCACTGACTGGCAATTTTATAAGGTTTCTTCTAAACATAAAAATTCTTGGAACCTGCCAACTTTCTAATGGTAGATCCATTAATGATGCCATAAATGGCTTTACAACCCTATTGCTAACTTCCAAAACCGAAGCTAGCATGGAATTTTGGGTTCGGATCCCACCGCTATCATTAAAAGGGGGCGGGGGTGGCTCAGTCGGTAGAGCGCCAGGCTCGTAATCTGTAGTTCCCAGGTTCGAGTCCCAGCTGGGTCAGCGTTGAGATTTATCTCCGCAAAACTCCCCACCCTGCCCACGGTCAGTAGGGGACACCGATGGGCTTGGAAACGCCGCCGTCCGTCGGATGGGACGTTAAGCCGTGGCCCCGTGTGCGGGAGAGCCATACCCTGTGCACGTTAAAGAACACGCTGGATGTCCTTGAC
This sequence comes from Ryuthela nishihirai, assembly GCA_038380435.1. Lineage (NCBI taxonomy): Eukaryota > Metazoa > Arthropoda > Arachnida > Araneae > Heptathelidae > Ryuthela > Ryuthela nishihirai. The sequence continues at coordinate 35,663,977 of JAWZYU010000002.1, read as the reverse complement.
GGGAGGCTACCATCTGTCTCCCAACAGCTGTTCCAGTGGGTCCCCTCCCCCAACCTTCTCTGAGCCTTCAGGGTCCATGTGACCTGGCCATTTAGCCCATGGTGTGCAAAAAAGTGCCGCTCAGAGGTAAAACAACCCAACCCAATCTAAACATCAAAATTCTTGGAACCTGCCAACTTTCTAATGGTAGATCCATTAATAATGCCATAAATGTCTTTACAACCCTATTGCTAACTTCCAAAACCGAAGCTAGCATGAAATTTTGGGTTCGGATCCCACCGCTATCATTAAAAGGGGGCGGGGGTGGCTCAGTCGGTAGAGCGCCAGGCTCGTAATCTGTAGTTCCCAGGTTCGAGTCCCAGCTGGGTCAGCGTTGAGATTTATCTCCGCAAAACTCCCCGCCCTACCCACGGTCAGTAGGGAACACCGATGGGCTTGGAAAGGCCGCCGTCCGTCGGATGGGACGCTAAGCCGTGGACTCGTGTGCGGGAGAGACATACCCTGTGCACGTTAAAGAACACGCTGGATGGCCTTGACGGGAGGCTACCATCTGTCTCCCAACAGCTGTTCCAGTGGGTCCCCTCCCCCAACCTTCTCTGAGCCTCGGGGTCCATGCGACCTGGCCATTTAGCCCATGGTATGCAAAAAAGTGCCGCTCAGAGGTAAAACCCAACGCATGGAATTTACACCAAAGCGAGATTTTTATGTCCTGCCATCGCATCTCTCTTGCCTCATTAAGGAGAAAAATAAGGTAAGACATGCATGGCAGAGACATTGGTTTACATCTGATAAGAGGCTTTACAACTCTTTAAAACTCGAGGTCAAATCCAGCCTCAAAGCTTTTAGAAGTGAACAATGGAATAAGAAAGTTGAATCATTGTCTAGAACCGATAATTCCATTTGGAAGATGACCAAAGCTTTAAAGAAACCATTTACCAATTTCCCACCTACACATGGGGAAACTGGTTTAAATTTTAGTGATGAAGATAAATCCGAGGCTTTTGCGGATGCCCTCGAATTGCAATTCCATGAGAACTTTGATCTCTCTGACCATCATACCTGTGGATTGGTGAGGGAATCCCTTCTCCATTTCGATCAGGTAGATCGGACCAGGGTGAATCACCGCTGGAAATTCGGCTGGCAATCAAACGCCTAAAATTGAATAAAGCCTCGGGTCAAGACAAAATATCGAACAGGATGCTCAAGCATCGTTCAAAGAAAGCCATTGTGCATCTCTGTCCGATATTTAAATATTTACTTCGAAATCTTATATTTGGTGTATGCGACCCGCTGGCCGCTAGTTGGACAGCGCTGATTTAGACAAAGAACATACTACGGATGAACAGTTTGGCTTCAGAAAGAAGTATTCAACGTCGCATCAAGCTCTTCGGATAGTGGAAAATATAGCAGAGACCCGAAACGAGACAGAAGACACTGCATTAATGTTCCTTGACATATGCAAGGCCTTCGATAGAGCTTGGATCGAGGATTAGTCTTTAAACTCATCAGCTTTGACACCCCACTCCTACTCACAAACTCATCAGAAGAACTTTTCAAGTGGTTAAAATGAATTATTTCGGGTATCAAGCTTATAACTGCTGGGGTCCCACAGGGATCACTCCTCGGTCAAGATCTATTTAATATTTCCATTTCTGATATCCCGAAAGTTGATAGAGAACACTCTTCACAATATGCAGATGATACAGCCCTTTTGGCAACGTTACTTTCACACAAGATTGCACGTAGAAGACAGCAGTTAATGTTATTCAAGTTCAAATGCTGATGTATTCGATGGAGAACCAAAGGTTAACACTGACAAAAGTTCCGGGGTGCTGTCAACCATAAGAGGCTACATCACATCACGGACTTTAAGCTGTTTGATAAAGAGATCGTGTGGAAAGAATCTCTCAAAATCTAGGTATGGCGATTCACACATTACTTAACTGGATACATCACCGAGGCTGAATAATATGAACAGCACACATTAAATTGTATCCGCTGCTGAACAAAACGTGAACATTATCCATCAGAAATACTCTATTAATGTACATGATTATGAAGCCTATCATCATGTATGCTTTCCCCTATCCGGTATTACTGCAATGAAACGTATCAAAAAACACAATCATTGCAAGGTAAAGTGTTGTGATCAGTTGTGGCAGCAATCTGGTTTGCACGAAATAAAATTATATGCCAGACCTTGGTGTCATGCGAATTCGGAAAAATTTTTCTTCAATGAAGCCAGTCACACCAATAAGTTAATATCTGATGCAGTAAATTATGATTCGGCAGGCTCGCAATATGCAGTTCCCAGGTTCGAGTCCCAGCTGGGTCAGCGTTGAGATTTATCTCCGCAAAATTCCCCGACCTGCCCACGGTCAGTAGGGGACACCGATGGGCTTGGAAAGGACGCCGTCCGTCGGATGGGACGTTAAGCAGTGGCCCCTTGTGCAGGAGGGCCATACCCTGTGCACGTTAATAGAACACACTTGACGGGAGGCTTGGATTGGATTGTTTTACCTCTGAGCGGCACTTTTTTGCACACCATGAGCTAAATGACCAGGCCACAAGAACCCCGAAGGCTCAGAGAAGGTTGGGGGAGGGGACCCACTTGAACAGCTGTTGGGAGACAGTTGGTAGCCTCCCGTCAAGGCCATCCAGCGTGTTCTTTAACGTGCACAGGGTATAACTCTCCCTCACACGGGACCACGGCTTAACGTCCATCCGACGGACGGCGGCCTTTTCAAGCCCATCTCTGTCCCCTACTGACCGTGGGCAGGGCGGGGAAATTTTGCGGAGATAAATCTCAACGCTAACCCAGCTGGGACTCGAACCTGGGAACTACAGATTACGAGACTGGCGCGCTACCGACTGAGCCACCCCCGCCCCAGTGACGGGAGGCTACCACCTGTCTCCTAACAGTTGTTCCAATGGGTCCCCTCCCTCAACATTCTCTGAGCCTTCGGGGGCCTTGCGGCCTAGTCATTTAGCCCATTGTGTGCAAAAACGTGCCTCTCAGAGGTAAAACAACATAATCCTTGAATCAATGAATTATTTTCTAAGCATGAATACGTGAATAGCAAACGAACGCGTGTACGAAAGATAAGTTTGGGTTTAGTCACATTTTAAATTTCGTTTTTTTTTTGTTTTTTTTTAAAAAAACGACTTCCAGGCAGGTGTTATAGATCCATTTTGCCATTGGTAAAAATTGCGACTAGAGAAAAATGTCTCCTACAAGTAATAAGCTTAATGGTTTGAGAATAAAATCGTATCAAACATCTGGATATTTATAAATGCATGTGGATTTTACCTCATAATGTTGGGGCGGGGGTGGCTCAGTCGGTAGCGCGCCAGGCTCGTAATCTGCAGTTCCCGGATATTTTCTCTGCTAAACTCCCCGCCCTCCCCACGGTCAGTAGGGGACACTGATGGACCTAGAAAGGCCGCCGTCTGTCGGGTGGGACATTAAGCCGTGGTCCTGTATGGGTTGGGTCGTTTTACCTCTGAGCGGCACTTTTTTGCACACCATGGGCTAAATGGGCATGTCACATGGACCCCCGAAGGCTCAGAGAAGGTTGGGAGAGGGGACCCACTGGAACAGCTGTTGGGAGACAGATGGTAGTCTCCCGTCAAGGCCATCCAGCGTGTTCTTTAACGTGCACAGAGCATGGCTCTCCCGCATACGGGGGCCACGGCTTAACGTCCCATCCGACGGACGGCGGCCTTTCCAAGCCCATCGGTGTCCCCTACTGACCATGGGCAGGGCGGGGAATTTTGCGGAGATAAATCTCAACGCTGACCCAACTGGGACTCGAACCTGGGAACTGCAGATTACGAGCCAGGCGCGCTACCGACTGAGCCACCCCCGCCCCAAAATACAGGGCGGGGAATTTTGCGGAGATAAATCTCAACGCTGACCCAACTGGGACTCGAACCTGGGAACTACAGATTACGAGCCTGGCGCGCTACCGACTGAGCCACCCCTGCCCCCCTTATTTGGGTCTTCCTGTGATATCATCCTTACAAGCCTACGCTATGCCCTATTTTATTGTCAAGGAATTTTTCTTTCTTACCTCATAAGTTAGGGGCGGGGGTGGATCCGTCGGTAGCGCGTCGGGCTCCTAATCTGTATTCCCAGGTTCGAGCCCCAGCTGGGTCAGCGTTGAGATTTATCTCCGCAAAATTCCCCGCCCTGCCCACGGTCAGTAGGGGACACCGATGGGCTTGGAAAGGCCGCCGTCCGCCGGATGGGACGTTAAGCCGTGGTCCGTGTGCGGGAGAGCCATACCCTGTGCACGTTAAAGAACACGCTGGATGGCCTTGACGGGAGGCTACCATCTGTCTCCCAACAGCTTGTTCCAGTGGGTCCCTTCCCCCAACCTTCTCTGAGCCTTCGGGGTCCATGTGACCTGGCCATTTAGCCCATGGTGTGCAAAGAAGTGCCGCTCAGAGGTAAAACAATCCAATCCAATCCAAACCTCATAAGTTGCACAGAAATATGATTGATTATGCATTAATTGACAGCAAATGGGCTAGCTTTGTTAGTAACGATTAAGTCGTCTAGGGGAGATGAAATTGGGGCCACTTAACCCATTTTGTGCGAAAAGTGCCGTTCAGAAGTAAAATAATTCAACCAGACTTGAAGTTGGGACAAACAAACTACACAATAAATGCAAAAAATACTTATTACTTCACACTTAATTTATGTCAGAAATAATTTGTGCAAGAGAAAACGTTCCCGGAAGTGAGCACACAAAAATCAAAGTTCTGGATGGGCAGTGCCATTAAGGGTGTGACGAAAAATCTTGGAACAGCATTAGTTGGGCCAGTGCTCGGTTGGAGCGCTAGCATCGATTTTGTGCTATAGTGAACATATATGGAAGTCGTCTATCTGTGGGATTTACACTACATTGTAGATTAATAATAGAGGACCAAAAAAAATGAATCAAATTTAGTATAGTAGCATTTTCATTCATATATCTTATACGAAAATCCGTTTTCGTTAAGAAAATGATGTTTAGTTATTTCTTATTACCTAGAATTGGTACAAAAAATTTCTAGGTGTTTGGTGGCACGATTAAATAAGGTTTCGAAAACCGCTGGTCCAGTGGAATTTTGGTAAACCGCCTATCCTTTTCATATTCTTTTGAACCCTTATGGCCTGGCCATTTCCCCAAATATGTATACAAAGACGTCGCTCAAAGGTTGGATTGTTTTACCTCTGAGCGGCACTTTTTTGCACAAAATGGCCAGGTCACAAGGATCCCGAGAAGGCTTGGAGAGGGGATCCATTGGGCAGCTGTTGGGTGACAGATCAAGGCCATCCAGCATGTTCTTTAAAGTCCACATGGTATGGCTTTCTTGCACATGGGGCCAAGCCCATCGGTGTCCTCTATTGACCGAGGTAGGAAGGGGAGTTTTGCGCAGATAAATCTTAATATTGGCTCAGCTGGGACTCGAATCGGGGAACTGCAGATTTCGAGCCTGGGTCGCTACCGACTGAGCCACCCGCCGCCACACACTCAAAGGTAAAACAATCTAATCCAATCTAGGGTTGGGTTGATTTACCTCTGAGCGGCACTTTTTTGCACACCATGGGCTAAATGGCCAGGTCACATGGACCCCTAAGGCTCAGAGAAGGTTGGGGAAGGGGACCCACTGGAACAGCTGTTGGGAGACAGATGGTAGCCTCCCGTCAAGGCCATCCAGCGTGTTCTTTAACGTGCACAGGGTATGTCTCTCCCGCAGACGGGGCCACGGCTTAACGTCCCATCCGACGGACGGCGGCCTTTCCAAGCCCATCGTTGTCCCCTACTGACCGTGGGCAAGGCGGGGAATTTTTGCGGCGATAAATCTCAACGCTGACCCAGCTGGGACTCGAACCTGGGAACTACAGATTACGAGCCTGGCGCGCTACCGACTGAGCCACCCCCGCCCCTCTAATCCAATCTAAACATATTTTAAACTAATATCAAAAACAAAGCCACGATTTTAAAATTTGCCCAAAACCTCCCCTGCACTGAAAATACATTTAAAACAGATTTTTTATAACAATCGAAACAAGTTCCGACTTATTAACTGTATCCCACACCAGATACACTTACACGACAGAAGGAACTAGTTCCTGAACACGGAAGCTCACTAAAAAAACTCTTCACCGTAATGAGTAGTAAAGAGCGGCATGTAGGTAGGTTTGTATTCGTGTACTGCTTGACCTTGACTTCACGTTACCTCTCGCACAGACTGTGATGGCCACGGTGACCTGCTACCGCCGTTCATGAGACCCCGCCCATTGCAAACAGAGAAAAAAAGCAGCAATGTCTCGACATAGTCAACAGCCATTCGAAGATGAATGGGTGTCTATGACCGCAAATGTCTTGCGCAGCTTTACACTTAAGAAGTAATCGAAAACAATGTTCTCTGGAAACAGTAATAATGGTGCAACGAATAGTCAAGTTTTTTTCTTCTATCTTTCGGTTTTCTTACTTTAACAGCGGTATTTTAATGGCGAATTTTTTTGTTAAAGGCATCGTGATGAAAGCTTCACTTAATGTTATTTTCTGTGCATGGAAAGTGGAACGTAGTGTAAGCTGCGTGAATCTAAAAGATAAAGAAAAGTGGCATTTTCTGAAACTTAAAGTGACTTTTGTTTCAACTATTGCGAAGTCTGTATGCTATAGGTTATAAACTGCAATGTGTACATATTTCAATAATACTAAACATTTTTTAATGGCAAAGTCTTCCTTAGTAGTGAGCTGACATTTGGATGTTGGGTTGCATTTGCTTTACATCTAAACGACACTTTTTTTGCGCCAAATGGGCTAAATGGCCAGGTCACAAGGACCCCAGGGATCAGAGAAGTTAAAGGTAAGAAGAACCACTGTATGCCAATTAGGGTTGGGTTGTTTTACCTCTGAGCGGCACTTTTTTGCACACCATGGGCTAAATGGCCAGGTCACATGGACCCCAAAGTCTCAGAGAAGGTTGGGGGAGGGGACCCACTGGAACAGCTATTGACCGACAGATTCCCGTCAAGGCCATCCAGCGTGTTCTTTAACGTGCATAGGTATGGCTTTCCCGCACTGGGCCTCGGCTTAACGTCCCATCGGACGGACGACGGCCTTTCTAAGCCCATCGGTATCCCCTACTGACCGAGGGCAGGGCGAGGAATTTTGTGGAGATAAATCTTAACGCTAACCCAGCTGGGACTCGAACCTGGGAACTACAGATTACAGATTGGCGCGCTACCGACTGAGCCACCCCCTCCCTCATCAATTAGGAGACAGATGGTAGCTTCCTGTCAAAGTCATCCAGCGTGTTCTTAAAAGTTCATGGGGTTTGGTTCTTCTGAACAATGGATCCATGGCTTAACGTCAAATACGACGGACGGCGGCTTCTCAAGCCCATCGGTGTTGCCTACCTACCGAGGGCATGACGGAGATTTTCCGTTGATAAAGCTTAACTCTCGTCAGGTGGGAATCGAACCTAGGGACTACAGATTACAAGTCTGGCACGGTATCGACTGAGCCACCCCCCGCCCCTAGTTAGGTATAAACGTATTTTGCTATCCCGACAGACAGTTTGGTAAACACAAAAGTTAAGTATAATTTACAATCTACTCCAGAAGATTATATTTTATTTTGCGACCCTAACAGGAAGGTAGACAAAATATTCGACCTAACCTGGGAGATGGGCAAAATCTGCGATCGTGACCAAGAAGATAGGTAAAATCTGCGACTCTAACCTCGAATTTATCCATTGCTCCCTTAACCAGGTGGGCGGGGTGGCTGAGTCGGTAGCGCGCCAGGCTAGTAATCTGTAGTTCCCAGGTTCGAGTCCCAGCTGGGTCAGCGTTGAGATTTATCTCCGCAAAAATTCCCCGCCCTGCCCACGGTCAGTAGGGGACACCGATGGGCTTGGAAAGGCCGCCGTCGTCGGATGGGACGTTAAGCCGTGATCCCGTGTGCGGGAGAGCCATACCCTGTGCACGTTAAAGAACACGCTGGATGGACTTGACGCGAGGCTACCAACTGTCTCCCAACAGTTGTTCCAGTGGGTCCCCTCCCCCAACCTTCTCTGAGCCTTCGGGATCCATGTGACCTGGCCATTTAGCCCATGGTGTGCAAAAAAGTGCCGCTCAGTGGTGAAACAACCCAACCCTTAACCAGGTTGATGGGCAAAATTTGAAACTCATCAGATTAGATATAATTGGCAACGTATATAGCATTACACATAATTCGCGAAGGGACCAGAAGGAAAGAAACAATATTTAAACTTATCCATATTATTAGATACAATTTATGGCCCAGCCATAAAATTAGATATAATTCATGGTATATCCAAATGATAAAATATAATTTGAGCTCCTAGGCTTAAGAACACACACTTGTACGATCAGATTCAGAAGACTGGCATTTTCACTCCTCTAGCTAAAAGGATAATTTTACGACCCTAATTAAAAGCAAAGAAATATTGTAAGAGAATAGGTATAATTTGTGATCGTAGCCCTAAAAGAATATTCGTAGTCTTTAATCATAGCCAGTAAATTACAGATGGAGTTTAGAAACTTGTTCAGATGACTAGACCAAATTTTCACCCCTAGATTAGTAATTCCAACCCCAAGGTTGGGTTGGGTTGTTTTACCTCTGAGCGGCACTTTTTTGCACACCATGGGCTAAATAGCAGGTCACATGGACCCCGAAGGCTCAGAGAAGGTTGGGGGAGGGGACCCACTGGAACAGCTGTTGGGAGACAGATGGTAGTCTCCCGTCAAGGCCATCCAGCGTGTTCTTTAACGTGCACAGGGTATGGCTCTCCCGCACACGGGGCCACGGTTTAACATCCTATCCGGCGGACGGCGGCCTTTCCAAGCCCATCGGTGTCCCCTATTAACCGTGGTCAGGGCGGGGAGTTTTGCGGAGATAAATCTCAACGCTGACCCAGCTGGGACTCGAACCTGGGAACTACAGATTACGAGCCTGGCGCGCTATCGACTGAGCCGCCCCCGCCCCCCAACCCCAAGGATATCTACACATCTTTTGCAAACGTACTCAGATGGACACAGGTAATTTACAACCCCTTCAAGAAACTGACAGTTACTGGAACTGAGATCCTTTCCGAAAGGTAACACACAAACAGACGGTTTCTAGACAAAAATAAAGCATGTGGGTGTGTGCTAGTAACGCAATCTATTTGGTGAAAAGTAAAAGAGGATGGATTTCCATTCTTAACATTTTACCCTTAGTTTTACAAGTCTTTAAAAAATTCTTGAAAGGCACATATATGCAAAACTTTCATCATTTCTTTCCTCCATTACCCTTAATAGCATTCTCAAAGAGGGATCTCGTTAAAGCCGTCTAGAATGTTCTTTGTGGTGCACAGGGTATGGCTTTTTCACACACGGGGCCACAGCCTAATGTCTCATTCGTTCTATTTTGTTGCGATCTTAGGCAACCACGGCAATTTCCGATTCCGTCTTACGACACTACCAGTTATGAAAAGCCGTGCCTATCTAGAGCCGGGGGCAAGAATGCGCCATATAGACGCACCTCAACCCCGACCTCACATGGCAGCAGTCCTATAAAAGGAAAGCTAACCACCGGAAGAAACCTAACTTTAATCTGTTCCCCGGTTAGCCATGAACAAGGATATATAGATCCAAGTTCGCTCGGCTCCCGGGGTGGAGACTCTTAGTAAGGCCCAGACTTTGGTGAGGGCTCGACCTACTGAGGCACAAATCTTTTCAGAAGAGCCCTCGAACTGCTCACCCAGAGCACCTGATAGGTGAGGTCTCAGCACCGTCATCGTCCAACCGGCACGCCCAACCGGTCGGCGGCATCCTCGACCTCGGTTGGTCTTGGCTATGTCCAACCGGGGACCCAATCCGGCCGGCACAGCCTTCGACCGGGTTGCTGGGCCCGAAGCCCCCCCACCACCACCACCACCACCACCACGCCAAGGTGGCTCCCCGATAGGGGGGGGGGGGGAATGTCCCATTCAACGGACAGCGGCCTTTCCAAGCCCAACCGTGCCCCCAACTGGCCGATGACAGGGCAAGGAGGTTTACGGAATTAAATCTCAACGCTGGCCCAGGTGGGATTCGAATCTGGCAACTGCAGATTACGAGCTTGGCGCGCGACTGACTGAGCCACCCCCGCCCCATAACCGTGTAAATATGACGTCATAATCTGCATCTGTTTCAGAGAGAAGACATCACAAAAGATTAACAAAATAATGAGTGAATTGCAACTTGTTATCAGCGTGTTATCGCTTTCTTTCATGCACGCTCTGGTACATCTTTAAAGCAGAATGTTTCAGGTAAAGAGCGACATCTTTTCTGCCTCGGTTTTCAGCTAGAAACGCAAACATCATCGTATCAGCCAAAGTGCAAATTGCATTGCGAGTTACAAGGATGTAGTCCACAGAATCTGACGCAGTGGAGTCTTTAGTCATGCAGCCATCCAAAGCAAATTCCTTTATGGACACAAGACACGGAGTGTTTATTTTGTATGGTATTCCACTCCACCCCTTATCCAATGGCCATCGAGGACAACTGCCCTGTCACCCATGATTTTCTGGGCCGAGTGGGACTGCCTATTGTCCGCTCCCATCTCCTTCTGTCGTCATGGTATCCTGAAAACGACAATGTGAGGTACAAAATAACGGATCTAAGCTAACAATGTTGCATTTTTCATTTGTGAAGAATGAGAAGTCAGACGTTAAATGATGTAAAGCACGAGATGTGTGATAATACTTATCACTGGAAGTTCGCGTGCTGATTTAAATGGAGTTAGATGATAACTAGATCATATTTTATGCCTCAATTGAAATAATAGAAAGTATGTAAAAACTGAGCAATATAAAATATACACATATATTAGCAGAGTCAGATCTAGAAGGGGAGGGCGCCCTCCTTATTTTTCTCTAGATCCGGGATTGTATATTAGCATCACTCACAGTTGCGTACGAAGTGGGGCGGGGGTGGCTCAGTAGGTAGCGCGTCAGGCTCGTAGTCTGTAGTTCCAAGGTTCGAGTCCCAGCTGGGTCAGCGTTGAGATTTATCTCCGCAAAATTCCCAGCCCTTCCCACGGTCAGTAGGGGACACCGATGGGCTTGGAAAGGCTGCCGTCCGTCGGATGGGACGTTAAGCCGTGGCCCCGTGTGCGGGAGAGCCATACCCTGTGCATGTTAAAGAACACGCTGGATGGCCTTAACGGGATACTACCATCTGTCTCCCAACAGCTGTTCCAGTGAGTCCCCTCCCTGAACCTTCGGGGCTCATGTGACCTGGCCATTAGCACCATTTAGCCCATGGTGTACAAAAGAAGTGCGCTCAGAGGTAAAATAACCCAACGCATAAGAAGTCTAAGAGTCCAGGTTGGGCAGAATGTATATAGACATGATGTTTTTGACGTCACAGTTCCGAAGCAAGAGGTACAGTCGCTCAAAAAAGTATCCGAACACTATGGTTGATTACAGAATCAGAAAAAATATCTGGCAACGATTTTTTTAGAAATTAGTGATCTGGCAAAAAGTTATTCTTGAACTTCCGATATTTATATTGGAAATTATTTGCCATTTTTTCTTTCCATATAAAATATTTAAAAATTTGCTTGGCATATAATGTTTGCTACGTAAATGGTATGTCTCTCAGCACGATTTAGTTTCACCTTTTTGTTACGAGGGACGCAAAGGTTTGTTCCACGAACGTCGTGATCGTAAATGGTATTATTTTAGCTTCAATTTTTCAAGATTAATCCTTCGAGCGCAAGAGCTTTCTTTCCATTTCTGTTAGTTGGGTTGGATTGTTTTACCTCTGAGCGGCACTTTTTTTGCACACAATGGGCTAAATGGCCAGGTCACATGGACCCTGAAGGCTCAGAGAAGAAGGTTGGGGACCCACTGGAACAGCTGTTGGGAGACAGATGGTAGCCTCCCGTCAAGGCCATCCAGCGTGTTCTTTAACGTGCACAGGGTACGGCTCTCCCGCACACGGGGCCACGGCTTAACGTCCCATCCGACGGACGGCGGCCTTTTCAAGCCCATCGGTGTCCCCTACTGACCGTGGGCAGTGCGGAGAATTTTCCGGAGATAAATCTCAACGCTGACCCAGCTGGGACTCGAACCTGGAAACTACAGATTACGAGCCTGGCGCGCTACCGACTGAGCCACCCCCGCCCCAGAAAGAAAGGTCTACCGTCCTCAAAAGGCTTTGGGAATCAACGTCTGTAGATATAGCACTCGGAGAAATAATGTTGAAAGGAAAGCTTACTGTGGAATTGAAGTTGGAAGCTCCTCATGGGCATCTAAGGAGCAGAACCAAGGGGGAACCCGCAGGATGCTTGGCGGCTGGGTTGACAGCTGGGGTGGGCTTTATCTAGTAGTTAAGTTGTATCTGACACTCTTCAGTCACTAACTAGGGGTGAAAAGACTCTAAACCACGCTGGGGTTGAGAAAATATTCTCTTGTCCGACCAAAAACAGCTCTCAAGTCTTATGTTAACGTTTTCTATTGGTTTGTGGTAGAGAGACGCCCAGAGGCTGATGGCCATATTAGGACATCCCGCTGGGTGATGAGGGATCTCAGGGGAACCAAATCTCCAAATGGTGTAAATTAAGAAAGCCCCCCCCCCCCCCAAAGAAAAAATAATAATAATAATAATAATAAGATGCGGAATTGGCAGAGAGAGTGGACTCTAAAAAAAAACTTGCCAACTCCTAAGTCCTTTTGCTCCTTTTGGAGTTGTGAAGGATAAACTTTATATTATAATTTTATAATTTCGATATCGTCAGTTATCAAGAGATGATAATACCATGATAACATTCTTCCTCTCTTAATTTTCAAGTCCAGGGTTACTGGAACCTGCGCTGATATTTTTTTTTCCTTAAGAGGTCACTGAAGTTCACACACCTATTTAAAGATTATATCGATAATCTGCTTTTACATAATAAAATGAAGCTCTATGCACATCTAGAAGCATTGCAGGGGCGGGGGTGGCTCAGTCGGTAGCGCGCCAGGCTCGTAATCTGTGGTTCCCAGGTTCGAGTCCCAGCTGGGTCAGCGTTGAGATTTATCTCCGTAAAATTCCCCGCCCTCCCCACGGTCAGTAGTGGACACCGATGGGCTTGGAAAGGCCGACGTCCGTCGGATGAGACGTTAAGCCGCGGCCCCGTATGCGGGAGAGCCATACCCTGTGCACGTTAAAGAACACGCTGGATGGCCTTGACGGGAGGCTACCATCTGTCTCCCAACAGCTGTTCCAGTGGGTCCCCCTCCCCCAACCTTCTCTGAGCCTTCGGGGTCCATGTGATTTAGCCATTTAGTCCATGGTGTGCAAAAAAGTGCCGCTCAGAGGTAAAACAACCCAACGTACCCAATGACATTTGAACATCAGATTTGTGGTTGTTACTTAAAGCAAGATTGTTATTCAATGTTGATTGCTCAGAGAATTTTCGTTGTGTCACCCGTTAAAGTCTATTTTTAGCCTAACTCCCTTATTTCTCCCTCTGCTCACCTTTTAATTATCATCCTTTCTCTTGACTCTGTTCGTTACTTAGATCGTTGGGAATTTTCTTTCGAGCGTTGGTTTGTAAAATGGCTTACTCCGGTAGTGGATCTGAAGATCAATGTTGTGACTTGTTCACGTGGTCTTCTTAATTTTGCTCCGCGTTTATGTGTTCTATTGATCAACCCCCATCTACAAGACCTGTAGGTATGGCCTCACCCTCCTTGCCAAATTACTTCCCTAACGTTATTTTGACGCTAAGCTTCTTTATAAATTAGCAAAGTGGTAAATTTTGGAAAACACTCTCCGACTCACCCGGATATTTACACTACAAGGTGGAAGTACAGTCGCTCAAAAAAATATCCGAACACTATGGTTGATTACAGAATTGAGAAAAAATATCTGGCAACGATTTTTTTAGAAATTAGTGATCTGGCAACCTTCGTGTCACGTGATTACAGAATTCAGGAAAAATATCTGGAGCGTGTACAGCAACTGTACACGCTCCAGTTACCATTCACAGCAAACTGGAGCGTGTGCAGTTACTGTACACGCTCCAGTTTGCTGTGAACGGTAACTGAACACGCTCAATATTTCCGTGAGTGGGCCCACACGATCTAGTATCAAAATAATATGACCACCTACAGTCGCCCAAAAAGTATCCGAACACTATGGTTGATTACAGAATTCAGAAAAAATATCTGGCAACGATTTTGTTTAGAAATTAGTGATCTGGCAACCTTCGTGTCACGTGACACGAAGGTTGCCAGATCCTTCGTGCCACGTGACACGAAGGTTGCCAGATCACTAATTTCTAAACAAAATCGTTGTCAGATATTTTTTCTGAATTCTGTAATCAACCATAGTGTTCGGATATTTTTTTGAGCGACTGTATCTTTTCACTTCATCATTTACTAAAATAACTTTCTGCTGCTCTACCTACTATTGCATTTTCCGGTAAACATTTCATTTATCAATTTCTTTAGTAATTATTAATCACCGCCATTATTTTAATAGCTTGTCATAAAAGAGTTTTTTTCATCAGCAGAATTTCCACCCTTATATACGATTTTTATATGATTTAGATTGGCTCCTCTCTTTCTGGAAAAATCACGAAAACAAATTGACTAAGGGAGATTCAATCACAGGCCTTAGACTTTTTACCTTTATTAAACTCGATTCCTAATGTATTGGGGCGGGGGTGGCTCAGTTGGTAGCGCGCCAGGCTCATAATCTCCCAGGTTCGAGTCCCAGCTGGGTCAGCGTTGAGATTTATCTCCGCAAAATTCCCCGCCCTGCCCACGGTCAGTAGGGGACACCGATGGGCTTGGAAAGGCCGCCGTCCGTCGGATGGGACGTTAAGCCGTGGTCCCGTGTGCGGGAGAGCCATACCCTGTGCACGTTAAAGAACACGCTGGATGGCCATGACGGGAGGCTGCAATCTGTCTCCCAACAGCTTTTCCAGTGGGTCCCCTTCCCCAACTTTCTCTCAGCCTTCGAGGTCCATGTGACCTGGCCATTTAGCCCATGGTGTGCAAAAAAGTGCCGCTCAGAGGTAAAACAACCCAACCTAATTTATTCCTCTCACGTATCTCCACATCTATTAATTCATATATGACATTCGAGGTGTCCTCGGTTGAAACAAAGGCTTTTATTATTATTATTAAAATGGAGGCGGCCCTCTTCCACCCTTACGACTTTTATTTCAAGATATGACAACCTAATTACCTCCTTACTCAATTCCTTCTATGTTCCTCACTATAGGTTCTCTTAAAATAACCTTCAACTGTCCTTTAATTATTCGCCTAATAAATACTATTGGGACTGGGATCCCAACCCACGACCTACTGTAAATATGGGCACGTGCTCTGACCGCTGAGCTATCTCAGAATTGTTTTAATTTCAATTTTCTCTTTGGATTAACTCATCTACATTCTTCATCGGCGTGACCTATTGTATTATCTTATTTAATATCCATTTTTTTCCTTCTGTTTTTTTTTTCTTTAATCCTCCTGTTTTAACTTTATGAACCATGATTACATATCTCCCTTCTCTAACCTTCTTATTCTGGTTTTATTATAGGGAGACGAGGTACCTCTTTATTTTTCATTTTCTCTTTCCTCTCTTATTCCTTAGTTCCATACAGCCCATCCTCCCTGGTTTGTACGGGTTGGGTTGTTTTACCTCTGAGCGGCACTTTTTTGCACACCATGTGCTAAATGGCCAGGCCACAAGGACCCCGAAGGCTCAGAGAAGGTTGGGGGAGGGGACCCACCGGAACAGCTGTTGGGAGACAGATTTTAGTCCCCCGTCAAGGCCATCCAGCGTGTTCTTTAACGTGCACAGGGTTTGGCTCCCATGCACACGGGGCCACGGTTTAAAGTCCCATCCGACGGACGGCGGCCTTTCCAAGCCCATCGGTGTCCCCTACTGACCGTGGGCAGGGCGGGGAATTTTGCGGAGATAAATCTCAACGCTGACCCAGCTGGGATTCGAACCTGAGAACTACAGATTACGAGCCTGGCGCGCTACCAACTGAGCCACCCCGCCCCTGGTTTGCACGGAATCACGTCACTAATCTATTAGGTATACCTTTTAATTTCCTTTATTTTTCAATCCTCTCACTTTCTCAAGTCACTAGTGAATTTAACACTTTAGCTATTTAATTAAACTTCTAATAATTCCACATAGTTTATAAATGAATGATAAGTTACCTATTCAGCACCATTTGCATATCATAAAATGTAATTTTAAGGTCTAAACCATATCATGATAAAATGAGTTTTTATATATTTTTACTTAGGCAACTGCTCAATGCATTCATAAAACAATCAAAATGTCAATTTATTAATGGTGATCATTTAGGATTCAAACATGGTAGAAGCTTTCTAAGAATCAAGTTATATTAAGATAATAAATTATTTGGAATCATTAATAATGGGATTTTGCTTAATTCTTGCACCATTTTGGGGCTGGGGTGGCTCAGTCGGTAGCGCGCCAGGCTCGTAATCTGCAGTTCCCAGGTTCGAGTCCCAGCTGGGTCAGCGTTGAGATTTATCTCCGCAAAATTCCCCGCCCTCCCCACGGTCAGTAGGGGACACCGATGGTCTTGGAAAGGCCGACGTCCGTCGGATGGAACGTTAAGCCGTGGCCCCGTGTGCATGGGAGCCAAACCCTGTGCACGTTAAAGAACACTCTGGATGGCCTTGACGGGATGATACCATCTGTCTCCCAACAGCTGTTCCAGTGGGTCCCCTCCCCCAACCTTCTCTGAGCCTTCGGGGTCCATGTGACCTGGCCATTTAGCCCATGGTGTGCAAAAAAAGTGCCGCTCAGAGGTAAAACAACTCAACCCAACCTTGCACCATTTCATGCACATAATTTATACTTAACATTGACAACCGTTAGTGAAATAGCACCCAACAGAATATAATGGACTAAGGCCCGTATTATTTAGCTTAGTTTTTCAAACCTATGAGAGAAATTTCTTCAAGAATAAGTCCTAGAATAATCAAAAGCAATTAATATGTGTATTTTCTCTTTAGCTTCCCTTCTTTAATAACCCTTTCATGTAATTACAAATTGCATTACAGATAATCCCTTAAATATCGATCAGGCAACCTCATATTTTTTTAACAGCAAGAACGAAAATTCAAATGATAATCGAGGATCTGGTACACTCTCTCAAAAAGTATCCGAACACTATGGTTGATTACAGAATTCAGAAAAAATATCTGGCAACGATTTTTTTTAGAAATTAGTGATCTGGCAACCTTCGTGTCACATGACAAGACGGTGGCCAGATCACTAATTTCTAAAAAAATCGTTGCCAGATATTTTTCCTGAATTCTGTAATCAACCATAGTGTTCGGATATTTTTTTGAGCGACTGTTCATAAGTCTTGGTAAATCAGAATACATTGTACGTTAATGTAAATTTTATGTATTCGGGCAACTGAATACTTATACTTATTACACATTGTTCGTTATTATTTATTTAATTAAAAATTCCACTCTTATTTTCTGATTACCGGAAAAATAAACCCTTCTGTAAAATTAAAAACAATTTCTCATTAATAAATCAATTAATTCCAAGAATGCTCTGTTTTCTCTTTTAACTTCGCAGTTACATCCAAATATTAGGATATCGTTCACTTCCGCTTGAGTACTAATTGAGCACTTTTGAAAAAGTTATTACTCTGTCCAGCTTTTCCTATTGTTCTGTTGTATCCGACGCTCTTCAGTCACTATCTAGGGGCCGTCCGTCGGATGGGACGTTAAGACGTGGCCCCGTGTGCGGGAGAGACATACCCTGTGCACTTTAAAGAACACGCTGGATGGCCTTGACGGGAGGCTGCAATCTGTCTCCCAACAGCTTTTCCAGTGGGTCCCCTCCCCCAACCTTCTCTGAGCCTTCGAGGTCCATGTGACCTGGCCATTTAGCCCATGGTGTGCAAAAAAGTGCCGCTCAGAGGTAAAACAACCCAACCCAACAACACTAACTAGGGGTGAAAAGACTCGGAACCACGCTGGAGTCGGGATAATATTCTTTTGCCCGATCCAAAAACTGCTCTCAAGTCTCCTGTTAACGTTTTCTATTGGTTTGTGGTAGTGAGACCCCCAGAGGCTAATGACATATTAGGGCATCCCACTGGATGATGTGGGATCTCAGGAGAATCAAATCTCCTAATGTTCTAAACTAAGAGAGCCCCCCAAAAGAAGATGCAGAAGTGGCAGAGAAAGAGAACTCTAAAAAAAAACCCTGCCAACTCCTAGTTCTTTTGCCTCTTCTGGAGTTGGATTGGGTTGGGTTGTTTTACCTCTGAACGGCACTTTTTTGCACACAATGGGCTAAAGGAATCCGAAGGCTCAGAGAAGGTTGGGAGAGGGGACACACTGGAACAGCTATTAGCAGACAGATGGTAGCCTCCCGTCAAGGCCATCCAGTGTGTTTTTTAACGTACACAGGGTATGGCTCTCCCACACACGGGACCACGGCTTAACGTCCCATCAGACGGAAGGTGGCCTTTCCAAGCCCATCGGTGTCCCCTACTGACCGTGGGCAGGGCACTTCTGGAATTGTGGAAGACTAAACTTTGTTATTATAATATCATAATTTCGATATCATCAGTTATCAAGAGATGCTCTAATACCGTGATAACATTTTTATTCAGCTTCATAAATCTTACGTACAAGCCGATTCTGCAGAGATTAACCTTATCTGCTCCTCATATACAAATTACAAAGCGAAAAATCTAAAGAATGTCGTGATCAATCTACAAGAGCAAAAGGATGTGGAGCAAAGAAGCGTAAACTTCCACTCCCATAAGCCCACTTTCCGACGACCCAGAAGACCCAACCGCTGTAGTTAACACCTTCGACTAACACGCTCTGACCTTGTGACTCATAGGAATTTGGCACCTTGTCAATCCATGATGCACCTCACTGGTGCTGATTGGCACCCACCTGCTTTCCGAAAATTGTGAATATGGAACTCGATCTAAAATGACCTACGGCTCAGGGGTCATGTGTGTCAGTTGGGAAGCAGGAACTGTTGCACTACTCCACCCTCATTATTATCCGTTCGAGGTAATTAGTTCCCGTTATATAACCTTCCCTCGTTCGGTGGTTGCTCTGAAGTTCAAGTCGTTCTGTGGACAGTGAACGAAGATAGCAAAGTAAGGAACGTGGATTTTACAGTGAGGTAAGTTCTTTTTTTTAAAAAATCAATGTGAGAATATCCGAAATATGCAATAAAATGCTAAATTAAATGCTATCTTGTATTGGTTGTCATCGGAAGGTCTCCCCACCCTGCCCACGGTCAGTAGGGTACATTGATGGGCTTGGAAAGGCCGCCGTCCTTTCGATGGGCAGTTAATCCGTGGATCCGTGTGCGGGAGAGTCATACCCTGTGCACGTTAAAGAACACGCTGGATGGTCTTGACGGGAGGTTATCATCTGTCTCCCAACAGCTGTTCCAGTGGGTCCCTTTCTCCAATATTCTCTGAGCCTTCGGGGTCCTTGTTGCCTGGTCACTTAGCCCATTGTGTGCAAAAGAGTGACGCTCAGAGGCAAATAACCCAACCCATTGGAAGGTGGAATTGAGTATTTCAGGAGACTAGATATGAATTATTTTTGACTTCATTTTTTTCCTTTTCTGTGTTAGTAAATTCATCTATTCTCACCATCTTCTTTCAAATTTAACTTCTCTCATCGTTTGTGGTATTTTAATTACGTTGGTATTGAAACCATGTGATCACCTACAACCATTGCTCATGAAAGGTGGGGGCGAGGGTGGCTCAGTCGGTAGCGCGCCAGGCTCGTAATCTGTAGTTTCCAGGTTCGAGTCCCAGCTGGGTCAGCGTTGAGATTTATCTCCGCAAAATTCCCCGCCCTACCCATGGTCAGTAGGGGACACCGATGGGCTTGGAAAGGCCGCCGTCCGTCGGATGGGACGTTAAGCCGTGGGCCGTGTGCGGGAGAGCCATACCCTGTGCACGTTAAAGAACACGTTGGATGGCCTTGACGGGAGGCTATCATCTGTCTCCCAACAGCTGTTCCAGTGAGTCCCCTCCCCCAACCTTCTCTGAGCCTTCGGGGTCCATATGACCTGACCATTTAGCCCATGGTGTGCAAAAAAGTGCCGCTCAGAGGTAAAACAACCCAACAACCCAAACCATGAAAGGTGCGTGTTGTATCACGAGGTGTTACAAGTGCTGGGAAGAATACGTCATTGGGAAAACGAAGTGACTGATGGAAGAGTTAGAAGTGCAGAGTTTGATTTTTGTATGTGCACATAACAGTGGCTTGTGTTACTTTCTGGAGAATTTTAAAAATCCATCGAGTTATAAGGTTTCCTAGTATTCGTTGAAAAGGACATCTTTCCACAAAAAGTACTTCTTTGATAGAATATAAAGAGTGTTGGGTAAAATATCTTTAACTAAGTTACGTAACAGTAAATTAGGATTTGGGTTGTTTCACCTCTGAGCGGCATTGTTTTGCACACCATGGGCTAAATGGCCAGGTCACATGGACCCCGAAGGCTCAGAGAAGGTTGGGGGAGGGGACCCACTGGAACAGCTGTTGGGAGACAGATGGTAGCCTCCCGTCAAGGCCATCCAGCGTGTTCTTTATCGTGCACAGGGTATGGCTCTCCCGCACACGGGGCCACGGCTTAACGTCCCATCCGACGGACGGCGGCTTTTCCAAGCCCATCAGTGTCCCCTACTAACCGTGGGCAGGGGGGGGGGGATTTTGCGCAGATAAATTTCAACGCTGACCCAGCTGGGACTCGAACCTGGGAACTACAGATTACGAGCCTGGCGCGCTACCGACTGAGCACCCCGCCCCTTAGTAAATTAGGAGACAAACGAGATAGGTAACGCGTAACGTAGAGTTATACTAATGGAAGAGGTACTTTGTAGACCTAGAAATGATGTAAAGTAGTTAGTTATCTTTAAAAATTAACTGTGAAATTCCCTTTTGTGGTACTTCTTCAAGTGATAAGTTTCAAATGAGATGTTTTACACTTGTTGATTAGATAGAATGCATGCAACAGAAAGTTTGAACGCTCTATTTTGTTGCATCTGTTCGTAAAAGATGGTCGGCTAACAGTTAGCCACGAATATAGTTAATCTGTTTGTCTATTAAGTGAATTATCCAAATTTTACTTATTTTTTGTACAAATAACTGTTTTAGCGATTAAATATTTTTTTTATTATTAGTTTGGTTAAAATAAAAACCACTAGAAAATATTGTCAAATAAACATTACTGTAAACTCCGTGAAGTCTTATTTCTTCTGAGACTTTCATATCAAAAGATTTTAATTCATTTTCTTTAGGCCCAGAACTCTAATATGTAAATTACTGTCGAATTTTTGTTTTTTGTTTTCACTTTCAATTTGATGTTAAAGAGTGTTTTCTCATCGAATTGCAATTAAATCGCCATAAGATATTTTCATATAATTGTAATTGCATTGAACAATTCTAATTTCAAATATTTGGGAAAATTTTCAAATTTTTTTTTCTTATTCTACAGAGCTTATTCCTTTAATATATTTTTTCATATTTGCCAATGCTACTGAAATTTTATGATCCATAGTCTCTATACCATCACGTTTACATATAATAAGTGTTGCGAGTTATAAAATATCTGCTACTTGTTCTATGTCCACTGTCTCTATTTCTATATAGTCTATTTCCATGCCTTTGTGGGGCGAGGGTGGCTCAGTCGGTAGCGCGTCAGGCTCGTAATCTGTAGTTCCCAGGTTCGAGTCCCAGCTGGGTCAGCGTTGAGATTTATCTCCGCAAAAATTCCCCGCCCTGCCCACGGTCAGAAGGGGATACCACTGGGCTTGGAAAGGCCGCCATCCGTCGGTTGGGACGTTAAGCCGTGGCCCCGTGTGCGGGAGAGCCATACCCTGTGCACGTTAAAGAACACGCTGGATGGCATTGACGGGAGGCTACCATCTGTCTCCCAACAGCTGTTCCAGTGGGTCCCCTCCCCCAACCTTCTCTGACCCTTCGGGGTCCATGTGACCTGACCATTTAGCCCATGGTGTGCAAAAAAGTCCCGCTCAGAGGTAAAACAACCCAACCCATGCCTTTGTCTTTTTCTTGTTGATAGTTAGATTATTTCTTTTATTATTTTATTTCTTTTATTATTTTATTTCTTTTTTCCTGTTTGGCCATCCTACTGCAATCTAATGTTTCATAGTCTCTTTGATATCAAGTTTATATAAGTGTTCCGAAGTATAAAATTTTTTCACACGTTCTATGTCCTCTGTCTCTATTTTTATATAGTCTGTTTTCATGCCTTTGTCTTTTTCTTTATTAATGGCTACTTTATTTCTTTCACATGATTTTCTTAGTGTATTCAAAACAGGCCACTCCAATCCGCAACTCATAAAACAAA
Organism: Ryuthela nishihirai; assembly: GCA_038380435.1. NCBI lineage: Eukaryota > Metazoa > Arthropoda > Arachnida > Araneae > Heptathelidae > Ryuthela > Ryuthela nishihirai. The sequence goes on along the minus strand of JAWZYU010000002.1, from coordinate 35,641,560 downwards.
TAATCAATATTCTGAATCTGGTTAATTTCTTCCAATTTTTTGACTAAATATTTTAAGGAACATAACTATGGTTTTGCCATTTCAGAGTACTCATTAAAAATATTTTTTAATCAAGATATTTTCTTGATTCCTAACAAAAATGCTTTTAATCAAGATATTCTCTTGATTTCTGAAATATATATATTTTTAATCAAGTTTTTTTTTTCGATTCCTGAAAAATGCATGTTTTTAATCAATATATTTTCTTGATTACTGAAAAACATACGTTTTAATCAAGATATTATCTTGATTCCTAAAAAATATGTTTTTAAACAATATATTTTCTTGATTCCTGAAATATATACGTTTTTAATCAAGATATTTTCTTGATTCCTAAAAAAATACTTTTAATCAAGATATTCTATTGATTCCTGAAATATATATATTTTTAATCAAGATTTTTTTTTCCGATTCCTGAAAAATATATATTTTAATCGATATTTTCTTGATTCCTGAAAAATACATGTTCTTAATCAAGATATTTTCTTTGATTCCTGAAAAATATATATTTTTAACACGATATTTTCTTGATTCCTGAAAAATATATATTTTTAATCAAGATATTTTCTTGATTCCTGAAAAATATAGTTACTTTTTCAATTCGTTACTTATTCGAAAGATATGTTTTCATTTTTAAGCAGAGAACTTTTTCTGCTGCTCTTTACAGATACAGTTTTTATTTCCTAGTGGCTTTTCATTAAGTGTGCATTGGACGCCCCTGATTTAAAAAAAAATGCATGAACCTATTTTTTTGATTCTACAACAATAATCACACCATTTGCATATTTAACATGATTTATATTTGTTCCATTTATTATGATTCATTTTATTTCTTTAGGAGTAATTTTAACAGTCAAAAATATATGGGGAGAAGGGATACCTCCATTAATCGTTTTATAATTGCTATTTCTCCAGTTTCTATACAGGGTGAATCTGAAAAAGTGGGCAAAACTTTACGGGGTGGTAGAACGCAGCTATACGAGCAATATTCGTCATAGAATGTATGGGCGGAACGCAAGCGGTGAGAAGTTAAAAGGTAGTTTTCCACTCTGACATTTAAAGAATGAACACAAGAAGGAGAGGAGATACTCTGTGCCTCACTTGCATTCCCGTCCGCCGCACCGTACACAAAGTGCATATCCGCCATTTCGTGGTTAGTATAACCAGCCATCCTCTCGGCAATCCACGGTAGAAATGCCGTTGGGTGCGAGGACCGACCCTTTTATACCATTTCCAACGCCTCCTAGCGGCTCGCCGTTTGCGTTCCGCCCATACTTTCTATGACGAATATTGCTCGTATAGCTGCGTTCTACCACCCCGTAAAGTTTTGCCCACTTTTTCAGATTCACCCTGTATATGTGAACTTAACAATTGTTCTTGCATTTTGTAGCCTTTAGCAAAGAATAAAATTTTTGTTGCTTCAGATACTAACTGGGATTCTTTTCCGACCCCATTTTTTATTTTACTTTTTTAATCGAAGTTGATTCTAATACTTTTTAAAGTCATGTTCTACAATTTTTTTTTAAGTACAGTCTTGCAAAATAATTTAAATATTGCGTTTTATTCATAATATCCTATGTTTGAATAACTTAAGTATCGGAAATATCAAAATGTTAATGGGCTCCGTGGATGAATTTTTGTGGTTGGCCCTCCAAAGATTTAAATAAGTAAAACATCAGTAAAAGTTTTTACTATTTCCCTAAGTTAACTCTTTTGTAGATTGTAATATATTCTACTGTGCAATTTCTTTTTAAATCCTGTCTGTTCTTCATTTAATGTTGCCTCATATTTTCCTGATATTCTGTTTTGTAATACACCTAATTCTGTTTTTACACGGTAGATAGGTTCCCGAAAAAATCGTGTAAAAAAAATGCAGTGCATATGAAAAAATAGAAGATTGGTTCCAGACGTGAAAACTCAATACAATACCATATTTAAAAATGAACGTTAAACCTTCTCCAGTTGCAAGACGATCTAAAATTAGGATCATAGTATCCAAAGAGATAACTTTCCTTTTCTGCTTTTGTATAGTTGAATTATCCGACATCGTGGTAAGGCTTACGAAAAATATTTGAATTGTAGTTAATAAATCAGATGATGAAAAATTGTAAATTACCAATTAGCAAAATTTAATAAATTTATATTTAACACACAAAAATTCAAAAAACAAAACAATTTTTTTTTTCGATTTCTTCTATTAAACATCTAAACACTTCTAACTTTAAACACGAAATAAGAAACCAAGACTAACGTATGAATTGAAGATAAAAAAAGAGGGGAATTCCCGGATCTCAATATTGACACTTGATTCCGAATGAAGTAGGTTTTGTACAATTTTTCCATAAAATAGAGAATAAAATAGAGAAAATTTGTTGTGTAGTTATGTTAGTATAGTTTTCATTTTGGGGATTTTAGTGCACAAAATGTGTATCTATAGTACATTTTCAAAGTTAAAACTACTTCGAAAAATGTGACCATAAAAGTGGCATCTTTGTTATAAACGTAAATTTTAGGAATTTTTTCTTGAATAGAAATATTTTTTCAGAAATAAATTCAAATGGATATTTTTAAACAGGCGCAGTTTGAACCCTGTTAGATCAAAATATATTGTGTAAAAAGAAAATTGGAATTTTTTTCTACACCGTATTAAATCAAAATCGTGTAAAAAAAAACATATAAAAACAGAATTGGGTGTATTCGCATAAAATTTTATTAGTGAAATCGGCAAATCACTGTTAAATATTTCAGTAATACATTAATATAGTCATAATAAATATATTATTTTTTTTCTTCGTATATTTTGAAACTGAAAGTTCACAGCTTTTTTAAACCAAATAAAAACTTATAATTGAACTTTAATTTATAATTATCGTATTCAAATTGTTCAGTTTCCCTCCTTTCACTGGAAAGCTATCCAGACCGGTATTATTTATGTAGCTCTGGTTAAATGTCGCGCAAAAACTTCCTAAGGCTCATGTTTTGTCACTTATTCGAATATCCAATTCTTATTTTTATAAAAGTTGTTTGGTCAGTCTCCCTTCCCCCTACAAATGACAGCCCTTCTTCTATAAATCCTAAATTGCCCTTCTATAAGAAGGAAATCACCACCCCTCTTGTTGCTTTGAGTCTGGTAATGGCCTGCTTAGCCTTCATCCCACGGGCGGTGAGAATAGGATACCTCAGAAAGAGGGGCGGGGGTGGCTCAGTCGGTAGCGCGCCAGGCTCGTAATCTGTAGTTCCCAGGTTCGAGTCCCAGCTGGGTCAGCGTTGAGATTTATCTCCGCAAATAATTCCCCGCCCTGCCCACAGTCAGTAGGGGACACCGATGGACTTGGAAAGGCCGCCGTCCGTCGGATGGGACGTTAAGCCGTGGCCCCGTGTGCGGGAGAGCTATACCCTGTGCACGTTAAAGAACACGCTGGATGGCCTTGACGGGAGGCTACCATCTGTCTCCTAACAGCTGTTCCAGTGGGTCCGCTCGCCCAACCTTCTCTGAGCCTTCGGGGTCCATGTGACCTGGCCATTTAGCCCATGGTGTGCAAAAAAGTGCCGCTCAGAGGTAAAACAACCCAACCCTCAGAAAGAAAAAGGACACCGATGGCTTTTCAAATCCATCGGTATTCCTTACATCAATAATTATTAAAACATGTGTGTCTCTCATGTATATGTCTCTCCCGCACACGGAGCCACGGCTTAACGTCCCATGCAAAGGACGGCGGCTATTCCAAGCCCATCTGTGTCTCCTAATGACCGCTGGCAGGGCGGGAAATTGTCAGGAGATAAATCTCAACACTGACCCAGCTAAGGCTCGAACTTGGGAACTGTAGATGACGATCCTGGCGCGCTACCGACTGAGCTATCCCCACATACAATTGCGAGTTTATTGAACAATCCCATACACAATCCCACACACAATTACGAGTTTATTGAAAAGATGAATAATAATCAACTTATAAATTATCACTTATATAATTAATCAACTTATTAATCATTTATTCCTTAAATTAAAAAAGTTGTTTTTCTCACACCCTCTGAGAGAAAGGGATTGGATTGTTTTGGATTGTTTTACCTCTGAGCGGCACTTTTTTGCACACCATGGGCTGAATGGCCAGGTCACATGGACCCCGAAGGCTCAGAGAAGGTTGGGGGAGGGGACCCACTTGAACAGCTGTTGGGAGACAGATGGTAGCCTCCCGTCAAGGCCATCCAGCGTGTTCTTTAACGTGCACAGGGTATGGCTCTCCTGCACACGGGGCCACGGCTTAACGTTCCATCCGACGGACGGCGGCCTTTTCAAGCCCATCGGTGTCCCCTACTGACCGTGGGCAGGGCGGTGAAATTTTGCGGAGATAAATCACAACGCTGACCCAGCTGGGACTCGAACCTGGGAACTACAGATTACGAGCCTGGCGCGCTACCGACTGAGCTACCCCCGCCCCCAAAGAGAAAGGGAAAGATTGTAGGTGACAGAGGAATATTTATTGATACTTTGCCACCGAAATTTCAAATTTCTACCATAAATAAATTCCTTGAAATATTCATTATTTTCTCCTTTTCCATATTTTTCCTTACTAAGACTCGATTTTAGCTTTGGCCGTTGTGCTAAGCTGTTGTCTCTTTTTTTTCCTTACCTAATTTCTTCTTCAGCCCTTTAGTGAACTAGAAGTAGAAAGTTCAATATTTCATGATGATTTTTGTCTTTATAAGTTGATTATTAATTCATCTTTTCAATAAACTCGTAATTGTGTATGGGATGTTGTCGTAATTGTGTGTGGGATTGTGTTTGGGATTGTTCAATAAACTCGCAATTGTGTGTGGGGATGGCTCAGTCAGTAACCCGCCTGAATCGTCATCTACAGTTCCCAGGTTCGAGTCCTAGCTGGGCCAGTGTTGAAATTTATCTCTTCACAAACTCCCCGCCCTGCCCGCGGTCAGTAGGAAACACAGATGGGCTTGCAAAAGCCGCCGTCCGTTGCATGGGACGTTAAGCCTTGACGCCGTGTGCGGTAGAGATATACACTGTGCACGTTAAAGAACACGCTGGATGGCTTTGACGGGAGATTGCCATCTGTCTCCTAACAGCTGTCTAATGAATCCCCTTCCCTCAAAAATCAAGACCTCAAAAGCTCAGAGAAGGAATTAATTCCTTCTCTGAGCTTTTGAGGTCTTTGTGACCTGGTCATTTAGCCCATTGTGTGCAAAAAAAGCTATGCTCAGAGATAACACCAACGCAGCCTATAATAGAAATGGATGGGATACATGGCCGAGAACCTGTGTCAGCAACAGACATAGTTATTCTATTCGTGAGTACATACGAAAACTAGATTTAGGTTTTTACATAGGCAGCATAAAGCAAAAAGTCAAAGTTAACTTTCCGGAAAAAAAATTATAGAAGACTACCTCTGTCCAGAGAAGCAGTCTCGTAATCGGTTTTCCCCAACATTCTTGGGACTAGGAATATATTTTTGTGTAGTGTTATAAATTAATATGTAGTTAATATGAGCAGAAGAACACACGATGCCTCTGAGAATGTCGGAATCTGGTTTTCAAAGAGAATTAAGTTTTTAGTTTACCTTTATTTTATCTTTAAAACGTTCGAAATCGAATTAATCGATGATAGCGAAATTCCAAATAGTATTTTCTTTTGCAATATTTATACTACGTAAAGGTATCTATCATTTATTCTTTAAATTAAAAAGTTGTTTTTCTCACACCCTCTGAGAGAAAGGGAAAGATTGTAGGTGACAGAGGAATATTTATTAATACTTTGCCACCAAAATTTCACATTTCTATCATAAATAAATTCCTTGAAATATTCATTAACAATTTCGCCTTTCCCATATTTCCAATCCTCTGATTGCCCTCGACCGGTAAGGCTCGTAATCTTCAGTTCCCTGGTTCGAGTCCCAGCTGTGTCAACGTTGATATTTATCTCCGCAAAACTCCCCGCCCTACCCAGGTCAGTAGTGGACACAGATGGGCTTGGAAACACCGCCGTCGTCGGATGGGACGTTAAGCCGTGGCTCCGTATAAGGGAGAACCATATCCTGTGCACGTTAACGAACACACTGGATGGCCTTGACGGGAGGCTACCAACAGCTGTTCCAGTGGGTACCCTCCCCCAACCTTCTCTGAGCCTTCGGGGTCCATGTGACCTGGCCATTTAGCCCATGGTGTGCAAAAAAGTGCCGCTCAGAGGTAAAACAACCCAACCCAACTCTCGACCGGTGTAAATTAAAATCGCCTAAGGATTTGAAAAATGCGAATTAAAATATTTCATTCGTAAGAATACAACTAAAAAAAATCTTTGTTTTAACTAAACAGTTTCATTTCCCCAACCCCTGGGTGTAGGGAAAGACTTATCGTTGCAAATGCAAGCCTCATAACCTTCATATTCTACCATCAACATTTCAGATTTCTAGAATAACTAGATCACTTGCAATATCCGTTTTAAATTTTCAAAATTTTCCTCCCTTAGAGGGCGCAGTTTAAACTTTTGGGAAATGTTAAAAGTGCGAATCGCAATATTTCATTAATACCTAAACAACACAAAAAAAAAGATTATCTCTAAAAACAAACAATTATTTCTTTAAACAAAAAAGTTCCATTTTTCCTACCCACTCTGGGGGACACCAATGGGCTTGGAACAGCTACCGGTGTCCGTCGGATGAGACGTTAAGTCGTGGCCCGTGAGCTAGATGAGTTGATTTTACCTCTGAGCGGCACTTTTTTACACACCATGGGCTAAACGGCCAGGGTCACGAGAACTCCGAAGGCTCAGAGAAGGTTGAGGGAGGGGCCCCACTGGAATAGCTGTTGGGAGACAGATGGTAGCCTCCCGTCAAGGCCATCAAGCGTGTTCTTTAACGTGCACAGGGTATGGCTCTCCAGCACACGGGGCCACGGCTTAACGTCCCATCCGACGGATGGCGGCCTTTCCAATCCCATCGGTGTCCCCTACTGACCGTGGGCAGGGCGGGGAATTTTTCGGAGATAAATCTCAACGCTGACCCAGCTGGGATTTGGTTGTCGAGATATATAGAGTTCGTGAAATATTCTCCATTATAGCAGATTGTTACAAGCTATCTGAAACTGGTCTTGGCTTTGTTGTGTTGCCTTACGTGGAAAAAATTGATGTCTTCCACCATTCCCGCTATGTGACCCCATATTGCGTTAAATATATCAGGTTCTTACTTGCAATGGGAGGCATTAATATAACAATGCCTTTGGGAATGAGGAGGATCTAGCAACGGCAGCAGATTTACGTGTTGTTATGACTTATGTTCATAGTTAAGGAGCTGAAAATTGCAACATTGGATTTGGCATCGATTACCGTTTTCTGCAGGAATTGCGTACAGTGGACCTTCGTTATAACGCTGTTCGCTATACCGCGCACTCGGTTATAGCGCGGGCGATGTTCGCGATAAGTTCAAACATGTTTATACAGGTCCGTGCGGCGTTAGTGAGTATCGCATTTTATTGTTACTGCGTATTGAGTAATTGTGTATGTATTGAGTTCCTGCATGTATTTTGAATAGTGTTTAATTATTGTATGCATGATGAGTAAAAGAAAAGCTTACAGTGTGAAATTTATTGTGTCGCCACCGCGCCGCTCGGTATAACGCGGTTCACCTTATAACGCGGGTGTTGTTTCCCGCCCGACATGCGCGTTATATCGGGGGTCCACTGTATTTGAATATTTTTGCTTTTAAGTAAGCTCCTTTTGGAGTTTTTTTACTTCAAATCTGGCCGTGGAAATGAGATGACAACCAGAAACAATGTGAAATTTCGAAGTGTCTATCACGATTTCCCTATGAGTTATGGTTCCCACAGACTCGTAGACAAATAGATATGCAAATAGATATCTTGTTCTATTATTGCAGACATGAAAAAGCGTTTTTTACATATGTTTTCAATAATAAATTTCCCTTTTTCTTCATTTTGTTTTTGACATCCTTAGTTGCACTATGATATGATGTACTCATGATTGTTGTATTTGCTACTGCACTCATTTATGGAGGAGGGAGGTGTGACTGAGCCGATAGCGCTCCAGGCTCATAATCTGCAGTTTTCAGATTCGAGTCCCGCCTGAGCTAGCTTTGAGATTTATCTCCGCAAAACTCGCTGCCCTCGTCAGTAGGGGACAGCGATGGGCTAAGAAAGGCCACCGTCCTTCGGATGGGACATTGAACTATGGTCCGGGTGCGGGACAGCTATACCCTATTGACGTTAAAGAACACGCTGGATGGCTTTGACGGGAGGATAACATCTGTCTCCCAACAGCTGTTCCAGTGGGTTCCCTCCCCCAACCTTCTCTGAGCCATCGGGGTTTTTGTTACCTGGCCATTTAACCCAGTGTGTGCAAAAAAGCGCCTCTAAGAGGTAAAACAACCCATCTAGCCTGAAACATTGATTCATTTTTTGCGCCCCTCCTCCATGAAAAGGGGCGGGGGTGGCTCAGTCGGTAGCGCGCCAGGCTCGTAATCTGTAGTTCCCAGGTTCGAGTCCCAGCTGGGTCAGCGTAGAGATTTATCTCCGCAAAATTCCCCGCCCTGCCCACGGTCAGTAGGGGACACCGATGGGCTTGGAAAGGCCGCCGTCCGTCGGATGGGACGTTAAGCCGTGGCTCCGTGTGCGGGAGAGCCATACCCTGTGCACGTTAAAGAACATGCTTGATGGCCTTGAAGGGAGTCTACCATATGTCTCCCAATAGCTATTCCAGTGGGTCCCCTCCCCCAACCTTCTCTGAGCCTTCGGGGTTCATGTGACCTGGCCATTTAGCCCATGGTGTGCAAAAAAGTGCCGCTCAGAGGTAAAACAACCCAACCCTGTGCACGTTAAAGAACACGCTGGATGGTCTTGACGGGAGGCTACCATCTGTCTCCCAACAGCTGTTCCAGTGGGTCCCCCTCCCCCAACCTTCTCTGAGCCTTCGGGGTCCATGTGACCTGGCCATTTAGCCCATGGTGTGCAAAAAAGTGCCGCTCAGAGGTAAAACAACCCAACCCTGTGCACGTTAAAGAACACGCTGGATGGCCTTGACTGGAGGCTACCATCTGTCTCCCAACAGCTGTTCCAGTGGGTCCCCTCCCCCAACCTTCTCTGAGCCTTCGGGGTCCATGTGACCTGGCCATTTAGCCCATGGTGTGCAAAAAAGTGCCGCTCAGAGGTAAAACAACCCAACCCTCTATGAAAAACTTTCTGCTGACTCCCACGGATGTAATACTTTATTTAAAATCCTAAACTGTCAAAAGTGAACAACAAAGTCTTTATTGCCCAATACTTTTTGGAAATTTTTTAAACGTAATTGGAAAAATATTTTAATTTTTGGTTTTGTTATTATTATTCAAACTGAACTACTTCTTTTTTTTTCCAGCAGCTATTCAGTATATTCTAATAAAGTGATGTATAACTTCAAGGTAGTAGCTCTCCTCTTGGCACTAGCCCTGTCGTCAGTAGTGCAAGCGAAGACGGAAACTACAGCTCCCAAGAGTGACGTCACTTCCCGTCAAACAGCAGCTCTTCCTCGGCTTGGTTTCGGTACCGCATTGAGCCTCATCTTGCCCATCGCTCTCGTTGTAGCTCTCGTCTCCCTGTTCGCTCCACTGATATCGGGATTGTTCGGAGTGCCTTCCAGTCCTTTCCTTAGTGGACCTCCTCCTCTGTATGCCGCCCGGCAGCGATCTTTATGGTCCAATGTGTCACAAGAGAAGTTGACCGATATTTTAGTTGCAGTGAATAAAGCCATTGAGGCTTTCTTTCCCGTAGACAACAACAACAAAGCAAGTTCTCAATGATGTGCGACTGCTATGAATTTGAAAAAAGAAATTGTTTGATCCAAGACCATATTATATTAAAAGGAAAGATTTAAATCGTCAAATTTAAATAGGGTGATTTTACGAATGCTAGAAATAAAGCAGCATTTATTTAACGATACAACTACTGGTAATTATAATTTTTTAATATTAATTATAAATATATAATTACCGGTAATTATAAAAAATCTTTTTAACTATCGATTGTTTACTAAATATATTTATTTAAATGAATTTGATTAAGAGACATTTTGGAATAGCAAATAGCCAATCCAGGCTGTTAATTTTCCCTTATACCCGTTGTCCTGCTATCCTGTTAACAGTTTGGATAGCAAGAACCCCAAAGATGAGGGTTCTAACTTTTCCACAACATTTTAGTCTAATGTCTATGAAACAGCATGAAATTTTGAAACTGTTACTGAAGGTAAATGAAACTATGTTATCATCAGGGCCGGATCTAGGTGGGGATAAAGGCAATTTCCCCTCTTCAGAATGCAAATAAGGATAACAGAGGCAAAAATTATTAAACTTATTTATATTTCATGCATTTTCAAGAAATTGTTTAAAGACCTGTAAAACGGAGGGGAAAATGTTATACTGCATTAGAAATCCAGTCTCTTACCGGTCTATTACAGTCTTTTACAGTTTACTTGCTCGATATTGTCTCTTGGCCCCCTTCTCCCTCGATTTTTTCTAGATCCGAACCTGGTTATCATCATATAAATTCCACTTTTAAACCGGGAATCTGTTATCCTTCGTGTATCATTTATGGATTTGATTATAAATGCAAACTCACTGAATTTTTGTCTATGTTTAGTTCTATGTTATATATATGTTACCGCTAAAGCTCGAAAGCCGTTAATGTGCACATTACCTAGCTAATCTGCAGATTAACTGATTTGCTCCGTTAACGTGCGGAATCAAGAGTTTTCCGCATTTTACCTAGGTAATGTGCGCATTAACGGCTTCCGTATCGTTAAAGTTCAAAAGTTTGTTTCTCTCATAGTGGTGAATCTCTTGAATATGAATCTTCGTGTCACGTGATTCACTCGTCCGCATTATAAAAAACGCCCCGGATGAGCGGAGGCCAAGTGAGAACGAATCGGTAAAGTGATTCATTCTTGATAACGAATCACTAAAATGATTCGTTCTCACTTGGCCTGCTCATTTTGGGGGCGTTTTTTATAATTCGGACGACTGATTCATGTTTACAGAGGGATGACACTGGTTTCAACTCTACTCTCGGACACTAGATAAATAACATTATGTTAATTTAAGCGTACAGAAACGTTCCTGTTGTTCCAGCAAAGATCTTATTTTCACTTTAACGAGTGCCTAGTAGGTAATGTGCAGATTATCCAGGTAATTTGCAGATTACCTAGGTAATTTGAGAAATGAAACAATTTTCCGCACGTTAACGGATCACCCTAGTTAAAATCTGCACAATACCTAGATAATCTGTAGAATAACTGATTTCTGCACTTTAGCGGTAACATATATTGTTTTTGTCTATATTAGAATTTTTGTCTATGTTAAACAAATAGGGGATTTGTTTCTGCCTTTTGCAACAACTTCTAAAATATTAAATTCATCTCCATTGTAACCGCGATTACTCTTGTGGGACTCTTAAAGAAAGGGAAACAATATTCATGGGGAAAAAATTGTTAAACTTAAGACATATTGAATTGAGTGGTTTTTTTTTTTTTCATATACACTCGCCTCTCATTATACGAGCACAGTTTTTTCCAAAATTTCCCCTCGTAAGCGAAAACTCGTACAAGCGATACTGAATTTTTATTCAAATACATGCAAAAGCCTCAGATGATTTGTTCCATGTGATCGTAATTGGAGACAAACTGGTTAAGTTTTGATACTTTTCTCTCGCGTTTTAATAGTTTGGAACCATAAATTGCTAAGTATATGTTACAATAAATAAAATTTACCAACACTCCTTTTTTTTATGCAATCTGGTTAAATTTATCCTGGAGCAGTTTTTGGAGAAAGTGAGAAAACAACATTTGGATGATCTCTTTAGTAAATTAAGGAATAAATATAGCATGATTTAATAAACATTTCCTAGTTATAAAAAATTATTCTGTTAATTAATACATCTTGTCAGTTAGTAAATAAATCCTGTTTTGTAAAAAAACAAGAAGCTAGAATCAATTCGATGGTGCAGTCAATTTTTGAAAGTTTTTGAAAGGTCATCGATGTTTTCGCAACGTCCACGTTCCTTACCTTTAGTAAAATTTTTTGTTGTTGTAGAAAGTTGAGGCTCCAACAGTTTTTAGACACATAAAAATTTGAATATAATAGTTCTAATAACTATTTTATCATTTTATAAAGTTTGTGGTAGCGAACAAGAAAGCATTTTTGGTTATTCTTAAAAACATAACATCTTTCCCATTTTGGATCATTTTCGTACGAAATTGCTAAGACCGTTTCGAAATGTTCGAACACTTGCGAAAGAATATTCTAATCATGTACTGAAGATCTTGGAAGAGCGAGACGATACGATAGAAATGTGTTTCAACATGTTCGCAGATAAGTTATTTTCTCTAAGCTTGTATTAGCAGGGAAAGTCACTCATCTAACAAAAATGTGTGTACACACACACATTTTTGTTAGATGAGTGACTTCCTGTGCAGGGCGGGATCTATAAAAATAGAAGGGGGGGGGGGCGTTACACAATCGAGCAGGAAAAAAAGGTATACGGTGGGAAAAGAGACTAGATTTCCTAAAACATTTCTTCAAAAATGTATGAATTATGCAAGTTTAATAATTTTTTGCCTCCGTTACTCAAACTAGTATCCTTGGGAGGAGAGCATACCCACCCAACACCTAGATCTGGCCCCGTGTGTATGTTTCGCTCCATTCAGCGAATTCTGGTAAGAAAAGTGTTCGTTTAACAAGGGATGAGTATTAATAGCAGTTAACTTCTAAATTAAATTATTCATTTTGCTAATATTATTATATATTAAATGTTTTAAGAAAAAAAAGTTTCATATTATTCCATCATTAAAAGCGGTTTTATTTCCTATTATCAAACAGAAAAGAAATTAAATTCCAAGTAAGTGAATTTAATGTTTTAAATTTAGTAGATTATAGAAAACAGCATACAGGATAACTTTTTTCCTATTATGATATATTATTATAGTTAAAAATACATTTGCATTGTTTTTATTATTTATAAGTTGAAATTTTGTCATTGTTTTCATATTGTAATTATTTCACAAATCGATCAACTATATATTGACTATATATATATATGTATATGACTATATATTGACTATATATATGTATATGACTATATATTGACTTGTATACATATATTGACAATATATATGTATATGACTATATATTGACTTGTATACATATATTGACTATATATATGTATATGACTATATATTGACTTGTATACATATATTGACTATATATATATATTGATAATATATATATATATTGATAATATATATATATATATTGATCATATATATATATATTGATAATATATATATTGACTACGTATATGACTTGTATGAACACTATATGTTAGAAAACCTAAAAACGTGTTACTCCAAAATGTCAAAGGCAATTTTCACAAGTTATGTACTTCTAATCATGTACAGTTTAACATTTGTTCATCATTCATATTTCATTACATAAAAACTTCATAAATATATGTATATGATAATTTATTGGGAATAAAAAAAATGTTATCGAAAAATATTATCGCATTTTTTTTCAAGAAATCACATGAAACCTTAATGCACTCTGTTATATTTAACGTGTTTATTAAATACTAGAAATCAGTCGGTGCCTTCGACACTTCTTGATTTCTAGGCAGTCGCTACGATCCCCACTTGACCTTGAACGCTACAAGGGATCTCAATATCTTTGATATTTATGAGTTCACATCTTTTAGCGCTCTAGCAACGTTATATAGAAATCCAATCTTTAACTTCGAAGGACCCATCACATCGAAATGTCATAACCTTTCCTACATATAGACTCAGAATACCCCCATACATCAATTTTTAGTCGCGCCAGGCTCGTAATGTGCAGTTCCCAGATTGCACAGGCAGATCGAAATTTGACCTTTGACCTCAAACCTCCGGATCCGAAATTTCATAACCTTTCCAACATCTACAACGCGAAACATCCCTAGACAATAATTTCACGTTTCTGGCACTTGTAAACAAGGTTTGACCTCTACATGACCTCTCTTTGACCTTGAAGGACACATCGGAGGTTAAATTTCGATTTTCTCACGAGATCTACGTTACGATATGGATTGCCCTTAGGCGCAAACTATCAGAACTTTGCCATTGTGCACCCATAGTCAGAATTAGCGTGATCCCTGTCTCAGAAGCGATCATTCACTCACATTCGTCTATATATAAATTTATTAGACACAAGGGGGTCAGCTCCACCCCACCCTCCAAAATCCCTATTATATATTTTACTAAATTTCTGACTTGTCTACCTGCTTTGAAATCCAGAACAGTTGTCTTTGTATAATTTTATTTCAGCTCCATATTTTTTTGCGATACTAAAAATAAATTGAAAAGAAAAAAACTATAAAATCTCATCCATATAGAGCAGAGGTTCTCAACCTTTTATGCTTCACGTACCCCTTAGAAACGTGTATGTAACGGGCGTACCACTTGTATAGATAGATAAAACTATAGTTATAGTAGAACAATGTTTATTTTTACTATGTTACTAGATCTAGCGACTTTTGAGCTCTCACGGCGTACCCTAAAAATTTTTTACCGCGTACTCCACGTTGAGAACCTCTAATATAGAATATAATTTTAACCTTTTCTCTTCGGTGGAATATTTAAGCAATTGGGAAACCCTTCTCAAGTCTTATTCTCAGACACATCCTCTCCCGATGAAAAATTCTCAGAGCCTCCCTAAATTGAATGGGGCGGGGGTGGCTCAGTCGGTAGCGCGCAAGGCTCGTAATCTGTAGTTCCCAGGTTCGAGTCCCAGCTGGGTCAGCGTTGAGATTTATCTCCGCAAAATTCCCCACCCTGCCCACGGTCAGCAGGGGACACCGATGGGCTTGGAAAGGCTGCCGTCCGTCGGATGGGACGTTAAGCCGTGGCCCCGTGTGTGGCAGAGCCATACCCTGTGCACGTTAAAGAACACGCTGGATGGCCTTGACGGGAAGCTACCATCTGTCTCCCAACAGCTGTTCCAGTGGCTCCCCTCCCCCAACCTTCTCTGAGCCTTCGGGGTCCATGTGACCTGGTCATTTAGCCCATGGTGTGCAAAAAAGTGCCGCTCAGAGGTAAAACAACCCAACAACAACCCAACCCTAAACTGAATTCTCCGACACCCCCAAAACAAGTAGGGGTTCCCAATTACTAAAACATTCCACCGAACAGAAAAGGTTAAAATAATATTCTATATGGAATAAGACCTTATTGTTGTTTTTATCTTGCTTTCTTTGAAAACGAGATAATAGTTTCGCTTTGTCGTCTGTCTGTTCGTCTGCAGACATCGAAGTTTTTGTGTACAGAGATAAATTAAAAATTATTTTTGTGTTGGATAGATATTGATGAAATATTACACTTATAATAATTGCACATTATATTATAAAAATTTACACTTATAATAATGCACTTTACGAATTTATTTAAAGCTACAATTACGCCCTCTAGCGGTGGAAAAAGTTGAAAATTTCAAAATTTCAAACGAAAATTACAAACAATTTATATATGCTAGAGATTTAAAATTTTGGTGGTGGAATGTGAAGGCCATAAAGTTTCCATTGCCAACAATGAGTTGATCCCTTAGACCCAGAAGGGGTGGTAAAACACATCTTTTTAGTTTTAGCAGGTAATTATTTGTTTTTAGAGATAAATGAAAAATTATTTTTGGATTAGAGAGGAATTAATAAAATATCACGATTCGCGGGTTTTAATTTCCAAAAATTACAATTGCACCTTCTAACGGTTTAAAAATTTGCAAGAATTTAAGCTCGAAATTTTAAATTTTGGTGATGGAATGTGAACGCCATGATGTTTCCATTGGCAACAATGAATTGACTTCTTACACCCAGTGCGAGAGGGAAACACAATTTTTTGTTTTAGCAGAAAATTGTTTATATTTAGAGATAAATGAAAAAATATTTTTAGGGTTAGACAGGAATTGATAAAATATTATAATTTACACTTTCAGAAGCTTTCCAACAGTGAAAAAGTTTGAAAATGCCAAAAATTTCAAGCGAATAGTACAACTGTGTATTAATGATAGAAATATGAACTTTTGGTGGTGGAATGTGAACGTCATGAAGTTTCCATTGGAAACAATAAAAATGATAATTAGAAAACTCTTTTTTAATTTTATTGGTACTAATGAAATATTATAATTAGCATTTTTTAAATACTTAGTAGTTTTAATATACCTTTTTAGCTGATTGAAAATATGAAACAGCATTCCTATAATAAAAATTACAAATAAAATCTATATAATAGAAATTTGAAAAACTAATGGTAGTTTTTAAGAAAGTTTTTAAGAAGTTTTTTAGGCCAGGAATTACGGCAATTGTATAACATGATGCTCATTACCAATCTCAGAAATCAACTGTAAGCATCAGTCTTGGAATTCAAGATTGGAAAATAAATTCTGAAAAAATATCGGGCAACAATTTTTTTTAGAAATTTGTGATCTGGTAAACTCCGTGTACAGTACACAAGCGAAAAAAGAAATTAACAAAAATTTTCACTAAAAAAACTCTCCTCACTCTGAAAATCTTCTGCCTTCCATCTCAAACAAAATATATTCTTTAAAAGACAATGAACTTTCTAACTATGCTCAATTGAACAATGACCACCTTGCTCCACGAACTTTGGATTCTAATTAGTCTTCGATTAAAATCTCTTCCCAAGGAGGGGCGGGGGTGGCTAAGTCGGTAGCGCGCCAGGCTCGTAATCTGTAGTTCCCAGGTTCGAGTCCCAGCTGGGTAAGCGTTGAGATTTATCTCCGCAAAAATTCCCCGCCCTGCCCACGGTCAGTAGGGGACACCGATGGGCTTGGAAAGGCCGCCGTCCGTCGGATGGGACATTAAGCCGTGGCCCCGTGTGCGGGAGAGCCATACCCTGTGCACGTTAAAGAACACGCTGGATGGCCTTGACGGGAGGCTACCATCTGTCTCCCAACAGCTGTTCCAGTGGGTCCCCAACCTTCTCTGAGCCTTCGGGGTCCATGTGACCTGGCCATTTAGCCCATGGTGTGCAAAAGAGTGCCGCTCAGAGGTAAAACAACTCAACCCAACTCTTCCCAAGGAGAAACCAAGTACTTCCATTCATGATATTAATATAGAAGCTATTCCATCTACTTCAAAACAATCTTTATATACTTATGCACAAGTCACTAAAAATCACAACCAAGAAAAAAACGAAAAAAAATCTCTCATGTCACCTAGCTCTGTTGGCAAAGGAGATTGATGGAGAACACATTACTAGTTATTTAAATGTGAACTTAGTCTTCGTGTTATAAAATTCATTTGCCATTCAAGAGAAGATTACTCACTCCTAACTGATATTCTCTCTCGTCTCAAAACATAATAAGTTCTCCATCATTCAATGGAACTGTAAAGGACTATATTCAAAAAAGGAGGATGTTGTGTTTTGCAAATACCATTTTATAGATGTATTCGCTCTACAGGAGGTTCGTACTAAAAAAAATATTCACTTTTCTAACGAGGGGCGGGGGTGGCTCAGTCGGTAGCGCGCCAGGTTCGTAATCTGTAGTTCCCAGGTTCGAGTCCCAGCTGGGTCACCGTTGAGATTTATCTCCGCAAAATTCCCCCCCCCCCTGCCCACGGTCAGTAGGGGACACCGATGGGCTTGGAAAGGCCGCCGTCCGTCGGATGGGACGTTAAGCCATGGCGCCGTGTGTGGGAGAGCCATACCCTGTGCACGTTAAAGAATACGCTGGATGGCCTTGACGGGAGACTACCATCTGTCTCCCAACAGCTGTTCCAGTGGGTCCCCTCTCCCAACCTTCGCTGAGCCTTCGGGGTCCATGTGACCTGGCCATTTAGCCCATGGTGTGTAAAAAAGTGCCGCTCAGAGGTAAAGCAAGCCAAAGCAACTTTTCTAACTATATCACTTATACTTACTTTTCCAACCTTAGTTTTAATGGAGTAGTTTGGCAACAGTAATAGTTAATGGAGATTATTATAGTAAATAAAAACATAAATTACTACATATTAATATTGATTTTCACAATCTGGAAGTCCTTGTACTTCAAGTATTAATTAATAAATTAAACTTTTCTATTGTTAATTTCTACAATCCTGGATTAGCTGTCAAGGAACAAACTTTTAAAAATATTCTTAATCAAATCCTTCTCCATACAGCATATTAGGGGATTTTAATAGCCATCACCCGACCTGGCATTCGTATAAAACTAACTATCCAGGCATATATTTAAGTAATTTTATTTTTAATTCTAGCTTAATTATTTTAAATGATAAAAATTGCACTTATGATAACTTACAAAATTATATATCCATCATTGATCTTACTTTTATATTTTCTGAATTAATTGATTTTTTTTTCTTGGTCACTACTTTCTGATACCAGAGGTAGTGACCACCCCCTATTCCCATTACTGCTAATTTTAATAATAAATTCTGAAAACTTATTATTATCAATAATTGGACCTTGTTTCAACAGATTTTAGAACAGCACTCTCTATCTGAATTTTCAAAGAATTACAATACTTTTTTTTTTCACATATTAAGGAACTTACTAAACCCTCATTCAAAACTATATTAGATAAAAATCCAAAATTAAAAAACAATTACTGGTACATGAATAGACTCTCAGCAATTACAAGAAAAGCCGAAAATAAAGCTATACAAACTAGAGAATTTTCTGATATAAAAAAATATAAAGAAATTAATGCCCTTGTAAGAAAAAAACTGAAATAACTCTATAGGGAAAATTGGAAAGTCTTTCAAAGCTATTTTAGAATAAATTCTTCTGAAAATAATCTATGGAAAAATTTTTAAAAGCTTATTAACCCAGTTGTTCAATACATCCCAATTGCAATCCATAGCAAAATTAATTTGACAGAATCTGCTAATGTTTTTGGCAATAATCTCAAAATTACCCATTCAGTAACTTTATTCAGGTCTGAAAAATATTTTATTGCCAAAATTAGAAAAATATTAAATAACGTTCCATCAGACTCTCTTATTATGGACCAACCATTCTCAATCTCTGTACTCAATTATGCTATAAAAAATTAAACTTAAAATCTGCACCCAGATCGGATAGCTTATTAAACAAAACTTTTAAATATTTACCATATAGATGGAGAATAAATTTATTAAAAAATTACAATTTTATATGGAAAAACCATACTTATCCTATAACATGGTTTCACATTATTATCATCTTAAACCTGGGAAACCTCCTACAGATATACAATCATATCGACCAATCTCTGTTATCAAACTCATTATAATTATTTCAAAGATTATTTATTCAAGAGATTATATTAGTTTTTTTAATCGAAGAATTTTCTCCCAAAGAAGTTTTACGGTTTAAAATATATATATATGTATAAATAAAAATAATGAAAAAAAAGTAAAACAACAATTAATATTAATGGGAAATTTATAAAAAAATAAAAAATATATATATACCCCCTCAAGCATTTGCTTGCCACAGAGGTCTGACAGGAGCCCGTCAGTTTATATGCCATAGTAGAAGGTCTGAGAGGATGGCAGGACCTCAGCAGAAAAACAACACGAACATCCATGCCTTACCCGGGGCTCGAACCCAGGTCCCGTAGATCAGTAGCCAAGCGCGCTAACCACTTGGCCACGGGACGGATCTAAACTAAATCAAACCATTGATCAATCTCCCCACTAAAATATGTAGTGAGAAAGCCTGAAGAAGCAGGGCTCATACGATTGTAACGTAGAACAACAACAACAGCTAAAGAGTGCATTGCAAAACTATTAATTGACATTCATAAGACAAAAAACAGAAATAAAATTACATTAGCCTTGTCTATAGATTTTACACAAGCATTTGGTTCAGTCTGGTTACGAAGTTTAATTTTCAAACTTTACAAAGCTAATCTTAAGGGAAATTCCATTCAATTCTTGTCTTAGTTTGTCAAAACATTCTTGCATGTGAAAATTAATTCCTCTTTTTCTGAAATTTTTACTGTTACTCGAGGTCTTTCCCAAGGATCGATTCTTTCCCCTTATTTTTAATTCTCCAACATAAAACATATGTTCGAAAAAACAATTTCATTTACTAGTTATGCAGATGATTTGATATTTTGGTCATCAGATTCTGATGAGCAACTTTAACAAGACTTAGAATGCAGTCTCAGATAAATAAATTAATAACATATTGCAAAAAATGGAATCTTGGAAAAAATGTAAAAAAAACGTTTTGTATTCCCTTTATCAGACCAAGAACCGACTTACCAACATTTACACTTAATATTAATCAACAAAAATCAATCAACTTTCAAACTCTAAAATATTATGAATCTGTTTAGATTCTAAACTTAATTGGAATTTTCATCTAGAAAATTTTTAAAGTAAGGGATTAAAACTTATAAATAAGAAAAAAGAAAAGAAAAAAGGGAAAAAGAGTTTAAAAAAATTCACAATGAAAGATGAAAAAAATATATATTATAAAGAAAAACTTATTCAATAACAATTTTTTTTTCAAACTTATTGTTCCGTGTTTTGATTCTTTTTTACACAATTTTCTAGTGAGTTAAGCCTGTAGAGGGAATATACTGATGGCTGCAACGTGGAAGAAGAAGAAGGCAGAGCCGGATGTGGGGGGGAGGCATGGGGGCCATAGCCCCTCCTTTGCAAATGGTAGTAAGGGTAATAGAGACAAAAAATATTTAACTTATTTTAATTTCATCCATATTTCAAGAAATTTTTAAAAGATTTGTAAAATGGAGGAGGAAATTTTATATTGCATTTTTAATCCTTTTACATTTTTCAGGCTCGATTGCCTTTTTTTGGGTGCCCACCTCGATTTTTTTCTGGATTGTCCTCTAAACAGGCAAATCATTGCTGCCAATGACATCCACACTTTGACATCCACACTTTACGAGCCAGAATTCAAATTTTTCGCATAAATAGATCGTTTGCAATATTCATTTATAGTTTAGGTATTTTCAAAATTTCTCCACCGTTAGAGAAAAGCTATTACTTTTTTTCAAAAATTGTGAAAATGAGAGTCGTAGTGTTTCTTAAACACCCATCAAACACAAAAATAATTTTTATGTGTTTCTAAAACCAAAAAGAGAAAATGTCTACAGATGTACAAACAGAAGACAAAGTGAAAGTTTTTACCTCGTTCTTTTAAAAACGAGGTAAAAACTACACCAAAACAAACTCCTGTTTCTGAGACGTCACGGTTTATGCCACAATAATCTATCATACATTTATGAATGCCTGAAACAAATGATAATAAAATTTTAACATAAATCACTTGAAGACAATACAAAAGACAGCTTCCTAAATCAAATGATCGGAAAAAAATAATTATATGTCACGAACTGTCTTGAATGTAGAAAACATTTCTGATATCTGATATATTTAATTAATATTATGAGCTACAAGTCTAGGGCTTATATCTCGAAGTCTAATATAGTGACCGATTGGCAATAACAAAAGTTAAAACAGATAAAAACCAAAGGGCCACAAGGGCAAAACAAATTTGCTAAAAAAAACACAAGTAAAATGTAGACATGCGAGTGTCAAACACCATAATCTTTGGACTCCTGAATTGGTTTAAAACCAAGGGATCATAATCAATCAAGAATCTTATTATATCATAAGAATGATTTCCCACTGCTTCAAAAAAGATCTGCGCGAGCTTCCGAATATGAGTGTAAATTCGGTCAGTGCTCAAATCAGTGTGAATGGTCTTGTTTTTCACAAACCAGGGAGCACTGAGCACAGATCTGAGGATTTTATTTTGGAAGCTCTGAAGCATCCTGGGTTGGGTTGTTTTACCTCTGAGCGGCACTTTTTTGCACACCATGGGCTAAATGGCCAGGTCACAAGGACCCCGAATGCTCAGAGAAGGTTGGGGGAGGGGACCCACTGGAACAGCTGCTGGGAGACAGATGGTAGCCCCCCGTCAAGGCCATCCAGCGTGTTCTTTAACGTGCACAGGGTATGGCTCTCCCGCACACGGGGCCACGGCTTAACGTCCCATCCGACGGACGGCGGCCTTTTCAAGCCCATCGGTGTCCCCTACTGACCGTGGGCAGGGCGGGGAATTTTGCGGAGATAAATCTCAACGCTGACCCAGCTGGGACTCGAACCTGGGAACTACAGATTACGAGCCTGGCGCGCTACCGACTGAGCCACCCAGCCCCTGAAGCATCCTGACATTGATGTTGGTAATATTACCCCATACTGGTGAGGCATTTGTCAGGTCTGGCCGCAGAAGAGTGTTATAAAGAAATAATTTCTTTTCTGGAGGCAGTTTCGAGCTCCACCCTATCAGGAGGGAAACTTTACATCTGATGATGGGAGCCTTTGAGAGCACATGATTATTATGTACATTCCAACAAAGTTTTTTATGAAGAATGACACCATGGTATTTCACCGTTGGTGTTCAGGTTTTAACTCCAAAAAATTTAGGAGAATCAAGATTAACGATCTTTTTCCTGGAGTAGAGCACTGACTGACTCTTATCCGGGTTAATGTTGATTTTCCATTTGAAGTACCAGCAATCTATTTTGTCCATCCCAAGCTGAAAACGTTTGATGGCCACTAAAAATGAAATGAAACCAACTAAAAAAGTGCAAAGCCAATGAGGATGAATTGTTTGATTTTGCTAAGGGAGTTAGAGATATCCTGGAATTCTTCAGGAAATTGAATTTGGGTAATATATTATTCAACGTCAAAAAATTTGCCTTAAATTTAAGATGGATAATGATTGGACTTAGAGAATCTCAGTAGGCATCCAAGCCTTTGATTTTGTTGCTTCTCTCTTTGATGGATAAGTCCTCCTCCTCTTCGAGTAACCTTCGTATTGTTACTTAGAACTCCAATGGTCTTAAAAGCGACTTATTGGAGTTCCGAAGCCTTTTATATTCTCAAAAAATTGATGCTGCACTGCTCTGTGAAACACATCTCAGAGTCAGTGACAGCATCAAAATCCCGAATTAGAATATCTATCGGAATGATAGAGAACACAACATACGGGCAGGCACAGCTGTCGTTATCAAAAAAGGCATTCCTCAACATTGCCTATCTACTTCTGACTTAAGGAATATTGAAGCCACGATTGTGATCATTCAGCAGACAAATTTGGGGGACATTAAACTAAAAGCGGCTTATAAGCCCTAAATTCTGAAACCTTAATCAATGATCTGGGCAAACTGTTTACTCCTATAACTCCGACTCTGCTTGCCGGAGATCTTAACTGCAAACACCAATCATGGAATTCTAATGTGGGGAACAAAAGTGATCGTCTTTTGCTTGACTATGCCTCAAGAGAAGATCTCATCATAGAAGCTCCTAAAGAGCCCACTTTTTTACCCACAATATCACGCATGAACCAGATATCCTTGACATTGCTGTTTTTGGACACTTTAGTCCATCCTAATGATATTCATTTGATTCATGAGCTAAGCTCTCATCACGAACCTATCATTATTATTCTTGGTAATGAAATTACTGAAAATATTATCTCTCACAGGATCACCAACTGGAAGAAATAGAGATTCCTTGTCAACGAGAAGGTTAATGGTCATCCTAAACTCAAAACTCCCACTGTCATTGACAGGGAGATTTCTACATTTCTTGATAATATCAAGAATGCATACCTGTTTGCAAGTAAGATTAAGTAGAGTCAAATTGATGCCAATACGCTTCCTGATGACATTCTTGAGATGATCTCTCTTAAAAATAAAGTAAGAAGAGATTGGCAAAAGTATCGTAGGCCAGAGACACAGGAACATCTCAGGGAGCTCAAAAACTCTTTTCGCAATAGGATTCGCGAGCATCGATTCGACTCTCGGGACAAAAACTGTTATCCCTTACAACAGAAGACAATTCCATCTGGCGAATGGCCAATGACCTGAAGAAACCAGTTTCAGATATCCTCCGATTCATGGAATGAATGGTTTTGTTTACAAGAACGGGAGGACAAGGTGGAAGCTTTTGTGACTACCCTGAAAAATCAGTTTCTGGACAAATGGTGATTTGTCAGATGAAGAAACTTCTGAAATTGTTGAAAATGCACTCGATCAGTTATCCCAGGTGGCGATCTGTAACATTCGCTCTACAACTCCTACTGAGGTTAACAAAGCAATAAAATTTTTAAAACCCAGAAAGGCTCCTGGCCTTGATGAAATCACGAACACCAGTGATCAAGCAACTTCCGCCCAGAGCCATTGTTCACATTTGTTCTATTTTTAACTTTTAGTTAGAAAAAAACTTCCCATAGATATGGGAAAGAGCTGTTTTTAAAATAATACATAAACAGGGGGAAAAATCCAACCTTTCCCAGAGTATCGACCGATCAGTTTGCTCCCATTTTGTAATTGTTTTTGAGATGTTTAGGTAAAGTTTTTGAGAGTATTATCTAAAATAGCCTAATGGAGCATACTGATTAGAATGGCCTAATTCCAGAAGAACAGTTTGGCTTTAGGCGGAAGCGATCTACAGTTCACCAACTGCTCGAGTAGTGGAAAGGGTTGCCGAATCCTTAAATAAGAAAGAGACCGTCGCATCTACTTTTCTGGATGTGACCAAAGCTTTTGATAAGATCTGGATCGACGGCCTCATGTTTAAAATGATTCAAGCCACCTTCCCTTTGGGTATGACCCACATTTTACAGTCGTACCTGAATGAAAGAACATTTTGTGTTAGGATTGGCAACTGCCTTTTCACTGTGAGAAACATAAATGCAGTTGTCCCACAAGGCTCCATGTTGGGCCCTGCTCTATTCAACTTCTACATGCACGATGTCCCATTTTTCCATCCTCTCATGACGGCACTTAACGCTGATGACATTGCTCTACTCTCTTCATCCCTGAGCCCCAGCTTGGCTATCAAAAGGTTGCAGCTTGGGATGGACAAAGTAGAGCGCTGGTACTTCAAATGGAAAATCAAGATTAGCCCAGATAAAAGCCAGTCAGTTCTCTTCTCCAGAAAGAAGATTGCTAATCATGATTTTCCTAAATGTTTTGGATTTAAAACATTCTGGACACGAACGGTGAAATACCCTGGTGTCATTCTACATAAAAAAACTTTGTTGGAATGCGCATATTGATTATGTGCTCTCAAAGGCTCAAATCATCAGATGTAAACTAGCACCCTTGATAGGGTGGAGCTCGAAACTGCCTCCAGAAAAGAAATTATTTCTCTATAAGACTCTTCTGCGGCCAGTCCTGACAAATGCCTCACCAGTGTGCGGTAATACTACCAACACCAATGTCAGGGGGCTTCAGAGCTTCCAAAATAAAATCCTCAGATCTGTGCTCAGTGCTCCCTGGTTTGTGAAAAACACGACCATTCACACTGATTTGAGCATTGACCACATATACACCCATATATCGGAAGCTCGCGCATAGCTTTTTCAAGGCAGTGGGAGATAATCCTTATGATATAATTAGATCTTTGAATGATTATGATCCATTGGTTTTAAACCAATTCAAGCGTCCTTAAGATTGTGATGTATGACACCCGCATGTTTAACTTTTGGTTGTACTTCTTTGGTAAGTTTCTTTTGCCCGTGTGGCTCCTTTGGAGTTTGTGTTTTACTTGTGTTTTTACTTTTGTTATAGCCATTCGGGCACTACTTTAGACTTCGAGATATAAGCCATACGGTTGGAGCTCTTACATGAGTAATAGATATCAGATATCAGGGATGAAGAGATTAGAGCAATGTCATCAGCGAAAAGTGCCGTTATTGTAGGATGGACGTCCATATCGAAGTTGAATAAGGCAGGGCCTAACAAGGAGTCTTCTTCTTCTTCTACGTTACGGATACATGAGAACTCCTTATGCAGGCTTACTCAAGGAATATTGAAACAAAAAACTTTTTTTAAACAATTTATATATATATTTATATTTAAAAATTTTAAATTTTTAATTAAATTTTTAAAATTTTAAATTTTTAATATGAATTTTTTTAATTTTATTCCAAAGGGGAGTTTAAATTAAGAATTTTAATAATGCATTAATAACTTTTAAATTTTTCGTTTTAGAAAAATAATTTAAGATGAAATCTGTTCGAAATTCCTGAATTCCTAAATCTTCAAGTGAGTTGAAGAATTCTTGTCTTTGTTGATTATATAATATACAATTTAATAGAACATGATGAATCGTTTCTGGAGAATGACAATAAAAACAGATTGGTGAAGTAACTAATTTAAATTTAAATTTTAAATCATTTAGTAAAACAGTATTCGTTCGGAGTCTAAGGATGATTTTACTTTGTTTACGAGTATATGGCAAATTTTCAATTTTACAAATTTTGTTTGAAATATGAAATCTATAATTATTTGAAATTGGGGCTTGGGTTATAAAATATTTTTCTGTAAGTGTATATTCTATTTTTTCAATTTCCAATTTAAAATTTGTGAAAAAATAATAGTTGTCTTGTGTTTGATTAAGGGCATGGTCATTTTTGGCAAGATTATCGACATATTCGTTTTCGGGGATTCCAAAATAGCTTGGAATCCATTGTAAAATTACTTGTTTTTTTTTGTAAATTAGTTGTGTTTAATTTTAAAATTTGTGCAATATAATAATTATATTCTGAATATAAAAATTCTTGAGATAAAATTTGCAGTGGTCCCTTTGAGGCAGAGAATATTACTATTTTGTGATTTTCAAGATTTTGTAGAATCCAATTAAAAGATTCTAATGATGGGCACTTTTTGAATTAATTTAAATGAGTTTGAATATTTAATCACTGGTATATAAATGACTGCAGTTAAGGAGCCGGATTCTGTTAACAGTGATCCTTCAGTGAAAATTAATAAAAAAAGAATCAAAATTTGCAGAGCAATATGCTTTAAAAAGACTGCCTCTTTAGAAAAAAAACTTTTTTAATATAAGTTTGGAATTTCTGGAATTGTTTTTGGTTTGGAAAATATCCAATCTGGAATGATGTCAGGAACATCTCCTTTTAATGATATTGCAGAAAAAGTTTTAAAAAAATTAAGTAAGGATAGTTCATTTATGATGATTTTAAAATATGGTCCATATTTGAATTTTTTTTTGTAAAATGGGTGTTGGGGAAGTTTAAAATGCAGTTTGAAAAAATATTTGAGAATAAGTGATTTGTGTCTAATTTGTATTGTTGGTAAACCTGTTTCCGCAATCAATGATAAGGTTGGACAAAACATAGGGATTCCAAGGACTTTTTTGACACATTTATTTTGTAAAGAATTTTATTTTTTAAATTTGTGATAAACAAGAAGCCTTGAGGGACACCTGCATATATTTCTTTCAGTGAAATGGCAGTGGCGAATTCTAACACAAAATGTTCTTTCATTCAGGTACGACTGTAAAATGTGAGTCATACCCGAAGGGAAGTTAGCTTGAATCATTTTAAAGATGAGGCCGTCGATCCAGATCTAATCAAAAGCTTTGGCCACATCCAGAAAGGTAGATGTAACGGTCTCCTTATTTAAGCATTCTGAAACTCTTTCCACAACTCGTAACAGTTGGTGAAACTGTAGATCGCCTCCTCCTAAAGACAAAACTGTTCTTCTGGAATTATGCCATTCTGATCAGCATGCTCCATTAGGCGATTTAAGATAATCCTCTCAAAAACTTCACCCAAACATGGAAGCAACTGATCGGTCGATAAGAAAACATTTTGGGGGGGCAACTAACTGTATTTAACCAAAAACAAACGAATACAGTCCTGTATTTTTATTTTTCATGAGAAATTATTCTAGTTGAATATTGAACTACATGTTTCCCCTTCCTTTTAGTGTTTTACAATTTTTTTCACCTCTTCTACGGTTAAAATTCTCCAGGGTGAGTGGAATCATCGATCTCCCATATATATATGGCCATTCGTACCATATTTTATAGGACAGTCCTATACTTTAAGTGTCTTATATAGCTATAAAAAATTCAGAAACATGATTTTGTCCAATATTTTTGTTCTATCGTTTAAAAGTCCTATATTTTTGGTACCAAATGAAAAACGGTATCATGCCACAAATTTTGATAAGTTTTTCTTATTATTATTGATGTGATTGATAATTAATAACGGACTATAATATTTTTAATTCAGATTTATATAATTGTATTAAATTGTTAAAGATTTCTTGTAATAGTCTTGTAATAATTCTTGCAACCCTTGAGAGAAAATAAAACTTTTTTATCGACTATTTTAAGCTTTTTAAATAAAATTAATGTAAACATATTATTTGTTTTATTTTTAAGCTTTTTTGAAAATTTACCTTTTTTCAAAATAACGTTGCTAAACATAACTTAAAAATAAATCAATAAGTGTGCTATATTTTCCTCAACCTAAAATAGTCGCTGTACCTATATCATGCCTTGATTTTAGGCGATCTTTGAGTCCAACATCACATCTAAATGTCCAACATCACATCTTAATCCATATGTACATTTTTCCCTTTGATCTGATATTTCATTATCTTCAGTGCTAATGTGTAATCTATTCATTTCATTTTATATTTTAAATATTTTAATTACGTGTGGTATACGCAATCATATTTCAAATATTTTATTAATACAGTACATTATTAAAAATTAAGTCTAAAACACACGAGGAAATAAAAGGTGACTACATTGCACAAATATTTTTAGTAATTATGATTATTTCGACATAAATTTTGTCGTCCATGAATTTATTAATTACATTAATTTCCTTATTCTGGTTACATTGCGAAAACAATTACCGTATTTAAACGTGTATAAGGAACCCCATGATTTTTCATCAAATATATTTTTATTTTAAGATATAATCATTTATTTAAGAATTTCTATCCATGTATTAGAAACCCCCCTATTTTTGGGACCCAATTTTTGGCAAAAAGGGGTTCCTTACATACGTTAAAATACGGTAATTTTCTTGGAAGATTGTTACAAAAAACGTTGTTCATCACGTGAAACTCCTTCTATCACTTTTTGGCAAATTGCCAATATTTTTTGGCTAATCATTTCAGTTGATTACTGTGATTGGTTAATTGGGAAGTTCTCTCGTACGTCCGGAAGAATTATAAAGTTCTAAAAAGGCGAAATTTCAAAAATTTTGTTCGTTGTTGATTTGTCTTTCGAAGTTAGTGGTAGTGTGTAATGATGAAGCCTAAAGGTGTTGTCGATGCTAAGAAGCCAACTGGGAAGGCCAAAAAATTAGTCAAAACGGAGAGAAAAAGGAGGAAGAAGAGGAAGGAAAGTTACCATGTTTATGTCTACAAAGTTCTAAAGCAGGTGCATCCAGATACTGGCATATCCAGCAAAGCAATGGCTATAATGAACAGCTTTGTTAACGACGTCTTTGAGCGTATATGCCTAGAAGCATCCCGTCTTGCCTTGTACAACAAGAAATCGACTATTTCAAGCCGTGAAATTCAAACAGCAGTAAGACTTATGCTTCCTGGAGAACTTGCCAAACATGCTGTGTCAGAGGGGACCAAAGCAGTTACTAAATACACCACCTCAAAGTAACTAGGACCAAAAAATAACAAAAGGCCCTTTTCAGGGCCACAAATTTTGATAAAGGGTAGCCAATCGTACTTATATTTAAGGTAAAATTTTCATGTTTGCTTTGTTGTGTATAAATAAATTTTAAGAAATTATCGTTTAGCGTTAAAACTCCCACCAATTGTGCAGTAACAGTGAGATGAGCAATAAATGCAGCCTAAATAGCCAACTTTGAGTGCACAGGAAATGTTTAAGAAAAAAGTGATTCAATATTTCTTAGACAAATTACAAGGTTTGTTTGATGTATATCAAGAAGGCTTGACTAAAGGTATTTTAGTTTAACGATAGGTGCTGTTAAAATGCTTCAAGTTGACATTTTCATGTATATTTTTATGTAGACAACTTTGAATTTTGTCTCATAGATACATCCATTTAGTGCATAATAGTACATATTCTGTCATATGTAAAAGTAAGAACAGGTTTTTTGAAAAAGTAACATGAGCTGCTGAAAACTAAAGATAAATGTAATTAATCTGCTTATAAAATAGCTTACAGCTCAAACATAAAAGTAGTGAAGTATGTAACTAGCGAAGTTAAAACTATTCTAATTTTAGTATTTGAATCTAAGAAGGTTTTGAATAGAACGTGTGAGCTATGAATTATGAAATATTCACTCAAGAACATTAAAAATATATGGATACCGAGGGTAATTGGTAATTAGACTACGGGGCATTCTAGGTTCTTAGCCGTCATGTTGGACTTTTCCCAGGAAAGCTAGAAAACTTGTAATGTTGCAAAAAAGATATCCATCCGCGTGTTCCAATGTTTATGAGTGATATACGCTGTTTAAAATAGTTCTCTCTAATGAGATTATTTGTTTCTGGAAATTTTTTTAAGTTGATTCTTTAGCGATGAGCGTAATTAATAAAATTTAATTCTGAAATTTATTTTGGGGGCTTTTTTTTTAAATTCGGAAACGAGGTTTCATTGTTTAGCAATAACCGTTGTTAATGAAATCTTTTGATGAAATTATTTTGTGGCTTCAGTGAGGAACAAGAGTCGTTGATTAGCGATAAGAACTGTTAATGAAATTTAATTTTGACGAGATTATTATTTATTTTTGGGGCTTTTTATAAAGTGCGAAACGAGAGTTTATTCCGTAATGATAAGAATTGTTAATGAAGTATAACTTTGATATTTATTTTTAGGGCTTTAAGTTTGAAACAAGGGGTCATTCTATAGCGATAAACGTTAATAAAATTTTGCTTTGATGCTATTTTTTTAGCGCAGAAATATGATTTTCTTCTATATTAGCGTTGCATATTTCTTTTATACGTATCCTCTAAACAGGCGTGTCCAACCTTTTGACTTCCCTGGGACACATTGAGTACAGATGAATTGTTTTGGGCCGACATAAAAATATATAATAGAGTTAATGTATATGAATAATAAAACTTCATTTATTTTCTATGTTTTATAAAATTAAAAAAGGGGCAACATTAAGCTAGTGGTATAACAAAAACTCGCTGAAAATTATGTTGAAAGCTTATGTCGTAAACACAAACTTTACGATTTTGTGGGCCGCGGGTTGGGCACGCCTGCTCTAAACACATTTCAACGTAGATGCGGAACGGACTATTTTTACCATTTGGACTTTTTTTTTTTCACCGCGGCGAAACAAAAACAAGATGGCGGCTGAGAACCCAACACTGCATTTCTGTTAATTAACGTAGCTTCATGATTAAAGAATTTGGGGGCATAGGGAAAACGTTTAAATAGATGTGTATTTGAGTGGTAGAATAACTCTTTTAGGAATTATAGAATTAGAGCGGTTTTTAACGAACTCTATTGTGGAATCTACTGCTGTCTAACATTTTCTCTGGAGTTGCAAGTTGGTCAAGGGGCATGGATATATTGAAACCATGTTGTGGGGTAAGAACACAGATTTATTCATAGGGGTAAAAGTTATTCATACATTTCTTTAGTCAATTTATTCATAGGGCTAAAGTGCAGGGTCCTCAGCCGCCATCTTGTTTATTTTCGCAGTGGTGAAAATAAAATCAATGGGAAAAGTCCATTCTGCGTCTACCTTGAGCTTGACCAACAATGATCCCCAATTCAAATTTTATCGAGGCACTCAGGCAAAAAAATCCGCCAGAGAGCATGCAAGCGACAACTAGAGGCCCCCTGTATAGGTCCTGTATAGTTAGAGGCACACCCGATGTACTGGATATGGCCATTTTTGGCAACTTCCTGCCATCTTATGACCTGTGTGTCATACACCAGCTTAACTCTGACCATCTGCCGGTCTGTCTAACTCTGCACCTTTCTACGCCTATTGTAACTGGTACGCTCAGCTGGACAGACTGGCAACTTTACAAAATTCTTGTCAGTGACAAGATTCTTGGTACGTGTCAACCATTAAATGACAGGGCCATTAATGGTGTTGAGGATTTCACTAACCTGTTACTGACCTCCAAGAGAGGCCAGTGAAGAATTTACACCCAAGCCTAATTTCTGCGTCCTGCCACCACATCTTACTAGCCTTATCAAAGAGAAGAATAGGGCGAGGCATGTGTGGCAGCGACTCAGATCAAATTCAGACAAGACTATTTACAATCACCTGAGACTCGAAGTGAGATCTCTGCTCAGAGATTTCCGAAATGACCAATGGAACAAAAAGGTGCAGTCACTGTCAACGACTGACCATTCCATTTGGAAAATGACCAAGGCTTTGAAAAATCCGATGACCAGTTTCCCACCTATACATGGTGAAACTGGTCTCAAATACAGTGATGAAGACAAAGCCTTTGCCGATGCCTTCGAACTTCAATTTACTGAAAACCATGATTTGTCTGATCTCTCTACATGTGAAATGGTGGAGCAGACTCTTTTTAACTTCGATCAAGCTGACCAATCCAAGGTGGCCTTTCACACCCTTGGAAATCCAACAGGCCATTAAACGCCTTAAACCTAATAAGGCCCCCGGTCAGGATGGAATCACTAACAAGATGCTAAAACATTTACCGGCGAAAGCCATAACGCATCTGTGTTCCATCTTCAACTATCTACCCAGACGTCACTTATATCCAAATGTTTGGAAAAATGCCATTGTGAAAGTTTTACACAAGCCAGGAAAGGATTCTACCTTTCCTACAAGCTATCGTCCCATCAGCATGCTGTCATTTTTGAGCAAGCCCTTTGAGAGGATCATCATCATCCGACTTGACGATTTTCTCGTCCACCACCCTGTTTTGCCTGATGCCCAGTTTGGCTTCAGCCGAAAGAGATCTACAGAACATCAGATCCTCAAGGGTGGTGGAGAAAGTTGCAGAATCCCTAAACAAGAAGGAATGCGTTGCGGCCGTCTTTCTGGACGTGGCCAGAAATGCGTTGCGGACCGCCAGGAACGTGGCCAGGAATGCGTTGCGGACGGTCTGATTTACAAGCTCATTCATGCAGCCGTTCCGTCGGGACTGATCATCCTCATTCATTCCTATCTTTTTAATAGGACTTTTCAAATACAGATCAAGTCTGTTATCTCTACTAGAAGAATTGTGCTGGAGTGCCTCAGGGATCCCTTTTGGGCCCGACACTTTTACACGATCTGCCTTCTTTTGAACGCATTCATCTTGCTCTTTATGCAGATGATCTTGCGATCTTGTCTCCCTCCCTGGGTCCAGCCATTGCTGTTAAAAGATTGCAATGCTGCCTGACCCAGATGGGAGAATGGTATGAGAAGTGGAAAGTAAAAATTAACTCGGAAAAGAGTTCTGCCATCCTCTTTACTGGCAAGCGCCTTGCAAATCCTGCTTGCCTTCATCTCCACGACCTTCCCATTAACTGAGAAGACAGTCAAGTACCTCGGTGTGCATTTACACCGTAGATTAAAATGGGACAATCATAATCATATCATCTCTAAAGTAAACATGCTTAGAGGCCAGCTAGGTCCTCTGCTTCGGAGAAACTCCATCCTCCTTTTGGATCATAAGCTTTTGTTTTATGATGCCATCAACAGACCGGTGATTTTATATGCATCGCCTTTATGGGCGAACACCACCGCCATCAATATTCATAATATTCAGGTCTTACAAAATAAAATCTTGAGAGCTGCGGTCGATGGCCCATGGTTTGTTACTAACAGACGACTTCATTCTGACGGGCATCGACCACATTTACACCCATATTAAACGCACCTCGAAAAAGTTCTTCGAGGGTGTGACTGAAAATCCAAACGAGATTATTTCTCGTCTTTTACATTACTATCATTCTGTTTTCAATAGGTACAAGAGGCCTAAAATGATGGCCTTCTCCGAGGAGAACTTCCCATTTTAAGTCTCTTGTGCGATCTGATCTTGCTTTTTGCTCTTTCAGTTACTTGCCCTTCGGGGCCCACCCAAGGGTGGTTTACCTTTTGTTTTTACTTATGCCAATTGGGTACAACATTAGATGGTCAAGGGCATTGTACTGCCCGATATATCGAATATCCTATGACGATCTACGTTAGAGGCAAAGCATCCTACTGCTGTACCTCCTACGCAAGCTCCCTCTACAAGCGAGCAGTATGATGCCACCATCTTAAACGGTTTGAAAGAAATCTTTTTGATTTTCAAAAATCTTAATGTCTCTAAGATCTTTTTAATGGCTAAGTCATTAATTAATGAATATCGGAATGCCAACGGCCTTATGGGCAAACTCACAGTTGGGCTAAAAGCGTTCGACTATTTACTCTCTTTGCTGTCCTCAAATGGAGCACAACCGTAAGAAGAACAACCTCAAGATTTTTTATTGGAATGCGAATGGCATTCTCACCGATTTATGGGAGTTAGTCACTTTTTGTCTGACTCCCAAGCTGATATTGTCCTTTTGGGCGAAACCCACCTTAGAGCTTCTGATAAATAGAAGTGTCCTAATTTTGAGGTTTATAGAATGACTCGACAGCATAACAGAGCAGACAGCATAACATATTTTCATCAAGAGATCCATCAAACACCATCTTTTACCAACTGTAGACTTCGATACATTGGAGATTACTGCTATTGCAGTCAACGATGTCCTTTTTGGAAGTTTGAATATAAAAATATAATAATATAACAATATAAAAATATATTGGGCATATAAACCGCCCAATATTATTTTAAATGATTTTAAGATAATTTTTAACACCAATACTCATACAATTTTAGCAGGAGATTTAAACTCCAAAAATGTTACCTGGAACTCCAGATCTTGCAACAAAAATGGACATTCTCTTCGATTATGCCACAGCCAATGGCATTATTGTGGACGCTCCCAGTGAGCCCACCTATTCTTACAACTCCATGAACAGACCAGATATATTAGATCTGGTCATGTTCGGAAATTTTTTACCATCCTATGAACTTTGTGTTCATGATATTTTAAACTCTGACCATTTACCAGTCTGCTTGACTGTTCTCGTCTGTCACCTTTGTCCCAGACAATTTCTGAGTCGTAAACTGGGAACTCTTTAAAACTACAGTCAACGGAAAAGTCTCCGGATTCTGTAATCCTCTCTCTCTCAGGAAGATTGATGATTCAATTATCACCTTTACTGATCTTTTGAATCAATCTAGAATTGATGCTAATACCATTCATAAACCTTGTAAGGATTTCTACATTCTTCCCAGATTTCTTTCTGATTTTGTTAAAGAGAAAAAGTCAGGCGTAAATGGCAGAGATCTAGAGAGACTCGTGACAAGAATGCTTACTTTGCACTTAAGATCGGAGTAAGACAAAAGCTCTTGGACCACCGTGGTTTTACTTGGAACAAGAAAATTACCTCACTTTCTACAAGTGATGGCTCCATCTGGAAGATGGTTAAAACCTTAAAGAATCCTTATGTTAACTACCCCCCCCCCCCCATCCATGGAAAGGATGGATTGTGTTACAATGAGGATGATAAATGTGAAGCTTTTGCAGATGCCCTTGAGATTCAACTACAAGAAAATTCTGATCTCTCCAATGATAACACCTGTGATAAAGTGGAGGAAACTCTTTTCCGTTTCTCTCAAGTGGACAGATCTAGAATTCGTTTTACAACTCCATCTGAATTAACTCGGGCCATCCGCATATTGAAACTCAATAAGGTTTCAGGTCCTGACGACATATCCAACAGGATGCTGAAGAACCTTCCGAAAAAAGCTATCACGCATTTGTGCAACATTTTCAATTTCCTCTGGCATCACACCTTTCCGGAGGTTTGGAAGAATGCCTATGTTAGGCTCATCCACAAATCGGATAAGGACCCATCTTTAGCTGACAGCTATCGCCCAATAAGTCTTTTATCCTGTTTAGGAAAGTTGTTTGAGCGAATGTTGCTCAACCGACTGAATGAATTCCTTTCAAACTATCCTATCCTACCTGAGTCGCCGTTCGGATTCAGACGTAAAAGATCGACTCAGCATCAAGTCCTCACAGTAGTGGAGAATATTGCTGAGGCACTGAATAAAAAGGAAACTGTTGCTGCCTTCTTTCTAGACGTGGTCAAAGCTTCTGTCCGCGTCTGGATGGACGGCCTCATCTATAAACTGATCACGATTGAAATTCCTTCGACGCCTTACCCGTATCCTTCAATCTTATCTTTCAGATAGAACATTCTAGGTTTACATTAAATCTTCTATTTCCACAAAGAGAGTGGTGGCCGCTGGAGTTCCACAAGGCTCTCTCCTAGGCCTCTCTTCTCATTGTACCTTTTTGACATTCCTTCTTTTGACCGGATTGTCATTGCTCAGTATGCTGATGATATTACAATCCTCTCCCCTTCTTTGGGAGTTGAGTATGCAATAAGAAGACTCCAGAGTTGTTTGAATGAGTTAGACTCATGGTACGGTAACTGAAAGATGAAAATTAATACAGATAAGAGTAACGCCATACTTTTTAGTGGCAGGAGGATTAATAACCCTCAGACCTTACTTTTCATAAATGTAAGGAAGATACTGTGAAATACCTTGCAGTCACCTTGCAGAAGAAACTTAAATGGGATCCCCACATTCACGGGATAATCACTAAGGTGAACACCGTCAGATGTCAGCTGGGACCTCTTCTCAGACGTAACTCCGTCCTATCCATTGAACATAAGCTTTTGCTCTACGACATGGTCATACGTCCTATCGTTTCCTATGCTTCTCCTATTTGGGCGAACACTACTGCCACCAATATCCACAAGATTCAGGTCTTGCAGAACAAGATCTTGAGATGT
Source organism: Ryuthela nishihirai (assembly GCA_038380435.1). NCBI lineage: Eukaryota > Metazoa > Arthropoda > Arachnida > Araneae > Heptathelidae > Ryuthela > Ryuthela nishihirai. The sequence continues at coordinate 35,604,818 of JAWZYU010000002.1, read as the reverse complement.
GCGGTCGATGCCCCTTGGTTTGTAACGAACAGACAAATCCACAAAGATCTGGGCATCGACTATATTTACTCTTATATTAAGTTTCTTTCACATGGTTTCTTTGAGTCAGTCCAAAGCAATCCACATGAAATTATATCCTGCTTGCTTGATTACAATCATGAAGTTATGTATAGTTACAAGAGGCCTAAAATGATGGCTTTCAGCAAAGATAGTCATCCATTTTAGGTCTCTTGTGCATCCTTTACTACTTTTACTGTTGATTTTTCTTGCCCTTCGGGGCCCACAATTGGTGGTTTACTTTTATTGTGTTTACACTGATGCCAACTAGGCACATGTTCAGATGGAAGAGGTTTTGGGTACCCATGTACCTGGTACTCTGATAATCAATTACCGATCTATGATGATCTATGAGTTAGAGGCTGGCCATCTCTGTGATTCCCTGCCATTGGATGACTGAGTCACGTGGTTCATGGACGCCATGTTTTTGTCGTACCGTGAGACGAAAGCCTATGAGTTAGTGTATACACCAAGTTAAAACTTCTCAGTTGTTATAGTTTTATATATTTCTACCACTTTTTTGCTATTAAAGCTTATCGTATTTTATGAATGCCTCACTGTGCTGCATTTGGGTGTAAAAATTTCACTCAAAGAAATAAGTTAATGAACATTTTTCCGAGAAATTCCATCAGAACACGGCTACAAAAGTGAAATGAGCTAACTGAAAACCAACAAATAATTTCTTTTAAGGTTCGTTTCAAAAACGAGCTAATGTTTTCACTTTGTCGTCTGCATATGCCAATATTTGTTAGTCTGTCTGTCCGTCTCTCTGTTAACTGTTATCTGTCCATTTGTCTTTCCACCTGTCTGAGACAATCATTTTTTTTTACTTTTAGAGCTGAATGAAAATTCTTTTTGGGTTGGATTGGTGTCGAACAAATATTGCAATTCGCAATTTGGAATAATTTCAGTAGCTTTAATAGTGCCCTCTAGCGGTGGAAAAAAGTGGAAAATGCTAAAATTTTAAACGAATATTACAAGCAAACTATTTACACTGGAAATCTGAAATTTTCATAGTAGAATGTTATGGTCATAAGATTTACAAAGGCAACAAAGATTTCCGATTATCTCTTAAAACAAAACCGTTCCGTTTCTTACCTACCTTGGGCTTAGGGTCAACTCATTGTTGTCAATGGAATTTTTAAAGACGGTCACACTCCACCACAAAAATTTCAAATTTCTACTATAACTACATCGTTTGCAATATTCCTTTTAAATTTTTGGGGTTTTTCGATTTTTTCCACCGTTAGATGGGTTCGAGCCCCGGATTAGGCATGGATGTGTGTGTCGGTTTTCTGCTGAGGTCCTGCCATCCTCTCAGCTTCTACTGTGGCATATAAACTGACAGGCTCCTGTCAGACCTCTGTGGCAAACAGCTGCTTGAGGGGGTATTTATTTATTTTCAAACAGCAGTAAGATCTTTGCCATAAAATGATTATAATTAATATTATAATGAATGACTAACAACATGATGCGTCAGAAAACATTTTTTGTCTTCAAATCGATCTCGGGTTCAACAATTATCAAAATTGTTTTGGCTACTCCGGCTGAAAAATTAGACTTTGAATTCATCTCTGACAGGAGCTAATGGAATATTAGGATGGTTTTTTTCCGAATGTCCCGATAGTTTTCATTTCCACAGTTAGAGGGCACTAAATTTGAATTCATGCTAAAACAGCTATACTAAGAGGATCCATTTTTCTCCCTTATTCCTATGCGAATGGAAAAGCACAAATTTTGGGGTTAAATGATTTTTTATTTGGTTGTATAGGTTGTTGGGCTGGGTTGTTTTACCTCTGAGCGGCAGTTTTTTGCACACCATGGGCTAAATGGCCAGGTCAAAAGGACCCCGAAGGTTCAGAGAAGGTTGGCGGAGGGGACCCACTGGAACAGCTGTTGGGAGACAATTGGTAGCCTCCCGTCAAGGCCATCCAGCGTGTCCTTTAACGTGCACAGGGTATGGTTCTCCCACACACGGACCCACGGCTTAACGTCCCGTCCGACGGTCGGCGGTCTTTCCAAGCCCATCGGTGTCCCCTACTGACCGTGGGCAGGTCGTGGAATTTTGAGCAGATAAATCTCAACACTGACCCAGCTGGGGCTAGAGCCTGGTGCGCTACCGACTGAGCCACTTCCAAGCCCATCGGTGTCCCCTATTGACCGTGGGCAGAGCGGGGAATTTTGCAGAGATAAATCTCAACGCTGACCCAGCTGGTAAGAAAAACGACACGAACATCCATGCCTTAACCGGGGCTCGAACCCTGGTCCTTTAGATTAGTAGCCAAGCGCGCTAACCACTCGGGAACCCACGTCCCTTAGATCATGGTTAGATAGGTATTAATGAAATATTGATAAATTGCCTTTACTGAATCGTCCATTGTCCGACCTTCCGCAGACGCAGTAAGAGTCAGAAAATGATGAAACTTCATTGTTCAACAACGAGCAGAAGAGGTATCTTTTAATAATTGTGTAAAACAAGAGAAAAGTAAAACTATTTTATCATATATATATATATAGCAAAGGAGGCGGGGGGGGGGGGGGGCTCAGCAGATAGCGCGCCAGGCTCATAACTGTATTTCCAAGGTTCGAGTCCCAACTGGGTCAGCGTTGAAATTTATCTCCGCAAATTTCACCGCCCTGCCCACGGTCAGTATGGGACACCGATAGGCTTGGAAAGGCCTCCGTCCGTCGGATGGGACGTTAAGCCGTGGCGCCGTGTGCGGGATGAGCCATACTCTGTGCACGTTAAAGAACACGCTGGATGGCTTTGACGGGAGACTACCATCTGTCTCCCAACAGCTGTTCCAGTAGGTCCCCTCTCCCAACCCTCTCTGAGCCTTCTGGGTCCATGTGACCTGGTCATTTAGCCCATAGTGTGCAAAAAAGTGCCGCTCAGAGGTAAAACAACCAACCCAACCAACTGTAGCAGGTGCCGGATTTAGATGGGAACAAGGGGACCTTGCCACCCCCTTGCCACCCCCTTTGAGAATGCTAGTAACTGGAACGAAGGGGGAAAAAAATATTCTATAAATTTATGTAGTAGACATATTTTTCAGAAATTTCTGTACAAAAGAGTAAAACAGAGAAAATTTTATAACAGAACAGGTTTTGCTAAATCGTACCTTTCCTCCTCCCTATTTTTTTCTGGATCTGGGGATGCTCTGTAGTGATTGTTAAATTGCAGGATTATTATAAAAGAATGCCATGTTTGGAAGTGGTATATTTTGTTAAATAATTAAGCAGCAAAAGTAATCGTGTGCAAAAAATGTCAAGAAACTCTCAAAGTTTTGTGTACAACAGACTTCAGGTTGAGCGCACTGGTGCTGTGATATTCAACTACTGTTCACACTCGGCTCAGCATATCTGGTGAGCTTCAATAATTCTTTCCTTTAAATGCTGTTAGTTACGAATTTTTTCTTAATTAAAGATGTTTTAATGCATCCTCCCAAAAATAATGGGGCGTGTGGGATGACTCAGTCGATAGCGCACCAGGCTCGTAATCTGTAGTTACCAGGTTGGAGTCCCAGCTGGGTCAGCGTTGAGATTTATCTCCGGAAAAATTCCCTCCCCACGGTCAGTAGGGGACACCGATGGGCTTGGAAATGGCGCCGTCCGTCGGATGGAACGTTAACCCGTGGCTCCGTGTGTGGGAGAGCCATACCCTGCGCACGTTAAAGAACACGCTGAATGGCCTTAACGGGAGGTTATCATTTGTCTTCCAACAGCTGTTCCAGTGGGTCCCCTCCTCTAACCTTCTCTGATCCTTCGGGGTCCATTGGGCACACCATGGGCTAAATGGACCTGCCCATTTAACCCATGGTGTGCAAAAAAGTGTCGCTCAGAGGTTAAACAACCCAACCGAATCCAAAAATAATTCACTTTGTCAAACCCGGACTTCTTAGGGGCCACAAGAGTGATCCGCCTCTACCAATCCAATTACTTGGGAATTTGGCATTAAGATATTACGTGTGATATTAAATCATTCCGTCATAGCAAAGAAAATTCGAAAATTTCTTATTACTTTATATTTTAGATACACAATTGCTAATCTTACTTAATTACTTAATGAAGTATAGTACTTAAAATAAGTATAATCATTTTTAATGTATGTAATGCATAATCATTTATAAATGAATCATTTATAACGAAAATATAATTATATATGGATTTCACTGATACTAGAGATGATTTCGGCTCAAAATGGCATAGACGACGTCGGGCTCAGAATGCATTAAGCATTTAAGCTCTGAAATTTGGAGCATTTTTTGTGTTGTGCATTTTGCATCGGTATTAATGCAATCGCAAAACCGAAATCTCAATCGACCACATTTTCGATCCTCCTATACTTAATTAAAGTCCAAAATTAACATGTAAAGAAAGAGTACCATAAAACTGAGCAATCTTTCGATGTAGATAAAGTGAGATTAAGTTGTACATAACAATTACTCTAGTATCATCATCATCATCATAATGTTACTGGTTTAATGGTCAGTTCTTATTCAGGCTTTCCCAGTACAATTTTGGAAAAACACAAAATGGAGAATTTCCACTCAACAGAAAAGATATTGAAAACCATTTTTTTTATGTATATATATAGATATTTTCTTTTCTTATTGGATTAATTGTTTATTTCCTTTTTTTATTATTTTTATTCTTTTTTATTTATTTTTTTAAACATATGTATATATTTATTATTATTTTTTATTTTTTTATAGTTTATTCCATAAAGGTGTTGAAAAGAGGAAGTTTAATATTAATTTATAAATTTTAATTTTTGTATAATTCCCATGGCCGAGTGGTTAGCACGCTTTGCTATTGATCTAAGGGACCTGGGTTCGAGCCCCGGGTAAGGCATGGATGTGTGTGTTCTTTTTCTGCTGAGGTCCTGCCATCCTCACAGACCTTTCTACTATGGCATATAAACTAACAGGCTCCTGTCAGACCTCTGTGGCAAGCAGCTGCTTGAGGGAGTATTTATTATTTATTTATTATTAAATTGGAAAGTTTAATAAATTTGTATACTAATTTCTTGTAGTCCCAAATTTTTTATTTCTGTAATTAAAAGGTCCCTTTGTTTAGTGCATAAGGTGCAGTTTAGTAAGATATGATTAATGTTTTCTGGAAGGTTACAGGTTCGACAGTTTGGAGAATTTAAAAGCCTCATGTAAAATTTTTGTTTGTTTAAATTAATTGTGTCTGTTTTTAATCTATAAATTATTTTATTTTCTTTCCTTTGGAAAGATAATTTTTGAATATAGTAAATTTATTTGATAAATTATTTCTATAGTTGTTTTTACATATTGCTTGAGCGTGAAAACATTTTTCTGTTAGAATAAATTTAAGTTTAGAAAGATCCTGTTTAAAGGTGAAAAAAAAAATTCTCCGTGGGGGTGATATCTTTTAGATTGTGTGCATTTTTGGCTAACGAGTCTACCATTTCATTTTCTTTGATCCCAATGGGACTTGGGATCCATTGTAATCTGATTTTATTATTTTTAAGATTAATGTTCGAGAGATTAAGTTGTAAAATTTTTGAGATATAATAGTTATAATCTGAGAAATAAATTTCTTTTTCAAGAACTTGAAGTGCACCCTTAGAGTCTGAAAAGATTACTATGTGATGGTTGACTAAGTTAATTAATATCCATTTAAAAGTTTCTGTTATAGCTATAAGTTTAGTTTGAATAATTGTAGTATGATTTGAAAATTTGAAAGTTTGAGAAAAATTGTTGAGAGGTATGGTAAAAAGCTGCAGCAGAGGATCCTGTTTCTTTTAGAACAGATCGGTCTGTATAAATATTAAAAAGGTTTCACCAAAATTTTCATCGAAATAGGTTTGGAATAAGATTAGTGTCACTTCCGCCGGAATATCTTTTTTTGAAGTTAATGGAATTTCTGTGGTAATAAGTGGTGAGGAATAGCACTAGTCAGCAATGATGTCAGGAATGTCACCCTTAAGAATTTTGCTAAAATAGGATTTTGCTAAAATAGTTATCATATAGTTTTGAGAGAAATTCATTATTATAAATTATTTTAATATTAGGTAATCTGTGAAAATTTTTATAAAAGAGATGAGATGAGAGTTTGTAATGTAATTTAAAACAAGTATTTAGTTAATAATATTTTATGTGTAATTTCAAAAGGTGGGATTGCTGTCTCTGCAATTACAGAGATGGTTGGACAATTTTTTGGGAGTCCAAGGGCAATTTTCAAGCATTGGTTTTGAATAGAGTTGAGTTTTTTATATTTTGTGGTTAGTGTCCCAGAAAAAAATTCCAGGCCAAATTCTAGTTTTGATCTGATTAGATTTTTATATGCTGCGATTAATTGTTGTTGTTGAGTACCTTCATTTTTGAATGCAAAGCATTTAAAAAATAAAATAAAATAAATCCCCCCTCAAGCAGCTGCTTGCCACAGAGGTGTGACAGGAGCCTGTCAGTTTATATGCCATAGTAGAAGGTCTGAGAGTATGGCAGGACCTCAGCAGAAAACGACACATACATCCATGCCTTACCTGGGGTTCGAACCCAGATCCCTTAGATATTTGTTTTCAAGATGATATTGCCAATTAAGTCTAGAGTCTAAGTACAGTCCTAGAATTTTACATTTGTTAACTTGTTGTAAAGTTTCAGATTTAACAGTTAATTTGAACTTCGGGTTATATTGTCTTTTTTTTATAAAAAGGAATAAAAAATGTTTTTTTAATATTAATCTCTAAGTTCCATTTAGAACAATAATTAAAAAATTTATTTAACTGTTTTTGTATTTTTTTGGTAATTTATATTCATTTTTTAGCTGTCCAAAAAATGATGTCATCTGCATATCCCGAAAAGGTAATTGATTTATCAAAAATATTTTTTATGTCATGGAGATAAAAATTGAAGAGGAGGGGAGACAAAGATGATCCTTGAGAGAGTCCCTGGGTCATTTTATAATTTTACGAAAAAAATTCCCCAATTTTAACTTGAAGAGTTCTATTTTTTTTTTTAAAGTTAGATAGAAAGTTGATATATTTAGCACTGAGATTAGTATTTAATAGTTTTTAAAGTAGTCCATTAATTGATACATATAAAAGGCTTGGGTTAAGTCCAATGATATCGCTAATAAAGTTATTTTCTGTTTAAATGCTCTGAAGATATCATGTAAAAGTAAGGAAATGTTTTCTTTTGCCGAGCGATGCTTTCGAAAACCAAAGAAATTGAAAAAAAAAAATTTCAGTTTAAAAATACCAATTAAGTCTTCAATTACTCTAATAAGCTATAAATTCCCTTTTTACTTATTTTCTCCTCTAAGAAAAAAGCGGTGAAACTTCGAGACAGTACAACTGATTATCTTTTTTTTTTTTGGACATTATACCTCTAAGTATCTTACAGAAAATTTTCCACGCAAAAAAAACTCTTCTCTCCTGCTTGTATTCACCATTCCGTAAAAAATTCGGCAACGCCCAAGCAACGACAACAAAAAGGAAACGAACTGGCGTGGTAACAAAGTTCCTTTGAAATCATAACAAAGTAATGTCGTGTTCACTCTTGAAACACGATAAAGTCCTGCAACATCCTTCTCTTAAATGCAAAATTCTCTCTTGACTTAATACCTTTTTATCCAGAGGAGCGATTAAAGAACAGAAGGACTCTCTACTTCGAGAAACATCGGGGTCAGCGCTTGGGGGGAGACGACCCCCCCCCCTCCTCAAACGCCCCATTCCCGCATTAGCTTTACTTGGCGGAGGAATATCTGCATGATGAAAACACACGGATGCTTGCTTGGCAACCACTTCAATACATCAAAGTAGATAAAATCGAAATAATCGGGGTCATTTGACAAAAGAGAAATTGGAATCACCCTCTATTGTTAGCCTGCTGTGCGCCCACAATGGAGAAGCGTGGACCAAGAGTCACGTGATCGGGTAGAGAATCCGTTTTGCTATTGGTATATAAGTCGTAAGTTGTGGTGGGGATGCTATGTTCCATATTTCTTCCCTTACCTGAGTGCTGCTTGCTTCGGTTCTGTTTTATCGCCGCCTTGGATATATTTTGCCTACGAAAAGGTAAGATTCATTGCTGAGGCTATAGCGCTCTCTCTAGAATAGCTTTTCTCAACCTTTTTTTTAGAACTGTTAAATTTCAACACTATGTATAATCCGGCCACATAATATTATCACAGGGGCGAGAAATGGCTCGTAATCTGAAGTTTCCAGGTTTAGGGTTCAGATTTATCTCCCCCAACTAGTTCCCAGGTTCGACTCCCAGCTAGGTCAGCGTTGAGATTTATCTCCGCAAAATTCCCCGCCCTGCCCACGGTCAGTAGGGGACACCGATGGGCTTGGAAAGATGGGACGTTAAGCCGTGGCCCCGTGTGTGAGAGAGTCATACCCTGTGCACGTTAAAGAACACGCTGGATGGCCTTGACGAGAGGCTACCATCTGTCTCCCAACAGCTGTTCCAGTGGGTCCCCTCCCCCAACCTTCTCTGAGCCTTCGGGGTCCATGTGACCTGGCCATTTAGCCCACGGTGTGCAAAAAAGTGCCGCTCAGAGGTAAAACAACAACCCAAATCTCCCCCAATTCCTACCCCGGTAAGAAAGTGGACACCGGTGGGCTTGGAAAGGCTGCCGTCCTTCGGCTGGGGCGCTGAGCCGTGACTCAGTACGCAGGAGAGCCATAACTGGGCTTGTTAAAGAACAGGTTGGATTGGTCAAATTTACACTAACACATTATGTTTAAAGTTCATCCTAAATGAAATGAGAGAGAACAAATGTGTACAGGGCCAGATCGAAAGGGGGCAAGCCTTCCCCCCTCCTTTCAGAATGCTAGTAAGGGTAAAGAAGGAAATAATATTGAACTTGCCCGCATACATTTGCCGCTGAATGTATATAATTCATGCATTTTTAAGAAAGGTTTAAAGAACTGTAAAACGGAGGAGGAAATGTTATACTATAATTAATATAATGTTATACTATAATTAATATAATGTTACACTATGTTGGAAATCCAGTTTTTGCCCACCCCCCCTTGCATTTTCGGGATGATTGTGTTTCTTGTTCCTCCCCTCCTCGATTTTTTTATAGTTCCTGTCCTGAGTGTATATATATATGTCTCACCCCCTCGATTTTTTTATAGATCCTCTCCTGAGTGTATATATATATATAAGTCCCGCCCTCTTTTTTATAGACCTGTCATGAGTGTATATATATATAAGTCCCCCTCGATTTTTTTTAGATCATGTCCTGAGTATATATATGTATATAAGTCCCCCATCGATTTTTTATAGATCTTGTCCTGAATGTATATATATATAAGACCCCCCCTCGATTTTTTTATAGATCCTGTCCTGAGTGTATATATATGTCCCCCCCGCGATTTTTTTATATATCCTGTCCTGAATGTATATATATAAGCCCCCCCTCGATTTTTTATAGATCCTGTCCTGAGTGTATATATATATATAAGTCCCCCCCATCGATTTTTTTATAGATCCTGTCCTGAATGTGTATATATATATAAGTTCCCCTCGATTATTTTTTATAGATACTGTCCTGAGTGTATATATATATATAAGTCCCCCCTCGATTTTTTTATAGATCCTGTCCTGAGTGTATATATATATAAGTTCCCCTCGATTATTTTTTATAGATACTGTCCTGAGTGTATATATATATAAGTCCCCCCTCGATTTTTTTTATAGATCCTGTCCTGAGTGTATATATATGTCTCCCCCTCGTTTTTTTTTATCCTGTTTGAGAGTATACATATAAGTCCCCCCCTCGTTTTTTTTATAGATCCTGGCTTGAGTGTATATATATAAGCCCCCGCCCCACCCCTTTGAGAATGTTAGTAAGGGTTATGCAAGCAAAAATTTATTAAACGTGCGTATTTCACCCATTTTTAAGAAATTTTTCGAACCTAAAACGGAGGAGAAAACGTTATACTGCAATGGCAGTCCACTCTCTTTCCCCTGCCATCTATTCTTTCAGAAAACCTGAAACATTATTTCAAACCAAAGCCTGAAGAAGTCATCAGCTTGGTGAATAAAATAATAAACAAAGCACTTGTGTCGTTATTAAAAAACTTAATTTCGTCCGGAGTCTAACAACGTTAATAAAGCCTTGAACAGAACTCTTGAAAATGCTTCCCGACAGGTACAGATTTAGGGGGAAGGGAGGGTTAAGATCTCTATGAAAGAGATCTTCCTCTTCTTATCTTCCTCTTGAAAATGCTAGTAAAACTAATGGAGGAAAAAATTGTTAAACGCGTACATTTTTCACGCATTTTTCTTTTCTTTTTTTTACCTCTAAAGCGAAGGGGAAAATATTACACTGCAATGAAATTTCAGTCTCTTGTCCTCCCTTTCACCTTTTTTTGCCTCGATTACGTCGCTTCCTCCCCCCCTACCTCATTTTTTTTCTCTAGATCCACTGCTGCTTCATGTAAAGTGAATTTGTGCGATCCCCAAGCAGTACATTCTATTATAGTCTAAGTAGCGAACGTGTCTTAGTAGGTTGGGTTGTTTTACCTCTGAGCGGCACTTTTTTGCACACCATGGGCTAAATGGCCAGGCCACAAGGACCTCGAAGGCTCAGAGAAGGTTGGGGGAGGGGACCCACTGGAACAGCTGTTGGGAGACAGATGGTAGCCTCCCGTCAAGGCCATCCAGCGTGTTCTTTAACGTGCACAGGGTATGGCTCTCCCGCACACGGGTCCACGGCTTAACGTCCTATCCGACGGACGGCGGCCTTTCCAAGCCCATCGGTGTCCCCTTACTGACCGTGGGCAGGGCGGGGAATTTTGCGGAGATAAATCTCAACGCTGACCCAGATGGGACTCGAACCTGGGAACTACAGATTACGAGCCTGGCGCGTTACCGATTGAGCCACCCAACGCCCCTATATACGGAAAGCCCATTGGTGTCCCCTACTGACCGTAGGCAGGAGGGAGTTTTGCGGAAATAAATCTCAACGCTGACCCAGCTGGGACTCCAACCTGGGAACTGCAGATTACGAGCCTGGCGCGCTACCGACTGAGCCACCCCTCCCTCTTGGTTAAGTTCCTGCGAATTCGAAAAAGAACATTTCTATCACGTTTATGAGAAAGAAAATCTAAATTAGAACAGTAAGTCGTAAAAAAACTGCTTTCGGAAAAATCTTAATTATTTTTCACTGTAATATTATTTTAAAAAAACTGGATTGCAAATTTCTTCACAAATGAAACATCGACGAAAATGGGGCGGGGGTGGCTCAGTCGATAGCACGCTAGGCTCGTAATCTGTAGTTCCCAGGTTCGAATCCCAGCTTGGTCAGCGTTGAGATTTATCTCCGCAAAATTCCCCGCCCTGCCCACGGTCAGTAGGGGACACCGATGGGCTTGGAAAGGCCGTCGTCCGTCGGATGGGACGTTAAGCCGTGGCCCCATGTGTGGGAGAGCCATACCCTGTGCACGTTAAAGAACACGCTGGATGGCCTTGACGGGAGGCTACCATCTGTCTCCCAACAGCTGTTCCAGTGGGTCCCCTCACCCAACCTTCTCTGAGCCTTCGGGGTCCATGTGACCTGGCCATTTAGCCCATGGTGTGCAAAAAAGTGCCGCTCAGAGGTAAAACAACCCAACCCAATCGAAGAAAATGTTTTAATGTAAAAAATATTAGACAAGAAATCATTAAATTCAAATACAATGAAGCAGAATCATTATATATATGGTATAAAAATCATATCTATAAAGAAACTGAATATTAGGGTTAGTTTTTTTCTTCTGACCTTCACCTTTGAGCACACAATGGGCTAATACGCCAGATTACAAGGACCCCGAAGAGCTCACAGTAGATTGGGGAAGAGGATCCAGTGGCCACGGCTTAACCTGCTGAACGACGGACGCCGGCATATCCTAGCCCATCGGGGTCCTCTTTCTGACCGAGAGCAGGAGGGATGTGGGGGATAGTGGAGGCAAATAAATCCCGCAGTCGACGCTTTTAGTGAAATTTTCGTGTTTTTTTTTTACTTTTATGTATACGATTAATTCTAAATTTAAGTATATATTTTTTGCATATTAGTAACAACTAATAAAGATCAATTATTAGTTATCTTAAATAGCACAAAAATCCTACGAAATATGTTACATTAAGTTTCTGCGTTACATTATGTTACATAAACTTTAAAGTACAGTCGCTCAAAAAAGTATCCGAGCACTATGGTTGACTAAGAATTCAGAAAAAATACCTGGCAAAGATTTTTTTTAGAAATTAGTGATCTGGCAACCTTCGTGTCACGTGACACAAAGGTGGCCAGATAAAGTTTTGCGGATGCAGGTTGGGTTGTTTTTTTTACCTCTGAGCGGCACTTTTGTGCACACCATGGGTTAAAATGGCCAGGTCACAAGGACCCCAAAGGTTGTCAGAGAAGATTGGGGAGGAGACCCACTGGAACAGCTGTTGGGAGACAGATGGTAGCCTCCCGTCAAGACCATCCAGCGTGTTCTTTAACGTGCACAGGGTATGACTCTCCCGCACACGGGGACACGGCTTAACGTCCCATCCGACGGACGGTGGCCTTTCCAAGACCATCTGTGTCCGCTACTGACCGTGGGCCGGGCGAGGAGTTCTGCAGAGATAAATCTCAACGCTGACCCAGCTGGGACTCGAACCTGGAAACTGCAGATTACGAGCCTGACGCGCTACCGACTGAGCCACCCCTGCCCCTGATCAGTGGACAGCTGGGACTCGAACCTGGGAACTGCAGATTGCGAGCCTGACGCGCTATCGACTGAGCCACCCCAGACCCCGCGCAGGGCTCAACACAGAATGTTTATGATTACTATTGAGCAGAAATTTGTGATCAATAAAAATGTACAAATAAAACTTTCAATAGGTATTTTATAAACAATAAGTTTTTCTCTTCTGAACTATCTACCGAATGGGTGTACAAGGAAAAAGTCATACAATGCGTTATTACCATATTTTCTAGGAAAAAAAAGTATCTTAACGCAGTTCTGGTCTGTTTCCGTCAATCAAAACACTACGAACAGATTCATAAATAAAAACTTCTATTCATCCGTCACGATAAAAAATACACACGCACATATCTTAGATACATTTTTTGCCTATAAAAAAATATCCCCCCCTCAATCCGCTGTTTGCTGTAGAGGTTTCACAGGAGTTTATAAGTTTAATGCGCCATAGATAAGTTCTGTGACGAAGGGATATGTTTTGTAATGAGGAGAAAGTTCATCTGGTTCGAATCCCATCCAAGTTATCCGCCATTGAAATAACTCCCCTTTAAAAAAAAAAGTGCTTGTAATCTGCCTTTCCAGGCTTGTAATCTGCATTTCCCAGGTTCGAGTTCCAACTGTGTCAGGCGCTGACAATTTTCTCCACTAACACTCGTTCCTTCGTCGGCGAGAAAGTGAATACATTTGAGTTTGGAAAAGTCGCCGTCCGTCAGATGGTATGTTAAGCCGTGGTTTCGTATGCAAGAGAACCATACCATGTTCACATTACTGAACATGTAGAGTGGCTAGACGGTAGTCTTCCATCTGTTTCCTGACACATGTCCAGTGGATCCACTTCCCCTATCTGCTATGAGTCATTGGGACCTTTTTGACCTAGCCATTTGGCCCATTGTGTTGAAAAAAGTGCCGCTTAGAGGTTAAACACCCCAACCTACTTTAAAAAAATTAAACATTTTGCACGTTTTCAAATAAAGTTTGAAGCCCTCCCTAACTAGGAAAGCATCCTAGTTTAGCTAGGATGCTTTCCTAGTTGGGGCGGGGGTGGCTTAGTCGGTAGTGCGCCAGGCTCGTAATATGTAGTTCCCAGGTTCTTGTCCCAGCTGGGTCAGCGTTGAGATTTATCTCCGCAAAATTCCCCGCCCTGCCCACGGTCAGTAGGGGACACCGATAGGCTTGGAAAGACCGCCGTCCGTCGGATGGGACGTTAAGGCCGTGGCCCCGTGTGCGGGAGAGCCATACCCTGTGCACGTTAAAGAACACGCTGGATGGCCTTGACGGGAGGCTACCATCTGTCTCCCAACAGTTGTTCCAGTGGGTCCCCTTCCTCAACCTTCTCAGAGCCTTCGGGGTCCATGTGACATGGCCATTTAGCCCATGGTGTGCAAAAAAGTGCCGCTCAGAGGTAAAACAATCCAACCCAACTCTCCTAGTTTAATTAAGAATTCTTCGAATAAGAGAAATTGTTTACAACAAGTGTGCGAAACACAAAAAGTATAAATTGATGCACACTGGTATCCCTTTCCCCCATATAAATCTATTATTACGTCCATCCGATTATTGAGACTCCCCAACCCCAATACAAAGTTACATTCTGGAGCTCCCCAGAATATCAGGTTCATCCCCCCCCCCACTCAAACCATCAAATCCCGTTTTTGTCATCATCATCATTCATTCAACCAAAGCCATTTTTCACGAAGGCCCCACTTTTTTTGTGAATTGCTATGCTACTGAGTTCTAATAATAATTACCTAATGATTAAATGTTCCCTAATCTATTTCGTGATTTATTCAATAATCGTAATTTATTTTTTCCAGGATGACTTCCACCAACTTCCTAATACTCGTGGTACTGCTCTGGACCGCCATCTTGGCCGATGCTACCAAATACAACTCCACCACTAGCGCCTCCGTAACGAAAAAGACGGGAGCCAAGTCAACCAGAGGAGAATATCACCACTACGACAATTTCTACCCTCCCCATCACTACGGCCACTTTAAAGAATTCGAACACTTCCTCATGCCTTTGCTACTTGTAATTGGGATGCACGTGTTGCTCATGCCCCTGATCAGTGCACTCATGAGCACGCTAGTCAACAACGTGCCAGTCACAACCCTCGTCTCTGGCAGAAAGCGTCGCAGCCCTTCTGGACAGCAGGGCGGTCTCAGCGACACTGTTGCTGATCTGTGGGGGAAAGTCGAGAAGGCCATTGATCTTTACAGCAAGCTGAAGGATTAGCGATCTATTTATAGAGAAAGATGATTGATTGATGACTGATCCGTAGAGTAAGCTGAATGATATAAGTGATGATCTGTGCAGTAAATGAAGAATTAGTGACTGATTCGTAGAACAAACAGAAGGATTAGTGACTGATTCGTACAACAAACTGGAGGATTAGTGACTGATTCGTACAGCAAATTGAAGGGTTAGTGACTGATCCGTTCAGCAAATTGAAGGGTTAGTGAATGATCCGTTCAGCAAATTGAAGAGTTAGTGACTGATCCGTTCAACAAATTGAAGGGTTGGTGGCTGATCCGTTCAGCAGATTAAAAGGTTAGTAACTGATTCGTTCAACAAATTGAAGGGTTAGTGACTGATCCGTTCAACAAACTGAAGAGTTAGTGAGTGATTCGTTCAACAAATTGAAGGGTTAGTGACTGATCCGTTCAACAAACGAAGAGTTAGTGACTGATCCGTTCAGCAAATTGAAGGGTTAGTGACTGATCCGTTCAGCAAATTGAAAGGTTAGTAACTGATTCGTTAAACAAATTGAAGGGTTAGTGAGTGATTCGGAGAGCAGTTTGAAGGATTAGGGGCTGATTAGTGCAGCAGATTGAAGGATTATTGATTGATGTTGATGACATGGTAAAGATAATGGTACAGCACATGCAGGACTGATGATTGAACACTTCAACAAGTATCCTCAGGCTTAACTTTGAAGGTTTTCTTTTGTATTGTATTGCACGATTCTTAATTTTATTCCATTACGTATTATAATGCATAATGTGACTGGAAAATGTAGACAAACGGTAAAACACATGCAATCAGAACCATACGTTGGTATAGACTTACGTGAATGATGTAAAAAGAAACATAGCAATCAATGGTTTCTAGATGCTAAAAGTTGTATTACAATCATCAGAAGTAATTTTTGAGAAATTTACCAAAGCTTTAAATCGTATTTTATTCTAAGGTATTTGATTAACATATAATTAACAAAGAGTTTAACATTAAAAATTTAAAGAAATGCTGAATTACGTGAAATATATTAAACAATTGCGATAATATTATTAGGTACAGTCGCTCAAAAAAAAATGCGAACGCTGTGGTTGATTACAGAATTCAGAAAAAATATTCGGCAACGATTTTTTTTAGAAATTAATGATCTGGCAACCTTCGTGTCACGTGACACGAAAAGGTTGCCAGATCACTAATTTCTAAAAAAATATGGGTCGCGACTTCCAATGCAATCGCGAGAAGCTACGAAATGAGTTGCAAAGCTCTGAAAAAATATAAATAAAAATAATAATAAAAAATAAATACCCCCTCAAGCAGCTGCTTGCCACAGAGGTCTGACAGGAGCCTGTCAGTTTATATGCCATAGTAGAAGGTCTGTGAGGATGGCAGGACCTCAGCAGAAAAACAACACACACACACATCCATGCCTTATCCGGGGCTCGAACCCAGGTCCCTTAGATCAGTAGCCAAGCGCACTAACCACTCGGCCACGAGACGGCTATATATATTTAAAAGAAATGAATATTTCCATCCAAGTGGTATATTTCCATCCAATATAACCATTCCACTTGGTATTTGGCTCTTGCCTGTCCGGACTCCCTGATCCGTATGGATGAATCCAAGATTATTCCACCATCATCGCAGTCTTTCTGTCCGTTCATTAGTTGCAAGAACTATCTGACTCTGCGCCGTATTCTGTTGTGAGAATATTCTTATTTCAAGTTGCTTTCGTCAAGGAAAAGGACTATGCAGTGATGGGTGACGAACAATGCCGTCAGTGGTAAAGATGGCTGCGAAAAATGCCATCAACTGTAAGGGTGAAATGCTGCCAACGGTAAAGGGGTAAGCGAAAAATGCCGTCAGCTATAAGGGGGAAAGGTCATCAAGGGTAAGGGGTACTCGAAAAATGTTATCAACGTTAGGGCACGGAAAACATCGCTAGTGGTAAGGAGGGCCGAGAAAAATGCCGTCAACGGTAAGGAGCACGAAAAATGCTGTCAACGGTAAGGAGCACGAAAAATGCTGTCAACGGAATCAGCGTTAAGGGGACCGCGAAAATGTTGTCAACAGTAAGATGTTCGCGAAATATACCGTCAAAGGTAGAGGATACGAAAATGCCGTCAACTGTAGAGGATACGAAAATGCCGTCAAAGGTAGAGGATACGAAAATGCCGTCAATAGTAGTGGATAGGAAAATGCCGTCAAAGGTAGAGGATACGAAAATGCCGTCAATGGTAGTGGATACGAAAATGCCGTCAATGGTAGTGGATACGAAAATGCCGTCAATGGTAGTGGATACGAAAATGCCGTCAATGGTAGTGGATACGAAAATGCCATCAATCGTAGTGGATACGAAAATGCCGTCAAATGTAGAGGATACGAAAATGCCGTCAACGGTAAGGGGGATCGCGACATGTAAAGTCTGAGCTCCACTGATCTGTGAGAAGTGTTGCTGCTCTAACAACTCAGAGTCATTGTCGAGATTACAATAAAAATAATTATCCGGATAATCAATTTCAAATAAGAGAGTTATGTATGTAAAAAATTTATATTAAAGAAAGCATTACAACAAGAAAACATTTCCTTAATTAAATTTTAGTTAATTTTACAAACAAGAGAAATATTACATTAAAAAAAACAGCAACAATCTGGCAAAAAATCGTGCACTCATGTACGTTCCATGTGGTCCGGATAAATGAGTTTCTGCTGTACCACCAAACTTGCCATACACACTTCGTCACTGAAAGACCTGCATGGACTGCCTAAAGACAAAAATAGTTCAGTCAATTAACAAAAGAAATGAGAACTCTTATACAAACAGCAAACTCCTCGTTATCATTCTTAACAGGTACGACGATTACAGGATTACCGAAAGACACATAATATACATAATTATGATTATATGAACAATATACATAATTTTAAACAATTCTCTTAACTTTCTCGGCCCTTTTCTGTGGACTTTTGCGCTAAAAAAATATATACCTACTAGTTAAACCCCGCCAAAACTTTGGCTCGAAACACCAATTCATTTAAACTCCCCCTCCCCCCCGCTGCAACGTACAACTTCTTTCACAAGGGGCGGGGGTGGCTCAGTCGGTAGCGCGCCAGGCTCGTAATCTGTAGTTCCCAGGTTTGTGTCCCAGCTTGATATTTATCTCCGCAAAATGCCCCGCCCTGCCCACAGTCAGTAGGGGACACCGATGGGCTTGGAAAGACCGCCGTCAGTCGGATGGGACGTTAAGCCGTGGCCCCGTGTGTGGGAGAGCCATACACTGTGCACGTTAAAGAACACACTGGATGACTTTGACGGGAGGCTACCATCTGTCTCCTAACAGTTGTTCCAGTGGGTCCCCTCCCCCAACCTTCTCTGAACCTTCGGGGTCCATGTGACCTGGCCATTTAGCCCATGGTGTGCAAAAAAGTGCCGCTCAGAGGTAAAACAACCCAACCCAACTCCTTTCACAACTATCGATAGATAAAGTACTACTCCATTCATAAAGTAGGTGATGGCAGCGCCCTCAGAAATGTCACTCGTTTGCAGAGAAATTATTTCCGACCTAGGCCAACAAGGAACCCGATCTCTTAATCCAACACGGCTACACCTAAGTGGGACAGCAGCACCAAATTTGGTACCGATTAATCAAGTAGCTGTGAAACTAGAGGAAACCGAAAATTTCTGCAACTGAAGACATCATACTGCTGATGTACAAGAAGCACGCCTCCGCTTATTCGTTCGCCCGCTCGGAATTACGGCTATTATGTAATTTGATGACTATTGAACGGATATTTAAAGCAGATTCCGATCAGATAACTGTTAATACCTTTTTGAAGAGACTATACCCGAATCGGTTCATTGCAGTCAATTCCTAAATATAATCATTGAATCCATTTAATGTTGTTTCTGAAGCAAAATTATCGCCTACAGCCTAATTTCCAGAGACAAATATAACTGCGTAAAGATTCCCATAGGCTCCATGGTGGCAGTCATAGAGTTTTCAGCGCCACTATGTGCATCTAATAGAAACTAACATCATCGGTAATACGCATGTGCACCAAGGGATGTTCCGATTCCACAGACTTAGTGTATAGCAGTGGAATCGCAGGGGCTTTTCAATTTCTTTTTAGAAGATAAATGTTTTCTGTCTTGAAGTTCGTTTAAAAAATAACTTCGCAGGTTATGCCACATTTAATATTTGCAAATATTTACACGTTTAAAGGGAAAGAAAATCAAGTAAAAGTTCAAAGTTGATGAAATAAAATAGTTTACCTACACTAGGTAACGAACCCGGGAGCTACCACTACGCTACCAACTTGCATGTTCATGGTATTGATGAAACTGTAAAAAAAAATTAAAAAAAATAAATACCCCCTCAAGCAGCTGCTTGCCACAGAGGTCTGTCAGGAGCCTATCAGTTTATTTGCCAGAGTAGAAGGTCTGTGAGGATGGCAGGACCTCAGCAGAAAAACAACACAAACGTCCATGCCTTATCCGGGGCTCGAACCCAGGTCCCTTAGATCAGTAATACTGTATACTGAGATTATATTACAGAACAATCTGAGTGCTTCACCCTACTACCGATAGGGGCAGCACTCTCGCTAAACGTTAGTTCATATCAGTAGTAGCATAAATGAGAGTTCTGGCACAGTGTTAAGGTATAGGGAAATCAATGTTAATCTATAATATTAATTTAATCTACAACATAAATCTAAATATATATAACTAAGTAAAGATATATATACTGATATCTTTACTTAGTTAAATATATTTATCTCTGCCTGATTCCATCAGTCGGTCTGTTTGCTTTAGTATTTCAACTTTGTCAATTAAGTTAACGGAAACTTTTACTGGTGTAAGATGCAATAATTATTCTGAAACGAATTGTATTACTATTTTTTTCATTTCAACGTTAGTCTAAGCAGATTTAAATAGTAAAGGAAAGTGAATTACAATAGAAGAAACTATTTGCATATACAGTTATGCATGCAAAATCATTTTTTGGATTTTTTTTTTGTTTCGAAAAAAATCTGAAAAAATTTCCGAATGAAAACTTTTGTTAGTGTTTCAAATCATGTTTGTGCCACATGGCTGTGAATAATCAGGAGTTTACTGTTGATATTATTGAAGCTCTATGATCAGTCTATAAAACAAAGCTAATGATAAAGTTACGAGATTTAACAATTTCGTTTTTACCTCTTGTATATATTTCACGTGAACGATATTGTACCTGGAATGTAATCTACAATCTCTAAAAATGCACTCTATGACTGTTTAACATAATTAAGAGTCCTTAAAAGCTCACACTTTTTTTTTGTAAAATGGCAGATCTTGTTGCAAAGACCACTCTTGTGGAGCCTTTGCAAAAAAAAAAAACTGCTATATCCTACAGAAATCAGTAGGGGACACCGATGGGCTTGGAAAGGATGCCGTCCGTCGGATGGGACGTTAAGCCGTGCTCCGTGTGCGGGAGAGCCATAACCTGTGCACGTTAAAGGACACACTGGATGGCCTTGACAGGAGGCTACCATCTGTCTTCCAATAGCTGTTCCAGTGGGTCCTCTCCCCCTACCTTGTCTGAGCCTTCGGGGTCCTTGTGGCCTGGCCATTTAGCCCATTGTGTGCAGAAAGTGCCGCTCAGAGGTAAAACAACCCAACGTTAAAGAACACACTGGATGGCCTTGACGGGAGGCTATCATCTGTCTCCCAACAGCTGCTCCAGTGGGTCCCGTCCCTCAACCTTCTCTGAGCCTTCGGAGTCCTTGTAGCCTGGCCATTTAGCCCATTGTGTGCAAAAAAGTGCCGCTCAGAGGTAAAACAACCCAATGTTAAAGGACACTCTGGATGGCCTTGACGGGAGGCTACCATCTGTCTTCCAATAGCTGTTCCAGTGGGTCCCCTCCCCCTACCTTGTCTGAGCCTTCGGGGTCCTTGTGGCCTGGCCATTTAGCCCATTGTGTGCAAAAAAGTGCCGCTCATAGGTAAAACAACTCAACCCAAATTCTACAGAAAAGGCATTGATATTCGTCTATGGAACTTTTAAGGACTTTTATTTATGTTAAACAGTTATAGGGTGCGTTTTTAGAAACTAGTACTAATAGACTGTGAATTAAATATGAATAAATCTGCAATCCATTGGGAAAAACAATTAAAATCACAAATCAAACATCACGAAACATAGAAAGATTTCTTTCCTTATTGAACGAGGGAGAATTTTATTTTAAAATATGAATTAAAAAACATATAATTTAGACGAATGACTATAATTCGCTTGATTTTCTTTCAATTACGTTTGTATCCCTTTGCTACTTTTTCGCATAGCATAGTGCAGTTATAGATATTAGCATTTCGATTTGAGTGTTAATAAATTATCGTACATAACTTGTTAAAAAAAGAATGATTTTCACATACATTGTTGCAATAAGAGGTTGTATTTTCAATGGTGTTTATTATTAATAATAATAATATTTATTTCCATTCTCATTTACAGAAACATTACACACAAAAATTTACCATCAAATTTGGATGGAAAATAGCAAAAGGATATAATATAAAATAAAAAAATAAAAAACGATTAAAAATAAAAAACACACAAGCATACATTTTACAAGTATTTCTGTGTAATCTAGGAGTTACAAAACAACTCTTACAGATTACAAAAACAAAATTCGACTGTAAACGAAAATCTTTGGCAATGGATAAAAAAAACTAAGAAATTACATTAAAAGCGTCTTCAATATCTTCAGTATTTGCCAAAAATAGTTTGTTTTTTTTCTTAAAATTACAATCACTTTTTTCTTCTTTTATACTATTTGGTAAAGAATTATATAATTTTGGTGCAATAAAATTGAAATGCTTATGCATGATTTCTTTTTTTGATTTCACAACATGAAATATGTTTGTAGAACATCTGGTATCGTATGGGATGAACCGTTTTTCGATCCAATTGTTGTTTTTATGTTGATACAAAAGACTTCTATATAAATATAACTTTCTCAAGGGTAATATATTATTGCTTATGTAATGATAATTTACATTGCTAATATTGCTATTTGAAACTAGTTTTACAATTTTATTTTGCAATTTCACTAGAGGGAGTAGATTTGATATATAATCTCCCCCCCCCCCCCCACAACATGTGATTCCATAGCTTAAAATTGAGTGAACCCAAGCGAAATAAACTAAAATTAACAACTTCTTATGAGAACATGATTTAGTATAATATAACTTTTACAAAATAAATCTTAATTTTTTTCACACTGTATCTACTTGTTTCTTCCATTTTAGATTTTGTTCAACATAAATGCCTAGATATTTAACACATTCAACTTGTTCGATAGTTTTACATACACAACCATTTACTAAATTACAACCAGAATTATGGTATTTTATGACAACCTCTTTACTTGTATTCAATAAGCCGAAATATATAAAATTAGTTTTTTCCACATTTATTTGCAGTTTATTACTACTAAACTAGTTTCTTATGCTTTTTAAGTCATTGTTTATCTTGAACATTAACTCATTATTAGAATTATTTTGAATTGCTTTTGAAGAAACAAACTTTACTTAAGCAACACACTTCTAAAAAATGCTAATTAATGTTACACTTAAATTATTATATTTTAGAAGGGAAAAAATATGTGTAAAAAATCAGTTCTTTCAACACATATATTTAATTTTATTTGTCTAATTAATTTGCTTGTAAATATTCATGAGTACAGTACAGTCATCATGTATCTGTAATATAGAAATATATGAATTCGCTATTTAACGATTAGCTTGCACTATTTTAAAATAATGCAATTGTCAGAATGAGTTATTATGTATCGCTGTAACAAGAGTTGAAATAAATTATTTCGATATTGTAAGAAATTTTGCTTTTGTTTTTCTTCCTTAATCCGCGGGTTTTGGATTGTTTTACCTCTGAGCGGCACTTTTTTGCACACCATGGGCTAAATGGCCAGGCCACAAGGACCCCGAAGGTTCAGAGAAGGTTGGGGGAGGGGACCCACTATAACAGCTGTTGGGAGACAGATGGTAGACTCCCGTCAATGCCATCCAGAGTGTTCTTTAGTGTTGGGTTGTTTTACCTTTGAGCGGCACTTTTTTGCACAGGAAGGGCTAAATGGCCAGGCCACAAGGACCCCGAAGGCTCAGAGAAGGTTGGGGGAGGGGACCCACTGGAACAGCTGTTGGGAGACAGATGGTAGCCTCCCGTCAAGTCCATCCAGCGTGTTCTTTAACGTGCACAGGGTATGGCTCTCCCGCACACGGGGCCACGGCTTAACGTCCCATCCGACGGACGGCGGCCTTTCCAAGCCCATCGGTGTGTCCTATTGACCGTGGGCAGAGCGGGGATAAGTCTCAACGCTGACCCAGCTGGGACTCGAACCTGGGAACTACAGATTACGAGCTGGCGCGCTACCGACTGAGACACCCCCGCCCCTAATGCGCGGGTTTTTACCCCGTGCATTAGGAATGTAAATTCTTAATTTTGTACCATTTGGGTACTGACATTTGGTTATTCAGTACCCAAATGGTTAATTATACTTAACCAGGAGTGGACGCATTTTTTATAATACTAAGGAAGAACCTTGCGCAGTCGATTGAACGCCAGACTCGTAATCTGCAGTTCCCGGGTTCGAGTCCCACTTGAAGCCCCAAAACTCCCCGCCCTGCCCACGGTCAGTAGGGGACACCAATGGACTTAGAAAGGCCGCCGTCCGTTGGATGTGACGTTAAGCTGTGGCTCCGTGTGTGGGACAGCCATATCCTGTGCACGTTAAAGAACACACTGGATGGCCTTGACGGTAGGTTACCATTAGTCTCCAAGAGCTGTCCAGTGTGTACCACCCCCCAACCTTCCCTGTGCCCTCAGAGTCCTTGTGACCTGGCCAGTTAGCCCATTGTGCGCAAAAAGTGTCGCTCAGAGAGAACACAATTCAACCCAAACCTCATACTACCATCGGTCAGAAAAGGGACTCCAGGGGGATTAGAAAAGCCGTCGTCCGTCGTATGAGATGTCAAGCCGTGGTCCCATGTGCAGGGGGGCGGGGGTGGCTCAGTCGGTAGCGCGCCAGGCTCGTAATCTGTAGTTCCCAGGTTCGAGTCCCAGCTGGGTCAGCGCTGAGATTTCTCTCCGCAAAATTCCCCGCCCTGCCCACGGTCAGTAGGGGACACCGATGGGCTTGGAAAGGCCGCCGTCCGTCGGATGGGACGTTAAACCGTGGCCCCGTGTGTGAGAGAGTCATGCCTTGTGCACGTTAAAGAACACGCTGGATGGCCTTGACGGGAGGCTACCATCTGTCTCCCAACAGCTGTTCCAGTGGGTCCCCTCCCCCAACCTTCTCTGAGCCTTCGGGGGCCATGTGACCTGGCCATTTAGCCCATGGTGTGCAAAAAAGTGCCGCTCAGAGGTAAAACAACCCAACCCAACCCCATGTGCAGGATTTCAGTTGAATTCATTAATCTCTCAGCGGCACTTTTTTTGCAGAAAATGGTCTAACGAGCCAGGTTGCACGAATACCAAGGGCTCAGAGAATGTTGGGGGGTAAATAGAACCCACTAGACAGCTATTAGGAAGCAGATGAAAACACCTATCAAAGTCATCCAGCACGTTCTTTAATGTGCTTGGGGTATGCCTCTCCTGCACTCAGAGTCACAGCTTTAGCATCCCATAGGACGGCCGGTTGTCTTTACAAAACCCATCGGTGTTTTGTAAGTTGGGTTGTTTTACCTCTGAGCGGCACTTTTTTTGCACACAATGGGCTAAATGGCCAGGTCACAAGGACCCCTAAGGCTCAGAGAAGGTTGGGGGAGGGGACCCGCTGGAACAGCTGTTGGGAGACAGATGGTAGCCTCCCGTCAAGGCCATCCAGCGTATTCTTTAACGGGGTTTTTTCTGCTTTGTAAGACAGCCCTTCCATGGGAAGGAATACCATACTCTGCGCACATTAAAAAACTGGCTGGATGATCTTGAAGGGAGGCTACCTTCTGTCCAGTAACGGCTCGTAGCTAAAATTAATGGGTTGCTGCTCGAGAAAATTTTTAGCCTTTGTTTTAAAATTGTGTGAAAGGAAACAAACATGTATAAAAAGAAAATTTATTCAGAAACTTGATAAAATCCTAAAAGAACAAAATCAAACATTTTTTTACTTTAACCTAAATTGTTACAGTTCAAGCTTAATCTATTCATTTAAAAATGAAATCCATTCTTCTTGTTTTAATTTGTGCGAAACAAAAATGAATCAAATAGAATAGCTGGAAGCAGGATAATAATCTAATTCTACACTTTATCACATTCAAGAATATGGAACACGGTTTTTAAGCACAACACACGCAGAGTAAAAAAAAACTACCTTCAACCAACACGCCATGGTCGGCACTGCGGGAACGACAGTGCTCTCTCTCCCTTGCAGCCTCGCGTGTAGCTTCCTATGTGCGCATGCGCACAACAGTCAAACACCTCGCCGCTAGTACTGTGAAGCGCACAGTTCCATACAAAAATTTTTGTATCTTTTTCATAAAATGGGGGATGGCTACTGACATTAAGCTTAAGGATTATATATTGTACAAGTATAAAGAAAGAATTAAAGAAAAAAGGACTCATTTTATTAAATGTTATCGATAATATCAAGTTCAAATTGGGGGTGCTGCAGTTGCACAGTGCCTATAAGCGAGCCGCCACTGCTTCGGTCTCCTAGCAATTCCCCAGTGGATCCCCTTTCCCAAAGGTTCAACACATTGTGTGGAAAAACAATGCCGCTCAGAGGAAAAAACAAACCAATTACTTCTCCAGTAGTTGCTTTCCTCAGACGTCTGACAGGAACCTGTCAGTTTAATACGTCATAGACTATATCTGTGAGGAAGACGAAACCTCAGCAGAAGGACAACACAAAAAAAAACATCCTTGCCTTTTCTGGCGCTCTAATGCGAGATCCTGTGATCAGTAATCAAGCACGATAATCACTCGCCAACGGGACGGTAAACAAGTCTGTATTTAGAAGATCATCTAAAGCAGTGGTTCTCAACCTTTTATGCTTCACGTACCCCCTGGAAATGTATATGTAACTTGCGTATCCCTTGTATAGATAGATAAAACTATAATTATCGTATAACAATGGGAATAAAATAAAACACTGACTTTGTTGCTACATCTAGCGACTTTTGAGCTCTCAGGCGTACCCCAAAACATTTTACGGCGTACCCCACGTTGAGAACCCCTACTCTATGCAATTAATACCCCTCTTCCCTTCTGTTGTCATCTATCAGACCCCCACATCTCCCTCCCCCCTACATCACTCCCACTCCGGGCGGATTTACCGGTGGCAAACGATAAAACCATTAAGACTGCTGTCCTCATGACTGGCTACCTGGAGCCCATGGGCAGATACCATGTGTCTGAGCCTGCCACCCCTAAAACTGGAAAGTCCATTTTCTCCAACTGTCAGGATCCGATGGATTTTATAGGTTAATGCAAGCGACGTTTCATCGCAGCCTCGTTGCATTTGGACTTTAAATTACGATTCCCGCAATTGCAGTAACCGTCCTTGATACCTTCCTATTTAATCACCGTTTGTGTGGATTAAGCGATATAATGTTAATTCATATTTAATTTCTTCACTTTTTAACTGGTAACTGCAGTATAAATGTTGAAGCCCTAAGTGGTAGTCATAAGAATAGTATTTTAATCCATTATAATTATTAATCCCAAGTAAAAATACAAAGAATGTGTTAAGGCAGATTAATCGCAATTTTCCTTTTACGTCAAAAGATTAACATAATTCCAGGTTAGGAATTAGTACATAAAATCAATTTAATAACAGATGACAGTACATAAACATAAATCAAATTAAATCCACTCTAGTGTTATAAACAACATTTGTGAAATTCATAAAAAAAACACGTTCAATATTTACCTTACAATATTTCATGTCGATATTTCCTGTTACCCGCCATCACCTTGAACACTATTGATGAAAGTTTCCCGCTAGCATAAACCCACTTTTGGTAACATAACAGATGAGCTAGCTCATCCACAGGCAACACGAGAACACACCTACTGAATTCCCTCCAATGTCAGTATTATTTCATTGCGCCTAGCTGCTGCAGTGAGTTCAATGTGCGAAATTGGCATTACCTATGGCCTACACTTCTCAATAGCAAGAACATTAAATTTGGCACATTAGGCTTTTGTATGAGATAGGAGATGAGGATGCCAGGCAGTAGGATAGATAGTTCCTCCAGTTCATAACC
Organism: Ryuthela nishihirai; assembly: GCA_038380435.1. Classification (NCBI taxonomy): domain Eukaryota; kingdom Metazoa; phylum Arthropoda; class Arachnida; order Araneae; family Heptathelidae; genus Ryuthela; species Ryuthela nishihirai. Next base: position 35,577,555 of record JAWZYU010000002.1, on the reverse strand, counting down.
AGTATGAAGGCATGAAACATTTATCCGCATGCTTCATTCCCCCCTAAAAAATTGAAATATGAAAACGATTATTCTGCCATATCTTCGGAGTGCGAGTACTGAAAGTAACACACGACACAAGACGAATAATTTCTTTCTTCGCTCCCTAGTCCTTAAATACGCGCTGTGTATATTTACATGTTGTCGTCCTCAGTGACGTCATTATTTCATTCAGTGACTTTCAATCTTGGATCACGGTTTCTGCTGCCCTTAACTATTATATGACATTCCTAAAAGAATTCCTTCTGAGTGTTCTTTTTTCAATTTCCAACAGTATATATTAGATAGGATATGTTACGGAATTAAATATCAGAAAAACGTTTATAAAAGTGTTGTTTTTTTTGTCGAAAATTTTTGAAAGAATAAAGATATTGCCTCTTTTTAGTTTCAGGGTACTTGGTACGAAGTGATGAGAACCCCAGTCAGCCGAAAGTTAAGGACGAAATGTCACACGGAAAACTACACTTTAACAGAAAGCAATAAAATGAATATATCGGCAACATTTGTCTGTAAAAAGTAATAATGTTCTCTTATGTTCAAAACGTTTACTTACTTAGGTTATTAAGGGGTTGGATTGTTTTACCTCTGAGCGCCATTTTTTACACATCATGAGCTGAATGATCAGGTTACAAGGACTCATGAAGGTTTGGGGGGAGGGGACCCACTGGAGCAGCTGTTGGGAGACAGATGGTGGCCTTACGTCAAGGCCATCCAGCGTGTTAATTGTGCTCAAAGTATGACTCTTTGGCACACGGAACCACGGCTTAACGTCCCGTCCGACGGAGGGCGGCCTTTCCAAGCCCATCGATGTGCCCTTCTGACCAAGGGCAGAGCAGAGAGTTTTTCGGAGATTAATCTCAATGCTTGCCTATCTGGGGCTCGAATATGGTAACTGCAGATTACGAGTCTCGCACGCTACTGATTGAGCCACCTCAGCTCCTATTATTAAAGGTAAATGGGTTAAAAGTCACCTCGTCATTGACACAGTGATATCACGAGAGCTCGCGTATGTTAACATAAACTTGATTCCGAGTTTGAACTGTTTGGTTATGTTAAAGTTACTGATGTCCAAGTAAAAATATTAAATTATGCTAGGGAAGTGGGCTAGCTCAGTCGGTATAACGGCAGGCTGGTAATTGGGTTGGGTTGTTTTACCTCTAAGCGGCACTTTTTTGCACACCAATGGGCAAAATGGCCTGGTCACATGGACCCCGAAGGCTCAGAGAAGGTTGGGGAAGGGGACCCACTGGAATAGCTGTTGGGAGACAGATGGTGGTAGCCTCCCGTCAAGGCCATCTAGCGTGTTCTTTAACGTGCACAGGGTATGACTTTCCCGTACCCTGGACCACGGCTTAACGTCCCATCCGACGGGACGGCGGCCTTTCCAAGCCCATCGGTGTCCCCTACTGACCGTGGGCAAGAGGGGGGAATTTTGCGGAGATAAATCTCAACGCTGACCCAGCTGGGACTCGAACCTGGGAAGTACAGATTACGAGCCTGGCGCGCTACCGACTGAGCCACCCCCGCCCCAAGCTAAGGATCAAATTAATATTTTGTAAGCTATACTACATTACCTTTCAGAAAGCCAGTAGCGTACTAGAAACTTCCAATGCGTGGAAAAGGTTGACATGTTTGAGTCTCGTTTGACTTTTTATTTTTCGGTCACTGCCTTAGAAGATATATGATATCGAAGCCCTGTAGGGGAAGAGGGTTATTAATTCGTCCCCCTCCCTGCCCCAATGACTGTTTGTTAGGCTACTGCACAAAGCAACGACGAAAAACAGAATAAGGTCTTGAAACTGGTTCTCAGCCTTACCTAAATTATTGTGGCAGTTCCAACTTGTAGAGATGACTCATGGCTCTCTGATGATAAACATAAAGTAACGAAATTCTTCTATTTGAATATCGCCTCCACCATTCTCCTTTAAAATACACAAACTGACGATAGATCTAAAAGACTTCACCTCTTCACTGCACTGACAAAGGACACATTTGGTCATTTCGGTAGCGAGGATTGGGTAGCACCATTGGTCAGATGGTCTAACTTAAATTTATCAAGAAATTAATAACCTTTGCTACAATAAGGTTTAGTGTTGGGTTGTTTTACCTCTGAGCAGCACTTTTTTGCACATCATGGGCTAAATGGCCAGGTCACATGGACCCCTAAGCTCAGAACAGGTTGGGGGAGGGGACCCACAGGAACAGCTGTTGGGAGACAGATGGTAGCCTCCCGTCAAGGCCATCCAGCGTGTTCTTTAACATTGGGTTGTTTTACCTCTGAGCTGCACTTTTTTGCACACAATGGGCTAAATGGCCAGGTCACATGGACCCCGAAGGCTCAGAGAAGGTTGGGGGAGGGGACCCACTGGAACAGCTGTTGGGAGACAGATGGTAGTCTCCCGTCAAGGCCATCCAGCGTGTTCTTTAACGTGCACAGGGTTGGGTTGTTTTACCTCTGAGCGGCCCTTTTTTTGCACACCATGGGCTAAATGGCCAGGTCACATGGGCCCCGAAGGCTCAGAGAAGGTTGTGGGAGGGGACCCACTGGAACAGCTGTTGGGAGACAGATGGTAGCCTCCCGTCAAGGCCATCCAGCGTGTTCTTTAACGTTGGGTTGTTTTACATCTGAGCGGCACTTTTTTGCACACCATGGGCTAAATGGGCAGGTCGCATAGACTCCGAAGGCTCAGAGAAGGTTGGGGAAGGTGACCCACTGGAACAGCTGTTGGGAGACAGATGGTAGCCTCCAGTCAAGGCCATCCAGCGTGTTCTTTAACGTTGGGTTGTTTTACCTCTGAGCGGCACTTTTTTGCACACCATGGGCTAAATGGCCAGGTCACATGAACCCCGAAGGCTCAGAGAAGGTTGGGGGAGGGGACCCACTGGAACAGCTGTTGGGAGACAGATGGTAGTCTCCCGTCAAGGCCACCCAGCGTGTTCTTTAACGTGCACAGGGTATGGCTCTCCCGCACACGGGGCCACGGCTTAACGTCCCATCCGACGGACGGCGGCCTTTCCAAGCCCATCGGTGTCCCCTACTGACCGTGGGCAGGGCGGGGAATTTTGCGGAGATAAATCTCAACGCTGACCCAGCTGGGACTCGAACCTGGGAACTACAGATTACGAGCCTGGCGCGCTACCGACTGAGCCACCCCCGCCCCCCCATAAGCTTTGAGACATAACTAGTTAATGTTGTAATTAACCCGTAACCGTTATTGTTAGGTCGCCCCCTAAATTTAGGTTTTCTTTTTGGGGACTGTGCAGGATGATGGGAGGGGGCCGGGGGCGGGCCGGGGGCGGGATGGGACATAATTAGAAATATTCTAACGACGGTCCTCATATGAGCATTAATTTGACACCTAATAATTTCGGAATTTTAGGTGCTATGAATAGAGAGTAAAAAAGTTAAGAACTCCCATCAAAATTAATAAGAACACAAAAAGCGGAAAAAGTCGTAAGAATAGTTTCAATCAGTAGCGCTGAATATAATTTCCACTGAAAGAAGGTGCAAACTTACCATTCCCCATTTATCAAATTTGGCAATAATTAATACAAGTGGAAAACCAGTATATCAGTGGATTGCGAAGAATTATATTAAAAGGTTTGCCAAAGAAATGGAAGCGGAGAGTTGGGGATTTGGTAAAAAATCGTCGTTTGGCTCCAGATACACATAATCAAAGACGTCAAGAAAACCAAATTAGACTATGAATATGCATTGAACAAAATGTTCGGGACTTTTCAAAAATTTCATTTCTATCTAAAATCTAAATGTATCATCATCCTCATCCTCAAGCAGCCATTGTCTACGGAGGTCCAACCAGACCGTGCAATTTAGTTCTCCAAGCAAGTCTATCCTGAGCTACATCTGCTGCATCTGGACAATGCACACCAATTCTAACAAGGTCCTGTTTGACATTGTCTGCCCACCGCATCCTAGGTCTCCCCCTCCTTCTGAAGCCTTTAGGCACACTGTTCATAACCCTATTCGCCAATCTATAATTATTCATACGGGCAACATGGCCAAACCAACGGAGTCTCTCTCTGCACAATATGCTGCTTAAAGGAGGTTGCAAACTCCTTTGCCTAACCTCATCATTAGTTACAAAGTTGACCCACCTAATGCCCAAGATACTGCGTAAGCATCTGGAATCAAAAGTCACTGATATAATAGTAGTATTGCCGAAGGTATGTCACACCCGGAAGTGAACAGTTAAAAATGGCCGACCGGAAGTGCGTCATCGTTCACGCTTTGGTGGTGGTGTCGTAGGTCGGGGTCAACGCCCCCACTTCCCTGAGAGGGAGGGCTTCGAACGCCCCAAAAAGACCCCCACTCTTTCACTAGGGAGGGCTTAAATTTAGGCACCCCCATTTCCCTATATGAGTGAGACAACCTGGGTCACCACCACGCTGTGATGGGGAGGGGCTTCATTTTTAACAGTTTTCCAGCCCCTTCAGTTTTACTTGTGCTAGGTTCCCCTATTACCCAAACTTTGATGACGACCTAGGGAGGGCTTAATTTTTGGGACTCCCATTTCCCTGTATGTGGGAATTCTGGACTCACGGCAACAGATTTTTCTTGAGTGTTGACCCTTCTTTGATGGTGACCTAGGGAGAGTTTCATTTTTGACAGCTCTATTTCCGAACGTTGTATATTCTAGATTCATGGCAACAGATTTTTCTCGACAGTTGACACCGCTTCCATAACGTACGCTGACCCCTGTATATGGGAGTTCTAGACGACCTGGGTACCCACACTTTGACGGCGTCCTAGGGAGGGTTTAATTTTCGAGACCCCCATTTCCGACCGTTGTATATTCCAGACGACCTGGGCAACAGAATTTTCTCGAGTGTTGGCCATGGCGGTCGTTGACCCAATGTATGAGTGAGACGTCCTCTTTCACAGATTCTTCCTTGTGCTAGACTCCCGCACTTGTATGGCGTTAACCCTTGAAAAGGTCCCCTAATCACCTTTGCATATGGCAGTATGGTGTTGCAATAGGAACTCACATCCAGAAAAATGTCCGTTGGGCCAAAAGATGTCCGGAACAGCAGATGACGGAAACAAGTTCGCCCACGCGACCAGAAGTTTAAAAGGTCACGAGGAGGGATCGAAAATTAAAATGGCCATTAAAAAGCCAAAGAATTTAAATACTAGAACATAGGCGGTTGGAAGTGGAATTATATATTTCTAATAAACCTGTACGAGGGTTGTGGCATGCAAAACAGAAAGCTACATTTACGGTACCTAGAATGAAAAAACTGTTTTTCGTTTGTGTATCATAGCCGTCTCGTGGCCGAGTGGTTAGCGCGCTTGGTTTCTGACCTACGGGACCTGGGTTCGAGCCCCAAGTAAGGCATGGATGTGTGTGTGTTGCTTTTCTGCTGAGGTCCCGCCTTCCTCACAGACCTTCTATGGCGTATTAAACTGACAGGCTCCTGTCAGACCTCTGTGGCAAGCAGCTGCTTGAGGCGGTATTTATTTATTTTTTTTAATATATACATAATTTACCGGTCAAAATACGTGCAACGCTCACTATTGGTGACGATATGCACAAACACTATCATTTTAAATATTACGTTTAAGTGTAATATATTTCTATTCATAATTTACGTACGTTTCAAAATATACTCACGATGTTTGTCATGGATCACGATATAGCGAACGACATAAAGGTGTGAATAATATAAATAAAATACCCCCTCAAGCAGATGCTTGCCACAGAGGTCTGACAGGAGCCTGTCAGTTTATATGCCACAGTAGAAGATCTGAGAAGATGGCAGGACCTCAGCAGAAAAACAACACGAACATCCATGCCTTATCTGGGGCTCGAACCCAGGTCCCTTAGATCAGCAGCCAAGCACGCTAACCACTCGGCCACGGGACGGCTTTAGGTGTGAATAAGTGATTCAAATATATTTTACGTTTAAGTAAAATATATTCATAATTTATCATTGGTCGCGATATAAAGGTGTGAAGAAGTGAATGTAGAATAAAAGTGATTCAAAAAATTTTACGAGTAAGTGAAATATATTCACGTGTAAGCGTACGTTATATGTCCTCGTATTACAACTTAAGTTCTACACGACACGGGACGGGGATGGCTCAGTCGGTAGCGCGCCAGACTCGTAATCTGTAGTTTCCAGGTTCGAGTCCCAGCTGGGTCAGCGTTGAGATTTATCTCCGCAAAATTCCCCGCCCTGCCCACGGTCAGTAGGGGACACCGATGGGCTTGAAAAGGCCGCCGTCCGTCGGATGGGACGTTAAACCGTGGCTCCGTGTACGGGAGAGCCATACCCTGTGCACGTTAAAAAACACGCTGGATGGCTTTTACGGGAGGCTACCATCTGCCTCCTAACAGCTGTTCCAGTGGGTCCCCTCCCCCAACCTTCTCTGAGCCTTCGGGGTCCATGAGACCTGGCCATTTAGCCCATGGTGTGCAAAAAAGTGCCGCTCAGAGGTAACCCAACCTACACGACACGCCAAGAGTCATTGAATAAAAAAGAGATAATGTTTAACAACATAAAAAACCTTTTTGAGGCCTCACAAGAGTAGGTTCGTTCACAAGATTCGCGAACAATTTCAATTGAAAACATCAGGCGGGACATTGAATATAAAGCCAAAAATTTCTAGTAATCCAGAAGTGTGAAACATTCAACATCTAAATAATTCTAGTAGTTTAATGCGAAAAAGTTTCCAAGTCAACCGTTTCAAAATGTACTTCTTGAAAACGAATGAATATTCTAACCACGTTAAAGCAGAAACACACTTAACCGTTAACATCCTCGTTACCAAAGCTGAGACCGTAATGTACCTTCACGACGGGGAACGCTCTATTTTTCGAAAACCCTTAGAATCACATTTTATACAAAAGTTTAGACACCGAAGATGGTTCACCACAAGCGTGACACGGTCTCCGAGATAGCACGCTTCCCCGCAATACAACACCCCAGGGGTTAAAGGATCTTTCTAAAAACCCGCGCTCCGCTTTTCTGCAATGCACCATGGTCTAAAGAATGAAACCCATACACAACGTGTTTTTCTAGGATGCATCATCGCTATGAGGGTAAACCAGCTTCCATATACACAGGTTATATTCACTTGGCTGGTGATTTAAATCAAATGCACACACGTCAAATGTGTAAATTTGACGGCACGCTTTTCTGCAATACACCAAGGACTAAAGAATCAAACCCATTCACAGCGTGAATGAGGCCATGGAGCCATATTGTGTTGTGTCACAGAGTGATAGTGTGGGGAATGCTTTCCTGGCACACATTAGGCCCCTTGATACCCATCAAAGAACATCTGAACGCCAGAGCATATTTGAACATTTTTGCTTACCAATCCCTTCATGGCGATAGTTTATTCTAATTCGGATGGGCACGTTCAGCACGATAGTGCACCTGCTCACAAGGCACGTATCGTCACCGAATGGTTCCAGGGGCATGCCGACGAGTGTTCCTTGCTTCATTGGCCTGCACACTCCCCAATCTAAACCCTATCAACCATCTTTGAGATGAGGTGTTGGTAGCGTGATTGTGCCGCCGAACAATTTGTAGCAAGTGTGCGACATAGTCATTTCCTTTGGGTTGTTTTACCTCTGAGCGGCACTTTTTTGCACACCATGGGCTAAATGGCCAGGTCACATGGACCCCGAAGGCTCAGAGAAGGTTGGGGGATGGAACCCACTGGAACAAGCTGTTGGGAGACAGATGGTAGCCTCCCGTCATGGCCATCCAGCGTGTTCTTTAACGTGCACAGGGTATGGCTCTCCCGCACACGGGGCCACGGCTTAACGTCCCATCCGACGGACGGCGGCCTTTCCAAGCCCATCGGTGTCCCCTACTGACCGTGGGCAGGGCGGGGAATTTTGCGGAGATAAATCTCAACGCTGACCCAGCTGGGACTCGAACCTGGGAACTACAGATTACGAGTCTGGCGCGCTACCGACTGAGCCACCCCCGCCCCAAGTCATTTCCGTATGGTACCACATTCCTGCACATGATCTTCCTGCACAGCATCTTGTAAGTTCAATGCCCCGAGGAATTTGGCTGTTCTGAAGGCCAAAGGAGCCAAAGGAAGCACAGCACGCTATAGTACGTATGTGTAGCTAATGAAGTGGCATCTCAGTGTAGGATAAGAAATAGAGAAAAGTTGGAAAACAATGACTTTAATCAAGAATAGACAAGTGAAAGTTGCATGTTTTTATCCTTCGTGATTAGATATAATTTAGATTTTTAGTCTCATTGCCATAAAAATGTTTTATGAAAAATACCATTAGTTTCTAATTCGTTATTGCATTGCAATAGCATGGGGATTATCTATTCATATGGGAGGTCATTGCATATACATAGTATAGATTACCACTAAGCTGGGGCGGGGGTGGCTCAGTCGGTAGCGCGCCAGGCGCGTAATTTGCAGTTCTCAGGTTCGAGCCGCAGGTGGATCAGCGTTGAGATTTATCTCCGCAAAACTCCCCGCCCTGTCGACGGTCAGTAGGGGACACCGATGGGCTTGGAAAGACAGTCGTCCGTCGGATGGGACGTTAAGCCGTGGCCCCGTGTGCGGGAGAGCCATACCCTCTCCATGTTAAAGAACACGCTGGATGGCCTTGAAGGGAGGCTACCATCTGTCTCCCACAGCTGTTCCAGTGGGTCCCCTCCCCCAACCTTCTATGAGCCTTTGGGGTCCATGTGACCTGGCCGTTGAGCCCATTGTGTGCAAAAAAGTGCTCTCAGAGGTAAAACAACCCAACCACTTAGCTCTGGCATGTAATGATGTCTTTCCATCTTATACGAAGGGAGAGCCACATTCAAAATTCTGATAAAAATTTCGGACGACAAAAATTCTTACTGAAATATTCCTAAATCTCGTGTTTCAATAATATCATTTAATAAGCAAGTGTTGGGTTGTTTTAACTTCGAATGGCGTTTTGTGCATTTAAATGGTTAGTTAACAAGAATCTCAAGGTCTCAGATCTAGATATGGGAAGGGGATCCATTGATCAGATATTAGGAGACAGGTGGGAGACTCTCGATAAAGCCACTAGAGTAGGAGTTCTCAAAGTGAGGTAAGCGATAAAATTTTTTGGGGTATGCCGTGAGAGCTCAAAAATCGCTAAATATAGTAACAAAGCCAGTGTTTTATTTTATTCCCATTGTTATACGATAATTATAATTTTATCTATTTATACAAGGGGTACGCCAGTTACATACAGATTTCAGGGGGGGACAGTCGCTCAAAAAAGTATCCGAACACTATGGTTGATTACAGAATTCAGAAAAAATATCTGGCAACCTTCGTTTTTAGATATTAGTGATCTGGCAACCTTCGTGTCACGTGATTACAGAATTCAGGAAAAATATCTGGAGCGTGTACAGCAACTGTACACGCTCCAGTTACCGTTCACAGCAAACTGGAACGTGTGCAGTTGCTGTACACGCTCCAGTTTGCTGTGAACGGTAACTGCACACGCTCAATATTTCCGTGAGTGAGCCCACACGATCTAGGTCTTTGTGAGCTCACACGATCCAATGTGGTGTGAAAATTAACCGCAACCGCTCCAGTTTGCTGTGAACGGTAACTGCACACGCTCAATATTTCCGTAAGTGAGCCCACACGATCTAGGTCTTTGTGAGCTCACACGATCCAATGTGCTGTGAACATTAACCGCAACCGCTCCAGTTTGCTGTGAACGGTAACTGCACACGCTCCATATTCATTGCATTATATATTCATACGCATTACATATATTAAAAAATATCCGAACACTACTGTTGATTACAGAATTCAGAAAAAATATCAGGCAACGATTTTTTTTAGAAATTACTGATCTGGCAACCTTCGTGTCACGTGACACAAAGGTTGCCAGATCAGTAATTTCTAAAAAAAATCGTTGCCTGATATTTTTTCTGAATTCTGTAATCAACCATATTGTTCGGATACTTTTTTGAGCGACTGTACGTGAAGCATAAAAGGTTAAGAATCACTGCACTAGAGGGTTCTTTAAATGCACGAGGCATTGCTCCCTTGCTCGACTCACCCTAATCCGACCATATAAAAAAATAAATAAATACCCCCTCATGCAGCTGCTTGCCACAGAAGTCTGACAGGAGACTGTCCGTTTATATGCCATAGTAGAAGGTCTGTGAGGATTGCAGGACCTCAGCAGAAAAACAATACAAATGTCCATATCTTATTCGGCTCCCTTAGATCAGTAGCCAAGCGCGCAAACCCTTCGACCACGGGACGGCTATAATCCGACCTAGGGAAAAGTATACATATATATATAAAGATTTTAAAAGTCTTTTTGTCTAAAATTTAACTACAAGATACTAAGCGTAAAATATTATAAAATGAAATAATTATTTAATATTCTATAATTAATTATTAACTTTTCAAAAGTAAACGCTAAGTTAGTCGAATTTGAATGTTTGATCGTTGGGTTGTTTTACCTCTGAGCGGCACTTTTTTGCACACCATGGGCTAAATGGCCAGGTCACATGGACCCCGAAGGATCAGAGAAGGTTGGGAGAGGGGACCCACTGGAACAGCTGTTGAGAGACAGATGGTAGCCTCCCGTCAAGGCCATCCAGCGTGTTCTTTAACGTGCACAGGATATGGCTCTCCCACACACGGGGCCACGGCTTAACGTCCCATCCGACGGACGGCGGTCTTTCCAAGCCCATCGATGTCCCCAACTGACCGTGGGCAGGGCGGGGAATTTTGCGGAGATAAATCTCAACGCTGACCCAGCTGGGACTCGAACCTGGGAACTACAGATTACGAGACTGGCGCGCTACCGACTGAGCCACCCCCGCCCCCGAATGTTTAATCGTATAATGTATATATGTGATATAACATAATAATGTGTCAACAATAGATTTTTTTTTGTTGTTGTTGAGCTGTCCGGGATCGTTTCTCTTTAATTTTTAACCATACCTTGAGAAGGAATATGAACAAGTTGCAACAAGAACCTTGTGAAAGAACTTGCTTATATGGCCTGGTAGAAGGACTTCCATCTGTGTCGTAATAATCGTCCAGTGTATTTCCTCATCCTACACAACTATGAGCCTTTGGGTTCCTTGTGATCTGGCCATTTAACTTCTAAATAAAAAATAAAACCGCAACTTTAAGAGTTAGAAAAAAACCACTTCAACTCTTCACTTTTCTGTCAACTTACAGGATTATTTTCTGAAGAACCTCAATGACCAGAAATGAATCAAAAGATGAGGAGGGCATGGATGGCTCAGTCGGTAGCGCGCCAGGCTCGTAAACCGCAGTTCCCAGGTTCGAGTCCCAGCTGGGTCAGCGTTGAGATTTATCTCCGCAATATTCCCCGCCCTGTCCACGGTCAGTAGGGGACACCGATGGGCTTCGAAAGACAGTCGTCCGTCGGATGGGACGTTAAGCCGTGGCCCCGTGTGTGGGAGAGCCATACCCTGTGCACGATAAAGAACACGCTGGATGGCCTTGACGGGAGGCTACCATCTGTCTCCCAACAGCTGTTCCAGTGGGTCCCCTTCCCCAACCTTCTCTGAGCCTTCGGGGTCCATGTGACCTGGCCATTTAGCCCATGGTGTGCAAAAGAGTGCCGCTCAGAGGTAAAACAACCCAACAGATGAGGAATTGTGCGGACAACAGAATGCACGATTGCGCCACTGAAAAACAAACCCAGATACGAAAATCTTTCGAGAACGAAGTGGCAATGCAAAGGGGCCAGAACCTTGATCTTGACTTCGAGATGTAGGTTAATGTCACACACACACGAGAGATTGTTGCCTGCAGGAAGAAGGCTGGCCTCGCCGTGGCCTTGACTAGTTCCGCGTTATATAAGCACTGGCGGACCGTCCTTCGGATGGGTACGAGAGAGGGTGTGGATACAGTTTTGTCGATTTGAAAGACAAAGGTAGGTGACGTATTTTTTTCCCAATAGATTCTCGTAGCCAGTTATGGAAATAGGGTTGGGTTGTTTTACCTCTGAGCGGCACTTTTTTTCACACCATGGGCTAAATGGCCAGGTCACATGGACCCCGAAGGCTCAGAGAAGGTTGGGGAAGGGGACCCACTGGAACAGCTGTTGGGAGACAGATGGTAGTCTCCCGTCAAGGCCATCTAGCGTGTTCTTTAACGTGCACAGGGTATGGCTCTCCCATACACGGGACCACGGCTTAACGTCCCATCCGACGGGCGGCGGCCTTTCCAAGCCCATCGGTGTCCCCTACTGACCATGGGCAGGGCGGGGAATTTTGACGCTGAACAAATCTCAACGCTGACCCAGCTGGGACTCGAACCTGGGAACTACAGATTACGAGCCTGGCGTGCTACCGACTGAGCCACCTCCGCCCCAGTTATGGGAATAAGGAACGAGTAAAAGAATATTTCTTCAACACGCGCACTTCGATTTTTGTTTAATCCTCAAGGATCACGTTTTTCAAACTGCATTCGATTGTAGCTGAGGGATTTTTATTAACTTTTTTCAGCAGAAAACGATTGAACTTCAGAACTTTATTCTGCAATAATTGACAGATATATATAGGTCATGTTACATACCAAGCGACCCCTATTTCATTCTGATTAATAAAATAACAGAAATTCAAATGGTTCGTGTCACGTGACACGAAGGTTGCCAAATCACTGATTTCTAAAAAAATCGTTGCCTGATATTTTTCCTGAATTCTGCAATCAACCACAGTGTTCGGATACTTTTTTCAGCGACTGTACTTCCCAACTTTGAGATTTATCTCCGCAAAACTCCTCGGTCAATAGGGGATACCGATGAGTCTTGGAAAGGTCTCCGCCTAACGGATGGGACGTAATGTCGTGGCTTCGTTCACGAGAGAGCCATACCCTGTGCATCGCATTGGATGGCCTTGACGGGACGCTAGCAGCTGTATAGTGTGTTCCCTTCCCCCAACCTACTCAGGGTCCTAGTGACCTGGCTATTTAGCTCATTGTGTACAAAAAAAAGTGCAGCTTAGAGGCAAAACAACCGAACCCTCCAATTATTAGCGGCCAACTGTTCACATGCAATGTAAACAATTTAGTCGAATTTTTTTACCTCATCAACGTTTTTAAAATTGCAACTTCCAGAAGGGCCAAACCAAGTGGGGGGGAAGGGAACAATGAGGTTCAGGCCCCTTACCTTGGGGAATTTCAATAATTTGTACGTAGGCGAAAAGAATAGTAAACAGACATATTGCCAACATTTTTTAGAAAAACTTTAAAATGAACGCTAAAATGGACACGAAATAATATATTGCACAATTTGATGAAAACAATTTCTGAAAAAAAGCTACTTTTAGTTTAATTCATCCGCTCGCCTTCTCCCTCAAATTTCATTTCTAGCCTGACTTTTAGTAGGAAAAAATCTCATTACTATTGGAATATTCGCCTTCATCATTGGATCCTACTTTCATCACCGCTCCTACTTTTAGAACATGTCGTCATAACCACGGACAACTCTAGGCGTTAAGGTAGGTACAAAGAACTTTAAGGAAAAGAAGTTCAGCTTTGACAAAGCGTAAGTGGCGACCTCAAGTGGTGTTTCGATTCGTATCGTGCATTTGTTTAAGCTGGGAAGCAAACAATAAGGGGAAAAGGAATTATGCATCCAAAAATTTACATTTTAAAAAAGGAAAAAAGTAACTGCACTTTGTATTTGAAAAAAATAATATCATGATTTTAATAAAGGTTTATTTTCTCCATTGGAATTTTTTTTCGTTGAACCAACAATTATAAATTGAACGGATAGAGAAGTTTTGAAATTAGGAGCAATTAGGAGCTTTCTTGGTTGCATAGAAACAGGAAACAGAATTGATATTAATATACTCTGCAAGGATATCAATGGGAAATTATTACATGCGAAAAGCGAAGAGAATGGAAGTTGACAGTAACATGTAATTACAAAAGCGTTCGTCCCCTGTAATGTTCGTTTCACCTCTGCGCGAAATGCACGATACTCGATTTTACATTAATCTCTATGGAAGCTTAACTTCTTCTCCCTCTACATTCTTTGCCACACCTGCACAGCGCATTAATAGATAGATAAACATATTAAAATGTGATGGGAATATTAGAAACTCTTCAACTTTGGGCTTCCTGCTCTCCGATAGAAATAGAAAAATTAATACTTTAATATATATATTAATTTAAATTACAGTGGTAGCTATAAAATTTGAAAACGCAATAATCAATTTTAAAATATTTATAAATATTTAATGTTGTCGTAATGAATAAATTACTTTATTCTATCTAATTTAAAATAAATGATATCAATTTAATTTTAGAGAAATTAATATCTTAATTTTTATGTACATTTAATATTCAGGCCTTGTATACCAAGGTGACCTTTGGAAAACCATCGTTGAGATGTCCCATAATCAAGAGACTCCTTTTCAATAATTAAGTATTCAATTTGAATTTTCAATAATAATAGCTAAAAATTCCAATAGTTAGGAATAGAGCTCTGCACTCAGAGATAATAATATTAATAATTTATTTCATACAGGGGGTTACAGTAATTCCAAGGTACAGATAATTTTGAATATTAATTTAAAGCGAATAGCGGATACAACCGAGGCAAAAAAATCGATACTAACACGGATAAAATCTGTAGAGACACGGACAAATAATGTCTCATTTTTCATGGCTGACACGGGTGAAAAAACAACTTTATATAATGACAAAAAAGTTGATTTGAAAATTTAAAATTGATAATCACTTTAAGAGAAACAATACATTGGAAAAAAAAGTTACAAACTTGAAAAAAAACCTTATGTGAAACAAATGTTTTTTTTCTGGCAAAACTATATTAATTCAAAAACTTACTTGAGTGTTACGTAGAAAACTGGAATTAAATCTGTGAATATTTCTATCGTAGAGCTCACGAAGTTTACAGAGTGAAATGTAGGGTTGGGTTACCTCTGAGCGGCACTTTTTTGCACACCATGGGCTAAATTGCCAGGTCACATGGACCCCGAAGGCTCAGAGAAGGTTGGGGACCCACTGAACAGCTGTTGGGAGACAGATCGTAGTCTCCCGTCAAGGCCATCCAGCGTGTTCTTTAACGTGCACAGGGTATGGCTCTCCCGCAAACGGGGCCACGGCTTAACGTCCCATCCGACGGACGGCGGCCTTTAACCAAGCCCATCGGTGTTCCCTACTGACCGTGGGCAGGGCGGGGAATTTTGCGGAGATAAATCTCAACGCTGACCCAGCTGGGACTCGAACCTGGGAACTACAGATTACGAGCCTGGCGCGCTACCGACTGAGCCACCCCTGTTTGAAATGTAAAGGGGAGTTATTGTTTAGTGAAAAGAAATGTCTCTCCATAATCGCGAATAATTGCACTTAAAAGAGAAATTTTTTTCATGAGAATTTTTGAAATTACGTTATTTATATTGCAATATTTATCAAATATTTAGCAATCTATGTTTTTCTGAAATACAGGCTTTCTTTTATCACAGTATATCTTTTCAGTTAATAATTACTCACTCAGATTTTTCCAAGAAATTCTCGCCAGAAGACAGTAATGGGCTGCAAAAGTGAAACGAGCTAACTGAAACCCAAAAAAATTTATTTTTAGTTCGCTTGCGAAACGGGTTAATATTTTTACTTTGTCGTCTGCGTATGTAATGTTGGTTCGTTTGTCTGTTTGTCCGTCTGTTAACTGTTGTCCGTCTGTCTGTCTCTCCCTGTCTGTCCCTCTATAGCAGTGGCTCTCAACCTTTTATGGTTCATGTACCCCCTGAAAATGTGTATGTAACTGGCGTATCCCTTGTATAGATAGATAAAACTATAGTTATAGTATACCAGTGAGAATAAAACACTTACTTTGTTATTAGGGGCGGGGGTGGCTCAGTCGGTAGCGCGCCAGGCTCGTAATCTGTAGTTCCCAGGTTCGAGTCCCAGCTGGGTCAGCGTTGAGATTTATCTCCTCAAAATTCCCTGCCCACGGTCAGCAGGGGACACCAATGGGTTTGGAAAGGCCGCCATCCGTCGGATGGGACGTTAAGCCGTGGCCTCGTGTGCGGGAGAGCCATACCATGTGACGTTAAAGAACACGCTGGATGGCCTTGACGGGAGGCTACCATCTGTCTCCCAACAGCTGTTCCAGTGGGTCCCCTCTCCCAACCTTCTATGAGCCTTCGGGGTCCTTGTGACCTGGCCATTTAGCCCATGGTGTGCAAGAAAAAGTGCCACTCAGAGGTAAAACAACCCAACCCTTGTTACTAGATCTAGCGACTTTTGAGCTCTCACGGCGTACAACAATTTTACCGTGTACCCCACGTTGAGAACCCGTACTCTATAGAATATCAACTTTTTTACTTTTAGAGATAAATGAAAAATTCTTTTTGCGTTGCTTAGGTGCTGATAAAATATTACATTTGGCAGTTTTGAAACCTCCCAATAATTTTAATAGTGCCCTCTAGAGGTGGATAAATGGAAAATATTAAAATTTCGAACGAATATTTCAAACGATCTATTTTACACCGGAATTCTGAAATTTTGCTGGTAGAGGATTATAGTCAGAAGGCTTACAATGGCAACAAGACTTTGCCTTCCTACCCCAAAGGGGGTTGGGAAAATTAAACTTTTTTATTTTAGCACTTTCACGACTAAGGGAAACATTTTTCCCATTTTAAAATTGGTGATTGTCGTATTTAATTATAACCTTATCTGCATTTTTTATACAGAATGTCAAAATAGAACGTATGCCGAACGCAATTACGTAAACGGGAATGTTTATAAAACAAAAACAGAACTGTCAGGACGCATAATATATGTACTATGTGCAATGTCCATCTTTGCCTCACTACCAAAAGAAATTGCTTCGCAGAATATCATAATTAGCACATCATTTTGCATAGTAATTTTATTTCATAATTTTGTATTATTTTAGTTAACATTTTGTTCTAATAAACCAATAAATAAAAGACATTGCATAATAAGCCTAACTATAATTTGTGTTGCCTTTATAGTCCATTGGGAAAAATATTTCCCATCAAATTCCAAAAAAACTACACATTGTTATGTATTTTCTTATGATTTTTATTTATTTTACGTCTAAACAAACTAAAATAAACAGTTACATACTAATATTTACTCTTAGAAACCTTATAGTCCTGAAAGGGTTAAGAGAAAAACGAAAAATAATTTTTTTACAGGTAATAACAAAATATTAACATTTATTTTTTCGAATCACCCATGAGTTGAAATTCTCGTTGTTAGAGAGTGCTAAAGGTGGTAAATAAAAATTCAAAAAGCACCCACTAGCGATGGAAAAAGCTGGAGAAAATACCAAATATTTAAACGAAATTGCAAATGATCTAGTATATATGCTAAAAGTTAAAATTTTGGAGATTGACTGTAATGGCAAGTGGCTTACACTAATAGTAATGATTTGTCCCCTTATATCATGGGGTGTTGGTAAAATGAAATTTTTCTGTTTTAAGAAATATCTGAAAAGTATTTTTTTTGTGTTGTACAGGTACTAATAAAAGATTAATAGTTTATTTTACCAATTACCATTAGTTCAAATTTCCACTGCTAGAGAGTACTGAATATGTAGGGGTGGGGGTAGCTCAGTCGGTAGCGCGCCAGGTTCGTGATCAGTTCCCAGGTTCGAGTCCCAGCTGGGTCAGCGTTGAGATTTATCTCCGCGAAATTCCCCGCCCTTCCCACGGTCAGTAGGGGACACCGATGGGCTTGGAAAAGCCGCCGTCCGTCGGATGGGACGTAAAGCCTTGGTCCCGTGTGCGGGAGAACCATTCCTTGTGCACGTTAAAGAACACGCTGGATGGCCTTGACGGGAGGCTACCATCTGTCTCCCAACAGCTGTTCCAGTGGGTCCCCTCCCCCAACCTTCTCTGAGCCTTCGGGGTCCATGTGACCTGGCCATTTAGCCCATGGCGTGCAAAAAAGTGCCGCTCAGAGGTAAAACAACCTCAACCCAACTGAATATGTAAAATAACTAGAAGGACGCATATCACCTGTGGCTCATATAGAAATCTTGTTTACAAAGAGAATTTTTCATTTACCTGCTTTTAAAATCCTTAAAAGTTTTAATTCGAGCTAATGGATCATGGGAATGCACACCGCACTATTTTTTTAATAATTAAACAACATAAAAGCATTTGTCTTTTAGTTCTTAAATTTAAAAAGTTGCTTTTCTAACTGAAAAAAAGAAGCAGATTCTTGTTTGGTAGTGGAAAGGCTCTTGATACTCTACAATCAAAGTTTCAAATTCCTACCATGAACAGATCACTTGAACAATTAGTTAAAAGTTTTACCGTTTGCATATTTAGTGATGTCTAACGATGTAAATTAAAACTACCTTTGAAAATATAAATTATGATATACACAGTCGTATCAGAATAATATGACCACCTACCATAGTATATGTATAATAGGTGGTCATATTATTCTGATACGACTGTGTATTATTAGTACCAACTAAAAAAAGTTTCCCATTCTCTATAGCGCGTGTAAACGCAAATTAACCGGTCGTAAAGGATCAACAGCCATCCCATGGCCGAGTGGTTAGCACGCTTGGCTACTGATCTAAGGGACCTGGGTTCGAACCCCGGGTAATGCATGGATGTGTGTGTTGTTCTTCTGCTGAGGTCCTGCCATCCTCACAGATCTTCTACTACGGCATATAAACTGTTAGACCTCTGTGGCAAGCAGCTGCTTGAGGAGGTTTTTGTTTTATTTAAAGGATCAACTCATTGTTGTGAATGAAATCTTCAAGAACGGCACATTCCACCACCAAAATTTCAAATTTCTAGCATAACTACACAGTTTCCAATATTTGTTTAAATTTTAGAATTTTTTTCAAAATTTTCCACCGTTAGAGGGCGTAGTTATACCTTTTGGGAGATTCGGAAAGTGCAAATTGTAATATTTCATCAGTACCTATTCAACCCAAAAATAATTTTTTATTTTTCTGTATAAACATAAAAGTTCGATGTCTACAGACAGACAACAAAGCGAAATTATTATCTCTTTTTTAAAACAAAAGCCATAACATTCATTTTTCTGTTTTAGGGCTGGGTTGTTTTACCTTCTGAGCGGCACTTTTTTTTACACACCATGGGCTAAATGGACAGGTCACAAGGACCCCAAATGCTCAGAGAAGGTTGGGGGAGGGGACCCATTGGAACAGCTGTTGGGAGACAGATGGTAGCCTCCCGTCAAGACCATCCAGCGTGTTCTTTAACGTGCACAGGGTATGACTCTCCCGCACACGGAACCACGGCTTAACGTCCCATCCGACGGACGGCGGCCTTTCCAAGCCCATCGGTGTCCCCTACTGACCGTGGGCAGGGCGGGGAATTTTGCGGAGATAAATCTCAACGCTGACCCAGCTGGGACTCGAACCTGGGATCTATAGATTACGAGCCTGGAGCGCTACCGACTGAGCAACCCCCGTCCTTCTGTTTTAGGTATTTTCTAAAGTGCTTCCAATCGTGAACACTTTATCAAATATTATTCTACCCTTTTCGGTAATCCATAAGTATTCGTGCAATGCCATTCAACTCTGCACTCTGAACATTTCGAGCGACGACAAAACATGGCACTTAATTTTGAGATGGCCAATCTTTACCTTTATAGCGCCCTCTAGTGGGAATAAATTTATCGAAGAGTTTCGCGTCAAATGTTGGGATGTGTGTATTACTAGTAAGTATACAATTTTAATCAAAATATTTCTTTGATTCCTTAAAAATATAGTTACTCATTAGAAATACGTTTTCGTTTTTAATTAGGAAATTTTTTAGGCAGCTCTTTAAGAATATAGTAGATAAGTGAGCAAAAATTAAATTGCAATTTTATGGCAATGAGAAGGTAATTTCAAAGCTAAATCTTGTGAAATAAATTTTCGTAGTAAAATAATAACTGAAGATAAATTAAAGATCTCAATCAAATCTATCTGAAACTCGATTATAAGAAATAAAAGAACGGTATTTCAAGAGTTATAAAGGCTGCAATATTAGAACCACTGCTAGAAAAATAACAAAAAAACTAAAATGAGAAAAAATAAGAATTATTTACATAACCTTCTAAAGTATTAGCATATTTTATTAAACGGCACGAAATAATTCCTGTTATTTAAATTTTAATTTATTTTTGAGATACATTCTTATAACTGCCATTGAAAGTTCTTAAAAACCAAACAACAACTCTTTAAATATCGAACCAATAATGCTGAAATTCTGGATTTAAGTAGGTTTAATGAAGAGTTGGGTTGTTTTACCTCTGAGCGTCACTTTTTTTGCACACTATGGGCTAAATGGCCAGGTCACAAGGATCCCGAAGGCTCAGAGAAGGTTGGGGGAGGGGACCCACTGGAACCGCTGTTGAAAGACAGATGGTAGCCTCCCGTCAAGGCCATCCAGCGTGTTCTTTAACGTTGGGTTGTTTTACCTCTGAGCGGCACTTTTTTGCACACTATGGGCTAAATGTCCAGGTCACAAGGACCCCGAAGGCTCAGAGAAGGTTGGGGGAGGGGACCCACTGGAACCGCTGTTGGGAGACAGATGGTAGCCTCCCGTCAAGACCATCCAGCGTGTTCTTTACCGTGCACAGGGTATGGCTCTACCACACACGGAACCACGGCTTAACGTCCCATCGGACGGACGGCGACCTTTCCAAGCCCATCGGTGTTCCCTACTGACCGTGGGCAGGGCGGGGAGTTTTGCGGAGATAAAACACAATGATGACCCAGATGAGTCTTTTTAATTAAGACCTTTAATTTTCTTTCCTAAATTTGGATTGGCTGCCCCTGATATAAAACCTAATTAAGAAATAACCAAACTTTGAATCTCTGCCTCCCTATTGACATGACGTGGAAGAATATTCTTTTCCTATCCTATACCTGTTTGAATATATTTCAAAAATTAATCGTATATATTCAAATGCCACGATTCTGAGACCAAATTTACCTTTTGTCGTTTAAAACTGGGGCAGATTGAGACTAAGCAGGAAGTTCTTGTTCCTCGGCAGTCATTAAGGAAAAGCTCGCTTCAAAATCTATTAACGTTCACAATCAACAACCTAAGGCTACGACGACCTGACCTGATGACATAGAATCCAGTTAGTGCATTATACCTTTCGCAAAACCTGCCGATTTGAGCACAGTCATCAGCAATGATGAATACATAGATTCACATGTTATTTGGGATTCGACCCAGACCTATCGAAGTTAATGCAAGGGAGGATAATAAATAGATTGATAGACAGTCAAAAAGTCAAACGGGGCGGGGATGACTCAGTCGGTAGCGCGCCAGGCTCCTAATCTGTAGTTCCCAGGTTCGAGTCCCAGCTGGGTCAGCGTTGAGATTTAACTCCGCAAAATTCCCCGCCCTGCCCACGGTCAGTAGGGGACACCGATGGGCTTGGAAAGGCCGCCGTCCGTCGGATGGGACGTTATAAGCCGTGGCCCCGTGTATGGGAGAGCCATACCCTGTGCACGTTAAAGAACACGCTGGATGGCCTTGACGGGAGGCTACCATATGTCTCCCAACAGCTGTTCCAGTGGGTCCCCTCCCCCAACCTTCTCTGAACCTTCGGGGTCCATGTGACCTGGCCATTTAGCCCATGGTGTGCAAAAAAGTGTCGCTCAGAGGTAAAACAACCCAACCCAAATCCAATACATGTTCCTTTTTCACCAAGAGCAGTGTTGTTGTTGGGGTGTTTTACTCTGAGAGGTACTTTTTTGCACACAATGACCATAAATGGACAGGTCACAAAGACCCCTAGAAGTCAGAGAAGGTTGGAGGAGGGGACCCACTGGACAGCTGTTAGGATACAGATGCCTTCTGTCAAGGCGCACAGGGTATGGCTCTCCCACATATGGGGCCACGGCTTAATGTCCCATCTTACGGATTTTCTAAGCCCATCGAAGTCCTCTACCGACTGAAGCCAGAGGAGGGAGTTTTACAGAACGAAATCTCAACGCTAACCCAGGTGGGACTCGAACCTGGAGAATGCAGATTGCGAGCCTGGTGCGCTGCCGACTGAACCACTGCCGCTCCCCCCCCCCGACTTGAGGGCAGGGTGAGGATTTGTGGATAAAATCTTAACTGAGGTACAGTAGGGGAGCATAAACTACCGTCTGACCCAACAGCATCCCTTAAATATAGAGAAGTAACTACTTCAAAATTAAAAGTAATAAGCTTTAATATTTGACCAAATGATAATGGATTTTTCTCTCTTTTTAAAAGCATTATCAAGTTAAAATTAGTCAAGTCTTCAACTGAGCAAAACAGTTAATGCATCATCTGCATAAGATCAGAACCTTAACTTTGGTTTCCTTGTAAAATGGTCATTTAAGTCCATAGTTCAAATTTATTGGATACTTCGGACCTCTAATGAAACATATTTATTAATTCCGCCCTCCCCCCTCCACACACACACACAACTGAAACATGGTAGAAAAAACTCTGAAGATACACAGGAGCCAAACGCTCGCTTTCTAAACTGAGTTGGGTTGGGTTGTTTTACCTCTGAGCGGCACTTTTTTGCACACCATGGGCTAAATGGCCAGGCCACAAGGACCCCGAAGGCTCAGAGAAGGTTAGGGAAGGGGACCCACTGGAACAGCTGTTGGGAGACAGATGGTAGCCTCCCGTCAAGGCCATCCAGCGTGTTCTTTAACGTGCACAGGGTATGGCTCTCCCGCACACGGGTCCACGGCTTAACGTCCCATCCGACGAACGGCGGCCTTTCCAAGCCTATCGGTGTCCCTTACTGACCGTGGGCAGGGCGGGGAATTTTGTGGAGATAAATCTCAACGCTGACCCAGCTGGGACTCAAACCTGGGAACTACAGATTACGAGCCTGGCGCGCTACCGACTGAGCCATCCCCGCCCCTTCTAAACTGAAAAATCCTCGTATTCATGAGCAGAATTTGCTAGCACTCGCTTTTCTCTCTCTTTCCAGAGAAGTGACTCATAAATCAAAGCTGTATCAAAATTTGCAATTAGGGATGATGTAACAAAGAGCCAAATTGGTCGGATAGCCAGCCAATGAAGTACATGTAATGGCTCACCATCATCATGATCATCATTCTCAAGCAGCCATGGTCTACGGAGGTCCAACCAAACTGTGCAATTTAGTTTTCCAAATACCTCTGTCCTGAGTTACATTATAGCATCTTACCACTGTAAACCAATTCTAATGAGGTCCTGTTTGACATTTTCTGCCCATCGCAAACTACTAGGCCTTCCCCTTTTTCTGAGGCCTTTAATCACATTGTTCATAACTCTATTCGTTAACAACATGGTCAAACCAACGTAATCTCACTCTGCACAATATGCTTCCCAAAGGAGGTTGCCGATTCCTTTCCCTAACTTCATCTTTACTTACAAAGTTGAACCACTTAATGCCAAAGACACTGCATAAGCATTTAAAATCAAAGGCATAAAGTTTCCTGCTATCGTGTTTAAAAGGGGTCTACGTTTCATAATCATAACTAATCCAAGAAAGAATCTACTGTTATAATGCCTAATTTTAGTCTTTAGGTGTATTCGTCTATTTCTCCACACTCTCCATAGATTCTTAAAAGTCCCAGCAGCAATCCCTATTCGTCTGTTAATCTCATGCCGCACATCACCAGTATCTGTTACATAGCTCCCAAGATAATTAAACTGACACCTGTTCAAGATTGCAACCATTCTGATTAACTGAATCACAGCCTGCCTGACAAATTTTCATCACTTTAGTTTTCTCTCTGTTTATAACCAAACCTATTCTAGTACCAGTTTCATCAACAACAACTTTTTTCACTCAAAACGTTAACTATCTTGTACAGTCGTTCAAAAAAATATCCGAACACTGTGGTTAATTACAGAATTCAGAAAAAATATCTGGCAACAATTTTTATAGAAATTAGTGATCTGGAACCTTCTGTACAAGAAGGCTGCCAGATCACTAATTTCTAAAAAAATCGTTGTTGATATTTTTTTCTGAATTCTGTAATGAACCATAGTGTTCGGATATTTTTTTGAGCAACTGTACAGCTCTCTGATATTACGCTGTCAGCTGATTCCTCGGCTTTGTCAGCTGATTCCTCGGCTTTGTCAGCCAAACCATCTAGCCAAAGATTCTTATCAGTTGTTGCTGGTCAAGATTGCAACCTGGCCGTTTAGCTCCCTGTGTGCAAAAAAAGTGCCACTCAGAGGTAAAACAATCCAAACTTAAATCCAAATCATCAATTTTACATTTCTCTCAAGCACAAAATTTGTACAGACAGACAATTTTCTTTCACGAAAAATTGTAGTAAAATCGCCTCTTCAAATATATATTCTCTTCATTTTTTTCAGATTTCTGGAAAATGTTACAAAGGAGAAATTCTCTTCTCCTACTATTGTTCACTTCTTTCCTCCTTCGACGCACCACCGGAAGTCCACTCTCTGACGCCTTCCGTCCCGACACGGCGAAGACTCGTCAACTTGCTCCGTCCCAATTCGCGATGGCAGCAACTCGGTTCATCGTCATGCTTCCATTTCTTCCTTTGATGATAGGCATCCCTGGAGCCACAGCTGTGGCTCTTCCTCTTCTCATGGCTATGCAGGATAGGCTGAAGACGGTCTTCCCCAACATGCCTGCTATGTTTACAGGAGGAAGCAATGGCAATGGAGGAGGAGGAGGTTTGTCCAATATCTTCTCAGGACAAGGACTGGCCAGCATATTTGGAGGAGGTGGTGGCGGCGGTCAAACCAATACTGGTGGAGACACATTCCGGTTCCGAAGATCCCTTAAACTTCCTTCTGCAGTGACGGATAGATTTCAGGAAGTGTTGGATTTGATGACGAAGACAGAGGATGTCGTCAGTCAATTGTCTAGCCCTGAACCTGACTGCAGACGACAGGCAGTGTGCAGGCTACATTATGCCTTCAATCCGACTGTAGGTTCCTTTCTTGGAAATATGCTTCAAGTCCTCAAGTAAGTTGTTTATTGTGTGCAGTGGTGTAGTCCTGGTTAAAATAGGCGAGGTTTGGGTTGTTTTACCTCTGAGTGGCATTTTTTTTTTTGCACACCATGATGTGAATCAAGGGTTCTCAACGTGGGGTACGCGGTAAAAAGTTTTTTGGGGTACGTCGTGAGAGCTCAAAAATCGCTAGATCTAGTAACAAAGTCGCTAAGTTGGCATTATAATACTATAACTATAGTTTTATCTATCTATATAAGGGGTACGCAATTACATACACATTTCCAGGGGATACGTGAAGCATAAAAGGTTGAGGAAATTAGATTTTTAACAAACATTTTTACCTTATCATTTTTAGCTCGTTTTCAAAAAGCAAAAGCAAATATTTTCACTTTGTTGTCTGTTATATTCAACATTTTTGTTTTTAGAGATAATTTAACAAAACATCTATTGGGACTGGATAGGTATTAATGAAATATGATGATTTGCACATCGAAATATCCGAAAAGTTTTAAGAGGCGGGGGTGGCTCAGTCGGTAGCGCGCCAGGCTCGTAATTTGCAGTTCCCAGGTTCGAGTCCCAGCTGGGTCAGCGTTGAGATTTATCTTCGCAAAACTCCCCGCCCTGTCCACGGTCAGTAGGGCACACCGATGGGCTTAGAAAGACAGTCGTCCGTCGGATGGGACGTTAAGCCGTGGACCTGTGTGCGGGAGAGCCATACCCTGTGCACGTTAAAGAACACGCTGGATGGCTTTGACGGGAGGCTACTATCTGTCCTCCAACAGCTGTTCCAGTGGGTTCCCTTCCCCAACTTTCTCTGAGTTTTCGGGGTCCTTGTGACCTGGCTATTTAGCACATGGTGTGCAAAAAAGTGCCGCTCAGAGGTAAAACAATCCAACCCGAAAAGTTTTAAAAGCGACCTCTAACAGTGAAAATTTTTGGAAAATGAAAACCTTCTAACTAGTATTGCCAACGATCAAATTATGGTAGAAATTCGAAATTTTAGTGGTAAAGTGTTATAGTGAATTTGTTTACGTTAACAACCATGTTCGGCTCCCTTACCACAAGGGGGAGTAAGTGGGGGTGGCTCAGTCTGTA
Source organism: Ryuthela nishihirai (assembly GCA_038380435.1). Taxonomy (NCBI): domain Eukaryota; kingdom Metazoa; phylum Arthropoda; class Arachnida; order Araneae; family Heptathelidae; genus Ryuthela; species Ryuthela nishihirai. The sequence continues at coordinate 35,551,483 of JAWZYU010000002.1, read as the reverse complement.
GCGCATCAGGTCTTAATCTGCAGTTCCCAGTTTCTGGCCCCACCTGCGAAAGCGTTGAGCTTTATCTCTGCAAAATCCCCATCCTGCCCTCGGTCAGTCTACTGATAGGCTCGGAAAGGCTGCTATCCGTCAGATGCTCCCTTGCTTTACGGTTAGAGGAAATAACTCTCAACGCTGGCACAATTGGGACTCGAAACTATTAGCTTCAGATTATGAGTCTGGTGCGCTACCTGCTGAGTCAACTCCTTCCCCCCCACTGGGCGATTAACTGCTTGAACTGAGTAGTCTACAATTACACCGCAAATTTTTAATGTGGCTTAAAAACTATCTTATCTCTAGGGACATCATAGTTCGCAGGAGAAACACACTTTCTTCAAGTAGAGAGATAAAAGTTGAATTAATATCAGCAACCATCTAGGAACATTACAGTTCGCTATCTAGGAACATTATAGTTCGCTGGAGAAACACTCTTTCTTCAAGTAGAGAGATAAAAGTTGAATTAATATCAGCAACCGTCTAGGAACATCATTGTTCCCTATCTAGAAACATTACAGTTCGCTGGAGAAACACTCTTTCTTCAAGGAGAGAGATAAAAGTTGAATTAATATCAGCAACCATCTAGGAACATTATAGTTCGCTATCTACGAACATTAGAGTTCGCTGGAGAAACACTCTTTCTTCAAGTAGAGATATAAAAGTTTAATTGATATCAGCAACCATCTAGGAACATTATAGTTCGCTGGATAAATACTCTTTCTTCAAGTAGAAAGATAAAAGTTGAATTAATATCAGCAACCATCTAGGAACATTATAGTTCGCTGGAGAAACACTCTTTCTTCAAGTACAGAGATAAAAGTTGAATTAATATCAGCAACCATCTACGAACATTATAGTTCGCTATCTAGGAACATTATAGTTCGCTGGAGAAATACTCTTTCTTCAAGTAGAGAGATAAAAGTTGAATTAATATCAGCAACTATCTAGGAACATCATTGTTTGCTATCTAGAAACATTATAGTTGGCTGGAGAAACACTCTTTCTTCAAGGAGAGAAATAAAAGTTGAATTAATATCCGCAACCATCTAGGAACATTATAGTTCGCTATCTAGGAACATTATAGTTCGCTGGAGAAACACTCTTTCTTCAAGTAGAAAGATAAAAGTTGAAATAATATCAGCAACCATCTAGGAACATTATAGTTCGCTGGAGAAACACTCTTTCTTCAAGTATAAAGATAAAAGTTGAATTAATATCAGCAACCATCTAGAAACATTATAGTTCCTTATCTAGGAACATTATAGTTCGCTGGAGAAACACTCTTTCTTGAAGTAGAGAGATAAAAGTTGAATTAATATCAGCAACCATCTAGGAACATTATTGTTCCTTACCTAGGAACATTATAGTTCGCTGGAGAAACACTGTTTCGTCAAGTAGAGAGATAAAAGTTGAATTAATATCAGCAACCATCTAGGAACATTATAGTTCGCTATCTAGGAACATTATAGTTCGCTGGAGAAACACTGTTTCTTCAAATAGAGAGATAAAAGTTGAATTAATATCAGCAACCATCTAGGAACATTATAGTTCGCTATCTAGGAACATTATAGTTCGCTGGAGAAACACTCTTTCTTCAAGTAGAGAGATAAAAGTTGAATTAATATCAGCAACCATCTAGGAACATTATAGTTCGCTATCTAGGAACACTATAGTTCGCTGGAGAAGCACTCTTTCTTCAAGTAGAGAGATAAAAGTTGAATTAATATCAGCAACCATCAAGGAACATTTTAGTTCCTTATCTAGGAACATTATAGTTCGCTTGAGAAACACTCTTTCTTCAAGTAGAGAGATAAAAGTTGAATTAATATCAGCAACCATCTAGGAACATTATAGTTCGCTATCTAAGAACATTATAGTTCGCTGGAAAAACACTCTTTCTTCAAGTAGAGAGATAAAAGTTGAATTAATATCAGCAACCATCAAGGAACATTTTGGTTTCTTATCTAGGAACATTATAGTTCGCTGGAGAAACACTCTTTCTTCAAGTAGAGAGATAAAAGATGAATTAATATCAGCAACCATCTAGGTACATTATAGTTCGCTTGAGAAACACTCTTTCTTCAAGTAGAGAGATAAAAGTTGAATTAATATCAGCAACCATCTAGGAACATTATAGTTCGCTATCTAGGAACATTAGAGTTCGCTGGAGAAACACTCTTTCTTCAAGTAGAGAGATAAAAGTTGAATTAATATCAGCAACCATCAAGGAACATTTTAGTTCCTTATCTAGGAACATTATAGTTCGCTGGAGAAACACTCTTTCTTCAAGTAGAGAGATAAAAGATGAATTAATATCAGCAACCATCTAGGTACATTATAGTTCGCTGGAGAAACACTCTTTCTTCAAGTAGAGAGATAAAAGTTGAATTAATATCAGCAACCATCCAGGAACATTATAGTTCGCTTGAGAAACACTCTTTCTTCAAGTATAGAGATAAAAGTTGAATTAATATCAGCAACCATCTACGAACATTATAGTTCGCTATCTAGGAACATTATAGTTCGCTGGAGAAACACTCTTTCTTCAAGTAGAGAGATAAAAGTTGAATTAATATCAGGAACCATTTAGGAACATTATAGTTCGCTATCTAGGAACGTTATAGTTCGCTGCAGAAACACTCTTTCTTCAAGTAGAGAGATAAAAGTTGAATTAATATCAGCAACCCTCTAGGAACATTATAGTTCCTTATCTAGAAACATTATAGTTCGCTGGAGAAACACTCTTTCTTCAAGTAGAGAGATAAAAGATGAATTAATATCAGCAACCATCTAGGTACATTATAGTTCGCTGGAGAAACACTCTTCCTTCAAGTAGAGAGATAAAAAATGTTGAATTAATATCAGCAACCATCTAGGAACATTATAATATTATAGTTCGCTATCTAGGAACATTATAGTTCGCTATCTAGGAACATTATAGTTCGCTGGAGAAACACTCTTTCTTCAAGTAGAGAGATAAAAGTTGAATTAATATCCGCAACCATCTTGGAACATTATAGTTCGCTATCTAGGAACATTATAGTTCGCTGGAGAAACACTCTTTCTTCAAGTAGAAAGATAAAAGTTGAAATAATATCAGCAACCATCTAGGAACATTATAGTTCGCTGGAGAAACACTCTTTCTTCAAGTATAAAGATAAAAGTTGAATTAATATCAGCAACCATCTAGGAACATTATAGTTCGCTATTTAGGAACATTATAGTTCGCTGGAGAAACACTCTTTCTTCAAGTAGAGAGATAAAAGTTGAATTAATATCAGCAACCATCTAGGAACATTATAGTTCCTTATCTAGGAACATTATAGTTCGCTGGAGAAACACTCTTTCTTCAAGTAGAGAGATAAAAGTTGAATTAATATCAGCAACCATCTAGGAACATTATAGTTCGCTATCTAAGAACATTATAGTTCGCTGGAGAAACACTCTTTCTTCAAGTAGAGAGATAAAAGTTGAATTTATATCAGCAACCATCTAGGAACATTATAGTTCGCTTGAGAAACACTCTTTCTTCAACTAGAGAGATAAAAGTTGAATTAATATCAGCAACCATCTAGGAACATTATAGTTCGCTATCTAGGAACATTATAGTTCGCTGGAGAAACACTCTTTCTTCAAGTAGAGAGATAAAAGTTGAATTAATATCAGCAACCATCAAGGAACATTTTAGTTTCTTATCTAGGAACATTATAGTTCGCTGGAGAAACACTCTTTCTTCAAGTAGAGAGATAAAAGATGAATTAATATCAGCAACCATCTAGGTACATTATAGTTCGCTATCTAGGAACATTATAGTTCGCTGGAGAAACACTCTTTCTTCAAGTAGAGAGATAAAAGTTGAATTAATATCAGCAACCATCTAGGAACATTATAGTTCGCTATCTAGGAACATTAGAGTTCGCTGGAGAAACACTCTTTCTTCAAGTAGAGAGATAAAAGTTGAATTAATATCAGCAACCATCAAGGAACATTTTAGTTCCTTATCTAGGAACATTATAGTTCGCTGGAGAAACACTCTTTCTTCAAGTAGAGAGATAAAAGTTGAATTAATATCAGCAACCATCCAGGAACATTATAGTTCGCTGGAGAAACACTCTTTCTTCAAGTTATAGAGATAAAAGTTGAATTAATGTCAGCAACGATCTACGAACATTATAGTTCGCTATCTAGGAACATTATAGTTCGCTGGAGAAACACTCTTTCTTCAAGTAGAGAGATAAAAGTTGAATTAATATCATTAACCATTTAGGAACATTATAGTTCGCTATCTAGGAACATTATAGTTCGCTGCAGAAACACTCTTTCTTCAAGTAGAGAGATAAAAGTTGAATTAATATCAGCAACCCTCTAGGAACATTATAGTTCCTTATCTAGAAACATTATAGTTCGCTGGAGAAACACTCTTTCTTCAAGTAGAGAGATAAAAGATGAATTAATATCAGCAACCATCTAGGAACATTATAGTTCCTTATCTAGGAACATTATAGTTCGCTGGAGAAACACTCTTTCTTCAAGGAGAGAGATAAAAGTTGAATTAATATCAGCAACCATCTAGGTACATTATAGTTCGCTATCTACGAACATTATAGTTCGCTGGAGAAACATTCTTTCTTCAAGTAGAGAGATAAAAGTTGAATTAATATCAGCAACCCTCTAGGAACATTATAGTTCACTATCTAGGAACATTATAGTTCGCTGGAGAAACACTCTTTCTTCAAGTAGAGAGATAAAAGTTGAATTAATATCAGCAACCATCTAGGAACATTATAGTTCCTTATCTAGGAACATTATAGTTCGCTGGAGAAACACTCTTTCTTCAAGTAGAGAGATAAAAGTTGAATTAATATCAGCAACCATCTAGGAACATTATTGTTCCTTACCTAGGAACATTATAGTTCGCTGGAGAAACACTCTTTCGTCAAGTAGAGAGATAAAAGTTGAATTAATATCAGCAACCATCTAGGAACATCATAGTTCTCTATCTAGAAACATTACAGTTCGCTGGAGAAACACTCTTTCTTCAAGTACAGAGATAAAGGTTGAATTAATATCAGCAACCATCTACGAACATTAGAGTTCGCTATCTAAGAACATTATAGTTCGCTGGAGAAACACTCTTTCTTCAAGTAGAGAGATAAAATTTGAATTAATATCAGCAACCATCGAGGAACATCATAGTTCTCTATCTAGAAACATTACAGTTCGCTGGAGAAACACTCTTTCTTCAAGTACAGAGATAAAGGTTGAATTAATATCAGCAACCATCTACGAACATTATAGTTTGCTATCTAAGTACGGGGATAAGGAGAGTTCTGGACCAGAGGCGGGTCAATGTTAATGCTATGGGACCCGCCTCCCTGTGTTCCAAAGCGGAGGCGGGTCTTTCCACTGTACAAACAGGTCAATATTCCGCCCGCCCCCCTCAATAATTTTCATAATTGCAAGTAATTTATTTTTAAATCAGAGATTTTTTTTTCCTCCGGTTTTTTTTTTTTTTTTTTTTTTTTTCGTTTTTACCCAATAATATTTTCTTTTTCTGCAGGACAGTCTTTTAAATCAGTTTCTGCGGGATACTATATTAATCCGAAATTATATTATTCAGTTAAATTGGAGGTAATAATATATAACAGATGGTATTGGATAACAACTCGGTCATAATTTCCAGAGAAAACTATCTTGGTTTCTACCCTCATCCGAATTTTTTCTAAGTCCAGAGCCGCCATTTTCAATCCTGACGTCACACGGGCCGTGTGACTCATCTCGTAGTTAACAACTCTCATGGTCTCAGAATTCTCCATCCTAATTATGGAGCCATCTAGTGTTTAACGAACGTACCCATATTTGAAAAAAAAAACTCGTTCCCAGGCATGTTTTGAACGCGTTATTTTATGGGTCAGAAACTTAATCAGCGCGCTAACGCACCCGGCTATAGCATGTTACTTACGCGAACTGTTTAGATGTGTCTGAAGTGGGGATAAACGTTCTTTATTAAACAATCTCGGTTGGTTCTATTTCCTTCACGAGTTTTATATTGATGTATTTTTATTAGCATTTTTTTTTATTTTTATTAACGTATTTTTTTCTATTTTTATAACTAGCGTATTTTTATTTCTTTTTAATTCGTGATTATCCTCGTAAATCAGCCCCACATATATTTCAATACTTTAATGTGGTAGTTGTATATTTCATGTATTTATTCCTTATTAATTAAACATTTATCCATAACTGATACCCCTTTATTAATATGCAACCTCTTTATTGTAAACACATAAAAAGTTCCATCCCCATCTCACGGCTAACCTCGTAATTTCCACCCTCAATGGGGCGGGGGTGGCTCAGTCGGTAGCGCGCCAGGCTCGTAATCTGTAGTTCCCAGGTTCGAGTCCCAGCTCGGTCAGCATTGAGATTTATCTCCGCAAAAATTCCCCGCCCTGCCCACGATCAGTAGGGGACACCGATGGGCTTGGAAAGGCCGCCGTCCGTCGGATGGGACGTTAAGCCGTGGCCCCGTGTGCGGGAGAGCGATACCCTGTGCACATTAAAGAACACGCTGGATGGCCTTGACGGGAGGCTATCATCTGTCTACCAACAGCTTGTTCCAGTGAGTCCCCTCCCCCAACCTTCTCTGAGCCTTCGGGGTCCATGTGACCTGGCCATTTAGCCCACGGTGTGCAAAAAAAGTGCCGCTCAGAGGTAAAACAACCCAACCCAACTTCCACCCTCACGTGATCTGCTGAAATGACACATCACGGCAACAAGCTGGCCAGCTTGTTGGCTACTGTCATTAAAACAAGCTGGCCAGCTTGTTGCCGTGATGTGTCATTTCAGCAGATCACGTGAACACAGTCGAAGCGGGAGTGAAGGGTTTTTTTTTTTTGATGCTCTTAGTTTGCAAAGACACGTCGCTTCTTGTACGCTCTACGTGAGAACAACGGCATAAGTACAGAGGCCCGATCAGAACATATATGTCAAAGCATAGTTAGGTGGATTTTTATGTTGCGCCGAAGCTTTCTCATTTCGCTGGATTAATCCAGGTATGTTGAGAGGGTACGTTCGAGTGAGACTTATGTATTATTTTTTATAGTAGGTTATTGTATTTGACTATTCTCCTCTATTAACACGCATTCGTGTTGGAGCTAGTTTCCTTTAAGTAAGCTGATATGTATGAGCATGCATAATCAAACAAAATGTACTGGAGATGATAGAAGACCTTCAAAATATGCTGGAATGCCTTCCACTTAGAAGAATTTTGAAAATATTCTTCCATCCCCTGCAGTGTGTGCGTATTTACTGTTATTCCAAATTCACTGCATATAGTGTCTTTCTACCGACAATTGCAATGTGTGCGTATTTACAAATATTCTGCCATTCATTTACTCTTTTGTCAAAGCAATTTTACCAACCATTTCGTTGTTTTTTCAATTCTGAGGGGTCTTTTATGCATTCAATTTAATTAAATTGCCTAGTACATGTAGCAAAGGGTTCATAGTTCGATAGAGAACGGGTACTAGACCGCTGTTCGGAGAGAAATCCTCCTGTCAAGGTCATTCAGAGTGTTTTTCGACCCTAAGAATGGTATTAGACAGATATGCGAAGAATGTGATTCACAGATGTGAGAAATAATGTATATTGCTAGTATATTGTTGCGATCTGCATTATACAGAGTTAAGAATGTAAATTCCATTATGGAAAAATAGAATTACTAGGTTACTTTCACGGTACCATCTGTCATTAAAACATGGTTCCTAGCGAGACATGAAGGAAGTGTGAAATACAATGTAAACGTTTCATACAGCCCGGCAGGTATAAATATTTTTAAACACAGCACGAGTGAATTCAGCCACCGACAAATGCAAGGAATTCCCAATATGGAGTAATATTACAAACATTTTCACGGTTACCTACATGGTGTCATTCGTCAATGAAACGTGGTCCCTCATGATGAGTGAGATAAGCAGTAAAAAAAAAGTCCTCCTTCAGAGCAAGGAGTGTAATGCCCTATTCGGAACTTAAAACATTTATTACTGTCTATGAAACGTGGTAAAACTGGGAGGAGGTTAAAAATATATTGCGTGGACTGTTTTCACAGAGTGGGGAAGTATTTCCAAATAAATAACGCTGATAATTATTATACAGAGCAAACAGTGTAAAACCTGTGGTATAATATATTCATTACTGCTACATTTAATTCTCAGATTATTGGCAACCGCCAATAAAACGTGGTCCGCAGGAGGGTATGCGATGAAGATAAAAAATTACTCCTAATGAAATATACAGAGGGAATAAGTGAATTTGAAAAAAAATGTTTATTTTATGTTGCGTAAATGGTAGGACTGTTCTCAGATTGTTGAAATAATGCTTATGATACCGACGACTCTAAATAAATCGTGGTTCTGTGAAAATGCAGAATGATAGGGAAAACATCAGCCACCGACAGAATATGGGCTCGATAAATGGGACTTTTTGAAAACAGTTATTTTTTCAAGCAATGATTACTGTGATGTCTTCCTATGAAAGGTGCTTGAGAATAAAAATGTGGGAGAAAGATATAAATTTATTGCTTCGTCTGTTGACGCAGAATGGGAAAAGTATATCCATATACGCTGATAATAATTATTTAGAGTAAGGACTCCCCCACACTTTACACAGGATTATGTTAAAAACCGTTTACGATGTTTTTTTTTTAAATGGTTTACATGAAAGTTAATGATTTTCAGGAGGAAATAAACGATAGTGGCACCATTTGGTTCAAAGGACTATTTACTCAAACTCTTGCATTAAATGAAGGAAATAATTAATCAGTAGCAAATAGCGTTCATCCGAGTTCAATCTCCACCCACCCTTTAGCAATGAACCGATAAGACCACTAGCATGAGTATGCAAGATAAAAATATGTAGATATTTAAAAAATATGAATTATTATACAGAGATGTGATTCCTCCGTTTGGAATAATATATTTTTTTAAATACGTATGGCCTTTAAGTTTGTAAAACCATCTCACAGTAGAACGTGGTCCCCTGTAGGTGTGAGGTACCGAACGTTTGTTGCGAAATGCACGTTGCAGGACTTAGAATTATATGAATATGGGACTTTGTAATTATCTGGAGGATTGCATCAGCCGTTCTGAGAAGGGTTGCCACCGAAAGTTTGGTTGGACTTAAATATTTTGAGGGTGGAAGTTGGGTTGGGTTGTTTTACCTCTGAGCGGCACTTTTTTTGCACACCGTGGGCTAAATGGCCAGGTCACATGGACCCCGAAGGCTCAGAGAAGGTTGGGGGAGGGGACTCACTGGAACAAGCTGTTGGTAGACAGATGATAGCCTCCCGTCAAGGCCATCCAGCGTGTTCTTTAATGTGCACAGGGTATCGCTCTCCCGCACACGGGGCCACGGCTTAACGTCCCATCCGACGGACGGCGGCCTTTCCAAGCCCATCGGTGTCCCCTACTGATCGTGGGCAGGGCGGGGAATTTTTGCGGAGATAAATCTCAATGCTGACCGAGCTGGGACTCGAACCTGGGAACTACAGATTACGAGCCTGGCGCGCTACCGACTGAGCCACCCCCGCCCCATTGAGGGTGGAAATTACGAGGTTAGCCGTGAGATGGGGATGGAACTTTTTATAAGTGTTTACAATAAAGAGGTTGCATATTAATAAAGGGGTATCAGTTATGGATAAATGTTTAATTAATAAGGAATAAATACATGAAATATACAACTACTACATTAAAGTATTGAAATATATGTGGGGCTGATTTACGAGGATAATCACGAATTAAAAAGAAATAAAAATACGCTGGTTATAAAAATAGAAAAAAATACGTTAATAAAAATAAAAAAAAAAATGCTAATAAAAATACATCAATATAAAACTCGTGAAAGAAATAGAACCAACCGAGATTGTTTAATAAAGAACGCTTATCCCCACTTCAGACACATCTAAGCAGTTCGCGTAAGTAACATGCTATAGCCGGGTGCGTTAGCGCGCTGATTAAGTTTCTGACCCATAAAATAACGCGTTCAAAACACGCCTGGGAACGAGTTTTTTTTTTCAAATATGGGTACGTTCGTTAAACACTAGATGGCTCCATAATTAGGATGGAGAATTCTGAGACCATGAGAGTTGTTAACTACGAGATGAGTCACACGGCCCGTGTGACGTCAGGATTGAAAATGGCGGCTCTGGACTTAGAAAAAATTCGGATTAGGGTAGAAACCAAGATAGGTTTCTCTGGAAATTATGACCGAGTTGTTATCCAATACCATCTGTTATATATTATTACCTCCAATTTAACTGAATAATATAATTTCGGATTAATATAGTATCCCGCAGAAACTGATTTAAAAGACTGTCCTGCAGAAAAAGAAAATACTATTGGGTAAAAACGAAAAAAAAATAAAAAAAAAAAACGGTGGAAAAAAAAAATCTCTGATTTAAAAATAAATTATTTGAAATTATGAAAATTATTGAGGGGGGGGCGGAATATTGACCTGTTTGTACAGTGGAAAGACCCGCCTCCGCTTTGGAACACAGGGAGGCGGGTCCCATAGGATTAACATTGACCGGCCTCTGGTCCAGAACTCTCCTTTTCCCCCTACTTATCTAGGAACATTATAGTTCGCTGGAGAAACACTCTTTCTTCAAGTAGAGAGATAAAAGTTGAATTAATATCAGCAACCATCTAGGAACATTATAGATTCAGGTCTTGCAAAACAAAATATTGAGATCTGCGGTCGATGCCCTTCAGTTTGTTACTAACAGACAACTTCATAAAGACTTGGTCATCGACCACATATATACTCATATTAAATGCATCTCAAATAGGTTTTTTGCTGCTGTTAAAAATAATATTAATGAGATTATTTCTTCTTTGCTTAATTACGATCACAATGTTCTTAATAAGAACACGAGGCCTAAAATGATGGTTTTCTCTGAGGAAAGCTACTCGTTTTAAGACTCTTTTGCATAATATATGCTATTTTTAGCTTGTGTTTTATGTTAGCCTCTAGGGGCTATAATTGTTACTTATATGATTTTACTTTTGCCAAATGAGCATATTCTCAGATGGAGATGGTAATAGGTAGAGTTTTACCTGGAACATCGCATATCCATACACGATCTACGATGGGTTCCTCATGATAAGGGGGCGGTGGTGGCTCAGTCGGTAGCGCGCCAGGCTCGTAATCTGTAGTTCCCAGGTTCGAGTCCCAGCTGGGTCAGCGTTGAGATTTATCTCTGCAAAATTCCCCGCCCTGCCCACGGTCAGAAGGGGACACCGATGGGCTTGGAAAGGCCGCCGTCCGTCCGATGTGACGTTAATCCGTGGCCCCGTGTGCGGAAGAGCCATACCCTGTGCACGTTAAAGAATACGCTGGATGGCCTTGACGGGAGGCTACCATCTGTCTCCCAACAACTATTCCAGTGGGTCCCCTCCCCCAACCTTCTCTGAGCCTTCGGGGTCCATGTGACCTGGTGTGCAAAAAAAGCCAATTAGCCCATGATGTGCAAAAAGGTGCCGCTCAGAGGTAAAACAACCCAACCCTCATGATAAAAAGTTCTTATCAAAAATGTTGTTTAAATAATTATGTTTCTTGCTAATTTTATATACGTTTATACATTTGTTCTATCATGCTTATTTCGCTTTGCGCATTAAAATTCGTATTCATTTTTGTGCTCAGTTTAATGGTGAAATATTAAAAAATTGTTCAACTTAGATGCCATGTGACATGTTGACCGATTAGAAAGATTGTCGTTATATTTCTTGCCTGTTACTTTTGTTTTGCGAGCAAAACGTAAAAACATTTCTGTGTCTGAGTTATGTAAATGGTACAGATGAAAAAGATAATATTCATTCAATTAAAGTTCTGACTGTAAACTATTACTCTTATTCTTACTATTTATTTTCAAAAATCATAATTGATTTTAAAATATTTAATAAAGTTTAGCCGTCCCATGGCCGAGTGGTTAGCGCGCTTGGCTACTGATCTAAGGGACCTGGGTTCGAGCCCCGGGTAAGACATGGCTGTTTGTGTCATTTTTCTGCTGAGGTCCTGCCATCATCTCAGATCTTCTACTATGGCATATAAACTGACAGGCTCCTGTCAAACCTCTGTGGCAAGCAGCTGTTTGAGGGGGTATTTATTTTTTATAATAAAATTTAAACAAAATCAGAGTTAGCATTTTTTTAATTTTATATTATTATAAATAAAATGTATTTTAATGAAATTTTTTAAATATTAAATAACTTGCACATCTGAAATTTAATTTTTAAATTCCCTTTTCTTGTTCGACAGATGTCCAGCCCCGGTCTTATCCAGGTGAACAATGAATTGAGTCATTTTCTAGATTTCACTCTTTTTCATTTAATTGAGAAATATTCCATATACGTTTGTAATTGTTCCGGAATTTCGATAAATATTTGGTAGTATTGTGCGGTGGTTTCGAAATAATCAAACTGATATTAAGTGATTTTATTTAATAGATTAAACAAAATGTTGTTTAGAAGAAGTATGACAATTTAAATAATTTAATTAATAAATAAATAATCAAACTACACTGATATAAAATCACTAACTGATTAACTTATATGACACACTTGATTGTTTATGATAATTATTTCTAGTATAAGACACACTTGATTGTTTAACCCTTTCACTACCACAGGCCTTGAAAAACAAAGTACCTCAGAATACCATACCGGCCGAGTTTTGAAATGGACTCTTCCTAGTTTGTCGTCCCCCCTTACTTCACCCGAAGGGAGAACGGAGTTAACCACAGCAGAGCTCCCCTCCACGCCGTAAATTGCCTCTCATTAAGCTTAGTATTCCCTTGCCTCTAAACCCATATGGTCATGAGCTACAGACACACATTGAACACGAGATATCAGACTCCTGTGGCTTTTGTTCTTAAATCCTTTCCCAAAACAGTTTTTAAAAAACATGCATGTTTGTGAATTTTTGAAAAGTTTTTTAATATTAATTTTTTAATAGTAACTTTAAAAAGCTATTTATTGGTTTTCTATTTAAAAACGGGCATAAAATTGTAATTATTTGAATTACGTCTTTTTACATGAAATAGATGTCAATTAGAAATTTTAGAAAGAAAAAGTTTTAAATATTTCCATTTTTTGGATTCTAATGCCAGTTTTCTTACATCCAGCAAAGTGAACGCTGTTATTAATATTCGAATGTATGATGAAAAAAAAAATAAAGAAAGATTATTAAAATAGAGGACCAAAAATAGAAAGCACTAAGAGTGCTGAAATGATTTTTAAAGAATAGATTTTAATACAATTGTAGACAGTACTCTAACATAAGAATCAAAAGTAATTTTGAGAGAAAGGTTTGCATCTGAGATAAAAGTAACCGAAGTGGATATTGCAAAAGATATCCGAGGAAGAGAAGACTAGATAAAATGAGAAATAAAGAAACTGAAGCAATCAGAGATGACATAAAAATATTGGAGGTGGTAAAAAATATTATCAAAATGAGGTAGGCTTATGATTATGATGGATAATGGATGATGGCTAAATTTAATATGGAAATGAGAACCCACTGGAAGAAGACAGTGAAAGAGAGGCAAAAATGGTATGAAACAAACATTGCCGAAAAGAAGAGTTTAAGAGCAAGAATGCAAAGATAAAAAATAAGCGTGATAGAGAGAGCTGACTGGAACCAAACAACTTAAACTTGGGAAGGTGAAAAGAATAAAATTTTGTATCATTATATTTTTTATAAAGTACATTGTTAAGTAATTGAGTAAGTAATTCAATTCAGCAAATGATTAAATCAAAAGTAGTCTTTCTATTTTGCATTTTAGATCATCAGTAATGTGCCTAAAAAGTCTTATGGGTGGAGGGTTACATACTCGAGTCCAAGGAAAAGATCTAGGGAGGGGGGCATCTCCTATTCCTTTTCAGAAACCATCGTAGTAAGGTTAATAGAATTCAAAAATTATTAAACTTATTTATGTTTCATGAATTTTTCAAAAAAATGAAAAGACATGAAACGAAGGGAAAATGATGCATTGCATTGGAAACACAGCCTCTTGCCCCCCCCCCCCCTCTTTTAAGTTCTTTCGTCTCGATTGTGTTTCTTGTTTCCCTCTCTTCTTGATTTTTTTTTTTTTTTCAGATCCAGGCCTGCTCGTGTCTATTGGGGTGAGGGGATGGAATGATGCTTCAATTAACGTATTTCGTCTGAGAGGCTCTGTTTTCTGCACAATGGGCTAAATGTCCTGGTTACAGCAAAGACCCACTATACAGCTGTTATGAGACAGATGGAAGCTTGCCTCAATCTTACGGTTTTAATTGCACAGGCTATAGTTATCAGTATCTGCACACGAGGCTAAAATTTTACTTCCCATTTTACTGACATAGGCCTTCCCAATCCCTCAGTGTCATATTTTCTCCCCGAGGGCACAGATATTATCTATATACCCTCGTCAAACAGCTGCTTGTCACAGAAGTCTGACAGGAGTCTTTCAGTTTATACACCGTAGTAGAAGGGATTTGTGAGGATGGCTGGTCCTCAGCAGAAGAACAACACAAACATCCATGCCTTATCCGGGGCTCTAAACCTAGGTCCCTTTAATCAGTAGACAAACATGCTAATAAATAATAATAAATTTTTTTAGTTTTTTTTTTTCAATCTATTTTTAGTATTCCAAATGCAACTCTATCTATTTTTAGTTCCAAATACAAATGTTTGGATTTCAAAGCAGGTAGAGAAGTATGAGATATGAATAAGACAAGATAAAGATTGCAAAGATAAAAATAAGTGAAGAGTAATAGTTGATCTGGACCACACAACCTAAACTTGGGAGGGTGAAAAGAATGAAATTGTGTATCATTAATTTATTTATGAACTATATTGGAAAGTAATTCAGTAAGTGATTCAATTAAGCAAATGACTAAAACAAGCAGAGAGTATGGAAAATGAAAAGAACATGGTCCATGCCTAAGGCACCATGGTATAGTATGTGGGGGGGGGGGGCAGAGTCAGCGGGTCCCAACCTAAGACCCAAGAACCACGGAAAACAGAATGGGTGAATAACAATGCAAATTTGTGCGCACAAAACAATACAATATTCCGACTCCCTGGGTACGTCCCTGTCTCTCGCATTACACAAGAAGTTAGTCAAAAGTTGTTGATGTCTCCATCTTCTAACCACATCATTATTTGCTTAGTCAAACCACCGACACTTCAGCATCTAGAATAGTAGTCAACAGGAGATATTTTCTCGTTGTCGCATTAGAGAGCGACAACAAATGAGCTGCAGCAGCATTAAGAGGAAAACGAATAAAATTGTAAGGTAAACTCAAATAGAAAAAGAAATTCAGGTAACAAAAGCTTCTATTTTTTCTTTCAATGTATAGTTCAATCCCCTCATCAAATAGTTATGTACTGTGTCGGGAAATATACTTAATAATACTGCTTCGGTTGAAGTAAATGCTTTCATAATGAAATAACAAATGCTACAAATTTGAATCTGAACACCGGTTCTCGTCCGATCACCGAAGTTACGCAGCTTTGGGCGCGTTCGGTACCTTGGAGGGTGACCATTTGGGAACACCGCGTGCAGTTGGCAAAAAAACTGCTGAGTGCCCGCCATCCTCACAGATCCCTCTATTATGGCGTAATAAACTGACAGGCTCCTGTCAGACCTATGTGGCAAGCTGCTGCTTGAGGAGGTATTTATTTTTATTTTATATATTAATGCGCTTATTTTAAATTGTTCTTTTGATGGCAAACTTGTATTATAAATAAAAAGTATCATTAATTTTTTTTGTTATTTCAATTATCAAGTAGCCTCACTTGAGAACCGCTGATCTAGAATAAAAGACGTTAAGTTTCTTACTATCTTGTCACAAAGGAATTATTTTTCATTTTATAATTTGTTTATTGCAGAGCTCCAAACATGCCAATCATGCAGTATAGGAACTAATTACTCCAACTTTGCTGTTGGGAAAATAAAATCTCCTCTCCCCCCCACCCGAAATTTTAGGATGATTATGTAATAATATCAGATAAAGATTGAACTTATAAAAATTAACTATTCTGTGTATTAATTTTTTTTTCAAACCATTTATTATTATATTAAATGAAAATATATGTTTTATCGGAATTAAAATTATGCATCTATATTTTTTCAGTTCCACCACTTTTTAAAAGTTTTGCAAACCATTTTTCCGGTAAATACTTCCTGGCTACATGCTAGAAATACGCTATGAATTCTTTTATAATAATTGAATATTCCCTCAAGCAGTTGCTTGCCACAGAAGACTGTCAGCTTATAAAGCCATAGTAGAAGGTTTGTGAGGATAGCGGAACCTCAGCAGGAAAACAACATAAACAACCGTAGCTCACACGGGAGTCGAACCCAGGTCCCTTTGATCGGTAGACAAGAGAGCAATTAAATTCTAATTGTATGTCTTAAAATATCGAAAGTTAGAACTAAACAACTTCCACTTTGTTGTTTAAAATAAATCATTATATTTTCCGTGGTCCGTGGTCATAAGTTGGGATCCACTAACATAGCTACTGCTTTAGGCATGGGCCATCCCCTTGCCCTTTTCCTCTCTGTTTCTTTCCTGTACATGGTCTTTATCAGAATTCATGACCCTTCGCACTCCCTCATTTCTATATTCTAACCAAGATCCCCACCCATCGAAAAAATTCATTAGTACTCGTTGCTTCGGGTCTGGCCGATTTAGTATATTATATATAATTCACAAAGTATTTATCATCCAAGTTAATCTTTAGAGTCCAAGTAAATATGAAACACTTGAGTAGATTAGTTGAAATAGCTATGAGCTAATTGCCTAATATTGTACATTGTCATTCAGGATCCTTTCAGGTCTTTACGTATTTTTATATCCAAATGCTGTACACAATTTAAAGTCATGAGAAAACAGAAGTCCTTTCATCCTGGATCGGCAGAGTGTCTAGCGTGTTTGATCACTGATCTTGGGTTCGATCCTTGTACATGTAGCGTATGAGTTTTTAGGTTTAACTCGATTTCACCCAGTTTTCATCCCCCCCTCTCCACCCGTAAAAAAGATAAAATTCTCAGGTATAAAAATAGGTATAAAATAAAAAGATGTGCAGTTCATAATAGGTTGGTGCTTTTTTCTTATAAAAAAAAAAGATTTAAATAGTATACTGATTTGTTTTAATTTCCTATTTGTAAAATTTTCTTTATAACGTATTACTAGTGAAAACAATATTACAAGTGAAAACAGTATTACAAGTGAAAAGACAAACTTGGTCAAAGAGGTTCTATCTTCTAAATGGGTAGGTACAATTAATAGAAACCTTAATATATCTGTTATGGACTTCTGGAGAAAGGCATCTGATATAGACTAATTTAGTAAATCTGCGCATAATAAAAAATGCATGTCATTATGTAAACCTATTCAGATAATTCGTCGACGTGGACGTTGACTTGATTATTTCAGAATTTTCTGCTTTTTTTTTTATCTTCCACCAAAAACTATGATTTGAAAATTCTTAAATTTTGGATTGAGAACGTCAAGTAAGCAAGGTGGCATTAGCACTGCTTACTTTGCAACAGATGTGATGTAGAGTGATCATTTAGCTAACTAAGTAATCTGCCACCGCCTGCCGCAAGTAATTTTGCCAAAGAATTCGTCTGTTTTATCTCTGAGCGGCACTTTTTTTGCACACAGCGGACTAAATGATGTAGTAACAAGTACCCCTATGGTTGAAGAAGGTTGGGAAAGGGGATCCACTGGACAGAGGAGACAGATGGCCCGCACTAGGGCCCCGGCTTAACGTCCCATCCGGTGGATGGATGCCTATCCAAGCCCATCCATGTCCCTTACTGACAGTGGGCAGGGCGGGAGAGTTTTTGCAGAGATAAATCTTAAAGCTGGTTCAGTTGGGCCTCCAACCTGGGAACTGCAGTTTATGAGCCTTGCGGGCTATCGACTAAGCCACCCCCGCCCCTCTCGCCGAAGAAACAATGGATATGCACATGTTATCATATGTCAATAATAAAATTTATACCTAATATCTAAATAGTTCAATTATTTTTATTTCAACACAAATTGAAAAAAAAAAAAGTTTTTCCCGGTAATTATCCCCCAAATGGGGTTATTTTTAACCTAAAAAAAGTCGTACCCTATGTATAGATGTGTCTTTCTGCTGCGGTCTCTCCTTCCTCAAAATATTCTTTATAGCGTATTTTACTGACAGGTTCCTTGTCAGACTTCTCTGAGAAGGAGATGTTTGAGAGATAATTTATTTTCATTTTCATTTCATTCCATAAACTGATTATTTTCCTAGGAAACAGAATTCAGTTTGGAGAAATGAAACAAATATTTGGTCTTAGTGAAAAATTTTAGAGTCGAAAAGCCATTTTACTAAACTGACTTCTCTAGAAACCGCGTTTCAGATTGTCACTAGAAAGCAACTAGTTAATGAGAATGTGACCTTCAGCTACGAGAAAACAACTGAGGGGTGACTTTGGCTGACATTGTGCATGGAGTGAATATCTATGAACATTCTTACTAACTCACCCTAACCTGCAAGGCTCTGCTGCAGGAAGCGGTGAGAGCCGCTTCCTGCAGCAGAACCTTGCAGGTAGGTAGTGCAATAAAAGGGAACGAAAGGCTTGTCTTACACGTTCGCCTTGATTCAGCAGCGAACGCTGAAAAGGAAATAAGTCGAAAAAAGACAAAAATGATTTAAATAGAGAAGATGAAATAAAACAGCTTTCAGAAATACATTTTCGAAGAAGAAACTATTGCATGAAATTTAAATACAAAAATTTAAACTATATAATATCGAACTAATATTAACTAATTAATTAATTAGTTAAATTTAACCATATATTATCGAATTTTTGGAAGAAATTATTTCTAGTGAACTTTTATATTCTTCAAGAGAGAATTGTGTTCGAAACAATTCCGTGCGCATAGTGAAACGTCAGTAGTGAAAATTATGACGGAAAATAAAATATTCCACAAGCAATTACTTGCTACCGAGGTGTTTGGTAGGAGCCTGTTCATATAGTATTCTATAGAGAAATGAGAAAAACCAGATCTTGCAAAATAACAAAACAAAAAGAATGGCGAAACTCAAATTTTCCAGATAACTATTCATGAGTTCCGGGTTTACAGGATATTTCCTGTGATACTCAATTACAGGAAAGATATTTTTATACCTAGCCAATGTTATAACATTTTGCAATATTTTACGAAATTAATTATTTCTTTTCCAGACAAAGTTTTTAATAAATATTTCCCATGAGTTATGCTTAATTGGAAAAAGAAACCTGTCAGTGAGTGGTATCCGTGGGCATCGACCGAGGGGAAGAGGGCAGTAAAATAAACTCTTCTGGTAAAATAGATCGAAATATTAATTTATAGCGAATAATACTGGTTTACCGAATATTAATGCTTTTTTTCCCTTACGAAATGAAATATTAATTATTTTAATATTTTCTTTCGTTTTTATAAACTTATCACTTATATTTACTAATGTGAAGAAACATTTTTACGTGAATTTTCAGTAATAAGTTTCCCATTTTTCCGTTGTACTTTTTATAATAACAATAATCTTTATTCACATTCATGCTAGTTATACAAAAGTTTCAACAAATGACCCAAAAAACATCTGCTTATCTGCATCAGAGATGAATAATAAATAACATTACATGAAAATGCATAAATATTGTATAAAACAATGCCATCAACACTTAAATGTATCAATGTGAAATTTCAGTGGAAGCTCCATTGTGATAATTCAGTTTTTTTTTTTTTTTTCAATAATTTTTCAGCCTTGAAAAACATTCCTAACATTATTTTTGATTTCTTTAAATTTGTTTAATGAAATAATTTCTCTTGGTAATTGATTAAACCCGTAAGGTACTGTAAATGCCTCGTACATTTCCCACAGATATTTAATATTTTTGAAAGATGAAAATAATTATTGGATTGTAACGTTGTGTATTTCTCATGAGAGATTTCAGACATGAATTGACTGTCAAACAATTTTTTGCAAGTGATCCTCTATTTGAAAAGGTTATGAAAGGACCGTGGCCGAGTGGTTAGCACGCTTGGCTACTGATCTAAGGGACCTGGGTTCGAGCCCCGGGTAAGGCATGGATGTATGTGTCGTTTTTCTGCTGAGGTCCTGCCATCCTCTCAGACCTTCTACTATGGCATATAAACTGGCAGGCTCCTGTCAGACCTCTGTGGCAAGCAGCTGCTTGAGGGGGTATTTATTTATTTTATTTTTTTTATGAAAGGAAAGTATGACGAAAATATCTTTTTCCATTATATAAATAAGGACGATCCAGGGAGACCGGTGAGGTTTAGGTCCGGCCCCTCCGAAAATCCTGTTATCTCATATAAATCTGAAACTTGTGTACCTGCTTTGAAATCCATAACAGGTGTCTTTGTATAATTTTCACCTCATATGATATTCCCGACACTAAAAGTAGATATAAAAAAACCTATAAAATTTTATCTTATCTAGAATATCATTTTATCGTTTCCTGTGGAATATTTCAGTAATTAGGAACCCCACTCAAGTCTTATTCTCAGAAGAACTCTCCCCCCCCCTATGAAATGAAATAATTAAATCCTGGATACTTGCCTGATTATGAGGTAATAAATTGCCTAGGTCGTAGGGGATTAAATTTTTAACATTAAAAGACGGAATAGTTTTCTTCATGCTCGTTGATTCGTATATTTTCAAACCATATTATTCGAACATCCTCACTCGCATTGTGGTATGATACAGGCACGAACCCAGAAGTTAGTTTGGGGGGAGGTGAAGAATTGAGAATTTACTTTCAATGGCTGGAGGGTCGAGAATGGTTTAGTGCAGGGTTCGTGAATTTAGCCTGGGAGGGGGGTTGTGAATAAGACTTGAGTAGGACTTGTCAATTGCTAAAATATTCCACGTGATAGCAAAGATTAATTGATATTTTATATGAACAAAAAATTAACCTTTGGGTGGGTTGTTTTACCTCTGACGGGCACTTTTTTGCACACAATGGTCTAAATGGCCGTGTCACAAGGACCCCAAGATGGCTGGGGAGAGGACCCCCTGGAGATCTGTTGATAGACAGATGGTAGCCTCCCGTCAAGGCTATGCAGCGTGTTCTTTAACGTGCACAGGGCATCGCTCTCCCGCACATGGGCCATGGCTTAATGTCCCATCCGACTGACGGCGGCATTTCCGAAATTTTTACAGTTCCTTTTTAAATACGTTTGTTGTGTCGAACTTATACTACGAGTCTAAAATTGAATTCGGCAGAGGGAGCTGGAAGGGAGGAGAGGGCAATCACCCCTCTCCTGGTAAAATTGATCGAAAAATAAATTAATTATAAATAACACAAGTGTACTAAAGAGTAATATTATTTTCTTACAAAATGTAGTACTGATTTTTCCCTTTACGTTTCCTTTGTTTTCGGAAGCATATCATTTATATTTATTAATATAAGAAAGCATTTTTACATGTATTTTTTAAAAATAAGTATCCCATTTTTTCCGTTCTATTGTCGGACATCCTCATTTGCTTTGTTTTGTGATATATGCATGATTACTGTCTCCGCAACTGCTCTGATTAATGAAAGACTAGAGTCAAATATTTATATTTTGAAAAATTGATTTGCTTTCCCATTATCTGAAAAAAAAAAGTTTTACTCCACTCTGAAATAATTTTGTCCCCTCCCCATGAAAAATTACACCGGAGCCATGTAAAAAAAAACTGTTGCTGAAAAAAAGCTTTAAAAATTAACATGATTAGATTCGAAAACTGAGATTTAATAAGCAGTTTCTAATTCTTATATTTTTCTGTTATCAGTAATTAACATTGGGTAGAGAAATCAAACTCTGGTGGAGGAGGGAGATTTAAATCAAAGTAAACAAATATTTTATCTGCATTGAATTCAATCTTCCATCTCCGCCAAAAATAAAATATGCTGCCTTCAGCGAGAATATTTCCGAACTGCGAGGTCAAATTATAAATAAAAATAAAATAAATACCCCCTCAAGTAGCTGCTTGCCACAGAGGTCTGACAGGAGCCTGTCAGTTTATATGCCATAGTAGAAGGATAAAAATAAATAAATATTCACCTCAAGCAGCTGCTTGCCACAGAGGTCTGACAGGAACCTGCCAGTTTTTACGCCATAGTAGAAGGTCTGTGAGGAAGGCGAGACCTCAGCAGGGAAACAACACAAACACGCCTTACCCGGGGCTCGAACCCAGGTCACTTTGATAAGTAGCCAAGAAACATATTAATAAATTGCATGCTGAGATGTGTTGCTGAAAAATGGTTCAGGAATTCCTCAGATGGTGGTAGCTTCACAACTTCAGTATTTTTTACCAGCAGCCTAAGGTAAATGAGGATCAGTATTGCATTTATTGTTTTTGCGAAGAATGTTTCGTGCTATAGGCTTCGGAAGTTAAGCGGAATGACGCTAGTCTTAGGAATTTATACCTTTGAACCTAAATCATGAACATTTGACAGATATTTTTTCTGTATTCTGTAATCAACCATAATGTTCGGATATATATTTGAGCGACTGTAAATAACTCTACTAAACTAAAGGCATGTGCTGTAGAGGGATTTTATAAAATGGATTTTAAAATAACACTTCTGCTAAGATTTTCATCACATTTTGCTATTTTTTCGAAATGTGATCTGAAACTATTGTACAAAACTTATATACTCCTCCCCCACGAAAAACTATCATGTTCACTGGAAAAACCCAACGTTTTAATTTTATTGTTTTTTTTTCCTTTTTAAGTACTAGTAAAGTATTATTATTTAAATTTTCCAAATCATCTGGTAGTTCGAATTATTACTGTTAAAGAGTACAAAATTTGGAAAATGATAAATTTCGTTCTCTTTGAAAAGGAACATCCTATATTCTCCAGAGGCGACATATGTTCTTCCAGTGTTTTGACAGAAATTATTCTTGCCGAAAAAGGCAACGTATGATTTTTCTCTCTTTGAAGTGATCTTTTAAGAAGTATTATTACAAAGTATGTATATGGTACATGAAAATCTATATGGTCCCCTTTCAGCTCTCCCCAGAACTACCAGGGCCATAACAACGGTGAGGCAAGTAAAGCACTAGCCTCGGGCGCACAAGATGAGGTGGCGCATAAAAATACAAAATGAGGGGTTCAGAAAAATACAAGATGAGGAGGCTCAGAAAAAGACTGCTATGAAACTATATAGGGGTGCAATTTTCTATTCTTGCCTCTGGCACAAATATAGCTAGTTGACAGAGCTCCAGACTCACAATTTTATTTTCCCAATTTCTACTCCCAAATGCGATTGCATTCAGATTTTCTTCCGTTAACCCCCGTGAGAATGGGGTCACGGTGGGCTTCTGAAGATTGCCGTCCGTCATATGGGACATTAACCTGTGGGTAAAACGCAATACCCTATATAAGTAAAAGAATGCACTGAATTCTCTTGATGGGAGATTACCATCCGTCTCCTAATAGCTGTCCAGTGGATTTCCTACACCAACTTTCTCCAAGCCCTTTTGACTTGGCCATTTAGCCTGTTGTGTGCAGTTTAGAAGTTAAACCTAAGACTTAACCACCACCCAGTGCTGAGTAAAATAACTTTGTCTCATTACTATAAACTAGGTTCCTAATCAGAGATACACGAATCTGCACATCGTACAATCATTTATGAGGGTATAATAATATTTCATCCCTGAATTTTCATTAGCTAATAACTAACCGGACGTGGGTCCGAATCCCTGATAAGGCATGGATATTTCTTTTTCTGTGTTTTCTTTCTACTGATGTTTCGCCTTCATCCCAGTTCTTCTCCATAGCGTATTATGCGTACTAACAGGCTTCTCTCACATCTCTGTGACAGGCTGCTCTAATAATTTAATATTTTATTTATTTTTAGAGTGCTATAAATAATACTAAATACCTAAGCTTTATCAGAGAATTTTCTTGGAGTACGTTTTCGGCATGTTCGCACAAAACTTATGTTATATATATAACATATTTCATTAGGCTTTGGTTAGCATTGAATAAAAAGTGGGTTAGAACTTTTCGGAATGTTGCAATTTGCAGTAATATATCCACTGCCGATTTAGAAAGAGCATTTGGTGACATGAAAGGAAAGCATATTCGTAGGTAAAGTAAAATTTTAGTGTAAAGTGTTTTATTGAAGATAAATTAGTTATCATAACACGTGACTCTTTAATTCTATATTTTCAAGATAATTCACTCAATATTTAAAGGGTTATAGAAATTTAAATATTTAACAAGCTCATTGTATCAGAAATCTATTCCAGAAGTACATTAAAACTATGTAATAGTTTTATATAAGTCGGATCTAGAAAAAAAAAATTATGGGAAGAGCAATTAACTGGATCGAACCGGAAAAGAAATAAACGAAAGATGGAAAATAACTGAATTGGTGTTTCAGTATAATATTGCCACTCCGTTGTAGTTGTTGGTCTTAAAATGTTTTTGAAAAATCGTGTTACGTATTTGTTTCATATTATTTACATCTCCAATCCGGTTACTAACATTCTGAAGATGAGGGAAAGAGGGACATGCCCTCCCCTCGACCCCAATAATAAATGAAAATGAATGAAAAATAATATAAAACAAATATGTAACCAATTTCATCAAATAATTGTTTATTTTGGGAGTTTGTATAAATAATTATTGCTCTATTAGTGAAGATTATATAAGTTCCTTACGCATTGCTTCTGTTAAATATTCCAGCATATGCAACTCCTTAAATAGTAGGAGAATATTATTGAAATTTAAGAATTAGCTCCACTAAATGTAGATCTTCATTTTTTTTTTGTTTTGTTGTAACATTTCGTCATAAAGTCTTATATTTCAAGTTAGCAAGCTTCAAAAGTTAGCATTCCGTTAATAAAAAGTGGAAATTCTTTTATATTGTTGTCTAAGTCCTATGACCGAGTGGTTAGCGCGTTTGGCTACTGATCTAAGGGACCTGGGTTTGAGCCCCGGGTAAGGCATGGATGTATGTGTCATTTTTCTGCTGAGGTCCTGCCATCCTCTCAGACCTTCTACTATGGCATATAAACTGACAGGCTCCTGTCAGACCTCTGTGGCAAGCAGCTGCTTGAGGAGGTGTTTATTTTTTTTAAGCATTATTCATATACGTAGGTACTGAACAGAAAAAAAGTTTCATGTTATTTGAATATGGAGTCATATTCAGATATCAGTAACTTCTTAAGTAATATTAACACGGACAAAATATGACTAAAGTTATACTTGAGGTCTCTTTCGAATCTCTTTAAATGTTGAATTATTGACAAATAATTGTTCAGTATCCAAATAATTTTGTAAGCTGCAAAATGTACTCAATTAAAACCTGAAAAATTATTTCAACGTATTAAAATGAAAAAGAAACATTTTGTAAACTTTAATAAAATGTAAATTTTAGCAGCATATGTAACGATTGAACAGTATATGAATTTTGAATGATTTTTGGTTAACAAGGTAAGTTAATGTTAAATATTCCAGATTCTATAACTCATTAAATATTAAAAATATCAAAGTAGGCATTTAGGCCGACCGCAGTCAGATCTTCAAACGTGATTGCCAATAATCACATTATTCCATAAAAAGCTCTTTTAAGAAATTGTAGAGTTGTGAATTTGATTCCCTCTTGATCAAACATTTAACTATTTCAATTGTTTCTACTTTCTGTTGAGAACCTATCAATGCATGAATTTATTATTCAGTCCTAACACTTTTTGATCTCCCCTTCAAATCCAAAAGAATTATTCCATGTTTCCTTTGCTTTTTGCTGAAATGCAAGTTACAAGAAGGAAATAAACACACCACATTCTGCAGTCGACTCTTAGAGTCCCCCTGTTGCCTGGTAGGGATGCAGGCAGTTTGTTAATTAGACGTTAATTGCTGGTCGTTTGAACCCTCTGAGCGGGAGATGCACAAAGAGGGGAGGGAGAGTTCACCCGTTGAACCTACCTTCTCCCCGGCCGACGGCCCGGTATGGTAGCGAAAGGGATTCGGCCGGTACGGTCGGAACGGTAGTGAAAGGGTTAAGATAATTATTCCAAGACACACTTGATTGTTTAAGATAATTATTCCAAGACACACAGGATTGTTTAAAATAATTATTCCAAGATACACTTGATTGTTTAAGATAATTATTCCTAACACAAGACACACTTGATTGTTTAAGGTAATTATTCCTTGTACAAGACACACTTGATTGTTTAAGGTAATTATTCCTTGTACAAGACACACCTGATTGTTTAAAATAATTATTCCTTGTACAAGACACACTTGATTGTTTAAAATAATTATTCCTTGTACAAGACACACTTGATTGTTTAAAATAATTATTCCTTGTACAAGACACACCTGATTGTTTAAAATAATTATTCCTTGTACAAGACACACCTGATTGTTTAAAATAATTATTCCTTGTACAAGACACACTTGATTGTTTAAGATAATTATTCCTTGTACAAGACACACTTGATTGTTTAAGGTAATTATTCCTTGTACAAGACACACCTGATTGTTTAAAATAATTATTCCTTGTACAAGACACACCTGATTGTTTAAAATAATTATTCCTTGTTCAAGAAACACTTGATTGTTTAAGATAATTATTCCTAGTACAAGACACACTCGATTGTTTAAGATAATTATTCCTAGTACAATACACACTAGATTGTTTAAGAAAATTATTCCTAGTACAATGCACACTCGATTGTTTAAGATAATTTATTCCTGGTACAAGACACACTCGATTGTTTAAGATAATCATTCCTAGTACAAGACACACTTGATTGTTTAAGATAATTATTCCTAGTACAAGACACACTTGATTGTTTAAGATAATTATTCCTTGTACAAGATACACTCGATTGTTTAAGATAATTATTCCTAGTACAATACACACTCGATTGTTTAAGAAAATTATTCCTAATACAATGCACACTCGATTGTTTAAGATAATTATTCCTGGTACAAGACACACTCGATTGTTTAAGATAATTATTCCTAGTACAAGACACACTTGATTGTTTACCGACTGAGCCATCCCCCACCCCATAGGTTTACAATTAACTGTCATTCAGTAATGATCTATGAGACGTATACAATATCTTAAACAACTTATATGAGTTATATGAGACTTATATTAAACTTATACATATTTTAAACAATCAAGTGTGTCTTGTACTAGGAATAATTATTCCTAGTACAAGACACACTAGATTGTTTAAAATAATTATTCCTAATACAATACACACTTGATTATTTAAGATAATCATTCCTAGTACAAGACACACTTGATTGTTTAAGATAATCATTCCTAGTACAAGACACACAACTGTAATAGTAATGAGGAGCCAACAGGAAATGCCTCAGACAGTATAACTGGATTATACTCTCATTGCTTTTCCTATTGCTTCTTATTACTGTCAATCACAAGGGAAACTAGGCTCCATCTTCGACTAAACCGAAAGAAACTTCTTACTTAATCTCACACTGCAACTAACTAAATGGCTGTTTTACATAAACTCCTTCTCAAGGCCACATAAACCTGAATCCACACCTCCGCTGAGTTCAGGTACAATTCAAACTCAAATGTCGTTCCATTATAGATATGAGGTTTTCCTCGTAATCAATGGAGCTCCTCGTCACAGAATGCGACACATTTATGAACAATTGTGGCACGTTATTAACACGTGGTTTCAATGTCATTAAATTGTGAGTGTGTCAATTATTCCCTTTCTTACATTTCCATTTCCCTTTCTTACATTTCTATTTCCCTTTCTAACATTTCCATTTCCCTTTCTTACATTTCTATTTGCCTTTCTTACAATTCTATTTGCCTTTCTTACATTTCCATTTCCCTTTCTTACATTTCTATTTCCCTTTCTTACATTTCTATTTCCCTTTCTTACATTTCCATTTCCCTTTCTTACATTTCTATTTGCCTTTCTTACATTTCCATTTCCCTTTCTTACATTTCTATTTCCCTTTCTTACATTTCCATTTCCCTTTCTTACATTTCCATTTCCCTTTCTTACATTTCTATTTCCCTTTCTTACATTTCTATTTCCCTTTCTTACATTTCTATTACCTTGGTATTTTTGCAACCATAGAATCTAAATCTTGTTCTCGGTTTTCAGCAATACTGTTCTATTTCTCCCTTAGGATTGAGAGACAAATCGAAAAGCTAGATGTCTCAACCCACACGAGGTCCATGTTGAAAGATGCCATTAAGGCCGCTAGCAGTGGTCTCTACCGCCAAGATTGTGCTGCCATCTACTCACGATGCACGGTCTCCGTTCCCACTAAAGTGACCTGAAAACAATCATCACAGTTTCATTCATCCATCATTTGCATAAGAATTCCGAGAATGTCTGCTGTACAGAGAATTCAGGACTCAACAAACCGTAGATGAACTCTGATCTCGAACTTTGGATGACTTTATCCTTTAGAAGAGTTAAAGTCAGCGGGTTCTAAAAGTTCACTTTTTAAACGAAATCAGGAAGTGTTTATTTATCACGTGTTATTAGTCGCAACGGACCTAATGCAAAATTCGAATATTTTATCTTTACCTATTAAAAGTAGAAAAATCCATTTGCATGACGATGAGTTGTCCAGTGAGATAGCTTAAGCTGAAACCGGGCAGTGAGGAAATGTGAGTGGCATCTAGAGGACCTATGGGAAGGCTATAAGACTACTCAGTTGACACTTCAACAATTTTCAAAGATCATAGGTTAATGAGTTGAATTGTTTTACCTCTGAGCGGTAGTTTTTTTCACATAGCAGGTTAAAGGCCAGGTCAGAAGAACCCCAAAGGCTCAGAGAATGTTGGGGGGAGGACACGCTGGATAGCTGTTGGGAGACAGATGGTAGCCTCCCGTTAAGGGCATCCAGCATGTTTTTTAACGTGCACAGGGCTATAGTTCTCTCTTGCACAGTGAACCACGGCTTAACGTCCAATCCGAGGCATCATTTCCAAGCGCACCGATGTTCCCTACTGGCCTAGGAGTTTGCAGAGATAAATCTCAACGCTGGCCCAATTGGAACTCGAACCTGGGAGGGGCGGGGGTGGCTCAGTCGGTAGCGCGCCAGGCTCGTAATCTGTAGTTCCCAGGTTCGAGTCCCAGCTGGGTCAGCGTTGAGATTTATCTCCGCAAAATTCCCCGCCCTGCCCACGATCAGTAGGGGACACCGATGGGCTTGGAAAGACCGCCGTCCGTCGGATGGGACGTTAAGCCGTGGCCCCATGTGTGGGAGAGCCATACCCTGTGCACGTTAAAGAACACGCTGGATGGCCTTGACGGGAGGCTACCATCTGTCTCCCAACAGCTGTTCCAGTGGGTCCCCTCCCCCAACCTTCTCTGAGCCTTCGGGGTCCATGTGACCTGGCCATTTAGCCCATGGTGTGCAAAAAAGTGCCGCTCAGAGGTAAAACAACCCAACCCAACCGAACCTGGGAACTGAAGATTACGAGCCTGGCGCACTACCGACTGAGCCATCCCCCACCCCATAGGTTTACAATTAACTGTTATTCAGTAATGATCTTTGAGACTTACCGAAGTGTCAACTGCGCAGGCTCATAGTCTCCCATTGCTTCTTCAATTTCTACTCGCGCTTCGCTACTGTGGAGACTAAGAGGTTGCTCATAGTCTCTCAGTTTTAGTACTAGGATCCCCGTTTCTCTGAGACTGGAGGATTTTAATCTCATACCAGTGTCAAAAAGAAGAAAACATTACAACTAAGATTGAAAAATTTAGCCTTTTTTTTAATACCTGATGAGCAGATTTTTAAATATTGAGACTTACTCTTGAAAAATAAATATTGACAAAATTCAGCTGGATCGTGTTATTTTGTGGAGACTGTATTCCCTGGCACTCTGCCACTGGTTTTCACACAAAGTATTTCTTTTGTTTCAAAACAGGTAACGGCCATTCTTGGCTACCATTCAATTGGCCTGGGGTGGGGGTGGTCGGTAGCGCGCCAGGCTCGTAATCTGTAGTTCCCAGGTTCGAGTCCAGCTGGGTCAGCGTTGAGATTTATCTCCGAAAAATTCCCCGTCCTGCCCACGGTCAGTAGGGGACACCGATGGGCTTGGAAAGGCCGCCGTCCGTCGGATGGGACGTTAAACCATGACCTCGTGTGCTGGAGAGCCGTACCCTGTGTACGTTAAAGAACACGCTGGATGGCCTTGACAGGAGGCTACCATCTGTCTCCCAACAGCTGTTCCAGTGGGTCCCTTCCCCCAACCTTCTCTGAGCCTTCGGGGTCCTTGTGACCTGGCCATTAAGCCCATGGTGTGCAAAAAATTGCCGCTCAGAGGTAAAACAACCCACCAACAAATTCAATTGGCCCTAAATATCCCAGGAATAAGCCTAAATTTAAATCTAAACGCCTCCCCCAACTTCTTTGGCCTTATCGTAATGAACCACAAATAGGTCACCAATCAAATCTAATTCATTTCTAGTTTTATCTGAAATTTCCTCGGGATTATAGGCTAAGTCACAAGACCCAGCGATTGTCTCTTGAGAAATCAGAGATAAATAAATTCTAATATTATTAATTATTTATTAAATTATTGGTAAATGCAAACTATTCATTTTAAAACATTGTAATTACTTTACAGTACATGTTAATTTTACACTGGCGGAAACTGGAAAAGAAGAACACCATTAACAATTGAAGCGTAATCTGGAAAAGAAGAACACCATTAACAATTGAAGCGTAATCTATGAGATTTATTTAGTAGAAACAGCTTGTTGAGAAAGGACAGTGATCACACGTGTGAAGCGATTCAATGTTTATTTTATCTTTTAATGAGTATTACATTTTACAGAAGCACCTTTTAATAAGGTGTTGAACTTCTTCGAGCAGCAATACAAGCTTCCAATCTGGCATGCAATCAGTCGTACAAATGCATATACTATTCCATGCGCTTTCAACTTGGACGCGTAATTCAGCGATGGTCGTTGCCTGCCGCGGTCCGCGGAAGAGTCTTTGTCCGATCCAGTTCCAGACATACTCGATTGGAGACAAGTCCGAAGAACGTGCTGGTCAAGGGAGTTGGTGCACTACCTGAACAGCATGTTGAGCTGCCCTGGCGGAGTGTGGGTGGGCGTTATCCTGATGGAATATCGCATTTGGGATTGCACTCAAATATGGCAGGACGACTGACTGTAAGATGCGCCGCTGACTGTAAGATGCCGCTGACGTACGTATTGCTATTCAGTGTACCCTGTACAAACACCAGACACGTACGAGAGTGGTAGCTAATCGCTCTCCACACCATGATGCCGGGCGTGGTTCCTGTGTGTCGCTGGCGGATCCACGTTGGAAGAAGCCGCTCACCTTGTCGTCTTCGGACGCGTAAGCGACCATCAGACGCTCCTAAGCAGAATCGGCTTTCATCACTGAAGACCACAGACTGCCATTCTTCCCTCCAATGAACTCGTTCTTGACACCACAGCAAACGTGCTCGACAGTGACGAGGTGACAGTGGTAACCATGCCAGTGGCATGCGAGCCTGCAGTTCTGCTTCCAAAAGAGGATTGTGTATCGTTCTTGTATACACCCTTGGTACGGCAGAGGATCGATTGTGACCCCATAGCTGTCCGCTCTGTCACCGCCACCCTCCCGACACACCGATCCTCTCGTGCATCCATAACTCTGTGTGGCCTTGGAACCACGTCTGCGTGTGTGCGAATGCTCTTCTGACCATCGACGCCACCATCGTACCATTACCGATTCCTCTCGTCCAACGCGGTGTGCAATTTGACGAAAAGACCAACCTGCTTCCCGAAGACCCACTATACGACCTCGCTCAAACTCCGCTAACTGAACAAATGTTGCACGCCTGCATCATCCAGGCATGGTAGCTTCTTCAAAGAGCACCGAACAACACGACACAAGACGAATAACTTCTTTCTTCATGCCCTAGTTCTTAAATATGCGCTGCGTACATTTGCATGTTGTCGTCCTCAGTGACGTCATTGTTTTATCCAATGACTTTCAATCTTGGATCATGGTTTCTGCTGCCCTTAACTATTAACATATTATAATATATCGTTCCTAAAGGAATTCCTTCTGGGTGTTCTTTTTTCAGTTTCCACCAGTGTGTAATATAATAATAAAGAATTTGAAGAACATTTTTTAGAACTTACCGGTACATTATTTTAGTGCATAAATCTTAATTAACATTTTAAAAGAAATTTCTGTCTTTGTTTTAAACTCATTATAATAAGATGATGTTCCCAACGGTGACCTGCTTAGTGTATCTTGAATTAGTGTATGCCACTTCTGTCTATGCTGCGAGGTACATTTGGAATTCCACCTAAAATTCAAAGAAACATAACTGAAAATTTTCTTTCCCATTATGTGAAAGAAGTGCAGAGCTTTAAGAAAATTTTCTTTTTTTCTCTCTCATAGACATTGCTCTCTCGTAGATACCTTCCTCCTGATCTCGTAGATACCCTCCTCACATTGTTCAACATAAGCCATTATTAAATCCTCCTCTCAAGATTTGTCACTTATGTCCCAGGAGTAAGACGCCATTCATCTGACAGACTCCTATGCGCTTCAGATGAGTGGCATCATAACAGACCTCTATGGGTTGGGTTGTTTTACCTCTGAGAGGCACTTTTTTGCACACCATGGGCTAAATGGCCAGGTCACATGGACCCCGAAGGTTCAGAGAAGGTTGGGGGAGGGGACCCACTGGAACAGCTGTTGGGAGACAGATGGTAGCCTCCCGTCAAGGTCATCCAGCGTGTTCTTTAACGT
Source organism: Ryuthela nishihirai (assembly GCA_038380435.1). Lineage (NCBI taxonomy): Eukaryota > Metazoa > Arthropoda > Arachnida > Araneae > Heptathelidae > Ryuthela > Ryuthela nishihirai. Next base: position 35,518,618 of record JAWZYU010000002.1, on the reverse strand, counting down.
ACACAAGGTATGGCTCTCCCGCACACGGTGCCACGGCTTAACGGCCCATCCGACGGACGGCGGCCTTTCCAAGACCATCGGTGTCCCCTACTGACCGTGGGCAGGGCGGGGAATTTTGCGGAGATAAATCTCAACGCTAACCCAGCTGGGACTCGAACCTGTGAACTACAGATTACGAGTCTGACGCGCTACCGACTGAGCCACCCCGCCCCTTAGTCCTTTCGGACCTCTGTGACAATCAAGCTTCTTCAGAGGTAAATATGTTACATTTATTATCTCAAATAAGAATTTAAAAACCTTCGTAAATAATAATGACAGTTAATTTTACGAAGGCTTTACTTAATTTTGGCTAGGGCTCAAAAGTTAGAAGTTGCCTGGGCTTTTCTGGACCAGTGAGAAGCTTCGCCCAGGACCACTTCTCCTGAATAACTTTCAATATACAGGTTCCAGTCATGTCAATACCTGAAATACCTCTGGAGGAAGTCGCCATTCAAATCTCATACCTACTACTGTGAACAGTGGTGTGGCTTAGTCGGTAGCGCGCCAGGCTCGTAATCTGTAGTTCCCAGGTTCGAGTCCCAGCTGGGTCAGCGTTGAGATTTATCTCCGCAAAATTCCCCGCCCTGCCCTCGGTCAGTAGGGGACACCGATGGGCTTAGAAAGCCCGCCGTACGTCGGATGGGACGTTAAGCCTTGGCCCCGTGTGCGGGAGAGATATAACCTGTGCACGTTAACTTAGAAAGGCCGCCGTACGTCGGATGGGACGTTAAGCCGTGGCCCCGTGTGCGGGAGAGCCATGCACCGTGCACAGGGTATGTGCACTTTAACGTGCACATACCCTGTGCACGTTAAAGAACACGCTGGATGGCCTTGACGGGAGGCTACCATCTGTCTCCCAACAGCTGTTCCAGTGGGTCCCCTCCCCCAACCTTCTCTGAGCCTTTGGGTTCAATGTGACCTGGCCATTTAGCCCATGGTGTGCAAAAAGGTGCCGCTCAGAGGTAAAACAACCCAACTGTGAACAGTAGGATATTGTTCAAATCCGACAGCCTCGTTTCAGGTCTTAATCACAAATCTCGAGCCTCAGGAACAGATAGGTACTGAAGGAAATGGAAGACAAATAAAAATTAAATGGTGACTAATTAATTGTGTCACAATAAAAATTAGTCACAATAAAAATTAAATTGTGACTAATTAATTGTGAGGGAGGCTACCATCTGTCTCCTAACAGCTGTTCCAGTGGGTCCCCTCCTCCAACCTTCTCCGAATCTCTCGAATCTGATCTGAACCATGGGTCTGAACCAGAGGTCCATCAGGCCATATCCCGAAATATTAAAGGAGTAAGACACCTTCAATCTTACTCCAGATATACTAGGAGTTGCCCACCTTAGAGATTACACTTTATTAAATGACGCCAGGTATTTCTCACAACAAGTTCCGTAAGATATTACCTAGGATAAAGAAAACGATACTTTTCCTATTAGTACCATAGACTTTTAGAATACTGCAGTTAAATGGCTTTGTGACACGTTGTTGCCACAGGTTACTCATCATCCAACTTTTGCCCATCACTAGTCTGCATCACTCCTGTTCATCAACGCAACAGATGGGGAAAATATTAGAAATTCGCTCTCTTTTAATACTGACTCGAATTATAAATTTTTAAGCATTTTTGTTTGATCCAAATATTGACAAAATTTAAGAGAGACGAATAGTTTTTTTAGCCTAAAGTTATTTAAATGAAAAATAACTTTCAGCTGCTAGTTAATAATGCGTTTCAGTGTTTTGCCTATGTGGTAAAATAGCGGCAATTTTTCTGTTACTCTTAGTTTCCAACTACACACACACACAATTAATTAGTCACAATTAATTTTTATTTGCCTTCCATTTCTCCAGCCCATTAAAGTAGCAGTGATTTTTTCCTGTTGCAATCCATTGTTCGAACTCATTGAACATCAGGGATTGCTAGTTTTAGCCCATTGGCCAATCTGGTAAATGTTTTAAATGAAAACTTCAGAGATTTGAACATTGCAGTTCACTGTCAAGCCTCGTAAAATTTCGATGATTTCTCTGTTGCCGTTCATTGTGCAACTTGGTGTGTCATCATTGATTATCCGCTTCGAAGTCCATTGCCCAGTTTAGTAAGGTATCATTAATCTGCCTCTTACAGCCATTGTCCGAAATGTTAAGCGTTTATAGATTCATCTGTTTTGCTGTTCATTATCCAACTCGGTAAGACACCTTTGATTTGTCTTTTGCAATCTATTGTCCAATTGAAGGTAATTGTGTTGAATCCCCTGTTTTTCTGCCTATCATCCAGCATAATAAGTCATCATTATATCACCTACTGCAGCCCATTTCCAACGTAATAAGTCATCACTAATTTACGAATTGCAAGACATTGTTCAACATAAGCCATTGTTAAATTACCTATTGCATATCATTATCCAACGTAGCAAGTCATTATGAAGTTACGAATTGCAACCCATTATCCAACTTAATAAGTCATCTTTAATTCGGGGCGGGGGTGGCTCAGTCGGTTGCGCGCCAGGCTCGTAATCTGTAGTTCCCAGGTTCGAGTCCCAGCTGGGTCAGCGTTGAGATTTATCTCCGCAAAATTCCCCGCTTTGCCCACGGTCAGTAGGGGACACCGATGGGCTTGAAATGGCCGCCGTCCGTCGGATGGGACGTTAAGCCGTGGCCCCGTGTGCGGGAGAGACATACCCTGTGCACGTTAAAGAACACGCTGGATGGCCTTGACGGAAGGCTACCATCTGTCTCCCAACAGCTGTTCCAGTGGGTCCCCTCCCCCAACCTTCTCTGAGCCTTCGGGGTCCATGTGACCTGGCCATTTAGCCCATGATGTGCAAAAAAGTGCCGCTCAGAGGTAAAACAACCCAACCCATTTTTAATTCACCTATTGCAGCCCATTGTCCGACGTGGTACGTCACCGTTAATTGACGAATTGAAACCCGTTATCCAACATTATAAGGCATTATTAATTCACGTATTGCACCCATTTCCCAAAATAGTAAGGTGTGATGAATTCACCAATTACTGATATCTGATAGTTTTAACTAATTTTTTGAGTTCCAAGCCTAGGGCTTATATCTCGAAGTCTAAACTGGCAATAACAAAAGTTAAAACAGAAAAACACCGAAGCTGCACAAGGGCAAAACAAATTTGCTAAGAAAGTACAACTAAAAGGTAAACATGCGGTGTCAAGCACCATAACCTTTGGATCCTTGAATTGGTTTAAAACCAAAGGTATCATAATCAGTCAAGAATCTTATTATATCATAAGGATAATCTCCCACTACCGAAAAAAAGATCTGCCTAAGCTTCCGAATATGAGTGTAAATGTGGTCAGTGCTGAAATCAGTGTGAATGGTCTTGTTTTTCACAAACCATGGACCACTGACCACAGATCTGATGATGATTTTATTTTTGAAGCTCTGAAGCCTCCCTCAGGTTCGAGTCCCAGCTGGGTCAGCGTTCATATTTATCTCCGCAAAAATTCCCCGCCCTGCCCACGGTCAGTAGGGGACACCGATGGGTTTGGAAAGGCCGCCGTCCGTCGGATGGGACGTTAAGCCGTGGCCCCGTGTGCGGGAGAGCCATACCCTGTGCACGTTAAACAACACGCTGGATGGCCTTGACGCGAGGCTACCATCTGTCTCCCAACAGCTGTTCCAGTGGGTCCCCTCCCCCACCTTCTCTGAGCCTTCGGGGCCCATGAGACCTGGCCATTTAGGCCATGGTGTGCAAAAAAGTGCCGCTCAGAGGTAAAACAACCCAACCCAATCTGAAGCCTCCTGACACTGGTGTTTGTAGTATTACCGCACACTGATGAGGCATATATTAGGACTGGCCGCAGAAGACTCAGAAGATTTTTTTTTCTGGAGGCTGTTTCGAGCTCCACACTATCAGGAGGGAAAATTTATACCTGACGATCTGAGCCATTGAGAGCGTATGATTAACATGTGCATTCCAATAAAGCTCTTTATGAAGTATAACACCAAGATATTTCACCCTTGTGTCCAAAATGTTTTAACTCCAAATATTTTAGAAGAATCAGGATTAGCAATCTTCTTCCTGGAGAAGCGCATTTACTGACTTTATCTGGGTAAATCATGATTTTCTATTTGGAGTACCAGTGCTCTACTTTGTCCATTCCATAGCCTTTTGATGGCCAGGCTGAGGCTTAGAGATGAAGTAGCCTTTTTGATGGCCAGACTGAGGGTTAGGGATGAAGTAGCCTTTTTCGATGGCCAGGTTGTAGCTTAGAGATGAAATAGCCTTTTCGACGGCCAGGCTGAGGCTTAGAGATGAAGTAGCCTTTTTAGATGGCCAAACTGAGGCTTAGAGATGAAGTAGCCTTTTTTAGATGGCCAGCTGAGGCTTAGGGATGAAGGCAGCTAAGGCAGCTAGGGCAGCTGCCGGCAACTTAGGGATGAAGTAGCCTTTTTTAACAAGACCGAGGCTGGGGGATGAAGTAGCCTTTTTAACAAGACCGAGGCTGGGGGATGAAGTAGCCTTTTTCCCGATGGCCTGGCTGTGGCTTAGAGATGAAATAGCCTTTTCGACGGCCAGGCTGAGGCTTAGAGATGAAGTAGCCTTTTTATGGTCATTTTGTGGCTTAGAGATGAAGTAGCTTTTTGGTTGCCAGACTGAGGCTTAGAGATGAAGTAGCCTTTTGATGGCCAGGCTGAGGCTTAGAGATGAAGAAAGTAGTGCAATGTCATCAGCATGAAGTGCCGTCATGACAGGATGGAGATTTGGGAGATCGTGCATATAGAAGTTGAATAGAGTAGAACTCAAAAATGAGCCTTGTGCATCTTTCTTTCGGGGGGGGGGGGGGAAGGAAGTTGCAAATCCTAACACAAAATGTTCTTTCACCTATTGCAGTCCAACCTATTAAGGCAGGGGTGGGCAATTGTTTTCGTATCTACACTGCGCATGCGTATTGACGTGGCCGTCCTAGTGGAAAATACGAGACGAATCTTCGGTCGCGCACGGGAAGGAAATCTCGGTTCAAGGCGGATTTTTCCGACTGTTTTGGCGGGCCACAAAAAACTATTAGCGGGTCGCTATTTGCCCACCCCTGTATTAAAGTATTATTGATATTGATTCACCGAAATTGCCCATTGCCCAACCTGGTAAAGCACCTTTCAATCACCTGTTACAACCCATTGACTAAATGCTTAGTCATGTATTTAAATTTGCTATTTTCTTCACTTAAAATCACACCAGAATCGGACTATTACTATCATAAAACATTTGAACAACAGTGCTGATTATTTGGGTTAAACAGTTGGATAGGTGCAACATTGCTTGATTTCAAAATATTCAAATTTGTTAAATTTTTACCACCTTACATATATTTAAAGACTAGAATCACTAACGTGTGTCACACAGTTTAGAAATTTTTCTACGGGGATAAACAATGAAATAAAAGGGATTTTGAATCATTAACTAGTTGCCTCTTCTATATTTTCATTTATTTAAGAAAGTAGAATATATATTCATTCAGTCTGTAGATTGTGTTTTTCCTTTTGTAAAATAAAATAAATTGATTATCTTGCTTATTGATTTTAATTTTATCATTCGACAAAGCATACACATCTGACAAAGTTACTTTTTGGTTTTTAGAGAGGATTACGTTGGGTTCACAAAAATTAAAACATTAAAATAAATAAAAATAAAATAATAATATAAAATAATAATATAAATAAAACACACATTAAAACGAACTTTCCTCTGCCAACGGAACCGGAAAAAATGGGTTAACTTTTGGCGTCACCATATTGATTAGAGAAGAATTTGAGATACATTTTGTCGAGCTCAAAATAGCACAAATGATTTGAAGCTCGAGATGAGATTAATTTAAATTCCTAAACTTTTCTTGCAATTATGAAAAAAAAGGAAAATTTTTTAATATTTTTCGATTATTATCTCAACTTTTTAATTAGTCTCTAGAAATAAAAAATTAGCACCAATCAACTTTTGATTACTTTTGCATATCCCCTATGTTTAATAAATGAATGGCTCTTAGCATCCATAATGGTGTTACCCAAGAAGCTAAGAATTTTTACTCAAATTAGTTACCGTAAAAAATTCATAAATGAAAAATATTTAGATTTTTTTCATCACTTGAGTCACCTTAAAGTACAAAGATTAAATTTTAATACAAATTAAAAAGTATTAATGAGGATGTAAAAGTCTTTATTTTAATTTTCGTACTTTATTTACAAATTCTTTCCAGGCGGAATTAAAGGCTGTTATGGAGACAATGTATTTGGCCCGGGGCCCGTATTTCGCCTATCACTGCTTTGATAATTATTGGTTGAACACACTTAACAAATGAGGCAGAAGAATGACAGAGAATCATATTGTTATGAATTAAATGAATGAAAACAGCGTGAGCTCAAAAATGTAGTATATAGCAATTATAATTCTAAAATAATGTAATCTATTACAAAAGATTGAATGAAAACGTTTTTTTACAACTAAAGTCAACCAACACAAGTCTACATCAGTATAAAAATAAATCTTCAGAAGAACTTAGCATCTTATTGATATTTATACCGAAATCATAAAATAAGGCTTATATCAGTGGATGAGTTGTACAATCATATTCGTAAACAAATCTGTAATCTATCGAGAATAATCTTACCACTTTTCGTAAGCAAACTAAACGTACGTAACTATACACAAAGTGATGAATTCTTCCTACAGAAAAGTTGAAATAAGCTCTGCTTGTTCGACTAACATAAAATCTCTTCAAGCATATTTTTAAGTGTCCTAAACATCCCTTTTTTTTCTTGCCAGACCACTAGTAGGAGCAACAGTAATAACTTATTTAATCTCCCACGCACAACCACATAAAACATTTCTTCTTCAGATTATCTTATCGTGTATAAACTGGGGCGAGGGTGGCTCAGTCGGTAGCGCGCCAGACTCGTAATCTGTAGTTCCCAGGTTCGAGTCCCAGCTGGGTCAGTGTTGAGATTTATCTCCGCAAAATTCCCCGCCCTGCCCACGGTCAGTAGGGGACACCGATGGGCTTGGAAAGGCCGCCGTCCGTCGGATGGGACGTTAAGCCGTGGCCCCGTGTGCGGGAGAGCCATACCCTGTGCACGTTAAAGAACACGCTGGATGGCCTTGACGGTAGGCTACCATCTGTCTTCCAACAGCTGTTCCAGTGGGTCCCCTCCCCCAACCTTCTCTGAGCCTTCGGGGTCCGTGTGACCTGGCCATTTAGCCCATGGTGTGCAAAAAAGTGCCGCTCAGAGGTAAAACAACACAACCCAATCGTGTATAAACTGAAACTAACTACGTTTCTTTTCACACTCCAACTCCTATTTTTTTTTAATTCTTTCTTCCTTATGTTTCAGTTAGGGTCTTTCTTCGAAGTCGTTGGTGAAGTAATTCTCACGCTGTAGTTCACACGAGCATCAAGACGAAACATCACATCACAGTTCATTGTAGCACATTTATCTATCGTAACAATTTATATTTAATTATATATTTAATTATATAACGATTATGAGTGACTGGCTGCTGACTCACTCTATGATACAGAAATCATAGAACTATGAAAATTTGTACCTGGAGTAATCTGGATCGGAAATATCAGGAACAATTGCGAATTTGAACTCCGACGTCTTTCAAGGTCAATTGGAGATCACAGAGGTCAAACAGTGACTACGAGTGCTAAAAACATGAAAATTGGTGTCTGGGGTGTTTCGGGTTGTAGATCTCGAAAGTTCGGATCGGAAGGTCCTTTGAGGTCAAAGGTCACAATGAGATCTATCGGTGCTAGACAAATAAAAATTGGTTCCTGGGGGTATTTTGATTCGTAGATATCAGAAATGTTGCGAAATTTTGGATCAATGGATCCTCCAAGGTCAAAGATCAAATATATATCTACTAGAGTTAAGCAGCTAAAAATTTGAATTTTGATTTATAGAACTCAGAATGTATGCCAAACTTTCGATGCGATGAGTCCTTTAAGGTCAAAGATCATATTCGACATATTGGTGCTGGAGAGCTAAAAATGGATTAATAGGGTTATTTCAGGTAGTACAACTGAGAAATAAGAGGAATTTTCAGTTCTTGTGTCACGTTCCAGGTCAAATAGTGGTCGGAGTGACTGGCTAGAAATTTAAGACGTGCTGAATGCACTGATTGATTCCTAGTATCTAATATGCAAATATATATGATGACAAGACCCACTAGTTCCGCTTGACGCACTACCAGTACTGGGAAATGCCAGATTCACCACTACCTACGGTTAGGGACAAGACAATACCATATAGATACGACTCATCCCCGACTACCTAATGGCGAACAGTACTATAGGAGTAAAGCTCTTCCATCGGTCAAAACCTAAATTTGATCTATGTCCCGGACCGCCACAAACAAGGATATAGAATCCAAGTGCCTCAGCTCCCGTGATTGGGACTCTTAGTCCGACCCTTCCGTCGGGACCCTGTCCTACATGGAGAGATTCTAGTCAGCAGGACCCTCAACTTCTTCCATCTTAGCCATGTCCGACCATTGCCCAATCCGGTCAGCATAGCCTTCTACTTCATTTAGGCCCTCAAGCCCCCCCCCCCCCACCACCACCACCACCACCACCTCGACAAGGTGGTCCCGTATCGGGGGGTATCTAATATGTAAGGATGTTTCAAAACTCTCTGTAAAAAATTCAATGGGAGATAGGGAACACCAAGACAAAACTTTTTCATCTATGAATATATGTCCGCTGACATAACCCTTCTGTGCTAGAGGGCGCTGACAGAAATATCGTTGGAGCTGGTACGTAAATGAACGGAAACAAATGTGAACAACATGTTTATTTAAAGAATGTGCTAAAAGTTGCAACTGGCAACAGTTGAAAGATTCCCGGAATTTCTTGAACAGTTGCAGCGATTCTTGCAACGAGGTCTTCATCTGAGTAAACGAGAGTGTCGTACACGAGGTTCTCCATGTGTCCCCAGAGGAAGAAATCTATATATGTTAAATCGAACGATCTTGGTTGCCAGGCGACGGGTCCACCCTGGCCTATCCATCAGCCCCAAAAAGTAGCGTTCAGATACTCCAGCACATCATTACTGAAGTGTGCTTGCGCTCCATCATGTTGAACCACATTCGTCTGCGAATAGCCATGGGAACATCTTCCAGCAGTCCCGGCAACGTTTCTTCATCAAATACCCAATAAATCTGCCCATTGAATCAGGGAGACAGAAGGCATGGCCCAATCAAAATGTCGTGGACTATACCCGCCCGAACATTGATGGCGAAACGTTGTTGTGACATGCGCACATGTGGATTTTCGTGCGCCCAAACGTGAGAATTGTGTTCATTAAACACATCCTCACGTGTGAAAGAGGCCTCATCTGAGAAGAGCACATGAGCTGGAAAATCAGGCTGCACCGCGGTCTGCTGCAGAAACCAGCACGTGAATTCCACACGAAGAGGGTAATCCTGAGATTACAATGTCTGGACTCTCTGATGATGAAATGGATGTAACTGCTGCTCGTGCAACACTCATTTGTGCCCACTTTTTCACCGAGGGCAGTTTGGCTTTAGCAAAGATAAATCTCCACGCAGGTACAGCTGGGAGTCGAACCTGGGAAATTCAGATTACTAGCCTGGCGAGCTACCAAATGATCGAACTCCGCCCCCAAGTATTAAAACCATTCTTACGTTACAAACATTTATATAAAGAAGAGGGTTTTTGTGTGTTTATCAGCTTATACACTTAACCCCCTAAAACTCCAGAGTCTTGAAACCTTGAATGAAATTTCGTTTCACCCAATGGGGCGGGATGGTTCAGTCGGTAGTGCTCCAGGCTCGTAATAGTTCCAGTTGGACTAGCGTTGAGATTTATTTCGGGAAAATTTCCTGCTCTGTCCTCGGGTAGTAGATGATATGGGCTTGCAAATGCCGCCTTGCAAATGGGGTTGCAAATGCCGCCTTGTAAATGGGGCTTGCAAATGCCGCCTTGTAAATGGGGTTGCAAATGCCGCCTTTCAAAGGGGCTTGCAAAGGCCGTCGTCCGTCGGATGGAAAATTAATCTTGGTCCCATATGAGGGGGGGGGGGCTATAGCCTGTGCACGTTAAAGAACACGCTAGATTGCTTTGACCATAGACTCCGATCTGTCTCCTACTAGCTGTCAAGTGGGTCCTCTTCCCTCAACTTTCTCTGAGCTCTCGTGGTCCATTTAACACATTGTGTGCACAAAAAATGCCGCTCAGAGGAGAAAAAACTCTTCACACAGAAAAAGATTACATGCTATGTGCAAACCCGCTGAGATCAGCCAAAACCTGTGCTGAATTTCTCAAAATTTTCTTAGGTTTTTATTATAATTATTGACATGAATAATTCGATTAACTTCTTTCTGCTTACGCGTGACAAAGCCATTGTTTCAGAAAATCATAAATAAATATTTTACGTCAGAAGCAGAAAGGGAAGCATGAGCGATACACAAGTTTTTTGTTGCTGTTTTTTTTTTGTAGAAATAAGGCGTTTGAAAACCCGAGAACCGTTAATAAAACTACTTGTCTAGGCCGTGCCAAAGCGGGGAAGGGGGGAATGGGACGATGGCCCAGGTCGCCAATGATATAGGGGCGCAGCGATGGCTTATTCAAATAACAAACACGGTGGGGCGGGGGTGGCTCAGTCGGTAGCGCGCCAGGCTCGTAATCTGTAGTTCCCAGGTCCGAGTCCCAGCTGGGTCAGCGTTGAGATTTATCTCCGCAAAAGTTCCCCGCCCTGCCCACGGTCAGTAGGGGACACCGATGGGCTTGCGAAAGGCCGCCATCCGTCGGATGGGACGTTAAGCCGTGGCCCCGTGTGCGGGAGAGCCATACCGTGTGCACGTTAAAGAACACGCTGGATGGCCTGTCTCCCAACAGCTGTTCCAGTGGGTCCCCTCCCTCAACCTTCTCTGAGCCTTCGGGGTCCATGTGACCTAGCCATTTAGCCCATGGTGTGCAAAAAGTGCCGCTCAGAGGTAAAACAACCCAACAAACACGGTAATTTTATTAAAGCACACAATAATAATAATACAGTATATAATACTGTAGTCGTCCCATGGTCGAGTGGTTAGCGCGCTTGGCTATTGATCTAAGGGACTTGGGTACGAGCCCCGGGTAAGGCATGGATGTATGTGTCGTTTTTCTGCTGAGGTCCTGCCATCCTCTCAGACCTTCTACTGTGGCATATAAATTGACAGGCTCCTGTCAGACCTCTGTGGCAAGCAGCTGCTTGAGGGGGTATTTATTTTTTATTATTATTTATATAATACTGTATTACCTATCCTCGAATTTTATGTTTTTCCTTTACTAGACTTCATAATAATTCAAACTGTGTAGTACTTGTAGTTGAAACATGTAAAATACAGTTTGTTAAAATTAAAAATAATATTTCTCTTGATCACTATGTCCATAACTTGGCTCTTTTTTCAGCTTAAATGATCACATATTGTCTTTTGAATTTTCGTGACTGAATTTTTATTTTTTGGCATATTTCATGTTAAATTTATTTTGTGAACAATGTATGTAATTTTGTTAAAAATGAACTAAATTTAAACTTGCGTATATGCAATTTTTTTTCTATTCAATATGTTCGAAGACACCAGGGGGCGCGAAATGATTTTATTGTCCAGGGCTCCAAAAGAGCTAGTGTTGGGTTGTTTTATCTCTGAGCAGCACTTTTTTGCCCACCATGGGCTAAATGGCCAGGTCACAAGAACCCCAAAGCTTAGAGAATGTTGGGGGAGGGGACTCTCTAGAACAGTTGTTGGGAGGCAGATGGTAGCCTCCCGTCAAGGCCATCCAGCGTGTTCTTTAACGTGCACAGGGTATGGTTCTCCCGCACACTGGCCACTGCTTAATGCTCCATCCGACGGACGGCAGCCTTTCCAAGCTTATCGGTGTCCCCTACTGACTGAGGCAGGAGGTGCGCGCAGTCGGTAGCGCGCCAGGCTCGTAATCTGCAGTTCCCAGGTTCGAGTCCCGCCTGAATCAGTGTCGAGATTTATCTCCGCCAAAACTACCCGCCTTGCCCACGGTCAGTAGGGGACACCGATGGGCTAGGAAAGGCCGCTGTCCGTCGGATAGGACGGTAAGCCGTGGCACCGTGTGCGGGAGAGCCATACACTGTGTTCGTTAAAGAACACGCTGGATGGCCTTGACCGGAAGCTACCATCTGTCTCCCATCAGCTGTTCCAGTGGGTCCTCTTCCCCAACCTTCTCTGAGCCTTCGGGGTCCATGTGACCTGGCCATTTAGCCCATGGTGTGCAAAAAAGTGCCGCTCAGAGGTAAAACAACCCAATATTAAAGAACACGCTGGATGGACTTGACGGGTGGTACCATCTATCTACCAACAGCTGTTCCAGTAGGTCCCCTCCCTCAACCTTCTCTGAGCCTTCGGGGTCCTTGTGACCTGGCCATTTAGCTCGTGGTGTGCAAAAAAGTGCCGCTCAGAGGTAAAACAACCCAACCCAACCGAGGGCAGGGCGGGGAATTTTACAAAAAAGAGCTAGAAAGGTACAAGGATAAACTAATAATAAATTCTATTTTATAAAAAATTAAAATGATTTGCTATTGAAAAATTATTGCAAAAGCAACGCTCAAACAAAACCACCCAGCAATGCGAAATGCCTAAAATACGAGCAGGATCAAAGACCTCCTCTTCGCTTAATCGATAGCAAAAAAGAAACACCTTAACTCAATACGGAAGGAAAATAAAAAAACAGAAGCGCAACATCTTGTAAACTTTCAGTGAAATGATAAGCTCCCCTCGAACGGAAAGACCAAGTTAACGGATTTCACTGCCTTCACCCATCAATGCTCTCAGTTGCCCAAAGCCCACGCTGGCTTACCCTTTATCGCCGACTTCGCCAGCATATGGCATTCCTAATGAGTCGAGCAGAGGAAGATTTGGCTAACAACTCCAGACAGACGACGACCAACGGACGACCTCCAGACAGACCACAACTCCAGACAGTGAGGAGGTCAGGTCACGGGCGCTGAAAGGTAACCGGGTGCTGCCGCAGAGACTTCGGATGCTGCCGCCAGCATCAACCGCGAGAGAGGCGGTGAGTTTCCTGTGTTTGTCCTTCATGAGGTCACGTCGACTACGGGAGGTAACTGAGAGAGGAGTGATGCAAGCGGGCTCGGCTACTACGAGTCAGCGGCCACGAGACTAGCAGGAGGACTTTTACCCTCCCTAGAAGCGATTTCTGGCATCCCCTGCCCAATGATATGTATATATATTCAGCAGAATGATAGGAAGAGCTTTCGACTGTGCAGATTCTCAAAGGAGAAAGCCGCTTACAGTAGAGAAGGTTTAAGGTTAAACAGATTTAGCACGTAAGTATTTATTGTTTTATCATGTAAGTATGGTCTGTAAATGGTAGCTAGGTAGTCACTGGAAGGAGAGCTATGCACCAATCCCCTGTGATGATGCATAGAACCGGCCAAGCATAGCACCTAATGTCCGACCCCGCCTTCTCGTGGTGCGGACCGTTAGTAACTTTCAAAAGAGATACTCTCTTGTGGAAGTGAACGGAAGGGGAGGGCTGCCAGATTAGTGTGGCCTACTGATCTGAACAACTATGGCTACTTTTCTTTTTTTCTACCCTGCTGAGGAGTGGTCAACCACACAGGGTCCTGGTGCTGACCATATAAACCCACTGGACTGGACAGATATATGGCTCTGAGCTTGATTATGGATCCTGATTTTGCTGCACTGGTGGAGGGAAAATCTTCCGCTGTGTTTTCTGTTTGTTTGTGGTTTGACAGCCCCAAGTGAATAGATTCACAGGATATGTTTATCAGCTGGTGGATAATCCTGAGCAGAAGTCATCGCAGGCACCTGAACTCTTTGCTTCTATTGGCATCGTCAAATTCTACATTGGAGGAAGTCTTCCAGTGTAGATGGCTTCAGCCTTTAGTAGTTGGGGAACGGGTCTTTGCCCCATGTCTGCGATTAGGGGGCTGTTTGATATTGTCGGCATTCCTTCTCTCAATAAACATAGTTTCTTTAAACATCCCACTAACCATTTTCTCTCCATAGGTAGTTGGAATGTGAGGACTCTGCACAGAGCTTTTTCTCTTGATGTCCTCACACAAGAATTCCACCGTTATAATTTAAATATTCTCGGCTTGCAAGAGACCAGATGGACAGATAAAGGTCAGATTCTTAAAAATAATCTTAAATTTCTCTTTTCAGGGAGGGACGACAATAAGCATCACCAAGGCGTGGGTCTGCTTCTCAGCAGACACGCTAGCGATGCTCTTCTAGTATATGAGTGCATTAATGAAAGGTTTCTTACAGCAAAATTTCAGACAAGCGTTAAAGACTTGAATGTTATCTGCTGTTATGCCCCCACTGAGGATGCCGATGAGGATGAGAAGGATAGGTTTTATGAACAACTTCAGGATATTTTGAATTCTGTCAAGAAAGGAGATATTACCCTTGTTCTTGGTGACTTCAATGCCAAAGTTGGTACTGACTCTGCCCTTTGGGGAGGAGTAATAGGCCTTTTTGGTATTGGTAGCTGCAATGGCAATGGGCAACGTCTCCTACAGGTAAGTAAACTCAATGGATTCAGAATAACTAACACTTATTATAAACACCGCGACATACATAAGTACACATGGGTTTCACCTGATGGGCTGCATAAGAATATGATTGATTACATATTAATTAACAGCAAATGGGCTAGTTCTGTTAGGAATACCAGGGCATATCGGGGAGCTGAAATTGGATCTGACCATTACCTTGTTAAAAGTGTGTTGCAACTTAAACTTAAAAAGTGTTGTGCTAGGGTTAAAAATTTTACTTTTAATACTGAAGCTCTGAAAGATCCAGTTATAGCCAAAGCTTACCATGATAGGTTACTTAGTCATTATGACAGTCATGGTATGCTTACTACTGAAGTTGAGGAAGAATGGGATCATTTTAAACAGGCTTTTTTGGACACTAACAGTACTCTTTTAGGAAAAAAGGAGCAGAAGAGGCAAAATTATCTGAGTGATAAGGCACTTGAGCTTATTTCGGAAAGAAAGAACTGCAGGAATGCCCTTAATCAATACCTTACTAGTCCTAATAGAAAGCATTACAGAGAACTTAATAAACTTGTAAAGGATCAGTTAGCTGCTGATAAGAATCTTTGGCTTGATGGTTTGGCTGACAAAGCCGAGGAAGCAGTTAGACAGCACAACAGCAGAGAGCTGTACCAGATAGTTAATGTTTTGTGTGGTAGAAAACGGACAGGCATACAAGGATTGAAGGATAAACAAGGTAAGGTTATAGAAGGGGAGGATTCTGTCATGGCTAGGTGGGCTGAGCATTTCAGTGATGTTCTAAACAATGTAGTTAGTTCTACTCCCATTGTTTGTAATGATGATAGATGCATTGGTGGCTTTAATGTTGGACCTATAACACAATCTGAAGTTATTTTGGCTGTTTCTAAACTTAAACTTCATAAATCCCTAGGGGTAGATGAAATTACTACGGAAATGCTTAGAGCTGGGAATGTTTCGGTTACCACTTGGATGACTGAAATTCTGAATATCTTTTATGATAAAGGCATGGTTCCTAAGGATTTAACCAGAGCTATTGTTATCCCTATTTTCAAAAAAGGTGATCACAGTTCTTGTGATAACTATAGGGGTATCAGCCTACTCTCTGTTCCAGGCAAAGTTCTTTCCATGATTGTGCTTAATAGAATTAAGAATCTGGTTGACAGTCAATTGCGTGATGAGACAATGTGGATTCAGAAGTGGTAGGGGATGTGTGGATCAGATATTTTCACTTAGGCAGATTCTTGAGAAATGTTTAGAGTTTCAGAAACCTTTGGTTGCTAGCTTTGTTGATTTCAAAAAGGCTGTCGACTCTGTTGATCGTCATAATTTGTGGTTGATTGTGAAATCATATGGTATACCAGACAAGTTAGTTAACATTATGAAAGCTCTCTATAATAACACTGAGTCGTGTGTGAGCGTTGGTAAGGCTTGTAGCAATTGGTTTAGCATTACGTCTGGTGTTCGACAAGGGTGCATTTTGTCTCCTTTTCTCTTTAGCTTGGTTATTGATTATGTTATGCGAAATTCACTTCAAGGGAAAGATTTTGGCCTTAAATGGGCTGGAGATACGAAAATTTCTGATTTAGATTATGCTGATGATTTAGCCCTTTTGGCAAATGATGTTGATGAGATGAACTCTTTCATTCGAGCTGTTGATGAGACTGGTAGTAGAGTAGGTTTGGTTATAAACAGAGAGAAAACTAAAGTGATGAAAATTGGTCAGGCAGGCTGTGATTCAGTTAATCTGAATGGTTGCAGTCTTGAGCAGGTGTCACAGTTTAATTATCTTGGGAGCTATGTAACAGATAATGGTGATGTGCGGCATGAGATTAACAGACGAATAGGGATTGCTGCTGGGACTTTTAAGAATCTATGGAGAGTGTGGAGAAATAGGCGTATACACCTAAAGACTAAAATTAGACTGTATAATAGTTTGGTTCTTTCTAGGGTTAGTTATGGTAGTGAAACTTGGACACTTTGTAAACAAGATAACAGGAAACTAGATGCTTTTGATTCCAGATGCTTACGCAGTATCTTGGGCATTAGGTGGTTCAACTTTGTAACTAATGATGAGATTAGGAAAAGGAGTTTGCAACCTCCTTTAAGCAGCATATTGTGCAGAGAGAGACTCCGTTGGTTTGGCCATGTTGCCCGTATGAATAATTATAGATTGGCGAATAGGGTTATGAACAGTGTGCCTAAAGGCCTCAGAAAGAAGGGGAGACCTAGGATGCGGTGGGCAGACAATGTCAAACAAGACCTTGTTAGAATTGGTGTGCAGTGGCCAGATGCAGTAGATGTAGCTCAGGATAGACTTGCTTGGAGAACTAAATTGAACGGTCTGGTTGGACCTCCGTAGCCCATGGCTGCTTGAGGATGAGGATGGATGGATGGATGGATGATTTATTGTTTTATCATGTAAGTATTTATTGTTTTATCATCGCAGTTTATCATTGTTTTCTTGTTTTTATGTGATTATTTTTTTTATCTTTTGGAGTACGCCTGGCAAATCTGCGGCTCATTCAAATATGAATGATTCCAATATGTAGAGGGGCGGCGGTGGCTCAGTCGGTAGCGCGCCAGGCTCGTAATCTGTAGTTCCCAGGTTCGAGTCCCAGCTGGGTCAGCGTTGAGGCTTATCTCCGCAAAATTCCCCGCCCTGCCCACGGTCAGTAGGGGACACCGATGGGCTTGGAAAGGCTGCCGTCCGTCGGATGGGACGTTAAGCCGTGGCCCCGTGTGCGGGAGAGCTATAACCTGTGAACGTTAAAGAACACGCTGGATGGCCTTGACGGGAGGCTACCATCTGTCTCCCAGCAGCTGTTCCAGTGGGTCCCCTCCCCCAACCTTCTCTGAGCCTTCGGGGACCATGTGACCTGACCATTTAGCCCATTGTGTGCAAAAAAGGGCCGCTCAGAGGTAAAACAACCCAATATGTAGATGATATGGGCTTGCGAATGGGCTTACAAAGCCCATCGGATGGGACGTTACTCGTGGTCCCATATGACACTGACCCAGGCGGGACTCGAACCTAGGAACTGCAGATTACGTTAATAACCCAAAATATATGTAATCCCAAAATTTCCAAAAAAAAAAACCGTGGGTCATAAACAAATCAATATACTGAATCTGATTCACTTCTATTTTTTATTACCAATCATTTTTAGATGCACATTAAATTATTTTAACAAATCATCATTAAAAATGTATATTTTTGCTTTTTAAAAATATTTCCTTGATATTTTCCACAGCCGATAGCCCGATTGAACCATTCTATTGATAAACTGTTTGATTTGTTTGCAATTGCAACCGTATCCTTAAGAAATTCCTGGAGTCCTCCGTAATTATTTAATCAGACTCCAAACTTCCAAACGCTCTCCATCGTTTTGAGTCTTATAAACGTTTCCTTTGAGTCATAATGATGGAATCGACTATTTCAGACTGATAATGTACAGTTTTAATTTGAATGATCAGGCATCTGCATATGAAAGTACACTTTTTTTATAGGGGTCCTGTTTTACATATTCCGTGTAATTCGTACTTATGATTACTATGAATATATCTCGAATCAAGCTTGATGATAGAAAATGGGGATTTGGGTTGGGTTGTTTTACCTCTGAGCGGCACTTTTTTGCACACCATGGACTAAATGGCCAGGTCACAAGGACCCCGAGGGCTCAGAGAAGGTTGGGGGAGGGGACCCACTGGAACAGCTGTTGGGAGACATATGGTAGCCTCCCGTCAAGGCCATCCAGGGTGTTCTTTAACGTGCACAGGGTATGGCTCTCCCACACACACACGGGACCACCGCTTAACGTCCCATAAGACGGGCGGCGGCCTTTCTAAGCCCACCGGTGTCCCCTATTGACCGTGGGCAGGGCGGGGAATTTTGCGGAGATAAATCTCAACGCTGATCCAGCTGGGACTCGAACCTGGCAGATTACGAGCTGAACTGCAGATTACGAGCCTGGCGCGCTACCGACTGAGCCACCGCCGCCCCCAGGTGATAGAAAAAGGAGTTCAATTCATTACATAAAGAAATTTAGTTGATTTGTTTTTCTCTCTCATCAGTTTTATACGCTGTAATTCCGGATGTATTGTCAATCAACGATTGGTTATCCAGGATGGGTTAGTCCAAAAAGGGCCTATCTCTGATCTCCTCGGGGCGGGGATGGCTCAGTCGGTAGCGCGCGAGGCTCGTAATCTGTAGTTCCCAAGTTCGAATCCCAACTGGGTCAGCGTTGAGATTTATCTCCGCAAAATTCCCCGCCCTGCCCACGGTCAGTAGGGGACACCGATGGGCTTGGAAAGGCCGCCGTCCGTCGAATGGGACGTTAAGCCGTGGCCCCGTGTGCGGGAGAGTCATACCCTGTGCACGTTAAAGAACACGCTGGATGGCCTTGACGGGAGGCTACCATCTGTCTCCCAACAGCTATTCCAGTGGGTCCCCTCCCCCAACCTTCTCTGAGCCTTCGGGGTCCATGTGACCTGGCCATTTAGCCCATGGTGTGCAAAAAAGTGCCGCTCAGAGGTAAAACAACCCAACTGATCTGCTCTTTTTTGCACATTGGGATAACTGGAAAGCTGTTAGGAGACAGATGGTGGCTTCCCGTCAATGCTATCCATCGTGTTTTTTAACATGAAATGGGTGTGTCTCTCTT
This sequence comes from Ryuthela nishihirai, assembly GCA_038380435.1. Taxonomy (NCBI): domain Eukaryota; kingdom Metazoa; phylum Arthropoda; class Arachnida; order Araneae; family Heptathelidae; genus Ryuthela; species Ryuthela nishihirai. The sequence continues at coordinate 35,499,348 of JAWZYU010000002.1, read as the reverse complement.
GCACACCGATCACGGCTTAACCGTTAGATCACGGCAAAATCAGTTGGGACTCGAATCTAGAAACATCAGATTACGAGCCAAAGCAAATGACTTACTGAGCCAGACCCCTTCTCCTCACGTTACTCTAGGAGACTTGTTGAAAGAGGACTTTATGAGAAAGTATTTTGATTCTGGCGTGCTGATTAAGATCAGTGGTTTCTGAAAGAAACCAAATTAATTGCTGTCATCTTTTGGATTTTCAAAGTTGTCATTTTGGCACCAATGAGTTTTCTATGGTACCATTTAGTTTCCAAATCCAAAATTACAGTTTGGAAAATTTAAAACTACATTTTACTTAAGGGGCGGGGGTGGCTCAGTCGGTAGCGCCACCAGGCTCGTAATCTACAGTTACCAGGTTCGAGTCCCAGCTGGGTCAGCATTGAGACTTATTTCTGCAAAATTCCCCGCCCTGCCCACGGTCAGTAGTAGACATCGATGGGCTTGGAAAGGCCGCCGTCCGTCGGATGGGACGTTAAGCCGTGGCCCTGTGTGCGGGAGAGCCATACTCTGTGCACGTTAAAGAACACGCTGGATGGCGTTGACGGGAGGCTACCATCTGTCTCCCAACAGCTGTTCCAGTGGGTCCCGTCCCCCAACCTTCTCTGAGCCTTCGGGGTCCATGTGACCTGGCCATTTAGCCCATGGTGTGCAAAAAAGTGCCGCTCAGAGGTAAAACAACACAACCCAATCCATTTTGCTTAATATAAACATTTCATATTCGCCAGAGGCGATGTTTTATTCTCCTTGGTGACATGCTGAAATGAAATTGCTACCCAAGTAAACAATCAGTGGAGCTCTCAAGTGAAGGAGCAAACCGTAGGAGTGGTCGACCCCTACTCCCAAAGGATAAGGAGAAGGAGTCAGAAAACCCGTTTTTTTTTTTTTTTGAGGGGGCGTGGTGGCTCAGTCGGTAGCGCGCCAGGCTCGTAATCTGTAGTTCCCAGGTTCGAGTCTCAGCTGGGTCAGCGTTGAGATTTATCTCCGCAAAATTCCCCGCCCTGCCCACGGTCAGTAGGGGACACCGATGGGCTTGGAAAGGCCGCCGTCCGTCGGATGGGACATTAAGCCGTGGCCCCGTGTGCGGGAGAGCCATACCCTGTGCACATTAAAGAACACGCTGGATGGCCTTGATGGGAGGTTACCATCTGTCTCCCAACAGCTGTTCCAGTGGGTCCCCTCCCCCAACCTTCTCTGAGCCTTCCGGGTCCATGTGACCTGGCCATTTAGCCCATAGTGTGCAAAAAAGTGCCGCTCAGTGGTAAAACAACACAACAACCCTTTTTTTTTGAATTACTGAATGTCCCCCTCCCTCTTTTCCCCCCTACCAAATATGGTTCAGAGGATCGCCACTATAGCATCATACTGGCTGGATCAACAATGGCAGTCACGTGATATTTTATAGTAATACTAATTTCAATGGTTAAATTGGCACTTATTTTGTTTTTTCGCTTTGAAACATTTGGGTGTAAAACGAATTTAATATAATTCTTTCCCATACTGTTCGAGATAAGAAATATTCTTTAAGGTAGAGCAAAAGTATTCATTCTTTCATTTTTTATGGTTTCAGTTTGAAAGATAATTTCACGCATTTCAACCGTTAGCATAAAAAGGTATTATTCCTTTAAACTTGGATATCTTTTAGTATTTTTAAAATAAATTTCGAAGCCCTTCATTCGTAGCATTTTATTTAAGAATTATTTAAATTGTAGAAAATACTCACAAAGAAAGTGTGAAGCTCAAAAACTTAGTGAACAATCGACACGCATTACGCAAGTTTCATTTCTGAGTTCCATCTCCCTAACATCAGTTCCATCTCTCTAATATCAATTCCATTTCTGAGTCCCATCTCCTTAATATCAGTTCCATGTCTCTAATATTAGGTTCATTTCTGAGTCCCATCTCCCTATTATAAGTTCCATTTCTCATTCCCACCTCCTTAATACCATTTCCAATTCAAAGTCCCATCTTCATAATATCAGTTCCATTTCTGAATCCGATCTCCTTAATATCAGTTCCATTTCTGTGTCCCATTTCCTTAATATCAGTTCAATTTCTGAGTCCAATCTCCTTAATATCAATTCATTTTCGGAGTTCTATCACCCCATCAGTTTTCTGTCCCTAATATCAGCTACATTTCTGAGTCCCACGCCTTAATATCAGTTTCATTTCTGTGTCCCATCTCTCCAAAATCAGTTCCATGTCTCTAATATTAGGTCCATTTCTCAGTCCCATCTCCTTAATATCAGTTCCATCTCTCAGTCCCATCTCCTTAATATCAATTTCATTTCTGTATCCCATCTCCTTAATATCAGTTCATTTTCTGAGTCCTATCTCCAAATCATCAGCCGTCCCATGGCCGAGTGGTTAGCGCGCTTGGCTACTGATCTAAGGGACCTGGGTTCGAGCCCCGGATTAAGGCATGGTTGTATGTGTTGTTTTTCTGCTGAGGTCCTGCCATCCTCTCAGACCTTCTACTATGGCATATAAACTGACAGGCTCCTGTCAGACCTCTGTGGCAAGCAGCTGCTTGAGGGGGTATTTATAGCCGTCCCGTGGCCGAGTGGTTAGCACGCTTGGCTACTGATCTAAGGGACCTGGGTTCGAGCCCCGGAATTAGGCATGGATGTGTGTGTCGTTTTTCTGCTGAGGTCCTGCCATCCTCTCAGATCTCCTACTGTGGCATATAAACTGACAGGCTCCTGTCAGACCTCTGTGGCAAGCAGCTGCTTGAGGGGGTATTTATTTATTTATTTATCTCCAAATCAATTTTCTGTCTCTAATATTAGGTCCATTTCTGAGTCCCATCTCTTTAATATCAGTTCATTTTTGGAGTTCTATCGCCCTATCTGTTTTCTGTCTCTAATATCAGCTACATTTCTAAGTCCCACTCCTTAACATCAGTTCTATTTATGTGTCCCATCTCCTTAATATCAGTTCTATTTATGTGTCCCATCAACTTAATATCAGTTCCATTTATGTGTCCCATTTCCTTAATATCAGTTCCATTTCTAAGTCCCATCTCCTTAATATCAATTCATTTTCGGAGTTCTATCTCCCCATCAGTTTTCTGTCTCTTATATTAGTTCCATTTCTGAGTCCCATCTCCTTAATATCAATTTCATTTCTGAGTCTTATCTCCTTAATATCAGTTCATTTTCGGAGTCCTATCTCTCTATCAGTTTTCTGTCTCTAATATCAGGTTAATTTCTGAGTCCCATTTCTTTAATATCAGTTCATTTTCGGAGTTTTACCTCCCTATCAGTTTTCTGTCTCTAATATCAGCTAGATTTCTGAGTCCCACTCCTTAATATCAGTTAAATTTCTGTGTCCCATCTCCCCAATATCAGTTCAATGTCTCTAATATTAGGTCCATTTCTTAGTCCCACCTTCTTAATATCAGTTCCATCTTCTTAATATCAGTTCCATCTCCTTAATATCAGTAACAACTCTCAGTCCCATCTCCTTAATATCAATTTCATTTCTGAGTCCCATCTCCTTAATATCAGTTCATTTTCAAAGTCCTATCTCCCCATCAGTTTTCTGTCTCTAATATCAGTTCCATCTCTCAGTCCCATCTCCTTAATATTAGTTCCATTTCTGAGTCCCATCTCCTTAATATCAATTTCATTTCTGAGTCTCATCTCCTTAATATCAGTTCATTTTTGGAGTTCTATCTCCCTATCTGTTTTCTGTCTCTAATATCAGCTACATTTCTAAGTCCCACTCCTTAATATCAGTTCCATTTATGTGTCCCATCTTCTTAATATCAGTTCCATTTCTGTGTTCCATCTCCTTAATATCAGTTCCATTTCTGTGTCCCATCTCCTTAATATCAGTTCCATTTCTGTGTCCCATCTCCTTAATATCAGTTCCATTTCTGTGTCCCATCTCCTTAATATCAATTCATTTTCGGAGTTCTATCTCCTCATCAGTTTTCTGTCTCTTATATTAGTTACATTTCTGAGTCCCATCTCCTTAATATCAAGTTCATTTCTGAGTTTCATCTCCTTAATATCAGTTCATTTTCGGAGTCCTATCTCTCTATTAATTTTCTGTCTCTAATATCAGGTCAATTTCTGAGTCCCATCTCTTTAATATCAGTTCATTTTCGCAGTTTTATCTCCCTATCAGTTTTCTGTCTCTAATATCAGCTAGATTTCTGAGTCCCACTCCATAATATCAGTATAATTTCTGTGTCCCATCTCCATAATATCAGTTAATTTCTGTGTCCCATCTCCCCAATATCAGTTCCATGTCTCTAATATTAGGTCCATTTCTCAGTCCCACCTTTTTAATATCAGTTCCATCTTCTTAATATCAGTTCCATCTCCTTAATATAAGTACTATTTCTGAGTCACATCTCCCTAATACCATTTTTTCTTTTGAATTCAGCCAACATCAAGTCCTATTACTCAGCACCCTTGAACCTTATTAAAAATTGTTCCCATTTCTACCTCAATGCAATGCTTACTGTCTCGGTTGATGAAATACGTTCCTGATGTCGATTTCATGATTAGGTTACTACATATTTACAGAATAACATTAAGTAAACGGATATTTGATTTTCCACCAACTGTTTCCCAAATATTTATTGTTTTCTCCTAAATTGCCTGCATGAGCATCTGTAGTCGCTGCCTATAATAGCTCGTGAATTCGAACATTAGACTGCTTTAGCCTAAACACTTTTATATAATACGCATTTGTGAACCAGCAATCTGCGATTGATAATGAGAAGTACTCCAGTTGTAGAGGCAGGAAAAAATTTAGCTCCTATATTAATGCACGAAATAATTTTGTATGCAGTACCTATGTGTCCACGAATTCGATCAGCACATTGAGAGTTCATATTGAGACAATGAGAGTTCCTATTGAGACATTGAGACAAGGAGTGTCTAAGGGAGAAGAGAGCTAGCTTCCATAGGCTTAATGTAAACTTTTCGATTGCAGCGCCCTCTAAACATGGCAAATTCGTGCATTGCAGTGAAGCCACCTAGCCAGGGAGAGGAGCCAGTTCCTTGCTTATTTTTAAACCGCCCAACAAGGTTTTCAATGGCTTACAGCACATGGCTAATTTTACACACTCTTTGACTCTGTTCAAAGTATTCATTTCTTAAATTTTACCATCATATTTTTTTTCACAAGGATTAATTAAAATTATTTTCTTTTATAAAATCCCATTTTGTAAAAACGGTAGTAGCTATGCTCAACAAAAAAATTTTAATATTTTGAACATTCTACAATATTTAATATATTATAATAAATTGAAATTTATGGGTCAATGCGAGACAACATGTTTCGTTTAATTATATTTTATAGAATTTTAGATATTTTCAATAAAAGTCATATCGACTTTCTTACTTGTATAAACTGTCAATAGATGGCAGCAGGCACTTCTTGTATCAACCATAAAAAATTTATTGTTAGAACAAACTGCAGACACCTATATGCATCGATATGCTCTAGGGAACACAGAACTGCAACATATATTGACTTACATGTTCGCAAGATGATTAAATGTATTAATTTGCATATTAATTTTAAAAATTCTGCAAATTTACTCAAAATAAACATACAACGATTTTTCCAGGTATCGTAAAATGTACTCCTGAACGAGATAAAACACTCATTGAATAACTTTAGGGTCAGCTACCACTGTGCCAAACAGCCATGGCTGTTAGACATTTGGAAACATTGGTTAAATCGCAATATACATACCAATAGTAAGACAAACAATAGCTGCATTGGGCTAAAATGATTGCACTGCGCATGCGCATATCGCCCCTTACAGTTGTTTTTGTGCTGCACATCAATTTGCCACGTTCAGCTTCTGTGAAATTCCGCAGAACGGCGCCACTTACGCAGGTGCGAAGCTAGCCTTCTTCTCCTTAGACCTTCTTTGATTGAGAGTTCACATTGAGAAGTTCACATTGAGAATCCCACCTTTGAAATCAAAGAGATTAGAGGAGGATTAACTGAACTTTAACCGTCAATCTGTACCAAAGAGATACATTCTAGAAATTGTGAATTATCTACCCAAGTACTAAAGGTAAGTAATACTTATAACGTAATTTGTCCTATAATTGTAGTGGTAGGAATTTGATACACTTAATCGTGGATATTATCGTGAATTACATCAATTTAAAGATTTATTGCCTTCTAATATTCATTAAATTTATTTTTGAATTGTCATTAAAATTAAACCTAATATGAATTTATTATAATCCTACTCTTATTCCTGTGAAGTAATGAGGGGAAGCAAATCGTGTTTCGTTGTTTACAACAGATTTTCATTCAAATTGAAAATGAAAGTAGACTTAATTGTGTCTCTTAGAGCAATGCTTCCGGAACTTTTTTTGAGGCCATAAACTGTCATGGCCCAAAGAGAAAAAAACAACATCCATAGCAATTGTTAAAAAATAAAAATTTTTTAGTATAATCGTATATTATTTTACATTTTTTAAAATATATACACTGCTCGTCATTGAAAGTGTCACACCCAGAAGGACATGTACAAACATGCAAATAGAAGGGTGGGTGTGCATAGTTGAGATATGCAAATGATGATAATCTGGAGCCAATGACGTGTGTGGCTCAAGAGATAAAAGGGTGCAAGAAGGAACAAGGATGGTATTGTGTTTATGCAGGTGGAAGTCATGCGAACGGTTGACATTAGGTGCTTACGCTTAGAAATTGTTCAGCGAAGGCCAGAAATGCCTGGTACAGTCGTTCAAAAAAATATCCGAACACTATGAATTCAACCTTCGTGTCACGTGACACGAATTTCTAAAAAAATCGTTGCCAGATATTTTTTCTGAATTCTGTAATCAACCATAGTGTTCAGATACTTTTTTGAGCGACTGTACATGCCGTCGGCAAGTTTATCGTCATTTGGATGCTTTTTAGAGAGGAAGAATTATAAGCCTATGTGAAGCTGGATGGACTACGTCATGTCGCTGCCCATGTTCAGTGGGATGCACGAACTGTTGGACGATGTTGGCAAATAGTGGCGAAATGAAGGTTCTAGAGTGCATCACACAGGAAGTGGTGCCGTCTGACAGATGTCAGCACGGCTTGATAGGCACATTGTTCGACACACTCGTTCGTCACCACAGAGCACTGCAGGCGCTATTTGACAGGTTGTGTCAGCAGCCATGTACGTCCCCATAACGACCCGAACGATAAACCGAAGGTTGCATGAGGCACACCTGCGCTCTAGGCAACCGTTACGTTGATTGCCATTAACTACAAACCATTGAAGTGCTCGTCTGGCTTGGTGCCGAAGTCGTGCAAACTGGGATTAGATTGGAACACTGTTGTGTTTAGTGATGAATCCCGTTTCTGTCTGGGTGCTGATGGGTTGGGTTGGGTTGTTTTACCACTGAGCGGCATTTTTTGCGCACCATGGGCTAAATGGTCAGGTCACATGGACCCCGAAGGCTCAGAGAAGGTTGGGAGAGGAGACCCACTGGAACAGCTGTTGGGAGACAGATGGTAGCCTCCCGTCAAGGCCATCCAGCGTGTTCTTTAACGTGCACAGAGTATGGCTCTCTCCCGCACACGGGGCCACGGCTTAACGTCCCATACGACGGACGGCGGCCTTTCCAAGCCCATCGGTGTCCCCTACTGACCGTGGGCAGGGCGGGGAATTTTGCGGAGATAAATCTCAATGCTGACCCAGCTGGGACTCGAACTTGGGAACTACAGATTACGAGCCTGGCGCGCTACCGACTGAGCCACCTCCGCCCCCTGGGTGCTGATGATTGACGGGTCTGTGTATGGCAACGACCTGGCGAGAAGACCATCCAGCTTTTGTTCGCGACTGGCACATCACCGGTCGCCCAGACATAATGGGATGGGGTGCTATTAGATATGACAGGTCACTTCTTGTCCGCATCATGGGAACACTGACAGCTGCACGATACGTTAGCGTGGATCTGCAGCCCATTTTATTACCGATCCTGGAGGGCATGCAACAGCCCATTTTCCAGCATGACAACATCCGTGTACACACAGCTAAGGTCTCCAGACAATGTTTGCAACATGTTCAAGTATTGCCATGGCCAGCATGATCTCCAGATTTATCCCCGATAGAAAATCTGTGGGACCACCTTCGACGACGTGTGCAATCCTCTCACCAGCCGGAGTAGAATCTTGATGAATTATCGGAGCAAGTAAATGATGTTTGGTGTGCAATTCCTCAGCACCATATCCGTCGACTGTATGACTCCAGGCCATGCCATATTGCTTCCTGTATTGCCGTTCACGGCGGTGCAACCACCTACTGAGGCAGTCACGTTGTGCTGCATTATCTCATCTTCTAACCGCTGTAAGTGGCTGCAAATTAAATCATGGTATGCCAATATGTATTGCTATGTGTGTGCTACATTCCACCCTTATCCCCTCACTCCTTCTGGGTGGGGCAATTTCATTGTCGTGCAGTGTATTTTATATTCATCAGAGAAAGTTGACCAGCTAAAAACACATTTGGACAATTCAATTATATATAGGAGCGGGGGTGGCTCAGTCAGTAGCGCGCCAGGCTCGTAATCTGCAGTTCCAAGGTTCGAGTTCCAGCTGGGTCAGCGTTGCGATTTATCTCCGAAAAGTTCCCCGCCCTGCCCACGGTCAGTTGGTAATGCCGCCGGCCGTCGGTTGGGACGTTAAGCCGTGGTCCCGTGTGCGGGAGACCCATACCCTGTGCACGTTAAAGAACACGCTGGATGACCTTGACGGAAGGCTACCATCTGTCTCCCAACAGCTGTTCCAGTGGGTCCCCTTCCCCAACCTTCTCTGAGCCTTCGGGGTCCTTGAGACCCATGAGTCCTTGAGTCCCTACATTATGGGTCCTTGAGACCCATGATGTACAAAAAAGTGCCGCTCAGAGGTAAACAACCCAACCCAAGCTGAAGTTTCAAAACACCTATCTTCTTACTATGTAACAGCCATGATTCCAGAAGGGCGAACGAACGAACGAGCGGTGACGCGTTTCGTGTACATCCGCTGTATGGGACCGGGTTCGAGCCCCGGGTAAGGCATGGATGTGTGTCGTTTTTCTGCTGAGGTGCTGCCATCCTCTCAGATCTTTTACTTTGGCATATAAACTGACAGGCTTCTATCAGACCTCTGTGGCAAGCAGCTGCTTGAAGGGGTATTTAATTTTTTTAAAGCCAAATAAATATCTATACGGAATTTTGTACGGCCTCTAACAAAGTTCCCGACAGCTCCCCAATCTTATATATAAACACCTCATTATTAAAGCCAACAATTAGTTTGCTAAGCATTTAATCACCATTAGTCTCTTTAGGTATCCGGATAACAGTAGGTTTAGAGAAAAAAAATGTCTTCAGACAGAATCCGAACCAACGACCTTCTGATGACATTGATGACATTCAACTCCTGATGAATTCGGATCTCACCCGACTCAAGACAATTTTTTATTCTACACCCATTGTCATCGTGATACTTAAACAGCCTATTAGTGATTAAATGCCTAGTAAACAATGATGTGCTTCGGATTAATTTGTGTAGAATTATCATTGGCAGTAGCTACGAACTCTCCAAGAAGGGTGATGTCACTCTTGGCAGCTCTCCAGCTACCGCTAGAGGCTCATTGTTGATGAGAGTTTGAGTTGTTGTTGGGTTGTTTTACCTCTGAGCGGCACTTTTTTTGCACACCATGGGCTAAATGGCCAGGTCACATGGACCCCGAAGGCTCAGAGAAGGTTGGGGGAGGGGACCCACTAGAACAGCTGTTGGGAGACAGATGGTAGCCTCCCGTCAAGGCCATCCAGAGTGTTCTTTAACGTGCACAGGGTATGGCTCTCTCCCGCACACGGAGCCACGGCTTAACGTCCCATCCGACGAACGGCGGCCTTTCCAAGCCCATCGGTGTCCCCTACTGAACGTGGGCAGGGCGGGGAATTTTGCGGAGAAAAATCTCAACGCTGACCCAGCTGGAACTCGAACTTGGGAACTACAGATTATGAGCCTGGCGCGCTACCGACTGAGCCACCCCCGCCCCTATGAGAGTTTGATTACCATATAAATTTTCGAAACAGTTTGCTCTCTCTTTCAACGGATGTCGGTCCCCGTAATTCTTTAAATACTTGAGCAGCCGGTCCAAAATTCCCTGCACTGGTTTCCTCCGTGTTACCTCGCTTTAAGTTAAAAAAAATGAGTTTATGGCAGAACACGTTTTAGAACCGTGAATGGCTTTTTTCCCAGTTTTAAAACTGCATGATTAAATAATTCTTTCACTTCTACCCTCCCCAGTAACTGCCCAAATCCTGGGGCGGGGGTGGCTCAGTCGGAAGCGCGCCAGGCTCGTAATCTGTAGTTCCCAGGTTCGAGTCCCAGCTGGGTCAGCGTTGAGATTTATCTCCGCAAAATTCCACGCCCTGCCCACGGTCAGTAGAAGACACCGATGGGCTTGGAAAGGCCGCCGCCCATCGGATGGGACGTTAAGCCGTAGCCCCGTGTGCGGGAGAGCCATACCCTGTGCACGTTAAAGAACCCGCTGGATGGCCTTGACGGGAGGCTACCATCTGTCTCCCAACAGCTGTTCCAGTGGGTCCCCTCCCCCAACCTTCTCTGATCCTTCGGGGTCCTTGCGGCCTGGCCATTTAGCCCGTGGTGTGCTCGTGACGTGAGGAGATACCTAACCTCACGTCACGAGTATGAAACGGGTTATTTGTGCTTCCAAATTGTCTTATAAAGTATCCCTATAAGTTACATATGCACAGATACACATATGAGATAATATTGTAACGAATGAAATCGTAAATCAATAGAACACTATATAAAGTTTTATTTTAAAATAAAAAATTCTCTCTGATACCCATTGCCATGCTGAGGTTATTCCAAAAAAATAGCCTCAGCTATTAACTTAACAAGCTATAATTGGCATAGTGTTTAGGAAGCTAGCGACTGTTCCAGTAAGGCAACCTTTGTGAGTTGTGTTAGCTCTAACTGAGGCTGTGGTCAGCAGTGACTTCAGTTGTGTTCTTGTGTTGTGTTACCTCTGAGCGGCACTTTTTTTTACACCATGGGCTAAATGCCAGGTCACATGGACCCCGAAGGCTCAGAGAAGGTTGGGGTAGGGGACCCACTGGAACAGCTGTTGGGAAACAGATGGTAGCCTCCCGTCAAGGCCATCCAGCGTGTTCTTTAACGTGCACAGGTATGGCTCTCCCACAGACGGGGCCACGGCTTAACGTCCCATCCGACGGACGGCGGCCTTTCCAAGCCCATCGGTGTCCCCTACTGACCGTGGGCAAGGCGAGGAATTTTGCGGAGATAAATCTCAACGCTGACCCAGCTTGGGACTCGAACTTGGGAACTACAGATTACGAGCCTGGCGCGCTACCGACTGAGCCACCCCCGGCCCTAGTGACTTCGGTCTTAGTAAGGCATATCCTTGTATAAAATGGCCTGTGAAAGCTAAGAGTTGTGGGCTGGGGTGGCTCAGTCGGTAGCGCGCCAGGCTCGTAATCTGTAGTTCCCAGGTTCGAGTCTCAGCTGAGTCAGCGTTGAGATTTATCTCCGAAAAATTCCCCGCCCTGCCCACGGTAAGTAGGGGATACCGATGGGCTTGGAAAGGCCGCCGTCCGTCGGATGGGACGTTAAGCCTTGTCCCCCGTGTGCGGGAGAGCCATACCCTGTGCACGTTAAAGAACACGCTGGATGGCCTTGACAGGAGGCTACCATCTGTCTCCCAACAGCTGTTCTAGTGGGTACCTTCTCTGAGCCTTCGGGGTCCATGTGATCTGGCCATTTAGCCCATGGTGTGCAAAAAAGTGCCGCTCAGAGATAAAACAACCCAACCCTAGGAGTAGCTTCTAGGATTCTTCTCTGTCTAAATGAAAAAAAAAAATTTAACAATGGCGAATTATATATCATACAGGTAGTGAATATAAGAAATGTTAATAGATTTTATAAATCACACTGATCTTGAGAAATTAACTGCATAAATAATTCTACTCTTGATCAACGTTACGTTGATAATTTGCATTCACCAACTGAATTTTAAAATTTGCTCATTGGGCGCTTGATAACTATCACAGAGAGACGCTTTTCCATATAAGCCCATTGTAGTATAAAATCGATATTAATACTCCTATTGAACGACGGAATTGAAATCGCCGGCCGAAAAACCACATCCTAAGCCCGTTAAAGAATACACTGGATGACCTTGACGGGAGGCTATCATCTGTCAGCTCAAGCCCGTTAAAGAATACACTGGATGACCTTGACGGGAGGCTACCATCTGTCAGCTGAAGCCCGTTAAAGAATACACTGGATGACCTTGACGAGAGGCTACCATCTGGTCAGCTCAAGCCCGTTAAAGAATACACTGGATGACCTTGACGGGATGCTACCATCTGTCAGCTGAAGCCCGTTAAAGAATACACTGGATGACCTTGACGAGAGGCTACCATCTGGTCAGCTCAAGCCCGTTAAAGAATACACTGGATGACCTTGACGGGAGGCTACCATCTGTCAGCTCAAGCCCGTTAAAGAATACACTGGATGACCTTGACCGAAGGCTACCATTTGTCAGCTCTCCCGTTGACCTTCTCTAAGCCCTTGGGTCTTCGTGACCTGACCATTTAGCCTACTGTATGCAAAATAGTGCCACACAGAAATAAAATAACCCAACTCAATCCAGTCAGTAGAGCGCCAGGCTCATAATCTGCAGTTTCCGAGTTCGATTCCCACCTTGGCCAGTGTTGAGATTTATCTCTGCAAAACTTCTCGTCCTGCATTTTGTCAGTAGAGTACACTGGTGGGCTTGGAAAGGGCGCCGTCCGTTAAATGCGACGTTAAGCCGTGGTCTGTGTGAGAGAGAAATCCATACCCTGTACATGTTAAAGAACACGCTGGATGGCCTTGACGAGAGAATTGTCTCTTAATAGCTGTCCAATAGGATCCCTTCTCCCAACCTCGGGTTCCTTATAACCTGACCATTTAGCCCATTCTGTGCCAAAAAAGGCCTCTCAGAGGTAAAAACAACCCAACTCAACTCACTCCGAAATAAAATCAAAGACCTTAGCTTCATATTAACAAAAAAAAAAAGGCCAACTTCAAATTTTTTAAAACTGAAAAATGCTAGACACTAACTAAACTACTGTCTCAGCTGGGTCAGCGTTGAGATTTATCTCTGCAAAATTCCCCGCCCTGCCCACGGTCAGTAGGGGACACCGATGGGCTTGGAAAGGCCGCCGTCCGTCGGATGGGACGTTAAGTCGTGGCCCCGTGTGCGGGAGAGACATACCCTGTGAACGTTAAAGAACACGCTGGATGGGCTTGACGGGAGACTACCATCTGTCTCCCAACAGCTGTTCCAGTGGGTCCCCTCCCCCAACCTTCTCTGGGCCTTCGGGGTCCTTGTGACCTGGCCATTTAGCCCATGGTGTGCAAAAAAGTGCCGCTCAGAGGTAAAACAACCAACCTAACCAACTAAACTACATCAGAATCTTGTCTCCAGTAAAACGTGCGTGTGATATTTTTCTCATATTTCAATGCAAATTCCCAAACATTTTTGGCATTGAAAGTGTCTGTTGATTGGCTGCAGATCCGAAGACGAACGAAGGGCAAGAGGGTGGAACCGTTTTCCATTTCGGACGAAACACCCTCATTATCATTTTCAATGCCCATCCACTCGTCTCGACCCGAATGCACTCACTTGTCATTGAATCTCGGATGATTCAAGTCAATCTTTAGACTTTCGCATCATTAGCCTAGTCCTCTCTCAGAATCTACTAACTCTTTTGGCTCCTGTTCAAGGGAAGTTCTTTTCACCACATTAACTGAGGTGCCTGTTATTTAGTGAGAGTAAATGATTTCTATTTTATAAGTCTAATGGAATAGTTTTGTGCTAAACAGATGTAGTGATTAGGCTTAGGATTGGATTATTTTACCTCTGAGCGGCACTTTTTTGCACACCATGGGCTAAATGGCCAGGTCACAGGGACCCCGAAGGCTCAGAGAAGGTTGGGGGAGGGGACCCACTGGAAGAGCTGTTGGGAGACAGATGGCAGCCTCCCGTCAAGGCCATCCAGCGTGTTCTTTAGCGTGCACAGGGTATGGCTCTCCCCGCACCCGAGGCCACGGCTTAACGTCCCATACGACGGACGGCGGCCTTTCCAAGCCCATCGGTGTCCCCTACTGACCGTGGGCAGGGGGGGGGGAAATTTTGCGGAGATAAATCTCAACACTGACCCAGCTGGGACTCGAACCTATAAACTACAGCTTACGAGCCTGGCGCGCTACCGACTGAGACACCCCCGCCCCAGTAATTCGGCTTAGGAGCAAATCACATTGCATTTATCGAACAGGATGAAAGCTTCAAAAAAATGCTTTTGGTGTTTACTTTGCAAATGTCTTTCGCATTGCTACCTTGGCTTTCAAAGCAGCCATGAATAGTTCGTGGTCACTTTTACGCGGAATTTAAAATAATCACCTAATATTAATTCAGCAAATAATCACCTAATAATCACCGAATTTAAAAAATAATCACCTAATTTAAAATAATCACCTAATATTATATAAACTACATTTATCCATTTGCTGCACATAACGTTTTACTCTTTGCTTCACATAGCTACGCTTCATTTCTTTGCTGCACATAACTACTTTTTATCTCTTTGCTGCACATAACTACGTTTTATCACTTTGCTTCACATAGCTACGCTTCACCTCTTTGCTGCACACAACTACATTTTTCCCTTTGCTGCACATAAAGTTTTACTCTTTGCTTCACATAGCTACGCTTCATTGCTTTGCTGAACATAACTACTTTTTATCTCTTTGCTGCACATAACTACGTTTTATCATGTTGCTTCACATAGCTACGCTTCATCTCTTTGCTGCACATAACTACATTTTTCCTTTTGCTGCACATAACCTTTTACTATTTGCTTCACATAGCTACGCTTCATTTCTTGCCTGCACATAACTTCTTTTTATCTCTTTCCTGCACATAACTACCTTTTATCACTTTGCTTCACAGAGCTACGCTTCATCTCTTTGCTGCACACAACTACATTTTTCCCTTTGCTGCACATAACATTTTACTCTTTGCTTCACATAGCTACGCTTCATTACTTTGCTGCACATAACGTTTTATCTCTTTGCTGCACATAACTACGTTTTATCACTTTGCTTCACATAGCTACGCTTCATCTCTTTGCTGCACACATCTACATTTTTCCTTTGCTGCACATAACGTTTTACTCGTTCCTTCACATAGCTACGCTTCATTTCTTTGCTGCACATAACTACTTTTTATCTCTTTGCTGCACATAACTACGTTTTATCACTTCGATTCACATAGCTACGCTTCAAATCTTTGCTGCACACAACTACATTTTTCCCTTTGCTGCACATAATGTTTTACTCTTTGCTTCACATAGCTACGCTACATTTCTTTGCTGCACATAACTACTTTTTATCTCTTTGCTGCACATAACTACTTTTTATCTCTTTGCTGCACATAACTACGTTTTACCACTTTGCTTCACATACCTACGCTTCATCTCTTTGCTGCACATAACTACTTTTTATCTCTTTCGTGCACATAACTACGTTTTATCACCTTGTTTCACATAGCTACGCTTCATCTCTTTGCTGCACACAACTACATTTTTCCCTTTGCTGCACATAACGTTTTACTCTTTGCTTCACATAGCTACGCTTCATTTCTTTGCTGCACATAACTACTTTTTATCTCTTTGCTGCACATAACTACGTTTTATCACTTTGCTTCACATAGCTACGCTTCATATCTTTGCTGCACATAACTGCATTTTTCCCTTTGCTGCACATAACGTTTTACTCTTTGCTTCACATAGCTACGCTTCATTTCTTTGCTGCACATAACTACTTTTTATCTCTTTGCTGCACATAACTACGTTTTATCACTTCGCTTCACATAGCTACGCTTCAAATCTTTGCTGCATACTACTACATTTTTCCCTTTGCTGCACATAACGTTTTACTCTTTGCCTCACATAGCTACGCTTCTTTTCTTTGCTGCACATAACTACTCTTTATCTCTTTCCTGCACATAATTACGTTTTACCACTTTGCTTCACATACCTACGCTTCATCTCTTTGCTGCACATAACTACATTTTTCCTTTTGCTGCACATAACCTTTTACTCTTTGCTTCACATAGCTACGCTTCATTACTTGCCTCCACATAACTACTTTTTATCTCTTTGCTGCACATAACTACGTTTTATCACTTTGCTTCACATAGCTACGCTTCATCTCTTTGCTGCACACAACTACATTTTTCCCTTTGCTGCACATAACGTTTTACTCTTTGCTTCACATAGCTACGCTTCATTACCTTGCTGCACATAACGTTTTATCTCTTTGCTGCACATAACTACGTTTTATCACTTTGCTTCACATAGCTACGCTTCATCTCTTTGCTGCACACATCTACATTTTTCCTTTGCTGCACATAACGTTTTACTCTTTCCTTCACATAGCTACGCTTCATTTCTTTGCTGCACATAACTACTTTTTATCTCTTTGCTGCACATAGCTACGTTTTATCACTTTGCTTCACATAGTTACGCTTCATCTCTTTGCTGCACACAATTACATTTTTCCTTTTGCTGCACATAACGTTTTACTCTTTGCTTCACATAGCTACGCTTCATTTTTTTGCTGCACATAACTACTTTTTATCTCTTTCCTGCACATAACTACGTTTTATCACTTTGCTTCACATAGCTACGCTTCATCTCTTTGCTGCACACAACTACATTTTTCTTTTGCTGCACATAACGTTTTACTCTTTGCTTCACATAGCTATGCTTCATTTTTTACTGCACATAACTACTTTTTATCTCTTTGCTGCACATAACTACGTTTTATCACTTTGCTTCACACAGCTACGCTTCATCTCTTTGCTGCATACAACTACATTTTTCCCTTTTCTGCACATAACGTTTTACTCTTTGCTTCACATAGCTACGCTTCCTTTCTTTGCTGCACATAACTTTTTATCTCTTTGCTGCACATAACTACGTTTTCTCACTTTGTTTCACATAGCAACTCGCTTCATCTCTTTGCTGCACACAACTACATTTTTCCCTTTGCTGCTCATAACGTTTTACTCTTTGCTTCACATAGCTACGCTTCATTTCTTTGCTGCACATAACTGCTTTTTATCTCTTTGCTGCACATAACTACGTTTTATCACTTTGCTTCACATAGCTACGCTTCATCTGTTTGCTGCACATAACTACATTTTTCCCTTTGCTGCACATAACGTTTTA
This sequence comes from Ryuthela nishihirai, assembly GCA_038380435.1. Taxonomy (NCBI): domain Eukaryota; kingdom Metazoa; phylum Arthropoda; class Arachnida; order Araneae; family Heptathelidae; genus Ryuthela; species Ryuthela nishihirai. Next base: position 35,482,015 of record JAWZYU010000002.1, on the reverse strand, counting down.
CCCTTTCCTTCACATAGCTACGCTTGACATTTCTTTGCTGCACATAACTACGTTTTATCACTTTGCTTCACATAGCTACGCTTCATCTCTTTGCTGCACACAACTACATTTTTCCCTTTGCTGCACATAATGTTTTACTCTTTGCTTCTCATAGCTACGCTACATTTCTTTGCTGCACATAACTACTTTTTATCTCTTTCCTGCACATAACTACGTTTTACCACTTTGCTTCACATACCTACGCTTCATCTCTTTGCTGCACATAACTACATTTTTCCTTTTGCTGCACATAACGTTCTACTCTTTGCTTCACATAGCTACGCTTCATTTCTTTGCTGCACATAAGTACTTTTTATCTCTTTGCTGCACATAACTACGTTTTATCACTTTGCTTCACATAGTTACGCTTCATCTCTTTGCTGCACACAATTACATTTTTCCTTTTGCTGCACATAACGTTTTACTCTTTGCTTCACATAGCTACGCTTCATTTTTTTGCTGCACATAACTACTTTTTATCTCTTTCCTGCACATAACTACGTTTTATCACTTTGCTTCACATAGCTACGCTTCATCTCTTTGCTGCACACAACTACATTTTTCTTTTGCTGCACATAACGTTTTACTCTTTGCTTCACATAGCTATGCTTCATTTTTTGCTGCACATAACTACTTTTTATCTCTTTGCTGCACATAACTACGTTTTATCACTTTGCTTCACACAGCTACGCTTCATCTCTTTGCTGCATACAACTACATTTTTCCCTTTTCTGCACATAACGTTTTACTCTTTGCTTCACATAGCTACGCTTCATTTCTTTGCTGCACATAACTGCTTTTTATCTCTTTGCTGCACATAACTACGTTTTCTCACTTTGCTTCACATAGCAACTCGCTTCATCTCTTTGCTGCACACAACTACATTTTTCCCTTTGCTGCTCATAACGTTTTACTCTTTGCTTCACATAGCTACGCTTCATTTCTTTGCTGCACATAACTGCTTTTTATCTCTTTGCTGCACATAACTACGTTTTATCACTTTGCTTCACATAGCTACGCTTCATCTGTTTGCTGCACATAACTACATTTTTCCCTTTGCTGCACATAACGTTTTACCCTTTCCTTCACATAGCTACGCTTGACATTTCTTTGCTGCACATAACTACGTTTTATCACTTTGCTTCACATAGCTACGCTTCATCTCTTTGCTGCACACAACTACATTTTTCCCTTTGCTGCAGATAAAGATTTACTCTTTGCTTCACATAGCTACGCTTCATTGCTTTGCTCCACATAACTACTTTTTATCTCTTTGCTGCCCATAACTACGTTTTATCACTTTGCTTCACATAGCTACGCTTCATCTCTTTGCTGCACACAACTACATTTTTCTTTTACTGCACATAACGTTTTACTCTTTGCTTCACATAGCTATGCTTCATTTCTTTGCTGCACATAACTACTTTTTATCTCTTTGCTGCACATAACTACTTTTTATCTCTTTGCTGCACATAACTACGTTTTATCACTTTGCTTCACATAGTTACGCTTCATCTCTTTGCTGCACACAACTACATTTTTCTTTTACTGCACATAACGTTTTACTCTTTGCTTCACATAGCTACGCTTCATTGCTTTGCTCCACATAACTACTTTTAATCTCTTTGCTGCACATAACTACGTTTTATCACTTTGCTTCACATAGCTACGCTTCATCTCTTTGCTGCACACAACTACATTTTTCTTTTACTGCACATAACGTTTTACTCTTTGCTTCACATGGCTATGCTTCATTTCTTTGCTGCACATAACTACTTTTTATCTCTTTGCTGCACATAACTACGTTTTATCACTTTGCTTCACATAGTTACGCTTCATCTCTTTGCTGCACACAATTACATTTTTCTTTTACTGCACATAACGTTTTACTCTTTGCTTCACATAGCTATGCTTCATTTCTTTGCTGCACATAACTACTTTTTATCTCTTTGCTGCACATAACTACTTTTTATCTCTTTGCTGCACATAACTACGTTTTATCACTTTGCTTCACATAGTTACGCTTCATCTCTTTGCTGCACACAATTACATTTTTCCTTTTGCTGCACATAACGTTTTACTCTTTGCTTCACATAGCTACGCTTCATTTTTTTGCTGCACATAACTACTTTTTATCTCTTTCCTGCACATAACTACGTTTTATCGCTTTGCTTCACATAGCTACGCTTCATCTCTTTTCTGCACACAACTACATTTTTCCCTTTGCTGCACATAACGTTTTACTCTTTGCTTCACATAGCTACGCTTCATTTCTTTGCTGCACATAACTACTTTTTATCTCTTTGCTGCACATAACTACGTTTTAGGACTTTTCTTCACATAGCTACGCTTCATCTCTTTGCTGCACACAACTACACTTTTCCCTTTGCTGCACATAACGTTTTACTCTTTGCTTCACATAGCTACGCTTCATTTCTTTGCTGCACATAACTTTTTATCTCTTTGCTGCACATAACTACGTTTTCTCACTTTGCTTCACATAGCTACACGCTTCATCTCTTTGCTGCACACAACTACATTTTTCCCTTTGCTGCACATAACGTTTTACTCTTTGCTTCACATAGCTACGCTTCATTTCTTTGCTGCACATAACTACTTTTTATCTCTTTGCTGCACATAACTACGTTTTAGGACTTTTCTTCACATAGCTACGCTTCATCTCTTTGCTGCACACAACTACACTTTTCCCTTTGCTGCACATAACGTTTTACTCTTTGCTTCACATAGCTACGCTTCATTTCTTTGCTGCACATAACTTTTTATCTCTTTGCTGCACATAACTACGTTTTCTCACTTTGCTTCACATAGCTACACGCTTCATCTCTTTGCTGCACACAACTACATTTTTCCCTTTGCTGCACATAACGTTTTACTCTTTGCTTCACATAGCTACGCTTCATTTCTTTGCTGCACATAACTACTTTTTATCTCTTTGCTGCACATAACTACGTTTTATCACTTTGTTTCACATAGCTACGCTTCATCTCTTTGCTGCACATAACGTTTTACTCTTTGCTTCACATAGCTACGCTTCATTTCTTTGCTGCCCATAACTACTTTTTACCTCTTTGCTGCACATAAGTACGTTTTATCACTTTGCTTCACATAGCTACGCTTCATCCCTTTGCTACACACAACTACATTTTTCCTTTTGCTGCACATAACGTTTTACTCTTTGCTTCACATAGCTACGCTTCATTTCTTTGCTGCACATAACTACTTTTTATCTCTTTGCTGCACATAACTACGTTTTATCGCTTTGCTTCACATAGCTACGCTTCATCTCTTTGCTGCACACAACTACATTTTTCCCTTTGCTGCACATAACGTTTTACTCTTTGCTTCACATAGCTACGCTTCATTTCTTTGCTTCACATAGCTACGCTTCATGTCTTTGCTGCAAATAACTACTTTTTATCTCTTTGCTACACATAACTACGTTTTATCACTTTGCTTCACATAGCTACGCTTCATCTCTTTGCTGCACACAACTACATTTTTCCTTTTGCTGCACATAACGTTTTATTTTTGCTTCACATAGCTGCGCTTCATTTCTTTGCTGCACATAACTACTTTTTATCTCTTTGCTGCACATAACTACATTTTATCACTTTGCTTGACATTGCTACGCTTCATCTCTTTGCTGCACACAACTACATTTTTCCCTTTGCTGCCCATAACGTTTTACTCTTTGCTTCACATAGCTACGCTTCATTTCTTTGCTGCACATTACTACTTTTTATCTCTTTGCTGCACATAACTACGTTTTATCACTTTGCTTCACATAGCTACACTTCATCTCTTTGCTGCACACAGCTACATTTTTCCGTTTGCTGCACATAACATTTTACTCTTTGCTTCACATAGCTACGCTTCATTTCTTTGCTGCACATAACTACTTTTTATCTCTTTGCTGCACATAACTACGGTTTATCACTTTGCTTCACATAGCTACGCTTCATCTCTTTGCTGCACACAACTACATTTTTCCCTTTGCTGCACATAAAGTTTTACTCTTTGCTTCACATAGCTACGCTTCATTTCTTTGCTGCACATAACTACTTTTTATCTCTCTGCTGCGCATAACTACGTTTTATCTCTTTGCTGCATATACTACGTTTCATCTCTTTGCTTCACATAGCTACGTTTTATCTCTTTGCTTCACATAGCTACGTTTTATCTATCTGCTTTACATCTCTTTGCTTCATATAACTAGTTTTTAACTACGTTTAATCTCTTTGCTTCATATAACTAGTTTTTAATCTCTTTGCTGCACATAACTAAGTTTTATTTCTTTGCTGCACATAAATACGTTTTATCTCTTTGCTTCACATAGCTACGTTTTATCTCTTTGCTTCACATAGCTACGTTTTATCTCTTTGCTTCACATAGCTACCTTTTCTCTCTGCTTTCATAGCTACGTTTCATCTCTTTGCTTAATATAACCAGTTTTTAATCTCTTTGCTGCACATAACTACGTTTTATTTCTTTGTTTCACATAATTATGTTTTACGTCTTTGCTGCATATAACTATGTTTTATATCTTTGCTTTTCCTCTTTGCTGCACATAAGTACATTTTATTTTCTTGCTTCACATAACTACGTTTTACCCCTTTGCTGCAATTAACTTCGTTTTATCTCTTTGCTGCAAAATTACGTTTTACCTCTTTGCTGCATATAACTACATTGTATTTCCTTGGCTCCACAGCAACAATGCATAGATTTCGCATGACCGCACTTTGCGCTACGCCAGCAAAGAGAGAAATGATGATACGGTTTTGTTTTTAATACGCAATGACAAATTTAGACCAGTTTTTAAATAAGTCGTAGCTCTTTAACTTAGGAGAAACGAGTGAAAATATATGGACATGTATCAAAAACTTTTTGAGTTCGTTCCGTATAAAATAATATATCGTGAGTGCGAACACTTTTTTTAAGGGGACTGATATCTTATACACTAAACAAATACTTACAAGAGGAATACAAATACTTACACAAGAAATGCAAATATTTATACAAGGAATACAACATACAAACATTTACACAAGGAATTCAACAACCAAACTCTTAAACAAAGGTTGGGTTGTTTTACCTCTGAGCGGCACTATTTTTGCACACCAAGGGCTAAATGGCAAAGTCACATAGACCCCGAAGGCTCAGAAGGCTGGGGAGAGGACCCACTAGAAGGCCCACTAGAAGGCCACCTTCCTCAGAAGGCTGGAGGAGGGGGACCCACTGGAACAGCTGTTGGGAGACATATGGTAGCCTCCCGTCAAGGCCATCCAGCGTGTTCTTTAACGTGCACAGGGTATGGCTCTCTCCCACACACGGGGCCACGGCTTAACGTCCCATCGGACGGGCGGCGGTCTTTCCAAGGGCATCGGTGTCCCCTACTGACCGTGGGCAGGGCGGGGAGTTTTGCAGAGATAAATCTCAACGCTGACCCAGCTGGGACTCGAACCTGGGAACTGTAGATTACGAGCCTGGCGCGCTACCGACTGAGCCATCCCCGCCCCCTCTTAAACAAGGACATGCCTGTTGATACGCTAACCACTAGTCCAGGTAGCGTTTTCCATTCAGCATAACGTTTACATGAGTAAAAATAATAATAATTTAGATTTCTCAAATAATAAGCCCAGGGTCTTAGGATATCCATACGCTGGATATAACCGACACCTTCCCTGTCAATATAAATTTTGTGTCACCATGACCATATTTGGATCATTGTATAGAGGGTTGGGTTGTTGGGTTGTTTTACTTCTGAGCGGCACTTTTTTGCACACCATGGGCTAAATGGGTCACATGGACCCCGAAGTCTCAGAGAAGGTTGGGGAAGGGGACCCACTGGAACAGCTGTTGGGAGACAGATGGTAGCCTCCCGTCAAGGCTATCCAGAGTGTTTTTTAACGTTGGGTTGTTTTACCTCTGAGCGGCACTTTTTTGCACACCATGGGCTAAATGGCCAGGTCACATGGACCCCGAAGACTCAGAGAAAGTTGGGGGAGGGGACCCACTGGAACAGCTGTTGGGAGACATATGGTAGCCTCCCGTCAAGGCCATCCAGCGTGTTCTTTAACGTTGGGATGTTTTACCTCTGAGCGGCACTTTTTTGCACACCATGGGCTAAATGGCCAGGTCACATGGACCCCGAAGGCTCAGAGAAGGTTGAAGGAGGGGACCCATTGGAACAGCTGTTGGGAGACATATGGTAGCCTCCCGTCAAGGCCATCCAGCGTGATCTTTAACGTGCACAGGGTATGGCTCTCCCGCACACGGGGCCACGGCTTAACGTACCATCCGACGGACGGCGGCCATTCCAAGCCAATCGGTGTCCCCTACTGACCGTGGGCAGGGCGGGGAATTTTGCGGAGATAAATCTAAACGCTGACCCAGCTGGGACTCGAACCTGGGAACTACAGATTACGAGCCTGGCGATTTAAGTCGACAGAGACGAGTCGACTGAACCACCTCCGCCCCCCGAAAAAAAAAGTAGGGGACATCGATGGGCTTGAAAAGGTAGCCGCCCATCGGATGGGACGTTAAAGCTGTGGCCCCGTGTGCTGGAGAGAGCCATACCCTGTGAACGTTAAAAAGCACTCTGTTCAATAGTAGAATGCTATAGAAATTGAGTATACTTGACGGGAGGCTACCATCTGTCTCCCAACAGCTGTTCTAATAGGTCCTTTCCCCTAACCTTCTGTGAGACTTTGGGGTCCTTGTGACCTGGCCATTTAGCCCATTTTGTGAAAAGAGTGCCATTATGAGGTAAAACGATCCAAATCACTTGTTTTCGGTCATCCTTAGTTACATTATGGCATACCGTATTCATATGTATGATCATGGATGAGGGGGCACTTGGCCCCTCTGGGATCGAGTAAAAAATTCCATAAATTATTTTCCCGCGCTTTGCACACTGCACCACACGTTTTGCTTTTACGCGGAAACCCCGCATCCACGTTTTACCGTTATCGCATTCTCCAATTCCATTGGAGAATAAAGTGCCATGGGTGAAATTGCCGGAGAAAAAAGCCGGAGAAATTGTCAAATCCTAGGAACAGAGAATATAATTTTTACAGGCAGTCGTGGCTGGTGCGACTGACTCCCGCGTCGTAGCGGGTTCTCGTTAAGGCCCCGAACAATTTATCTGTCGAAAAATTCCTGCAGACTTTCAACAGAAGCTGATTAACTTTCAGCGACATGTGATCAAATTAAGGGAAAAAAAGGAACTATGAGTTTAGTCAAATTGGAAATACTGATGGAACCCCGGTGATATCAGATGCAGATATCGATGGCTCAGAAGAATCAGACTCTGATATTGATTCAGAAGGAAGTGATTAATAACATACCTACTGATAAATAGGTACTATTTTTGTTAGTAAATTGAATTCTATTATAATAAAAATATTTGTTAGTTACATTTTAGCGTTTTATTTTATTTATTTTGTTTTTCTGTTGGTGGTACTGAAATTAAGGTGCGTCTTACAATCGATGGCGTCTTAGAATCGAAGAAATACGGTAATCAAATATGATAAAAATTTAAATGATTTAATTTGTTAAGAATAACTAAAAGCTATTTATTTTTAAATCACGTAAAATTAAATATACATATTTTATGATTTTATTGAAATATTTAAGAATATTTTAAAAATGATTTCCAAGTTTTTAAAAACCAATATCTACCTGCTTAATTTTCAGAGATAAATGTATAATTAAAATTTGATACATATATATATATTTATTGAAATCATCAGACCGGTGATTCTCTACGCTTCACTCATATGGGCGAATACTACACCCACCAATATTCGTAAGATTCAGGTTTTACAAAACAAGATTTTGAGAATTGCGGTCGATGCCCCCTGGTTTGTCACTAACAGACAACTCCATAAAGACCTGGGCATCGACTATATATACACGCATATAAAACGCACCTCAAAACGTTTTTTGAGGCTGTAAGCAATAATCCCAATGAGATTATTTTTCTCTGATTCTTTACGATCATAATGTTTTGAACAAAAGGCCTAAAACGGTAGCGTTCTCTGAGGAGACCTACCCGTTTTAGTTTCTTATACAATTTTACTGCTATTTTTAGCTTTTCTTATGTTTGTCCTTAGGGGCCCACCTAAATGTGGTTTACTTATATATTTTGTTCTTACTCATGCCAAATAGGCATATCTTTATGATGCAGATGGTTAGAGGTGAAATTATTACCCGGTACAAAGAATATGATTATACGATCTACGATATATATTCATTGAATATTAATGATAATAACATAACAATGAGCAGTCATTGAATGATGACTGCTCATCGCCATGTTATGTCAATGGGACGCTAACTTTGTAACTTTTAGAATAAGCATTTTATGGGTAAATAAATTTCTAATAGTAACGATCTCAATTCAATCTATATAAATCTCGATTTTCAACAATATTCTTTCCCTATTTAAAAGGTTAAATTTAAAATTATTAATTATTTTAAAGGTTGCATTTAAAAGCAGCAATGCATTCTAAGAAATTTATCATAATTAAACGAAAATTTAGGATATTATTGCACACACTTTTAAAATATGAAGTTATTTATGAAATGGTTTCAAATAATGCTACTTTTTTTCGTTTCAGTGAACTTCAAAGATAAATTCTTTTATTTCGCATTGCTGTTGGTTAAATGTTCAAACTTTCATAATTCTTTAAATACTGAACGAATATTGTTGAAAATCAATATTTAGATGGGGCGGGGGTAGCTCAGTCGGTAGCGCGCCAGGCTCGTAATCTGTAGTTCCCAGGTTTGAGTCCCAGCTGGGTCAGCGTTGAAATTTATCTCCGCAAAATTCCCCCTTGCCCACGGTCAGTAGGGGACACCGATGAGCTTGGAAAGGCCGCCGTCCGTCGGATGGGACGTTAAGCCGTGGCCCCGTGTGCGGGAGACCCATACCCTGTGCACGTTAAAGAACACGCTGGATGGCCTTGACGGGAGGCTACCATCTGTCTCCCAACAGCTGTCCCAGTGCGTCCCCTCCCCCAACCTTCTCTGAGCCTTCGGGGTCCATGTGACCTGGCCATTTAGCCCATGGTGTGCAAAAAAGTGCCGCTCAGAGGTAAAACAACCCAATTCAATATTTAGATAGAACTGATCGAGATCGGTTTTTTGTCTTCAGTCACATTTTTCCTAAAATATATTATATAATTATATAAAGATAAATATAAAATAATATAAAGTTATAGAGCTTCGACATTAGCGTCCCATTGACATAACACAGGGTGGTCATAATTCAATGATCACTCAATGTACACAGTCAAATCAGAAAAATATGACCAACTACCTGATAATGGGAATGGAGGGTGGTCATATTATTCTGATACGACTGTGTATATGTTTTAAATTTAATTCTTCTGTTATTTCACTGTCCGGTGAAATAACAGAAGAACAGAGTCGTATACACTTTTTATTATTATTCTTTCATTTCCGCACTAGTGTATATGTTACCGCTAAAGCACGAAAGCCGTTAATGTGCACATTACCTAGCTAATCTGCAGATTAACTGATTTGTTCCGTTAACGTGCGGAATCAAGAGTTTTCCGCATTTTACCTAGGTAATGGGCACATTAACGGCTTCCGTATCGTTAAAGTTCAAAAGTTGTTTCTCTCATAGTGGTGAATCTCTCTTGAATATGAATCTTCGTGTCACGTGATTCACTCGTCCGCATTATAAAAAACGCCCGGATGAGCGGAGGCCAAGTGAGAACGAATCGGTAAAGTGATTCATTCTTGATAACGAATCACTAAAACGATTCGTTCTCGCTTGGCCTGCTCATTTTGGGGGCGTTCTTTATAATTCGGACGACTGATTCATGTTGACAGAGGGATGACCCTGGTTTCAACTCTACTCTCGGACACTAGATAAATAGTTAATTTAAGGGTACAGAAACGTTCTTGTTGTTCCAACAAAGATCTTATTTTACCTTTAACGAGTGCCTAGTAGGTAATGTGCAGATTATCCAGGTAATTTGCAGATTACCTAGGTAATTTGAGAAATGAAACAATTTTCCGTACGTTAACGGATCACCCTAGTTAATCTGCACAATACCTAGATAACCTGAAGAATAACTGATTTCTGCACTTTAGCGGTAACATATGTTTATACAACTATGTTAATGTATTGACTAGCATTTACTGACTATGCGATGTAAAGAAATATACAAACTCTAGTTCAGTGGTTTTCAACCTTTTATGCTTCACGTACCCCCTGGAAATTTGTATGTAACTGGCGTACCCCTTATGTAGATAAATCAAACTATAGTTATAGTATAACAATGGGAATAAAATAAAACACATATTACATATATACATATATAGTATATAGCATATATCTAGCGACTTTTGAGCTAGATATAGATAGATAAAACTATAGTTAGAGTGTAACAATGGGAATAAGATAAAACACACACATATATACAGCATATATCTAGAGACTTTTGAGCTCTCACGGCGTACCCCAAAAGGTTTTACCGCATACCTCCAAGGGGTACACGTACCACAAGTTGAGAACCCCTGCTTAGTCAACTGTATTCTCTAAAATAACATACAATGACCTTGGGGGAGTCCACAACTCGACGAAAATAAAATGACATGGAACATGAATAATTTCGTGACTTCTACGGATGTTTGAATGATGCTAAGGTGGCAAGGTCATAAGAAGAAATTTCTATTTTACTGACACATGTTACAATGTAATGACTTGTTCTGTTGCAGTCTGCATCCTTGGCACTGTGCCAGAATGACATTGGCGTCTGTTGTTTCAAATAAAACAGAATCTATAATTCGTATGTTATCGGAGAAGGATCACTCACAACAGATCTTGAATATAACAAACACCCTGTACTACAACAGAGGTAATAAAAAATAACAGAATGGCCGGAAATTATTTTAGTGCACTGAACTCTTTCTAAAAGTTTTCTAATTATTAATATTGGTTAATATTTATTATTAAATATAATTAATATTGATTAATACTTCATTTTAAATAACAGTTAGTTAATACAGGCCCCGCTATGTGGGGCAAAAGAGTCCATGCCCCTTGCTTGCCCTCCCCTGACTTTTCATTCGGACAACTTGCCTTCCCCTGAATTTTCATTCGAATAACTTGCATCCCCTGACTTTTGGTTCGAACAACTTGCCCTCCCCTGACTTTTCATTCGGATAACTTGCCCTCCCCTGACTTTTCATTCGGACAACTTCCCCTCCCCTGACATTTCATTCGAAAAACTTGCCCTCCCCTGACCTTTCACTGGGACAACTTGCCTTCCCCTAACTTTTCACTGGGACAACTTGCCCTCCCCTGACTTTTCACTGGGACAACTTGCTGCGACAACTTGCCCTCCCCTGACTTTTCACTGGGACAACTTGCTGGGACAACTTGCCCTCAACTGACTTTTCATTCGGACAACTTGCCTTCCCCTGACTTTTCATTCAGACAACTTGCCTTCACCTGACTTTTCATTCGGACAACTTGCCTTCCCCTAAATTTTCATTCGAATAACTTGCATCCCCTGACTTTTGGTTCGAACAACTTGCCCTCCCCTGACTTTTCATTCGCACAACTTCCCATCCCCTGACTTTTCATTCCGATAACTTGCCCTCCCCTGACTTTTCATTCGAAAAACTTGCCCTCCCCTGACTTTTCACTGGGACAACTTGCCCTCCCCTGACTTTTAATTCGGACAACTTGCCTTCCCCTGAATTTTCATTCGGACAACTTGCCTTCCCCTGAATTTTCATTCGGACAACTTGCCTTCCCCTGAATTTTCATTCGGACAACTTGCCTTCCCCTGAATTTTCATTCGAATAACTTGCAATCCCCTGACTTTTGGTTCGAACAACTTGTCCTCCCCTGACTTTTCACTTGGATAACTTGCCCTCCCCTGACTTTTCATTCTGACAACTTCCCCTCCCCTGACTTTTCGTTCGGATAACTTGCCCTCCCCTGACTTTTGATTCGAACAACTTGCCCTCCCTGACTTTTCACTCTGATAACTTGCCCTCCCCTGAGTTTTCATTCGGATAACTTGCCCTCCCCTTACTTTTCATTCCGATAACTTACCCTCCCCTGACTTTTCATTCGGACAAATTTCCCTCCCCTGACTTTTCGTTCGGATAACTTGCCATCCCCTGACTTTTCATTCAGACAACTTGCCGTCCCCTGACTTTTGGTTCGAACAACATGCTGTCCCCTGACTTTTCATTCGGACAACTTGCCCTCCCTGACTTTTCACTCTGATAACTTGCCCTCCCCTGACTTTTCGTTCGGATAACTTGCCCTCCCCTGACTTTTCATTCGAACAACTTGCCCTCCCTGACTTTTCACTCGGATAACTTGCACTCCCCTGACTTTTCGTTCAGATAACTTGCCCTCCCCTGATTTTGATTCGAACAACTTGCCCTCCCCTGACTTTTCATTCGGACAACTTGCCCTCCCTGACTTTTCACTCGAATAACTTCCCCTCCCCTGACTTTTCGTTCGGATAACTTGCCCTCCCCTGACTTTTGATTCGAACAACTTGCCCTCCCTGACTTTTCACTCGGATAACTTGCCCTCCCCTGACTTTTCGTTCGGATAACTTGTCCTCCCCTGACTTTTGATTCGAACAACTTGCCCTCCCTGACTTTTCACTCGGAAAACTTGCCCTCCCCTGACTTTTCATTCCGATAACTTACCCTCCCCTGACTTTTCATTCGGACAAATTTCCCTCCCCTGAATTTTCGTTCGGATAACTTGCCGTCCCCTGACTTTTGGTTCGAGCAACATGCTGTCCCCTGACTTTTCATTCGGATAACTTGCCCTCCCCTGACTTTTCACTCGGATAACTTTCCCTCCCCTGACTCTTCGTTCGGATAACTTGTTCTCCCCTGACTTTTCATTTGGATAACTTGCCCTCCCATGACTTTTCACTCGGATAACTTTCCCTCCCCTGACTTTTCATTCGGATAACCTGCCCTCCCCTGACTTTTCATTCAGATAACTTTCCCTCCCCTGACTTTTGGTTCGGATAACTTGCCCTCCCCTGACTTTTCATTCTCATAACTTGCCCTCCCCTGACTTTTCATTCGGATAACTTGCCGTCCCCTGACTTTTCATTCGGATAACTTGCCATCCCCTAAGTTTTCATTCGGATAACTTGCCCTCCCCTGACTTTTCATTCGGATAACTTGCCCTCCCCTGACTTTTCATTCTCATAACTTGCTCTTCCCTGACTTTTCATTGGGATAACTTGCCGTCCCCTGACTTTTCATTTGAACAACTTTCCCTCCCCTGACTTTTCGTTCGGATAACTTGCGATCCCCTGACTTTTCATTCGGATAACTTGCCGTCCCCTGACTTTTGGTTACGACAATTTACCCTCCCTGATTTTTCACTCGGATAACTTGCCCTCTGCTGACTTTTGGTTCCGACAACTTGCCGTCCCGCGACTTTCCACTCGGATAACTTGCCCTCCCCTAACTTTTCATTTCGATAACTTGCCCTCCCCTGACTTTTCATTTCGATAACTTGCCCTCCCCTGACTTTTAATTCATACAACTTGCCGTCACCTGACTTTTGGTTCAGACAACTTGCTGTCCCCTGACTTTTCATTCGGATAACTTGACGTCCCCTGACTTTTAAATCGGATAACTTTCCCTCCCCTGACATTCGGTTCGGATAAACTCTTTTCATTCGGACAACTTGCCTTCCTGACTTTTAACTCGGATAACTTTCCCTCCCCTGACTTTCGGTTCGGATCCCCTTACTTTTCATTATGACAACTTGCCCTCCCCTGACTTTTCATTCGGATAACTTGCCCTCCCCTGACTTTTCATTCTCATAACTTGCTCTTCCCTGACTTTTCATTGGGATAACTTGCCGTCCCCTGACTTTTCATTCGAACAACTTTCCCTCCCCTGACTTTTCGTTCGGATAACTTGCGATCCCCTGACTTTTCATTCGAATAACTTGCCGTCCCCTGACTTTTGGTTACGACAATTTACCCTCCCTGATTTTTCACTCGGATAACTTGCCCTCTCTTGACTTTTGGTTCCGACAACTTGCCGTCCCCTGACTTTCCACTCGGATAAATTGCCGTCCCCTGAATTTTCATTCGGACAACTTGCCTTCCCCTGAATTTTCATTCGAATAACTTGCATCCCCTGACTTTTGGTTCGAACAACTTGCCCTCCCCTGACTTTTCACTCGGATAACTTGCCCTCCCCTGACTTTTCATTTGGATAACTTGCCCTCCCCTGACTTTTCACTCGGATAACTTTCCCTCCCCTGACTTTTCATTCGGACAACTTTCCCTCCCCTGACTTTTCATTCGGATAACCTGCCCTCCCCTGACTTTTCATTCGGATAACTTGCCGTCCCCTGACTTTTCATTCAGATAACTTTCCCTCCCCTGACTTTTGGTTCGGATAACTTGCCCTCCCCTGACTTTTCATTCGGATAACTTGCCCTCCCCTGACTTTTCATTCTCATAACTTGCCCTCCCCTGACTTTTCATTCGGATAACTTGCCGTCCCCTGACTTTTCATTCGGATAACTTTCCCTCCCCTGACTTTTGGTTCGGATAACTTGCCGTCCCCTGACTTTTCATTCGGATAACTTGCCATCCCCTAAGTTTTCATTCGGATAACTTGCCCTCCCCTGACTTTTCATTCGGATAACTTGTCCTCCCCTGATTTTTCATTCTCATAACTTGCCCTCCCCTGACTTTTCATTCGGATAACTTGCCGTCCCCTGACTTTTCATTCGAACAACTTTCCCTCCCCTGACTTTTCGTTCGGATAACTTGCCATCCCCTAACTTTTCATTCGGATAACTTGCCGTCCCCTGACTTTTGGTTACGACAATTTACCCTCCCTGATTTTTCACTGGGATAACTTGCCCTCTCCTGACTTTTGGTTCCGACAACTTGCCGTCCCGTGACTTTCTACTCGGATAACTTGCCCTCCCCTAACTTTTCATTTCGATAACTTGCCCTCCCCTGACTTTTCATTCCGATAAGTTGCCCTCCCCTGACTTTTAATTCGGACAACTTGCCGTCACCTGACTTTTGGTTCAGACAACTTGCTGTCCCCTGACTTTTCGTTCGGATAACTTGCCCTCCCCTGACTTTTCATTCGGATAACTTGCCGTCCCCTGACTTTTAACTCGGATAACTTTCCCTCCCCTGACATTCGGTTCGGATAAACTCTTTTCATTCGGACAACTTGCCTTCCTGACTTTTAAATCGGATAACTTTCCCTCCCCTGACTTTCGGTTCGGATCCCCTTACTTTTCATTCGGACAACTTGCCTTCCCCTGAATTTTCATTCAAATAACTTGCCATCCCCTGACTTTTGATTCGAACATCTTGCCCTCCCCTGACTTTTCATTCGGATTAACTTGCCCTTCCCTGACTTTTCATTCAGACAACTTGCCATCCCCTGACCTTTGGTTCGGGAAACTTGCGCTCTCCTGACTTTTCATTCTGAAAACTTGCCCTCCCCTGATTTTTAACTCGAATAACTTGCCCTCCCCTGATTTTTCATTCTGATAACTTGCACTCCCCTGACTTTTCATTTGGATAATTGCCCTACCCCTTACTTTTAATTCGGAAAACTTGCCGTCTCCTGACTTTTAATTCGGACAACTTGCCGTCCCGTGACTTTTGGTTCGGACAACTTGCCCTCCCCTGACTTTTCACTCCGATAACTTGCCCTACCCTTGCTTTTCGTTCGGATAACTTGCCCTCCCTTAACTTTTCATTCGGATAACTTTCCCTCCCCTGACTTTTGGTTCGGATAACTTTCCCTCCCCTTACTTTCATTCGGATAATTTGACATCCCCCTCCGGTTTATTTTTTTTCTAACTGCAGGCCTGTTCGATAACGTTAGAAAAAAACGACAAATATGATTGTGTTGAACCAAAAGTTCGTTCGGATTTTAGGCAAAAAATTCAAACTTAAATATGAAAAGCAAATAAATATTTTTAATCAATTCTAATCAATCATTTTGTTCGATTATATCAAGCTATCTGTAGGGCAACTTCATTATTCCATTGGTGTAGAACTTGTTTGGCTTTTCGACGAAAAACTGATCAATGTTGTTTCGATTGTCTCCAAAGACTTGGACTCTTTTCGGTTCAAAATTTTGCAGCTACCGGAATAAATGATAATCCGAGGGTGCTATGTTAGGCGAATAAGGCGGGTGGCACAAAACATCCCATTCCTACTCCAACATTTTTGCCAAGAAGTTAAAGAAATATGTGGTCTCGATTTTGTGATGGTGAAACACAACTCCTTTACGATTCGACAATTTCGGACATTGTTCATAGATCTCTCTGTCTTTAGCCGATCCAATTGCAACCAATAAGGAACTGATTTAATCATTTGATTGCTGGCAAGAGTTCATAGTGAAGGATTCCCTTCCAATCCTACCACACGCAGAGCACGACCTTCTCTAGATGCAGGCTGGCCTTGGGTTGTGGGTTGGGTTGGGTTGATTTACCTCTGAGCGGCACTTTTTTGCACACCATGGGCCAAATGGCCAGATCACATGGACCCCGAAGGCTCAGCGAAGGTTGGGGGAGGGGACGCACTGGAACAGCTGTTGGGAGACAGATGGTAGCCTTCCGTCAAGGCCATCTAGCGTATTCTTTAACGTGCACAGGGTATGGCTGCCCGCACACGGGGCCACGGCTTAACGTCCCATCCGACGGACGGCGGCCTTTCCAAGCCCATCGGTGTCCCCTACTGACCGTGGGCAGGGCGGGGAATTTTGCGGAGATAAATCTCAACGCTGACCCAGCTGGGACTCAAACTTGGGAACTACAGATGACGAGCCTGGCGCGCTACCGACTGAGCCACCCCCGCCCCTTTGGGTTGTGGTAATGGTGGCTCACCTTGCTTATTCCAGGAGCTTTTTCTTTGAACGTTGTTGTAAAGGATCCATTTTAAATCGCTCCTTACTATTCCCTTCAAAAATGGGTTCGTTTTCGTTGTGTTGCAGGCTCGAATCCGAAGCTGAGAGGTGCTCCATTAAGATTTTTTCTCTCAACTGATGTGGCACCCACACATTGTACCGATGCACGTATTCAAGCTGCTCCAAATGCATCACAACTGATGTTTTCAATATTTTTAGTGTTTCAGCAATCTCTCTTGTGCGCTGATTCGTTTGGATTAATATGGCAATTTGGTCGTTTTCAAAACGTGGAAGGCCTTCGTGAACATCGGGTGTCTTCCGTAGAGAAATACCCGGTTCGGAACTTACTAACCACTTCTGACACGTTCGGTCATTTACCGCATCTGGTTTGGGGTCTTTTTTCGGTCTGTGTTGCGCTTTTACCCTTCCAAAAAAGAAAAAGAATAAGATGGTAAAAATACACTTTCATATCTTCCATTTTCAAAATAACCCTACTAGAATATCACTCACTGAAGGGGGCGTGGGTGGCTCAGTCGGTAGCGCGCCAGGCTCGTAATCTGTAGTTCCCAGGTTCGAGTTCCAGCTGGGTCAGCGTTGAGATTTATCTCCGCAAAATTCCCCGCCCTGCCCACGGTCAGTAGGGGACACCGATGGGCTTGGAAAGGCCGCCGTCCGTCGGATGGGACGTTAAGCCGTGGCCCCGTCTGTGGGAGAGCCATACACTGTGCACGTTAAAGAACACACTGGGTGGCCTTGACGGGAGACTACCATCTGTCTCCCAACAGCTGTTCCAGTGGGTCACTTCCCTCAACCTTCTCTGAGCCTTCGGGGTCCATTTAACCTGTCCATTTAGCCCATGGTGTGCAAAAAAGTGCCGCTCAGAGGTAAAACAACTCAACTCACTCACTGAATCCTCGCGATTCCCTTTTCATGAAACTGTTGACAACTGTCCCCTCTCGAAAGCACATACTATTTATAGCAGCTAATGCACGTATTTGGGCAGATCATGTCCAATGACATCTCTTGGGAAAAATCCTTAACAAACTTTTGGTTCAACCCAATATTTAAAGGAATTTATATCATACAGAACTTTAAAGTGTCGTTCTGTTAGAGTTTAGTTTGACATTTTTTAAAGTAATTGGTTAGGTTCGCAGAAATCTGTTTAAATACACCTAAAGACTAAAATTAGACTGTATAATAGTTTGTTTCTTTCTAGGGTTAGTTATGGTAGTGAAACTTGGACACTTTGTAAACAAGATAACAGGAAACTAGATGCTTGTGATTCTAGATGCTTACGCAGTATCTTGGGCATTAGGTGGTTCAACTTTGTTACTAATAATGAGGTTAGGCAAAGGAGTCGGCAACCCCCTTTAAGCAGCATACTTTACAGTCCATGAGTTACATAATTAAGTTGTCGTTTATCCGATAATGATGGGTGTTTGTGGTTTAGTCGTCAGCGCACCAGGCTCGTAATCTGCAGTTCCCAGGTCGAGTCCCAATTGTATTTGCGTTGAGATTTATCTCCGCTAAATCTCTCACTCAACCTCGGTGAGAAAGGGGGCAACCTATGGGCTTGGAAAGGCCATCGCCTACCAGATTGGACGTTAAGCCATGGCATTGTGTGCAGGAGAGCCTCACCCTGTGAATATCAAAGGACACACTTTAATGGATGGCCTTGACGAGAGACTTCCATCTGTCTCTTAACAGCTATCCAGTGGATATCCTCCCGAAGTTTATCTGAGCCCTTTGGGTTCCTTGTGACCTGATCATTTAGCTCACTATGCACAGAAAAGTACCGCTCAGAGGAAAAACAACCTAGCTCAACGTCCTGTTTAAACCATTTCAGTTTAACACGATTTTTAAAGTAGAGCAGATTTTCAACTAACACCACAGGTTGTTTCTGTTTAAACAATTTCCACTACCTCGATTATTTACATTATTGTATTTACTATGTAAGAAGATACCTTGGATGCTTTCCTTGTCTCACCTAGGGCAGGATCTGGTAGGAGGGAGGGGGGGGGGCGAGGAAGCATCTTTCAGAAAGCTAATAATGGTAAAAGAGGCTTTGGATTGTATTGGATTGTTTTACCTCTGAGCGGCACTTTTTTGCACACCATGGGCTAAATGGCCAGGTCACATGGACCCCGAAGGCTCAGAGAAGGTTGGGGGAGGGGACCCACTGGAACAGCTGTTGGGAGACAGATGGTAGCCTCCCGTCAAGGCCATCCAGCGTGTTCTTTAACGTGCACAGGTATGGCTCTCCCGCACACGGGGCCACGGCTTAACGTCCCATCCGACGGACTGCTGCTTTTCCAAGCCCATCGATGTCCCCCACTGACCGTGGGCAGAGCGGGGAATTTTGCGGAGATAAGTCTCAACTCCGACCCAGCTGGGACTCGAACCTGGGAACTACAGATTACGAGCCTGGCGTGCTACCGACTGAGCCAACCCCTCCCGAACGGAAAGAGAAATGCTATAGCACATTGGAAATCCAGTCTCTTGATCCCCCCCCCCCTCCCTGCTATGCATTTTTTTCTGCTTCGATTCTGTTTCTTGCCAATTTTTTCTGCTTCGATTTTTTTTCTAGATCCGGGTCTGTCTCACCTGTCCTTGTTCATAATTTCAGCATTTCCAAAAAGGTTTATCTGATTTGGCTATGAGATAACATTTGGCTAATTACTGTCTTTAAAATTCTGATTGACAACAGGACGAATTTGTCTACCGTTCATTTTACGGTTGTGGAGCAGTGCCGTAAGTAAAATCTTCATTGATGACAACTTTTATAATACATTTTGACAATTTTTGGCTAATTACTGTCTTTAAAAGCTATAAAATGTAATATGTATATTTATAAACAGTAAAGAAAATTTCAATTGTGCTGACCGCATAGAGAAATTCGTTCCTATTGGTTAAATATTATAACTTGTCACGTGCACAGTAGAAAAGCTCACACACGTGCAGTTATCTTCAAGTTATCTTCTTCATCATTCGATAACAATTTTTGAAATAATCAGTTTCCCGTTTTCAATCTTTATTACTCGACAACTTTTACAACAATAACTCTCTCGCTTTCCATTTTCAGTACTTGACAGGTTCTCTTTTACATCAATCAATTTTCCATTTTCAATTTTCATTACTCGACAACTTTTAAAACAATCAGTTTCCCATTTTCAATCTTCATTATTCAAAAATTTACAGCAATCAGTTTCTCACTTTAAATATTCATTGCTTGACAACTTTTACAACAATCAATTTATAATTTTCTTTCATTTTCAGTACTTCACAACTTTTACATCAATCAATTTCTCATTTTCAATTTTCATTACTCGACAGCTTTTACAACAATCAGTTTCTCACTTTAAATCGTCATTACTCGACAACTTTTACCACAATCAATATCTCATTTTCAATCTTCATGACTCCACAACTTTTTACAACAATCAATATCTCATTTTCAATCTTCACGACTCCACAACTTTTACAGCAATAAATTTCTCCTTTTAAATTTACATTACTCGACAACTTTTACAACAATCAATTTCCCATTTTCAATCTTCATTACTCGACAACTTTTTACAACAATCAGTTCTCCCTTTAAATATTCATTACTTGACAACTTTACAAGAATGAATTTCTTATTCATATTATTATCTTATATATATATATTTCTTATCTTACTTTATCTTGTCAACTTTTACAACAATAAATTTCTTATTTTCTGTCTTTAATACTCGACAACTTTTACAATAATCAATTTCTCATTTTCCATTTTCACTACTTGACAACATTTACAACAATCAATTTCTCATTTTTCAGTACTTGATAACATTTGTAACAATCAATTTCTCGTTTTCAATCATCATTATTCACCAAAATTTACGACAATAGTTTTTCACTTTAAATCTTTATTACTAGACAACATTTACAACAATCGGTTTCTCGTTTTCAATCTTCATTACTCTGAAACTTTTATAATAAATTTCTCACTTTAAATCTTCATTGCTTGTCTTTTATAATAAATTTCTCACTTTAAATCTTCATTACTTGACAACTTTTATAATAAATTTCTCACTTTAAATCTTCATTGCTTGACAACTTTTATAATAAATTTCTCACTTTAAATCTTCATTACTTAACAACTTTTATATAAATTTCTCACTTTAAATCTTCATTACTTGACAACTTTTATAATAAATTTCTCACTTTAAATCTTCATTACTTGACAACTTTTATAATAAATTTCTCACTTTAAATCTTCATTACTTAACAACTTTTATAATAAATTTCTCACTTTAAATCTTCATTACTTGACAACTTTTATAATAAATTTCTCACTTTTCTTCATTACTTGACAACTTTTATAATAAATTTCTCACTTTAAATCTTCATTACTTAACAACTTTTATAATAAATTTCTCACTTTAAATCTTCATTACTTAACAACTTTTATAATAAATTTCTCACTTTAAATTTTCATTGCTTGACAACTTTTATAATAAATTTCTCACTTTAAATCTTCATTACTTGACAACTTTTATAATAAATTTCTCACTTTAAATCTTCATTACTTGACAACTTTTATAATAAATTTCTCACTTTAAATCTTCATTACTTAACAACTTTTATAATAAATTTCTCACTTTAAATCTTCATTACTTGACAACTTTTATAATAAATTTCTCACTTTAAATCTTCATTGCTTGACAACTTTTACTCTAATAAATTTCATTTTCATTCCTCGACAACTTCTAGAACAATCAATTTCTCATGATCAATTTTCATTACTCTGCAACTTTTAAAGCAATAAATTTCTTATTTTCCAGCTTCATTACTCAACAAGTTTTACAACAATGGATTTCGCATTTTCAGTCTTCATTACTCGACAACTTTTACAACAATCAGTTCTGACTTTCAATCTTAATTATTTGACGGCTTTTACAACAATCGGTTTTTCACATTAAATCTTCATTTCTCGACAGATTTTATAACAATTAGTTTCTCACTTTAAATCTTCATATTTGACAAATTTTACAAGAATCAATTTCTCATTTTCAATCTTCATTATTCGACAACTTTTACAACAATCAATGCCTTATTTTCAGTCTTCATTACGCGACACAATGTATTAAAAATGAAACTGCCTTTAGTGTTTTTTATTTGTACGTTTATCATTGTTTATTTTACGTAAAAATGAGTTAAAGACAAAAAATATTCTTAAGCAACGAAAAAAATTAACAAAGCATTAATCAAAGTCATAATAAAGCAATAAAATTCCATTATGTCACTTAGGTTGGGTTGTTTTACCTCAGAGCGGCACTTTTTTGCACACCATAGGGCCAGGTTACAAGGACCCCGAAGGCTCAGAGAAGGTTGGGGGAGGGTACCCACTGGAACAGCTGTTGGGAGACAGATGGTAGTCTCCTGTCAAGGCCATTCAGCGTGTTCTTTAACGTGCACAGGATATGGCTCTCCTGCACACGGGGTCACGGCTTAACGTCCCATGTGACGGACGGTGGTCTTTCCAAGCCCATCGGTGTCCCCTACTGACCGTGGCCAGGGCAGGGAATTTTGCGGAGATAAATCTCAACGCTGACCCAGCTGGGACTCGAACTTGGGAACTACAGATTACGAGCCTGGCGCCCTACCGACTGAGCCAGCCCATCACTTAGGTTAGGTTGGGCTGATATACGTCTGAGCGGCCCTTTTTTTCACACAATGGGCTAAATGGCCAGGTCAATAAGAAGATCCATTGGACGGTTGTTAAAAGACAGACTCGAACCTGGGAACTACAGATTACGAGCCTAGCGCGCTACCGACTGAACCACCCCCGCCCCCTCTTAGTCGGGAATAGGTGTGTATTTATTACTCTAGAACTTTTACAACAATCGGTTCTGACTTTAAGTATCAATATTTTATATTGATACTTTTATCAATGTATCAATGTATAAAAAGATTTTATTAATGTATCAAAAATGAAACTGCCTTAGTGTTTTTTGTTTGTACCTTTATCATCGTTTATTTTTTGTAAAAATGGGTTACAGAAAAAAAAATTCTTAAGCAACAAATAAATTAACAAAGCATTACTTGCATTGCATATTATTAACAAACAATATTATTAACAAAGCAGTATTTTGCATTCAGCTACACTTGATATTAGTAATAGTGTATAGTAATTTTTTCAAGGAGCACTACTTTCGTTAGTTTTAAAACCACCATTGTGCGATTTTGATCTTAACATATCTTTTCCCTTTCATTTTGATCTTAACATATCTTTTCCCTTTCATTTTGATCTTAACATATCTTTTCCATTTCATTTTGATCTTAACATATCTTTTCCCTTTCATTCTGATCTTAACATATCTTTTCCCTTTCATTTTGATCTTAACATATCTTTTCCCTTTCAACAGGATGACTTTTCCTTTCCAATACAGCCATCTAGTCTTCCTTCTAATATTGCTCCTCTTCTGTGACTTATATCTCTCTGCTCCATCACATCGGAATGATGATGAAAAGGGTCCGCAGCAACTGCCACCATCAGCCGCGTCTCCAAGGTCTCAAAGTTTTCCCTACAATTCCCATTACTACTACCCATTGAATCGACAAGCAGAGCCAGGTATGGGTAGTTTAGGAAGTCTAGGATCTGGACTAGCCGACGTCGTGATGCTGGGATTGATGGGTCTTCCTCTTCTGGGTCTTCTGGGGTTCGTCGTTCCTTACCACACCAGCAGTTCCAGGACAACAGAAGAGAAAGGCAGGAGCAAAAGAGACTTGACAGTACACACTCGTCGCGACCTTGCCTATGCCAAGAACCTGTTGGACCTTTTGAACTCTGTGGAGATGGCGCTCGAGAGATACGGCATCACGGATCCTCAGTGTCAGCTCAGAGCCACTTGCGAGATACACAGGCAAGGCATCAATGATATCAGCAGTGGTTTAGCTGCAGAGTTCATCAGGCTAGTGAGGTACTGTGTTGCTCAGTCAGTTATATATGCGTATACGAGAAGGGACTTCAATGTGTGGTGATATACACAATCGTATCAGAATAATATGATCACCTAAAATGGGCGTCAGCAGAGGGGGGCAAACGGGACACTTGCCCCCCCCCCCCGGGATCGAGTAAAATATTCCACAAATTATAATTGTAACCATTTAAACGTTAATTTATATAATTATGTTTGTGTTTTTGTATTGATGGAATACTGTATTGTATAATCTACTTGTGAAAAAAACCCTGAAAAATTAAATAATTAAATAAAAATTTATTGATGTAATTATTTGTCTCCAAACTTTGTTCTCCCCACACCCTGGAAAATTTTCTGCGGGCGCTCATGCCACCTATATACATATACCATGATAGGTGGACATATTATTCTGATACGACTGTGTATGTAGTGACTAAGATGAGTGATGATATGAGTGTAATTACTATGATATGAGTAGTGGCTAAAATGACTGATGATATGAGTAGTGACTAAGATGAATGATGATATAGGTATCCACTTAATTATAATATTAGAGAATAAAATGATGATATAGGTATCCAATTCACTATAATATTAGAGAATAAAATGATGATATAGGTATACAGTTCATTATAATATTAGAGAATAAAATGATGATATAGGTATCCAATTCATTATAATATTAGAGAATAAAATTATGATATAGGTATCCAATTCATTATAATATTAGAGAATAAAATGAGTGATGAAATGAATAATGAATGCGGGTTGATATGAGTAGTGAATGAAGGATGATTTTAGTTGTAAATAATATTAGTGATAATATAAATAGTTAATGAATAATGATATGAATAGTGAATGAATGACGATATTAGTTGTAAATAAAATGTCTAATGATACGATTAGTGACTAAAATGATTGATGATAAACGTATTCAATGAATAAAATAAATGATGAATAAGATGAATGAGGATATGAGTAAAGAGTAAGATGAGTGATGATTTGTAACTAACATTTATGATATGAAAAGTGGATTAATGATGATATGAGTAGTGAATAAGATGCGTAATAAAATGAGTTATGAATATGAATTCACTCCAGTACAGTGTTATGATATAGAACATTACTGTCATAAAACGTTTCTACAAACTATCCTGTTAGGTTGTTTTGCCTCTGAGCAATAATTTTTTTTTACACACACTGGGCACATTGGAACAGATCACAAGGTCCCCAAAGTCTCAGAGAAGATTGTGGGAAATGGACTCACTGGACAGTTGTTAGCAGACAGATGGTAGCTTAGCATGAAGATCACCCAGCCTGTTCTGTAATGTGCACAGAAAATGGTTCTCCCACACATGGGCACACGGTTTAACGTCCCATCCAATGGACGGCGCTCCCTACCAAGTCCATTGGTGTCCCCTTTCTCACGGAGGGCAGGGTCGGGTTTAGCAGAGAAAAATCTCAATGCCTGGCATAGTTAAGACTCGAGCCTAGGAACTTCAGATTACGAACCTTGCACTATACCGATTCAGCCATCCCCTCCCCACAAACGTTGTTTTACCATCTCAGTAGGGGCGGGGGTGGCTCAGTCGGTAGCGCGCCAGTCTCGTAATCTGTAGTTCCCAGCTGGGTCAGCGTTGAGATTTACCTCCGAAAAAATCCTCGCCCT
Source organism: Ryuthela nishihirai (assembly GCA_038380435.1). Taxonomy (NCBI): domain Eukaryota; kingdom Metazoa; phylum Arthropoda; class Arachnida; order Araneae; family Heptathelidae; genus Ryuthela; species Ryuthela nishihirai. The sequence goes on along the minus strand of JAWZYU010000002.1, from coordinate 35,456,389 downwards.
GCCCCCAAATCAGTAAGGGACACCGATGGGCTTGGAAAGGCCACCGCCCGTCGGATGGGACGTTAAGCCGTGACCCCGTGTGCGGGAGAGCCATACCCTGTGCACGTTGAAGAACACACTGGATGGCCTTGACGGGAGGCTACCATCTGCCTCCCAACAGCTGTTCCAGTGGGTTTCCTCCCCCAACCTTCTCTGAGCCTTCGGGGTCCTTGTGACCTGGCCATTTAGCCCATGGTGTGCACAAAAGTGCCGCTCAGAGGTAAAACAACCCAACCCTCTTAGTATATTCGCCTTCACTACGACACATGTGTATCCGAAAACGAAGGCTCTTCAGATGACAAAACAATCATAGAAGGGGATTCACTTCATTCTGTTTAACGACTGATTTACAACACAAAAGCTGTGGGTTGGAATAGAAATATCTAAATAGACTGGTCCTGGGCAGCTATCGAACCAAAAACAGGGAAATCCAAGAGGTCAAAGACCATAAACGGACAAAAATGCAGTACTTAGCCGGCTGGCACATTGCCTGCTTCAACTAATGTAGGCCAATGGCAATTGTATTAAAAGAAGAAGCCAAATTATGGTACAAAAATGCAAAGCTGCAGAAAAATCTCTCAAAAATTAAGTTTCAGTTCAAACTGAACTATAGTCTTCTAATTCTTTTATGACAGAGCCATAGTTGGTTGGGTTGTTTTACCTCTGAGCGGCACTTTTTTGCACACCATGGGCTAAATGGCCAGGTCACAATGACCCAGAAAACTCAGAGAAAGCTGGGGGAGGTGACCCACTGGAACAGCTGATGGCCGACAGAGGGTAGCCTCCCGCCAAGGCCATCCAGCGTGTTCTTTAACGTGCACAGGGTATGGCTCTCCCGCACACGGGGAAACGGCTTAACGTCCCATCCGACGGACGGCGGCCTTTCCAAGCCCATCGGTGTCCCCTACTGACCGTGGGCAGGGCGGGAAATTTTGCGGAGATAAGTCTCAACGCTGACCCACACAAAAGAGAAAACCTCTGACTAAGACGAGACCTCAGCAGAAAGAAAATCACGGAAAAAAAGAAACATCATACTTTATCCGGGGCTCGTCAACTAAAAAATTGTAACTTTCACCAAATCATATCATTTGCTGTTATTTCTAATATAAAAAAAATTACAAATGTCTAAATATCGGTCTCCGACTGAGCTTATGTCAAAGGCGAAATCATCCTCCAACCCTAAGAAAGGCCCTTCCTGTCGATTACAATTTCAGACGTGGGACAGGGGTCACCTCAATCTGTAGAGCTCCAGGCTCGTCATCTCCCGTTCCTAGGTTCACCTGTCCGAGCATTGAGATTTATCTTTTCTAATCCCCACCTTCCGCCATCCTACTCTGAGCTACTGGGATCCCTGTGACCCGGCCTTTTTAGCCCATTGTGTGCACAAATTTACGCTCACAGGGGAAACAACCCAACATTATATTCTTGACCAACGTTATATTTTGAGCTTGAAACCCAGGCCAAATGGATTTCCCACCCCCTGGGTTCGAGTCCCAGCTGGGTCAGCGTTGAGACTTATCTCCTCAAAATTCCTCGCCCTGTCCACGGTCAGTAGGGGACACCGATGGGTTTGGAAAGGCCGCCGTCCGTCTGATGGGACGTTAAGCCGTGGCCCCGTGTGCGGGAGAGCCATACCTTGTGCACTTTAAAAACACGCTAGATGGCCTTGACGGGAGGCTACCATCTGTCTCCCAACAGCTGTTCCAGTGGGTCCCCTCCCCCCAACCTTCTCTGAGCATTCGGGGTCCATGTGACCTAGCCATTTAGCCCATGGTGTGCAAAAAAGTTCCGCTCAGAGGTAAAACAACCCAAAGTTAAAGAACACGCTGGATGGCCTTGACGGGAGGCTACCATCTATCTCCCAACAGCCATTCCAGTTGGTTCCCTTCCCCAACCTTCTCTGAGCCTTCGGGGTCCATGTGACCTGGCCATTTAGCCCATGGTGTGCAAAAAAGTGCCGCTCAGAGGTAAAACAACCCAAAACTTGAAAGACCCTTTCTATAGATTACAATTTTACTCTTTTGTGTGCTAGTGGTGATAGATAATGAGGCTTATTTTTCCGTTTTCCTTCCAGCCGGATGAGGAGAGAGATAAAGAAACCGGAAATAGTTCCTCTTGCCAAGTACGTGTTCGAATATTATGAAGAAGCAGCGATACGTGGAGAACAGAATTGCAACTGTGGTGAAATGTACAACAGGTGTCCGAAATCTCTTGACTACTTCTTGAACAGGAGGAAGGAGAGACTTCGCTGATGAAACAGATCATCTCTGGCCAAAAAATGCATCTGAACATCCCACCTCAGTATTTGATAGACTGTACCAAAAAGGTCGCTACGTTTGTAGAGAAAACGAGAGACTTATTCTTCACACTACATCGGTGATAATATTTCACCACCAAGGGGAAATGAATCAAACACGTCGAGAAAAAGCTTCTGCAAATATTCAAAACACTTGGAATAGAGTAATGAAACCTGAATTTATATCAAAACAAACCAGTGGCGTATACCTAGAAATTAAAATTCAGAGAGTTGGGTTGTTTTACCTCTGAGCGGCACTTTTTTTGCACACCATGGGCTAAATGGCCAGGTCACATGGACCCCGAAGGCTCAGAGAAGGTTGGGGGAGGGGACCCACTGGAACAGCTGTTGGGAGACAGATGGTAGCCTCCCGTCAAGGCCATCCAGCGTGTTCTTTAACGTGCACAGGGTATGGCTCTCCCGCACACGGGGCCACGGCTTAACGTCTCCTCCGACGGACGGCGGCCTTTCCAAGCCCATCGGTGTCCTCTACTGACCGTGGGCAGGGCGGGAATTTTGCGGAGATTAATCTCAACGCTGACCCAGCTGGGACTCGAACCTGGGACCTACAGATTGCGAGCCTGGCGCGCTACCGACTGAGCGACCCCCTCCCCAAAATTCAGAGAGTTGACACATTTGAGTCTAATGGAGGTCGACGTATTTGAGTCTAATGGAGGTCGACGTATTTGAGTCTAATGAGGGATTAGCCTGTCTGAGTCTAATCAGAGAAGTTTTCGGTTGCAGCCGGAAGTGGGTGGCAGGTCTATATGCTGGGAATTGGGAGTCCTCTTGGCGTGCACTCGGGCCAGCAACCCGATGGCGATGCGTAAAGTGGAGTGTCGTTGAAAGGGTTTAGTGCACCCGATTAGACGGACTCATCCTGGCATCAGAGAAGTTTTCTTTTGCAGCCCCGATGTGGGTGGCAGGTCTGTGCGCTGGGGGCCGCGAGTCGGTTCCTATGGAGAGGTAGAAGTTAAAGGCTCGCGACTGGGAGTGGGATCCCCGGTCGACGGACTTATCGATGGAACAGCCAAACTAAGAGTCTCCACACGAGAACTTTAGGCATCCCGGATCAGAAGGCATTGAATTAAAAAGGTGGTGGAGCAGCCTAGGGTGCCTTTGAGAAGTTGGGGTCCCTGCTCAGTAAGTGTCCCCGGCGTGCCACAGTAGGTCGCAGCCCCAATGGAGAAACTGTATGAGGGTTCTGCGGGCTGGGTTTGGAGGTCCCCAGTCTTGCAGTCTCTCCGCTGAAACCTCTGAGAAGTTGGGGTCCCGGCTGACTAGTACTGCTAGGGCCCGAAGGGTGGCAGCCCTGATGGAAAGGACGAGTCGAGGGCCACGCTGAACGGGAGTGGGATCCCCTATTAGCCTGGCATATCGGTGGAAGTCTCCACCCCATTCGCTCCCTCCAGTCCGAAACGTTAGGCAGGATTATTCAAAGATTAGCATTCTAAATTTAAAATTTAACCAACAAAGTTTTGGTGTCGTATATGTTTGGCATTTTATTAGTTTAGTTTAGTTACACTTCACAAAAATTGGGATTTCCTTGCACAGAATTTCCCATAGATTTTATGTTTTCCTTTTGTTTTTTTTTTTGCTATTATTATTTTTTAATATTCTTAACGTTTAGTATTTTTTTCTCTTAGATTTTAAGAGATTTTTTTTTATTATTATTATTTTTTTTTTTTTGGTTTTCATTAATTTTTTTATAACCCTTTTTTTAATATTTTTTTGTTATTTTGGTAATAATTTTTTTTCTTTCTTTTTTTTTTAAATTTTTTTAATTTTATTTATTTTTTTAATTTTTATTTGTTTTTATTTTTTTAATTTTTTATTTTTTTAATAATTGTTTTTTCTTATTTTCATTAATAAAAAAATTTTTTTTCTTTCTTTTTTTTATATTAATTTTTTTGTTGTTGTTGTTCTGTTTTACAATTTATTCCATATCTCTATTTCTTTAAGGAATTCCAATAGGAAGGCAAATATTTTTGTTTGAATTGAGATTGTAGGGTGATTTAAAATTAAGTTCAGAGTAAATTCATTAATATTTATGTTTCTAAGTTTTTCAAAGAATTTTTCTCGTTGTGAGTCATATTTTGCACAATTTAATATAAGGTGGGAGGAATTTTCAGTAATATTGCATTTTGTACATTTAGGTGAGGTACTTAATTTGAGTAAGAATTTTGATTTATTTAAAAGAATTGTATCTGTTCTTAACCGAAATATGATTTTGGATTCATGTCTGGAAAATGGTAATTGTAGGAAGGTATTAATTTTGTTGGAAAGTTCAAATCTGAAATTTGGTTTGAAAATAGAGTGAAATTGAACATATTTTTCTAAAATTTTGAATTCCAATTTTTTTATTTCTTTTTTAACATGTATATAAAACTTATGTGTTGGAGAAATGTTATCATAATCATGTGCTGATTTTGCAATTTTATCTACATATTCATTTTCTTTAAATCCAGAGTGTCCTGGTATCCAACAGAGTTGAATATGGTTATTTTTTTTCATTTAGGTTTTCATTATAACGTTTTAGAAGTGTGTATGTGTAGTATGGATATGTGGTGTATGTGTTGTCTTGTATTAATGTGTGTATAGCACTTTTAGAATCAATGAAAATAACTATTGATTGATTTATTAAATTTTCTAAAATCCAGTTAAGTGCGGCAAATATTGCATAAATTTCAGCGTGCAATATCTGAGTAAAATCAGGCAATTTGTATGCTAATGATATGTTATGTGATGGAATATATACAGCAGCACTGGATGACCCAGAATCTTTTATGTAGGACCCATCTGTGTAGATTTCCAAACAATTGTTAAATTTTTCTGATTTAAAATTAATAAAGATTTGATATAGAGCTTCATTAGAAATTTCATTTTTTGAATTTAAATGTGGAATCTCTGTATAAACCACTGGAAGTTTGTAACACCATACTGCTACAGATTCAGTAATGTCTCCTCGCAGTTCATCTTTAGTTAGTTTATTAAAAAATTCTTTTAATAATTCATTTTCTTTAATTTTTTTATAAAATGTAAGTCTTTTAAAATTGAGATAAAATGGTGGTCTGATAGTTTATAGTGGAGTCTTGTGTAATACTTTAAGATTAAAATTGAATGCCTAATTTCAAATGGAGGAATGGCTGTTTCAGCCAGAAGAGCTAAAGTCGGACAAAATTTTGGTAAGCCTAAAGCAATTTTTAGACATTTGTTTTGGATAACATTTAATTTCTTTAAGTTATTTAGATTAGGTTTGTCTATAAGGTCTAAGCCATATTCCATTTTTGATCTGATTAAATTTAAGTAGAGTGTAATTAAGGTTTTTTGATCAGTACCTTCTTTTTTGAATGCAAAGTATTTAAAAATATTTAGGAGTTCTGAGCCAGAATTGTATGCTTTCTCCAGATGAGAGTTCCATAACAATTTTGAATCTAAGTTAAAGCCCAATAATTTACATTTGTTGACTTGATTAATAGGTTGTGAGTTAATTTTTAAGAGAAATTTTGGATTATAATTTCTAAGTCTATAGAAGTAAATACAAAAGGTTTTATCTGTGTTAATTGTTAAATTCCATTTTTTTACAATAATTTATCAGTTTGTCTAATTGTTGTTGTGTTTTTTCTTGTAGAGTATATTCATTTTTGTCTGATACCCAGAAGGTAAGGTCATCAGCATAGCTTGTAAAGTTAAATTTTTTATCAAAAATCTTTTTGATGTCATGTAAGTATAAATTAAAAGAACAGGGGATAAGGTAGACCCTTGTGATAATCCTTGTGTGATGTTATAAGAATTAGAGTAGGTTGAGTTTAATTTAACCTTTAATTTTCTGTTTCTCAAAAATTTTGCTAGGAATTCTATTAATTTATAATCTAATTTAGCTTTACACAGTTTGAGTAATAAATGTTCTATGGAAACTGTATCAAAAGCCTGTGATGGGTCTATTGACACAGCTAAAACTGTTTTTTTTCTTTTTTATTGGCAGAGTAAATATCATTTAAGAGTAGTGAGATACATTCTTTAGAAGATCTGTTTTTTCTGAAACCATAGAAGTTTTTTGGTAATAATTTTTTCTCTTCAATTTGCCAATTTAGTCTAATAAGAAGCATTTTTTCAAATAGTTTTAAGGAGTTTGATAATAAAGAGATTGGTCTATAGGAGGTTATTTCTGTAGGGATTTTATTGGGTTTTTGAATAAAAAATATTAAAATTTCTTCCCACTCTGGTGGTATATTTCACTGAATTGTTTGGCTATTATATTTAGGCAATGCGCAAAATTCAAAAGTCTCACACTACACCTCAATGATTAGACAACCAGACGAATCTGATTCTACCAGCTTATATGTCTTGCTCATTATAACAGGTTCTTTCTCTGCAGTTATGTTAATTTTAAAGTGAAGGCATGCTTGGAAAGTAGATGGGTCAAAAGTGGCACCCTCTGTATAATGTAGTACTGTCTTGAATAGTGGGGGTGTCATGGAATTATATTCCAGTCTGAGTCTAATAAGGGACATGTTTAAGTCTAATGAGAGATTGGCATGTCTGAGTCTAATAGGGGTTGACTTGTTTGAGTCTAATGGGGTTGATGTGTTTGAATCTAATAAGGGATTGGCATGTCTGAGTCTATAGGGGTTGACTTGTTTGAGTCTAATGGGGGTTGATGTGTTTGAATCTAATAAGGGATTGGCATGTCTGAGTCTATAGGGGTTGACTTGTTTGAGTCTAATGGGGGTTGATGTGTTTGAATCTAATAAGGGATTGGCATGTCTGAGTCTAATAGGGGTTGACTTATTTGAGTCTAATGGGGGTTGATGTGTTTGAATCTAATAAGGGATTGGCATGTCTGAGTCTAATAGAGGTTGACTTGTTTGAGTCTAATGGGGGTTGATGTGTTTGAATCTAATAAGGGATTGGCATGTCTGAGTCTAATAGGGATTGACTTGTTTGAGTCTAATGGGGGTTGATGTGTTTGAATCTAATAAGGGGTTGGCATGTCTGAGTCTAATAGGGGTTGGCATGTTTCAGCTGATGAGGTCGACGTGTTTGAGCCTAATGTGGGATTGGCGAGTCTAATAAGGGTTGACATGTTTGAGTCTAATAAGGGTTGACATGTTTGAGTCTAATAAGGGTTGACGTGTTTGAATCTAATAAGGGATTGGCATGTCTGAGTCTAATAAGGGATTGGCATGTCTGAGTCTAATAAGGGTTGGCATGTCTGAGTCTAATAAGATTTGGCATGTCTGAGTCTAATAGGGGTTGACCTGTTTGAGTCTAATGAGGTCGACGTGTTTGAACTTAATTAGGGATTGGCGTGTCTGAGTCTAATAGGGGTTAACATGTTTGAGTCTGATGGGGGTTGACATGTTTGAGTCTCATGAGGGGTTGACATGTTTGAGTCTCATGAGGGGTTGACACGTTTGAGTCTAATAGGGGTTGACATGTTTGAGTCTAATGAGGTCGACGTGTTTGAACCTAATTAGGGATTGGCGTGTCTGAGTCTAATAGGGGTTAATATGTTTGAGTGTGATGGGGGTTGACATGTTTGAGTCTCATGAGGGGTTGACACGTTTGAGTCTAATGGGGATTGACGTGTTTCAATCTAATAAGGGGTTGACGTGTCTGAGTCTAATAGGGGTTGACATGTTTGAGTCTAATAGGGGTTGACATGTTTGAGTCTAATGGTGTGTTTGAATCTAATGCGCATGTTTGAATCTAATGGGAGTCGACAAGATGAGTCTAATGGAGGCTGGGATGTTTTAGTCTAACGGTAAATGTTTGAATCTAATGAATTTTTTACATGTTTGTGGGTAATAGGGCTGTGAAGTCTGATTGACATGTTTAAGTATAATAGGAGTTGACATGCTTGAATCTAATGAAGAAGATGACGTGCTTGAGTCTCCGATTTTTAACTACTACCTTCGTTGTCTCTAAGAAAATAAATGTTTTTCAATCCCTGAAGAGGGTGAGAGATTATAACCTCTCCCCCTCCCTCGGGTATGGCATTGAAATAGACTTCTAGTACAAAACTATAAGCTGAATTCACAGATATTTAAGAAAAAAAAGTTTAGAATTTCGAACTCTTAGATTTTCGCTTTTTGTTGCTTAACCACCTCTAACCTCCAAAACATTCCTTTGTGAGCAGAGCAGTGAGCATTAGTTTCATTAATGTCTAAATTTGAGAGACACTTTCTGAGGTCAAGTTAGGTTGTAAGTTAAGTTGATGGAAGTATTCTGCATCACTCCGAAGTCCTATAAGAGCCGTAAAGGTGTGGTGGAAAGCAAAGACTAGTGCGACATGGGTGAAAAGGCTAATCTGACTAACTTCGTAACGGGGCTCAACGTTGGAGCGCAATAGTAAGGAGCATCAGTTGGGTTGGGTTGTTTTACCTCTGAGCGGCACTTTTTTGCACACCATGGGCTAAATGGCCAGGTCACATGGACCCCGTAGCTCAGAGAAGGTTGGGGGAGGGGACCCACTGGAACAACTGTTGGGAGACAGATGGTAGCCTCCCGTCAAGGCCATCCAGCGTGTTCTTTAACGTGCACAGGGTATGGATCTCCCGCACACGTGGCCACGGCTTAACGTCCCATCCGACGGACGGCGACCTTTCCAAGCCCATCGGTGTCCCCTACTGACCGTGGGCAGGGCGGGGAATTTTGCGGAGATAAATCCCAACGCTGACCCAGCTGGGACTCGAACCTGGGAACTAGCAGATTGCGAGCCTGGCGCGCTACCGACTGAGCCAACCCCGAGGAGCATCAGTAACGGAGGTTATGGAACTCAGCTGAAAATCACGGGATACAAACCACAAATGCATGGAGAATGACAAAGGTCTCAAAAAAAAAAAGTCCTCAAATCGTGGTAAATTCGAGAGGAAAAAGGTTCCTGCAGACAGGGAGAGGCGTTTGTTGGCATTAAAATAATTATTTCATTAAGAAAAATAAAACCGAAAAATATAATTTGTAAATAGTTATATTCAAGCATATACAATAAAACCAGTGCTTTTTTTCCTGGAAAAAAAAAGGTGCCGGTACTCACCATGAAGATGTTATTACAGCAACTTCAACACTTTTAACATATCATCCGATATATCGTCGTCGTCTCTAGATCGCCTCTTGCTTTTGGTATCAACTGCAGAATTCTTGACATACAGTCACTCGTTTCTCTCGCAGAAGCCATTTTTCTACAAAAGTGTCCAACATTCCTACCAATCATTATCAGAATCTGCTTCCTTTTGACCACGTGGATCTTTGATCTTGGTTTGGTGCTCCTCTTCACCAAATGTATTTTCGGTGCTAGTTTTCTGTTTTACAGGATCACAAGTAGATTCAACAATTTCTGCTTCTTCAGCCTACCTTTTTTTACTCATTGGCATAAAGTAACTGCTTATTTTACACATTTTGAACAATGATTGCACTGATTTAACTTAGATTAATTCAAAACTCACGTGAACACCTGCGAACACCTGCCTGTTGTAGAGTGGATATAGAACTGATAAAGTGATATTGAAAGCAATTATAAGTGAGCTCAACTTCCTGTTTTTGGTTGCATACTATGAAACAGGAAAGCAGGGTACCAACTTAAATTATCAAAATTGAAAATTCAGTTCGTGAACACAGTACCAGCTACCGGAATATTTATAATACATTTTGCTGTCAATATATCGCAGGGGCGGGGTGCCTCAGTCGGTAGCGCGCCAGGCTCGTAATCTGTAGTTCCCAGGTTCGAGTCCCAGCTGGGTCAGCGTTGAGATTTATCTCCGCAAAATTCCTTGCCCACGGTCAGTAGGGGTCACCGATGGGCTTGGAAAGGCCGCCGTCGGTCGGATGGTACGTTAAGCCGTGGGCCCCGTGTGCGGGAGAGCCATACCCTGTGCACGTTAAAGAACACGCTGGATGGCCTTGACGGGAGGCTACCATCTGTCTCCCAACAGCTGTTCCAGTGGGTCCACTCCCTCAACCTTCTCTGAGCCTTCGGGGTCCATGTGACCTGGCCATTTAGCCCATGGTGTGCAAAAAGGTGCCGCTCAGAGGTAAAACAACCCAACCCAATATATCGCAAATTTTTAAAAACTTAAGAAAAAAGGTGCCGATACTGCGTACCGTTGCGTACCGCCAGAAAAAAAAGCACTTTTGTCAATAGTTTTAACTATTGACAAAAATTATTTAAATAAAAAATTCAATTCATTAGTGTAACTTTTGAGTGTCTCCTCAGTCATTTTAATTAAAATTTGAAGTGTATTTAGATCATTTGAATTACATCAGTGTTTTCAAACTATCTTCTACTCTCCGGGATTTTTTTAATGAAATTCATTAAGAAAAAAACTTATAGAAGGCCTCTGAATCAAGTTATGAAGTCAACGTAGATAGTCCTATAATTTCGACAATACTTATAAATTTATTTCTATTATTATTACTTGTGTAGTACTCTTATGCTAAACTTTATACTATTTATTTATAAATATACCCTATTTAGAAGGAAAATAATTCGTATTTATTTCCATAATACTAATAAATGCAAATAATTTTCCTACTAAATAAAATATATTTATGCTAAACGTTAGTCTGAAGATTAATATAAAAGTATATCAGTGATAATAATAGATGAAACAATATAAAAGTTCTCCAAATTATAGAACTACCTATGCTGACGTCATGACCTGGTCCACTGGCCTTCTTTTGTTGGAGGTGTTGGTCTAACACTGATTGTTTGACCCTTGTCTAAACAAAACATTCCTTAACTCAGGTTACATAGTTTTGGACCTGTAAATAATAATAATTTTATTATTTATAGGTCCAAAACAGGTTTAACTTCTATTTTCATTCATTTCATTATTAAAATAAATATTAAAGGAATAATGGTTGCAATAAACACTAATTGCAACCTTTATTCCATTTCTCATCCCACCCTCTAAACAACTTTACGATTTTTGCCCATCTAAGTTATTTTTTGTCATTTACCCTTCTAAGTTATTTTTAATTTTTGCCCCTCTGAGCTATTTTTTGACTTTTACCCCCACTAAGTTATTTTTAATTTTTGCCCCTCTAAGCTATCTTTTTAACTTTACCCATCTGTTATTTTTTATTTTTGCCCCTCTAAGCTATTTTTTTACTTTTACCCCTAATAAGTTATTTTTCATTTTTGCCCATTTAAACTATTTTTTCTTTTACCCCTAATAAGTTATTTTTCATTTTTGCCCATTTAAACTATTTTTAATTTTACCCCTCTAATTTATTTTTTATTTTTGCCCCTCTAAGCTATTTTTTTACTTTTACCCCTCTAAGTTATTTTTTATTTTTGCCCCTCTAATCAATTTTTTTTTACTTTCACCCCTCTAAGTAATTTTTAATTTTTTTTCGCTCTAAACTATTTTTTTTTACTTTTACCCCCTCTAAATTATTTTTAATTTTTGCCCCTCTAAGCTATTTTTTGACTATACCCCTCTAAGTTATTTTTTATTTTTCCCCCTCTAAGCTTTTTTTTTACTTTTACCCCCCCCCCCTCTGAGTTATTTTTAATTTTGCCCCTCTAAGCTATTTTTTTACTTTTACCCTTTTAAGTTATTTTTAATTTTTGTCGATTTAAGCTATTTTTTCTTTTACCCCTCTAATTTACTTTTTATTTTTGTCGCTCTAAGCTATTTTTTGACTTTTACCCCCTATAAGTTATTTTTAATTTTTGCCCCTCTAAGTTATTTTTTTACTTTTACCTCTCTAAGTTGTTTTTTATTTTTGCCCCGTAAGCTATTTTTTTACATTTACCCCCTCGCCCTGAGTTACTTTTAATTTCCCCCCAGTTATTTTTCACATTTACCCCCCTCTGAGTTATTTTTAATTTTTGCCCCTCTAAGTTTTTTTTTTACTTTTACCCCCTCTAAGTTATTTTTAATTTTTGTCGCTCTAAGCTTTTTTTTACTTTTACCCCCTCTAAGTTATTTTTAATTTTTGCCCCTCTAAGCTACTTTTTTGACATTTACCCCCTCTAAGTTATTTTTAATTTTTGCCCCTCTAAGCTATTTTTTGACTTTTACCCCTCTAAGCTATTTTTTTACCTTTTACCCCCTGTAAGTTATTTTTAACTTTTTGTCCCTCTAAGCTATATTTTTGACTTTTACCTCTCTAAGTTATTTTTAATTTTTTGCCCCTCTAAGCTATTTTTTTTTGCATTTACCCCCTCTAAGTTATTTTTAATTTTTTGCCCCTCTAAGCTATTTTTTTACATTTACCCCCCTCTAAGTTATTTTTAATTTTTGCCCCTCTAAGCTGTTTTTTACCTTTACCCCCCTCTAAATTATTTTTAATTTTTCCTCCTCTAAGCTATTTTTTTACTTTTACCCCCTGTAAGTTATTTTTAACTTTTTGTCCCTCTAAGCTATATTTTTGACTTTTACCTCTCTAAGTTATTTTTAATTTTTTGCCCCTCTAAGCTATTTTTTTTTGCATTTACCCCCTCTAAGTTATTTTTAATTTTTTGCCCTCTAAGCTATTTTTTTACATTTACCCCCCTCTAAGTTATTTTTAATTTTTGCCCCTCTAAGCTCTTTTTTACCTTTACCCCCTCTAAATTATTTTTAATTTTTCCTCCTCTAAGCTATTTTTTTACTTTTACCCCCTCTGAGTTATTTTTAACTTTTGCCCCTCTAAGCTATTTTTTTACCTTTTACCCCCTGTAAGTTATTTTTAACTTTTTGTCCCTCTAAGCTATATTTTTGACTTTTACCTCTCTAAGTTATTTTTAATTTTTTGCCCCTCTAAGCTATTTTTTTTTGCATTTACCCCCTCTAAGTTATTTTTAATTTTTTGCCCCTCTAAGCTATTTTTTTACATTTACCCCCCTCTAAGTTATTTTTAATTTTTGCCCCTCTAAGCTGTTTTTACCTTTACCCCCCTCTAAATTATTTTTAATTTTTCCTCCTCTAAGCTATTTTTTTACTTTTACCCCCTCTGAGTTATTTTTAACTTTTGCCCCTCTAAGCTATTTTTTTACCTTTTACCCCCTGTAAGTTATTTTTAACTTTTTGTCCCTCTAAGCTATATTTTTGACTTTTACCTCTCTAAGTTATTTTTAATTTTTTGCCCCTCTAAGCTATTTTTTTTTGCATTTACCCCCTCTAAGTTATTTTTAATTTTTTGCCCCTCTAAGCTATTTTTTTACATTTACCCCCCTCTAAGTTATTTTTAATTTTTGCCCCTCTAAGCTGTTTTTTACCTTTTCCCCCCCTCTAAATTATTTTTAATTTTTCCTCCTCTAAGCTATTTTTTTACTTTTACCCCCTCTGAGTTATTTTTAACTTTTGCCCCTCTAAGCTATTTTTTGCTTTTACCGCTCTCGGTTATTTTTAATTTTTGCCCCTCTAAGCTTTTTTTTTTTACTTTTATCCCCCTCTAAGTTATTTTTAATTTTTGCCCATCTAGGCTTTTTTGACATTTACCCACCACCTCTCTAAGTTATTTTTAATTTTTACCCCTCTAAGTAATTTTTAATTTTTGTCGCTCTAAGCTGTTTTTTGACTTTTACCCCTCTAAGTTAGTTTTAATTTTTGCCCCTCTAAGCTTTTTTTTTTAACTTTTACCCCTCTAAGTTATTTTTAATTTTTGCCACTCTAAACAATTTTTAATTTTTGCCCCTCTAAGTTATTTTTTGACTTTTACCCCCTCTAAGTTAATTTTAAATTTTATCACTCTAAGCTATTTTTTTACTTTTACCCCCTCTAAGTTATTTTTAATTTTTGCCCTTCTAAGCTATTTTTTGACTTTTACCCAAGTTGTTTTTAATTTTTGTCGCTCTAAGCTATTTTTTTACCTTTACCCTCTCTAAATTATTTTTAATTTTTGTCGATCTAAGCTAAGTTAATTTTTCTTTTACCCCTCTAATTTACTTTTTATTTTTGCCCCTCTAAGCTATTTTTTGACTTTTACCCCTCTAAGTTATTTTTAATTTTTTTTCGCTCTAAGCTATTTTTTTACTTTTACCCCTATAAGTTAGTTTTAGTTTTTGCCCTTCTAAGCTTTTTTTTTAACTTTTACCCATCCAAGTTATTTTTAATTTTTGCCCCTCTAAGCTATATTTTTGACTTTTACCCCCCTCTAAGTTATTTTTAATTTTTGCCCCTTTAAGCTATATTGTGACTTTTACCCCTCTAAGTTATTCTTTATTTTTGCCCCTCTAAGCAATTTTTTTTACTTTTACCCCTCTAAGTAATTTTTAAATTTTTTCGCTCTAAGCTATTTTTTTACTTTTACCCCCCTCTCTGTTATTTTTAATTTTTCCCCTCTAAGCTATTTTTTGACTTTTACCCCTCTAAGTTATTTTTTTATTTTTGTCCCTCTAAACTTTTTTTTTTACTTTTACCTTCCTCTCAGTTATTTTTAATTTTTGCCCCTTTAAGCAATTTTTTTACTTTTATCCCTCTAAGTTATTTTTAATTTTTGACACTCTAATAGGTTTTTTTTAAATTTTGCCCCTCCCCTAAACTATTTTTTAATTTTGTTCCTTAAGCTATTTTTAATTTTTGTTTTCTAAGAAGTTTTTTTTTGCCTCCATTAAAATTAAATTAAAATGACAGGTAAATCACAAGCAATTGATGGGATTTTAAAATTGCAAATCATTCAGTAACCGAACTGAATTTAAAGTAATATAAAACGATATATGGAAACCTTTCTTAAATTGAGAAAAAAATGATTTTGAACTTTTTCCTCGCACTCATGTTACCGGTTTTTACGTTTTAGGTGGCGAACTGAGATTAGAATAAATTCATGAAATAACTAGCATGTCGCCCTTAAAAATGTGCTGATCCGAAGCAGCCGTTTAAGATGCTTGATACTGTCATGGCGGATCTAAGTATAGTAATTCAAGCTCTGAATCAAAATTCTTGTTAACCAAGAAAGAGTTTTCGTTTCTGATGTAAAATGGTTCTATCAATCTTTTCTGAAATCTTACAATTGATGATGATGATCAGATTTCAAAGAGTTCAAAATGAACTACCTGAATTTAGTTAGATCCTCGTTTGTTAAGCTTTGTATTTTAAAACTTCCTGAAATCTTCGATTTACCACAGCGCAGACCCTCATTCACTTTTCGTTGAGCTGTTTTACCTCTGAGCGGGGGCCATGGGCTAAATGGCAGGTCACATGGACCCCGAAGGCTCAGAGAAGGTTGGGGGAAGGGACCCACTGGAACAGCTGTTGGGAGACAGATGGTAGCCTCTCGTCAAGGCCATCTACAGTGTTCTTTAACGTGCACAGGGTGTGGCTCTCACGCACACGGGGTCACGGCTTAACTTCCCATCCGACGGACGGCGGGCTTTCCAAGCGCCATCGGTGTCCCCTACTGACCGTGGGCAGGGTGGGGGGAAATTTGCGGAGATAAATCTCAACGCTGACCCAGCTGGGACACGAACCTGGGAACTACAGATTACGAACCTGGCGCGATACCGACTGAGCCACCCCCGCCCCTTTTCCGTTGAGAGAAGCAGTCTTGATATTTCAAGATTAATATGGAAATTTGAGTATAACATAGAATCATATCATTTTAATTCTAAAATTCGTATGAAGCTTTTTTGGGGATAGAAGACATCATTAAGTGAAATGCTTCACATATTTGGAAGCAACTTCTAGAATTATTTATTTTGTCTGTAATTAATTTCTTTCTCTGTTATCTGTGTTTCAATTATGTCATCAGTTTTTTTTTTCTTATTCATGTTAAGCGTTGTAAATAAAATATTTTATTGAAAAAAAGTTTACGATCATTTTTTGTCGTTTTAATACTGACATAAGAACATGTGTATGAGAGTTTCTGCATACATTCAAAAAGATTTATATACAGTCGCTCAAACAAAATATCCGAACACTATGATTTCCTCTCCAAACGTCACTGCTAAAAGAGTAATAAGCCTTCATGTGACATATTTCCAAATATCGATGCATTAGTTTTACAAAAGGTGTTCAAAATTCCAACTTCCACTTCAGCACATGCCTGAGCACTACGCATAGTGAATTGCAAGCTCTTATTAAGAGGGGGCGGTGGTGCCTCAGTCGGTAGCGCGCCAGGCTCGTAATCTGTAGTTCCCAGGTTCGAGTCCCAGCTGAGTCAGCGTTGAGATTTATCTCCGCAAAATTCCACGCCCTGCCCACGGTCAGTAGAAGACACCGATGGGCTTGGAAAGGCCGCCGTCCGTCGGATGGGACGTTACGCCGTGGCTCCGTGTGCGGGAGAGCCATACCCTGTGCACGTTAAAGAACACGCTGGATGGCCTTGACGGGAGGCTACCATCTGTCTCCCAACAGCTGTTCCAGTGGGTCCCCTCCACCAACATTCTCTGAGCCATTGGGGTCCATGTGACCTGGCCATTTAGCCCATGGTGTGCAAAAAAGTGCCGCTCAGAGGTAAAACAACCCACAACTCTTATTAAGAGGGGGTGGCTCAGTCGGTAGCGCGTCAGGCTCGTAATCTGTAGTTCCCAGGTTCGAGTCCCAGCTGGGTCAGCGTTCAGATTTTTCTCCGCAAAATTCCCCGCCCTGCCCACGGTCAGTAGGGGACACCGATGGGCTTGGTAAAGGCCGCCGTCCATCGGATGGGACGTTAAGCCGTGGCCCCGTATGCGGGAGAGCCATACCCTGTGCACGTTAAAGAACACGCTGGGTGGCTTTGACGGGAGGCTACCATTTGTCTCCCAACAACTGTTCCAGTGGGTCCCCTCCCCCAACATTCTCTGAGCCATTGGGGTCCATGTGACCTGGCTATTTAGCCCATGATGTGCAAAAAACTGCCGCTCAGAGGTAAAATAACCCAACCCAGTTTTATTAATTATGAATCCTAGGGAATAATATTGTGAGAGTCTCGTAAATTGGAGATCGATATCACATTGAATCAAGGCCAGAAAACTTTCGAGATTTGATCTCATTTCGAAGTTAAACTTTAGGCACATATGAGCAGTACCTTCGTCAGGAATCCCGAGGCGCGGTACAAAATTTGATTTCAAATCTCCTCATGCTACATTTTTAGAGCCAAAAAATTATTTTAACTTTCCATTGCGATCCGTGTCGAGTACACTTGCTTGCACTTCTCTGTAGGCAAACGTGCTTGCGAAACTTGAAAGATTGAGATCGTTCTGAACTCGATCTCTATTCGAAGTTAATTTTAGCCACATTTTGAATCTCGAAAGTTCTTGATAGTTATGAGTTGGGATATTTTACCTCTGAACGGCACTTTTTTGCACACCATGGGCTAAATGGCCAGGTCACAAGGACCCCGAAGGCTCAGAAAAGGTTGGGGGAGGGGACTCATTGGAACATCTGTTGGGAGACAGATGGTAAGACTCCCGCCAAGGCCATCCAGTGTGTTCTTTAACGTGCACAGGGTATGGCTCTCCCGCACACGGGGCCACGGCTTAACGTCCCATGCGACGGACGGCGGCCTTTCCAAGCCCATCGGTGTCCCCTACTGACTGTGGGCAGGGCGGGGAATTTTGCGGAGATAAATCTCAACGCTGACCCAGCTGGGACTCGAACCTGGGAACTACAGATTACGAGCCTGGCGCGCTACCGACTGAGCCACCCCCGCCCCTGATAGTTATGAAATTAAACTTTCGAAATATGCACTTAGATTAAGTAGAAAAATTAAGGGGCATCTTCTAATACGTTTTAAATTCCTTTCTTTTTATATTTCGACATTTATGTCCAATGAATATTTCCAAACTAGATCTCTTTCTGTTTGTAGATAATTTTTAAATTTTCATGTAGAATTGAAGAAGTTGTTCTTACACAACTTCGTTGAAGACTGTTTCTTAAATTGCCTTAAATTTTCAATATTTTTTAAAGGACGGTTAAAGCCTGCAAGCTGTATGTGGCTTGTCATGGTTTACTATATAACATGCAAACACATACACTAACTAGAAACTATGACGGGGGCGGGGGTGGCTCAGTCGGTAGCGCGCCAGACTCGTAATCTGCAGGTTCGAGTCCCAGCTGGGTCAGCGTTGAGATCTATCTCCGCATAACTCCCCGCCCTGCCAACGGTCAGTAGGGGATACCGATAGGCTTGGAAAGGCCGCCGTCCGTCGGATGGGACATTATGCCGTGTTCCCGTGTGTGGTAGAGCCATACGATGTATAAAACACGTTAAAGAACACGCTGGGGAAAAAAACCAACAACATTGTTTTCTTATGTACCAAATAGAAACAAGGCAGGTTTCTTGCATCGACAATGCCCCACATAGCAGAAGTTGGAAATGATGATTTGCAGAACCAGAAAAATTTTTAGAATGCAACAGAACCAAATGTGATCAGATGATCCATGAGCACTCTTCAAAAAAGGAAACTAACCGATGCTCCATTTAATTTTTTTTTAACTTCTTGGATATATTTGCAATAGCTGTTTACATTATTTGTGCATCTATATATACAAACTGCAAATGCTACTAATGCAAAAAAAAATATGCCTACTGACATTACATTACTGAAAGAGTCATACATTACTAAAACAACTCTGCGAAAACCCGATAATTTTTCATTTTGAAAGAAAAAAGAAATTAGCTGGATTTCACGTGGACGCGATGGATTTTATTTTTTCGCCCTGGGGAGATGAAAATGGAGGAAAAGTTCCACTGGATTTAAAATCAGTAAATGTAAATTCATCATTATAATATCGGCATTATAGATCGTAGATCGTATAATCATATTCGATGTACCGGGTAATAATTTTACTCCTAATCATCTCCATCATAAAGATATGTCTATTTGGCATGAGTAAGAACAAAATATATAAGTAAACCACCCTTAGGTGGACCCCTAAGGGCAAACATAAGAAAAGCTAAAAATAGCAGAAAAATTGTATAAGAAACCTAAAACGGGTAGGTCTCCTCAGAGAACGCTACCGTTTTAGGCCTCTTGTACTTGTTCAAAACAGTATGACCGTAAAGAATCAGAGAAGATTGGTTGGTTGGTTGTTTGGAGTTTTTTGGCGCAATAGCAACTAAGGCTATATTGCGCGATGTATATATATACTAAGCTATATTGCGAAACGATTAAAAGGGTAAAAGACATGAAACCCACAACCAAATTTAAAAGAGACACAAACAACACAGCATAAAAACGAGATATATAAAAAGAATAAAAGAAAACAACAAGTGTAAAATCAACAATAACAAGGGGTGTATAGGACCCATGTAAAAAACAACAGGTAAAACACAGGTAAAAATCCAGTAAAAAAGAGAAAATTCATAAACGAGTATAATAACCGGTAAAGCGTAAAAATTCGAAAACAGTAGTTAAAAGTGAATCATCGGATAAAAGATGTCCGAGTGTAAGGGGCTCGGAAGTAAAATCGTGAAAGTTAAAAAACAGACGTCTTTCAAGGTTAAAACAATCACAGTCAATTAAAATATGCTTCACAGTTAAAACGGTGTCACAAAACTCGCACTTAGGTACTGCGTCCGCCTTAAGAAGAAAAGAGTGGGTTAAAAACGAGTGACCTAAGCGGAGCCGAGCAAGGACAACTTCCTCCTTACGATTCCTGCGAAAACAAGACTGCCACGGTTTGACAATGGGCTTGATCTCGAAGAGCTTGTTAGCAACCTGTTCAGACCAAGATCTCTGCCACTGTGCCCGGAGCTCGATGGTGAAACGCTGCCGGAAATCCACATATGGAACCGGCAACGGAGAGTCGGACAGGGGCGTGGCTGACCTGGCAACAGAATCTGCCAAATCGTTGCCCCTGATTCCGACATGACCGGGCACCCAACAGAAGAGAATCGTGGTGGTGGCTGCCAGACGATGGAGCTGCTGGCGGATCTTGGAGAGAACAGGGTGAGGCCGATGCCTCACCGAGATCAAAGCCTGTAGCGAGCTAAGCGAGTCGGTGTAAAGCACACACCGACGATGATGCTTAGCTGCTATATGGTCCAAGGCAATGCTGATAGCATGCAACTCAGCAGTGAAGATGGAACACTGCTGTGGAATCTGGTCTGCAATGATGACATCACAGCAGACCATGGCTGATCCCACAGAAGTGCCGGACTTCGAGCCATCTGTGAAGACAGGCAAGAAGTCCGGGTGCGCAGCACGATGGCTGGCAAAGAGTTGCCAGTACACACAGTCGGGTGTAAAGGCCTTCCCCGTCCTGCACAGGGAAAAATCGCAGGAAGGGGAAACAGCGAGCCAAGGTGGAAGTGGCTCAGCTGTCGACTGTGCGATGCTATCGAGACTGGTATTGATGTCTCGCAGGTAACCTCGGACACGCAAACCGAAAGGACGAATGGCAGTCGGCCGATTCTGGTATAACATTTCCCACCTGGGACTGAAAACGCAGTCCCAAGTGGGATGGCCTGGCAGGGATCGCAATTTTGATGCATACTGCAGGGACAACTGCTGACGGCGAAGAGATAAAGATGGTTCATCAGTCTCAATGTAGAGACTCTGGACCGGTGAAGTGCGGAAGGCCCCTGTGCACACACGGAGGGCCTGATGATGGAGTGGGTCCAGCACCTTCACCACCGAATCCCGGGCGGAGTCATACACCTGGGATCTGTAGTCCAGTTTCGACCGGACAAGTGCACGGTACAGGCGGAGCAAAGAACATCGGTCCGCCCCCCAAGAGAGGGAGGAGAGGACCTTGATGATGTTCAATGCCTGCGTGCACTTGGACCTGAGATGTCGAATATGAGGTAAAAAGGTCAATTTCCGGTCGAAGATGAGACCGAGAAAATTGGTCTCCGCCACAACTGGAATGATGTTACCCCCGAGCCGCAGCTCGGGGTCCAGATGAAGATTACGCTTGCGGCAAAAGTGCACGCAAGCGGTCTTCTGTGGGGAGAACCGGAACCCATTGGCCGTCGCCCAAACCGAGAGATTGTTCAGGGCAGTTTGCAGTTGTCGTTCAATGACCCTCATGCTGGACGATGAGCAAAAGATGCTAAAGTCATCAACATAGAGGGCATTGCCTACAGTCGGAGGAAGTTGCCGTGTAATGGAATTTATCTTGACAGCAAAAAGCGTAACACTCAGGACGCAGCCTTGAGGCACCCCCTGTTCTTGGGGGAAAGGCAGCGACAGAGTGTTGCCGACACGAACTCGAAAAATACGAGAAGATAAAAAGTTTGCAATGAAGATCGGCATGTGACCTCGCAAGCCGAAGCTGTGACGGTCACGAAGAATGCCGAATCTCCATGCCGTGTCGTACGCTTTTTCGATGTCGAAGAAAATGGACACCAGGTGCTCTCGTCGTAAAAAGGAATTCCTGATCGCCGATTCGAGGCGGATCAGGTGGTCTAAAGTAGACCGGTGCCTGCGAAAGCCACACTGGGTGTTGGAAAGAAGGCCGTGATGTTCCAAATACCAGGCCAGCCTGGCATTTACCATCCTTTCCAATACCTTGCAGACGCAGCTCGTCAACGCAATTGGACGATAATTGGAAGGAATCTTGGGATCTTTGCCTGGCTTAGGGAAGGCCAAGACGATGGCCTCCCGCCAGGAGTCCGGAAACTGCTCCTCGATGAAAATACGGTTGAAGAGTCGGAGCAGTCGATCCTTACTCGATGGTGAGAGATTTTGGAGCATGGCATAATGGACATTGTCTGGCCCCACAGCAGATGCACGAGAAGTGTGCAGAGCAAGGCGAAGCTCCTCCGCTGTGAATGGCCTGTTGTAAGACTCCAGGCCATTCGAATGGAAGGACAGTGGAGAGCGTTCGGCCCTGCTCTTCTGGGCCAGAAACTCGGGGGAGTACGAGGAAGATGAAGAGATGGAGGAGAATGACTCCCCCAGAGTGTCGGCAATTGCACGAGGATCAGCAATTGCCTGTCCATTGTGCTCTAGGATCGATAATAAGTGGGACGTGTACTTCCCACCCATCTTCTGGACCTTATCCCACACAACCTTAGAACTGGTCGTGCGGGTGATAGAAGATGTATATTTCATCCAAGATTCCTTCTGGCTCTGGCGCCGGACGAAACGTGCTTTCGCCCTGGCGCGTTTGAATGCTTCGAGGTTGGGGGACGTCGGATATCTCCGAAACACCCTCCAAGCCTTGTTCTGAGCCTTACGAGCTGCGGTGCATTCGGGATTCCACCACGGTTTTGGGAACCGTGGAAACCGAGTCGAGGTCTGAGGAATAGTAGAGGCAGCTGCATGGACGATGCAGTCCGTCAACTCCACCACTGCGACATTGATGGGCTCCTGGCTGACAGAGTGGTCATCAAGCTCAGACAAGAGCTCGAAGCCACTCCAGTCAGCCCGATCAAGCCTCCACCGGGAGACACGCGAAGGGCTGCAAGGCCCCCCACGAGAGATGGTACACACCACGGGGAGGTGATCGCTTCCATAGGAATTGTCCTCTACCTCCCATGTAAAGAGTGGAAGGATCGAGGAGGAGCAGATGGTAAGGTCAATGGCAGTGAATGTGCGGGTTGGGGTGTGAAAGTAGGTACTGACACCGGTGTTCAACAGGGAGAGCGATGGATCCAGGAGACACTGCTCCAAGACCCGGCCCCTCCCGTTGGTGTCAGCACTGCCCCAGAGCGGACTGTGGCCGTTGAAGTCCCCCATGATGAGGAAGGGGGACGGCAGCTGCGAGACGAGGTCATCAAGGTCATCCCGGAAATCGATGCCTCCAGATGGGAGATATACAGAACAGACAGTCAACGAAAATCCCACAAAGAGGCGGATGGCAACCGCCTCTAAGTCGGTGGTGAGGGGAATGACCTGGAATGGGGAGTGGTTGCTCACGAGGATGGCAACACCCCCGTGAGCTGGACCATCTCCATCCCGGTCCTGGCGAACGAGAGAAAAGTGCCGGATAGTGGGATTGTTGGCTGTCTGTAAAAATGTCTCCTGAAGGCACACGCAGAGGGGTTCGTGTGCCCTCAGGAGGACCTTGATGTCGTCAATATTCCTCTGGAATCCACGACAGTTCCATTGAAGGAGTGTGGCCATCTCAGGTCTTGGAAGAATTGGCGGACGACTTTCTATTTATTTTAACCGTCGCCAGCGACGGTTTTGGAAAAATTGGGGGGTCAGTGTCCATGTCCTCGGAGTTGTCCGAGCAACATGGATCAGAGACCGCCGAACGAGGAGGTAAAATTTTCTTTTTCGGCCCCGGCGGGGGCCCCTTGGGTTTCGTAGGTCTTGCTGTCTGTGGGCGGGGTGGAGGGGGCCTTCCGGAGGTGGATGTGGAAGGCACAGACACAGGAATAGAAACCGGTGTCGATGTCGAG
The DNA here is from genome assembly GCA_038380435.1 of Ryuthela nishihirai. Taxonomy (NCBI): domain Eukaryota; kingdom Metazoa; phylum Arthropoda; class Arachnida; order Araneae; family Heptathelidae; genus Ryuthela; species Ryuthela nishihirai. The sequence continues at coordinate 35,432,847 of JAWZYU010000002.1, read as the reverse complement.
ATGGACATCGACGTCGGCTTCGCCTGCGTCAAGAGGTACTTGGCAGCAGGCGAGAAGGATTCAGCAGGTGGAACGCTGATGTCTGTCTGCACCGCCACGGAAGCCATCTTAACGATGGGCTTTTTGACAACCGCACCGGCATAGGAGACCTTGCCAGGTGGGGCAGGCGGTGCAGCGAGCTTTCTCGCCTCTGGATAGCTGATATTGTGAAGGGTCTTTAGGCGCTGTACCTCTTTCTCCTCCAGCCACTTCGGACAGTCGCGGGAGTACGCCGGATGTTCACCACGGCAATTTACACAGCATGCCTTTTCTGCTGTGCAGTCAGGTTCAAGATGATCCTGACTGACACAACGAGCACAGGTGGGCTTGCCCCGGCATGCGGTGCGGGCATGGCCAAACCTCTGGCATTGAAAGCAACGCAGAGGGTTGGGGATAAATGGCCGCACCTCGCAGTGTAAGTATCCTGCCTTGATGGAAGTAGGCAGGCGTGGTGTGTTGAAAGTTAGGATTAGTACATTGGTGGGCTCTAACTTTCCATTACGGCGTGATGAAACCCGGTGGACTGCGATCACCCCCTGGGCTGAAAGCTCCGAGAGGATTTCCTCCTCAGAAACCTTGAGGAGGCCCCACTCGGAGATCACGCCCCGGGAGGAATTGAGCGTTTTGTGTCTAGTGACTTCGACCGCCACTCCACCAATCACTGTAACCTTTAATAAAAGCTCCGAGTGCTTGGAGCATGCAGTCTCCACCTGCAAGTCACCAGATCTTAGGCGCTTGACAGATTTCGGCTCTCCCGCAAGACCTTGCAAACCCTTGTTTATAAAAAAGGGGGACATGTCCCCAAGAACCTGGTCACCCGTAGAGTGGATGATCAGGAACTTCGGAGATGGGGACACACACGAAGACGAAGGCAAAGACAAAGAAGTTGGGGGTTCATGGCGAGCCCTCTTCGCGGCATTGTTCGAAGAATTATGAGTAGTTGTACTCATGGTTGTTTTAGAGGGATTCAGTGCCCGTTGTCCCCACCCACCATGGAGTCCAACAAGGGGATGCCCAGTTGGGCGCCAGGGCTGCCCGGGCACCATACCCACACAGCCAGTGAGCCAAGCCCTCACTACAAAACAAAAAGGAAAAGGAAAAGCGAAATGATGGGAAGCTCGTCGGAGTTCCCACAAAAGAAAACAAGCAACAAAGCAATATAGTGTGAGGCAAGAGCTGGCCTCACAAAAGAAAGAAAACTACAAAATTAGTAAATGTGTGGGGAAACTCGCAAACCGTTGTCCGGACGGTGGACAAGGTTACTCACCGATCTGCATAGTTGACCCTAGCAGGACCAGCCCACCAGCCGATTGATCCTGAGGGGGCCGCCCCAGGACCTCCCGTTTACCTGAAGCAGAGGCCAAAGCAGTGTATAGCAGCGGCCCCGGAAGTCGCTGCCCAGCCCCGCGACAGACAGGCTCCCCGATGGCAATACGGCCAAAGGGGACCCCACCAGTCATGAGCTGGGGAGAGAAGACGGGGACCCCTGAGCAACTGCCAGGATCCTCCTTTCCAGGGACACGAGTCTCCGCGCACGGCAAACACGCGGGCGAGCGTTTAGGACCCTGTGAAGGTAACCGAGCCAGCGGAACCTTCACAGGGTGGTCCCCTCACCACGGACAGGCTCTCGCATCGAGGGGAATCAGAGAAGAAATAATCTCACTGGAATTATTGCTTATAGCCTCAAAAAATCTTTTTGAGGTGCGTTTTATATGTGTATATATATATATGGTCGATGCCCAGGTCTTTATGGAGTTGTCTGTTAGTGACAAACCAGGGCGCAGTTCTCAAAATTTTGTTCTGTAAGATCTGAATTTTTTACTATTAGCAAAGTAAAGCATTGAATACTGTTTAGGATCAAGATTATAGTGGGATTTTTTATCAGTGCATCTTCGCTAAGTTTGGGTTGGACGAGCCTGATCTATGAGAACTGACGAAGCCTCAAATGATCAGTTTCATTATCTTCTCACTGTCTCTTAACGTATATAATATATGCAGGGTGATTCAGAATTCATCATCAATATTTGGTGGGGAGGTAGGTAATAAGAAACGATGGAGATTTCACATAGGAAAGCATGGGCGCATATGCCATGTAGTAGGGCAAAATGACCCCAGTTCAATGATGGAAAGAACACATAAGAAGGAAGTGGTAAGGAAAAAACATTTATTATCTTACATGTAACATTTCTTTGCATTGGTTGTACAGACTTACAAGAGGTGCTCGAACTGCCGACCATGTGCTAGAATGCATGACTCACAACGGTGTTGCATGGACAGCCGGACCCTGTGGAAGATGCCTGGCATTTCCCGGATGTTTGAGGCAGCAACTGATATGCGTGCTACAAGATCCATAGCACTATCAACAGGGTTTGAGGCAGCAACTGATATGCGTGCTACAAGATCCATAGCACTATCAACAGGGGTCTCGTACACCATGTTTTTCATAGCACCCCATACAAAGAAATCGATTGGAGATAAATCCGGTGAACGTGGTGGCCAAGAAACCGGTCCACCGCGGCCAATCCATTGACCACCAAACTGTCTGCGTAGGTAAGCACGCACAGCATTTGCGAAATGTGCAGGAGCGCCGTCATGCTGGAACCACATTCGCCGGAGACTACCATCAGGAACCTCGTTCAGAAGATCCGGTAACACAGTCTGAAGAAATGTTAGGTACTTGGCACCGTCCAAACGGGATGGTAGTAAATACGGGCCCAACAAACAGTCACTGACAATCCCAGTCCACACATTGACAGCAAAACGTTGTTGCGCAGTTCCAGGTCTTGTACCGTGTGGGTTCTGATGAGCCCACACATGCCAATTGTGTGTGTTGAAGACACCCTCTCGAGTGAACAACGCCTCATCGGTGAAAACAACATAGGTTGGGAAATTGGGATCAACGGCTGTTCTCTGCATGAACCACTGACAAAAAATAACACGCTTGGGATGGTCGTCTGCTGCCAATAATTGCACTCTTTGAAGATGAAACGGATGTAACCCTTCATCGTGTAATATCCGCCACGCTGTTGCTTGCGAAATTCCAAACTGCCTAGCCATACCTCGTGTGCTAGCACCAGGTTGTTCCTCGATTTCCTGTAGGACAGCTTCCTCTACTGCTACTGGCCGTGCCGATCTGCGCCTCCCTCTATTAACATTACTAGCAGCAAATGATCCTGTTTCACGCAGTTGGCGATGAATACGTGAAAACATTTGATGCTGTGGCACACGGCGGTTTGGGAAGCGCGCTGCATACAATTGCCTGGCTCGAAGACATCTTTCTCCTGTCGCACCGTAAGTTACATGCATATCTGCACATTCATTCCACGTATACCGGTTCATGTTACTTCTGCAAATTCACCTTGTCGAATGACAACTGACTGCACGCGTCAAACAGCTGTGCTTCTGTATGAGAGGTGTGTACACACAGCGCCCTCTACACCACCATGCGTTCGTCTGCCCCCATACTTTCCTATGTGAAATCTCTTTCTTTTCTTATTCCCTTCCTCCCCACTAAATATTGATGATGAATTCTGAATCACCCTGTATATTAATATAATTATTATATAATATATATATAATAATTATATATATAATATATATATAATGCGTTATAGCCAGGACAGCCGTTGAGCAAAAGGAGGACGAAGGAGCACAAAAATTTACAAATACATATTTAAGAGATTTAATTTTTTCTAAAATTTGAATAAAATGTATTTATTTCTAAACTGCATATAAAAGTTTTATTTATTATTTATATATTAAAATATTTATGAATTTTAAAACTGATTACTACATTTTTAAAAATTGGTAATCAAGGACAAAACATTTGCAAGACCACTAAGCGTTTTTTTTTTTTGCTCGTGTCATTGAAAGGGTTAATGGCTCGAATAATAAGAGCGCTTTGAACATTACATCAGCCTGCAGGGGCGTAGCTATGGGGGGAGGCTCCCCCCCCCAAAGTCGGTCATGGCAAAATTCGAAGCGATTTTGTAAAATCCAGGTACAGTCGCTCAAAAAAGTATCCGAACACTACGGTTGATTACAGAATTCAGAACAAATATCTGGTAACGATGTTTTTAGAAATTAGTGATCTGGCAACCTTCGTGTCACGTGATTACAGAATTCAGGAGAAATATCTGGAGCGTGTGCAGTTACTACACACGCTCCAGTTTGCTGTGAACGGTAACTGCACACGCTCAATATTTCCGTGAGTGAGCCCACACGATCTAGTATAAAAATAATATGACCACCTACAGTCGCTCAAAAAAGTGTCCGAACACCATGGTTGATTACAGAATTCAGAAAAAATATCAGGCAACGATGTCTGGCAACCTTCGTGTCACGTGACACGAAGGTTGCCAGAACACTAATTTCTAAAAAAATCGTTGCCAGATATTTTTTCTGAATTCTGTAATCAACCATGGTGTTTGGATACTTTTTTGAGCGACTGTAGGTCATAGGAAGATAGTCAATAGGAAGATAGGTTGGGTTGGTTTGTTTTACCTCTGAGTGGCACTTTTTTGCACACAATGGACTTAATGGCCAGGTCACAAGGACCCCGAAGGCTCAGAGAAGGTTGGGGGAGGGGACTCACTGGAACATCTGTTGGGAGACAGATGGTAGCCTCCCGTCAAGGCCATCCAGCGTGTTCTTTAACGTGCACAGGGTATGGCTCTCCCGCACACGGAGCCACGGCTTAACGTCCCATCCGACGGACGGTTGTCTTTCCATGCCCATCGGTGTCGCCTACTGACCGTGGGCAGGGCGGGGAATTTTTCTGAGATAGGAAGATAGGTAAAAACGAAATTAGATTTGTGAGATTAAGTACAGTTGGCACAATCGAGAGAACCGTGCAAAATGTAGGGCAGTTGTGAAAATTCGAAGCCATTTGGTGAAATACAGGTTAGTTGTGTAAAATGGGATGGCTTTGTGACATTAAGAATAGTTGGTGCAATGGAGAACCCTTGACAAAATCTTGTGGAGTTGGCAAAAGCCGACGGAAGTCTCTCAAGTTTAGGATAAGTAATAGAATAAAAGAGGGATTTAATTTCCTGTAAAATTATGGCAAGTTGCATAGGATTGGATTGTTTTACCTCTGAGCGGCACTTTTTTGCACACCATGGGCTAAATGGCCAGGTCACATGGAACCCGAAGACTCAGAGAAGGTTGGGGGAGGGGACCCACTGGAACAGCTGTTGGGAGACAGATGATAGCTTCCCGTGAAGGCCATCCAGCGTGTTCTTTAACGTGCACAGGGTATGGCTCTCCCGTACACGGGGCCACGGCTTAACGTCCCATTCGACGGACGGCGGCCTTTCCAAGCCCCTCAGTGTCCCCTACTGACCTTGGGCAGAGGAATTTTGCAGAGATAAATCTCAATACTGACCCGGCTGGGACTCGAACCTGGGAAATACAGATTACGAGCCTGGCGCGCTACCGACTGAGCCACCCCCGCCCCAGGCAAGTTTGCAAAATCAATTTCAATTTTCCAGTTGGAAAATTTTCTTCCCCCCCCCCCCCACAAACATAGTCCCTTCACTACGTCCCTGTAAGCCTGCACGTGAGAAGTGTAACAAGTACAGGATATATGCAATCATTCGGTTGATAAAATGATTCATGTTTCTTCTTTACGTAGAAGTAGTGGAATTATATATTTAAAATTATTTTTTTCTGTTACGAACTGTCCAGGTTTGTTATGATATAGAAAGCTTTGCCTAAGGTGACTTCCCCCGCCCTGCCCACGGTCAGTAGGGGACAGAGACGGGCTTGGAAAGGCCGCCGTCCGTCGGATGGGACGTTATAAACTGTGGCCCGGTATGCGGAGAGACCCATACCCTTCGCACATTAAAGAACACGCTGGATGCCCTTGACGGGAGGCTGCCATCTGTCACCTAACAGCTGTTCCAGTGGGTCCCCTCCCCAACCTTCCCTGAGCCTTCGGGAGCGGGGGTGGCTCAGTCGGTAGCGCGCCAGGCTCGTAATCTGTAGTTCCCAGGTTCAAGTCCCAGCTGGGTCAGCGTTGAGATTTATCTCCGCAAAATTCCCCGCCCTGCCCACGGTCAGCAGGGGACACCGATGGGCATGGAAAGGCCGCCGTCCGTCGGATGGGACGTTAAGCCGTGGCCCGTGTGCGGAAAAGGCATACCCTGTGGAGGTTAAAGAACACGCTGGATGGCCTTGACGGGAGGCTACCATCTGTCTCCCAACAGCTGTTCCAGTGGGTCCCCTCCCCCAACCCAACCCTGAGCCTTCGGAGTCCATGTGACCTGGCCATTTAGCCCATGGTGTGCAAAAAAGTGTCGCTCAGAGGTAAAACAACCCAACCCAAGCCTAAGCTGACTCGCTACTCAACTCCAAAACACTGCAATTGGCATTATCCATTACCAGCTCTTCAATTCATCCTTTCATGAACCCTTTTCTTGAATAAACAGCATTTTTTTCCTTTCCAATTTGGTTGATAGGATTCACAGGTAATGTTCGCTTTATGTTTTAATGTGTAACCATCATTTATGACATATTTAAACGTGAATTATTCTATACTGAGGGACAATCACAACATATATGATAGAACAAATGACAATGTACACCCGAGACTCGAACCTGGGCTCCGTCAGTAACAGTGTCATCGGGAGCCAACGCTATATTACTGAGCCATCGGGGGGGCGGGGGTGGCTCAGTCGGTAGCGCGCCATGCTCGTAATCTGTAGTTTCCAGGTTCGAGTCCCAGCTGGGTCAGCGTTGAGATTTATCTTCTCAAAATTCCCCGCCCTGCCCACGGTCAGTAGGGGACACCGATGGGCTTGGAAAGACCGCTGTCCGTCGGATGGGACGTCAAGCCGTGGCCCCGTGTGCGGGAGATCCATACCCTCTGCACGTTAAAGAACACGCTGTATGGCCTTGACGGGAGGCTACCATCTCTCTCCCAACAGCTGTTCCAGTGGGTCCCCTCCCCCAATCCTTCTCTGAGCCTTCGGGGTCCATGTGACCTGGCCATTTAGCCAATGGTGTGCAAAAAAGTGCCGCTCAGAGGTAAAACAACCCAATCCAACCCTCAACCTTCTCTGAGCCTTCGGGGTTCATGTGACCTGGCCATTTAGCCCAAGGTGTGCAAAAAAGTGCCGTTTAGAGGTAAAACAACCCAACCCAAAACTGAGCCACCGAGTCGGTTTCAACGAACCATTTTTAATGAAATCCTTTATATTGTCACAGAATTGTCGATCATAATTTCAAAACTTCTTTCGCACACTCTTTATCTACATCATCAACTTCATCTCGTTCCTTTCAACAAACTTAAGCATGTATGGAACATAATTAATGTCATGATTGCAATCAATGTATGCTTCCCAGCGGAAACATTACCAATAACAGTCCGTAAGTATGAAATGAATCCCATACATTCGATGACAGAGTTGCAGTTCATAAACTTCTAAGAGACCATCATAAGACGACTAATTGCAGTTACGGGAGTTCAAACGAATCACTTGAATTTTTCAAGGTCAAAACATTGGCAGGACGAGTAAGAGTTTTTTTGCCCATGACATTGAAATGGTTAATGGCTCGAATAATAATAGCGTTTTGAATATTACATCAGACTGCACGTGAGTTGAGTAACAAATACAGGATATCTGTAATCATTTGGATCAGAAGATATTCATGTTATCTCTTCGTTACGTAGAATCAGCGGGCGGGGCGGGGGTGGCTCAGTCGGTAGCGCGCCATGCTCATAATCTGTAGTTCCCAGGTCCGAGTCCCAGCTGGGTCAGCGTTGAGATTTATCTCCGCAAAATTCCCCGCCCTGCCCACGGTCAATATGGGACACCGATGGGCTTGGAAAGGCCGCCGTCCGTCGGATGGGACGTTAAGCCGTGGCCCCGTGTGTGGGAGAGCCATACCCTGTGCACGTTAAAGAACACGATGGATGGCCTTGACGGGGGGATACCATCTGTCTCCCAACAGCTGTTCCAGTGGGTCCCCTCCCCCAACCTTCTCTGGGCCTTCGGGGTCCATGTGACCTGGCCATTTAGCCCATGTTGTGCAAAAAAGTGCCGCTCAGAGGTAAAACAACCCAACCCGTAGAATCGGTAGAAATGTGAATAAGCTTAGTGCATTTGCATCGCTGAAAAGATTTGTTTTTTGTAGTAAAGGAAGAAAATGAAGGGATCTTATCTTCTTGCTTCCTTTGAAACATTTATGGCAGAAATGCCTGCGTTGAGTTGTTTTACCTCAGAGATGCACTTTTTTTGCATAAAATGGGGCTAAATGGCTAGGTCACAATGACTCAGAGAAGGTTGAGGACCCAACAGTTCTCCAGTGGGTTCTCGTCAAGACCATCCAGCGTGTTCTTTAACGTGCACAGGGTATGAATTTCCCGCACACTGGGCCACGTCTTTACGTCCCATCCGATGAACGGCGGCCTTTCCAAGCCAGTCGGCGTCCCCAACCGACTGACAGCATGGCGGATGAGTCAACGCTGACCCAGTTCGGACTCGAATCTGGGAACTACAGATTACGAGCTTGGCGCGTAGCCGACTTAGCCACTCCCACCTCAGAAATGCTTGGCACCGACGGTTATAGGGGCTTGGTAGAAACTAATCCGCTGACTAGCGCAGTCTTAAACTGTTATGGAATAATACCAGTTACAGTGGTTAGGGAGTATTGTTCGCATAATTAGTTAATGGCTAGCAGGTTTGGGTTCATGAAAGCGTATATTATTTTCCAACATATTGGGGGTGGTTCAGTCGGTAGCGCGCCAGGCTCGTAACCTGTAGTTCCCAGGTTCGAGTCCCAGCTGGGGCAGCGTTGAGATTTATCTCCGCAAAATTCCCTGCCCTGCTCACGGTCAGTAGGGGACACCGATGGGCTTGGAAAGGCCGCCGTCCGTCGGATGGGACGTTAAGCCATGGCCCCGTGTGCGGAAGAGCCATACCCTGTGCACGGTAAAAAACACGCTGGATAGCCTTGACGGGAGGCTACCATCTGTCTCCCAACAGCTGTTCCAGTGGGTCCCCTCCCCCAACCTTCTCTGAGCCTTCGGGGTCCATGTGACCTGGCCATTTAGCCCATGGTGTGCAAAAAAGTGCGGCTCAGAGGTGAAACAACCCAACCCAACAACTCTAGCGATCGTGGTTTATTTTTAGTTGCGCAATTGCGTAGCTTGCCAGACCTCTTACCCTTTAATCTTTTTTTCTAGAACTGGGAATGATGGTTAGAGAGGTAACTTTCGTTTGACCTTTAACTCGTTTGATTGTTTTCCTTTTTCGAGGCTGTGTTTGGCTAAGCCGGTTGCGCTCCAGACTCGTAATTTGCAGTTCCCAGATTCGAGTCCCAGCTGTGCCAGCTTTGAGATTTATCACCGATAACCCCACCGGTGAGAAAGGAGACGCTTAAAAGCTTGGAAAGCCATCGCCCGTCTTACTGGACGTTAAACTGTGGTCCGTGTATAGAGAGCCACATTCTGTTCACTTTAAGGAACACGCTGGACGGCCTTGACGGGAGGCTTACCTCTGTCTCCTAACAGTTGTCCAATGGATCTTCTTTCCCAACCTTTCCGAGCCTTTGGGGCCCTTGTTACCTGGCCAATTAGTCTATTCTGTGCGAAAAAAGTACCGTGGAGAGGTAAAACAACCCATCGGATTGGAGATAAGCAGAGTCATAAACGGTGCACATCAAAACTATTTGAAGTAGACTTTCAAATAAAATATTGGTTTCATGAAAAACTATATTACACCCAATTCTGCTTTTACACGGTAGACAGGTTCCAGAAAAAAAGCGTTTAAAAAAATACAGTGCATGAAAAAAAATAGAGGTGTGAAAATAGACGTGTTGGGTTGTTTTACCTCTGAGCGGCACTTTTTTGCACACCATGGGCTAAACGGCCAGCGTGTTCTTTAACGTGCACAGGGTATGGCTCTCCCGCACACGGAGCCACAGCTTAACGTCCCATCCGACGGATGGCGGCCTTTCCAAGCCCATCGGTGTCCCCTACTGACCGTGGGCAGGGCGGGGAATTTTGCAGAGATAAATCTCAATGCTGACCCAGCTGGGTTGTTGGGTTGGGTTGTTTTACCTCTGAGCGGCACTTTTTTGCACACCATGGGCTAAATGGCCAGGTCACATGGACCCCGAAGGCTCAGAGAAGGTTGGGGGAGGGGACCCACTGGAACAGCTGTTGGAAGACAGATGGTAGCCTCCCGTCAAGGCCATCCAGCGTGTTCTTTAACGTGCAGAGGGTATGGCTCTCCCGCACAGGGGCCACGGCTTAACGTCCCATCCGACGGATGGCGGCCTATCCAAGCCCATCGGTGTCCCCTACTGACCGTGGGCAGGGCGGGGAGTTTTGCAGAGATAAATCTCAATGCTGACCCAGCTGGGTTGTTGGGTTGGGTTGTTTTACCTCTGAGCGGCACTTTTTTGCACACCATGGGCTAAATGGCCAGGTCACATGGACCCCGAAGGCTCAGAGAAGGTTGGGGGAGGGGACCCACTGGAACAGCTGTTGGAAGACAGATGGTAGCCTCCCGTCAAGGCCATCCAGCGTGTTCTTTAACGTGCACAGGGTATGGTTCTCCCGCACACGGGACCACGGCTTAACGTCCCATCCGACGGATGGCGGCCTTTCCAAGCCCATCGGTGTCCCCTACTGACCGTGGGCAGGGCGGGGAATTTTGCAGAGATAAATCTCAATGCTGACCCAGCTGGGTTGTTGGGTTGGGTTGTTTTACCTCTGAGCGGCACTTTTTTGCACACCATGGGCTAAATGGCCAGGTCACATGGACCCCGAAGGCTCAGAGAAGGTTGGGGGAGGGGACCCACTGGAACAGCTGTTGGGAGACAGATGGTAGCCTCCCGTCAAGGCCATCCAGCGTGTTCTTTAACGTGCACAGGGTATGGCTCTTTTTCCTCACACGGGGCCACGGCTTAACGGAACACTGAAATCTGTATCAAATATTACCCTACCTTTTCATGAATACATAAGTATTCGTATCCCACCCGGCTCAAGACAATTGGGGCGGGGGTGGCTCAGTCGGTAACGCGTCAGGCTCGTTATCTGTAGTTCCCAGGTTCGGGTCCCAGCTGGGTCAGCGTTGAGATTTATCTCCGCAAAATTCCCCGCCGTTCCCACGGTCAGTAGGGGACACTGATGGACTTAGAAAGGCCGCCATCCGTCGGATGGGACGTTAAGCCGTGGCCCCGTGTGCGGGAGAGCCATACCCTGTGCACGTTAAAGAACACGCTGGATGGCCTTGACGGGAGGCTACCATCTCTCTCCCAACAGCTGTTCCAGTGGGTCCCCTCCCCCAAACTTCTCTGAGCCTTCGGTGTCCTTGTGACCTGGCCATTTAGCCCATTGTGTGAAAAATAAGTGCCGCTCAGAGGTAAAACAACGCAACCCATAAGTATTCGTGCAATACCATTCAGCTATGCAAGCTAAACAATACGAGAGACGATAAAACATGGCGTCCAATTTTGAGATGGCCAACCTCTACCTATGTAGGTGAAAACCCAGTACAGTACCATATTTACCAATGGATGTTAAACATTCTTCAGTTGGAAGTCGATCTAAAATTTGGATCTTAGTATCCAAAGAGATAGCTTTCCTTTTCTGCTTTTGTATAGTTGAATTATCCGACATCGTGGTAAGGCTTATGAAAAATATTTGAATTGTAGTTAATAAATCAGATGATGAAAAACTGTAAATTGCCAATTAGCAAAATTTAATAAATTTATATTCCCCACACTTTTTCTTCATGTAGAGAGATAAAAGTTGAATTAATATCAGCAACCATCTAGGAACATTATACATCGCTGAAGAAACACTCTTTCTTCAAGTAGAAAGATAAAAGTTGAATTAATATCAGAAACCATCAAGGAACATTATAGTTCGCTGGAGAAACACTCTTTCTTCAAGTAGAGAGATTAAAGTTGAAATAATATCAGCAACCATCTACGAACATTATAGTTCGATGGAGAAACACTCTTTCATCGAGTAGCGAGATAATAGTTGAAATAATATCAGCAACCATCTAGGAACATTATAGTTTGCTGGAGAAACACTCTTTCTTCAAGTAGAGAGATAAAAGTTGAATTAATATCAGCAATCATCTAGGAACATTTTAGTTCGCTATCTAGGAACATTTTAGTTCGCTATCTAGGAACATTATAGTTCGCTGGAAAAACACTTTTTCTTCATGTAGAGAGATAAAAGTTGAATTAATATCAGCAACCATCTAGGAACATTATAGTTCGCTGAAGAAACACTCTTTCTTCACGTAGAGAGATAAAAGTTGAATTAATATCAGCAACCATCTAGGAGCATTATAATTCGTCGGATAAATATTCTTTCTTCAAGTAGAGAAATAAAAGTTGAATTAATATCAGCAACGATCTAGGAACATTATAGTTCGCTCGAGAAACACTCTTTCTTCAAGTAGAGTGATAAAAGTTGAATTAATATCAGCAACCATCTATCAACATTATAGTTCGCTATCTAGGAACATTATAGTTCGCTGGATAAACACTCTTTCTTCAAGTAGAGAGATAAAAGTTGAATTAATATCAGCAGCCATCTAGGAACATTATAATTTGCTGGAGAAACACTCTTTCTTCATGTAGAGAGATAAAAGTTGAATTAATATCAGCAACCATCTATCAACATTATAGTTCGCTATCTAGGAATATTATAGTTCCCTGGATAAACACTCTTTCTTCAAGTACAGAGATAAAAGTTGAATTAATATCAGCAACAATCTAGGAACATTATACATTGCTGAAGAAACAGTATTTCTTCATGTAGAGAAGTTGAATTAATATCAGCAACGATCTAGGAACATTATAGATCGCTGGAGAAACACTCTTCCTTCAAGCAGAGAGATAAAAGTTGAATTAATATCAGCAACCATCTAGGAACATTATAGTTCGCTGGAGAAACCCTCTTTCTTCAAGTAGAGAGATAAAAGTTGAATTAATATCAGCAACCCTCTAGGAACATTATAGTTTGCTGGAGAAACACTCTTTCTTCATGTAGAGAGATAAAAGTTGAATTAATATGATCAACCCTCTAGGAACATTATAGTTTGTTGGAGAAATAATCATTCTTCAAGTAGAGAGATAAAAGTTGACCTTCAACCATCTAGGAACAATATAGTTTGCTGGAGAAACACTCTTTCTTCACGTTGAGAGATAAAAGTTGAATTAATATCAGCAACCATTTAGGAACGTTATACTTTGCTGGAGAAACACTCTTTCTTCGTGTAGAGAGATAAAAGTTGAATTAATATCAGCAACCATCTAGGAACATTATACTTTGCTGGAGGAACACTCTTTCTTCAAGTAGAGATATGAAAGTTCAATTAATATTAGCAACCGTCTAGGAACTTTAGAGTTCGCTTGAGAAACACTCTTTCTTGAAGTAGAGTGATAAAAGTTGAATTAATATCAGCAACCATCTAGGAACATTATAGTTCGCTACCTAGGAACATTATAGTTCGCTCGATTAACACTCTTTCTTGAAGTAGAGAGATAAAAGTTGAATTAATATCAGCAACGATCTAGGAACATTATAGTTTGCTGGAGAAACTCTCTTTCTTCATGTAGAATAAAAAAGTTGAATTAATATCAGCAACCATCTAGGGACATTATAGTTCGCTGGAGAAACACTCTTTCTTCAAGTAGAGAGATAAAAGTTGAATTAATATCAGCAACCATCTGGGAACATTATAGTTCGCTGGATAAAGACTCTTTCTTCACGTAGAGAGATAAAAGTTGAATTGATATCAGCAACCATCCAGGAACATTATAGTTTGCTGGAAAAACACTCTTTCTTCAAGTAGAGAGATAAATGTTGAAATAATATCAGCAACCATCTAGGAACATTATAGTTTGCTGGAGAAACATTCTTTCTTCAAGTACAGAGATAAAAGTTGACCTTCAACCATCTAGGAAGAATATAGTTTGCTGGAGAAACACTCTTTCTTCAAGTAGAGTGATAAAAGTTGAATTAATATCAGGAACCAACTAGGAACATTATAGTTCGCTGGAGAATCCCCCTTTCTTCATGTAGAGAGATAAAAGTTGAATTAATATCAGCAACCATCTAGGAACATTATAGTTCGCTGGAGAAACACTCTTTCTTCAAGTAGAGAGATAAAAGTTGAAATAATATCAGCAACCATCTAGGAACATTATAGTTCGCTGGAGAAACATTCTTTCTTCAAGTAGAGAGATAAAAGTTGAATTGATATCAGCAACCATCTAGGAACATTGTAGTTCGCTGGAGAAACACTTTCTTCAAGTAGAGAGACAAAAGTTGAATTAATATCAGCAACCATCTAGGAACATTATAGTTCACTGGAGAATCCCCCATTCTTCATGTAGAGACATAAAAGTTGAATTAATATCAGCAACCATCTAGGAACATTATAGTTCGCTGAAGAAACACTCTTTCTTCAAGTAGAGAGATAAAAGTTGAAATAATATCAGCAACCATCTAGGAACATTATAGTTCGCTGGAGAAACACTCTTTCTTCAGGTAGAGAGATAAAAGTTGAATTAATATCAGCAAATATCTAGGAACATTATAGTTCGCTGGAGAAACCCCCTTTCTTCATGTAGAGAGATAAAATTTGAATTAACATCAGCAACCATCTAGGAACAATACAGTTCGCTGGAGAAACACTGTTACTTCAAGTAGAGAGATAAAAGTTGAATTAATATCAGAAACCATCTAGGAACATTATAGTTCGCTGGAGAAACACTCATTCTTCAAGTAGAGAGATAAAAGTTGAATTAATATCAGTAACAGTCTAGGAACATTATAGTTCGCTGGAGAAACACTTTTTCTTGAAGTAGAGTGATAAAAGTTGAATTAATATCAGTAACCATCTAGGAACATTATAGTTTGCTGGAGAAACACTCTTTCTTAAAGCAGAGAGATAAAAGTTGGATTAATATGATCAACCCTCTAGGAACATTATAGTTTGTTGGAGAAATAATCATTCTTCAAGTAGAGAGATAAAAGTTGACCTTCAACCATCTAGGAACAATATAGTTTGCTGGAGAAACACTCTTTCTTCACGTAGAGAGATAAAAGTTGAATTAATATCAGCAACCATCTAGGAACGTTATACTTTGCTGGAGAAACACTCTTTCTTCATGTAGAGAGATAAAAGTTGAATTAATATCAGCAACCATCTAGGAACATTATACTTTGCTGGAGGAACTCTCTTTCTTCAAGTAGAGATATGAAAGTTCAATTAATATCAGCAACCGTCTAGGAACTTTAGAGTTCGCTTGAGAAACACTCTTTCTTGAAGTAGAGTGATAAAAGTTGAATTAATATCAGCAACCATCTAGGAACATTATAGTTCGCTCGATAAACACTCTTTCTTCAAGTAGAGAGATAAAAGTTGAATTAATATCAGCAACCATCGAGGAACATTATAGTTTGCTGGAGAAACTCTCTTTCTTCATGTAGAATAAAAATGTTGAATTAATATCAGCAACCATCTAGGAACATTATAGTTTGCTGGAGAAACATTTTTTCTTCAAGTACAGAGATAAAAGTTGACCTTCAACCATCTAGGAAGAATATAGTTTGCTGGTGAAACACTCTTTCTTCAAGTAGAGTGATAAAAGTTGAATTAATATCAGGAACTATCTAGGAACATTATAGTTCGCTGGAATATCCCACCCCTTTCTTCATGTAGAGAGATAAAAGTTGAATTAATATCAGCAACCATCTAGGAACATTATAGTTGGCTGGAGAAACACTCTTTCTTCAAGTAGAGAGATAAAAGTTGAATTAATATCAGCAACCATCTAGGAACATTATAGTTCGCTGCAGAATCCCCCTTTCTTCATGTAGAGAAATAAAAGTTGAATTAATATCAGCAACCATCTAGGAACATTATAGTTCGCTGGAGAAACACTCTTTCTTGAAGTAGAGAGATAAAAGCTGAAATAATATCAGCAACGATCTAGGAATATTATAGTTCGCTGGAGAAACACTCTTTCTTCAAGTAGAGAGATAAAAGTTGAATTAATATCAGCAACCAACTAGGAATATTATAGTTCGCTGGAGAAACACTCTTTCTTCAAGTAGAGAGATAAAAGTTGAATTAATATCAGCAACCATCTAGGAACATTATAGTTCACTGGAAAATCCCCCTTTCTTCATGTAGAGAGATAAAAGTTGAATTAATATCAGCAACCATCTAGGAACATTATAGTTCGCTGGAGAAACCCTCTTTCTTCAAGTAGAGAGATAAAAGTTGAATTAATATCAGCAACCCTCTAGGAACATTATAGTTTGCTGGAGAAACACTCTTTCTTAAAGCAGAGAGATAAAAGTTGGATTAATATGATCAACCCTCTAGGAACATTATAGTTTGTTGGAGAAATAATCATTCTTCAAGTAGAGAGATAAAAGTTGACCTTCAACCATCTAGGAACAATATAGTTTGCTGGAGAAACACTCTTTCTTCACTGTAGAGAGATAAAAGTTGAATTAATATCAGCAACCATCTAGGAACTTTATACTTCGCTGGAGAAACACTCTTTCTTCGTGTAGAGAGATAAAAGTTGAATTAATATCAGCAACCATCTAGGAACATTATACTTTGCTGGAGGAACTCTCTTTCTTCAAGTAGAGATATGAAAGTTCAATTAATATCAGCAACCGTCTAGGAACTTTAGAGTTCGCTTGAGAAACACTCTTTCTTGAAGTACAGTGATAAAAGTTGAATTAATATCAGCAACCATCTAGGAACATTATAGTTCGCTATCTAGGAACATTATAGTTCGCTCGATTAACACTCTTTCTTCAAGTAGAGAGAAAAACGTTGAATTAATATCAGCAACCATCTAGGAACATTATAGTTTGCTGGAGAAACTCTCTTTCTTCATGTAGAATAAAAAAGTTGAATTAATATCAGCAACCATCTAGGGACACTATAGTTCGCTGGAGAAACACTCTTTTTTCAAGTAGAGATATAAAAGTTGAATTAATATCAGCAACCATCTGGGAACATTATAGTTCGCTGGATAAAGACTCTTTCTTCAAGTAGAGAGATAAAAGTTGAATTGATATCAGCAACCATCCAGGAACATTATAGTTTGCTGGAGAAACACTCTTTCATCGAGTAGCGAGATAAAAGTTGAAATAATATCAGCAACCATCTAGGAACATTATAGTTTGCTGGAGAAACATTCTTTCTTCAAGTACAGAGATAAAAGTTGACCTTCAACCATCTAGGAAGAATATAGTCTGCTGGAGAAACACTCTTTCTTCAGGTAGTGTGATAAAAGTTGAATTAATATCAGCAACCAACTAGGAACATTATAGATCGTTGGAGAATCCCCCTTTCTTCATGTAGAGAGATAAAAGTTGAATTAATATCAGCAACCATCTAGGAACAATATAGTTCGCTGGAGAAACACTCTTTCTTCAAGTAGAGAGATAAAAGTTGAATTAATATCAGCAACCATCTAGGAACATTATAGTTCGCTACAGAATCCCCCTTTCTTCATGTAGAGAAATAAAAGTTGAATTAATATCAGCAACCATCTAGGAACATTATAGTTCGCTGGAGAAACACTCTTTCTTGAAGTAGAGAGATAAAAGTTGAAATAATATCAGCAACCATCTAGGAACATTATAGTTCGCTGGAGAATCCCCCATTCTTCATGTAGAGAGATAAAAGTTGAATTAATATCAGCAACCATCTAGGAACATTATAGTTCGCTGAAGAAACACTCTTTCTTCAAGTAGAGAGATAAAAGTTGAAATAATATCAGCAACCATCTAGGAACGTTATAGTTCGCTGGAGAAACACTCTTTCTTCATGTAGAGAGATAAAAGTTGAATTAATATCAGCAACCATCTAGGAACATTATAGTTCGCTGGAGAAACCCCCTTTCTTCATGTAGAGAGATAAAAGTTGAATGAATATCAGCAACCATCTAGGAACATTATAGTTCGCTGGAGAAACACTCTTTCTTCAAGTAGAGAGATAAACGTTAAATTAACATCAGCAACCATCTAGGAACAATATAGTTCGCTGCAGAAACACTCTTTCTTGAAGTAGAGTGATAAAAATTGAATTAATATCAGAAACCATCTAGGAACATTATAGTTCGCTGGAGAAACACTCTTTCTTCAAGTAGAGAGATAAAAGTTGAATTAATATCAGTAACAGTCTAGGAACATTATAGTTCGCTGGAGAAACACTCTTTCTTGAAGTAGAGTGATAAAAGTTGAATTAATATCAGTAACCATCTAGGAACATTATAGTTTGCTGGAGAAACACTCTTTCTTAAAGCAGAGAGATAAAAGTTGGATTAATATGATCAACCCTCTAGGAACATTATAGTTTGTTGGAGAAATAATCATTCTTCACGTAGAGAGATAAAAGTTGAATTAATATCAGCAACCATCTAGGAACATTATACTTTGCTGGAGAAACACTCTTTCTTCATGTAGAGAGATAAAAGTTGAATTAATATCAGCAACCATCTAGGAACATTATACTTTGCTGGAGGAACACTCTTTCTTCAAGTAGAGATATGAAAGTTCAATTAATATCAGCAACCGTCTAGGAACTTTAGAGTTCGCTTGAGAAACACTCTTTCATGAAGTAGAGTGATAAAAGTTGAATTAATATCAGCAACCATCTAGGAACATTATAGTTCGCTATCTAGGAACATTATAGTTCGCTCAATAAACACTCTTTCTTCAAGTAGAGAGATAAAAGTTGAATTAATATCAGCAACCATCCAGGAACATTATAGATTGCTGGAGAAACTCTCTTTCTTCATGTAGAATAAAAATGTTGAATTAATATCAGCAACCATCTAGGAACATTATAGTTTGCTGGAGAAACACTCTTTCTTCAAGTTCAGAGATAAAAGTTGAATTAATATCAGCAACCCTCTAGGAACATTATAGTTTGCTGGAGAAACATTTTTTCTTCAAGTACAGAGATAAAAGTTGACCTTTAACCATCTAGGAAGAATATAGTTTGCTGGAGAAACACTCTTTCTTCAAGTAGAGTGATAAAAGTTGAATTAATATCAGGAACTATCTAGGAACATTATAGTTCGCTGGTGAATCCCCCCCCCCCCTTTCTTCATGTAGAGAGATAAAAGCTGAATTAATATCAGCAACCATCTAGGAACATTATAGTTCGCTGGAGAAACTCTTTCTACAAGTAGAGAGATAAAATTTGAATTAATATCAGCAACCATTTGGAACATTATAGTTCGCTCTCTAGGAACATTATAGTTCGCTGGATAAACACTCTTCAGGTAGAGAGATAAAAGTTGAATTAATATCAGCAACCATCTGGGAACATTATAGTTCGGTGGAGAAACACTCTTTCTTCAAGTAGAGAGATAAAATTTGAATTAATATCAGCAACCATCTAGGAACATTATAGTTCGCTGGAGAAACACTCTTTCTTCATGTAGAGAGATAAAAGTTGAATTAATATCAGCAACCATCTAGGACTATTATAGTTCGCTGGAGAAACACTCTTTCTTCAAGTAGAGAGATAAAAGTTGAAATAATATCAGCAACCATCTAGGAACATTATAATTCGCTGGAGAAACACTCTTTCTTCAAGTAGAGAGATAAAAGTTGAATTAATATCAGCAACCATCTAGGAACATTATAGTTCACTGGAGAAACCCCCTTTCTTCATGTAGAGAGATAAAATTTGAATTAATATCAGCAACCATCTAGGAACATTATAGTTCGCTGGAGAAATACTCTTTCGTCAAGTAGAGAGATAAAATTTGAATTAATATCAGCAACCATCTAGGAACATTATAGTTCGCTGGAGAAACACTCTTTCTTGAAGTAGAGAAATAAAAGTTGAATTAATATCAGCAACGATCTAGGAACATTATACTTTGCTGGAGAAACACTCTTTCTTCATGTAGAGATATAAAAGTTGAATTAATATCAGCAACCATCTAGGAACATTATAGTTCGGTGGAGAAACACTCTTTCTTCAAGTAGAGAGAGAAAAGTTGAATTAATATCAGCAAATATCTAGGAACATTATAGTTCTCTGGAGAAACCCCCTTTCTTTATGTAGAGAGAAAAAAGTTGGATTAATATCAGCAAACATCTAGGAACATTATTGTTCGCTGGAGAAATACTCTTTATTGAAGTAGAGAGATAAAATTTGAATTAATATCAGCAACCATCAAGGAACATTGTAGTTCGCTATCTAGGAACATTATAGTTCGCTGGATAAACACTATTTCTTGACGTAGAGAGATAAAAGTTGAATTAATATCAGCAACCATCTAGGAACATTATACTTTGCTGGAGAAACACACTTTCTTCAAGTAGAGAAGTTCAATTAATATCAGCAACCATCTAGGAACATTATAGTTCGCTGGAGAAACACTCATTCTTCACGTAGAGAGATAAAAGTTGAATTAATATCAGCAACCATCTAGGAACATTATAGGTCGCTGGAGAAACCCCCTTTCTTCATGTAGGGAGATAAAAGTTGAATTAATATCAGCAACCCTCTAGGAACATTATAGTTTGCTGGAGAAACACCCTTTCTTCAAGTAGAGAGATAAAAGTTGACCTTCAACCATCTAGGAAGAATATAGTTTGCTGGAGAAACACTCTTTCTTCAAGTAGAGAGATAAAAGTTGAATTAATATCAGCAACCATCTAGGAACACTATACTTTGCTGGAGAAACACACTTTCTTCAAGTAGAGAAGTTCAATTAATATCAGCAACCATCTAGGAACATTATAGTTCGCTGGAGAAACACTCATTCTTCACGTAGAGAGATAAAAGTTGAATTAATATCAGCAATCATCTAGGAACATTATAGTTCGCTGGAGAAACCCCCTTTCTACATGTAGAGAGATAAAATTTGAATTAATATCAGCAACGATCTAGGAACATTACAGTTCGCTGGAGAAACACTCTTTCTTCAAGTAGATATATAAAATTTGAATTAATATCAGCAACCATCTAATAACATTTTATTTCGCTGTAGAAACACTCTTTCTACCAGTAGAGAGATAAAATTTGAATAAACACAGCAACCATCTAGGAACGTTATATTTCGCTATCTAGGAACATTATAGTTCGCTGGATAAACACTCTTTCTTCAAGTAGAGAGATAAAAGTTTAATTAATATCAGCAACCATCTAGGAACATTATAGTTCGCTGGAGAAACCCCCTTTCTTCATGTAGAGAGATAAAGGTTGAATTAATATCAGCAACCATTTAGGAACATTATAGTTCGCTGGAGAAACACTCTTTCTACAAGTAGAGAGATAAAATTTAAATTAATATCAGCAACCATCTAGGAACATTATAGTTCGGTCTCTAGGAACATTATAGTTCGCTGGAGAAACTCTCTTTCTCCAAGTAGAGAGATAAAATTTGAATTAATATCAGCAACGATCTAGGAACATTAGAGTTCGCTGGAGAAACACTCTTTCTTCAAGTAGAGAGATAAAAGTTGAATTAATATCAGGAACCATATAATAATATTTTATTTCGCTGGAGAAACACTTTTTCTACAAGTAGAGAGATAAAATTTAAATTAATATCAGCAACCATCTAGGAACATTATAGTTCGCTATCTCGTTACATTATAGTTCGCTGGATAAACACTCTTTCTTCAAGTAGAGAGATAAAAGTTGATTTAATATCAGCAACCATCTAGGAACATTATATTTCGCAGGAGAATCCCCCTTTCTTCATGTAGAGAGATAAAATTTGAATTAATATCAGCAACCATCTAGGAACATTATAATTCGCTGGATAAACATTCTTTCTTCAAGTAGAGAAATAAAAGTTGAATTAATATCAGCAACGACCTAGGAACATTATAGTTCGCTGGAGAAAAACTCTTCCTTCAAGCAGAGTGAAAAAAGTTGAATTAATATCAGCAACAATCTATCAACATTATAGTTCGCTATCTAGGAACTTTAGAGTTCGCTGGATAAACACTCTTTCTTCAAGTAGAGAAATATAAGTTGAATTAATATCAGCAACCATCTAGGAACATTATAGTTTGCTGGAGAAACACTCTTTCTTCAAGTAGAGAGATAAAAGTTGAATAAATATCAGCAACCATCTAGGAACATTATAGTTCGCTTGAGAAATACTCTTTCTTCAAGTAGAGAGATAAAATTTGAATTTATATCAGCAACTATCTAGTATCATTATAGTTCGCTATCTAGGAACATTATAGTTCGCTGGATAAACACTCTTTCTTCAACTAGAGAGGTAAAAGTTGAATTAATATCAGCATCCATCTACGAATATTATAGTTCGCTGGAGAACCCCCTTTCTTGATGTAGAGAGATAAAAGTTGAATTAATATCACCAACCATCTAGGAACATTATAGTTCGCTGGAGAAACACTCTTTCTTCAAGTAGAGAGATAAAAATTGAATTAATATCAGCAACCATCTAGGAACTTTATACTTCGCTGGAGAAACACTCTTTCTTCAAGTAGAGAGATAAAAGTTGAATTCATATCAGCAACCATCTAGGAACATTATAGTTCTCTGGAGAAACCCCCTTTCTTTATGTAGAAAGATAAAAGTTGAATTAATATCAGCAACCATCTAGGAACATTATAGTTCGCTGGAGAAATACTCTTTCTTCAAGTAGAGAGATAAAATTTGAAATAATATCACAACCGTCTAGGAACATTATAGTTCGCTGGAGAAACACTCTTTCTTCAAGTAGAGAGATAAAATTTGAATTAATATCAGAAACCATATAGGAACATTATAGTTCGCTATCTAGGAACATTATAGTTCGCTGGATAAACACTCTTTCTTCAAGCAGAGAGATAAAAGTTGAATTAATATCAGCAACCATCTAGGAACAATTTAGTTCGCTGGAGAAACACTCTTTCTACAAGTAGAGAGATGAAATTTGAATTAATATCAGCAACCACCTAGGAACATTATAGGTCGCTATCTAGGAACATTATAGGTCGCTATCTAGGAACATTATAGTTCGCTGGATAAACACTCTTTTTTCATGTAGAGAGATAAAAGTTGAATTAATATCAGCAACCATCTAGGAACATTATATTTCGCTGGAGAAATCCCCTTTCTTCATGTAGAGAGATAAAAGTTGAATTAATATCAGCAACCATCTAGAAACATTATAGTTCGCTGGAGAAACTCTTTCTACAAGTAGAGAGATAAAAATTTGAATTAATATCAGCAACCATTTGGAACATTATAGTTCGCTCTCTAGGAAGATTATAGTTCGCTGGATAAACACTCTTTCTTCAAGTAGAGAGATAAAAGTTGAATTAATATCAGCAATTATCTAGGAACATTATAGTTCGCTGGAGAAACCCCCTTTCTACATGTAGAGAGATAAAAGTTGAATTAATATCAGCAACGATCTAGGAACATTACGGTTCGCTGGAGAAACACTCTTTCTTCAAGTAGAGAGATAAAAGTTGAATTAATATCAGCAACCATCTAATAATATTTTATTTCGCTGGAGAAACACTTTTTCTACAAGTAGAGAGATAAAATTTGAATTAATATCAGCAACCATCTAGGAACATTATAGTTCGCTATCTAGGAACATTATAGTTCGCTGGATAAACACTCTTTCTTCAAGTAGAGAGATAAAAGTTGATTTAATATCAGCAACCATCTAGGAACATTATATTTCGCAGGAGAATCCCCCTTTCTTCATGTAGAGAGATAAAATTTAAATTAATATCAGCAACCATCTAGGAACATTATAATTCGCTGGATAAACATTCTTTCTTCAAGTAGAGAAATAAAAGTTGAATTAATATCAGCAACGACCTAGGAACATTATAGTTCGCTGGCGAAACACTCTTCCTTCAAACAGAGTGAAAAAAGTTGAATTAATATCAGCAACAATCTATCAACATTATACTTCGCTATCTAGGAACATTAGAGTTCGCTGGATAAACACTCTTTCTTCAAGTAGAGAAATATAAGTTGAATTAATATCAGCAACCATCTAGGAACATTATAGTTTGCTGCAGAAACACTCTTTCTTCAAGTAGAGAGATAAAAGTGGAATAAATATCAGCAACCATCTAGGAACATTATAGTTCGCTTGAGAAACTCTTTCTTCAAGTAGAGAGATAAAATTTGAATTTATATCAGCAACCATCTAGGAACATTATAGTTCGCTGGAGAATCACTCTTTCTTCAAGTAGAGAGATAAAATTTGAATTAATATCAGCAACCATCTAGGAACTTTATAGTTCGCTGGAGAAACACTCTTTCTTCAAGTAGAGAAATAAAAGTTGAAATAATATCAGCAACCATCTAGGAACATTATAGTTTGCTGGAGAAACACTCTTTCTTCAAGTAGAGAGATAAAAGTTGAATTCATATCAGCAACCATCTAGGAACATTATAGTTCTCTGGAGAAACCCCCTTTCTTTATGTAGACAGATAAAAGTTGAATTAATATCAGCAACCATCTACGAACATTATAGTTCGCTGGAGAAACACTCTTTCTTCAAGTAGAGAGATAAAATTTGAATTAATATCAGAAACCATATAGGAACATTATAGTTTGCTATCTGGGAACATTATAGTTCGCTGGATAAACACTCTTTCTTCAAGCAGAGAGATAAAAGTTGAATTAATATCAGCAACCATATAGGAACATTTTAGTTCGCTGGAGAAACACTCTTTCTACAAGTAGAGAGATGAAATTTGAATTAATATCAGCAACCATCTAGGAACATTATAGGTCGCTATTTAGGAACATTATAGTTCGCTGGATAAACACTCTTTCTTCATGTAGAGAGATAAAAGTTGAATTAATATCAGCAACCATCTAGGAACATTATAGTTCGCTGGAAAAACACTCTTTCTTGAAGTAGAAAGATAAAAGTTGAATTAATATCAGCAACCCTCTAGGAACATTAGAGTTTGCTGGAGAAACACTCTTTCTTCAAGTAGAGAGATAAAAGTTGACCTTCAAACATCTAGGAAGAATATAGTTTGCTGGAGAAACACTCTTTGTTCAAGTAGAGAGATAAAAGTTGAATTAATATCAGCAACCATCTAGGAACATTATACTTTGCACTTTTTCTTCAAGTAGAAAGATAAAAGTTGAATTAATATCAGCAATCATCTGGGAACATTATAGTTCGCTGGAGAAACACTCTTTCTTCAAGTAGAGAGATAAAAGTTGAATTAATATCAGCAACTATCTAGGAACATTATAGTTCGCTGGAAAAACACTCTTTCTTCAAGTTGAGAGATAAAAGTTGAATTAATATCAGCAACCCTCTAGGAACATTATAGTTTGCTGGAGAAACACTCTTTCTTCAAGTACAGAGGTAAAAGTTGACCTTCAACCATCTAGGAAGAATATAGTTTGCTGGAAAAACACTCTTTCTTCAAGTAGAGTGATAAAAGTTGAATTAATATCAGCAACCATCTAGGAACATTATAGTTCGCCGGAGAATCCCCCTTTCTTCATGTAGAGAGATAAAAGTTGAATTAATATCAGCAACCATATAGGAACATTATAGTTCGCTGGAGAAACATTCTTTCTTCAAGTAGAGAGATAAAAGTTGAATTAATATCAGCAACCATCTAGGAACATTATAGTTCGCTGGAGAAACACTCTTTCTTCAAGTAGAGAGATAAACGTTGAATTGATATCAGCAACCATCTAGGAACATTATAGTTCGCTGGAGAAACACTCTTTCTTCAAGTAGAGAGATAAAAGTTGAATTAATATCAGCAACCATCTAGGAACATTATAGTTCATTGGAGAATCCCCCTTTCTTCATGTAGAAAGATAAAAGTTGAATTAATATCAGCAACCATCTAGGAACATTATAGTTCGCTGGAGAAACACTCTTTCTTCAAGTAGAGAGATAAAAGTTGAAATAATATCAGCAACCATCTAGGAACATTATACTTCGCTGGAGAAACACTCTTTCTTCAAGTAGAGAGATAAAAGTTGAATTAATATCAGCAACCATCTAGGAACATTATAGTTCACTGGAGAAACCCCCTTTCTTCATGTAGAGAGATAAAATTTGAATTAATATCAGCAACCATCTAGGAACATTATAGTTCGCTGGAGAAACACTCTTTCTTCAAGTAGAGAGATAAACGTTAAATTAACATCAGCAACCATCTAGGAACAATATAGTTCGCTGCAGAAACACTCTTTCTTGAAGTAGAGTGATAAAAATTGAATTAATATCAGAAACCATCTAGGAACATTATAGTTCGCTGGAGAAACACTCTTTCTTCAAGTGGAGAGATAAAAGTTGAATTAATATCAGCCACCATCTAGGAACATTATAGTTCGGTGGAGAAACACTCTTTCTTCACGTAGAGAGATAAAAGTTGAATTAATATCAGCAACCATCTAGGAACATTATAGTTTGCTGGAGAAACACTCTTTCTTCAAGCAGAGGGATAAAAGTTGAATTAATATCATCAACCCTCTAGGAACATTATAGTTTGTTGGAGAAACACTCTTTCTTCAAGTAGAGTGATAAAAGTTGACCTTCAACCATCTAGGAACATTATAGTTTGTTGGAGAAGCACTCTTTCTTCAAGTAGAGAGATAAAAGTTGAATTAATATCAGCAACCATCTAGGAACATTATACTTTGCTGGAGGAACACTCTTTCTTCAAGTAGAGATATGAAAGTTGAATTAATATGAGCAACCGTCTAGGAACTTTAGAGTTCGCTTGAGAAACACTCTTTCTTGAAGTAGAGTGATAAAAGTTGAATTAATATCAGCAACCATCTAGGAATATTATAGTTCGCTATCTAGGAACATTATAGTTCGCTATCTAGGAACATTATAGTTCGCTCGATAAACACTCTTTCTTCAAGTAGAGAGATAAAAGTTGAATTAATATCAGCAACCATCTAGGAACATTATAGTTTGCTGAAGAAACTCTCTTTCTTCATGTAGAGAAAAAAAGTTGAATTAATATCAGCAACCATCTAGGGACATTATAGTTCGCTGGAGAAACACTCTTTCTTCAAGTAGAGAGATAAAAGTTGAATTAATATCAGCAACCATCTAGGAACATTATAGTTCGCTGGAGAAACACTCTTTCTTCAAGTAGCGAGATAAAAGTTGAATTAATATCAGCAACCATCTAGG
Organism: Ryuthela nishihirai; assembly: GCA_038380435.1. Classification (NCBI taxonomy): domain Eukaryota; kingdom Metazoa; phylum Arthropoda; class Arachnida; order Araneae; family Heptathelidae; genus Ryuthela; species Ryuthela nishihirai. The sequence goes on along the minus strand of JAWZYU010000002.1, from coordinate 35,405,648 downwards.
AACATTATAGTTAGCTGGAGAAACTCTCTTTCTTCATGTAGAGAGATAGAAGTTGAATTAATATCAGCAACCATCTAGGAGCATTATAGTTCGCTGGAGAAACCCCCTTTCTTCATGTAGAGAGATAAAAGTTTAATTAATATCAGCAACCATCTAGGAACATTATAGTTCGCTGGAGAATCACTCTTTCTTCAAGTTGAGAGATACAATTTGAATTAATGTCAGCAACCATCTAGGAACATTACAGTTCGCTACCTAGGAACATTATAGTTCGCTGGAGAAACACTCTTTCTTCAAGTAGAGGGATAAAAGTTGAATTAATATCAGCAACCATCTAGGAACATTATAGTTTGCTGGAGAAACAATCTTTCTTCAAGTAGAGAGATAAAAGTTGAATTAATATCAGCAACCATCTGGGAACATTATAGTTCGCTGGATAAAGACTCTTTCTTCAAGTAGAGAGATAAAAGTTGAATTAATATCAGCAACCATCTAGGAACATTATAGTTTGCTGGAGAAACACTCTTTCTTCAAGTAGAGAGATAAATGTTGAATTAATATCAGCAACCATCTAGGAACATTATAGTTCGCTGGAGAAACACTCTTTCTTCAAGTAGAGAGATAAAAGTTGAAGTGTGCCAAAAAGTGCCGCTCAGAGGTAAAGCAACCCCAACCCGAACCTCATGATAAAAAGTTCTTATCAAAAATGTTGTTTAAATAATTATGTTTCTTGCTAATTTTATATACGTTTATACAATATTTGTTCTATCATGTTTATTTCGCTTTGCGCATTAAAATTCGTATTCATTTTTGGGCTCAGTTTAATGGTGAAATATTTAAAAAATGTTCAACTAAGATGTCATGTGACATGTTGACGTATTAGAAAGATTGTCGTAATATTTCCTGCCTGTTACTTTTGTTTTGCGAGGAAAACGTAAAAACATTTTTGTGTCTGAGTTATGTAAATGGTACTGATGAAAAATATAATATTCATTCAATTAAAGTTCTGACTGTAAACGATTACTATTATTCTTACTATTTATTTTTAAAAATCATAATTGATTTTAAAATATTTAATAAAATTTAAACAAAATCAGAGTTAACATTTTTTTAATTTTATATTATAATAAATAAAATGTATTTTAATGAAATTTTTTATATATGAAGTAACTTGCAGATCTGAAATTTAATTTTTAAATTCCCCTTTTCTTGTTCGACAGATGTCCAGTCCCGATCTTATCCAGGTGAACAATGAATTGAGTCATTTTCTAGATTTCACTCTTTTTCATTTAATTGAAAAATATTCCTTATACGTTTTGTAATTGTTCCGGAATTTCAATAAATATTTGGTAGTATTGTGCGGTGGTTTCGAAATAATTTAACTGATATTAAGTGATATTATTTAATAGATTAAACTAAATGTTTTTTAGAAGAAATATGACAATTTAAATAATTTAATTAATAAATAAATAATCAAACTACAATGATAAAAAATCACTAACTGATTTAGTTATATGGCACACTTGATTGTTTAAGATAATTATTCCTAGTATAAGACACACTTGATTGTTTAAGATAATATTCCTAGTATAAGACACACTTGATTGTTAAAGATAATTATTCCTAGTACAAGACACACTAGATTGTTTAAAATAATTATTCCTAGTACAATACACACTTGATTATTTAAGATAATCATTCCTAGTACAAGACACACTTTCTTATTTAAGAAAATTATTCCTAGTACAAGACACACTTGATTGTTTAAGATAATTATTCCTTGTACAAGGCACACTTGATTGTATAAGATAATCATTCCTAGTACAAGACACACTTGATTGTTTAAGTATTCCTAGTACAAGACACACTTGCTTATTTAAGATAATATTCCTGGTACAAGACACACTTGATTGTTTAAGATAATTATTCCTGGTACAATACACACTTGATTGTTTAAGATAATTATTCCTGGTACAAGACACACTTGATTGTTTAAGATAATTATTCCTGGTACAAGACACACTTGATTGTTTAAGATAATTATTCCTAGTACAAGACACACTTGATTGTTTAAGATAATTATTCTTTGTACAAGACACACTTGCTTATTTAAGATAATTATTCCTTGTACAAGACACACTTGATTATTTAAGATAATCATTGCTAGTACAAGACACACTTGCTTATTTAAGATAATTATTCCTAGTACAAGACACACTTGATTGTTTAAGATAATTATTCCTAGTACAAGACACACTTGATTGTTTAAGATAATCATTCCTAGTACAAGACACACTTGATTGTTTACGTATTCCTAGTACAAGACACACTTCCTTGTTTAAGATAATTGTTCCTGGTACAATACACACTTGAGTGTTTAAGATAATTATTCCTGGTACAAGACACACTTGATTGTTTAAGATAATTATTCCTGGTACAAGACACACTTGATTGTTTAAGATAATTGTTCCTAGTACAAGACACACTTGATTGTTTAAAATAATTATTCCTTGTACAAGACACACTTGATTGTTTAAGATAATTATGCCTTGTACAAGACACACTTGATTGTTTATGATAATTATTCCTTGTACAAGACACACTTGATTGTTTAAGATAATTATGCCTTGTAGAAGACACACTTGATTGTTTAAGATAATTATTCCTTGTACAAGACACACTTGATTATTTAAGATAATCATTGCTAGTACAAGACACACTTGCTTATTTAAGATAATTATTCCTAGTACAAGACACACTTGATTGTTTAAGATAATTATTCCTAGTACAAGACACACTTGATTGTTTAAGATAATCATTCCTAGTACAAGATACACTTGATTGTTTACGTATTCCTTGTACAAGACACACTTGATTGTTTAAGATAATTGTTCCTGGTACAATACACACTTGAGTGTTTAAGATAATTATTCCTGGTACAAGACACACTTGATTGTTTAAGATAATTATTCCTGGTACAAGACACACTTGATTGTTTAAGATAATTGTTCCTAGTACAAGACACACTTGATTGTTTAAAATAATTATTCCTTGTACAAGACACACTTGATTGTTTAAGATAATTATGCCTTGTACAAGACACACTTGATTGTTTAAGATAATTATTCCTTGTACAAGACACACTTGATTGTTTAAGATAATTATGCCTTGTAGAAGACACACTTGATTGTTTAAGATAATTATTCCTTGTACAAGACACACTTGATTATTTAAGATAATCATTCCTAGTACAAGACACACTTGATTGTTTAAGATAATTATTCCTAGTACAAGACACACTTGGTTATTTAAGATAATTATTCCTTGTACAAAACACAATTGATTGTTTAAGATAATCATTCCTAGTACAAGACACACAACTGTAATAGTAATGAGGAGCCAACAGGAAATGCCTAAGACAGTATAACTGCATTATACTCTCATTGCTTTTCCTATTGCTTCTTATTACTGTCAATCACAAGTGAAACTAGGCTCCATCTTCGTCTAAACCGAAAGAAACTTCTTACTTAATCTCACACTGCAACTAACTAAATGGATGTTTTTCATAAACTCCTTCTCAAGGCCACATATACCTGAATCCACAACCCCACTGAGTTCAGGTACAATTCAAACTGAAATGTCTTTCCATTATAGATATGAGGTATTCCTCTTAATCAATGGAGCTCCTCGTCACAGAATGCGACACTTTTATGAACAATTGTTGCACGTTATTAACACGTGGTTTCAATGTCATTAAATTGTGAGTGTGTCAATTATTACCTTTCTTACATTTCTATTTGCCTTTCTTACATTTCTATTTCCCTTTCTTACATTTCTATTACCTTGGTATTTTTGCAACCATAGAATCTAAATCTTGTTCTCGGTTTTCAGCAATACTGTTCTATTTCTCCCTTAGGATTGAGAGACAAATCGAAAAGCTCGATGTCTCAACCCACACGAGGTCCATGTTGAAAGATGCCATTAAGCCCGCCAGCAGTGGTCTCTACCGCCAAGATTGTGCTGCCATCTACTCACGATGCACGGTCTCCGTTCCCACTAAAGTGACCTGAAAACAATCATCACAGTTTCATTCATCCATCATTTGCATAAGAATTCCGAGAATGTCTACTGTACAGAGAATTCAGGACTCAACAAACCGTAGATGAATTCTGATCTCGAACTTTGGATGACTTTATCCTTTAGAAGAGTTGAAGTCAGCGGGTTCTAAAAGTTCACTTTTTAAACGAAATCAGGAAGTGTTTATTTATCACGTGTTACTAGTCGCAACGGACATAGTGCAAAATTCTATCATTTTATCTTTACCTATTAAAAGTAGAAAAATCCATTCACATGACGATGAGTTGTCCAGTGAGATAGCTTAAGCTGAAACCAGGCAGTGAGAAAATGCGAGTGGCATCTACAGGACCTATGGGAAGGCTGTAAGACTACTCAGTTGACACTTCAACAATTTTTAAAGATCATAGGTTAATGAGTTGAATTGTTTTACCTCTGAGCGGTAGTTTTTTTCACACAGCAGGTTAAATGGCCAGGTCACAAGAACCCCAAAGGCTCAGAGAATGTTACGCGGAGGACCCGCTGGATAGCTGTTGGGAGACAGATGGTAGCCTCCCGTTAAGGGCATCCAGCATGTTTTTTAACGTGCACAAGGCTATAGTTCTCTCTCGCACAGTGAACCACGGCTTAACGTCCCATCCGACGGACGGCGTCATTTCCAAGCGCATCGATGTTCCCTACTGGCCTAGGAGTTTGCGGAGATAAATATCAACGCTGGCCCAATTGGAACTCGAACCTGGGAGGGGCGGGGGTGGCTCAGTCGGTAGCGCGCCAAGCTCGTAATTTTGTAGTTCCCAGGTTCGAGTCCCAGCTGGGTCAGCGTTGAGATTCATCTCCGCAAAATTTCCCCGCCCTGCCCACGGTCAGTAGGGGACACCGATGGACTTGAAAAGGCCGCCGTTCGTTGGATGGGACGTTAAGCCGTGGCCCCGTGTGTGGGAGAGCCATACCCTGAGCACGTTAAAGAACACGCTGGATGGCCTTGACGGGAGGCTACCATCTGTCTCCTAACAGCTGTTCCAGTGGGTCCCCTCCCCCATCCTTCTCTGAGCCTTCGGGGTCCATGTCACCTGGCCATTTAGTCCATGGTGTGCAAAAATGTGCCGCTCAGAGGTAAAACAACCCAACCCATCTTTAATTCGCCGATTGTCCGACGTGGTACGTCACCGTTAATTTACGAATTGAAACCCGTTATCCAACATAATAAGGCATTATTAATTCACGTATTGCACCCATTTCCCAAAATAGTAAGGTGTGATTAATCACTAATTACTGATATCTGATAGTTTTAACTAATTTTTTGAGTTCCAAGCCTAGAGCTTATATCTCGAAGTCTAAACTGGCAATAACAAAAGTTAAAACAGAAAAACACCGAAGCTGCCACAAGGGTAAAACAAATTTGCTAAGAAAGCACAACTAAAAGGTAAACATGCGGTGTCAAGAACCATAACCTTTGGAACCTTGAATTGGTTTAAAACCAAAGGTATCATAATCAGTCAAGAATCTTATTATATCATAAGGATAATCTCCCACTGCCGAAAAACAGATCTGAATATGAGAATAAGAGTGTTTATGTGGTTGGGTTGGGTTGTTTTACCTCTGAGCAGCACTTTTTTGCACACCATGGGCTAAATGGCCAAGTCACATGGACCCAGGGGCTCAGGTTGGGGGAGGGGACCCACTGGAACAGCTGTTGGGAGACAGATGGTAGCCTCCCGCCAAGGCCATCCAGCGTGTTCTTTAACGTGCACAGGGTATGGCTCTCCCCCGCACAGGGAACCACGGCTTAACGTCCCATCCGACGGACGGCGGCCTTTCCAAGCCCATTGGTGTCCCCTACTGACCGTGGGCAGGGCGAGGAATTTTGCGGAGATAAATCTCAACGCTGACCCAGCTGGTACTCGAACCTGAGAACTACAGATTACGAGCCTGGCGCGCTACCGACGGAGCCACCCCCGCCCCATGTAAATGTGGTCAGTGCTGAAATCAGTGTGAATGGTCTTGTTTTTCACAAACCATGGAGCACTGACCACAGACCTGATGATGATTTTATTTTTGAAGCTCTGAAGCCTCCCTCAGGTTCGAGTCCCAGCTGGGTCAGCGTTGAGATTTATCTCCGCAAAATTCCCCGCCCTGCCCACGGTGAGTAGGGGACACCGATGGGCCTGGAAAGGCCGCCGTCCGTCGGATGGGACGTTAAGCCGTGTCCCCGTGTGCGGGAGAGCCATACCCTGTGCACGTTAAACAACACGCTGGATGGCCTTGACGGGAGGCTACCATCTGTCTCCCAACAGCTGTTCCAGTGGGTCCCCTCCCCCAACCTTCTCTGAGCCTTCGGGGCCCATGAGACCTGGCCATTTAGGCCATGGTGTGCAAAAAAGTGCCGCTCAGAGGTAAAACAACCCAACCCAATCTGAAGCCTCCTGACACTGGTGTTTGTAGTATTACCGCACACTGATGAGACATATATTAGGACTGGCCGCAGAAGACTCAGAAGATTTTTTTTTCTGGAGGCTGTTTCGAGCTCCACACTATCAGGAGGGAAAATTTATACCTGACGATCTGAGCCATTGAGAGCGTATGATTAACATGTGCATTCCAATAAAGCTCTTTATGAAGTATAACACCAAGATATTTCACCCTTGTGTCCAAAATGTTTTAACTCCAAATATTTTAGAAGAATCAGGATTAGCAATCTTCTTCCTGGAGAAGCGCATTTACTGACTTTATCTGGGTAAATCATGATTTTCTATTTGGAGTACCAGTGCTCTACTTTGTCCATTCCATAGCCTTTTGATGGCCAGGCTGAGGCTTAGAGATGAAGTAGCCTTTTGATGGCCAGGCTGAGGCTTAGAGATGAAGAAAGTAGCGCAATGTCATCAGCATGAAGTGCCGTCATGATAGGATGGAGATTTGGGAGATCGTGCATATAGAAGTTGAATAGAGTAGGACTGAAAAATGAGCCTTGTGGGACACCTGCATCTGTCTTTCTTTCGGGGGGGGGGGAGGAAGTTGCAAATCCTAACACAAAATGTTCTTTCATCTATTGCAGCCCAACCTATTAAGGTATCATTGATATTGATTCAGCGAAATTGCCCATTGCCCAACCTGGTAAAGCACCTTTCAATCACCTGTTACAACCCATTGACTAAATGCTTAGTCATGTATTTAAATTTGCTGTTTTCTTCACTTAAAATCACACCACCAGAATCGGACTATTACTATCATAAAACATTTGAACAACAGTGCTGATTATTTAGGTTAAATAGTTGGATAGGTGCAACATTGCTTGATTTCAAAATATTCAAATTTGTTAAATTTTTACCAGCTTACTTATATTAAAAGACTAGAATCACTAACGTGTGTCACACAGTTTAGAAATTTTTCTACGGGGATAAACAATGAAATAAAAATGGATTTTAAATCATTAACTAGTTGCCTCTTCTATATTTTCATTTATTTAAGAAAGTAGGATATATATTCATTCAGTCTGTAGATTGTGTGTTTCCTTTTGTAAAATAAAATAAATTGATTATCTTGCTTATTGATTTTAATTTTATCATTCGACAAAGCATACACATCTGACAAAGTTACTTTTTGGTTTTTAGAGAGGATTACGTTGGGTTCACAAAAAATAAAACATTAAAATAAATAAAAATAAAATAATAATATAAAATAATTAATATAAAATAAAATACACATTAAAACGAACTTTCCACTGCCAACGGAATAATAAAAATAAAAATAATATAATTATAATAATTATTATAATAATAAATAATAATAAATAATAACAATAATATAAAATAAAACACACATTAATACGAACTTTCCGCTGCCAACGAAACCGGAAAAAATGGGTTAACTTTTGGCGTCACCATATTGATTAGAGAAGAATTTGAGATACATTTTGTCGAGCTCAAAATAGCACAAATGATTTGAAGTTCGGGATGAGATTAATTTAAATTCCTAAACTTTTCTCGCAATTATGATAAAAAAGGAAAAATATTTAATATTTTTCGATTATTATCTCAACTTTTTAATTAGTCTCTAGAAATTAAAAATTAGCACCAACCAATCTTTGATTACTTTTGCATATCCCTTGTGTTTAATAATCGCCGTCCCGTGGTCGAGTGGTTAGCGCACTTGGCTAGTGATCTAAGGGACCTGGGTTCGAGCCCCGGGTAAGGCATGGATGTATGTGTCGTTTTTCTGCTGAGTCCTGCCATCCTCTCAGACCTTCTGCTATGGCATATAAACTGACAGGCTCCTGTCAGACCTCTGTGGCAAACAGCTGCTTGAGGGGGTATTTATTTTATTTATATATGTGTTTAATAAATGAATGGCTCTTAGCATCCATAATGATGTTACCCAAGAAGTTAAGAATTTTTACTGAAATTAGTTACCGTAAAATGAGAAATATTTATTTCTCCCCCCCCCCATCACTTGAGTCACCCTAAAGTACAAAGATTAAATTTTAATACAAATTAAAAAGCATTAATGAGGATGTAAAAGTCTTTATTTTAATTTTCGTACTGGATTTGCAAATTCTTTCCAGGCGGAATTAAAGGCTGTTATGAAGAAAATGTATTTGGCCCGGGGCCCGTATTTCGCCTATCACTGCTTTGATAATTATTGGTTGAACACACTTAACAAATGAGGCAGAAGAATGACAGAGAATCATATTGTTATGAATTAAATGAATGAAAACTGAGAGTGAGTTCAAAAATGTAGTATATAGCAATTATAATTCTAAAATAATGTAACTTATTACAAAAGATTGATTGAAAACATTTTTTTAAACTAAAGTCAACCAACACAAGTCTACATCAGTATAAAAATAAATCTTCAGAAGAACTTAGCATCTTATTGATATTTATACCGAAATCATAAAATAAGGCTTATATCAGTCGATGAGTTGTACAAGTGGTTAGCGCGCTTGGCTACTGATCTACGGGACCTGGGTTCGAGCCCCGGGTACGGCATGGATGTTCGTGTTGTTTTCTGCTGAGGTCCTGCCATCCTCTCAGACCTTCTACTGTGGCATATAAACTGACAGGCGTCCCGTGGCCGAGTGGTTAGCACGCTTGGCTACTGATCTAAGGGACCTGGGTTCGAGCCCCGGATTTAGGCTATGGATGTGTGTGTCGTTTTTCTGCTGAGGTCCTTGCCATCCTCTCAGATCTCCTACTGTGGCATATAAACTGACAGACTCCTGTCAGACCTCTGTGGCAAGCAGCTGCTTGAGGGGGTATTTATTATTTTTTTTATTTATCATTCGATGAGCAGTGCAAATCATGTTTGTAAATAAATCTGCAATAAATCTTACCAATTCTTGTAAACAAACTAAATGTAACAACTATACACCAATTGATGAACTCTTCCTATATGAAAAGTTGAAATCAGCTCTGTATGTTGATTAACATAAAATCTCTTCAGACATATTTTTAAGTGCCCTAAACATCCTTTTTTTTTCTTGCCAGACCACTAGTAGGAGCAACAGTAATAACTTATTTAATCTCCCACGCGCAACCACATAAAACATTTCTTCTTTAGATTATCTTATCGTGTATAAACTGAAACTAACTACGTTTCGTTTCACACTCCAACTCCTATTTTTTTTAATTCTTTCTTCCTTATGTTTCAGTTAGGGTCTTTCTTCGAAGTCGTTGGTGACGTAATTCTAACGCTGTAGTTCACACGAGCATCCTCCGCAAAATTCGCCGCCCTGCCCACGGTCAGTAGGGGACACCGATGGGCTTGGAAAGGCCGCCGTCCGTCGGGTGGGACGTTAAGCCGTGGCCCCGTGTGTGGGAGAGCCATACCCTGTGCATGTTAAAGAACACGCTGGATGGCCTTGACGAGAGGCTACCATCTGTCTCCCAACAGCTGTTCCAGGGGGTCCCCTCCCCCAACCTTCTCTGAGCCTTCGGGGTCCATGTGACCTGGCCATTTAGCCCATGGTGTGCAAAAAAAGTGCCGCTCAGAGGTAAAACAACCCAATGTTAATGAACACGCTGGATGGCCTTGACGGGAGGCTACCATCTGTCTCCCAACAGCTGTTCCAGTGGGTCCCCTCCCCCAACCTTCTCTGAGCCTTCGGGGTCCTTGTGGCCTGGCCATTTAGCCCATGGTGTGCAAAAAAGTGCCGCTCAGAGTTAAAACAACAACCCAACTCACACGAGCATCAAGACGAAACATCACATCACAGTTCATTGTAGCACATTTATCTGTCGTAACAATATATAAAGTATATAGACGATTATGAGTTACTGGCGGCTGACTCACTCTATGATACAGAAATCGTAGAACTATGAAAATTTGTACCTGGAGTAATCTGGATCGGAAATATCGGGAACAATTGCGAATTTGACCTCTGACGTGTCTTTCAAGGTCAATTGGAGATCACATAGAGGTCAAACAGTGATCTACGAGTGCTAAAAACGTGAAAATTGGTGTCTGGGGTGTTTCGGGTTGTAGATCTCGAAAGTTCGGATCGGAAGGTCCTTTGAGGTCAAAGGTCACAATGAGATCTATCGGTGCTAGACAAATAAAAATTGGTTCCTGGGGGTATTTTGAGTCGTAGATATCAGAAATGTTGCGAAATTTTGGATCAATGGATTCTCCAAGGTCAAAGGTCAAATATATATCTACTAGGGTTAAGCAGCTAAAAATTGGTGTCTGTGGAATTTTGATTTATAGATCTCAGAATGTATGCCAAACTTTCGATGCGATGAGTCCTTTAAGGTCAAAGGTCATATTCGACATATTGGTGCTGGAGAGCTAAAATTGGGTTAATAGGATTATTTCATGCAGTACAACTCAGAAATAAGAGGAATTTTCAGTTCTTGTGTCACGTTCCAGGCCAAATAGTGGTCGGAGTGACTGGCTAGAAATTTAAGACGTGCTGAATGCACTGATTGATTTCTAGTATCTAATATGTAAATATATATGACGACAAGACCCACTAGTTCCGCCTGACGCACTACCAGTACTGGGAAATGCCAGATTCACCACTACCTAGGGTCAGGGGCAAGACAGTACCATATAGATACAGCTCATCCCCGACTACCTAATGGCGAGCAGTACTATAGGAGTAAAGCTCATCCATCGGTCAAAACCTAAATTTAATCTATGTCCCGGACCACCAAAAACAAGGATATAGAATCCAAGTTGCCGAATCCAAGCACTACCAGTATAGGGAAATGCCATATTAACCACTAACTACGGTCAGGGGCAAGACAGTACCATATAGATACAACTCATCCCCGACTACCTAATGGCGAGCAGTACTATAGGAGTAAAGCTCATCCATCGGTCAAAACCTAAATTTAATCTATGTCCCGGACCACCAAAAACAAGGATATAGAATCCAAGTTGCCGAATCCAAGCACTACCAGTATAGGGAAATGCCATATTAACCACTAACTACGGTCAGGGGCAAGACAGTACCATATAGATACAACTCATCCCCGACTACCTAATGGCGAGCAGTACTATAGGAGTAAAGCTCATCCATCGGTCAAAACCTAAATTTAATCTATGTCCCGGACCACCAAAAACAAGGATATAGAATCCAAGTTGCCTCGGCTCCCGTGATTGGGACTCTTAGTCCGACCCTTCCGTCGGGACCCTGTCCTACATGGAGAGATTCTAGTCAGCAGGGCCCTCAACTTCTTCCATCTTAGCCATGTCCGACCATTGCCCAATCCAGTCAGCATAGCCTTCCACTTAATTTAGGCCCTCAAGCCCCCCCCCCCAAAACCTCAACAAGGTGGTCTCGTATCGGGGGGTATCTAATATGTAAGAATGTTTCAAAACTCTCTGTAAAAATTCAATGGGAGATAGGGAACACCAAGACAAAACTTTTTCGTCTATGAATGTATGTCCGCTGACATAACCCTTCGGTGCTAGAGGGCGCTGACAGAAATACCGTTGGAGCTGGTACATAAATGAACGGAAACAAATGTGAACATGTTTATTTAAAGAAGGTGCTAAAAGTTACGACTGGCAACAGTTGAAAGATTCCCGGAATTTCGTGAACAGTTGCAGCGATTCTTGCAACGAGGTCTTCATCTGAGTAAACGAGAGTGTCGTACACGAAGTTCTTCATGTGTCCCCAGAGGAAGAAATCGATATATGTTAAATCGGATGATCTTGGCTGCCAGGCGACGGGTCCACCCTGGCCTATTCATCGGCCCCAAAAAGTAGCGTTCAGATACTCCAGCACATCATTACTGAAGTGTACTTGCGCTCCATCATGTTGAACCACATTCATCTGCGAATAGCCATGGGAACATCTTCCAGCAGTCCCGGCAACGTTTCTTCATCAAATACCCAATAAATCTACCCATTGAATCAGGGAGGCAGAAGGCATGGCCCAATTAAAATGTCATGGACTATACCCGCCCAAACATTGATGGCGAAACGTTGTTGTGACATGCGCACATGTGGATTTTCGTGCGCTCAAACGTGAGAATTCTGTTCATTAAACACACCTTCACGTGTGAAAGAGGCCTCATCTGAGAAGAGCACCACATGAGCTGGAAAATCAGGCTGCACCGCGGTCTGCTGCAGAAACCAGCACGTGAATTCCACACGAAGAGGGTAATCCTGAGGTTACAATGTCTGGACTCTCTGACGATGAAATGGATGTAACTGCTGCTCGTGCAACACTCATTTGTGCCCACTTTTTCACCGAGGGCAGTTTGGCTTTAGCAAAGATAAATCTCCACGCAGGTACAGCTGGGAGTCGAACCTAGGAAATTGAGATTACTAGCCTGGCGAGCTACCAAATGATCGAACTCCGCCCCCAAGTATTAAAACCATTCTTACATTACAAACATTTATATAAAGAAGAGGGTTTTTGTGTGTTTGTCAGCCCCCACCCACTCCGACAGGGAACCACCTTGACATGGTGGGTGGGGGGCTTGTGGCCCAGTGCGGTCGAAGGCTCTGCTGACCGATTTGGGCCCCGGTTGGACATAGTCAAGATCATTTGAGGTCGAAGGCACTGCTGACTGGTTTGGGACCCGGTTGGACAGTGCTAAGACCTCCATCAGGTGCTCAGTGGAGCAGTTCGGGGCCCTGCTGAACGACCTGATCCCTCTAGTAGTCAAGGACCCTTTTTCAAATCTGGGTCCAACTAAGAATTCCTACCCCGGGAGCTGAGTCAACTTGAATCTATATATACTTGTTTGTGGCGGTCCGGGATGTAGATTAAATTTAGGTTTTGACCGATGGATGAGCTTTACTTCTATAGTAATGTTCGCCATTAGGTAGTCGGGGATGAGTTGTATCTATATGGTAATGTCTTGCCCCTGACCGTAGTTAGTGGCGAAAATTGCACATCCCTATACTGGTAGTGCTTTAGGCGGAACTAGTGGGTCTTGTCTTATATATATTTCCTGTGTTTGTCAGCTTATATACTTAACCCCCAAAAAAGCTAGAGTCTTTAAACCTTGCATGAACTTTCGCTTCACCCAATGGGGCGGGATGGTTCAGTCGGTAGTGCTCCAGGCTCGTAATCTGCAGTTACCAGGTTTGAGTCCCAGTTGGACCAGAGTTGAAATATATTTCGGCAAAATTTCCTGCTCTGTCCTCGGGTAGTATATGATATGGGCTTGCAAATGGGCTTTCAAAGGCCGTCATCCGTCGGATAGGACATTAATCGTGGTCCCGTATGAGGGGGAGCTATAGCCTGTGCACGTTAAAGAACTCTAGGAAGAGTAGGGACCTATAGCTGTGCACGTTAAAGAACTCTAGGAAGAGTAGGGAGCTATATCCTGTTCACGTTAAAGAACTCTAGGAAGAGTAGGGAGCTATAGCCTGTGCACGTTAAAGAACTCTAGGAGATTAGGGAGCTATAGCCTGTGCACGTTAAAGAACTCTAGGAAGAGTAGGGAGCTATAGCCTGTTCACGTTAAAGAACTCTAGTAAGAGTAGGGAGCTATAACCTGTGCGCGTTAAAGAACTCTAGGAAGAGTAGGGAGCTATATCCTGTTCACTTTAAAGAACTCTATTAAGAGTAGGGAGCTTTAGCCTGTGCACGTTAAAGAACTCTAGGAAGAGTAGGGAGCTATAGCCTGTGCACGTTAAGCTAGATGGCTTTGACCATAGACTCCCATCTGTCTCCTACTAGCTGTCTAGTGGGTCCTCTTCCCTCAACCTTCTCTGAGCAATCGTGATCCATTTAAGCACATTGTGTGCACAAAAAATGTCGCTCAGAGGAGAAACAACTCTTCACACAAAAAAAGATACATGCTATGTGCAAACCCGCTGAGATCAGCCAAAACCTGTGCTGAATTTCTCAAAATTTTCTTAGGTTTAACATAATAATTATTGACATGAATAATTCGATTAACTTCTTTCTGCTTACGCGTGACAAAGTCATTGTTTCAGAAAATCATAAATAAATATTTTACGTCAGGAGCAGAAAGAGAAGCACGAGCGATACACAAGTTTTTTATTGCTGTTTTTTTTTTTTGTAGAAATAAGGCGTTTGAAAACCCGAGAACCGTTAGTAAAACTACTTGTCTAGGCCGTGCCAAAGCGGGGAAGCGGGGAATGGGACGTTGTGTTGGGTTGTTTTACCTCTGAGCGGTACTTTTTTGCACACCATGGGCTAAATGGCCAGGTCACATGGACCCCGAAGGCTCAGAGAAGGTTGGGGGAGGGGACCCACTGAAACAGCTGTTGGGAGACAGATGGTAGCCTCCCGTCAAGGCCATCCAGCGTGTTCTTTAACGTGCGCAGGGTATGGCTCTCCCGCACACGGGGCCACGGCTTAACGTCCCATCCGATGGACGGCGGCCTTTCCAAGCTCATCGGTGTCCCCTACTGACCGTGGGCAGGGCGGGGAATTTTGCGGAGATAAATCTCAACGCTGACCCAGCTGGGACTCGAACCTGGGAACTACAGATTACGAGCCTGGCGCGCTACCGACTGAGCCACCCCCGCCCCCAGGTAATGGGACGATGGCCCAGGTCGCCAATGACATAGGGGCGCAGCGATGGCTTATTCAAATAACAAACTAATTTTATTAAAGTACACAATAATAATAATACAGTGTATAATACTGTATTACCTATCCTCTAATTTTATGTTTTTCCTTTCCTAGACTTCATAATAATTCAAACTGTGTAGTACCTGTAGTTGAAACTTGTAAAATACAGTTTGTTAAAATTAAAAATAATATTTCTCTTGATCACTATGTCCGTAACTTGGCTCTTTTTTCAGCTTAAATGATCACATATTGTCTTTTGAATTTTCGTGACTGAATTTTTATTTTTGGCATATTTCATGTTAAATTTATTTTGTGAACAATGTATGTAATTTTGTTAAAAATGAACTAAATTTAAACTTGCGTATATGCAATTTTTTTTCTATTCAATAAATTCGAAGACACCAGGGGGCGCGAAATTATTTTATTGTCCAGGGCGCCAAAAGAGCTAGTGTTGGGTTGTTTTATCTCTGAGCAGCACTTTTTTGCACACCATAGGCTAAATGGCCAGGTCACAAGAACCCCAAAGCTTAGAGAAGGTTGGGGGAGGGGACCCTCTAGAACAGCTGTTGGGAGACAGATGGTAGTATACCGTCAATTACATCCAGCGGGTTCTTTAACGTGCACAGGGTATGGTTATCCCGCACACTGGCCACTGCTTAATGCTCCATCCGACGGGCGGCAGCCTTTCCAAGCTTATCGGTGTCCCCTACTGACTGAGGCAGGAGGTGCGCTCAGTCGGTAGCGGCCAGGCTCGTAATCTGCAGTTCCCAGGTTCGAGTCCCGCCTGGATCAGTGTCGAGATTTATCTCCGCAAAAACTACCCGCCTTGCCCACGGTCAGTAGGGGACACCGATGGGCTAGGAAAGGCCACTGTCCGTCGGATGGGACGTTAAGCCGTGGCCCCGTGTGCGGGAGAGCCATACCCTATGCACGTTAAAGAACATGCTGGATGGCCTTGACGGGAAGCTACCATCTGTCTCCCATCAACTGTTCCAGTGGGTCCTCTCCCCCAACCTTCTCTGAGCCTTTCGGGTCCATGTGACCTGGCCATTTAGCCCATGGTGTGCAAAAAAGTGCCGCTCAGAGGTAAAACAACCCAATATTAAAGAACACGCTGGATGGCCTTGACGGGTGGTACCATCTGTCTACCAACAGCTGTTCCAGTAGGTCCCCTCCCCCAACCTTCTCTGAGCCTTCGAGGTCCTTGTGACCTGGCCATTTAGCTCGTGGTGTGCAAAAAAGTGCCGCTCAGAGGTAAAACAACCCAACCCAACCGAGGGCAGGGCGGGGAATTTAAAAAAAAAGAGCTAGAAAGGTACAAGGTTAAACTAATAGTAAATGCTATTTTATAAAAAATGAAAATGATTTGCTGTTGAAAAATTGTTGCAAAAGCAACGCTCAAACAAAACCACCCAGCAATGCGAAATGCCTAAAATACGAACAGGATCAAAGACCTCCTCCTCTTCGCTTAATCGATAGCAAAAAAGAAACACCTTAACTCAATACGGAAGGAAAATAAAAAAACAGAAGCGCAACATCTTGTAAACTTTCAGTGAAATGATAAGCTACCTTCGAACGGAAAGGCCAAGTTAACGGATTTCACTGCCTTCACCCATCAATGCTCTCCGTTGCCCAAAGCCACGCTGGCTTACCCTTTATCGCCGACTTCGCCAGCATATGGCATACCTAATGAGTCGAGCAGAGGAAGATTTGGCTAACAACTTCAGACACGTGACGAGGTCAGGTCACGGGCGCTGAAAGGTAACCGGGTGCTGCCGCAGAGACTTCGGATGCTGCCGCCAGCATCAACCGCGAGAGAGGCGGTGAGTTTCTTTTTTTTGCACAATCCTGTGTTTGTCCTTCATGAGGTCACGTCGACTACGGGAGGTAACTGAGAGAGGAGTGATGCACGCGGGCTCGGCTACTACGAGTCAGCGGCCACGAGACTAGCAGGAGGACTTTTACCCTCCCTAGAAGCGATTTCTGGCATCCCCTCCCAATGATATGTATATATATGCAGCAGAATGATAGGAAGAGCTTTCGACTGTGCAGATTCTCAAAGGAGAAAGCCGCTTACAGTAGAGAAGGTTTAAGGTTAAACAGATTTAGCACGTAAGTATTTATTGTTTTATCATGTAAGTATTTATTGTTTTATCATGTAAGTATTTATTGTTTTATCATCGCAGTTTATGTTTGTTTTCTTGTTTTTATGCGGATTTTTTTATCTTTTGGAGTACGCTTGTCCAACCTGCGGCTCATTCCAATATGAATGATTCCAATACGTAGATGATTTGGGCTTGCAAATGGGCTTACAAAGGCCGTCGGATGGGACATTACTCGTTGTCCCATATGACACTGACCCAGGCGGGACTCGAACCTAGGAACTGCAGATTACGTTAATAACCAAAAATATATGTAATCCCAAAATTTCCAAAAAAAAAAACTGTGGGTCATAAACAAATCAATTTACTGAATCTGATTCACTTCTATTTTTTTTACCAAACATTTTTAGATGCACATTAAATTATTTTAACAAATCATCATTAAAAATGTATATTTTTGCTTTTTAAAAATATTTCCTTGATTTTTGGAAAACATTTTTTTTTTAATTTCGTTTCTCATTAGCAATGCATGTTTTTAAGAAGTTCATGGGACTTTATAAGAATATGTTTTTTTCTAGTGGCTTTTCACTAAGTTTAAATTGTTCATCCTGACCTAAAACATCTTGAACGTTTACAGATCACCAGTCTCAACGCTCAATGAAATTTGGACTATGGGAATTACTTTGCATCGATCAATAATCCAAGCTTATGGGTTGAGTTGTTTTACTTCTTAGTGGAGCATTTTTGAACACTAAATTGATTAAATAATTGATTAAATGGCCAGGTCACAAGGACCCCGACGACTCAGAGATGGTTGAGGGAGAAGACCCACTAGACAGTTGTTAGGAGACAGATATTAGTCTCCCATCAAGTCCATCCAGCGTGTTTTTAACGCGCACAGGGTATGGCTCTTACCGCACACGGGGCCACGGTTTAATGTCATCGACGGTCGGTGTTCTTTCCAAGTCGACGGTCGGTGTTCTTTCCAAGTCGACGGTCGGTGTTCTTTCCAAAGACACCGACCGTCGAACGGTCGGTGTTCTTTCAAAGTCCATCAGACGGTCGGTGTTCTTTCAAAGTCCATCAGACGGTCGGTGTTATATATCTCGGTCGGTGTTCGACGGTCGGTGTTCTTTCCAAGCCCATCAGTATCCCCTACTGATCGAGGGCTGAAAGTTTTGCGGAGAAAAATCTTAACTCTGACCCAGGCGGGGCTCGAACCAGGGAACCGCAGATTATGAGCCTGGTACGCAACCGACTGAGCCATCCCCACCCTATCTAAGCTTCTGAATGAGTTTGGGGAAAACAACGATTCCGGAATTTCGATTTATGGTCTCTGAATTCGAAATGATATTTTTTCTTTAACTGTGTGTGGCTTGTCTATTGGCCCAGCCGATAGCCCGATTGAACCATTCTATTGATAAACTGTTTGATTTGTTTGCAATTGCAACCGTATCCTTAAGAAATTCCTGGAGTCCTCCATAATTCAGCCTCCAAACTTCCAAACCCTCTCCATCGTTTTGAGTCTTATAAACGTTTCCTTCGAGTCATAATGATGGAATCGACTATTTCAAACTGATAATGTACAGTTTTAATTTGAATGATCAGGCATCTGCACATGAAAGTACTCTTTTTTTATATAGGGGGTCTGTTTTACATATTCCGTGTAATTCGTACTTATGATTACTATGAATAAATCTCGAATCAAGCTTGGTGACAGAAAATGGGGATTTGGGTTGGATTGATTTACCTCTGAGCGGCACTTTTTTGCACACCATGGACTAAATGGTCAGGTCACAACGACCCCGAGGGCTCAGAGAAGGTTGGGGGAGGAGACCCACTGGAACAGCTGTAGACATAATGTAGCCTCCCGTCAAGGCCATCCAGCGTGTTCTTTAACGTGCACAGGGAATGGCTCTCCCACGCACTCGGGACCACGGCTTAACGTCCCATACGACGGGCGGCGGCCTTTCTAAGCCCATCGGTGTCACCTACTGACCGTGGGCAAGGCGGGGAATTTTGCGGAGATAAATCTCAACGCTGACCCAGCTGGGACTCGAACTTGGGAACTGCAGATTACGAGCCTGGCGCGCTACCGACTGAGCCTCCCCCGCCCCCAGGTGATAGAAAAAGGAGTTCAATTCTTTACATAAAGAAAATTAGTTGATTTTTTTTTCTCTCCCATCAGTTTTATACGCTGTAATTCCGGATGTATTGTCAGTCAACGAATGGTTTATCCAGGATGGGTTAATCCAAAAAGGGCCTATCTCTGATCTGCTCGGGGCGGGGGTGGCTCAGTCGGTAGCGTGCCAGGCTCGTAATCTGTAGTTCCCAGGTTCGAGTCCCAACTGGGTCAGCGTTGAGATTTATCTCCGCAAAATTCCCCGCCCTGCCCACGGTCAGTAGGGGACACCGATGGGCTTGGAAAGGCTGCCGTCCGTCGGATGGAACGTTAAGCCATGGCCCCTTGTGCGGGAGAGTCATACCTGTGCACGTTAAAGAACACGCTGGATGGCCTTGACGGGAGGCTACCATCTGTCTCCCAATAGCCGTTCCAGTGGGTCCCCTCCCCCAACCTTCTCTGAGCCTTCGGGGTCCATGTGACCTGGCCATTTAGCCCATGGTGTGCAAAAAAGTGCCGCTCAGAGGTAAAACAACCCAACTGATCTGCTCTTTTTTGCACATTGGGATAAATGGTCAGGTCACAAGGATTCCAAGGACTCAGAGAAGTTAGGGCAAGGGGACCCACTGGAAAGCTGTTAGGAGACAGATGGTGGCCTCCCGTCAACGCTATCCATTGTGTTCTTTAACGTGAAATGGGTGAGTCTCTCTTGCACACCGATCACGGCTTAACCGTTAGATCACGGCAAAACCAGTTGGGACTCAAATCTAGAAACATCAGTTTACGAGCCAAAGCACGTGAAATACTGAGCCAAACCCCCTCTCCCCCCCGTTACTCTAGGAGACTTGCTGAAAGAGGACTTTTTGAGAAAGTATTTTGATTCTGGCGTGCTGATTAAAATCAGTGGTTTCTGAAAGAAACCAAATTAATTGCTGTCATCTTTTGGATTTTCAAAGTTGTGATTTTGGCACCAATGAGTTTTCCATGGTACCATTTAGTTTCCAAATTCAAAGTTACTGTTTGGAAAATTAAAAACTTCATTTTGTTTAAGGGGCTGGGGTGGCTCAGTCGGTAGCGCCACCAGGCTCGTAATCTGCAGTTACCAGGTTCGAGTCCCAGCTGGGTCAGCATTGAGACTTATTTCTGCAAAACTCCCCGCCCTGCCCACGGTCAGTAGGTGACACCGATGGACTTGGAAAGGCCGCCGTCCGTCGGATGGGACGTTAAGCCGTGGCCCTGTGTGCGGGAGAGCCATGCCCTGTGCATGTGAAAGAACACTCTGGATGGCCTGAATGGGAGGCTACCATCTGTTTCTCAACAGCTGTTCCAGTGGATCCCCTCCCCTAACTTTTTCTGAACCTTCGGTGTCCATGT
Source organism: Ryuthela nishihirai (assembly GCA_038380435.1). Classification (NCBI taxonomy): domain Eukaryota; kingdom Metazoa; phylum Arthropoda; class Arachnida; order Araneae; family Heptathelidae; genus Ryuthela; species Ryuthela nishihirai. Next base: position 35,384,971 of record JAWZYU010000002.1, on the reverse strand, counting down.
GACCTGGTCATTTAGCCCATGGTGTGCAAAAAAGTGCCGCTCAGAGGTAAAACAACCCAACCCATTTTGCTTAATATAAACATTCCATATTCGCCAGAGGCGATGTTTTATTCTCCTTGTTGACATGCTGAAATGAAATTGCTACCCAAGTAAACACTCAGTGAAGCTCTCAAGTGTAGGAGCAAACCGTAGGATTGGTCGACCCCTACTCCCAAAGGATAAGAGAAGGAGTCAGAGAAAACCATTCCGCAATTTCCATAAGTCCGTTTTTTATTTATATTGAGGGGGCGGGGTGGCTCAGTCGGTAGCGCGCCAGGCTCGTAATCTGTAGTTCCCAGGTTCGAGTCCCAGCTGGGTCAGCGTTGAGATTTATCTCCGCAAAATTCCCCGCCCTGCCCACGGTCAGTAGGGGACACCGATGGGCTTGGAAAGGCCGCCGTCCGTCGGATGGGACGTTAAGCCGTGGCCCCTTGTGCGGGAGAGCCATACCCTGTGCACGTTAAAGAACACGCTGGATGGTCTTGACGGGAGGCTACCATCTGTCTCCCAACAGCTGTTCCAGTGGGTCCCCGCCCCCAACCTTCTCTGAGCCTTCGGGGTCCATGTGACCTGGCCATTTAGACCATAGTGTGCAAAAAAGTGCCACTCAGAGGTAAAACAACACAACAACAACCCGTTTTTTTGAATTACTGAATGTCCCCCTCCCTCTTTTTTTCCCTACCAAATGTAGTTCAGAGGATCGCCACTATAGCATCATACTGGCTGGATCAACAATGGCAGTCACGTGATATTTTATAGTAATACTAATTTCAATGGTTAAATTGGCACTTATTTTGTTTTTTCGCTTTGAAACATTTGGGTGTAAAACGCATTTAATATAATTCTTTCCCATACTGTTCGAGATAACAAATAATTTTTTAAGGTAGAGCAAAAGTATTCATTCTTTCATTTTTATAGTTTCAGTTTGAAAGATAATTTCACGCATTTCAACCGTTAGCATACAAAGGTATTATTCTTTTAAACTTGTATATCTTTTAGTATTTTTAAAATAAATTTCGAAGCCCTTCATTCGTAGCATTTTATTTAAGAATTATTTAAATTGTAGAAAATACTCACAAAGAAAGTGTGAAGCTCAAAAACTTAGTGACACGGATTACGCAAGTTTCATTTCTGAGTCCCATCTCCCTAACATCAGTTTCATCTCTCAAATATTAGTTCCATTTCTGAGTCCCATCTCCCTAACATCAGTTCCATCTCTCTAATATCAGTTCCATTTCTGAGTCCCATCTCCTTAATATCAGTTCCATGTCTCTAATATTAGGTTCATTTCTGAGTCCCATCTCCCTATTATAAGTTCCATTTCTCATTCCCACCTCCTTAATACCATCTCCAATTCAAAGTCCCATCTTCATAATATCAGTTCCATTTCTGAATCCCATCTCCTTAATATCAGTTCCATTTCTGTGTCCCATTTTATTAATATCAGTTCAATTTCTGAGTCCAATCTCCATAATATCAATTCATTTTCGGAGTTCTATCTCCTCATCAGTTTTCTGTCCCTAATATCAGCTACATTTCTGAGTCCCACGCCTTAATATCAGTTTCATTTCTGGGTCCCATCTCTCCAATATCAGTTCCATGTCTCTAATATTAGGTCCATTTCTCAGTCCCACCTCTTTAATATCAGTTCCATCTCTCAGTCCCATCTCCTTAATATCAATTTTATTTCTGTATCCCATCTCCTTAATATCAGTTCATTTTCTGAGTCCTATCTCCTCATCAATTTTCTGTTTCTACTATTAGGTCCATTTCTGAGTCCCATCTCTTTAATATCAGTTCGTTTTTGGAGTTCTATCTCCCTATCTGTTTTCTGTCTCTAATATCAGCTACATTTCTAACTCCCACTCCTTAACATCAGTTCAATTTATGTGTCCCATCTCCCTAATATCAGTTCCATTCATGTGTCCCATCTTCTTAATATCAGTTCCATTTATGTGTCCCATCTCCTTAATATCAGTTCCATTTCTGAGTCCCATCTCCTTAATATCAATTCATTTTCAGAGTTCTATCTCCCCATCAGTTTTCTGTCTCTTATATTAGTTCCATTTCTGAGTCCCATCTCCTTAATATCAATTTCATTTCTGAGTCTCATCTCCTTAATATCAGTTCGTTTTCGGAGTCCTATCTCTCTATCAGTTTTCTGTCTCTAATATCAGGTCAATTTCTGAGTCCCATCTCTTTAATATCAGTTCATTTTCGGAGTTTTATCTCCCTATCAGTTTACTGTCTCTAATATCAGCTAGATTTCTGAGTCCCACTCCTTAATATCAGTTTAATATCTGTGTCCCATCTCCCCAATATCAGTTCAATGTCTCTAATATTAGGTCCATTTCTCAGTCCCACCTTCTTAATATCAGTTCCATCTTCTTAATATCAGTTCCATCTCCTTAATATCAGTTCCATCTCTCAGTCCCATCTCCTTAATATCAATTTCATTTATTAGTCCCATCTCCTTAATATCAGTTCATTTACAGAGTCCTATCTCACCATCAGTTTTCTGTCTCTAATATCAGTTCCATCTCTCAGTCCCATCCCCTTAATATTAGTTCCTTTCTGAGTCCCATCTCCTTAATATCAATTTCATTTCTGAGTCTCATCTCCTTAATATCAGTTCATTTTTGGAGTTCTATCTCCCTATCTGTTTTCTGTCTCTAATATCAGCTACATTTCTAAGTCCCACTCCTTAACATCAGTTCAATTTATGTGTCCCATCTCCCTAATATCAGTTCCATTCATGTGTCCCATCTCCTTAATATCAATTCATTTTCGGAGTTCTATCTCCCCATCAGTTTTCTGTCTCTTATATTAGTTCCATTTCTGAGTCCCATCTCCTTAATATCAATTTCATTTCTGAGTCTCATCTCCTTAATATCAGTTCGTTTCGGAGTCCTATCTCTCTATCAGTTTTCTGTCTCTAATATCAGGTCAATTTCTGAGTCCCATCTCTTTAATATCAGTTCATTTTCGGAGTTTTATCTCCCTATCAGTTTACTGTCTCTAATATCAGCTAGATTTCTGAGTCCCACTCCTTAATATCAGTTTAATATCTGTGTCCCATCTCCCCAATATCAGTTCAATTTCTCTAATATTAGGTCAATTTCTCAGTCCCAACTTCTTAATATCAGTTCCATCTTCTTAATATCAGTTCCATCTCCTTAATATCAGTTCCATCTCTCAGTCCCATCTCCTTAATATCAATTTCATTTATGAGTCCCATCTCCTTAATATCAGTTCATTTTCAGAGTCCTATCTCCCCATCAGTTTTCTGTCTCTAATATCAGTTCCATCTCTCAGTCCCATCCCCTTAATATTAGTTCCTTTCTGAGTCCCATCTCCTTAATATCAATTTCATTTCTGAGTCTCATCTCCTTAATATCAGTTCATTTTTGGAGTTCTATCTCCCTATCTGTTTTCTGTCTCTAATATCAGCTACAATTCTAAGTCCCACTACTTAATATCAGTTCCATTTATGTGTCTCATCTCCTTAATATCAGTTCCATTTCTGTGTCCCATCTCCTTAATATCAATTCATTTTCGGAGTTCTATCTCCCCATCAGTTTTCTGTCTCTTATATTAGTTCCATTTCTGAGTCCCATCTCCTTAATATCAATTTCATTTCTGAGGGTCATCTCCTTAATATCAGTTCATTTTCAGAGTCCTATCTCTCTATCAGTTTTCTGTCTCTAACATCAGGTCAATTTCTGAGTCCCATCTCTTTAATATCAGTTCTATTTCGGAGTTTTATCTCCCTATCAGTTTTCTGTCTCTAATATCAGCTAGATTTCTGAGTCCCACTCCTTAATATCAGTTTAATTTCTGTGTCCCATCTCCCCAATATCAGTTCAATGTCTCTAATATTAAGTCCATTTCTTAGTCCCACCTTCTTAATATCAGTTCCATCTTCTTAATATCAGTTCCATCTCCAATATCAGTTCCATCTCCAGTTCATTTTCGGAGTCCTATCTCTCTATCAGTTTTCTATCTCTAATATCAGTTCCATTTCTGTGTCCCATCTCCTTAATATCAGTTCCATTTCTGTGTCTCATCTCCTTGATATCAGTTCCATTTCTGTGTCCCATCTCCTTAATATCAATTCATTTTCGGAGTTCTATCTCCCCATCAGTTTTCTGTCTCTTATATTAGTTCCATTTCTGAGTCCCATCTCCTTAATATCAATTTCGTTTCTGAGTCTCATCTCCTTAATATCAGTTCATTTTCGGAGTCCTATCTCTCTATCAGTTTTCTGTCTCTAATATCAAGTCAATTTCTGAGTCCCATCTCTTTAATATCAGTTCATTTTCGGAGTTTTATCTCCCTATCAGTTTACTGTCTCTAATATCAGCTAGATTTCTGAGTCCCCACTCCTTAATATTAGTTTAATATCTGTGTCCCATCTCTCAAATGTCTCTAATATTAGGTCCATTTCTCAGTCCCACCTTCTTAATATCAGTTCTATCTTCTTAATATCGTTTCCATCTCCTTAATATCAGTTCCATCTCTCAGTCCAATCTCCTTAATATCAATTTCATTTCTGGGTCCCATCTCCTTAATATCAGTTCATTTTCAGAGTCTTATCTCCCCATCAGTTTTCTGTCTCTAATATCAGCTACATTTCTAAGTCCCACTCCTTAATATCAGTTCCATTTATGTGTCCCATCTTCTTAATATCAGTTCCATTTCTGTGTTCCATCTCCTTAATATCAGTTCCATTTCTGTGTCCCATCTCCTTAATATCAGTTCCATTTCTGTGTCCCATCTCCTTATGATCAGTTCCATTTCTGTGTCCCATCTCCTTAATATCAATTCATTTTCGGAGTTCTATCTCCCCATCAGTTTTCTGTCTCTTATATTAATTCCATTTCTGAGTCCCATCTCCTTATATCAATTTCGTTTCTGAGTCTCATCTCCTTAATATCAGTTCATTTTCGGAGTCCTATCTCTCTATCAGTTTTCTGTCTCTAATATCAGGTCAATTTCTGAGTCCCATCTCTTTAATATCAGCTCATTTTCGGAGTTTTATCTCCCTATCAGTTTACTGTCTGTAATATCAGCTAGATTTCTGAGTCCCACTCCCTAATATCAGTTTAATATCTGTGTCCATATCTCCCAAATGTCTCTAATATTAGGTCCATTTCTCAGTCCCACCTTCTTAATATCAGTTCTATCTTCTTAATATCATTTCCATCTCCTTAATATCAGTTCCATCTCTCAGTCCCATCTCCTTAATATCAATTTCATTTCTGAGTCCCATATCCTTAATATCAATTTCATTTCTGCGTCCCATCTCCTTAATATCAGTTCATTTTCAGAGTCCTATCTCCCCATCAGTTTTCTGTCCCTAATATCAGTTCTATCTCTCAGTCCCATCTCCTTAATATTAGTTCCATTTCTGAGTCCCATCTCCTTAATATCAATTTCATATCTGAGTCTCATCTACTTAATATCAGTTCATTTTTGGAGTTCTATCTCCTTATCTGTTTTCTGTCTCTAATATCAGCTACATTTCTAAGTCCCACTCCTTAATATCAGTTTAATTTCTGTGTCCCATCTCCCCAATATCAGTTCAATTTCTCTAATATTAGGTCCATTTCTCAGTCCCCACTTCTTAATATCAGTTCCATCTTCTTAATATCAGTTCCATCTCCTTAATATCAGTTCCATCTCTCAGTCCCATCCCCTTAATATTAGTTCCTTTCTGAGTCCCATCTCCTTAATATCAATTTCTTTTCTGAGTTTCTTCCCCTTAATATCACTTCATTTTTGGAGTTCTATCTCCCTATCTGTTTTCTGTCTCTAATATCAGCTACATTTCTAAGTCCCACTCCTTAATATCAGTTCCATTTATGTGTCCCATCTTCTTAATATCAGTTCCATTTCTGTGCTCCATCTCCTTAATATCAATTCCATTTCTGTGTCCCATCTCCTTAATATCAGTTCCATTTCTGTGTCCCATCTCCTTAATATCAGTTCCATTTCTGTGTCCCATCTCCTTAATATCAATTCATTTTCGGAGTTCTATCTCCCCATCAGTTTTCTGTCTCTTATATTAGTTCCATTTCTGAGTCCCATCTCCTTAATATCAATTTCATTTCTGAGTCTCATCTCCTTAATATCAGTTCATTTTCGGAGTCCTATCTCTCTATCAGTTTTCTGTCTCTAATATCAGGTCAATTTCTGAGTCCCATCTCTTTAATATCAGTTCATTTTCGGAGTTTTATCTCCCTATCAGTTTACTGTCTGTAATATCAGCTAGATTTCTGAGTCCCACTCCCTAATATCAGTTTAATATCTGTGTCCATATCTCCCAAATGTCTCTAATATTAGGTCCATTTCTCAGTCCCACCTTCTTAATATCAGTTCTATCTTCTTAATATCATTTCCATCTCCTTAATATCAGTTCCATCTCTCAGTCCCATCTCCTTAATATCAATTTCATTTCTGAGTCCCATATCCTTAATATCAATTTCATTTCTGCGTCCCATCTCCTTAATATCAGTTCATTTTCAGAGTCCTATCTCCCCATCAGTTTTCTGTCCCTAATATCAGTTCTATCTCTCAGTCCCATCTCCTTAATATTAGTTCCATTTCTGAGTCCCATCTCCTTAATATCAATTTCATATCTGAGTCTCATGTACTTAATATCAGTTCATTTTTGGAGTTCTATCTCCTTATCTGTTTTCTGTCTCTAATATCAGCTACATTTCTAAGTCCCACTCCTTAATATCAGTTTAATTTCTGTGTCCCATCTCCCCAATATCAGTTCAATTTCTCTAATATTAGGTCCATTTCTCAGTCCCCACTTCTTAATATCAGTTCCATCTTCTTAATATCAGTTCCATCTCCTTAATATCAGTTCCATCTCTCAGTCCCATCCCCTTAATATTAGTTCCTTTCTGAGTCCCATCTCCTTAATATCAATTTCTTTTCTGAGTTTCTTCCCCTTAATATCACTTCATTTTTGGAGTTCTATCTCCCTATCTGTTTTCTGTCTCTAATATCAGCTACATTTCTAAGTCCCACTCCTTAATATCAGTTCCATTTATGTGTCCCATCTTCTAAATATCAGTTCCATTTCTGTGCTCCATCTCCTTAATATCAATTCCATTTCTGTGTCCCATCTCCTTAATATCAGTTCCATTTCTGTGTCCCATCTCCTTAATATCAGTTCCATTTCTGTGTCCCATCTCCTTAATATCAGTTCCATTTCTGTGTCCCATCTCCTTAATATCAATTCATTTTCGGAGTTCTATCTCCCCATCAGTTTTCTGTCTCTTATATTAGTTCCATTTCTGAGTCCCATCTCCTTAATATCAATTTCATTTCTGAGTCTCATCTCCTTAATATCAGTTCATTTTCGGAGTCCTATCTCTCTATCAGTTTTCTGTCTCTAATATCATGTCAATTTCTGAGTCCCATCTCTTTAATATCAGTTCATTTTCGGAGTTTTATCTCCCTATCAGTTTACTGTCTCTAATATCAGCTAGATTTCTGAGTCCCACTCCTTAATATCAGTTTAATATCTGTGTCCCATCTCCCCAATATCAGTTCAATGTCTCTAATATTAGGTCCATTTCTCAGTCCTACTTTCTTAATATCAGTTCCATCTTCTTAATATCATTTCCATCTCCTTAATATCAGTTCCATCTCTCAGTCCCATCTCCTTAATATCAATTTCATTTATGAGTCCCATCTCCTTAATATCAGTTCATTTTCAGAGTCCTATCTCCCCATCAGTTTTCTGTCTCTAATATCAGTTCCATCTCTCAGTCCCATCCCCTTAATATTAGTTCCTTTCTGAGTCCCATCTCCTTAATATCAATTTCATTTCTGAGTCTCATCTCCTTAATATCAGTTCATTTTTGGAGTTCTATCTCCCTATCTGTTTTCTGTCTCTAATATCAGCTACATTTCTAAGTCCCACTCCTTAATATCAGTTCCATTTATGTGTCCCATCTTCTTAATATCAGTTCCATTTCTGTGCTCCATCTCCTTAATATCAATTCCATTTCTGTGTCCCATCTCCTTAACATCAGTTTCATTTATGTGTCCCATCTCCTTAATATCAGTTCCATTTCTGTGTCCCATCTCCTTAATATCAGTTCCATTTCTGTGTCCCATCTCTTTAATATCAGTTCCATTTCTGAGTCCCATCTCCTTAATATCAATTCATTTTCGGAGTTCTATCTCCCCATCAGTTTTCTGTCTCTTATATTAGTTCCATTTCTGAGTCCCATCTCCTTAATATCAATTTCGTTTCTGAGTCTCATCTCCTTAATATCAGTTCATTTTCGGAGTCCTATCTCTCTATCAGTTTTCTGTCTCTAATATCATGTCAATTTCTGAGTCCCATCTCTTTAATATCAGTTCATTTTCGGAGTTTTATCTCCGTATCAGTTTACTGTCTCTAATATCAGCTAGATTTCTGAGTCCCCACTCCTTAATATTAGTTTAATATCTGTGTCCCATCTCTCAAATGTCTCTAATATTAGGTCCATTTCTCAGTCCCACCTTCTTAATATCAGTTCTATCTTCTTAATATCGTTTCCATCTCCTTAATATCAGTTCCATCTCTCAGTCCAATCTCCTTAATATCAATTTCATTTCTGAGTCCCATCTCCTTAATATCAGTTCATTTTCAGAGTCTTATCTCCCCATCAGTTTTCTGTCTCTAATATCAGTTCCATCTCTCAGTCCCATCCCCTTAATATTAGTTCCTTTCTGAGTCCCATTTCCTTAATATCAATTTCATTTCTGAGTCTCATCTCCTTAATATCAGTTCATTTTTAGAGTTCTATCTCCCTATCTGTTTTCTGTCTCTAATATCAGCTACATTTCTAAGTCCCACTCCTTAATATCAGTTCCATTTATGTGTCCCATCTTCTTAATATCAGTTCCATTTCTGTGTTCCATCTCCTTAATATCAGTTCCATTTCTGTGTCCCATCTCCTTAATATCAGTTCCATTTCTGTGTCCCATCTCCTTATGATCAGTTCCATTTCTGTGTCCCATGTCCTTAATATCAATTCATTTTCGGAGTTCTATCTCCCCATCAGTTTTCTGTCTCTTATATTAATTCCATTTCTGAGTCCCATCTCCTTATATCAATTTCGTTTCTGAGTCTCATCTCCTTAATATCAGTTCATTTTCGGAGTCCTATCTCTCTATCAGTTTTCTGTCTCTAATATCAGGTCAATTTCTGAGTCCCATCTCTTTAATATCAGTTCATTTTCGGAGTTTTATCTCCCTATCAGTTTACTGTCTGTAATATCAGCTAGATTTCTGAGTCCCACTCCCTAATATCAGTTTAATATCTGTGTCCATATCTCCCAAATGTCTCTAATATTAGGTCCATTTCTCAGTCCCACCTTCTTAATATCAGTTCTATCTTCTTAATATCATTTCCATCTCCTTAATATCAGTTCCATCTCTCAGTCCCATCTCCTTAATATCAATTTCATTTCTGAGTCCCATATCCTTAATATCAATTTCATTTCTGCGTCCCATCTCCTTAATATCAGTTCATTTTCAGAGTCCTATCTCCCCATCAGTTTTCTGTCCCTAATATCAGTTCTATCTCTCAGTCCCATCTCCTTAATATTAGTTCCATTTCTGAGTCCCATCTCCTTAATATCAATTTCATATCTGAGTCTCATCTACTTAATATCAGTTCATTTTTGGAGTTCTATCTCCTTATCTGTTTTCTGTCTCTAATATCAGCTACATTTCTAAGTCCCACTCCTTAATATCAGTTTAATTTCTGTGTCCCATCTCCCCAATATCAGTTCAATTTCTCTAATATTAGGTCCATTTCTCAGTCCCCACTTCTTAATATCAGTTCCATCTTCTTAATATCAGTTCCATCTCCTTAATATCAGTTCCATCTCTCAGTCCCATCCCCTTAATATTAGTTCCTTTCTGAGTCCCATCTCCTTAATATCAATTTCTTTTCTGAGTTTCTTCCCCTTAATATCACTTCATTTTTGGAGTTCTATCTCCCTATCTGTTTTCTGTCTCTAATATCAGCTACATTTCTAAGTCCCACTCCTTAATATCAGTTCCATTTATGTGTCCCATCTTCTTAATATCAGTTCCATTTCTGTGCTCCATCTCCTTAATATCAATTCCATTTCTGTGTCCCATCTCCTTAATATCAGTTCCATTTCTGTGTCCCATCTCCTTAATATCAGTTCCATTTCTGTGTCCCATCTCCTTAATATCAATTCATTTTCGGAGTTCTATCTCCCCATCAGTTTTCTGTCTCTTATATTAGTTCCATTTCTGAGTCCCATCTCCTTAATATCAATTTCATTTCTGAGTCTCATCTCCTTAATATCAGTTCATTTTCGGAGTCCTATCTCTCTATCAGTTTTCTGTCTCTAATATCAGGTCAATTTCTGAGTCCCATCTCTTTAATATCAGTTCATTTTCGGAGTTTTATCTCCCTATCAGTTTACTGTCTGTAATATCAGCTAGATTTCTGAGTCCCACTCCCTAATATCAGTTTAATATCTGTGTCCATATCTCCCAAATGTCTCTAATATTAGGTCCATTTCTCAGTCCCACCTTCTTAATATCAGTTCTATCTTCTTAATATCATTTCCATCTCCTTAATATCAGTTCCATCTCTCAGTCCCATCTCCTTAATATCAATTTCATTTCTGAGTCCCATATCCTTAATATCAATTTCATTTCTGCGTCCCATCTCCTTAATATCAGTTCATTTTCAGAGTCCTATCTCCCCATCAGTTTTCTGTCCCTAATATCAGTTCTATCTCTCAGTCCCATCTCCTTAATATTAGTTCCATTTCTGAGTCCCATCTCCTTAATATCAATTTCATATCTGAGTCTCATCTACTTAATATCAGTTCATTTTTGGAGTTCTATCTCCTTATCTGTTTTCTGTCTCTAATATCAGCTACATTTCTAAGTCCCACTCCTTAATATCAGTTTAATTTCTGTGTCCCATCTCCCCAATATCAGTTCAATTTCTCTAATATTAGGTCCATTTCTCAGTCCCCACTTCTTAATATCAGTAGCATCTTCTTAATATCAGTTCCATCTCCTTAATATCAGTTCCATCTCTCAGTCCCATCCCCTTAATATTAGTTCCTTTCTGAGTCCCATCTCCTTAATATCAATTTCTTTTCTGAGTTTCTTCCCCTTAATATCACTTCATTTTTGGAGTTCTATCTCCCTATCTGTTTTCTGTCTCTAATATCAGCTACATTTCTAAGTCCCACTCCTTAATATCAGTTCCATTTATGTGTCCCATCTTCTTAATATCAGTTCCATTTCTGTGCTCCATCTCCTTAATATCAATTCCATTTCTGTGTCCCATCTCCTTAATATCAGTTCCATTTCTGTGTCCCATCTCCTTAATATCAGTTCCATTTCTGTGTCCCATCTCCTTAATATCAATTCATTTTCGGAGTTCTATCTCCCCATCAGTTTTCTGTCTCTTATATTAGTTCCATTTCTGAGTCCCATCTCCTTAATATCAATTTCATTTCTGAGTCTCATCTCCTTAATATCAGTTCATTTTCGGAGTCCTATCTCTCTATCAGTTTTCTGTCTCTAATATCAGGTCAATTTCTGAGTCCCATCTCCTTAATATCAGTTCATTTTCGGAGTTTTATCTCCCTATCAGTTTACTGTCTCTAATATCAGCTAGATTTCTGAGTCCCACTCCTTAATATCAGTTTAATATCTGTGTCCCATCTCCCCAATATCAGTTCAATGTCTCTAATATTAGGTCCATTTCTCAGTCCTACTTTCTTAATATCAGTTCCATCTTCTTAATATCATTTCCATCTCCTTAATATCAGTTCCATCTCTCAGTCCCATCTCCTTAATATCAATTTCATTTATGAGTCCCATCTCCTTAATATCAGTTCATTTTCAGAGTCCTATCTCCCCATCAGTTTTCTGTCTCTAATATCAGTTCCATCTCTCAGTCCCATCCCCTTAATATTAGTTCCTTTCTGAGTCCCATCTCCTTAATATCAATTTCATTTCTGAGTCTCATCTCCTTAATATCAGTTCATTTTTGGAGTTCTATCTCCCTATCTGTTTTCTGTCTCTAATATCAGCTACATTTCTAAGTCCCACTCCTTAATATCAGTTCCATTTATGTGTCCCATCTTCTTAATATCAGTTCCATTTCTGTGCTCCATCTCCTTAATATCAATTCCATTTCTGTGTCCCATCTCCTTAATATCAGTTCCATTTCTGTGTCCCATCTCCTTAATATCAGTTCCATTTCTGTGTCCCATCTCCTTAATATCAGTTCCATTTCTGTGTCCCATCTCCTTAATATCAATTCATTTTCGGAGTTCTATCTCCCCATCAGTTTTCTGTCTCTTATATTAGTTCCATTTCTGAGTCCCATCTCCTTAATATCAATTTCGTTTCTGAGTCTCATCTCCCTAATATCAGTTCATTTTCGGAGTCCTATCTCTCTATCAGTTTTCTGTCTCTAATATCATGTCAATTTCTGAGTCCCATCTCTTTAATATCAGTTCATTTTCGGAGTTTTATCTCCGTATCAGTTTACTGTCTCTAATATCAGCTAGATTTCTGAGTCCCACTCCTTAATATCAGTTTAATATCTGTGTCCCATCTCCCAAATGTCTCTAATATTAGGTCCATTTCTCAGTCCCACCTTCTTAATTCAGTTCTATCTTCTTAATATCATTTCCATCTCCTTAATATCAGTTCCATATCTCAGTCCCATCTCCTTAATATCAATTTCATTTCTGAGTCCCATCTCCTTAATATCAGTTCATTTTCAGAGTCCTATCTCCCCATCAGTTTTCTGTCTCTAATATCAGTTCCATCTCTCAGTCCCATCTCCTTAATATTAGTTCCATTTCTGAGTCCCATCTCCTTAATATCAATTTCATTTCTGAGTCTCATCTACTTAATATCAGTTCATTTTTGGAGTTCTATCTCCTTATCTGTTTTCTGTCTCTAATATCAGCTACATTTCTAAGTCCCACTCCTTAATATCAGTTCCAATTATGTGTCCCATCTTCTTAACATCAGTTTCATTTATGTGTCCCATCTCCTTAATATCAGTTCCATTTCTGTGTCCCATCTCCTTAATATCAGTTCCATTTCTGTGTCCCATCTCCTTAATATCAGTTCCATTTCTGAGTCCCATCTCCTTAATATCAATTCATTTTCGGAGTTCTATCTCCCCATCAGTTTTCTGTCTCTTATATTAGTTCCATTTCTGAGTCCCATCTCCTTAATATCAATTTCGTTTCTGAGTCTCATCTCCTTAATATCAGTTCATTTTCGGAGTCCTATCTCTCTATCAGTTTTCTGTCTCTAATATCAGGTCAATTTCTGAGTCCCATCTCTTTAATATCAGTTCATTTTCGGAGTTTTATCTCCGTATCAGTTTACTGTCTCTAATATCAGCTAGATTTCTGAGTCCCACTCCTTAATATCAGTTTAATATCTGTGTCCCATCTCCCAAATGTCTCTAATATTAGGTCCATTTCTCAGTCCCAACTTCTTAATTCAGTTCTATTTTCTTAATATCATTTCCATCTCCTTAATATCAGTTCCATATCTCAGTCCCATCTCCTTAATATCAATTTCATTTCTGAGTCCCATCTCCTTAATATCAGTTCATTTTCAGAGTCCTATCTCCCCATCAGTTTTCTGTCTCTAATATCAGTTCCATCTCTCAGTCCCATCTCCTTAATATTAGTTCCATTTCTGAGTCCCATCTCCTTAATATCAATTTCATTTCTGAGTCTCATCTACTTAATATCAGTTCATTTTTGGAGTTCTATCTCCTTATCTGTTTTCTGTCTCTAATATCAGCTACATTTCTAAGTCCCACTCCTTAATATCAGTTCCATTTATGTGTCCCATCTTCTTAACATCAGTTTCATTTATGTGTCTCATCTCCTTAATATCAGTTCCATTTCTGTGTCCCATCTCCTTAATATCAGTTCCATTTCTGTGTCCCATCTCTTTAATATCAGTTCCATTTCTGAGTCCCATCTCCTTAATATCAATTCATTTTCGGAGTTCTATCTCCCCATCAGTTTTCTGTCTCTTATATTAGTTCCATTTCTGAGTCCCATCTCCTTAATATCAATTTCGTTTCTGAGTCTCATCTCCTTAATATCAGTTCATTTTCGGAGTCCTATCTCTCTATCAGTTTTCTGTCTCTAATATCATGTCAATTTCTGAGTCCCATCTCTTTAATATCAGTTCATTTTCGGAGTTTTATCTCCGTATCAGTTTACTGTCTCTAATATCAGCTAGATTTCTGAGTCCCACTCCTTAATATCAGTTTAATATCTGTGTCCCATCTCCCCAATATCAGTTCAATGTCTCTAATATTAGGTCCATTTCTCAGTCCTACTTTCTTAATATCAGTTCCATCTTCTTAATATCATTTCCATCTCCTTAATATCAGTTCCATCTCTCAGTCCCATCTCCTTAATATCAATTTCATTTATGAGTCCCATCTCCTTAATATCAGTTCATTTTCAGAGTCCTATCTCCCCATCAGTTTTCTGTCTCTAATATCAGTTCCATCTCTCAGTCCCATCCCCTTAATATTAGTTCCTTTCTGAGTCCCATCTCCTTAATATCAATTTCATTTCTGAGTCTCATCTCCTTAATATCAGTTCATTTTTGGAGTTCTATCTCCCTATCTGTTTTCTGTCTCTAATATCAGCTACATTTCTAAGTCCCACTCCTTAATATCAGTTTCATTTATGTGTCCCATCTTCTTAATATCAGTTCCATTTCTGTGCTCCATCTCCTTAATATCAATTCCATTTCTGTGTCCCATCTCCTTAATATCAGTTCCATTTCTGTGTCCCATCTCCTTAATATCAGTTCCATTTCTGTGTCCCATCTCCTTAATATCAATTCATTTTCGGAGTTCTATCTCCCCATCAGTTTTCTGTCTCTTATATTAGTTCCATTTCTGAGTCCCATCTCCTTAATATCAATTTCGTTTCTGAGTCTCATCTCCTTAATATCAGTTCATTTTCGGAGTCCTATCTCTCTATCAGTTTTCTGTCTCTAATATCATGTCAATTTCTGAGTCCCATCTCTTTAATATCAGTTCATTTTCGGAGTTTTATCTCCGTATCAGTTTACTGTCTCTAATATCAGCTAGATTTCTGAGTCCCACTCCTTAATATCAGTTTAATATCTGTGTCCCATCTCCCAAATGTCTCTAATATTAGGTCCATTTCTCAGTCCCACCTTCTTAATTCAGTTCTATCTTCTTAATATCATTTCCATCTCCTTAATATCAGTTCCATATCTCAGTCCCATCTCCTTAATATCAATTTCATTTCTGAGTCCCATCTCCTTAATATCAGTTCATTTTCAGAGTCCTATCTCCCCATCAGTTTTCTGTCTCTAATATCAGTTCCATCTCTCAGTCCCATCTCCTTAATATTAGTTCCATTTCTGAGTCCCATCTCCTTAATATCAATTTCATTTCTGAGTCTCATCTACTTAATATCAGTTCATTTTTGGAGTTCTATCTCCTTGTCTGTTTTCTGTCTCTAATATCAGCTACATTTCTAAGTCCCACTCCTTAATATCAGTTCCATTTATGTGTCCCATCTTCTTAACATCAGTTTCATTTATGTGTCCCATCTCCTTAATATCAGTTCCATTTCTGTGTCCCATCTCCTTAATATCAGTTCCATTTCTGTGTCCCATCTCCTTAATATCAGTTCCATTTCTGAGTCCCATCTCCTTAATATCAATTCATTTTCGGAGGTCTATCTCCCCATCAGTTTTCTGTCTCTTATATTAGTTCCATTTCTGAGTCCCATCTCCTTAATATCAATTTCGTTTCTGAGTCTCATCTCCTTAATATCAGTTCGTTTTCGGAGTCCTATCTCTCTATCAGTTTTCTGTCTCTAATATCATGTCAATTTCTGAGTCCCATCTCTTTAATATCAGTTCATTTTCGGAGTTTTATCTCCGTATCAGTTTACTGTCTCTAATATCAGCTAGATTTCTGAGTCCCACTCCTTAATATCAGTTTAATATCTGTGTCCCATCTCCCAAATGTCTCTAATATTAGGTCCATTTCTCAGTCCCACCTTCTTAATTCAGTTCTATCTTCTTAATATCATTTCCATCTCCTTAATATCAGTTCCATCTCTCAGTCCCATCTCCTTAATATCAATTTCATTTATGAGTCCCATCTCCTTAATATCAGTTCATTTTCAGAGTCCTATCTCCCCATCAGTTTTCTGTCTCTAATATCAGTTCCATCTCTCAGTCCCATCCCCTTAATATTAGTTCCTTTCTGAGTCCCATCTCCTTAATATCAATTTCATTTCTGAGTCTCATCTACTTAATATCAGTTCATTTTTGGAGTTCTATCTCCTTGTCTGTTTTCTGTCTCTAATATCAGCTACATTTCTAAGTCCCACTCCTTAATATCAGTTCCATTTATGTGTCCCATCTTCTTAACATCAGTTTCATTTATGTGTCCCATCTCCTTAATATCAGTTCCATTTCTGTGTCCCATCTCCTTAATATCAGTTCCATTTCTGTGTCCCATCTCTTTAATATCAGTTCCATTTCTGAGTCCCATCTCCTTAATATCAATTCATTTTCGGAGTTCTATCTCCCCATCAGTTTTCTGTCTCTTATATTAGTTCCATTTCTGAGTCCCATCTCCTTAATATTAATTTCGTTTCTGAGTCTCATCTCCTTAATATCAGTTCATTTTCGGAGTCCTATCTCTCTATCAGTTTTCTGTCTCTAATATCATGTCAATTTCTGAGTCCCATCTCTTTAATATCAGTTCATTTTCGGAGTTTTATCTCCGTATCAGTTTACTGTCTCTAATATCAGCTAGATTTCTGAGTCCCACTCCTTAATATCAGTTTAATATCTGTGTCCCATCTCCCCAATATCAGTTCAATGTCTCTAATATTAGGTCCATTTCTCAGTCCCACTTTCTTAATATCAGTTCCATCTTCTTAATATCATTTCCATCTCCTTAATATCAGTTCCATCTCTCAGTCCCATCTCCTTAATATCAATTTCATTTATGAGTTCCATCTCCTTAATATCAGTTCATTTTCAGAGTCCTATCTCCCCATCAGTTTTCTGTCTCTAATATCAGTTCCATCTCTCAGTCCCATCCCCTTAATATTAGTTCCTTTCTGAGTCCCATCTCCTTAATATCAATTTCATTTCTGAGTCTCATCTCCTTAATATCAGTTCATTTTTGGAGTTCTATCTCCCTATCTGTTTTCTGTCTCTAATATCAGCTACATTTGTAAGACCCACTCCTTATTATCAGTTCCTTTTATGTGTCCCATCTTCTTAATATCAGTTCCATTTCTGTGTTCCATCTCCTTAATATCAGTTCCATTTATGTGTCTCATCTCCTTAATATCAGTTCCATTTCTGTGTCCCATCTCCTTAATATCAATTCATTTTCGGAGTTCTATCTCCGCATCAGTTTTCTGTCTCTTATATTAGTTCCATTTCTGAGTCCCATCTCCTTAATATCAATTTCATTTCTGAGGGTCATCTCCTTAATATCAGTTCATTTTCGGAGTCCTATCTCTCTATCAGTTTTCTGTCTCTAATATCATGTCAATTTCTGAGTCCCATCTCTTTAATATCAGTTCATTTTCGGAGTTTTATCTCCGTATCAGTTTACTGTCTCTAATATCAGCTAGATTTCTGAGTCCCACTCCTTAATATCAGTTTAATATCTGTGTCCCATCTCCCAAATGTCTCTAATATTAGGTCCATTTCTCAGTCCCACCTTCTTAATTCAGTTCTATCTTCTTAATATCATTTCCATCTCCTTAATATCAGTTCCATATCTCAGTCCCATCTCCTTAATATCAATTTCATTTCTGAGTCCCATCTCCTTAATATCAGTTCATTTTCAGAGTCCTATCTCCCCATCAGTTTTCTGTCTCTAATATCAGTTCCATCTCTCAGTCCCATCTCCTTAATATTAGTTCCATTTCTGAGTCCCATCTCCTTAATATCAATTTCATTTCTGAGTCTCATCTACTTAATATCAGTTCATTTTTGGAGTTCTATCTCCTTGTCTGTTTTCTGTCTCTAATATCAGCTACATTTCTAAGTCCCACTCCTTAATATCAGTTCCATTTATGTGTCCCATCTTCTTAACATCAGTTTCATTTATGTGTCCCATCTCCTTAATATCAGTTCCATTTCTGTGTCCCATCTCCTTAATATCAGTTCCATTTCTGTGTCCCATCTCCTTAATATCAGTTCCATTTCTGAGTCCCATCTCCTTAATATCAATTCATTTTCGGAGTTCTATCTCCCCATCAGTTTTCTGTCTCTTATATTAGTTCCATTTCTGAGTCCCATCTCCTTAATATCAATTTCGTTTCTGAGTCTCATCTCCTTAATATCAGTTCGTTTTCGGAGTCCTATCTCTCTATCAGTTTTCTGTCTCTAATATCATGTCAATTTCTGAGTCCCATCTCTTTAATATCAGTTCATTTTCGGAGTTTTATCTCCGTATCAGTTTACTGTCTCTAATATCAGCTAGATTTCTGAGTCCCACTCCTTAATATCAGTTTAATATCTGTGTCCCATCTCCCAAATGTCTCTAATATTAGGTCCATTTCTCAGTCCCACCTTCTTAATATCAGTTCTATCTTCTTAATATCATTTCCATCTCCTTAATATCAGTTCCATATCTCAGTCCCATCTCCTTAATATCAATTTCATTTCTGAGTCCCATCTCCTTAATATCAGTTCATTTTCAGAGTCCTATCTCCCCATCAGTTTTCTGTCTCTTATATTAGTTCCATTTCTGAGTCCCATCTCCTTAATATCAATTTCGTTTCTGAGTCTCATCTCCTTAATATCAGTTCATTTTCGGAGTCCTATCTCTCTATCAGTTTTCTGTCTCTAATATCATGTCAATTTCTGAGTCCCATCTCTTTAATATCAGTTCATTTTCGGAGTTTTATCTCCGTATCAGTTTACTGTCTCTAATATCAGCTAGATTTCTGAGTCCCACTCCTTAATATCAGTTTAATATCTGTGTCCCATCTCCCAAATGTCTCTAATATTAGGTCCATTTCTCAGTCCCACCTTCTTAATTCAGTTCTATCTTCTTAATATCATTTCCATCTCCTTAATATCAGTTCCATATCTCAGTCCCATCTCCTTAATATCAATTTCATTTCTGAGTCCCATCTCCTTAATATCAGTTCATTTTCAGAGTCCTATCTCCCCATCAGTTTTCTGTCTCTAATATCAGTTCCATCTCTCAGTCCCATCTCCTTAATATTAGTTCCATTTCTGAGTCCCATCTCCTTAATATCAATTTCATTTCTGAGTCTCATCTACTTAATATCAGTTCATTTTTGGAGTTCTATCTCCCTATCTGTTTTCTGTCTCTAATATCAGCTACATTTCTAAGTCCCACTCCTTAATATCAGTTTCATTTATGTGTCCCATCTTCTTAATATCAGTTCCATTTCTGTGCTCCATCTCCTTAATATCAATTCCATTTCTGTGTCCCATCTCCTTAATATCAGTTCCATTTCTGTGTCCCATCTCCTTAATATCAGTTCCATTTCTGAGTCCCATCTCCTTAATATCAATTCATTTTCGGAGTTCTATCTCCCCATCAGTTTTCTGTCTCTTATATTAGTTCCATTTCTGAGTCCCATCTCCTTAATATGAATTTCGTTTCTGAGTCTCATCTCCTTAATATCAGTTCATTTTCGGAGTCCTATCTCTCTATCAGTTTTCTGTCTCTAATATCAGGTCAATTTCTGAGTCCCATCTCTTTAATATCAGTTCATTTTCGGAGTTTTATCTCCCTATCAGTTTACTGTCTCTAATATCAGCTAGATTTCTGAGTCCCACTCCCTAATATCAGTTTAATATCTGTGTCCCATCTCCCAAATGTCTCTAATATTAGGTCCATTTCTCAGTCCCACCTTCTTAATATCAGTTCTATCTTCTTAATATCATTTCGTCTCCTTAATATCAGTTCCATCTCTCAGTCCCATCTCCTTAATATCAATTTCATTTATGAGTCCCATCTCCTTAATATCAGTTCATTTCCAGAGTCCTATCTCCCTATCAGTTTTCTGTCTCTAATATCAGTTCCATCTCTCAGTCCCATCCCCTTAATATTAGTTCCTTTCTGAGTCCCATCTCCTTAATATCAATTTCATTTCTGAGTCTCATCTCCTTAATATCAGTTCATTTTTGGAGTTCTATCTCCCTATCTGTTTTCTGTCTCTAATATCAGCTACATTTGTAAGTCCCACTCCTTATTATCAGTTCCTTTTATGTGTCCCATCTTCTTAATATCAGTTCCATTTCTGTGTTCCATCTCCTTAATATCAGTTCCATTTATGTGTCTCATCTCCTTAATATCAGTTCCATTTCTGTGTCCCATCTCCTTAATATCAATTCATTTTCGGAGTTCTATCTCCGCATCAGTTTTCTGTCTCTTATATTAGTTCCACTTCTGAGTCCCATCTCCTTAATATCAATTTCATTTCTGAGGGTCATCTCCTTAATATCAGTTCATTTTCGGAGTCCTATCTCTCTATCAGTTTTCTGTCTCTAATATCAGGTCAATTTCTGAGTCCCATCTCTTTAATATCAGTTCTATTTCGGAGTTTTATCTCCCTATCAGTTTTCTGTCTCTAATATCAGCTAGATTTCTGAGTCCCACTCCTTAATATCAGTTTAATTTCTCTGTCCCATCTCCCCAATATCAGTTCAATGTCTCTAATATTAAGTCCATTTCTTGGTCCCACCTTCTTAATATCAGTTCCATCTTCTTAATATTAGTTCCATCTCCAATATCAGTTCCATCTCCAGTTCATTTTCGGAGTCCTATCTCCCTATCAGTTTTCTGTCTCTAATATCAGGTCAATTTCTGAGTCCCATCTCTTTAATATCAGTTCTATTTCGGAGTTTTATCTCCCTATCATTTTTCTGTCTCTAATATCAGCTAGATTTCTGAGTCCCACTCCTTAATATCAGTTTAATTTCTGTGTCCCATCTCCCCAATATCAGTTCAATGTCTCTAATATTAAGTCCATTTCTTAGTCCCACCTTCTTAATATCAGTTCCATCTTCTTAATATCAGTTCCATCTCCTTAATATCAGTTCCATCTCTCAGTCCCATCTCCTTAATATCAATTTCATTTCTGAGTCCCATCTCCTTAATATCAGTTCATTTTCAGAGTCCTATCTCCCCATCAGTTTTCTGTCTCTAATATCAGTTCCATCTCTCAGTCCCATCTCCTTAATATTAGTTACATTTCTGAGTTCCATCTCTCAGTCCCATCTCCTTAATATTAGTTCCATTTCTGAGTCCCATCTCCTTAATTTCAATTTCATTTCTGTATCCCATTTCCTTAATATCAGTTCATTTTCGGAGTCCTATCTCCCCATCAGTAGTCTGTCTCTAATATCAGGGCCATTTCTGAGTCCCATCTCCTTAATATCAGTTCATTTCCAGAGTCCTATCTCCCCATCAGTTTTCTGTCTCTAATATCAGTTCCATCTCTCAGTCCCATCTCCTTAATATTAGTTCCATTTCTGAGTCCCATCTCCTTAATATCAATTTCATTTCTGTGTCCCATCTCCTTAATATCAGTTCATTTTCCGAGTCCTATCTCCCCATCAGTTTTCTGTCTCTAATATCAGGTCCATTTTTGAGTCCCATCTCCTTAATATCAGTTCCATCTCTCAGTCCCATCTCCTTAATATAAGTACTATTTCTGAGTCACATCTCCCTAATACCATTTTTGCTTTTGAATTCAGCCAACATCAAGTCCTATTAGTCAGCACCCTTGAACCTTTTTAAGAATTGTTCCCATTTCTACCTCAAAGCAATGCTTACACTCTCGGTTGATGAAATACGTTCCTGATGTCAATTTCATGATTAGGTTACTACATATTTACAGAATAACATTAAGCAAACAGATATTTGATTCCCCCACCAACTGTTTCCCAAATATTGATTGTTTTCTCCTAAATTGCCTGCATGAGCAACTGTAGTCGCTGCTTATAATAGCTGATGAATCCGAACATTAGACTGCTTTAGCCTAAAGACTTTTATATAATGCGCATTTGTGAACCAGCAATCTGCGATTGATAATGAGAAGTACTCCAGTTGTAGAGGCAGGAAAAAAATTAGCTCCTATATTAATGCAAGAAATAATTTTGTATGCAGTACCTATGTGTCCACGAATTCGATCAGCACATTGAGAGTTCATATTGAGACATTGGGAGTTCCTATTGAGATATTGAGACAAGGAGTGTCTAAGGGAGAAGAGAGCTAGCTTCCATATGCTTAATGTAAACTTTTCGACTACAGCGCCCTCTAAACATGGCAAATTCGTGCATTGCAGTGAAGCCACCTAACCAGGGAGAGGAGCCAGTTCCTTGCGTTATATTTCAACTGCCCAACAAGGTTTTCAATGGCTTACAGCACATGACTAATTTTACATACACTTTGACTCTCTTCAAAGTATTCATTTCTTAAATTTTACCATCATAATTTTTTTTCACAAGGATTAATTAAAATTATTTTCTTTAATATTATTTCCATTTTGTTCCAAATTCCAAATTATAAATATTGCAAATTGTTTCCCATTTTGTAAAAAAGGCAGTAGCTATGCTCAACAAAAAAATTTTAATATTATGAACATTCTACAATATTTAATATATTATAATAAATTGAAATTTATGGGTCAATGCGAGAAAACATGTTTCGTTTAATTATATTTTATAGAATTTTAGATATTTTCAATAAAAGTCATATCGACTTTTTTACTTGTATAAACTGTCAATAGATGGAAGCAGGCACTTCTTGTATCAACCATAAAAAAATTTATTGTTAGAACAAACTGCAGACACCTATATACATCGATATGCTCTAGGGAACACAAAACTGCAACATACATTGACTTACATGTTCGCAAGATGATTAAATGTATTAATTTGCATATTAATTTTAAAAATTCTGTAAATTTACTCAAAATAAACATACAACGGTTTTTCCAGGTATCGTAAAATGTACTCCTGAACGAGATAAAACATTCATTGAATAACTTTAGGGTCAGCTACCACTGTGCCAAACAGCCATGGCTGTTAGACATTTTGAAACATTGGTTAAATCGCAATATACATACCAATAGTAAGACAAACAATAGCTGCATTGGGCTAAAATGATTGCACTGCGCATGCGCAGATCGCCCCTTACAGTTGTTTTTGTGCCTGCACATCAATTTGCCAAGTTCAGCTTCGGTGAAATTCCGCAGAACGGCGCCACTTACGCATGTGCGAAGCTAACCTTCTTCTCCTTAGACCTTCTTTGATTGAGAGTTCACATTGAGAATCCCCACCTTTGAAATCAAAGAGATTAGAGGAGGATTAACTGAACTTTAACCGTCAATCTGTACCAAAGAGATACATTCTAAAAATCGTGAATTGTCTTATGAAATACCCAAGCACTAGAGGTAAGTAATACTTATAACGTAATTTGTCCTATAATTGTAGTGGTAGGAATTTCATACACTTAATCGTGGATATTATCGTGAATTACATCAATTTAAAGATTTATTGCCTTCTAATATTCATTAAATTTATTTTTGAATTGTCATTAAAATCAAACCTAATATGAATTTATTATAATCCTACTCTTATTCTTGTGAAGTAATGAGGGGAAGCAAATCGTGTTTCGTTGTTTAAAACAGATTTTCCTTCAAATTGAAAATGAAAGTAGACTTAATTGTGTCTCTTAGAGCAATGCTTCCGAAACTTTTTTTGAGGCCATAAACTGTCATGGCCCAAAGAGAAAAAAACAACATCCATAGCAATTGTTAAAAAATAAATTTTTTTTAGTATAATCGTATATTATTTTACAATTTTTAAAATATATACACTGCTCGTCATTGAAAGTGTCACACCCGGAAGGACATGTCGTACAAACATGAAAATGGAAGGGTGGGTGTGCATAGTTGAGATATGCAAATGATGATAAACTGGAGCCAATGACGTGTGTGGCTCAAGAGATAAAAGGGTGCAAGAAGGAACAAGGATGGTATTGTGTTTATGCAGGTGGAAGTCATGCGAACGGTTGACATTAGGTGCTTACGCTTAGAAATTGTTCAGCGAAGGCCAGAAATGCCTGGTACAGTCGTTCAAAAAAATATCCCAACACTATGAATTCAACCTTCGTGTCACGTGACATGAATTTCTAAAAAAATCGTTGCCAGATATTTTTTCTGAATTCTGTAATCAACCATAGTGTTCGGATACTTTTTTGAGTGACTGTACATGCCGTCGGCAAGTTTATCGTCATTTGGATGCTTTTTAGAGAGGAAGAATTATAAGCCTATGTGAAGCTGGATGGACTACGTCATGTCGCTGCCCATGTTCAGTGGGATGCACGAACTGTTGGACGATGTTGGCAAATAGTGGCGAAATGAAGGTTCTAGAGTGCATCGCACAGGAAGTGGTGCCGTCTGACAGATGTCAGCACGGCTTGATAGACACATTGTTCGACACGCTCATTCGTCACCACAGAGCACTGCAGGCGCTATTCGACGGGTTGTGTTAGCAGCCACGTACGTCCCCATAACGACCCGAACGGTAAACCGAAGGTTGCATGAGGCACACCTGCGCTCTAGGCAACCGTTACGTTGACTGCCACTAACTGCAAACCATTGAAGTGCTCGTCTGGCTTGGTGCCGAAGTCGTGCAAACTGGGATTAGATTGGAACACTGTTGTGTTTAGTGATGAATCCCGTTTCTGTCTGGGTGCTGATGGGTTGGGTTGGGTTGGGTTGTTTTACCTCTGAGCGGCACTTTTTTGCACACCATGGGTAAAATGGCCAGGTCACATGGACCCCGAAGGCTCAGAGAAGGTTGGGGGAGGGGACTCACTGGAACAGACTGGTTGGGAGACAGATGGTAGTCTCCCGTCAAGGCCATCCAGCGTGTTCTTTAACGTGCACAGAGTATGGCTCTCCCGCACACGGGGCCACGGCTTAACGTCCCATACGACGGACGGCGGCCTTTCCAAGCCCATTGGTGTCCCCTACTGACCGTGAACAGGGCGGGGAATTTTGCAGAGATAAATCTCAACGCTGACCCAGCTGGGACTCGAACCTGGGAACTACAGATTACGAGCCTGGCGCGCTACCGACTGAGCCACCTCCGCCCCCTGGGTGCTGATGATTGACGGGTCTGTGTATGTCAACGACCTGGCGAGAAGACCATCCAGCTTTTGTTCGCGACTGGCACATCACCGGTCGCCCAGACATAATGGGATGGGGTGCTATTGGATATGACAGGTCACTTCTTGTCCACATCATGGGAACACTGACAGCTGCACGATACGTTAGCGTGAATCTGCAGCCCATTTTATTACCGATCCTGGAGGGCATGCAACAGCCCATTTTCCAGCATGACAACATCCGTGTACACACAGCTAAGGTCTCCAGACAATGTTTGCAACATGTTCAAGTATTGCCATGGCCAGCATGATCTCCAGATTTATCCCCGATAGAAAATCTGTGGGACCACCTTCGACGACGTGTGCAATCCTCTCACCAGCCGGAGTAGAATCTTGATGAATTATTGGAGCAAGTAAATGATGTTTGGTGTGCAATTCCTCAGGACCATATCCGTCGACTGTATGACTCCATGCCACGCCGTATTGCTTCCTGTATTGCCGTTCACGGCGGTGCAACCACCTACTGAGGCAGTCACGTTGTGCTGCATTATCTCATCTTCTAACCGCTGTAAGTGGCTGCAAATTAAATCATGGTATGCCAATATATATTGTTATGTGTGTGCTACATTCCACCCCTATCCCCTCACTCCTTCTGGGTGGGGCAATTTCATTGTCGCGCAGTGTATTTATATTCATCAGAGAAAGTTACATTTGGACAAAGCTAAAACACAGACTTTAGCTAAAAACACATTTGGACAATTCAATTATATATAGGAGCGGGGGTGGCTCAGTCAGTAGCGCGCCAGGCTCGTAATCTGCAGTTCCAAGGTTCGAGTTCCAGCTGGGTCAGCGTTGCGATTTATCTCCGCAAATTTCCCCGCCCTGCCCACGGTCAGTTGGTAATGCCGCCGGCCGTCGGTTGGGACGTTAAGCCGTGGTCCCGTGTGCGGGAGACCCATACCCTGTGCACGTTAAAGAACACGCTGGATGACCTTGACGGAAGGCTACCATCTGTCTCCCAACAGCTGTTCCAGTGGGTCCCCTCCCCCAACCTTCTCTGAGCCTTCGGGGTCCTTGAGACCCATGAGTCCTTGAGTCCCTACATTATGGGTCCTTGAGACCCATGATGTACAAAAAAGTGCCGCTCAGAGGTAAACAACCCAACCCAAGCTGAAGTTTCAAATCAGCTATCTTCTTACTATGTAACAGCCATGATTCCAAAAGGGCGAACGAACGAACGAGCGGTGACGCGTTTCGTGTACATCCGCTGTATGGGACCGGGTTCGAGCCCCGGGTAAGGCATGGATGTGTGTCGTTTTTCTGCTGAGGTGCTGCCATCCTCTCAGATCTTTTACTTTGGCATATAAACTGACAGGCTCCTGTCAGACCTCTGTGGCAAGCAGCTGCTTGAGGGGGTATTTAATTTAATTTTTTTAATGCCAAATAAATATCTATACGGAATTTTCTACGGCCTCTAACAAAGTTCCCGACAGCTCCCCAATCTTATATATAAACACCTCATTATTAAAGCCAACAATTAGTTTACTAAGCATTTAATCACTATTAGTCTCTTTAGGTATCCTGATAACAGTAGGTTTAGAGAAAAAAAATGTTTTCAGACAGAATCCGAAGCAACGACCTTCTGATGACATTGATGACATTCAACTCCTGATGAATTCGGATCTCACCCGACTCAAGACAATTTTTTATTCTACACCCATTGTCATCGTGATACTTAAACAGCCTATTAGTGATTAAATGCCTAGTAAACAATGATGTGCTTCGGATTAATTTGTGTAGAATTATCATTGGCAGTAGCTACGAACTCTCCAAGAAGGGTGATGTCACTCTTGGCAGCTCTCCAGCTACCGCTAGAGGCTCATTGTTGATGAGAGTTTGAGTTGTTGTTGGGTTGTTTTACCTCTGTGCGGCACTTTTTTTGCACACCATGGGCTAAATGGCCAGGTCACATGGACCCCGAAGGCTCAGAGAAGGTTGGGGGAGGGGACCCACTAGAACAGCTGTTGGGAGACAGATGGTAGCCTCCCGTCAAGGCCATCCAGAGTGTTCTTTAACGTGCACAGGGTATGGCTCTCTCCCGCACACGGGGCCACGGCTTAACGTCCCATCCGACGGACGGCGGCCTTTCCAAGCCCATCGGTGTCCCCTACTGACCGTGGGCAGGGCGGGGAATTTTGCGGAGATAAATCTCAACGCTGACCCAGCTGGAACTCGAACTTGGGAACTATAGATTACGAGCCTGGCGCGCTACCGACTGAGCCACCCCCGCCCCGATGAGAGTTTGATTACCATATAAATTTTCGAAACAGTTTGCTCTCTCTTTCAACGGATTTCGGTCCCCGTAATTCTTTAAATACTTGACCAGCCGGTCCAAAATTCCCTGCACTGGTTTCCTCCGTGTTACCTCGCTTTAAGTTAAAAAAAATGAGTTTATGGCAGAACACGTTTTAGAACCGTGAATGGCTTTTTTCCCAGTTTTAAAACTGCATGATTAAATAATTCTTTCACTTCCACCCTCCCCAGTAACTGCCCAAATCCTGGGGCGGGGGTGGCTCAGTCGGTACGCGCCAGGCTCAGAATCTGTAGTTCCCAGGTTCGAGTCCCAGCTGGGTAAGCGTTGAGATTTATCTCCGCAAAATTTCCCCGCCCTGCCCACGGTCAGTAGGGGACACCGATGGGCTAGGAAAGGCCGCCGCCCGTCGGATGGGACGTTAAGCCGTGGCCCCGTGTGCGGGAGAGCCATACCCTGTGCATGTTAAAGAACACGCTGGATGGCCTTGACGGGAGGCTACCATCTGTCTCCCAACAGCTGTTCCAGTGGGTCCCCTCCCCCAACCTTCTCTGATCCTTCGGGGTCCTTGTGGCCTGGCCATTTAGCCCGTGGTGTGCAAAAGCCTGTGGTGTGCCCGTGATGTAAGGAGATACCTAACCTCACGTCACGAGTATGAAACGGGTTATTTGTGCTTCCAAATTGTCTTATAAACTATCCCTATAAGTTACATATGCACAGATACACATATGAGATAATATTGTAACGAATGAAATCGTAAATCTATAGAACACTATATAAAGTTTTATTTTAAAATAAAAAATTCTCTCTGATACCCATTGCCATGCTGAGGTTATTCCAAAACAATAGCCTCAGCTATTAACTTAACAAGCTATAATTGGCATAGTGTTTAGGAAGCTACCGACTGTTCCAGTAAGGCAACCTTTGTGAGTTGTGTTAGCTCTAACTGAGGCTGTGGTCAGCAGTGATTTCAGTTGTGTTGTTGTGTTGTGTTACCTCTGAGCGGCACTTTTTTTCACATCATGGGCTAAATGCCAGGTCACATGGACCCCGAAGGCTCAGAGAAGGTTGGGGGAGAGGACCCACTAGAACAGCTGTTGGGAAACAGATGGTAGCCTGCCGTCAAGGCCATCCAGCGTGTTCTTTAACGTGCACAGGGTATGGCTCTCCCACAGACGGGGCCACGGCTTAACGTCCCATCCGACGGACGGCGGCCTTTCCAAGCCCATCGGTGTCCCCTACTGACCGTGGGCAGGGCGGGGAATTTTGCGGAGATAAATCTCAACGCTGACCCAGCTTGGGACTCGAACTTGGGAACTACAGATTACGAGCCTGGTGCGCTACCGACTGAGCCACCCCCACCCCTAGTGACTTCGGTCTTAGTAAGGCATGTCCTTGTATAAAATGGCCTGTGAAAGCTAAGAGTAGTGGGCTGGGGTGACTCAGTCGGTAGCGCGCCAGGCTCGTAATCTGTAGTTCCCAGGTTCGAGTCTCAGCTGAGTCAGCGTTGAGATTTATCTCCGAAAAATTCCCCGCCCTGCCCACGGTCAGTAGGGGACACCGATGGGCTTGGAAAGGCCGCCTTCCCTCGTATGGGACGTTAAGCCTTGGCCCCCGTGTGCGGGAGAGCCATACCTGTGCACGTTAAAGAACACGCTGGATGGCCTTGACAGGAGGCTACCATCTGTCTCCCAACAGCTGTTCTAGTGGGTACCTTCTCTGAGCCTTCGGGGTCCATGTGATCTGGCCATTTAGCCCATGGCCATTTAGCCATAAGTGCCGCTCAGAGGTAAAACAACCCAACCCTAGGAGTAGCTTCTAGGATTCTTCTCTGTCTAAATGAAAAAAAATTTAAAAATGGCGAATTATATATAATACAGGTAGTGAATATAAGAAATGTTAATAGATTTTATAAATCACACCGATCTTGAGAAATTAACTGCATAAATAATTCTACTCTTGATCAACGTTACGTTGATAATTTGCATTCACCAACTGAATTTTAAAATTTGCTCATTGGGCGCTTGATAACTAACACAGAGAGACGCTTTTCCATATAAGCCCATTATAGTATAAAATCGATATTAATACTCCTATTGAACGACGGAATTGAAATCGCCGGCCGAAGAACCACATCCTAAGCCCGTTAAAGAATACACTGGATGACCTTGACGGGAGGCTACCATCTGGTCAGCCCAAGCCCGTTAAAGAATACACTGGATGACCTTGACGGGAGGCTACCATCTGTCAGCTCAAGCCCGTTAAAGAATACACTGATGACCTTGACGGAAGGCTACCATTTGTCAGCTCTCCCGTTGATCTTCTCTAAGCCCTTGGGTCCTCGTGACCTGACTATTTAGCCTACTGTATGCAAAATAGTGCCACACAGAAATAAAATAACCCAACTCAATCCAGTCAGTAGAGCGCCAGGCTCATAATCTGCAGTTTCCGAGTTCGATTCCCACCTTGGCCAGTGTTGAGATTTATCTCTGCAAAACTTCTCGTCCTGCATTTTGTCAGTAGAGTACACTGGTGGGCTTGGAAAGGGCGCCGTCCGTTAAATGCGACGTTAAGCCGTGGTGTGTGTGAGAGAGAAATCCATACCCTGTACATGTTAAAGAACACGCTGGATGGCCTTGACGAGAGAATTGTCTCTTAATAGCTGTCCAATAGGATCCCTTCTCCCAACCTCGGGTTCCTTATAACCTGACCATTTAGCCCATTCTGTGCCAAAAAAGGCCTCTCAGAGGTAAAAACAACCCAACTCAACTCACTCCGAGATAAAATCAAAGACCTTAGCTTCATATTAACAAAAAAAAAAGGCCAACTTCAAATTTTTTAAAACTGAAAAATGCTAGACACTAACTAAACTACTCTCCCAGCTGGGTCAGCGTTGAGATTTATCTCTGCAAAATTCCCCGCCCTGCCCACGGTCAGTAGGGGACACCGATGGGCTTGGAAAGGCCGCCGTCCGTCGGATGGGACATTAAGTCATGGCCCCGTGTGCGGGAGAGACATACCCTGTGCACGTTAAAGAACACGCTGGATGGTCTTGACGGGAGACTACCATCTGTCTCCCAGCAGCTGTTCCAGTGGGTCCCCTCCCCCAACCTTCTCTGAGCCTTCGGGGTCCTTGTGACCTGGCCATTTAGCCCATGGTGTGCAAAAAAGTGCCGCTCAGAGGTAAGACAACCAACCTAACCAAGTAAACTACATCAGAATCTTGTCTCCAGTAAAACGTGGGTGTGACATTTTTCTCATATTTCAATGCAAATTCCCAAACATTTTTGGCATTGAAAGTGTCTGTTGATTGGCTGCAGATCCGAAGACGAACGAAGGGCAATAGGGTGGAATCGTTTTCCATTTCCGACGAAACACCCTCATTATCATTTTCAATGCCCATCCACTCGTCTCGACCCGAATGCACTCACTTGTCATTGAATCTCGGATGATTCGAGTCAAGGCCAATTCGAGTCAAGGTTTCGCATCATTAGCCTAGTCCTCTTCAGGATCTACTAACTCTTTTGGCTCCTGTTCAAGGGAAGTTCTCTTCACCACATTAACTGAGGTGCCTGTTATTTAGTGAGAGTAAATGATTTCTATTTTATAAATCTAATGGAATAGTTTTGTGCTAAAGAGTTGGGTTGTTTTACCTCTGAGCGGCACTTTTTTGCACACCATGGGCTAAATGGCCAGGTCACATGGACCCCGAAGGCTCAGAGAAGGTTGGGGGAGGGGACCCACTGGAATAGCTGTTGGGAGACAGATGGTAGCCCCCCGTCAAGGCCATCCAGCATGTTCTTTAACGTGCACAGGGTATGTCTCCCCCGCATACGGGGCCAAGGCTTAACGTCCCATCCGACGGACGGCGGCCTTTCCAAGCCCATCGGTGTCCCCTACTGACCGTGGGCAGGGCGGGGAATTTTGTGGAGATAAATCTCAATGCTGACCCAGCTGGGACTCGAACCTGGGAACTACAGATTACGAGCCTGGCGCGCTACCGACTGAGCCACCCCCGCCCCTTTGTGCTAAAGAGATGTAGTAATTAGGCTTAGGAGCAAATCACATTGCATTTATCGAACAGGATGAAAGCTTCAAAAAATGCTTTTGGTGTTTACTTTGCAAATGTCTTTCGCATTGTTACCTTGGCTTTCAAAGAAGCCATGAATAGTTCGTGGTTACTTTTACGCTTAATTTAATATAAAGTTCGAATATTTTTATTTCTATGAAGTAGGTGAAGAGTAAACTCCAAAGAAAATAGTAGTTTAAAAATAAATGTTTACCCATACAGGTAAATTTTAATGACTTTTTTCGCTTTTCTAAAGTACAGTCGCTCAAAAAAGTATCCGAACACTATGGTTGATTAAAAAAATCAGAAAAAATATCTGGCAACGATTTTTTTTAGAAATTAGTGATCTGGAACCTTCGTGTCACGTGACACGAAGGTTGCCAGATCACTAATTTCTAAAAAAAAATCGTTGCCAGATATTTTTTCTGATTTTTTTAATCAACCATAGTGTTCGGATACTTTTTTGAGCGACTGTACTTAGTGCTTCTTGTAACTAAATAGCATTATTTTCATTAATTACATTTGTCTCGTAACGTGTTTCTACGTACGTAGAGTATTTAACTGCAGTTGTTTTCTATATAAATCGTACAAATGTAAATTTATCCTACGCAACCTTCCCAAAATAGGTTATCAATATCTTTGGAGTGACTGAATTGAATATTTTGATATCGATATCATTGAAGTGTTTGAATGTTTTGCTAATATCCGTGTCATTGTAATGATTGAATGATTTGTTAAATTCATATCATTGGGATCATTGAATGTTTTGCAAATATCGGTACCATTATGGTTACTTGGATGTTTTGTTAATGCCGGCCTCATTGGGTTGTTTTTGGGTTGTTTTACCTCTCAGCGGCACTTTTTTGCACACCATGGGCTAAATGGCCAGGTCACATGGACCCCGAAGGCTCAGAGAAGGTTGGGGTAGGGGACCCACTGGAACAGCTGTTGGGAGACAGATGGTAGCCTCCCGTCAAGGCCATCCAGCGTGTTCTTTAACGTGCACAGGTTATAGCTCTCCCGCACACAGGGCCACGGCTTAACGTCCCATCCGACGGACGGCGGCCTTTCCAAGCCCATCGGTGTCCCCTACTGACCGTGGGCAGGGCGGGGAATTTTGCGGAGATAAATCTCAATGCTGACCCAGCTGGGACTCGAACCTGGGAACTACAGATTACGAGCCTGGCGTAATCTGTAGTTCGCTGACTACCGCCCGACTGAGCCACCCCGCCCCGGCCTCATTGGAGTGATTTAACCTTTTTGCTAATGATCATATCATTGGGATGATTAAGGCTTCGCTAATGTTCATATCATTGTGTTTTGCTACTGTTTATATCACTGCGATAACTGAAAGTTTTGCTAATATCGGTATCATTGGGGTGATTTGATTTTTTTGCCCGCTTTCAGAAAAAAAATGAAATAATCTTTTCACTTTTGTCTGCCTGCCTGTCTGTCTATAGACATCGAACCATTTTAATTTCAGAGATAAAAAAATTCCTTTGGGTTGTATAAGTACTAAAGAAATGTTATGATAGTTCTAATTGCGCCCTCTAACTTGAAAATTTAGAAAATTTCACAATTTCGCAACTAATGTTGCAAGCGATATAATTACGTTAGAAATTCGAAATTTTGATTGTGAAATATAAATATCATGAACCTTGCATTAACATCAATGATTTTCACCTTTACCCCATAGAGGATGGGAAAACACAAGTTTTTTGTTTAAGCGAAAATTGTTTGTTTTTGAATATAAATTGAAAATTCTCTTCCGGTTAGATAGGTATTAATAAACCATTTTTTTTTTTCATTTTTTAGAATCTCCCAAAAGCTTTAATTGTGTCATCTGACAGTGAAAAATTTAGAAAATTTAAACGAATATTGTAAACGATCTATTGAGCTATTACTATATTATACTTACGATATTTGTAAACGATCCATTGAAATTTGATATTTTTGCTGTAGAGTTGGCAGCAACAATTTGTCCTTTCATCCCAGGAGTGGGGGAGAAAAAGCCGTATTTTCTTTTAAGAGATCAACGAGAAAAGTTTTGTTCTTGAATAGGTACTGATGAAATACGATTATTCATAGTTTTCAAATCCTCTTAATAGCCTCAATTTATGGGGCGGGGGTGGCTCAGTCGGTAGCGCGCCAGGCTCGTAATCTGTAGTTCCCAGGTTCGAGTCCCAGCTGGGTCAGCTTTGAGATTTATCTCCGCAAAATTCCCCGCCCTGCCCACGGTCAGTAGGGGACACCGATGGTCTTGGAAAGGGCGCCGTCCGTATGGGACGTTAAGCCGTGGCCCCGTGTGCGGGAGAGCCATACCCTGTGCACGTTAAAGAACACGCTGGATGGCCTTGACGGGAGGCTACCATCTGTCTCCCAACAGCTGTTCCAGTGGGTCCTCTCTCCCAACCTTCTCTGAGCCTTCGGGGTCCATGTGACCTGGCCATTTAGCCCATGCTGTGCAAAAAAAATGCCGCTGAGAGGTAAAACAATCCAACCCAAGCCTCAATTTACTATCGTTAGAGGGAGATGAAAGTAAAAAATTCAAAACTTTAAGTAATATTGCAAACGATATGGATAACTGGATAACTTGAAAGTTAAACCTAAGGGATAAGAAAATCGAACAGATTACATTTTAACGGATAAATGAGATTATACATTTTGCGTTTCATGCGGCTAATAATATATTATTATTTACATTTTTCAATTACTCATTAGTAAGAATTACAATAGTTAAAGGGTACAAAATTCGGGAAATGAAAAATTTCATTTTCTCTCATTGGGGTTATTTGACGTTTCGTTAATATCGACATCATTGTGAAAATTGAATGTTTTGCTAATATCATTATCATTGAAGCAACTGAAGGTTTTGTAATGTTCATATCATGGGGATGATTGCTAATAACGATATCAATGTGGAGATTCGAAGATCCACTAATATCAACATCATTGGGATGATTGAATGTTTTGGAATTATCATTTTCATTGGAGTAACTGAATGTTGTGCCGATGTTCATGTCGTGAGGATGATTGCTAATATCGATATCAATGCGGTGATTGGAAGTTTCACTAATGTTGGCATCATTCGGGTGATGGAATGTTTTGTTAGCATCGTTATCATTGGAGTAACTGAAGGCTTTGTTTATGTTCATATCATGAGGATGATTGCTGATATCGGTATCAATGGGGTAATTGGAAGTTTCATTAATATCGGCGTCATTGGGGTGATTGAACGTTTTGCTAATATCGTTATCATTGGAGTAAATGAAGGTTTGGCTAATGTTCATATCATGGGGTTGATTGCTAATATAGGTATCAATATAGAGATTGGAAGTTT
This sequence comes from Ryuthela nishihirai, assembly GCA_038380435.1. Classification (NCBI taxonomy): domain Eukaryota; kingdom Metazoa; phylum Arthropoda; class Arachnida; order Araneae; family Heptathelidae; genus Ryuthela; species Ryuthela nishihirai. The sequence continues at coordinate 35,349,954 of JAWZYU010000002.1, read as the reverse complement.
CACTAATATCGGTGTCATTGTGGTGATTGAATGTTTTGCTAATATCATTATCATTGGAGTAACAGAATGTTTTCCAAATATCATTGTCATTGGACTAACTGAAGGTTTTGTTAATATCATTATCATTGGAGTACTGAAGGTTTTGTTAATATCATTATCATTGGAGTACTGAAGGTTTTGCTAATGTACATATCATGGGAATGATTGCTAATATCAGTATCAATGTGGTAATTGGAAGTTTCACTAATATCGTGTCATTCGGGTGATTGAATATTTTGCTAATATCATTATCATTGGAGTAACTGAAGGTTTGGCTAAAGTTCATGTTATGGAGGTGATTGCTAATAACGGTATCAATGTTGTGATTGGAAGTTTCACTAATGTCGGCATCATTGGGTGATTGAATGTTTAGTTATTATCATTATTATTGGAGTAAGTGAATGTTTTGCTAAAGTTCATGTCATGGGGGATGATTGCTATTATCAATATCAATGTGATGATTGGAAGTTTGACCAATTTTGACATTATTGTGATGATTGAATATTTTGTTAATATCATTATCATTGAAGTAATTGAAGGTTTCGCTAATGTTCATCTCATGGGGATGATAGCTAATATCGATAGCAATGTGGTGAATGGAAGTATCACAAATATAGGCCTCAATCTGGTGATTCAATATTTTGTTAATATCATTATCATTGGAGTAACTGAAGGTTTTGCTAATATCATTGTAATTTGGAGTAACTGAAGGTTTTGCTAATTTTCGTATAATGGGGATGATTGCTAATATCAGTATCAATGTGGTGATTGAAAATTTCATTAATATCAGCGTAATTGGGGTGATTGAACGTTTGCTAATACTATTATCATTGGAGTAGCTGAATGTTTTGCTAATATCAGTATCATTAATGTAATTAGACTAAAATAAGAATTTCACGTTCTGCAATTGCAGAAGCATTTCTAGATTGTTTTTCATACAGACAGAATTCTATTACCAAAGAATGTAGAGGGAGAAGAAGTTAAGCTTCCATAGAGCTTAATGTAAAATCGAGTATTGTGCATTTGGCGTAGAGGTGAAACGAACATTACAGGGAACGAACGCTTTTGTAATTACATGTTACTGTCAACTTCCATTCTCTTCGCTTTTCCTATGTAATAATTTCCAATTGATATCCTTGTAGAGTATATTAATATCAATTCTGTTCCCTATTTCTATGCAACCAAGAAAGCTTCTAATTGTAATAATTTATTCTATAAATTAACTTCAGGCTAATTTCAAATCTTCTCTATCCGTTCAATTTATAATTGTTGGTTCAACGAAAAATAATTCCAATGGAGAAAATAAACCTTTATTAAAATCATGATATTATTTTTTTCAAGTACAAAGTGCAGTTATTTTTTTTCCTTTTTTAAAATATAAATCTTTTGATGCATAATTTTTTTGCCCCTTATTGTTTGCTTCGCAGCTTAAACAAATGCACAATACGAATCTAAACACCACTTGAGGTCGCCACTTACACTTTGTCAAAGCTAAACTTCTTTTCCTTATACGTTCTTTGTCTATCACTAAAAGAAATTATCTCTTTTAGATTATTTTATTTTATCTTTTTATTGGTAGTAGTGACATTATATGGATAAACATGTAGAGTGGAAATTTTCTTTATTTCTTATGTCTAAGTATACATTTTGAAGCTACAACAAATTACAATTATAATTTTCTAATGTTGGCAATTTAACTAACGGATTGCGTATTTTAAAACTCATTGATTACATTTATTGCATTTGAAGTTATCAGCATATATTGGACAATCACATACACACCAGTATCATTACAAGAGATTTTAAACTCAGTTCCCATTCACTTTCAGCAGTGATATCCACTTCTCGTTATATCACTACACACCGGACAGATATACATATATTCAATAAAAGGATATTCTCCGGACTCATAAACCCCTAGACAACTCATATGGACCACAGAATCACTAGGTAGATAACCCTGATGTAAATCATAACATTGACTAAACTGTGAAGTTCAGAAAAATTCCTTCAAAATTAACTCTAAATTTTATGGATTCAGACCGGGAAAATCAACTAAAGATTTGCTTCTAAACCTTATTTCTGATGCAGAACTTTCATTAAAAAACAAATTTTACATGGTTGCAGTTATCATAGACATTGAAAAAGGCTTCGACTCTATCTCTTTTAACATCTTACTTTCAAAATTAAGAGAAATTAAATTATGTGGAAATTTATATCATTTCTTATTTCACCTTATAAAAAATAAGACATTCCAAGTTAAATTAAACAAGACTATTTCTGATAATTATAAATTTCAAAATGGCATTACCCAAGGAGATATATTATCTCCCACTTTATTTAATTTATATTTAAAAGACCTCGACAAAATATTTGATAATGAAATAAACTATGGCACATATGCAGATGATATTATCTTCTGGACTATAGACACAAATATAGATCTTATTCAAAAAAGACTACAATACACACTCAATAAATTAAATTGCTTTTTAAAGAATTTAAATTTAAAAATCTCAACTGACAAAACTAATATTTTATACTTTTACCATAAGAGACTACCACAAGAATTCAACCTCAAAATTAATAAAAAATCAATTAACATTGTCAACAACATAAAATTTCTTGGCTTAACTTTAGACTCAAAATTATCATGGGATCTATATATTAAAGCTGCTAGAGAGAAAGCTTCAAAATTATTTAACTTCCTAAGATATCTTGGGAATTCAAAATGGGGTTGCTCACAAAAATTATTAATTTTAATATACAAAGCAATCATTTTGCCTAAATCTTTTTATGGTATTGAACTCATTAACAACATATCTAAAACTAAGTTAAAACTTCTAGAAAGCATCCAAACAAAAATTTTAAAATATTGCATAGGAATTTTTCAAAGTTCATTCAATCTTGATGCCTATGCAGAAACAGCAATTCCACCTTTGGCAATGCATAAAAAATATCTACTATCTAACTTAATATTCAGAATAATTTCCAAAAATAGAACTTATACAATTATTGAAAAAATCATTAATAATTTCCAAGACATCACTTTAAATGAATTTCATGAGAAAAATGTAAGCTTAAATTTATTAAATAATCAAATTAGGGGTAGCCTCTTTCCCAACTTTCCATTCTGGATATCTATAAACCCTAATATTACAAAAAATATTCAAGGTATAGATTCAAAAAGAACATATGATAATTCTAGCTTAAAAATCTTAGCAGAAACATACCTGTATAATAAATATAAAAATTTCATACACATCTATACAGATGGCTCTGTAGATCATGAAGGTGGTTCATCTTCTGGAGCGTACTTCTGTCCTTCTGAAAACTATTCATTCAAATTTAAATTTAACACTTTAACGCCTGTTATCATAACTGAAATTACAGCAATTATATTAGCAATAGACTGGGCAAAAAAATACAATAATTGTAAAATAGTAATCTTAACGGACAGTAAATCTTCCTTAGAAATACTACTAAATAATCCCATAAATTCAAATTTTCCAATATATTTAAATGACCTTTACATTTTATTATTTGATCACTTAAAATTAAATAACATTACCTATCTACAATGGGTACCTGCCCATTGTGGAATCTCTCATAATGAATATGTAGATACATTGGCAAAAGAAGCTAAATCTCTAACAAACACTATTATTACACCTTTCATGTTTAACATATTTAAATCAAACAACTTAATCAATAGACAAAAAGAACTTCAAGAATGGTACACTAATAATGCTTCACATACACATAGATTCAAAATTTCACCTCTAATCTCTGAATTTAAAAACTACGGATAAAAAAAGAATGAAATTAATGCTATCATCAGAATTAAAATAAATAAGGCACGTACCAATTCTTATTTATTTAAAATTAAAAAAATTGACTCTCCCAATTGTAACTTCTGCAGGTCTATTCAGAATGTTGAACATATTCTTTTTGAATTTGGGTTGGGTTGTTTTACCTCTGAGCGGCACTTTTTTGCACACCATGGGCTAAATGGCCAGGTCACATGGACCCCGAAGGCTCAGAGAAGGTTGGGGGAGGGGACCCACTGGAACAGCTGTTGGGAGACAGATGGTAACCTCCCGTCAAGGCCATCCAGCGTGTTCTTTAACGTGCACAGGGTATGGCTCTCCCGCACACGGGGCCACGGCTTAACGTCCCATCCGACGGACGGCGCCCTTTCCAAGCCCATCGGTGTCCCCTACTGACCGTGGGCAGGGCGGGGAATTTTGCGGAGATAAATCTCAACGCTGACCCAGCTGGGACTCGAACCTGGGAACTACAGATTACGAGCCTGGCGCGCTACCGACTGAGCCACCCCCGCCCCCTTTTTGAATGTAACAAATTTAATACAGAAAGAAAAGAATTCTATGAAAAGCTCAAAAAAATAAATATTACACAATTAAATCTAAAAAATATTTTGGAACCTTCCAACCTTAAACTTAAATTTATTTCTTATTCTATTTTAATCTCATACCTTAAAAAAATAAATTTCTTAAATATTCTTTGATTAAAATTTAATATATCTCAAATCAATTCAAAAAATGTTCCTGAATGAGTCTGCGAGGGACCTGATTCCTCGTAGGAATATTCATGTTGTTGATTTGTCTCACTCACTCACTCCTTCAAAATCAAATACAAGCCACAGCGTTGAGAATTTAGGTCCTTGACGTAAATTTACCTTAACATAAAGCCTGTTGTTTGCTGTTATATTTCAGTCTTGTCGTAGGATCAGTTCTTCTTATTGCCAAGATCAGGAGATTTAAAGACCACGAGGGTCACGCTTTTGTAGAACATTTTCTACCTAATTTGAATAATATTGTTAAACGAAGGGATTTGGTTGGGTTGTTTTACCTCTGAGCGGCACGTTTTTGCACACCATGGGCTAAATGTCCAGGTCACATGCACCCCGAAGGTTCAGAGAAGGTTGGGGGAGGGGACCCACTGGAACAGCTGTTGGGAGACAGATGGTAGCCTCCCGTCAAGTCCATCCAGTGAGTTCTTTAACGTGCACAAGGTATGGCTCTCCCGCACACGGGGCCACGGCTTAACGTCCCATATGACGGACGGTGGCCTTTCCAAGCCATAGGTGACCGTGGGCAAGGCGGGGAATTTTGCGGAGATAAATCTCAACGCTGATCCAGCTGGGACTAGAATCTGGGAACTACAGATTACGGGCCTGGCGCGCTATCGACTGAGCCACCCCTGCCCCTAAACGAAGGGGAAAATTGTATTTAAAACACTTGTATTAAATCAGAGGAGGCTCATCAAAAAGGGTCACAAGAGTCAAGCCCCACCAACATTTCTGAAATATATATTAAAATATTTAAATCTGAATTAAAATGAATAAGAAAAATTGCAATTGGATTAAAATTAATACGATTTTTACGTATTATATGGAAAGAAAAATTTAAATACAACAGAAAACAATATATTTCTAATTTTCAGAAATCCGCAACTGCTTACTTCTTGTCTGTCTGGAGATCTACCGAACCTCAGGGGTCGCGTTCCTTCCCTGTAGCTCGACCCTTACCCTCATAGTGTGGAAGTACTATTGTTCCACTGAGTTGCAGATATCCTGCGGCTTTGTCCAAAGGACGTTTACCCCTAAAATGTTCGTTGAAGTATTTTACCGTTTTTTTTTTATCTCGTTTTCAAAGAAAACGAGCTAATAGTTTCGCTTTGTCGTCTATTAGTCTGTCTATCTGTCTGTCTGTCCGTCCGTCTATCTGTCCATCTGTAAACCTCGAACTTTTTTGTTTACAGAGATAAATTAAAAATTATTTTTGTGTTGGATCGGTATTGGTGAAATATCACGATATGCACTTTTCGAATCTCTCTAAAGCTATAATTACCCTCTCTAGGGGGGTGCTCAGTCGGTAGCGCGCCAGGCTCGTAATCTGTAGTTCCCAGGTTCGAGTCCCAGCTGGGTCAGCGTTGATATTTATCTCCGCAAAATTCTCCGCTCTGCTCACGGTCAGTAGGGGGCACCGATGGGCTTGGAAAGCCCGCCTTCCGTCGGATGGGACGTTAAGCCGTGGCCCCGTGTGCGGGAGAGCCATACCCTGTGCACGTTAAAGAACACGCGGGATGGCCTTGACGGGAGGCTACCATCTGTCTCCCAACAGCTGTTCCAGTGGGTCCCCTCCCCCAACCTTCTCTGAGCCTTCGGGGTCCATGTGACCTGGCCATTTAGCCCATGGTGTGCAAAAAAGTGCCGCTCAGAGGTAAAACAACACAACCCTCTCTAGGGGATTATTTGAAAATTTCAAAATTTCAAACGAATATTGCAAATGATGTATTTATTTTAGAAATTTGAAATTTTGATGGTGGAATGTGAAGGTCACGAAGTTTTCATTGTCAACAATGAGCTGACCCCTTAGACACAGAAGGGGTGGGAAACAGTGCTTTTGTTTCAGCAGATAATTGTTTGTTTTTAGAGATAAATGAAAAATTCTTTTTGTGTTAGATGGGAATTGATAAAATATTATTCACACTTTTTAAATCTTCCCGAAAACCATAATTGCACCTTCTAACGGAGCAAAAATTTGCGAATTCCAAAATTTCAAACAAATATTGCAGACGACTTATTTAAGCTAGAAATTTTAAATTTTGGTGGTGGAATTTGAACATCAGGATGTTTGCATTGGCAACAATGAATTGACCTCTTAGACCCAGGGGCATAGGAAAACACAATTTTTTGTTTAAGCAGATAATTGTTTGTATTTAGAGATTAACGAAAAAATCTTTTCAGGGTTAAATAGGAATTCATAAAATATTATGATTTACACTTTCGGAATCTATCGAACACTATAATTAAATATAATATAATAATAAATAAATACCTCCTCAAGCAGCTGCTTGCCACAGAGGTCTGATAGGAGCCTGTCAGTTTATATGCCACAGTAGGAGATCTGAGAGGATGGCAGGGCTTCAGCAGAAAAACGACACACACATCCATGCCTAATCCGGGGCTCGAACCCAGGTCCCTTAGATCATGCGTCCTCTAATGATGAAAATGACTGAAATTTCCAAAATTTGAAACGAATATTGCAACGATGTATTAACGATAGACGGTGTGGTTTGACCTCTGTAGCCCATGGCTGTTTAAGGATGATAATGATGATGATATGAAATTTTGGTGGTAGAATGTGAACGCTCTGAAGTTTCGATTGGAAGCAATGAAAACGATAATAAGAAAACTTTTTCTTTAGTTTGATTGGTACTAATGAAATGTTACACAGTCTTATCAGAATAATATGACCACCTACCACACTTTCCACCCCTAAATATAAAGTCCAAAACAGGAATCCGTCGTCCGAATTATAAAAAAAAAGCCCCAAAAACTTTTACCCCAATGAGAAGTAGAGTTTTTTTCTGAAGTGATAAACTGCAGTTCTCAATTTGCATATTGCTCAGGTTAACAACTGGTATAACTAGGGTTCCAGATTTGAATTGATAAAAACATGGAAATTTCAGTGTAACTTGGACAGTTTAGTTATGGTTCCGATTTCAGTTTACGGAAACCGGCACATTTCTTCTCGGAAATGTAGCCCCATAGAAAAGTTAACTAAATTTAACTAATAGAACGGAGCAACAGCATGACGGGAAAATTCGCAGTAGGTTCGGTTGTTTTACCTCTGAGCGCCACTTTTTTGCACACCAAGGGCTAAATGGTTAAGTCACATGGACCCCGAAAGCTCAGAGAAGGTTGGGGGAAGAGACCCACTAGAACAGCTGTTGGGAGACAGATGGTAGCCTCCCGTCAAGGCCATCCAGCGTGTTCTTTAACGTGCACAGGGTATGGCTCTCCCGCACATGGGGGCCAAGGCTTAACGTCCCATCCGACGGACGGCGGCCTTTCCAAGCTCATCGGTGTGCCCTACTGACCGTGGACAGGGCGGGGAATTTTGCGGAGATAAGTCTCAACGCTGACCCAGCTGGGACTCGAACCTGGAAACTACAGATTACGAGCCTGGCGCGCTACCGACTGAGCCACCTCCACCCCTCGCATTAGGTGGGAGGAGCAATAATTCGTTTACTCTAAACGCGCCGAGGTCAGATTGCATACTTATTCTGCATAGACTGACGATAAAGCTGTATCACACAGAGTTCGGAATTTTACTGTTTGCTGGGAACGAGTTAAAGAGATGGGACTTTTCTCGTGGTATATGTAATTCGACGCTCTCACGAGTGGGATGCTTTCGATAACGTTCTTACTTCGCTGACAACGTTCAACTACGTCCCCAGGGCACATCGACCGTTTGGTGCTAAGCACAAAATGCGTTATTCCATAAAACAAAAAATGTCTACATAAATTTAACACAGGCGTAAATATCATCCTCATCCTCAAGCAGCCATTGGCTACGGAGGCCCAACCAGACCGTGCAATTTAGTTCTCCAAGCAAGTCTATCCTGAGCTATATCTACTGCATCTGGCCACTGCACACCAATTCTAACAAGGTCCTGTTTGACATTATCTGCCCACCGCATCCTAGGTCTCCCCCTCTTTCTGAGGCCTTTAGGCACACTGTTCATAACCCTATTCGCCAATCTATAATTATTCATACGGGCAACATGGCGAAACCAACGGAGTCTCTCTCTGCACAATATGCTGCTTAAAGGAGGTTGCAAACTCCTTTGACTAACCTCATCATAGTGACCGAATTATTGCCAAAACACGTTAAATAAATCCATATAAATCAAGAGCCGACATCAAGAGTCACACAAAATCGGGACATTTGGGCGTCTTAAGGTTTTTCACGACTCTGGGACAGTTTTCTAAAAACAAGGACTTATGGAAATCTTAGGTATAACAGGGTAACGTTTGCATAAGCATTGTTGCCAACTGTTTCGAAATCAATTTAAAGTACGTTCGAACTGGACCTGCTTTGAGAACTTTCTTAGCTAACTGCCGTTCTGCCCTCGGTGAGAAAGGGGACACCGTTGAGATTAGTAAGTCCATAGTCCGTCGAATGGGACTTTAAGCCGCTGCGTCCTGTACAAGAGAACTACACCCTTTACATGTTAAAGAACGCGATGGATAACTTGACAGAACACTGCGAGCTATTTCCGGGGAGGGGGTGGCTCAGTCGGTAGCGCACCAGGCTCGTAATCTGTAGTTCCCAGGTTCGAGTTCCAGCTGGGTTAGCGTTGAGATTTATCTCCGCAAAATTCCCCGCCCTGCCCATGGTCAATAGGGGACACCGATGGGCTTGCAAAGGCCGCCGTCCGTCGGATGGGACGTTAAGCCGTGGCCCCGTGTGCAGGAGAGCCATACCCTGAGCACGTTAAAGAACACGCTGGATGGCCTTGACGGGAAGCTACCATCTGTCTCCTAACAGCTGTTCCAGTGGGTACCCTCCCCCAACCTTCTCTGAACCTTCGGGGTCCATGTGACCTGGCCATTTAGCCCATGGTGTGCAAAAAAGTGCCGCTCAGAGGTAAAACACCCACAACTTTAACAGTTATTTAGTGAAGCCTCTTTCCCGGTTTTCTTTGCGCGCCCTTGGAGCACTGAAGTATCTCTCCGCTACATAAATGTGGTTCTCTCTTTATGTAAAAAAAAAATAAATACCCCCTCAAGCAGCTGCTTGCCACAGAGGTCTGACAGGAGCCTGTCAGTTTATATGCCACAGTAGAAGGTCTGAGAGGATGGCAGGACCTCAGCAGAAAAACGACACAAATAGCCATGCCTTGACCCAGGTCCCTTAGATCAGTAGCCAAGCGACAATATTTTTCTCTTTACTGCACATAGCTACATATATGCTATATATATGTAGCTATATTTTTCTCTCTAATGTATATATCTATATTTTTCGCTCTACTATATATATAGCTATATTTTTCGGTCTACTATATATATATCTATATTTTTCGCTCTACTATATATAGCTATATTTTTCGCTCTACTATATATAGCTATATTTTTCTCTCCCCTATGTATATGTAGCTGTATTTTTCTCTCTAATATCTATATAGTTTTCGCTCTACTATATATGGCTATATTTTTCGCTCTACTATATATATATATAGCTATATTTTTCTTATTATTGCACAACTATATTCTTTTCTCCACTATACAACTATATTTTTCTCTTTACTGCACAATATATGTTTCTTTCTCTACTACACAATTATATTTTCTCTTTACTACACAACTTCTCTTTACTATGCATTTATATTTTCTCTTTACTACACGACTTCTCTTTACTACACGACTTCTCCTTACTATGCATTTATATTTTCTCTTTACTACACGACTTCTCTTTACTATGCATTTATATTTTCTCTTTACTACACGACTTCTCCTTACTATGCATTTATATTTTCTCTTTACTACACGACTTCTCTTTACTATGCATTTATATTTTCTCTTTACTACACGACTTCTCTTTACTATGCATTTATATTTTCTCTTTACTACACTTCTCTTTACTATGCATTTATATTTTCTCTTTACTACACGACTTCTCTTTACTATGCATTTATATTTTCTCTTTACTACACGACTTCTCTTTACTATGCATTTATATTTTCTCTTTACTACACTTCTCTTTACTATGCATTTATATTTTCTCTTTACTACACGACTTCTCTTTACTATGCATTTATATTTTCTCTTTACTACACTTCTCTTTACTATGCATTTATATTTTCTCTTTACTACACGACTTCTCTTTACTATGCATTTATATTTTCTCTTTACTACACGACTTCTCTTTACTATGCATTTATATTTTCTCTTTACTACACGACTTCTCCTTACTATGCATTTATATTTTCTCTTTACTACACGACTTCTCTTTACTATGCATTTATATTTTCTCTTTACTACACGACTTCTCTTTACTATGCATTTATATTTTCTCTTTACTACACTTCTCTTTACTATGCATTTATATTTTCTCTTTACTACACGACTTCTCTTTACTATGCATTTGTATTTTCTCTTTACTACACGACTTCTCTTTACTATGCATTTATATTTTTCTTTACTATACAACAATATTTTCCACTTTACTATACATAGCTTTATTTCTCTTTATTACACATAACATTAGTTTTAACATTACTACACATAATTATATTTTCGTTTTTACTATACAACTATATATTTTTTTATCTCTAGTACACATCTATATTTTTCTTTTTACTACACCAAACTATATTTTAATATGCAGATCTGTTATAGGTATTTTTCTCTAATATCTACTATTATGCTCCTTTATTAACTTTCATTCTCTTTGAATTTTGTTTTGAATTGTTTAAGAGTTTGGAGAGAGTGAGATGCAAATATCGGAATGTCAGAACGCATTGCAGGCACTTCAATTATTTCTTAGGACAAATAAAAATGCGATTTGCGAAGGGCGGGGGTGGCTAGTAATCTATAGTTCCCAGGTTCGAGTCCCAGCTGGGACAGCGTTGAGATTTATCTCCGCAAAAATTCCCCGCCCTGCCCATGGTCAGTAGGGGACACCGATGGGCTTGGAAAGGCCGCCGTCCATCGGATGGGACGTTAATCCGTGGCTTCGTGTGCGGGAGAGCCATACCTTGTGCACGTTAAAGAACACATTGGATGGTCTTTACGGGAAGCTACCATCTGTCTCCCAACAGCTGTTCCAGTGGGTCCCGCGCGCCAGGCTCGTGATCTGTAGTTCCCAGTTTCGAGTTCCAGCTGGGTCAGCGTTGAGATTTATTTTCGCAAAATTACCCGTCCTACCCACAGTCAGTAGGATACACCGATGGGCTTGGAAAGACCGCTGTCCGTCGTACGGAACGTTAAGCAGTGACCCCGTATGTAAGAGAGCCATACCCTGTGCACGTTAAAGAACACATTGGATGGTCTTGACGGGAGGCTACCATCTGTCTCCCAACAGCTGTTCCAGTGGGTCCCCTCCCCCAACCTTCTCTGAGCCTTCGGGGTCCTTGTGACCTGACCATTTAGCCCATGGTGTGCAAAAAAGTGCCGCTCAGAGGTAAAACGACCCAACCCACGATTTGCGAATTTTTGAATGATCTGTACATTTAAATTTTGTAATTCAGAAGACGAAAATTGCATGCACGTTTAACCGACGACGGACCACTCCTCTCTCAACTTTCCATTGCTGATGATTTCTCTATCAAATTTCAATCTTGAAACTCTGATACACTCTCTCGGCTTTCGCTTGCTGCTGACGTCATCACAGATATTTGGATAACAAAAGATCTGGAGCACAGAGAAAGCAAAATATATGAATCCCACCGTCGTCCGCTTAGCTGGGGTGGCAAATCATCTCTTCATGCATCTTTATCATTCGCTGGCATTGTTACTGGTTAACCTTTTCTCTTTTGTACACCGTTCTCAGGAAACAGATTTTTAATCGTGAAGGTTAAAATCCCCATAAACTAGACCTGCCATGTGTATAAATTACAACCAGAAAAAGGGAAAGCTTCGTAAGTCATCGAAGCAAGCAAGCGTGAAGAATCAAATGCACAAAAGCGAAAGGATGTTCTCTGCTAACAGAAGGGAAAAGAGTGATTACGTGAGGTGAGGTGCACAGGAATAGCAATCAGTAATAATCTTTCATATAACTTTTCTTGCTCATTATTTGTGGGTCATAATCCCCAGTTACATCTTCAAATTCCGTATTGAATCATCTGGTGAGGTTTCATTTATTAGTCACTGTCGTATGCTCTGTGCGCTATGTTTTAGTAACACCGCTATTCAGCTCTCCACTAAATTTTGCTTACTGAAGCCACGTCACTCACCATATGTGGTGCCAGGCTCGTAATCTGCGGTTCCCAGCTGGGTCAGGATTGAGATTTATCTCCGCAACAATTCCCTGTCCTACTCACGGTCAGTAGGGGACACCGATGGGCTTGGAAAGGCCGCCGTCCGTCGGATGGGACGTAAAGCCGTGCCACCGTGCGGGAGAGAGACATACCCTGTGCATGTTAAAGAACACGCTGGATGGTCTTGACGGAAGGCTACCATCTGTCTCCCAAAAGCGGTTCCGATGGTCCTCTCCCCCAACCTTCTCTGAGCCTTCGGAGTCCATGTGACCTGGCCATTTAGCCCAGATTAGTGAAAAAAAGTGCTGCTCAGAGGTAAAACAACCCAACCCATATGTGGTGGTGGTAAGTAGATTCTTACTTCGTCACGTATAATTACGTATGTTGCGGACTGAACTACGCCGAATGTCGTGTTGGGCTAGGTGACATAAATTTCGCTCTTTAGCAGAGGAGATCAACCAGTCCATTAATTACCTTCACCCCTTAAAGTGAAATCACAGGTTCGTGGGTGTTACACCCGTACCGACATATGCCTCAGAGTTACTGCGCCAACTGATATGCAGAAAATAATAAAAATAAAATAAATACCCCCTCAAGCAGCTGCTTGCCACGGAGGTCTGACAGGAGCCTGTCAGTTTATATGCCACAGTAGAAGATCTGAGAGGATGGCAGGACCTCAGCAGAAAAACAACACACACACACATCCATGACTTAACCCGGAGCTCGAACCCAGGTCCCTTAGATCAGCAGCCAAGCGTACTTAAACCACTCGGCCACGGGAGGTGTCCAACAATTCAAGCCCGGGAGCAGTATATGGACGACACAGTTCATTCACATTTATATACAATTACGTGCTGGGGATGCGTTCGTGGGCCTTTGCTACTTTGCTACTGCAAACCTTCATACAATGAGGTGGAAAACTGCGCTTCTCAAATTCTCTTTACAGACCTCAAACTCGGCGAAAGGATATTCAGTCCTTGACTACAACCTGGTTCACAGTCTTACGTCAGATGGTCGTCGGATAGTCTTACGTCTCAGATCGTCGGATGGTCTTACATCAGTTCATAGAGAATTGAACCCTGGTTTACACAGAACATTATCTTGGTTCACACAGAACGAACCCTCTCCTTAAGGGTTTAGTTTTTGAACAAGAGCAGCGTCCCTTAACGCGTGTTGAAACGTCCTCCCAGTTTGACAGCGACGTTCAAGACTGTTCTTCATTATCCTTGTGCCCCAGGATAGCCGTAAAAGCGCTTTCCGTCCTGTGAGCATACGCAAGTCCGCCAGCTTAGACACGAACAACAGCTCATGAGCCGCATCCCACATCAGCACTTCCAAAAATACACTTAATACAGCTCTATATTTACAACAAAAAAATAACAACAAAAGTACAATAATAAATAAAAATAAATAAATTAGAGAGACATGACACCATGTATTAGCTTTTGTTCTCTATGCTGCACATAACTACATTTTTCCCTTTGCTGCACATAACGTTTTACTCTTTGCTTCACATAGCTACGCTTCATTTCTTTGCTGCACATAACTACTTTTTATCTCTTTGCTGCACATAACTATGTTTTATCACTTTGCGTCACATAGCAATTTTTTTATCTTTTTGCTTCACATAGCTACGCTTCATCTCTTTGCTGAACATAGCAAGGCTTCATCTCTTTGCTGCACACAACTACGTTTTATCTCTTTGCTTCACATAGCTACGTTTTATCTATCTGCTTTACATACCTACGTTTCATCTCTTTGCTTCATATAACTAGTTTTAATCTCTTTGCTGCACATAACTACGTTTTATTTCTTTGCTGCACATAACTACGTTTTATCTCTTTGCTTCACGTAACTACGTTTTATCTCTTTGCTTCACATAGCTACGTTTTATCTCTTTGTTTCACATAGCTACGTTTTATCTCTTTGTTTCACATAGCTACGTTTTATCTCTTTGTTTCACATAGCTACGTTTTATCTCTTTGTTTCACATAGCTACGTTTTATCTCTTTGTTTCACATAGCTACGTTTTATCTCTTCGCTTCACATAGCTACGTTTTCTCTCTGCTTTCATAGCTACGTTTCATCTCTTTGCTTCATATAACCAGTTTTTAATCTCTTTGCTGCACATAACTACGTTTTACCTCTTTGCTGCACATAATTACGTTTTATTTCTTTGTTTCACATAATTATGTTTTACGTCTTTGCTGCATATAACTATGTTTTATATCTTTGCTTTTCCTCTTTGCTGCATATAACTATGTTTTATATCTTTTCTTTTCCTCTTTGCAGCATATAACTATGTTTTATATCTTTTCTTTTCCTCTTTGCTGCATATAACTATGTTTTATATCTTTGCTTTTCCTCTTTGCTGCATATAACTATGTTTTATATCTTTTCTTTTCCTCTTTGCTGCATATAACTATGTTTTATATCTTTTCTTTTCCTCTTTGCTGCATATAACTATGCTTTATATCTTTTCTTTTCCTCTTTGCTGCATATAACTATGTTTTATATCTTTTCTTTTCCTCTTTGCTGCATATAACTATGTTTTATATCTTTGCTTTTCCTCTTTGCTGCATATAACTATGTTTTATATCTTTTCTTTCCTCTTTGCTGCATATAACTATGTTTTATATCTTTGCTTTTCCTCTTTGCTGCACTTAACTACATTTTATTTTCTTGCTTCACATAACTACGTTTTACCCCTTTGCTGCAATTAACTTCGTTTTATCTCTTTGCTGCAAAACTATGTTTTACCTCTTTGCTGCACATAACTACATTATATTTCCTTGGCTTCACAGCAACAATGCATAGATTTCGCATGACTGCACTTTACGCTACGCCAGCAAAGAGTTGGGTTGGGTTGTTTTACCTCTGAGCGGCACTTTTTTGCACACCATGGGCTAAATGGCCAGGTCACATGGACCCGAAGGCTCAGAGAAGGTTGAGGGAGGGGACCCACTGGAATAGCTGTTGGGAGACAGATGGTAGCCTCCCGTCAAGGCCATCCAGCGTGTTCTTTAACGTGCACAGGGTATGGCTCTCCCGCACACGGGGTCACAGCTTAACATCCCATCCGATGGACAGCGGCCTTTCCAAGCCCATCGGTGTCCCCTACTGACCGTGGGCAGGGCGGGGAATTTTTGCGGAGATAAATCTCAACGCTGACCCAGCTAAGACTCGAACCTGGGAACTATAGATTACGAGCCTGGCGCGCTACCGACTGAGCCACCCCCGCCAGCAAAGAGAGAAATGATGATACGGTCTTTGTTTTTAATACGTAATGACAAATTTAGACCAGCTTTTAAACAAGTCGTAGCTCTTTAACTTAGGAGAAACGAGTGAAAATATATAGACATGTATCAGAACTTTTTGAGTTCGTTCCGTATAAAATAATATATCGTGAGTGCGAACACTTTTTTTAAGGGGACTGATATCTTATACACTAAACAAATGCTTACACAAGGAATACAAATACTTACACAAGAAATGCAAATATTTATACAAGGAATACAACATACAAACGTTTACACAAGGAATTCAACAAGCAAACTCTTAAACAAGGGTTGGGTTGTTTTATCTCTGAGCGGCACTATTTTTGCACACCAAGGGTTAAATGGCAAAGTCACATGGACCCCGAAGGCTCGGGAGAGGACCCACTAGAAGGCCACCTCCCTCAGAAGGCTGGGGGAGGGGACCCACTGGAACAGCTGTTGGGAGACATATGGTAGCCTTCCGTCAAGGCCATCCAGCGTGTTCTTTAACGTGCACAGGGTATAGCTCTCCTGCATACAGGGCCACGGCTTAACGTCCCATCGGACGGGCGACGGTCTTTCCAAGCCCATCGGTGTCCCCTACTGACCGTGGGCAGGGCGGGGAGTTTTGCAGAGATAAATCTCAACGCTGACCCAGCTGGGACTCGAACCTGGGAACTGTAGATTACGAGCCTGGCGCACTACCGACTGAGCCAACCCCACCCCCTCTTAAACAAGGACATGCCCGCTGGTACGCTAACCACTAGCCCAGGTAGCGTTTTCCAGTCAGCATAACGTTTATATGGGTAAAAATAATAATAATTTCGATTTCTCAATTAATAAGCCCAGGGTCTTAGGATATCCATACGCTGGATATAACCGACACCTTCCCTGTCAATATAAATTTTGTGTCACCATGACCATATTTGGATCATTGTATAGAGGGTTGAGTTGTTGGGTTGTTTTACCTCTGAGCGGCACTTTTTTGCACACCATGGGCTAAATGGCCAGGTCACATGGACCCCGAAGACTCAGAAAAAGTTGGGGGAGGGGACCCACTGGAACAGCTGTTGGGAGACATATGGTAGCCTCCCGTCAAGGCCATCCAGCGTGTTCTTTAACGTTGGGTTGTTTTACCTCTGAGCGGCACTTTTTTGCACACCATGGGCTAAATGGCCAGGTCACATGGACCCCGAAGGCTCAGAGAAGGTTGGGGGAGGGGACCCATTGGAACAGCTGTTGGGAGACAGATGGTAACCTCCCGTTAAGGCCATCCAGCGTGATCTTTAACGTGCACAGGGTATGGCTCTCCCGCACAAGGGGCCACGGCTTAACGTCCCATCCGACGGACGGCGGCCATTCCAAGCCCATCGGTGTCCCCTACTGACCGTGGGCAGGGCGGGGAATTTTGCAGAGATAAATCTCAACGCTGACCAGCTGGGACTCGAACCTGGGAACTACAGATTACGAGCCTGGCGCGCTATCGACTGAACCACCTCCGCCCCCCGAAAAAAAAAGTAGGGGACATCGATGGGCTTGAAAAGGTAGCCGCCCATCGGATGGGACGTTGAAGCTGTGGCCCCGTGTGCTGGAGAGAGCCATATCCTGTGAACGTTAAAAAACACTCTGTCCAATAGTAGAATGCTATAGAAATTGAGTATACTTGACGGGAGGCTACCATCTGTCTCCCAACAGCTGTTCCAATAGGTCCCTTCCCCTAACCTTCTCTGAGACTTTGGGGTCCTTGTGACCTGGCCATTTAGCCCATTTTGTGAAAAAAGTGCCATTATGAAGTAAAACGATCCAAATCACTTGTTTTCGGTCATCCTTAGTTACATTATGGCATGCCGTATTCATATGTATGATCATGGGCGTCAACAGATGGGGGGCACTTGGCCCCCCTGGGATCGAGTAAAAAATTCCACAAATTATTTTCCCGCGCTTTGCACACTGCACCACACGTTTTGTTTTTACGCGGAAACCCCGCATCCAAGTTTTACCGTTATCGCATTCTCCAATTCCATTGGAGAATAAAGTGCCATGGGTGAAATTGCCGGAGAAAAAAGCCGGAGAAATTGTCAAATCCTAGGAACAGAGAATATAATTTTTACAGGCAGTCGTGGCTGGTGCGACTGACTCCCGCGTCGTAGCGGGTTATCGTTAAGGCCCCGAACAATTTATCTGTCGAAAAATTCCTGCAGACTTTTAACAGAAGCTGATTGTGACTTTCAGCGACATGTGATCAAATTAAGGAAAAAAAAGGAACTATGAGTTTAGTCAAATTGGAAATACTGATGGAACCCCGGTGATATCAGATGCAGATATCGATGGCTCAGAAGAATCAGACTCTGATATTGATTCAGGGTTGGGTTGTTTTACCTCTGAGCGGCACTTTTTTGCACACCATGGGCTAAATGGCCAGGTCACATGGACCCCGAAGGCTCAGAGAAGGTTGGGGGAGGGGACCCACTGGAACAGCTGTTGGGAGACAGATGGTAGCCTCCCGTCAAGGCCATCCAGCGTGTTCTTTAACATGCACAGGCTATGGCTCTCCCGCACACGGGGTCACGGCTTAACGTCCCATCCGACGGACGGCGGCCTTTCCAAGCCCATCGGTGTCCCCTACTGACCGTGGGCAGGGCGGGGAATTGTGCGGAGATAAATCTCAACGCTGTCCCAGCTGGGACTCGAACCTGGGAACTACAGATTACGAGCCTGGCGCGCTACCGACTGAGCCACCCCCGCCCCATATTGATTCAGAAGGAAGTGATTAATAACATACCTACTGATAAATAGGTGCTATTTTTGTTAGTAAATTGAATACTATTATAATAAAAATATCTGTTAGATACATTTTAGGGTTTTATTTTATTTATTTTGTTTTTCTGTTGGTGGTACTGAAATTAAGGTGCGTCTTACAATCGGTGGCGTCTTAGAATCGAAGAAATACGGTAATCAAATATGATAAAAATTTAAATGATTTAATTTCTTAAGACTAACTGAAAGCTATTTATTTTTAAATCACGTAAAATTAAATATACACATTTTATGATTTTATTGAAATATTTAAGAATAATTTAAAAATGATTTCCAAGTTTTTAAAAACCAATAACTACCTGCTCAATTTTCAAAGATAAATGTATAATTAAAATTTGATATATATTATATATACATTCATTGAAATCATCAGACCAGTGATTCTCTACGCTTCACTCATATGGGCGAATGCTACACCCACCAATATTCGTAAGATTCAGGTCTTACAGAACAAGATTTTGAGAATTGCGGTCGATGCCCCCTGGTTTGTCACTAACAGACAACTCCATAAAGACCTGGGCATCGACCATATATATATACACATATAAAACGCACCTGAAAAAAAAACTTGGGATAGCAGGAAGCCCATTGTTGAAGGGTTTCTAACCTTCCCATCACATTTTATCACATCACATCACCTCAAGAAGTGTTTTTGAGGCTGTAAGCAATAATCCCAATGAGATTATTTCTTCTCTGATTCTTTACGATCATACTATTTTGAACAAGAGGCCTAAAACGGTAGCGTTCTCTGAGGAGACCTACCCGTTTTAGGTTTCTTATACAATTTTACTGCTATTTTTAGCTTCTCTTACGTTTTTCCTTAGGGGCCCACCGAAGGGTGTTTTACTTATATATTTTGTTCTTACTCATGCCAAATAGGCATATCTTTATGATGGAGATGGTTAGGGGTAAAATTATTACCCAGTACATCGAATATGATTATACGATCTACGATATATATTCATTGAATATTAAGGATAATAACATAACAATGAGTAGTCATTGAATGATGACTGCTCATCGCCATGTTATGTCAATGGGACGCTAACTTTGCAACTTTTAGAATAAGCATTTTATTGGTAAATAATTTCTAATAGTAACGATCTCAATTCAATCTATATAAATCTCGATTTTCAACAATATTCTTTCCCTATTTAAATGGTTAATTTTAAAATTATTAATTATTTTAAAGGTTGCATTTAAAAGCAGCAATGCATTCTAAGAAATTTATCATAATTAAACGAATATTTAGGATATTATTGCACACACTTTTAAAATATGAAGTTTTTATGAAATGGTTTCAAATAATGCTACTTTTTTTCGTTTCAGTGAGTTGGGTTGGGTTACCTCTGAGCGGCACTTTTTTTGCACACCATGGACTAAATGGCCAGGTCACATGGACCCCAAAGGCTCAGAGAAGGTTGGGTGAGGGGACCCACTGGAACAGCTGTTAGGAGACAGATGAGAGCCTCCCGTCAAGGCCATCCAGCGTGTTCTTTAACGTGCACATGGTATGAGTCTCCCGCACATGGGACCACGGCTTAAACGTCCCATCCGACTGACGGCGACCTTTCCAAGCCCATCGGTGTCCTCTACTGACCGTGGGCAGGGCGAGGAATTTTGCGGAGATAAATCTCAACGCTGACCCAGCTGGGACTCGAACCTGGGAACTACAGATTACGAGCCTGGCGCGCTACTGACTAAGCCACCCCGCCCCTCGTTTCAGTGAACTTCAAAGATAAATTCTTTTATTTCGCATTGCTGTTGGTTAAATGTTCAAACATTCATAACTCTTTAAATACTGAACGAATATTGTGAAAAATCAATATTTAGATAGAATTGATCGAGATCTGTTTTTTTATCTTCAGTCACATTTTTCCTATAATATATTATATAATTATAAAAAGATAAATATAAAATAATATAAAGTTATAGAGCTTCGACATTAGCGTCCCATTGACATAGCACAGGATGGTCATAATTCAATGATCACTCAATGTACACAGTCATATCAGAAAAATATGACCACCTACCTGATAATGGGAATGGAGGGTGGTCATATTATTCTGATACGACTGTGTATATGTTTTAAATTTAATTCTTCTGTTATTTCACTGTCCGGTGAAATAACAGAAGAACAGAGTCGTATACACTTTTTATTACTATCCTTTCATTTTCGCACTAGTGTATATACAACTATGTTAATGTATTGACTAGGATTTACTTACTATGCGATGTAAAGAAATATACAAACTCTAGTTCAGTGGTTTTCAAACTTTTATGCTTCACGTATCCCCTGGAAATGTGTATGTAACTGGCGTACCCCTTATGTAGATAAATCAAACTATAGTTATAGTATAACAATGGGAATAAAATAAAACATATATTGCTTATATACATATATAGTATATAGCATATATCTAGCGACTTTTGAGCTAGATATAGATAGATAAAACTATAGTTAGAGTATAACAATGGGAATAAAATAAAACATATATTGTATATATATACATATATAGTATATAGCTATATCTAGCGACTTTTGAGCTAGATATAGATAGATAAAACTATAGTTAGAGTATAACAATGGAAATAAAATAAAACATATATTGTATATATATACATATATAGTATATAGCATATATGTAGCGACCTTTGAGCTAGATATAGATAGATAAAACTATAGTTAGAGTATAACAATGGGAATAAAATAAAACATATATTGTATATATACATATATAGTATATAGCGTATATCTAGTGACTTTTGAGCTAGATATAGATAGATAAAACTATAGTTAGAGTATAACAATGGGAATAAAATAAAACATATATTGTATATATACATATATAGTATATAGCATATATCTAGCGACTTTTGAACTAGATATAGATAGATAAAACTATAGTTAGAGTATAACAATGGGAATAAGCTAAAACACACACATATATATAGCATATATCTAGAGAGTTTTGAGCTCTCATGGCGTACCCCAAAAGGTTTTACCGATACCCCCAAGGGGTACACGTACCACAAGTTGAGAACCCCTACTCTAGTCAACTGTATTCTCTAAAATAACATACAATGACCTTGGGGGAGTCCACAACTCGACGAAAATAAAATGACATGGAACATGAATAATTTCGTGACTTCTACGGATGTTTGAATGATGCTAAGGTGGCAAGGTCATAAGGAGAAATTTCTATTTTACTGACACATGTTACAATGTAATGACATGTTCTGTTGCAGTCTGCATCCCTTGGCACTGAGCCAGAATGACATTGGCGTCTGTTGTTTCAAATAAAATAGAATCTATAATTCGTATGTTATCGGAGAAGGATCACTCACAACAGATCCTGAATATAACAAACACCCTGTACTACAACAGAGGTAATAAAAAATAACAGAATGGCCGGAAATTATTTTAGTGCACTGAACTCTTTCTAAAAGTTTTCTAATTATTAATATTGGTTAATATTTATTATTAATTATAATTAATATTGATTAATACTTCATTTTAAATAACAGTTAGTCAACACAGGCCCCGCTATGTGGGGCAAAAGAGTCCATGCCCCTTGCTTGATCTCCTCTGCCTCTTCATTCGGACAACTTGCCCTCCCCTGACTTTTCACTCGGACAATTTGCCCTCCCCTGAATTTTCATTCGAATAACTTGCCCTCCCCTGACTTTTCATTTGAACAACTTGCCATCTCCTGACTTTTGGTTCGAACAACTTGCCATCCCCTGACTTTTCACTCGGATAACTTGCCGTCCCCTGACTTTTCATTCGGACAACTTCCCATCCCCTGACTTTTCGTTCGGATAACTTGCCCTCCCCTGACTTTTCGTTCGAACAACTTACCCTCCCCTGACTTTTCACTCGGATAACTTGCCCTCCCCTGAGTTTTCATTCGGATAACTTGCCCTCCCCTGACTTTTCACTCTGATAACTTGTCCTACCCTGACTTTTCACTCGGATAACTTGCCCTCCCTGATTTTTCATTCTGATAACTTGCCCTCCCCTGACTTTTCATTCGGACAACTTTCCCTCCCCTGACTTTTTGTTCGGATAACTTGCCCGCCCCTGACTTTTTATTCGGATAACTTGCCTCCCCTGACTTTTCATTCAGATAACTTGCCGTCCCCTGACTTTTCTTTCGGATAAGTTGCCCTCCCCTGACTTTTCACATCATAACTTGCCCTCCCCTGACTTTTTATTCGGATAACTTGCCTCCCCTGACTTTTCATTCAGATAACTTGCCGTCCCCTGACTTTTCTTTCGGATAAGTTGCCCTCCCCTGACTTTTCTTTCGCATAAGTTGCCCTCCCCTGACTTTTAATTCGAACAACTTGCCATCCCCTGACTTTTGGTTCGGACAACTTGCCATCCCCTGACTTTTCACATCATAACTTGCCCTCCCCTAAGTTTTCACTCGGATAACTTGCCCTCCCTTACTTTTCATTCGGACAACTTGCTGTCCCCTGACTTTGGTTCGGACAACTTGCCCTCCCCTGACTTTTCATTCCGATAACTTGCCCTCCCCTGACTTTTCATTCGGATAACTTTCCCTCCCCTGACTTTTCATTCGGACAACTTTCCCTCCCCTGACTTTTGGTTCGGACAACTTGCTGTCCCCTGACTTTTCATTCGGATAACTTGCCCTCCCCTGACTTTTCGTTCGGATAACTTGCCGTCCCCTGACTTTTGGTTCGGACAACTTGCTGTCCCCTGACTTTTCATTCGGATAACTTGCCCTCCCCTGACTTTTCGTTCGGACAACTTGCCGTCCCCTGACTTTTCGTTCGGACAACTTGCTGTCCCCTGACTTTTCATTCGGATAACTTGCCCTCACCTGACTTTTCATTCCGATAACACCTGCCCTCCCCTGTATTTTCATTAGGATAATTTGCCCTCTCCTGACATTTCATTCGGACAACTTGACCTCTCCTGACTTTTCGTTCGGACAACTTGCCCTCCCCTGACTTTTCATTCGGACTACTTGCCCTCCCCTGACTTTTCATTTGGATAATTTGACATTCCCCTCCGTTTATTTTTTTCTAACTGCAGGCCTGTTCGATAACGTTAGAAAAAACGACAAATATGATTGGGTTGAACCAAAAGTTCGTTCGTAATTTAGGCAAAAAATTCAAACTCAAATGTGAAATAGCAATAAATATCTTTAATCAATTCTAATCAATCATTTTGTTCGATTATATCAAGCTACCTGTAGGGCAACTTCATTATTCCATTGGTGTAGAACTTGTTTGGCTTTTCGACGAAAAACCGATCAATGTTGTTTCGATGGTCTCCAAAGACTGGGAATCTTTTCGGTTCAAAATATTGCAGCTACCGGAATAAATGATAATCCGAGGGTGCTATGTCAGGCGAATAAGGCGGGTGGCACAAAAGATCCCATCCCTACTTCAACATTTTTGCCAAGAAGAGAATTAAACTGCGCGGTCTGGTTGGACCTCCGTAGCCCATGGCTGCTTGAGGAGGAGGAGGATGATGTTAAAGGCATATGTGGTCTCGATTTTGTGATGGTGAAACACAACTCCTTTACGATTCGACAATTTCGGACATTGTTCGTAGATCTCTCTCTGCCTTTAGCCTATCCAATTGCAGGCAATACGGAACTGGGGGCGGGAGTGGCTCAGTCGGTAGCGCGCCAGGCTCGTAATCTGTAGTTCCCAGGTTCGAGTCCCAACCGGGTCAGCGTTGAGATTTATCTCCGCAAAATTCTCCGCCCTGTCTACGGTCAGTAGGGGACACCGATGGACTTGGAAAGGCCGCCGTCCGTCGGATGGGACGTTAAGCCGTGGCCCCGTGTGCGGGAGAGATCCATACCCTGTGCACGTTAAAGAACACGCTGGATGGCCATGACGGGAGGCTACCATCTGTCTCCCAACAGCTGTTCCAGTGGGTCCCCTCCCCCAACCTTCTCTGAGCCTTCGGGGTCCATGTGACCTGGCCATTTAGCCCATGGTGTGCAAAAAAGTGCCGCTCAGAGGCAAAACAACCCAAGCAATACGGAACTGATTTAATCATTTGATTGCTGGCAAGAGTTCATAGTGAAGGATTCCCTTCCAATCCTACCACACGCAGAGCACGACCTTCTCTAGATGCAGGCTGGCCTTGGGTTGTGGTAATGGTGGCTGACCTTGCTTATTCCAGGAGCTTTTTCTTTGAACGTTGTTGTAAAGGATCCATTTTAAATCGCTCCTTACTATTCCCTTCAAAAATGGGTTCGTTTTCGTTGTGTTGCAGCCTCGAATCCGAAGCTGAGAGGTGCTCCATTAAGATTTTTTCTCTCAACTGATGCGGCACCCACACATTGTACCGATGCACGTATTCAAGCTGCTCCAAATGCATCACAACTGATGTTTTCAATATTTTTAGTGTTTCAGCAATCTCTCTTGTGCGCTGATTCGTTTGGATTAATATGGCAATTTGGTCGTTTTCAAAACGTGGAAGGCCTTCGTGAACATCGGGTGTCTTCCGTAGAGAAATACCCGGTTCGGAACTTACTAACCACTTCTGACACGTTCGGTCATTTACCGCATCTGGGGGGCGGGGGTGGCTCAGTCGGTAGTGCGCCAGGCCCGTAATCTGTAGTTCCCAGGTTCGAGTCCCAACTGGGTCAGCGTTGAGATTTATCTCCGCAAAATTCCCCGCCCTGCCCACGATCACTAGGGCACACCGATGGGGTTGGAAAGGCCGCCGTCCGTCGGATGGGACGTCACGCCGTGGCCCCGTGTGCGGGAGAGCCATACCCTGTGCACGTTGAAGAACACGCTGGATGGCCTTGACGGGAGGCTACCATCTGTCTCCCAAAAGCTGTTCCAGTGGGTCCCCTCCCCCAAATTTCTCTGAGCCTTTGGGGTCCTTGTAACCTGGCCATTTAGCCCATGGTGTGCAAAAAAGTGCCGCTCAGAGCTAAAACAACCCAACTCACTCACTGAATCGTCGCGATTTCTTTTTCATGAAACTGTTAGCAACTGTCCCCTGTCGAAAGCACATACTATTTATAGCAGCTAATGCACGTATTTGGGCAGATCATGTCCAATGACATTTCTTGGGAAAAATCCTAACAAACTTTTGGTTCCACCCAATATTTAAAGGGATTTATATCATACAGAACTTTAATGTGTCTTCTGTTAGAGTTTAGTTTGACATTTTTTGTAAACTAATTGGTTAGGTTCGCAGAAATCTGTTTAAATACACCTAAAGACTAAAATTATACTGTATAATAGTTTGTTTCTTTCTAGGTTTAGTTATGGATTGGATTGGATTGTTTTACCTCTGAGCGACACTTTTTTGCACACCATGGGCTAAATGGCCAGGTCACATGGACCCCGAAGGCTCAGAGAAGGTTTGGGGAAGGTACCCATTAGAACAGCTGTTGGGAGACAGATGGTAGCCTCCTGTCAAGGCCATCCAGCGTGTTCTTTAACGTGCACAGGGTATGGCTCTCCCGCACACGGGACCACGGCTTAACGTCCCATCCGACGGACGGCGGCCTTTTCAAGCCCATCGGTGTCCCCTACTGACCGTGGGCAGGGCGGGGGAAATTTTGCGGAGATAATTCTCAACGCTGACCCAGCTGGGACTCGAACCTGGGAACTACAGATTACGAGCTTGGGATTAGTTATGGTAGTGAAACTTGGACGCTTTGTAAACGAGGTAACAGGAAACTAAATGCTTTTGATTCTAGATGCTTACGCAGTATCTTGGGCATTAGGTGGTTCAACTTTGTAACTAATAATGAGGTTAGGCAAAGGAGTCGGCAACCCCCTTTAAGCAGCATACTTTACAGTCCATGAGTTACATAATTAAGTTGTCATTTATCCGATAATGATGGGTGTTTCTGGTTTAGTCGGCAGCGCACCAGGCTCGTAATCTGTAGTTCCCAGGTCGAGTCCCAATTGTATTTGCGTTGAGATTTATCTCCGCTAAATCCCTCACCCCCACCCTCGGTGAGAAAGGGGCAACCAATGGCCTTGGAAAGGCCACCGCCTACCAGATTGGACGTTAAGCCATGGCATTTTGTGCAGAGAGCCTCACCCTGTGAATATCAAAGGACACACTTTAATGAATGGCCTTGACGAGAGACTTCCATCTGTCTCTTAACAGCTATCCAGTGGTTATCCTCTCGAAGTTTATCTGAGCCCTTTGGGTTCCTTGTGACCTGATCATTTTGCTCACTATGCGCAGAAGAGTACCACTCAGAGGTAAAACAACCTAGCTCAACGTCCTGTTTAAACCATATCAGTTTAACACGATTTTTAAAGTAGAGCAGATTTTCAACTAACATCACAGGTTGTTTCTGTTTAAACAATTTCCACTACCTCGGTTATTTGGATTATTGTATTTACTATGTAAGAAGATAACTTGGATGGTTTCCTTTTCTCACGTAGGGCAGGATCTGGTAGGAGGGAGGGGGGGGGGGGGCGAGGAAGCATCTTTCAGAAAGCTAATAATGGTAAAAGAGGCTTTGGATTGTATTGGATTGTTTTACCTCTGAGCGGCACTTTTTTGCACACCATGGGCTAAATGACCAGGTCACATGGACCCCGAAGGCTCAGAGAAGGTTGGGGGAGGGGACCCACTGGAACAGCTGTTGGGAGACAGATGGTAGCCTCCCGTCAAGGCCATCCAGCGTGTTCTTTAACGTGCACAGGTATGGCTCTCCCGCACACGGGGCCACGGCTTAACGTCCCATCCGACGGACTGCTGCTTTTCCAAGCCCATCGATGTCCCCTACTGACCGTGGGCAGGGCGGAGAATTTTGCGGAGATAAGTCTCAACTCCGACCCAGCTGGGACTCGAACCTGGGAACTACAGATTACGAGCCTGGCGTGCTACCGACTGAGCCAACCCCTCCCCAACGGAAAGAGAAATGCTATAGCACATTGGAAATCCAGTCTCTTGATCCCCCCCCCTTCCCTGCTATGCATTTTTTTCTGCTTCGATTCTGTTTCTTGCCAGTTTTTTCTGCTTCGATTCTGTTTCTTGCCAATTTTTTCTGCTTCGATTCTGTTTCTTGCCAATTTTTTCTGCTTCGATTTTTTTTCTAGATCCGGGTCTGTCTCACCTGTCCTTGTTCATAATTTCAGCATTTCCAAAAAGGTTTATCTCATTTGTCTATACAAATTACTGTCTTTAAAATCTACAAAATGTAATATGTATATTTATAAACAGTAAAGAAAATTTCAATTGTGCTGACCGCATAGAGAAATTCGTTCTGATTGGTTAAATATTATAACTTGTCACGTGCACAGTAGAAAAGCTCACACACGTGCAGTTATCTTCAAGTTATCTTCTTCATCATTCGATAACAATTTTGGAAATAATCAGTTTCCCGTTTTCAATTTTTATTACTGGACAACTTTTAAACAATAACTCTCTCGCTTTCCACTTTCAGTACTTGACAGGTTCTCTTTTACATCAATCAATTTTCCATTTTCAATTTTCATTACTCGACAACTTTTACAACAATCAGTTTCCCATTTTCAATCTTCATTATTCAAAAATTTACAGCAATCAGTTTCTCACTTTAAATATTCATTGCTTGACAACTTTTACCACAATCAATTTATAATTTTCTTTCATTTTCAGTACTTCACAACTTTTACATCAATCAATTTCTCATTTTCAGTTTTCATTACTCGATAACTTTTACTACAATCAATATCTCACTTTCAATCTTCATGACTCCACAACTTTTTACAACAATAAATATCTCATTTTCAATCTTCATGACTCCACAACTTTTTACAACAATCAATATCTCATTTTCAATCTTCATGACTCCACAAATTTTTACAACAATCAATATCTCATTTTCAATCTTCACGACTCCACAACTTTTTACAACAATCAATATCTCATTTTCAATCTTCACGACTCCATAACTTCTACAACAATAAATTTCTCCTTTTAAATTTACATTACTCGACAACTTTTACAACAATCAGTTTCAAATTTTCAATCTTCATTCCTTGACAACTTTTTACAACAATCAGTTCTCCCTTTAAATATTCATTAATTGACAACTTTACAAGAATGAATTTCTTATTCATATTATTATCTTATATATATTTCTTATCTTACTTTATCTTGCCAACTTTTACAACAATAAATTTCTTATTTTCTGTCTTTAATACTGACAACTTTTACAATAATCAATTTCTCATTTTCCATTTTCAGTACTTCAGTATTTTCAGTGGACAACATTTACAACAATCAATTTCTCATTTTTCAGTACTTGATAACTTTTGTAACAATCAATTTCTCGTTTTCAATCATCATTATTCACCAAAATTTAGGACAATAGTTTTTCACTTTAAATCTTTATTACTAGACAACATTTACAACAATCAGTTTCTCGTTTTCAATCTTCATTGCTTGACAACTTTTATAATAAATTTCTCACTTTAAATCTTCATTACTTGACAACTTTTATAATAAATGTCTCACTTTAAATCTTCATTACTTGACAACTTTTATAATAAATTTCTCACTTTAAATCTTCATTACTTGACAACTTTTATAATAAATTTCTCACTTTAAATCTTCATTGCTTGACAACTTTTATAATAAATGTCTCACTTTAAATCTTCTTTGCTTGACAACTTTTATAATAAATTTCTCACTTTAAATCTTCATTACTTGACAACTTTTATAATAAATTTCTCACTTTAAATCTTCATTACTTGACAACTTTTATAATAAATTTCTCACTTTAAATCTCATTACTTGACAACTTTTATAATAAATGTCTCACTTTAAATCTTCATTACTTGACAACTTTTATAATAAATTTCTCACTTTAAATCTTCATTACTTGACAACTTTTATAATAAATTTCTCACTTTAAATCTTCATTGTTTGACAACTTTTATAATAAGTGTCTCACTTTAAATCTTCATTACTTGACAACTTTTATAATAAGTGTCTCACTTTAAATCTTCATTACTTGACAACTTTTATAATAAGTGTCTCACTTTAAATCTTCATTACTTGACAACTTTTATAATAAATTTCTCACTTTAAATCTTCATTACTTGACAACTTTTATAATAAATTTCTCACTTTAAATCTTCATTACTTGACAACTTTTACTCTAATAAATTTCATTTTCATTCCTCGACAACTTCTAGAACAATCAATTTCTCATGATCAGTCTTCATTACTCTGCAACTTTTAAAGCAATAAATTTCTTATTTTCCAGCTTCATTACTCGACAAGTTTTACAACAATGGATTTCGCATTTTCAGTCTTTATTACTCGACAACTTTTGCAACAATCAGTTCCGACTTTAAATCTTAATTATTTGACGGCTTTTACAACAATCGGTTTTTCACATTAAATCTTCATTTCTCGACAGCTATTATAACAATTAGTTTCTCACTTTAAATCTTCATATTTGACAAATTTTACAAGAATCAATTTCTCATTTTCAATCTTCATTATTCGACAACTTTTACAACAATCAATGCCTTATTTTCAGTCTCCATTACGCGACACAATGTATTAAATATGAAACTGCCTTTAGTGTTTTCTGTTTGTACGTTTATCATAGTTTATTTTACGTAAAAATGAGTTATAGGCAAAAAATATTCTTAAGCAACAAAAAAAATTAACAAAGCATTAATCAAAGTCATAATAAAGGAATAAAATTCCATTATGTCACTTAGGTTGGGTTGCTTTACCTCTGAGCGGCACTTTTTTGCACACCATAGGGCCAGGTTACAAGGACCCCGAAGGCTCAGAGAAGATTGGGGGAGGGTACCCACTGGAACAGCTGTTGGGAGACAGATGGTAGATTCCTGTCAAGGCCATTCAGTGTGTTCTTTAACGTGCACAGGTTATGGCTCTCCTGCACACGGGGTCACGGCTTAACGTCCCATGTGACGGACGGTGGTCTTTCCAAGCCCATCTGTGTCCCCTACTGACCGTGGCCAGGGCAGGGAATTTTACGGAGATAAATCTCAACGCTGACCCAGCTGGGACTCGAACTTGGGAACTACAGATTACGAGCCTGGCGCCCTACCGACTGAGCCAGCCCATCACTTAGGTTAGGTTGGGCTGATTTACGTCTGAGCGGCCCTTTTTTTCACACAATGGGCTAAATGGCCAGGTCAATAAGAAGATCCATTGGACGGTTGTTAGATGACAGACTCGAACCTGGGAACTACAGATTACGAGCCTGGCGCGCTACCGACTGAACCACCCCCGCCCCCTCTTAGTCGGGAATAGGTGTGTATTTATTACTCTAGAACTTTTACAACAATCGGTTCTGACTTTAAGTATCAATATTTTATGTTGATACTTTTATCAATGCATCAATGTATCAAAACATTTTATCAATGTATCAAAAATGAAACTGCCTTAGTGTTTTTTGTTTGTACCTTTATCATCGTTTATTTTTTGTAAAAATGGGTTACAGAAAAAAAATTCTTAAGCAACAAATAAATTAACAAAGCATTACTTGCATTGCATATTATTAACAAACAATATTATTAACAAAGCAGTATTTTGCATTCAGCTACACTTGATATTAGTAATAGTGTATAGTAATTTTTTCAAACAGCACTACCTTCGCTAGTTTTAAAACCACCATTGTATGATTTTGATCTTAACATATCTTTTCCCTTTCATTTCGATCTTAACATATCTTTTCCCTTTCATTTTGATCTTAACATATCTTTTCCCTTTCATTTTGATCTTAACATATCTTTTCCCTTTCATTTTGATCTTAACATATCTTTTCCCTTTCATTTTGATCTTAACATATCTTTTCCCTTTCATTTTGATCTTAACATATCTTTTCCCTTTCATTTTGATCTTAACATATCTTTTCCCTTTCATTTTGATCTTAACATATCTTTTCCCTTTCATTTTGATCTTAACATATCTTTTCCCTTTCAACAGGATGACTTTTCATTTCCAACACAGCCATCTAGTCTTCCTTCTAATATTGCTCCTCTTCTGTGACTTACATCTCTCTGCTCCATCACATCGGAATGATGATGAAAAGGGTCCGCAGCAACTGCCACCATCAGCCGCGTCTCCAAGGTCTCAAAGTTTTCCCTACAATTCCCATTACTACTACCCATTGAATCGACAAGCAGAGCCAGGTATGGGTAGTTTAGGAAGTCTAGGATCTGGACTAGCCGACGTCGTGATGCTGGGGTTGATGGGTCTTCCTCTTCTGGGTCTTCTGGGGTTCGTCGTTCCTTACCTCACCAGCAGTTCCAGGACAACAGAAGAGAAAAGCAGGAGCAAAAGAGACTTGACAGTACGCAGTCGTCGCGACCTTGCCTATGCCAAGAACCTGTTGGACCTTTTGATCTCTGTGGAGATGGCGCTTGAGAGATACGGCATCACGGATCCTCAGTGTCAGCTGAGAGCCACTTGCGAGATCCACAGGCGAGGCATCAATGATATCAGCAGTGGTTTAGCTGAAGAGTTCATCAGGCTAGTGAGGTACTGTGTTGCTTAGTCAGTTATATATGCGTATACGAGAAGAGACTTTAATGTGTGGTGATATACACAATCGTATCAGAATAATATGACCACCTACCATGGGAGTCCGCAGAGGGGGCAAACGGGACACTTGCCCCCCTCCCCCCTGGGATCGAGTACTACAAATTATAATTGTAACAATTTAAACGTAATTAATTTATATAA
Organism: Ryuthela nishihirai; assembly: GCA_038380435.1. Taxonomy (NCBI): domain Eukaryota; kingdom Metazoa; phylum Arthropoda; class Arachnida; order Araneae; family Heptathelidae; genus Ryuthela; species Ryuthela nishihirai. Next base: position 35,317,353 of record JAWZYU010000002.1, on the reverse strand, counting down.
TTATGTATGTATTTTTGTATTGATGGAATACTGTATTCTATAATCTACTTGTGAAAAAAAACCTGAAAAATTAAATAAAAATTTATTGATATAATTATTTGTCTCCAAACTTTGCCCACCCTACCCCCTGGAAAATTTTCTGCGGGCACTCATGCCACCTATATACATATACCATGGTAGGTGGACATATTATTCTGATACGACTGTGTATATAGTGACTAAGATGAGTGATGATATGAGAGTAATTACTATGATATGAGTGGTGACTAAGATGAATGATGATATAGGTATCCAATTCATTATAATATTAGAGAATAAAATGATGATATAGGTATCCAAATGATTTTGATATTAGACAATAAAATGAGTGATGAAATGAATAATGAATACGGGTTGATATGAGTAGTGAATGAAGGATGATTTTAGTTGTAAATAATATTACTGATAATATGAATAGTTAATGAATAATGATATGAATAGCGAATGAATGACGATATTAGTTGTAAATAAAATGTCTAATGTTACGATTAGTGACTAAAATGATTGATGATAAACGTATTCAATGAGTAAAATAAATGATGAATAAGATGAATGAGGATATGAGTAAAGAGTAAGATGAGTGATGATTTGTAACTAGCATTTATGATATGAAAAATGGATTAATGATGATATGAGTAGTGAATAAGATGCGTAATAAAATGAGTTATGAATATGAATTCACTCCAGTACAGTGTTATGATATAGAACATTACTGTCATAAAACGTTTCTACAAACTATCCTGTTAGGTTGTTTTGCCTCTGAGCAATACTTTTTTTTACGCACACTGGGCACATTGGAACAGATCACAAGGTCCCCAAAGTCTCAGAGAAGATTGTGGGAAATGGACTCACTGGACAGTTGTTAGCAGACAGATGGTAGCTTAGCATAAACGTCACCCAGCCTGTTCTGTAATGTGCACAGAAAATGGTTCTCCCACACATGGGCACACGGTTTAACGTCCCATCCAATGGACGGCGCTCCCTACCAAGTCCATTGGTGTCCCCTTTCTCACGGAGGGCAGGGTCGGGTTTAGCAGAGAAAAGTCTCAATGCCTGGCATAGTTAAGACTCGAGCCTAGGAACTTCAGATTACGAACCTTGCACTCTACCGATTCAGCCACCCCCTCCCCAAAACGTTGTTTTACCATCTTAGTAGGGGCGGGGGTGGCTCAGTCGGTAGCGCGCCAGTCTCGTAATCTGTAGTTCCCAGCTGGGTCAGAGTTGAGATTTACCTCCGAAAAAATCCTCGCCCTGCCCACAATCAGTAAGGGACACCGATGGGCTTGGAAAGGCCACCGTCCGTCGGATGGGACGTTAAGCCGTGACCCCGTGTGCGGGAGAGCCATACCCTGTGCACGTTAAAGAACACGCTGGATGGCCTTGACGGGAGGCTACCATCTGCCTCCCAACAGCTGTTCCAGTGGGTTTCCTCCCCCAACCTTCTCTGAGCCTTCGGGGTCCTTGTGACCTGGCCATTTAGCCCATGGTGTGCACAAAAGTGCCGCTCAGAGGTAAAACAACCCAACCCTCTTAGTATATTCGCCTTCACTACGACACATGTGTATCCGAAAACGAAGGCTCTTCAGATGACAAAACAATCATAGAAGGGGATTCACTTCATTCTGTTTAACGACTGATTTACAACACAAAAGCTGTTGGTTGGAATAGAAATATCTAAATAGACTGGTCCTGGGCAGCTATCGAACCAAAAACAGGGAAATCCAAGAGGACAAAGACCATAAACGGACAAAAATGCAGTACTTAGCCGGCTGGCACATTGCCTGCTTCAACTAATGTAGGCCAATGGCAATTGTATTAAAAGAAGAAGCCAAATTATGGTACAAAAATGCAAAGCTGCAGAAAAATCTCTCAAAAATTAAGTTTCAGTTCAAACTGAATTATAGTCTTCTAATTCTTTTATGACAGAGCCATAGTTGGTTGGGTTGTTTTACCTCTGAGCGGCACTTTTTTGCACACCATGGGCTAAATGGCCAGGTCACAATGACCCAGAAGACTCAGAGAAAGCTGGGGGAGGTGACCCACTGGAACATCTGATGGCCGACAGATGGTAGCCTCCCGCCAAGGCCATCCAGCGTGTTCTTTAACGTGCACAGGGTATGGCTCTCCCGCACACGGAGAAACGGCTTAACGTCCCATCAGACGGACGGTGGCCTTTCCAAGCCCATCGGTGTCCCCTACTGACCGTGGGCAGGGCGGGGAATTTTGCGGAGATAAATCTCAACGCTGACCCACACAAAAGAGAAAACCTCTGACTAAGACGAGACCTCAGCAGAAAGACAATCACGGAAAAAAAGAAACATCATACTTTATCCGGGGCTCGTCAACTAAAAAATTGTAACTTTCACCAAATCATATCATTTGCTGTTATTTCTAATATAAAAAAAATTACAAATGTCTAAATATCGGTCTCCGACTGAGCTTATGTCAAAGGCGAAATCATCCTCCAATCCTAAGAAAGGCCCTTTCTGTCGATTACAATTTCAGACGTGGGACAGGGGTCAGCTCAATCTGTAGAGCTCCAGGCTCGTCATCTCCCGTTCCTAGGTTCACCTGTCCGAGCATTGAGATTTATCTTTTCTAATCTCCACCTTCTGCCATCCTACTCTGAGCTACTGGGATCCCTGTGACCCGGCCTTTTTAGCCCATTGTGTGCACAAATTTACGCTCACAGGGGAAACAACCCAACATTATATTCTTGAACAACGTTATATTTTGAGCTTGAAACCCAAGCCAAATGGATTTCCCACCCCCTGGGTTCGATTCCCAGCTGGGTCATCGTTGAGACTTAATCTCCTCAAAATTACTCGCCCTGTCCACGGTCAGTAGGAGACACCGATGGGTTTGGAAAGGCCGCCGTCCGTCTGATGGGACGTTAAGCCGTGGCCCCGTGTGCGGGAGAGCCATACCTTGTGCACTTTAAAGAACACGCTAGATGGCCTTGACGGGAGGCTACCATCTGTCTCCCAACAGCTATTCCAGTGGGTCCCCTCCCCCCAACCTTCTCTGAGCATTCGGGGTCCATGTGACCTGGCCATTTAGCCCATGGTGTGCAAAAAAGTTCCGCTCAGAGGTAAAACAACCCAAAGTTAAAGAACACGCTGGATGGCCTTGACGGGAGGCTACCATCTGTCTCCCAACAGCCATTCCAGTTGGTCCCCTCCCCCAACCTTCTCTGAGCCTTCGGGGTCCATGTGACCTGGCCATTTAGCCCATGGTGTGCAAAAAAGTGCCGCTCAGAGGTAAAACAACCCAACGTTAAAGAACACGCTGGATGGCCTTGACGGGAGGCTACCATCTGTCTCCCAACAGCTGTTCCAGTGGGTCCCCTCCCCCAACCTTCTCTGAGCCTTTGGGGTTCATGTGACCTGGCCATTTAGCCCATGGTGTGCAAAAAAGTGCCGCTCAGAGGAAAAACAACCCAACACTTGAAAAACCCTTTCTATAGATTACAATTTTACTCTTTTGTGTGCTAGTGGTGATAGATAATGAGGCTTATTTTTTCCGTTTTCCTTCCAGCCGGATGAGGAGAGAGATAAAGAAACCGGAAATAGTTCCTCTTGCCAAATACGTGTTCGAATATTATGAAGAAGCAGCGATACGGGGAGAACAGAATTGCAACTGTGGTGAAATGTACAACAGGTGCCCGAAATCTCTTGACTACTTCTTGAACAGGAGGAAGGAGAGACTTCACTGATGAAACAGATCATCTCTGGCCAAAAAAGGCATCTGAACATCCCACCTCAGTATTTGATAGACTGTACCAAAAAGGTCGCTACGTTTGTAGAGAAAACGAGAGACTTGTTCTTCATACTACATCGGTGATAATATTTCACCACCAAGGGGAAATGAATCAAACACGTCGAGAAAAAGCTTCTGCAAATATTCAAAACACTTGGAATAGAGTAATGAAACCTGAATTTGTATCAAAACAAACCAGTGGCGTATACCTAGAAATTAAAATTCAGAGAGTTGGGTTGGGATATTTTACCTCTGAGCGGCACTTTTTTTGCACACCATGGGCTAAATGGCCAGGTCACATGGACCCCGAAGGCTCAGAGAAGGTTGGGGGAGGGTACCCACTGGAATAGCTGTTGGGAGACAGATGGTAGCATCCCGTCAAGACTATCCAGCGTGTTCTTTAACGTGCATAGGGTATGGCTCTCCCGCACACGGGGCCACGGCTTAACGTCTCCTCCGACGGACGGCGGCCTTTCCAAGCCCATCGGTGTCCTCTACTGACCGTGGGCAGGGCGGGAATTTTGCGGAGATAAATCTCAACGCTGACCCAGCTGGGACTCAAACCTGGGACCTACAGATTACGAGCCTGGCGCGCTACCGACTGAGCCACCCCCGCCCCAAAATTCAGAGAGTTGACACATTTGAGTCTAATTTGGAGGTCGACGTATTTGAGTCTAATGAGGATTAGCCTGTCTGAGTCTAATCAGAGAAGTTTTCGGTTGCAGCCCGAAGTGGGTGGCAGGTCTATACGCTGGGAATTGGCAGTCCTCTTGGCGTGCACTCGGGCCAGCAACCCGATGGAGATGCGTAAAGTGGAGTGTCGTTGAAAGGGTTTAGTGCACCCGATTAGACGGACTCATCCTGGCATCAGAGAAGTTTTCTTTTGCAGCCCCGATGTGGGTGGCAGGTCTGTGCGCTGGGGGACGCGAGTCGGTTCCTATGGAGAGGTAGAAGTTGAAGGCTCGCGACTGGGAGTGGGATCCCCGGTCGACGGACTTATCGATGGAACAGCCAAACTAAGAGTTTCCACACGAGAACTTTAGGCATCCCGGATCAGAAGGCATTGAATTAAAAAGGTGGTGGAGCAACCTAGGGTGCCTTTGAGAAGTTGGGGTCCCTGCTCAGTAAGTGTCCCCGGCGTGCCACAGTAGGTCGCATCCCCAATGGAGAGACTGTATGAGGGTTCTGCGGGCTGGGTTTGGGGGTCCCCAGTCTTGCAGTCTCTCCGCTGCAACCTCTGAGAAGTTGGGGTCCCGGCTGACTAGTACTGCTAGGGCCCGAAGGGTGGCAGCCCTGATGGAAAGGACGAGTCGAGGGCCATGCTGAACGGGAGTGGGATCCCCTATTAGCCTGGCATATCGATGGAAAAGCCTCTGGGAGTCTCCACCCCATTCGCTCCCTCCAGTCCAAAAGGTTAGGCAGGATTATTCAAAGATTAGCATTCTAAATTTAAAATTTAACCAGCAAAGTTTTGATGTTGTATATGTTTGGCATTTTATTAGAAGGAAATTTCATTGAATTGTTTGGCTATTATATTTAGGCAATGCGCAAAATTCAAAAGTCTCACACTACACCTCAATGATTAGACAACCAGACGAATCTGATTCTACCAGCTTATATGTCTTGCTCATTGTAACAGGTTCTTTCTCTGCAGTTATGTTAATTTTAAAGTGAAGGCATGCTTGGAAACTAGATGGGTCAAAAGTGGCACCCTCTGTATAATGTAGTACTGTCTTGAATAGTGAGGGTGTCATGGAATTATATTCCTGTCTGAGTCTAATAAGGGACATGTTTGAGTCTAATGAGAGATTGGCATGTCTGAGTCTAATAGGGGTTGACTTGTTTGAGTCTAATGGGGGTTGATGTGTTTGAATCTAATAAGGGATTGGCATGTCTGAGTCTAATAGGGGTTGACTTGTTTGAGTCTAATGGGGGTTGATGTGTTTGAAGCTAATAAGGGATTGGCATGTCTGAATCTAATAGGGATTGACTTGTTTGAGTTTAATGGGGGTTGATGTGTTTGAATCTAATAAGGGATTGGCATGTCTGAGTCTAATAGGGGTTGACTTGTTTGAGTCTAATGGGGGTTGATATGTTTGAATCTAATAAGGGATTGGCATGTCTGAGTCTAATAGGGGTTGACTTGTTTGAGTCTAATGCGGGTTGATGTGTTTGAATCTAATAAGGGATTGGCATGTCTGAGTCTAATAGGGGTTGACTTGTTTGAGTTTAATGGGGGTTGATGTGTTTGAATCTAATAAGGGATTGGCATGTCTGAGTCTAATAGGGGTTGACTTGTTTGAGTTTAATGGGGGTTGATGTGTTTGAATCTAATAAGGGATTGGCATGTCTGAGTCTAATAGGGGTTGACTTGTTTGAGTCTAATGGGGGTTGATGTGTTTGAAGCTAATAAGGGATTGGCATGTCTGAATCTAATAGGGATTGACTTGTTTGAGTTTAATGGGGGTTGATGTGTTTGAATCTAATAAGGGATTGGCATGTCTGAGTCTAATAGGGGTTGACTTGTTTGAGTCTAATGGGGGTTGATATGTTTGAATCTAATAAGGGATTGGCATGTCTGAGTCTAATAGGGGTTGACTTGTTTGAGTCTAATGGGGGTTGATGTGTTTGAAGCTAATAAGGGATTGGCATGTCTGAATCTAATAGGGATTGACTTGTTTGAGTTTAATGGGGGTTGATGTGTTTGAATCTAATAAGGGATTGGCATGTCTGAGTCTAATAGGGGTTGACTTGTTTGAGTCTAATGGGGGTTGATATGTTTGAATCTAATAAGGGATTGGCATGTCTGAGTCTAATAGGGGTTGACTTGTTTGAGTCTAATGCGGGTTGATGTGTTTGAATCTAATAAGGGATTGGCATGTCTGAGTCTAATAGGGATTGACTTGTTTGAGTTTAATGGGGGTTGATGTGTTTGAATCTAATAAGGGATTGGCATGTCTGAGTCTAATGGGGGTTGGCATGTTTCAGCTGATGAGGTCGACGTGTTTGAGCCTAATGTGGGATTGGCGAGTCTAATAGGGGTTGACATGTTTGAGTCTAATAAGGGTTGACGTGTTTGAATCTAATAAGGGATTGGCATGTCTGAGTCTAATAAGGGTTGGCATGTCTGAGTCTAATAAGATTTGGCATGTCTGAGTCTAATAGGGGTTGACATGTTTGAGTCTAATGAGGTCGACGTGTTTGAACCTAATTAGGGATTGGCGTGTCTGAGTCTAATAGGGGTTAATATGTTTGAGTGTGATGGGGGTTGACATGTTTGAATCTCATGAGGGGTTGACACGTTTGAGTCTAATGGGGGTTGACGTGTTTGAATCTAATAAGGGGTTGACGTGTCTGAGTCTAATAGGGGTTGACATGTTTGAGTCTAATGGTGTGTTTGAATCTAATGCGCATGTTTGAACCTAATGGGAGTCGACAAGTTGAGTCTAATGGAGGCTGGGATGTTTTAGTCTAACGGGAAATGTTTGAATCTAATGAGTTTTTTACATGTTTGTGTGTAATAGGGCTGTGAAGTCTGATTGACATGTTTGAGTATAATAGGAGTTGACATGCTTGAATCTAATGAAGAAGATGACGTGCTTGAGTCTCCGATTTTTAACTACTACCTTCGTTGTCTCTAAGAAAATAAATGTTTTTCAATTCCTGAAGAGGGTGAGAGATTATAACCTCTCCCCCTCCCTCGGGTATGGCATTGAAATAGACTTCTAGTACAAAACTATAAGCTGAATTCACAGATATTTAAGAAAAAAAAGTTTAGAATTTCGAACTCTTAGATTTTCGCCTTTTGTTGCTGAACCACCTCTAACCTCCAAAACATTCCTTTGTGAGCAGAGCAGTGAGCATTAGTTTCATTAATGTCTAAATTTGAGAGACTTTCTGAGGTCACGTTAGGTTGTAAGTTATGTTGATGGAAGTATTCTGCATCACTCCGAAGTCCTATAAGAGCCGAAAAGGTGTGGTGGAAAGCAAAGACAAGTGCGACATGGGTGAAAAGGCTAATCTGACTAACTTCGTAACGAGGCTCAACGTTGGAGCGCAATAGTAAGGAGCATCAGTTGGGTTGGGTTGTTTTACCTCTGAGCGGCATTTTTTTGCACACCATGGGCTAAATGGCCAGGTCACATGGACCCCGTAGGCTCAGAGAAGGTTGGGGGAGGGGCCCACTGGAACAGCTGTTGGGAGACAGATGGTAGCCTCCCGTCAAGGCCATCCAGCGTGTTCTTTAACGTACACAGGGTATGGCTCTCCCGCACACGGGGCCACGGCTTAACGTCCCATCGGACGGACGGCGATCTTTCCAAGCCCATCGGTGTCCCCTACTGACCGTGGGCAGGGCGGGGAATTTTGCGGAGATAAATCCCAACGCTGACCCAGCTGGGACTCGAACCTGGGAACTAGCAGATTGCGAGCCTGGCGCGCTACCGACTGAGCCAACCCCGAGGAGCATCAGTAACGGAGGTTATGGAACTCAGCTGAAAATCACGGGATACAAACCACAAATGCATGGAGAATGACAAATGTCTCAAAAAAAAAAGTCCTCAAATCGTGGTAAATTCGAGAGGAAAAAGATTCCTGCAGACAGGGAGAGGCGTTTGTTGGCATTAAAATAATTATTTCATTAAGAAAAATAAAACCGAAAAATATAATTTGTAAATAGTTATATTCAAGCATATACAATAAAACCAGTGCTTTTTTTCCTGGAAAAAAAAAAAGGTGCCGGTACTCACCATGAAGATGTTATTACAGCAACTTCAACACTTTTAACATATCATCCGATATATCGTCGTCGTCGTCTCTAGATCGCCTCTTGCTTTTGGTATCAACTGCAGAATTCTTGACATACAGTCACTCGTTTCTCTCGCAGAAGCCATTTTTCTGCAAAAGTGTCCAACATTCCTACCAATCATTATCAGAATCTGCTTCCTTTTGACCACGTGGATCTTTGATCTTGGTTTGGTGCTCCTCTTCACCAAATGTATTTTCGGTGCTAGTTTTCTGTTTTACAGGATCACAAGTAGATTCAACAATTTCTGCTTCTTCAGCCTACCTTTTTTTACTCATTGGCATAAAGTAACTGCTTATTTTACATATTTTGAACAATGATTGCACTGATTTAACTTAGATTAATTCAAAACTCACGTCAACACCTGCGAACACCTGCCTGTTGCAGAGTGGATATAGAACTGATAAAGTGATATTGAAAGCAATCAGAAGTGAGCTCAACTTCCTGTTTTTGGTTGCATACTATGAAACAGGAAAGCAGGGTACCAACTTAAATTATCAAAATTGAAAATTCAGTTCGTGAACACAGTACCAGCTACCGGAATATTTATAATACATTTTGCTGTCAATATATTGCAGGGGGGTGGCTCAGTCGATAGCGCGCCAGGCTCGTAATCTTCAGTTCCCAGGTTCGAGTCCCAGCTGGGTCAGCGTTGAGATTTTATCTCCGCAAAATTCCCTGCCCACGGTCAGTAGGGGACACCGATGGGCTTGGAAAGACCGCCGTCCGTCGGATGGGACGTTAAGCCGTGGCCCCGTGTGCGGGAGAGCCATACTCTGTGCACGTTAAAGAACACGTTGGATGGCCTTGACGGGAGGCTACCATCTGTCTCCCAACAGCTGTTCCAGTGGGTCCACTCCCCCAACCTTCTCTGCGCATTCGGGGTCCATGTGACCTGGCCATTTAGCCCATGGTGTGCAAAAAGGTGCCGCTCAGAGGTAAAACAACCCAATACATCGCAAATTTTTAAAAACTTAAGAAAAAAGGTGCCGGTACTGCGTACCGTTGCGTACCACCAGAAAAAAAAAACACTTTTGTCAATAGTTTTAACTATTGACAAAAATTATTTAAATAAAAAATTCAATTCATTAGTGTAACTTTTGAGTGTCTCCTCAGTCATTTTAATTAAAATTTGAAGTGTATTTACATCATTTGAATTACATCAGTGTTTTCAAACAATCTTCTACCAACCTCTCTGGGATTTTTTTAATGAAATTCATTAAGAAAAAAAAATTTGTCTTTTTTAATGAAACTCATTAAGAAAGAAACTTATAGAAGGCCTCTGAATCAAGTTATGAAGTCAACGTAGAAAGTCCTATAATTTCGACAATGCTTATAAATTTATTTCTATTATTATTACTTGTGTAGTACTCTTATGCTAAGCTTTATACTATTTATTTATAAATATACCTTATTTAGAAGGAAAATAATTCGTATTTATTTCCATAATACTAATAAATGCAAATAATTTTCCTACTAAATAAAATATATTTATGCTAAACGTTAGTCTGAAGATTAATATAAAAGTATATCAGTGTTGGGTTGGGTTGTTTTACCTCTGAGCGGCACTTTTTTGCACACCATGGGCTAAATGGCCAGGTCACATGGACCCCGAAGGCTCAGAGAAGGTTGGGTGAGGGGACCCACTGGAACAGCTGTTGGGAGACAGATGGTAGCCTCCCGTCAAGGCCATCCAACATGTTCTTTAACGTGCACAGGGCACGGCTTAACGTCCCATCCGACGGACGGCAGCCTTTCCAAGCCCATCGGTGTCCCTTACTGACCGTGGGCAGGGCGGGGAATTTTAGTATATCAGTGATAATAATAGATAAAACAATATAAAAGTTCTCCAAATTACAGAACTACCTATGCTGACGTCATGACTTGGTCCACTGGCCTTCTTTTGTTGGAGGTGTTGGTCTAACACTGATTGTTTGACCCTTATCTAAACAAAACATTCCTTAACTCAGGTTATATAGTTTTGGACCTGAAAATAATAATAATTTATTATTTAAAGGTCCAAAACCGGTTTAACTTCTTTTTTCATAACATTTCAGTTAAAATAAATATTAAAGGAATAAAGGTTGTAATAAACACTAATTGCAACCTTTATTCCATTTCTCATCCCACCCTCTAAACAACTTTACGATTTTTGCCCATCTAAGTTATTTTTTGTCATTTACCCCTCTAAGTTATTTTTAATTTTTGCCCCTCTAAGCTATTTTTTTAACTTTACCCATTTGTTATTTTTTATTTTTGCCCCGCTAAGCTATTTTTTTACTTTTACCCCTAATAAGTTATTTTTTATTTTTGCCCATTTAAACTATTTTTTCTTTTACCCTTCTAATTTATTTTTTATTTTTGCCCTTCTAAGCTATTCTTTGACTTTTACCCCTCTAAGCTATTTTTTGACTTTTACCCCTCTAAGCTATTTTTTGACTTTTACCCCTCTAAGCAATTTTTTTTTACTTTTACCCCTCTAGGTAATTTTTAATTTTTTTCCCCTCTAAGCTATTTTTTTTTACTTTTACCCTTTCTAAATTATTTTTAATTTTTGCCCCTCTAAGCTTTTTTTTTACTTTTACCCCTCTAAGTTAATTTTTATTTTTTCCCTTCCAAGCTATTTTTTTTTACTTTTACACCTCTCAGTTATTTTTAATTTTGCCCCTCTAAGCTATTTTTTCTTTTACCCCTCCAATTTACTTTTTATTTTTGTCGCTCTAAGCTATTTTTTTACTTTTACCCCTCTAAGTTATTTTTAATTTTTGCCCCTCTAAGCTATTTTTTTACTTTTACCTCTCTAAGCTATTTTTAATTTTTGCCCCTTTAAGCTATTTTTTGACATTTACCCCCTCTAAGTTATTTTTAATTTTTGCCCCCTAAGCTTTTTTTTTACATTTACCCTTCTGAGTTATTTTTAATTTTTGCCCCCCCTCCCAAGATTTTTTTTACTTTTACCCCTCTAGGATATTTTTAATTTTTGTCGCTCTAAGCTATTTTTTTACTTTTACTCCCTCTAAGTTATTTTTAATTTTTGCCCCTCTAAGCTACTTTTTTTGACATTTACCCCCTCCCCCCTAAGTTATTTTTAATTTTTGCCCCTCTAAGTTATTTTTTGACTTTTACCCCTCTAAGCTATTTTTTTACCTTTACCCCTGTAAGTTATTTTTAACTTTTTCCCCTCTAAGCAATTTTTTTACATTTGCCCCCTCTAAGTTATTTTTAATTTTTGTCTCTCTAAGCTATTTTTTGACTTTTACCCCCCCCCCCCTCTAAATTATTTTTAATTTTTGCCCCCTCTAAGCTATATTTTTGACTTTTATCGCTCTAAGCTATTTTTAATTTTTTGCCTCTCTAAGCTTTTTTTTTTACATTTACCCCCTCTAAGTTATTTTTAATTTTTGCCCCTCTAAGCTGTTTTTACCTTTACCCCCTCTAAATTATTTTTAATTTTTGCCCTCTAAGCTATTTTTTACTTTTACACCCCCCCCCTCTGAGTTATTTTTAATTTTTGCCCCTCTAAGCTATTTTTTTTTTACTTTTGCCGCTCTCAGTTATTTTTAATTTTTTGCCCCTCTAAGCTATTTTTTTTTGCATTTACCCCCTCTAAGTTATTTTTAATTTTTTGCCCATCTAAGCTTTTCTTTTTGACATTTACTCCCTCTAAGTTATTTTTAATTTTTGCCCCTCTAAGCTCTTTTTTGACTTTTACCCCCTCTAAGTAATTTTTAATTTTTGTCGCTCTCAGCTATTTTTTTACTTTTACCCCTCTAAGTTAGTTTTAATTTTTGCCCCTCTAAGCTATTTTTTTTAACTTTATCCATCTGTTATTTTTTATTTTTGCCCCGCTAAGCTATTTTTTTTACTTTTACCCCTAATAAGTTATTTTTCATTTTTGCCCATTTAAACTATTTTTTCTTTTACCCCTATAATTTATTTTTTATTTTTGCCCCTCTAAGCTATTTTTTTACTTTTACCCCTCTAAGCTATTTTTTGATTTTTACCCCCTCTAAGTTATTTTTAATTTTGGCGTTCTAAGCAATTTTTTTTATTTTTACCCCTCTAAGTTATTTTTTATTTTTGCCCCTCTAAGCAATTTTTTTTTACTTTTACCCCTCTAAGTAATTTTTAATTTTTTTCGCTCTAAGCTATTTTTTTTTTACTTTTACCCCTCTAAATTAGTTTTAATTTTTACCCCTCTAAGCTATATTTCTGACTTTTACCCCTCTAAGCAATTTTTAATTTTTGCCCCTCTAAGCTATTTTTTTACTTTAACCCCTCTAAGTTATTTTTAATTTTTGTCGCTCTAAGCTTTTTTTTAAATTTTACCCCCTCTAAGTTATTTTTAATTTTTCCCCCCTCTAAGCTATTTTTTTACTTTTACCCCTCTAAGTTGTTTTTAATTTTTGTCGCTCTAAGCTATTTTTTTTACTTTTACCCCTCTAAGTTATTTTTAATTTTTGTCGATCTAAGCTATTTTTTCTTTTACCCCTCTAATTTACTTTTCATTTTTGCCCCTCTAAGCTATTTTTTGACTTTTACCCCTCTAAGTTATTTTTAATTTTTGTCGCTCTAAGCTATTTTTTTACTTTTACCCCTCTAAGTTAATTTTAATTTTTGCCCTTCTAAGCTTTTTTTAACTTTTACCCTTCCAAGTTATTTTTAATTTTTGCCCCTCTAAGCTATATTTTTGACTTTTACCCCCTCTAAGTTATTTTTATTTTTTGCCCCTTTAAGCTATTTTTTTACTTTTACCCCTCTAAGTAATTCTTTATTTTTGACCCTCTAAGCAATTTTTTTTACTTTTACCCCTCTAAGTAATTTTTAAATTTTTTCCCTCTAAGCTATTTTTTTACTTTTACCTCTCTAAATTGTTTTTAATTTTTTCCCCTCTAAGCTATTTTTTGACTTTTACCCCTCTAAGTTATTTTTTATTTGTGCTCCTCTAAACTATTTTTTTACTTTTACCCCCTCTCAGTTATTTTTAATTTTTGTCCCTTTAAGCAATTTTTTTTACTTTTACCCCCTCTAAGTTATTTTTAATTTTTGACACTCTAATAAGTTTTTCTAAATTTTGCCCCTCCCCTAAACTATTTTTTAATTTTGTTCCTGTAAGCTATTTTCAATTTTTGCTTTCTAAGAAGGTTTTTTTGCCTCCATTAAAATTAGATTAAAATGACAGGTAAATCACAAGCAATTGATGGGATTTTAAAATTGCAATCATTCAGTAACCAAACTGAATTTAAAGTAATATAAAACGATATATGGAAACCTTTCTTAAATTGAGAAAAAAATTATTTTGAACTTTTTCCTCGCACTCACGTTACCGGTTTTTACGTTTTAGGTGGATTAGAGATTAGAACAAGTTCATGGAATAACTAGCATGTCGCCCTTAAAAATGTGCTGATCCGAAGCAGCCGTTTAAGATGCTTGATACTGTCATGGCGGATCTAGGTATAGTAATTCAAGCTCTGAATCAAAATTCTTGTTAAGTTTAAGTTTTGATGTAAAATGGTTCTATCAATCTTTTCTGGAATCTTACAATTGATGATGATGATCAGATTTCAAAGTGAACTACCTGAATTTAGTTAGATCCTCGTTTGTTAAGCTTTGTATTTTAAAACTTCCTGAAATCTTCGACGTACCACAGCGCAGACCCTCATTTACTTTTCGTTGAGTTGTTTCGTTTACCTCTGAGCGGCACTTTTTTGCACACCATGGACTAAATGGCCAGGTCACATGGACCCCGAAGGCTCAGAGAAGGTTGGGGGAGGGGACCCACTGGAAGAGCTGTTGGGACACAGATGGTAGCCTCTCATCAAGGCCATCCAGCGTGTTCTTTAACGTGCACAGGGTATGGCTCTTTAACGTGCACAGGGTATGGCACACGGGTCACGGCTTAACATCCCATCCGATGGACGGCGGCCTTTCCAAGCCCATCGGTGTCCCCTACTGACCGTGGGCAGGGCGAGGAGTTTTGCGAAGATAAATCTCAACGCTGACCCAGCTGGGACTCGAACCTGGGAACTACAGATTACGAGCCTGGCGCGCTACCGACTGAACCACCCCCGCCCCTTTTCCGTTGAGAGAAGCAGTCTTGATATTTCAAGATTAATATGGAAATTTGAGTATAACATAGAATCGTATCATTTTAATTCTAAAATTCGTATGAAGCTTTTTTGGGGATAGAAGACACCATTAAGTGAAATGTTTCACATATTTGAAAGCAACTTCTAGAATTATTTATTTTGTCTGTAATTAATTTCTTTCTGTTATCTGTGTTCCAATTATGTCATCAGTTTTTTTCTTCTTATTCATGTTAAGCGTTGTAAATAAAATATTTTACTGAAAAAAAGTTTACGATCATTTTTTGTCGTTTTAATACTGACATAAGAACATGTGTATGAGAGTTTCTGCATACATTCAAAAAGATTTATATAAAATACCCCCTCAAGCTGCTTGCCACAGAGGTCTGACAGGAGCCTGTCAGTTTATATGCCACAGTAGAAGGTCTGTGAGGATGGCAGAACCTCAGCAGAAAAACGACACATACATCCATGCCTTACCCGGGGCTCGAACTCAGGTCCCTTGGATCAGTAGCCAAGTGCGCTAACCACTCGGCCATGGGAACAGTCGCTCAAACGAAATATCCGAACACTATGGTAGTTAACAGAATTCAGAAAAAATATCTGGCAACGATATTTGAAATTAGTGATCTGGCAACCTTCGTGTCACGTGACACGAAGGTTGTCAGATAAAATAAGACGATAAAAGTTCGTATGAACATGGATTCAGAAACGGTTTCCTCTCCGAACGTCACTGCTAAAAGAGTAATAAGCCTTCATGTGACATATTTCCAAATATCGATGCATTAGTTTTACAAAAGGTGTTCAAAATTCCAACTCCCACTTCAGCACATGCCTGAGCACAACGCATAATGAATTGCAAGCTCTTATTAAGAGGGGGCGGGGGTGGCTCAGTCGGTAGCGCGCCAGGCTCGTAATCTGTAGTTAACAGGTTCGAGTCCCAACTGGGTCAGCGTTGAGATTTATCTCCGCAAAATTTTACGCCCTACCCACGGTCAGTAGAAGACACCGATGGGCTTGGAAAGGCCGCCGTCCGTCGGATGGGACGTTAAACCGTCCCATCCGACGAGGCCTCTTCTTGACGCTTCCAGGTAAGGCAACACAACAGTGCCAAGACCAATTTCAGATAGCTTGTAACAATCTGCTATAATGGAGAATATTTCACGAACTCTATATATCTCGACAACCAAATCCCAGCTGGGCCAACGTTGAGATTTATCTCCGCAAAATTCCCTGCCCTACCCACGGTCATTAGGGGACACCGATGGGCTTGGAAAGGCCGCCGTCCGTCGGATGGGACGTTAAGCCGTGGCCCCGTATGCGGGAGAGTCATACCCTGTGCAACGTTAAAGAACACGCCGGATGGCCTTGACGGGAGGCTACCATCTGTCTCCCAAACAGCTGTTCCAGTGGTCCCCTCCCCCAACTTTCTCTGAGCCTTCGGGGTCCATGTGACCTGGCCATTTAGCCCATTGTGTGCAAAAAAGTACCGCTCAGAGGTAAAACAACCCAACTCTTATTAAGAAGTTATTTGAGCGCAGAACACAGTGGCACGAGCTTGCCGTATCAGCATATGCAAATTGAAACAGGTTACCTGTTCTCACAGACATGAGGCAATATCTTCACAACATGATAGCGATATCTGGAGTTGCTGAGACACCTTTTTGGAACACAGTGGGGTAAATGCACAGGTCATAAGAACCCCAAGGGCTCAGAGAAAGTTAGGGAAGGAGATCCACTGGACAGCTGTGAGGAGACAGATGGAAGTTACTTTTTTTTATTTACAAAGCATAATACTCCGAGTTTTTACCCGCCTTCTCATATAAAGGAGGGGGCGGGGCTCAGTCGGTAGCGCGCCAGTCTCGTAATCTGTAGTTCCCAGGTTCGAGTACCAGCTGGGTCGGCGTTGAGATTTATCTCTGCAGAACTCCCCGCCCTGCCCACGGTCATTAGGGGACACCGATGGGCTTGGAAAGGCCGCCGTCCGTCGGATGGGACGTTAAGCCGTGGCCCCGTGTGTGGGAGGGCCATACCATGTGCACGTTAAAGAACACGCTGGATGGCCTTGACGGGAGGCTACCATCTGTCTCCCAACAGCTGTTCCAGTGGGTCCCCTCTCCCAAACTTCTCTGAGCCATTGGAGTCCATGTGACCTGGCAATTTAGCCCATGGTATGCAAAAAGGTGCCGCTCAGAGGTAAAATAACCCAATCCAGTTTTATTACTTATGAATCCTAGGGAATAATATTGTGAGAGTCTCGTAAATTAGAGATCGATATCACATTGAATCAAGACCAGAAAACTTTAGAGATTTGATCTCATTTCGAAGTTAAACTTTAGGCACATATGAGCAGTACCTTCGTCAGGAATCCCGAGGCGCGGTACAAAATTTGATTTCAAATCTCCTCATGCTACATTTTTAGTGCCAAAAAATTATTTTAACTTTCCATTGCGATCCGTGTCGAGTACACTTGCTTGCACTTCTCTGTAGGCAAACGTGCTTGCGAAACTTGAAAGATTGAGATCGTTCTGAACTCGATCTCTATTCGAAGTTAATTTTAGCCACATTTTGAATCTCGAAAGTTCTTGATAGTTATGAGTTGGGTTGGGTTGTTTTACCTCTGAACGGCACTTTTTTGCACACCATGGGCTAAATGGCCAGGTCACAAGGACCCCGAAGGCTCAGAAAAGTTTGGGGGAGGGGACCCACTGGAACAGCTGTTGGGAGACAGATGGTAGCCTCCCGTCAAGGCCATCCAGCGTGTTCTTTAACGTGCAGAGGGTATGGCTCTCCTGCACACGGGGTCACGGCTTAACGTCCCATGCGACGGACGGCGGCCTTTCCAAGCCCATCGGTGTCCCCTACTGACCGTGGGCAGGGCGGGGAATTTTGCGGAGATAAATCTCAACGCTGACCCAGCTGGGACTCGAACCTGGGAACTACAGATTACGAGCCTGGCGCGCTACCGACTGAGCCACCCCCGCCCCTGATAGTTATGAAATTAAACTTTCGAAATATGCACTTAGATTAAATAGAAAAATTAAGGGGCATCTTCTGATACGTTTTAAATTCCTTTCTTTTTGCATTTCGTCATTTATGTCCAATGAATATTTCCAAACTAGATCTCTTTCTGTTTGTAGATAATTTTTAAATTTTCATGTAGAACTGAAGAAGTAGTTCTTACACAACTTCGTTGAAGACTGTTTTTTAAATTGCTTTAAATTTTCAATATTTTTTAAAGAACGGTTAAAGCCTGCAAGCTGTATGTGGCTTGTCATGGTTTACTATATAACATGCAAACACATACACTAACTAGAAACTACGACGGGGGCGGGGGTGGCTCAGTCGGTAGCGCGCCAGACTCGTAATCTGCAGGTTCGAGTCCCAGCTGGTTCAGCGTTGAGATCTATCTCCGCATAACTCCCCGCCCTGCCAACGGTCAGTAGGGGATACCGATAGGCTTGGAAAGGCCGTCGTCCGTCGGATGGGACATTATGCCGTGTTCCCGTGTGTGGTAGAGCCATACGATGTGTAAAACACGTTAAAGAACACGCTGGGGAAAAAAACCAACAACATTGTTTTCTTATGTACCAAATAGAAACAAGGCAGTTTTCTTGCATCGACAATGCCCCACATAGCAGAAGTTGATTTGCAGAACCAGAAAATTTTTTAGAATGCAACAGAACCAAATGTGATCAGATGATCCATGAGCACTCTTCAAAAAAGGAAACTAACCGATGATCCATTTAATTTTTTTTTAACTTCTTGGATATATTTGCTATAGCTGTTTACATTATTTGTGCATCTATATATGCAAACTGCAAATGCTACTAATGCAAAAAAAAAATGCATACTGACATTACATTACTGAAAGAGTCATACATTACTAAAACAACTCTGCGAAAACCCGATAATTTTTCATTTTGAAAGAAAAAAGAAATTAGCTGGACTTCACGTGGACGCGATGGATTTTATTTTTTCGCCCTGGGGAGATGAAAATGGAGGAAAAGTTCCACTGGATTTAAAATCAGTAAATGTAAATTCATCATTATAATATCGGCATTATAAATCGTAGATCGTATAATCATATTCGATGTACCGGGTAATAATTTTACCCCTAACCATCTCCATCATAAAGATATGCCTATTTGGCATGAGTAAGAACAAAATATATAAGTAAACCACCCTTAGGTGGACCCCTAAGGGCAAACGTAAGAAAAGCTAAAAATAGCAGTAAAATTGTATAAGAAACCTAAAACGGATAGGTCTCCTCAGAGAACGCTACCGTTCTAGGCCTCATGTTCGAAACAGGATGATCGTAAAGAATCAGAGAAGAAATAATCTCATTGGGATTATTGCTTACAGTCTGAAAAAAACTTTTTGAGGTACGTTATATATGTGTATATATATATATGGTCGATGCCCAGGTCTTTATGGAGTTGTCTGTTAGTGACAAACCAGGGCACAGTTCTCAAAATTTTGTTCTGTAAGATCTGAATTTTTTACTATTAGCAAAGTAAACCATTGAATATTGTTTAGGATTAAGATTATAGTGGGATTTTTTATCAGTGCATCTTCGCTAAGTTTGGGTTGGACGAGCCTGATCTATGAGAACTGACGAAGCCCCAAATGATCAGTTTCATTATATTCTCACTGTCTCTTAACGTATATAATATATATATTAATATAATATAATTATTATATAATATATATATATATAATAATTATATATAATATGTATAATGCGTTATAGCCAGGACAGCCGTTGAACAAAAGGAGGGACGAAGGAGCACAAAAATTTACAAATATTTAAGAGATTTAATTTTTCTAAAATTTAAATAAAATGTATTTATTTCTAAACTGCATATAAAAGTTTTATTTATTATTTATATATTAAAATATTTATGAATGTTTTAAAACTGATTACCACATTTTTAAAAATTGGTAATCAAGGACAAAACATTTGCAAGACTAGTAAGAGTTTTTTTTTTGTTCGTGTCATTGAAAGGGTTAATGGCTCGAATAATAAGAGCGCTTTGAACATTACATCAGCCTGAAGGGGCGTAACTATGGGGGGAGGCTCCCCCCCCCAAAGTCGGTGATGGCAAAATTCGAAGCGATTTTGTAAAATCCAGGTACAGTCGCTGAAAAAAATATCCGAACACTACGGTTGATTACAAAATTCAGGAAAAATATCTGGCAACGATGTTTTTAGAAATTAGTGATCTGGCAACCTTCGTGTCACGTGACAATTTTAATTTTCCAGTTGGAAAATTTCCCCCCCCCCCAAACATAGTCCTTTGCTACGCCCCTGTAAGCCTACACGTGAGGAGTGTAACAAATACAGGATATTTGCAATCATTCGGATGATAAAATGTTTCATGTTTCTTCTTTACGTAGAAGTAGTGGAATTACATATTTAAAATTATTTTTTCTGTTACGAGTTGGGTTGTTTTACCTCTGAGCGGCACTTTTTTGCACACCATGGGCTAAATGGCCAGGTCACATGGACCCCGAAGGCTCAGAGAAGGTTGGGGGAGGGGACCCACTGGAACAGCTGTTGGGAGACAGATGGTAGCCTCCAGTCAAGGCCATCCAGAGTGTTCTTTAACGTGCACAGGGTATGGCTCTCCCGCACACGGGGCCACGGCTTAACGTCCCATACGACGGACGGCGGCCTTTCCAAGCCCATCGGTGTCCCCTACTGACCGTGGGCAGGGCGGGGAATTTTGCGAAGATAAATCTCAACGCTGACCCAGCTGGGACTCGAACCTGGGAACTACAGATTACGAGCCTGGCGCGCTACCGACTAAGCCACCCCCGCCCCTTTCTGTTACTAACTGTCCAGGTTTGTTATGATATAGAAAGCTTTGCCTAAGGTGACTTCCCCCGCCCTGCCCACGGTCAGTAGGGAACAGAGAAGGGCTTGGAAAGGCCGCCGTCCGTCGGATGGGACGTTATAAGCTGTGGCCCGTATGCGGGAGAGAGCCATACCCTTCGCACGTTAAAGAACACGCTGGATGGCCTTGACGGGAGGCTGCCATCTGTCTCCTAACAGTTGTTCCAGTGGGTTCCCTCCCCCAACCTTCTCTGAGCCTTCGGGGTCCATGTGACCTAGCCATTTAGCCCATGGTTGCAAAAAAGTGTCGCTCAGAGGTAAAACAACCCAACCCAAGCTTAAGCTGACACGCTACTCAACTCCAAAACACTGAAATTGGCATTATCATTTACCAGCTCTTCAATTCATCCTTTCAAGAACCCTTTTCTTGAATAAACAGCATTTTTTTCCTTTCCAATTTGGTTGATAGGATTCACAGGTAATGTTCGCTTTATCTTTCAATGTGAAACCATCGTTTATGACATATTTAAACGTGAATTATTCTATACTGAGGGACAATCACAACATATATGATAGAACAAATGACCATGTACACCCGAGACTCGAACCTGGGCTCCGTCAGTAGCAGTGTCATCGGGAGCCAACGCTATACGATTGAGCCACCGGGGGCGGGGGTGGCTCAGTCGGTAGCGCGCCATGCTCGTAATCTGTAGTTCCCAGGTTCGAGTCCCAGCTGGGTCAGCGCTGAGATTTATCTCCGCAAAATTCCCCGCCCTGCCCACGGTCAGTAGGGGACACCGATGGGCTTCGAAAGACCGCTGTCCGTCGGATGGGACGTTAAGCCGTGGTCCCGTGCACGGGAGAGCCATACCCTGTTCACGTTAAAGAACACGCTGGATGGCCTTGACGGGAGACTACCATCTGTCTCCCAACAGCTGTTCCAGTGGGTGCCCTCCCTCAACCTTCTCTGAGTCTTCGGGGTTCATGTTACCTGGCCATTTAGCCCAAGGTGTGCAAAAAAGTGCCGTTTAGAGGTAAAACAACCCAACCCAAAACTGAGCCACCGAGTCGGTTTGAACCAACCATTTTTAATAAAATCCTTTATATTGTCGCAGAATTGTCGATCATAATTTCAAAACTTCTTTTGCAGTCTTTATCTACATCATCAACTTCATCTCGTTTCTTTCAACAAACTTAAGCATGTATGGAACATAATTAATGTCATGATTGCAATCAATGTATGCTTCCCAGCAGAAACATTACCAATAACAGTCCGTACCGTAAGTACGTCCCATACATTCGATGACAGAGTTGCAGTTCATAAACTTCTAAGAGACCATCACAAGACGACTAATTGCAGTTACGGAAGTTCAAATGAATCACTTGCATTTTTCAAGGTCAAAACATTGGCAGGACAAGTAAGAGTTTTTTGCCCATGTCATTGAAAGGGTTAATGGCTCGAATAATAATAGCGTTTTGAATATTGCATCAGACTGCACGTGAGTTGAATAACAAATACAGGATATCTGTAATCATTTAGATCAGAAGTTATTCATGTTTTCTCTTCGTTACGTAGTCAGCGGGGCGGGGGTGGCTCAGTCGGTAGCGCGCCAGGCTCGTAATCTGTAGTTCCCAGGTACGAGTCCCAGCTGGGTCAGCGTTGAGATTTATCTCCGCAAAATTCCCCGCCCTGCCCACGGTCAATAGGGAACACCGATGGGCTTGGAAAGGCCGCCGCCCGTCGGATGGGACGTTAAGCCGTGGCCCCGTGTGCGGGAGAGCCATACCCTGTGCACGTTAAAGAACACGTTGGATGGCCTTGACGGGAGGCTACCATCTGTCTCCCAACAGCTGTTCCAGTGGGTCCCCTCCCCCAACCTACTCTGAGCCTTCGGGGTCCATGTGACCTGACCATTTAGCCCAATGTGTGCAAAAAAGTTTCGCTCATAGGTAAAACAACCCAACAACTCTTGCGATCGTGGTTTATTTTTAGTTGCGCAATTGCGTAGCTTGCCAGACCTCTTACCCTTTAATCTTTTTTTCGAGAACTGGGAATGATGGTTAGAGAGCTAACTTTCGTTTGACATCTAACTCGTTTGATTGTTTTCCTTTTCCGAGGCTGGGTTTGGCTAAGCGGGTTGCGCTCCAAACTCGTAATTTGCAGTTCTCAGATTCGAGTCCCAACTGTGACAGCTTTGAGATTTATCACCGATAACCCCACTGTGCCTCAGTGAGAAATGAGACGCTTAAAAGCTTGGAAAGCCATCGTCCGTCTTACTGGACGTTAAACTGTGATCCGTGTATAGAGAGCCACATTCTGTTCACTTTAAGGAACACGCTGGATGGCCTTGACGGGAGGCTTACCTTTGTCTCCTAACAGTTGACCAATGGATCTTCTTTCCCAACCTTTCCGAGCCTTTGGGGCCCTTATGACCTGGCCATTTAGTCTATTGTGTGCAAAAAAAGTACCGTGGAGAGGTAAAACAACCCATCGGATTGGAGATAGGCAGAGTCATAAACGGTGCACATCAAAACTATTTGAAGTAGACTTTCAATTAAAATATTGGTTTCATGAAAAAGTATATTACACCCAATTCTGCTTTTACACGGTAGTCAGGTTCCCGAAAAAACCGTTTAAAAAAATACAGTGCATGTGAAAAAATAGAAGATTGGTTCCAGACGTGAAAACCTAGAGGTCCTGTATAGTTGGAGGCTGGCCATCTCAGTGATTCACTGCCATTGGTTGATGGAATCACGTGGTTTATGGACGCCATGTTTTGTCGTACCGTGAGACGAAAGCCTATGAGTTAGTTTATGTAGCAAGTTCACACTTCTCAGTTGTTATAGTTTTATATATTTCTACCATTTTTTTGTCTATAAAAGCTGTTATATTTTATGAATGTCTCACTGCGCTGCATTTCGGTGTAAAAATTTCACTGAAAGAAATAATTTAATGAATATTTTTCCCCGAGAAACTCCGTCAGAAGATGGCAAACGTCTGCAAAAGTGAAACGAGCTAACTGAAAACCAACAAATAATTTCTTTTAAGGTTCGTTTGAAAAACGAGCTAATGTTTTCTCTTTGTCGTCTGCCTATGCCAGTATTTATTCGTCTGTCTGTCCATCTGTCTTTCCACCTGACTCTCCGTCAATAGACAATCATTTTTTTTTTTACTTTTAGAGCTAAATGAATAATTCTTTTTGGGTTGGATAGGTGTCGAACAAATATTGTGATTAGCAATTTTTAACATTTTCAATAGCTTTAATAGCGCCCTCTAGCGGTGGATAAAGATGGAAAATGCTAAAATTTCAAACGAATATTACAAGCAAACTATTTACACTGGAAATCTGAAATTTTGGTAGTAGTGTTATGGTCAGAAGGTTTACAACGACAACAAGGTTTTGACATCTTAGCCAAAAGAGGGGGGGGGGGTGCGAAAATGAAACTCTTTTTAAGAGATAAACGAAACAATGTTTTTTCTTTGTTTTACAGACACTAACAAAATATTAATGATTT
This sequence comes from Ryuthela nishihirai, assembly GCA_038380435.1. Taxonomy (NCBI): domain Eukaryota; kingdom Metazoa; phylum Arthropoda; class Arachnida; order Araneae; family Heptathelidae; genus Ryuthela; species Ryuthela nishihirai. The sequence goes on along the minus strand of JAWZYU010000002.1, from coordinate 35,293,310 downwards.
AAAAAATATTTGATAATTTCAGCATTATCTGTAGACGTTTAAACGTCTATAAATCAATATATGCTTTTTGTGAAAACAAAGTTCAACAGATTAGAATGTTCTGGCATATTTCTGGAGAACTGCGGGTTCGAATCCCGTATGTCGGCGAATTTTTTTTCCTCAAAAATATTAATATTTACCTTTTTTGAATCCCCATCAGCTGCAATTTCCAGTGTTAGAGAGTGCTAAAGACGGTAAACAAAAACTCGAAAGGCGACCTCTAGCGGCGGAAGAAGCTGGAAAATACCAAATCTTTAAATAAATATTGCAACCGATCTATTTTTGCTAGAAACTTAAGTTTTTTGTCATACAGTGTAATGATCAAGTGGTTAATGATCAAGTGGTAATGATCAAGTGGTTAAAACGCAACTTTTCTGCTTTAAGAGATAAATGAAAAATTTTTTTTCCACATTACAGGTACTAATAAAATATTAATAGTTTATTTTCTCAATTATACAGTAGTCTGAATTTCCACTGTCAGAGGGTACTGAAAGTGTGAAAAACTAATAGAACGCATATCGTCTCTGGCGCATATTGGAATCTCATTTTCAAAGAGAATGAAGTTCTTCCTTTGACTACTTTTTCACTCCTTAAAAGTTTTAATTATGGATGTTGGTGTAGTTTTTCTGCTGAGGTCCCGCCATCTTCATGGACCTTCTACTATGGCGTATAAACTGACAGGTTCCTGTCAGACCTCTGTACAAGCAGCTGCTTGAGGAGTTACTTACTTTTTTAATATATGATGGGGGGGGGAAATGCACATATTAGTATTTTATTAGTAATTATAAAACATAAAAAGTATTATTCTTTTAGTTCTTAAATTTAGAAAGTTGCCTTTCTCTCGCTCCTCTGAAAATAGTGGGCAGATCATTGCTGGGTTGGGTTGGGTTGTTTTACCTCTGAGCGGCACTTTTTTTGCACACCACGGGCTAAATGGCCAGGTCACAAGGACCCCGAAGGCTCAGAGATGGTTGGGGAAGGGGACCCACTGGAACAGCTGTTGGGAGACAGATGGTAGCCTCCCGTCAAGGCATCCAGCGTGTTCTTTAACGTTCACAGGGTATGGCTCTCCCACACACGGGGCCACGGCTTAACGTCCCATCCGACGGACGGCAGCCTTTCGAAGCCCATCGGTGTCCCCTACTGACCATGGGAAGGCGGGAATTTTGCGGAGATCATTGCTGTCAATAGAATTTCTACCATAACAGAACTCTACTGCCGAAATTTCTACCATAAAGAGATCATCATGGGGTTATCAGGGGTTATTTATTTTTTAATGTATGATGTGGAAACGCACATAGTAGTACGTCAAACAGGATCTTATTAGAATTGGTGTGCAGTGGTCAGATGCAGTAGATGTAGCTCAGGACAGACTTGCTTGGAGAACTAAATTGCACGTTCTGGTTGGACCTCCGTAGCCCATGGCTGCTTGAGGATGATGATGATGATGATGTATTTTATTAGTAATTTAAAAACATAAAAATTATTTGTCTTTCAGTTCTTAAATTTAAAAAGTGGCTTCTCTCTCGCTCGTCTGAAAATAATGGGCAGATCTTGCTGTCAGTGGAATTTCTATCATAACAGAACTCTACACGCCGAAATTTCTACCATTAACAGATCACTTGAAACATTCGTTAAAAGTTTTGAAGTTTCGATATTTAGTGATTTCTAATGACATAAATTAAAACTAACTTTGAAAATGCGAATTACATTTCATTAGTAACCAACTAAAAAAGAGATTTCCAATTATCTCTTAAAACTAAACCGTTCCGTTTCTTCCCTACCTTGGGCTTAGCGTCAACTCAATGTTGTCAATGGAATTTTCAAGACTGTCACATTCCACGACCAAAATTTCAAATTTCTAGCATAACTACGTCGTTTGCAATATTCGCTTTAAATTTTTGGGATTTTTCGATTTCTTTCCACCGTTAGAGGGCGCAATTATAGCTTTTGGGACATGCGCAAAATGCAAATTGTAATATTTCATCAATACCTGTCCAACCCAAAAAGAATTTTAAATTTATCTGTAAAAACGTACTTTTCTGTTAAAAGAAAAAAAAGTTGCATTCACCTCTCCCCCTCCCCCGCGGGTCTAAAGGGTCAAGTGATTGTTGCCAATGGTAACATCCTAACCTTCACATTTCAACACCGAAATTTTAAACTTCTACCATAACTACATCTTTTGGAATATTCGTTTGATATTTTGGAATTTTCAAATTTTCCCACCGCTAGAAGGCGCAGTTATAACTTTTGGGATTTTCGAAAAATGCAAATCGTAATATATCATTAATTCCTATCTAACACAAAAAAGAATTTTTTATTTATCTGTATAAACAAAAATGTTCGACATCAAAACGAAATTATATCTTTTTTTTTTAAAGAAAAAAAAAGACGTAAAATTTACTTTTCCTTTTTTTCGCCGTTTTCTAAAGTGCTTCTAATCATGAACACTGAAATCTGTATCAAATATTACCCTACCTTTTCATGAATCCATAAGTATTCGTATCCCACCCGGCTCAAGACAATTGGGGTGGAGGTGGCTCAGTCGGTAGCGCGTCAGGCTCGTAATCTGTAGTTCCCAGGTTCGAGTCCCAGCTGGGTCAGCGTTGAGATTTATCTCCGCAAAATTCCCCGCCCTGCCCACGGTCAGTAGGGGACACTGATGGACTTAGAAAGGCCGCCATCCGTCGGATGGGACGTTAAGCCGTGGCCCCGTGTGCGGGAGAGCCATACCCTGTGCACGTTAAAGAACACGCTGGATGGCCTTGACGGGAGGCTACCATCTGTCTCCCAACAGCTGTTCCAGTGGGTCCCCTCCCCCAACCTTCTCTGAGCCTTCGGGGTCCTTGTGACCTGGCCATTTAGCCCATTGTGTGAAAAAAAAGTGCCACTCAGAGGTAAAACAACCCAACCCATAAGTATTCGTGCAATACCATTCAGCTATGCAAGCTAAACAATACGAGAGACGATAAAACATGGCGTCCAGTTTTGAGATGGCCAACCTCTACCTATATAGGTGAAAACCCCGTACTATATTTACCAATGGATGTTAAACATTCTTCAGTTGGAAGTCGATCTAAAATTTGGATCTTAGTATCCAAAGAGATAGCTTTCCTTTTCTGCTTTTGTATAGTTGAATTATCCGACATCGTGGTAAGGCTTATAAAAAATATTTGAATTGTAGTTAATAAATCAGATGATGAAAAATTGTAAATTACCAATTAGCAAAATTTAATAAATTTATATTTCCCACACAAAAATTCAAAAAACAAATTTTTTTTCGATTTTTTCTATTAAACATCTAAACACTCTAACTTTAAATAGGGGCGGGGGTGGCTCAGTCGGTAGCGCGCCAGGCTCGTAATCTGTAGTTCCCAGGTTCGAGTCCCAGCTGGGTCAGCGTTGAGATTTATCTCCGCAAAATTCCCCGCCCTGCCCACGGTCAGTAGGGGGCACCGATGGGCTTGGAAAGGCCGCCGTCCGTCGGATGGGATGTTAGCCGTGGCCCCGTGTGCGGGAGAGCCATACCCTGTGCACGTTAAAGAACACGCTGGATGGCCTTGACGGGAGGCTACCATCTGTCTCCCAACAGCTGTTCCAGTGGGTCCCCTCCCCCAACCTTCTCTGAGCCTTCGGGGTCCATGTGACCTGGCCATGGTGTGCAAAAAAAAGTGCCGCTCAGAGGTAAAACAATCCAATCTAACTTTAAACACGAAATGAGAGACCAAGACTAACGTATGAATTGAAGATAAAAATTGAGGGGAATTCACGGATCTCAATGTTGCCACTTTATTCCGAATGAAGTAGGTTTTGTACAATTTTTCCATAAAATAGAGAATAAAATAGAGAAAATTTGTTGTGTTAGTGTAATTTTCATTTTGGGGATTTTAGTGCACAAAATGTGTATCTATAGTACATTTTCAAAGTTAAAGCTACTTCGAAAAATGTGACCATAAAAGCGGCATCTTTGTTATAAATGTAAATTTTAGGAATTTTTTCTCGAATAGGAATATTTTTTCAGAATTAAATTCAAATGGAGATTTTTAAAAAGACGCTGTTTGAACGTGTTAGATCAAAATAAATCGTGTAAAATGAGAATTTAAATTTTTTTCTAAATCGTGTAAAAAAAAAAATTCGTGTAAAAACAGAACTGGGTGTATTTCCCAACTTACTGGTTCTCCAAACCCCACCTTTTTTTTATACTGAAAGCGAAACCACGAAAAACAAGAGATTTACTTTCCTGCCTACAGCAGTAACTCAGAATCTCTCTTTTCCTAACAAAAATAAAATGTTATGATTTAGTAATCTCTTTAGTGTGTCTTATGATTGTGCAAAGCCTAAAACGCGCCATTAATTTCCACCAGTTTATCATTGCACAATCTAAAGCAGTTTCCTGTTGTGAGCACTTGATACGGATTATATATCGCTTATCCGTCAACTTCGAAGAGCCTCCGTGTCCTTTGACAGCCATTCTGCCCGACACGAAAGGACCTAGACCATTCTGAGATGCATAAAGAACCCACTCACCCAGAAGGTAATGCACGCTTGACCTCACCAAACATCCACAGAATAAACTGCATATTCAACTTCCGGGGGATGGTCCTTGTTGTTTAATGACCTTCGGTCTCTGCGTGTCTACGCCCGTGACATGCTTATATAACGAAATGCCCCCCACAGGGAACGCCTAGAATCAGAAAAGAGAGTTGAACGATAAGACCTTGGTATTTTCTTGGATAACAAATTGTGGTCTGTTAAAAGAGTGTTGAAGATATAGATCTTGAGGTAGGTAGGTTTATTTTAATATAGAGCAGTTTTTTTTTCAACTGGTTGAGTTGTTTTATCTCTGAGCAGCACTTTTTTTTCACACAATGGGCTAAATGGCCAGGTAACAAGGACTCAGAGAAGGTTGAGGACCCAACAGTTGTCCAGTGGGTTCTCGTCAAGACCATCCAGCGTGTTCTTTAACGTGCACAGGGTATGAATTACCCGCACACTGGGCCACGTCTTTACGTCCCATCCGGTGAACGGCGGCCTTTCCAAGCCAGTCGGCGTCCCCAACCGACTGACAGCAGGGCGGAAAGTTTGCTGAGATAAATCTCAACGCTGACCCAGTTCGGACTCGAACCTGGGAACTACAGATTACGAGCTTGGCGCGTAGCCGACTTAGCCACTCCCACCTCAGAAATGCTTGGCACCGACGGTTATAGGGGCTTGGGAGGATTGGGTTGGGTTGTTTTACCTCTGAGCGGCACTTTTTTGCACACCATGGGCTAAATGGCCAGGTCACAAGGACCCCGAAGGCTCAGAGAAGGTTGGGGGAGGGGACCCACTGGAACAGCTGTTGGGAGGCAGATGGTAGCCTCCCGTCAAGGCCATCCAGCGTGTTCTTTAACGTGTACAGGGTATGGCTCTCTCACACATACGGCACCACGGCTTAATGTCCCACCCGGCGGCCACGGCGGCCTTTCTAAGTCCATCAGTGTCCCCTACTGACCGTGGACAGGGCGGGGAGTTTTGTGGAGATAAATCTCAACGTTAACCCAGCTGGGACTCGAACCTGGGAATTGCAGATTACGAGCCTGGCACGCTACCGGCTGAGCCACCTCCGCCCCTGCATGAGGGGATATTTATTAATCTTTATGAATTTGCAAACATTATATACAAATTTTAACATGTGAATCAAAGCAAAGTTAGTAAAACAGCATTACACAACCATTTGCACAAAAAACAAGTGTAAACAAATTTGTATATCTGCCATTCAACGGTGGCCTTATCTATTGGGTTGTTTTACCTCTGAGCGGCACTTTTTTGCACACCATGGGCTAAATGGCCAGGTCACAAGGACCCCGAAGGTTCAGAGAAGGTTCTGGGAGGGGACCCACTGGAACAGCTGTTGGGAGACAGATGGTAGCCTCCCGTCAAGGCCATCCAGCGTGTTCTTTAACGTGCACAGGGTATGGCTCTCCTGCATAGGGGCCACGGCTTAACGTCCCATCCGACGGACGGCGGCCTTTCCAAGCCCATCGGTGTCCCCTACTGACCGTGGGCAGGGTGGGGAATTTTGCGGAGATAAATCTCAACGCTGACCCAGCTGATGCTCGAACCTGGGAACTACAGATTACGAGCCTGGCGTGCTACCGACTGAGCCACCCCCGCCTACCTTATCTATTGAACAGGGCAGGTAATGCAAATTTGTTCGCACTTGTACATTGCGCTTGCGTTGTGTCTGTGTAGTGATGTTTTTACGTTTTTGCTTCACATACTGGAATTTGCATACGTGGAAACATTATGGCTTCTTTATCGAAAGCGGACATCACCGCTCCATTACGCCCAGTTATCTCGGGAACCATGGCTCAGTCGGTAGCCTGCAACACTCGTAAACTGCATTTCACAGGTTTTTGGCCTCAGGGCTTGATACGACCGTCATCCGTCGGATGCTACATTATTTCGTGGTCCCGTGTGCGGGAGAGCATTCCCTGTGCACGTTCAAGAACAGGCTGGATCGCCTTGACGCGAGGCTTACCATCTGTTACCCAGCAGTTGTCCAATGGGTTCCACGCTCCCACCTTCTCTGGGCGGGGGTGGCTCAGTCGGTAGCGCGCCAGGCTCGTAATCTGTAGTTCCCAGGTTCGAGTCCCAGCTGGGTCAGCGTTGAGATTTATCTCCGAAAAATTCCCCGCCTTGCCTACGGTCAGTAGGGGGTACCGATGGGCTTGGAAAGGCCGCCGTCCGTCGGATGGGACGTTAAGCCTCCCGTGTGCGGGAGAGCGATACCCTGTGCACGTTAAAGACACGCTGGATGGCCTTGACGGGAGGCTACCATCTGTCTCCCAACAGCTGTTCCAGTGGGTCCCCTCCCCCAAACCTTCTCTGAGCCTTCGGGGTCCATGTGACCTGGCCATTTAGCCCATTGTGTGCAAAAAAGTTCCGCTCAGAGGTAAAACAACCCAACCCAACCCACCTTCTCTGAGCCTTCGGCATTCTTGTGACCTAGCTATTTAGCCAGTTGTGTGCACAAAAGTGCCATTCAGAAGTAAAAGAATCCAACCCATAGATCAAATCGATAAACGTATCAGAATAACTTAAGTTCCTTTTATCATAAGGAATCGAATATCGTCATCAGTCTGCAATTCATAGGGAACACCCAATAAAAGCCTATATCAATGATATATACAAAATGTAAGTCTTAATATAAATGATATACACAAAGGATATATCACCTAATATTAATGATGTTTGCAAAAGATGTATAACCTAATATTAAGATGTATACAAAGCATATATACCCTAATATTAATGATATGCACAAAATATATATATATACAGGGTGTCCCTGAATTCATGGCCCAAACGTGAGGGATTGTAGTACACACCGAACCCACCAATATCTGTCATAGAATATGTGACTGCAAACGCAGTGAGGAGTCAGAAATGAAGGACAGACCCAGAGGTTTCCAGAGTGACATTTATTGGAGATCATTACAACAAATGCTCAAACGTCCGCCAACCAACGTTGATACAGGCGGCACAACGGTGGAGTAGTAATCGGCGTACCTGCTCGTAAACACCGGGCTTGTCGCGCACATCGGCGGCTGCGACGGACAGTCAGGCTACCAGATCCTCCGTGGACTCTTCTGCGCCCCCTACCGGCACCGGGCTGCGTTTGCGGCCGCATATTCTATGACGAATATTGGTGGGTTCGGTGTGTACCACCATCCCCTCACGTTTGGGCCATGAATTCAGGGACACCTTGTATAACGCAAAAATAATAATATCAATGTTATATACACATAATTTAACACATAATTAATTTAATATTAAATTACACATTAAAATAATAATATTAATGCTATATATACATAATTTAACACATAATTAATTTAATATTAAATTACACGTAATTTAATATTAATTATATGTACAAAGGATATATAACCTACCACTAATATATATACAGGGTGAATCTGAAAAAGTGGGCAAAACTTTACGGGGTGGTAGAATGCAGCTATACGAGCAATATTCGTCACAGAATGTATGGTCGCAACGCAAGCGGTGAGAAGTTAAAAGGTAGTTTTCCACTGTCACATTTAAAGAATGAACACAAGAAGGAGAGGAGATACTTCAGAAACATTTTATTAACAGGAATGTAATTGAGGTACATGCTCAAAGAAATTGCTCAAAAGAGCTGCCGCCAGCTGTAATGCAGGCTTCACATCTGCGGGATAGGGACCGACACACATTTGCGAAGATACCAGGCATTTCCCGAATATCGCCGGCCACAACCGCGATCCTGGCGACTAGATCCATATCGGTTTCAATGGGGCACTCGTAGATTAGGCTTTTCATATGGCCCCACAGGAAAAAGTCCAAAAAAGAGAGATCCGGCGATCTTGGTGGCCAAGCTATTTGACCACCTCGACCAATCCATCGCCCTGGGAACGTTGTATGTAAAGTGTTCCGCACATCTAAGCTGAAGTGAGCAGGCGCACCGTCGTGCTGGAACCACATTCTCGACCTGCTGGGGGTTGGAATCGGACGCAGCAGCTCCGGCAACACCTCTCGTAGGAATGTGTTATACGATTTGCCGTCCAGACAGTGTGGCAGGAGGTATGGGCCAACCAAATGGTCATGGAGGATCCCTGCCCAAACATTTACGGAGAACCGCTACTGGAACGAATGATGACATGTGGCATGCGGGTTCGTAGATGCCCACGTGTGTGAATTGTGGGTATTCAAAACGCCCTCATGGGTGAAAGTGCACTCGTCCGTAAACAGAACATGTGCACCAAAATCCGGCTGTGCTGCATTCTGCTGGAGGTACCAACGTGCGAAATTGACACGTGGTTGATAGTCCGCCGGTGACAACACTTGTACCTTCTGCGTACGATAGGGGTGCATTCCTTCCTCCTGTGGCACACGGCAAACCGACATTTGGGACACGTGTACTGCATGGGAAACCGCTCGCGTGCTACATCCCGGTCGCTCTTCCACCCTACGTAGAATGTCCTCTGCAAGTTGCGGCGTCCTGACACTCCTTTCACGCCCTGCGTCTTGCTTGGCCACGGCGAAGGATCCCGTTTCAAACAGCCGCCGATGCAAACGCTCGAAGGTTTTCCGATCTGGAGTGCATCTCATCGGAAATCGGTTGCGGTAACGTCTCTGTGCCTCACTTGCATTCCCGTCCGTCGCACAGTATACAAAGTGCATATCCGCCATTTCGTGGTTAGTATAACCAGCCATCCTCTCGGCAATCCACGGTAGAAATGCCGTTGGGTGCGAGGACCGACCCTTTTATACCATTTCCAACGCCACCTAGCGGCTCGCCGTTTGCGTTCCGCCCATACTTTCTATGACGAATATTGCTCGTATAGCTGCGTTCTACCACCCCGTAAAGTTTTGCCCACTTTTTCAGATTCACCCGTATACACAAAGGATATATAACATAATATTAATGATATATATGTATATACAGAGGATAAATAGCCTACCATTAATGATATATACAGAGGAAAAAAACCTACCATTAATGATATATACAAAGGATACATAACTCAATATTAACAATATATACAAAGGATACATAACCTAATATTAACAATATATACAAAGGATAAATAACCCAATATTAACAATATATACAAAGGATATATAACCCAATGTTAATGATATATACAAAGAATACACAACCCAATATTAATGATATATACAAAGGATAAATAAACTGATATTAAAAATATATACAAAGGATACTTAAACTGATATTAATGATATATGCAAAGGATACATAATCCAATATTAATGATACATACAAAGGATATATAATCCAATATTAATGATATATATTATAAAGGATACATTAAGTGACATTAATGATATTTACAAAAGATACATAACTGATATTAACGATGTATACAAAGGATACATAACCCAATATTAACGATGTATACAATGGATACATAACCCAATATTAATGATATATACAAAGAATACACAACCCAATATTAATGATATATACAAAGGATACATAAACTGATATTAAAAATATATACAAAGGATACTTTAACTGATATTAATGATATATGCAAAGGATACATAATCCAATATTAATGATACATACAAAGGATATATAATCCAATATTAATGATATATATATATATAAAGGATACATTAAGTGATATTAACGATATTTACAAAAGATACATAAACTGATATTAACGATGTATACAAAGGATACATAACCCAATATTAACGATGTATACAAAGGATACATAACCCAATATTAATGATATATACAAAGAATACACAACCCAATATTAATGATATATACAAAGGATACATAAACTGATATTAAAAATATATACAAAGGATACTTAAACTGATATTAATGAGATATGCAAAGGATACATAATCCAATATTAATGATACATACAAAGGATATATAATCCAATATTAATGATATATATATATAAAGGATACATTAAGTGATATTAACGATATTTACAAAAGATACATAAACTGATATTAACGATGTATACAAAGGATACATAACCCAATATTAACGATGTATTCAAAGGATACATAATCCAATATTAATGATATATACAAAGGATACATAATCCAATATTAATGATATATACAATGGATACATAATCCAATATTAACGATATATTCAAAGGATACATAATCCAATATTAATGATATATAATCCAATATTAATGATATAACAAAGAATACATAATCAATATTAATGATATATACAAAGGATACATAATCCAATATTAATGATATATACAAAGGATACATAATCCAATATTAATGATATAACAAAGAATACATAAATTAATATAATGATATATACTATGTGTAACATCAATGCATGGCCCAAATTCAGGGGCGTATTCTAGTGTACAAAAGGGGAAAAAAAGCCTTATAAATATACATTGTGGGAAAAAAAGCTTTATAAATATATGCTGAAATGAAAAATGCCTTATATACATATGTTCGGAAACGTTTTATTTTCAGAGTATGATATACAGTTTACAACAGGGGTGCAGAAACGTTTTGGAATCAGGCCGAATAGAAAATTATTATATTGCTGTGAGCGAACAGCTGGGACGGTAGTGAAATAAAAAGAACAAAAAAAAATTAACTTTGTTCATTACACTTTACTTGTCATACATATAGGAATGGGAAAGAAATAATAAGAAGATAAAACTGACTATTACTATAAAGTTGATTTGAACGTCAAAATTAAAGTTGATTTGTCGAAGCACTATTTGAATGGGACTGGATCCCAGAAATGAGCTGCTTAACATACGGCTTCAAAGGCGTTGTAGCTACGTAGTTGTATGGTGTTATTCAAATTGTCACGTTTCATCTTATTAAAATATCATTCACTTTAGTAGATCCAGATTAACTTACGTATAATTTTTATATTTTCCTATTTTCGCACGAATGGATAAAATCGTTAAAATGGCCAGATTGTCCCGCACACTGCAGGAATTTTTGTACGTCTGCTTTACAATTGTTTGAAGTGTCATACTCGTCGGTACAGTCGCTCAAAAAAATATCCGAACACTATGGTTGATTACAGAATTCAGAAAAAATATCTGGCAAGGATTTTTTTAGAAATTAGTGATTTGGCAACCTTCGTGTCACGTGACACGGTTTTCTAAAAAAAAATCGTTGTCAGATATTTTTCTGAATTCTGTTTTTTTTAGAAATTAGTGATCTGGCAACCTTCGTGTCACGTGACACGAAGGTTTTCTAAAAAAATCGTTGTCAGATATTTTTTCTGAATTCTGTTTTTTTTTTTTTTGAAATTAGTGATCTGGCAACCTTCGTGTCACGTGACACGAAGGTTTTTCTAAAAAAAATCGTTGCCAGATATTTTTTCTGAATTTTGTAATCAACTATAATGTTCGGATTTTTTTTGAGCGACTGTATGTACAAGGATGACACTTCAAGCAATTGTTGTAAAGCAGATGTACAAAAATTCCTGCAGTGTGCGGGACAATCCGGCCATTTTAACGAGTTTATCCACACGTGCGAAAATAGGAAAATATAAAAATTATATGTATTTTAATCTGGATCTACTAAAGTGAATGATATTTTAATAAGATGAAACACGATAATTTGAATAACACCATACAACTAGCTACAACGCCTTTGAAGCCGTATGTTAAGCAGCTCATTTCTGGGATTTCTGAATTTCTAAAAAAATCGTTGCCATGTATTTTTTCTGAATTCTGTAATCAACCATAGTGTTCGAACACTTTTTTGAGCGACTGTAGATGCAGGCCTCGACTCCTGCAAATTATAATTGTTGAACACCGACATTTCTGGAATTATACTAATGATTCCACAGGCAGCTTCACCTCGTTACTTTGGGTTGGGTTGTTTTACCTCTGAGCGGCACTTTTTTGCACACCATGGGCTAAATGGCCAGGTCACATGGACCCCGAAGGCTCAGAGAAGGTTGGGGGAGGGGACCCACTGGAACAGCTGTTGAGAGACAGATGGTAGCCTCCCGTCAAGGCCATCCAGCGTGTTCTTTAACGTGCACAGGGTATGGCTCTCCCGCACACAGGGCAACGGCTTAACGTCCCATCCGACGGACGGCGGCCTTTACCAAGCCCATCGGTGTCCCCTACTGACCGTGGGCAGGGCGGGGAATTTTGCGGAGATACATCTCAACGCTGACCCAGCTGGGACTCGAACCTGGAAACTACAGGTTACGAGCCTGGCGCGCTACCGACTGACCCCCCCCCCCCCCACACACACACACACACACACCTCGTTACTGAAATTCTGCTGCATACTGAATGTCTGTTTCCAAATTTAAATAACTCCACAGAAATTATTCCAGCGAGATAATATCCAGTAACTGCGCTGGCCATGTAACACCGGTAACACAGCCTCCACTTCAATACGTCCTCAATTGGAATTTAAACAACCTAAGTTATTAGTTTCACTCTTACAGTTTGAAGAAAAAATTATTATGCTTTGTAGTAGTTTTAAAAACATGTGTAAGGAATTTAAATTAATAAGATTAATTTCCACTCTACATTACCTTCGGATCGTCTTAATCTACCAGTACGAAAATTGGTAAAATTTTCTATAAATTAATAAATTATTTTTATTTGAGTAACTCATGTCAAAGAATGTATAAGGAAAAGAAGTTCAGCTTTGACAAAGCGTAAGTGGCGACCTCAAGTGGTGTTTCGATTCGTATCGTGCATTTGTTTAAGCTGGGAAACAAACAATAAGGGGCAAAGGAATTATGCATCAAAAAATTTATATTTTAAAAGAGGAAAAAAAGTAACTGCACTTTGTATTTGAAAAAAATAATATCATGATTTTAATAAAAGTTTATTTTCTCCATTGGAATTATTTTTCGTTGAACCAACAATTATAAATTGAACGGATAGAGAAGATTTGAAATTAGCCTGAAGTTAATTTATAGAATAAATTATTACAATTAGAAGCTTTTTTTGATTGCATAGAAACAGGAAACAGAATTGATATTAATATACTCTGCAAGGATATCAATGGGAAATTATTACATAGGAAAAGCGAAGAGAATGGAAGTTGACAGTAACATGTAATTACAGAAGCGTTCGTCCCCTGTAATGTTCGTTTCACCTCTACGCCAAATGCACGATACTCGATTTTACATTAATCTCTATGGAAGCTTAACTTCTTCTCCCTCTACATTCTTTGCTCATGTGTGACAAATTAATTTCAGCTAGAGAAGGATTTCTGCAATTACGGAACCTAAGTTGGATTTTTACATTAGAATGGCGGTAGCTATAAAATAAGATGCAGGCCGGATTTTGGATCATTAACTGAGGGTGAGAAGGAACAGCTTTCCAATGCAGAAGGAACAGAAGCAGGAATTGAAACTGGATAGATATTCGAGGCTGATACCGACGGTGGTTTCGCCTGTTCCAAGAACTACATAACAGCTAGTGAAAAAGACTCAGATAGCGGAAATCTTCCTGTCAGACCTTTGTGGCAAACAGCTGCTTGAGGGGGGGGGGGTATTTTTTTTAATTTTTTGTATCTTGTTTGCACCGCCACACATGCTGTGGGAACAATAGGCTTCACAGCAGCCTTATTGCCATAAGAGAGTTTGCCAGGTGGAGGCGCCGGTACAACTATCTTTCTCACCTCTGAGTATGAGATGTTCTGTACCATTTTCATACACTGGACCTCATTTTCCTCCTTCCATTTCGGGCAATCACAAGATGTGTACGAGAACAGCACTGCAATTTATGCAGCTTGCATTCTCAGCTGTGCTGTTTAGATTCAGGTTATCCTGACTGCTACAGTGAGCACAGGTAGGTTTACCCTAGAAAGCTATGCAGGAACAACTGGAACTCTGACACTGGAAACAGCACAGAGAGTTGGAAATATACGTTCATACCTTGCAATGTAAATAACCTGCATTGATAGAGGCAGACAGGCATGATGAGTTGAAAGTCAGAATTAATACCCTGATGGGTACTAATTTACCATTCCGGTGAAACCAAAACCCAGTGGACTGCTGTGACTCCTTGGGCAGATAACTCTCAGAGGATCATCATCTCCGAGACTTTAAGGACGACCTACTCAGATATCACACCACATGAGGAATTCAGCGATTTGTGGGCGTCACAGTAACAGCCACCCCCCACCTAGCACTGTTACCTTCAAGAGGAGTTATGAGTGTTTGGAGTATTCAGTGTCCACCAACAAGTCACCACATCTTCCGTGCACAGCAATCATGCGGGCAAGTGTTTGGACTCTGTGAATGTTCTCAAACCAGTGGAGCCTTCAGAGGGTGATCCCCCACCATGGACAGGAGCTCGTACAGAGAGATTTTTAGTTATGAGTTGGAGCTCACAAGCTTTATTTTCATTTTAACCTCTAGTGGCTCAAACCTCAGATTAGGTAGCTAAGACATACATTCATCATCATCATCATCATCCTCAAGCAGCCATGGGCTACGGAGGTCCAACCAGACCGTGCAATTTAGTTCTCCAAGCAAGTCTATCCTGAGCTACATCTACTGCATCTGGCCACTGCACACCAATTACAACAAGGTCCTGTTTGACATTGTCTGCTCACCGCATCCTAGGTCTCCCCCTCTTTCTGAGGCCTTTAGGCACACTGTTCATAACCCTATTCGCCAATCTATAATTATTCATACGGACAACATGGCCAAACCAACGGAGTCTCTCTCTGCACAATATACTTCTTAAAGGAGGTTGCAAACTCCTTTGCCTAACCTCATCATTAGTTACAAAGTTGAACCACCTAATGCCCAAGATACTGCGTAAGCATCTGGAATCAAAAGCATCTAGTTTCCTGTTATCCTGTTTACAAAGTGTCCAAGTTTCCTGTTATCCTGTTTACAAAGTGTCCAAGTTTCCTGTTATCCTGTTTACAAAGTGTCCACGTTTCACTACCATAATTTACCCTAGAAAGAACCAAACTATTATACAGTCTAATTTTAGTCTTTAGGTGTATACGCCTATTTCTCCACACTCTCCATAGATCCTTAAAAGTCCCGGCAGCAATCCCTATCTGTCTGTTAATCTCATGCCGCACATCACCAGTATCTGTTACATAGCTCCCAAGGTAATTAAACTGTGACACCTGCTCAAGACTGCAACCATTCAGATTAACTAAATCACAGCCTGCCTGACCAATTTTCATCACTTTAGTTTTCTCTCTGTTTATAACCAAACCTACTCTACTACCAGTCTCATCAACAGCTCGAATGAAAGAGTTCATCTCATCAACATCATTTGCCAAAAGGGCTAAATCATCAGCATAATCTAAATCAGAAATTTTCGTATCTCCAGCCCATTTAAGGCCACATACATTATGTAGATGATTATCATAAAAACACATTGTAGCACAAAACCGTTGTGGATCACTTCTACCGAGAATCCGCCCAAGTAATCCAATGGCTGAGTGGTTAGTGCGCTTAGCTACAGATCAAAGGGACTTGGGTTCGAGCCCCGAGTAAGGCATGGATCTTTGTGTCGTTCTGCTGAGGTCCTGCCATCCTCTCAGACCTTCTACTATGGCATATAAACTGAGAGGCTCCTGTCAGACCTCTGTGTCAGGCAGCTGCTTGAGGGGATATTTATTTATTTCTATTTTTAAACTCGTTCCAAATAATAATAAATGACTAAAATTTTTGAACTATAGATGGAGATATTATTTTCTAAAAAGCCAGCAGTAATTTTAGATTATTCCATAATAGTTATATAATTTTAATAAATAAAATTTCGATTTCTTATTTTTTGCAAAATAAAAAAATGCAAAAAATAGTCAGATACGAACTGAAGAACAAGATATCCACACAATTCGAAAGTTAGTTACAAAATGAAAATTACGGGCGACTCTTATAGGTGGCGCTGCAAGCAGTGGGGGGTGCCACAAGGCTGCGTTCTGAGTGTTACGCTTTTCGCTGTCAAGATTAATTCTATTACTAGACAACTTCCTCCATCAGTAGGCAATGGCCTCTATGTTGATGACTTTAGCATCTTTTGTTCTTCGTCCAGAATGAGGATCATTGAAAGACAACTGCAAATTGCCCTGAACAATCTTTCGGTTTTGGCGACGGCAAACGGGTTTCGGTTCTCCCCACAAAAGACCGCTTGTGGGCACTTTTGCCGCAAGCGTAATCTTCACCTAGATCCCGAGCTCCTATTCGGGGGTAACATCATTCCAGTTGTGGCGGAGACCAAGTTTCTCGGTCTCATCTTCGATCGGAAATTGACCTTTTTACCACACATACGTCATCTCAGGTCCAAGTGCACATGGGCATTGAACATCATCAAGGTCCTCTCTCTCGTGAGCAGCGGACCAATGTTCTCTGCTCCGCCTGTACCGTGCTCTTGTCCGATCGAAACTGGACTACGGATCCCAGTTGTACGACTCCGTCCGGGATTCGGTGGTGAATGTGCTGGACCCCCTACATCATCAGGCTCTCCGTGAATGCTCTCTCTCGTGAGCAGCGGACCAATGTTCTCTGCTCCGCCTGTACCGTGCTCTTGTCCGATCGAAACTGGACTACGGATCCCAGTTGTACGACTCCGTCCGGGATTCGGTGGTGAATGTGCTGGACCCCCTACATCATCAGGCTCTCCGTGTATGCTCTCTCTCGTGAGCAGCGGACCAATGTTCTCTGCTCCGCCTGTACCGTGCTCTTGTCCGATCGAAACTGGACTACGGATCCCAGTTGTACGACTCCGTCCGGGATTCGGTGGTGAATGTGCTGGACCCCCTACATCATCAGGCTCTCCGTGTATGCTCTCTCTCGTGAGCAGCGGACCAATGTTCTCTGCTCCGCCTGTACCGTGCTCTTGTCCGATCGAAACTGGACTACGGATCCCAGTTGTACGACTCCGTCCGGGATTCGGTGGTGAATGTGCTGGACCCCCTACATCATCAGGCTCTCCGTGTATGCACGTGAGCTTTCTGCACCCCACTGGTCCAGAGTCTTTAAATTGAGACCGATGAACCATCTTTATCTCTTCGCCGTCAGCAGTTGTAACTACAATACGCATCTAAATTGCGATCCCTGTCCGGCCATCCCACTTGGGACTGTGTTTTCAGTTCAAAGTAGGAAATGCTTTACACTAATCGGCCGACTGCCATTCGTCCTTTCGGTTTGCGAGTCCGAGGCTACTTAAGAGACATCAACACCAGTCTTGATAGCTTCGCACAGTCGACAGTCGAGCCAATTCCACCGTGGCTCGCTGTTTTCTCTTCCTGTGATTTTTCCCTATGCAGGACGGAGAAGGCCTTTACTCCCAACTGTGTGTGCTGGCAACTCTTCGCCAGCCATCGTGCTGCGCACCCTGACTTCTTGCCTGTCTTTACAGATGGCTCGAAGTCCGACCCCTCAGTGGGATTGGCCATGGTCTGCTGTGATGTAATCATTGCAGACCATATCCCACTGCAGTGTTCCATCTTCACTGCAGAGTTGCATGCTATCAGTCTCGCCTTAGACCACGTGGCGGCCAAGCATCATCGTCTGCGTGTGCTTTACACCGACTCGCTTAGTTCATTACAGGCTTTGATCTCAGTGAAGCATTGGCCTCACCTAGATCTCTCTAAGATCCGCCAGCAGTTACATCGTCTGGCAGCTACAACCACCATCCATTTCTGTTGGGTGTCCGGTAACGTCGGTATCAGGGGCACTGATTTGGCAGATGCTGCTGCCAGGTCAGCCACGCCCCTGTCCAACTCTCCATTGCCGGTTCCATATCTGGATTTCCGGCAGCGTTTCACGATCGAGCTCCGGATACATGGCAGAGATCTTGGTCAGAACAGCTTACGAACAAGCTCTTTGAGATCCAACCTATCACAAACCATGGCAGTCTTGTTACCGCAGGAATCGCAAGGAGGAAGTTGTACTTAGCTTAGGTCATTGCTTAGGTCATTCGTTTATTACTCCTTCGTTTCTTCTTCGGGCGGACGACGTACCTAAGTGCGAGTTTTGCGACACCATTTTAATGATCACACATATTTTAATTGAAAGTCAATGTTTTAACTTTGAAAGACGTATGTTTTTTAACTTTCATAATCTAATGTCCGAGCCTCTTACACCCGAAAATCTTTTATCTGATCATTGTATATTACAGCCATTTTTCACCTTTTTGAAATATTGTGGATATTTTAACCAAATTTGATTTTACTTTCTCTTTGTGTATTATTTACCCCAGGTCTCTTACACCTGGGATTATTTTATTTAGTTTTTCTCCAGTTGTTTTGGGGGCGGGGATGGCTCAGTCGGTAGCGCGCCAGGCTCGTAATCTGTAGTTCGCAGGTTCGAGTCCCAGATGGGTCAGCGTTGAGATTTATCTCCGCAAAAATTCCCCGCCCTGCCCACGGTCAGTAGGGGACACCGATGGGCTTGGAAAGGCCGCCGTCCGTTGGATGGGACGTTAAGCCGTGGCCCCGTGTGCGGGAGAGCCATACCCTGTGCACGTTAAAGAACACGCTGGATGGCCTTGACGGGTCCACTCCCCGAACCTTCTCTGAGCCTTCGGGGTCCATGTGACCTGGCCATTTAGCCCATGGTGTGCAAAAAAAGTGCCGCTCAGAGGTAAAACAACTCAACCCAATCCAGTTGTTTTACTCTGTACTTATACACTTGATATTTGTTGTTTTACCACTTTACAATGTAGAATATGTTTTTTAATTTTGGTTGCGGGGTTCTACGCCTTTTATCTTTTCTATTGTCTTTTGTTTGGCGCATTATGGCCTTGTCGCCGATGCGACATTAAACCCCAAACAAACAACCAACCAAACAACTGCAAGCAGTGGTCTTGAATCGTTTGTCTGTGCTAACTAATTATTCAGTGGCTCGAAGTACGCAAGATCTTCCAAATTAAATTTACACTGCTTCAGGGATTCGCTTTGAATACGAAACCATATTGATTTAATAGTTTATTACTTTATTATCGAAAAATTGAAAAATCACAAAAGTAGCATTCAATGATAAAGTGAAATATATTCAAATAAATAATTTAAGTATTACACTAACGCAATTTATTATTATCACTTCGGCCTTTCGACGCTAACAGTGGGGGCGGGGGTGGCTCAGTAGGTAGCGCGCCAGGCTCGTAATCTGTAGTTCCCAGGTTCGAGTCCCAGCTGGGTCAGCGTTGAGATTTATCTCCGCAAAATTTCCCCGCCCTGCCCACGGTCAGTAGGGGACACCGATGGGCTTGATAAAGGCCGCCGTCCGTCGGATGGGACGTTAAGCCGTTGCCCCGTGTGCGGGAGAGCCATACCCTGTGCACGTTAAAGAACACGCTGGATGGTCTTGACGGGAGGCTACCATCTGTCTCCCAACAGCTGTTCCAGTGGGTCCCCTCCCCCAACCTTCTCTGAGCCTTCGGAGTCCTTGTGGCCTGGCCATTTAGCCCATGGTGTGCAAAAAAGTGCCGCTCAGAGGTAAAACAACCCAACCCACAACGCTAACAGTTTTGCTTGCAAGAGAAAAAAAAAACTTTCACGTTATGTTGATGTAAGTTTGACAGTTTTTAAATAATATAACATTCTTTTTTGAATAGGGCAGAAGTTCTCAACGTGGGGTATGCCGTGAGAGCTCAAAAGTCGCTAGATCTAGTAACAAAGTCGCTAAGTTGGCATTATTATACTATAACTATAGTTTAATCTGTCTATATACGTCAGTTGCATACACATTTCCAGGGGTACGGGAAGCATAAGAGGTTGAGAACCACTGGAATAGGGTTCGAGTCCAAGCTGGGTCAGCGTTGAGATTTATCTCCGCAAAATTCCCCGCCCTGCCCACGGTCAGTAGGGGACACCGATGGGCTTGGAAAGGCCGCCGTCCGTCGGATGGGACGTTAAGCCGTGGCTTCGTGTGTGGGAGAGCCATACCCTGTGCACGTTAAAGAACAAGCTGGATGGCCTTGACAGGAGGCTACCATCTGTCTCCCAACAGCTGTTCCAGTGAGTCCCCTCCCCCAACTTTCTCTGAGCCTTCGGGGTCCATGTGACCTGGCCATTTAGCCCATGGTGCGCAAAAAAGTGCCGCTCAGAGGTAAAACAACACAACACAACTGGAATAGGGTATGGCTTTTTCGAGTGTTACCCGATTTCACCCGGTTTTTAATATTCGGATATGTTAATACTAGAAATTAATCGGTGCCTTTATTGATTTCTATCCTGACACTTTGACCCTTATTTGACCTTGAATGTAGCACCGGATGTGAAAATTCCTTTTATTTCTGAGTTCTACTGCCTGAAACAGCCATATTCAACTTTTATCTTTCTAGCATTGGTGTATAGAATTTAACATTTTACCTCAAAAGATCTATCATATACAAAATTTTGCATAATATCTGGTATGTACAATTCAAAATACTCCCAAGCACTAATTTTTAGCCCTCTAACACTGGTAGATCTGTATTTGACCTTTGACCTAGAAGGACCCATTGCATCCCAAAATTTACATTTCCGATATCTACGACCGAAAATACTCTAGGAACCAATTTTCAACTCTTTAGTACTGATATTTTTATACCTCGAAGGACCATCCATATCCCAAATATCGTAACGTTCCATCATCTACAAACGCAACACCCCCAGGCACCAATTTTCACGTTTCTAGGCCTGGTAGATCATGGTTTGACCTCTAATGACCTCTGTTTGACCTTGAAATGCAATATATATATACAATTGATTGTATATATATTACAATTAAATACGTCGGAGATCAGATTTCGGATTTTTCCCGAGATCTAGAACTCAGATTACCTCTACGTTCAAATTTTCAGAGCTTTTCCATTTCTGCATCATAGTTAGAAAAATATAATTTCATAATAGTTTATTGCTTTTTCTCATAAAAAAAGGGGGCGGGGGTGGTTCAGTCGATAGCGCGCCAGGCTCGTAATCTGTAGTTCCCAGGTTCGAGTCCCAGCTGGGTCAGCGTAGAGATTTATCTCCGCAAAATTTCCCGCCCTGCCCACGGTCAGTAGGGGACACCGATGGGCTTGGAAAGGCCGCCGTCCGTCGGATGGGATGTTAAGCCGTGGCCCCGTGTGCGGGAGAGCCATACCCTTTGCACGTTAAAGAACACGCTGGATGGCCTTGACGGGAGGCTACCATCTGTCTCCCAACAGCTGTTCCAGTGGGTCCTCTCCCCCAACTTTCTCTGAGCCTTCGGGGTCCATGTGACCTGGCCATTTAGCCCATGGTGTGCAAAAAAGTGCCGCTCAGAGGTAAAACAACCCAATCCAACCCATAAAAAAAGATTAAGTTAGTAATCAGGTTGTTCATTCAGTTTGTGGCCTTCCATCGTCAACAATTAGCATATTTTCTTATGAGTTAGTACATGATATAAGTGGCAACACAATAACTCTTCAAAGACACGGAGCACTATGTGCAAGTTGAAACACTTTACGATACGGTCGCAAGTAACAGTGGAACAGTACGCACCCATCTGCTGACCCAGGTGGGACTCGAACCTTGGAACTGCAAATTACGAGCCTGGCTAGGTGGTCTTAGCCTGGCGCATCACCGTTTAAGCAACTCCCGTTCCGGAGAGTCATAGTACACGTTAAAGAACGCTCTAGATCAGGCATGTCAAAGATACAGCCCGCGGCAATGAGCGGCCCCCGGGGCATTTAGATGCGGCCCGCGATCTCAATTAATAATACTCGAATTTCATGAATAGTTTTTCTATACATTGAACACATAGGTACAGTCGCTCAAAAAAGTATCCGAACACTATGGTTGATTAAAAAACAATCAGAAAAAATATCTGGCAAAGATTTTTTTCGAAATTAGTGATCTGGCAACCTTCGTGTCACGTGATTACAGAATTCAGGAAAAATATCTGGAGCGTTTACAGCAACTGTACACGCTCCAGTTACCGTTCACAGCAAACTGGAGCGTGTGCAGTTAATGCACACGCTCCAGTTGTGAATCCCGTGTGCGAACGGTAACTGCACACGCTTAATATTTTCGTGAGTGAGCCCACATGATCTAGTATCAAAATAATATGACCACCTGAAGTCGCTCAAAAAAGTATCCGAACACTACGGTTGATTACAGAATTCAGAAAAATATCTGGCAACGATTTTTTTTTAGAAATCAGTGATCTGGCAACCTTCGTGTCACGTGACACGAAGGTTGCAAGATCACTGAGTTCTAAAAAAAATTGTTGCCAGATATTTTTTCTGATTTTTTTAATCAATTTCGGATACTTTTTTGAGCGACTGTACAGATACCTATTGAACACGCACTTATCCAAACATCGATGACATAATGAAGCTGAGAAGATGTCAAGTATCTGGATCTCCGAAATAATGCGCTGTTTTTTAACCTTTATGACTTAATGCCATTTTAATTTTGATGTATACTTTAAATTTAAATAAAAGATTTTTTTATATAAAATTAGTGTTTAATTGAACTCCGGACCGCTGATATACCTTGAAAAAAAAATTGGCACTTTACAAGATTGAGTTTGACATCCCTGCTCTAGATGGTTTGACGGAAGTATTCAATCTGTCTCCTAACAGCTGTTCAATGGGTCTTCTTCCCCCGATCATCTCTGAGTGTTTTAGCGCGCCAGGCTCGTAATCTGTAGTTCCCAGGTTCGAGTCCCAGCTGGGTCAGCGTTGAGATTTATCTCCGCAAAATTCCCGCCCAGCCCACGGTCAGTAGGGGACACCGATGGGCTTGAAAAGACCGTCGTCCGTCGGATGGGACGTTAAGCCGTGGCCCCGTGTGCGGGAGAGCCATACCCTGTGCACGTTAAAGAACACGCTGGATGGCCTTGACGGGAGGCTACCATCTGTCTCCCAACAGCTGTTCCAGTGGGTCCCCTCCCCCAACCTTCTCTGAGCCTTCGGGTCCTTGTGGCCTGGTCATGTAGCCCATGGTGTGTAAAAAAAGTGCCGCTCAGAGTTAAAACAATCCAATCCAACTCTGAGTTTTTGGGGTAACCCGGGCCATTTATCCCATTGTATACAAATATATTATGCAGAAATTTAAATATATCTAAGTGCGATGATTTCTATATATACTGTTAAATAATAGCAATATGATGTATGCAAAATAAAAAAGAACTCAGGCTGAGTTTGAGGCCAACGTACAGTCGCTCAAAATAATATCCGAACACTATAGTACATTACAGAATTCAGAAAAAATATATGGCAATGATTTGTTTAGAAACTAGTGATCTGGCAACCTTCGTGTAAGTACACGATTGGATTTTTGCCAGATCACTAATTTCTAAAAAATCATTGCCAGGTATTTTTTCTCAATGCTGTAATCAACCATAGTGTTCGGATATTTTTTTGAGCGACTGTAGGTGGTTATATTATTTTGATACTAGATCGTGTGGGCTCACTCATGGAAATATTGAGCTTGTGCAGTTACCGTTCACAACAAACTGGAGCGTGTGCAGTAACTGCACACGCTCCAGTTTGCTGTGAACGGTAACTGGAGCGTGTACAGTTGCTGTACACGCTCCAGATATTTTTCCTGAATTCTGTAATCACGTGACACGAAGGTTGCCAGATCACTAATTTCTAAAAAAAACGTTGCCAGATATTTTTCTGAATTCTGTAATCAACCATAGTGTTCGGATATTTTTTTGAGCGACTGTACCTCTTTGTCGCTTCCATACTATTACAATATTAGATGAATGTTGCTCAAAATCGAGATTTGGATGAATTTCATTCAGGTCTACAAATTATCTCCTGTGACATTATTCCGTAAAAAATTACTTTTCAAAAATAAAGAGTTTTGAATGCTGTTTCCCATTTGCATAACATGGAAGCTTCCAATACATATTGAAATGTAGTGCATTCGCTATTTGTTGACTATCTTTACTGTTATTTTAATCCTCCCCTTCCCATTTATCCGTCCATGCATTGAAGATTATATATAATTCGTTTATTTAATTAATTCAAATGATCTTTGTCATAAAAGCCAAACCTTCTTTCTTTTACAGACTGTAGATAAAACTCGTCAAACAGACCTCAGGATGTCTTCAATAATTGTGCTATTCTTCATTGTGTCCGTCATCATTTTGTCTGCAGTTGAAGTTCAGTCCAAAGATGAATCCAAGTCAACAACTCTAATGAGTGCAGCCGAAGATCTGGTTGGCACTTTTAAGTCCACAACCATCAACCAAGACAACACTTTTAAGTCCACAACCATCAACCAAGACAACACTTTTAAGTCCACACCCATCAACCAAGACAACACTACACTTGCTACCACTCAAAAGAAACAACGACAGTCTTTTTTCAACAATTTCAACAGCGGTAACTTAGCGAACCTAGCGAATCTCGCTAACTTAGGAAACCTTCCTTCTTCCATGGGAGGACTGCGCACAGTCATGATGGGAGGAATGCTGTACGGACTCTCCATTCTTCCAGCTGTGGTCCTCGCTCTCGGAGGTACCAATCTTCCGATGAGTGGTTTCTTGTCGTCTCTGGGAATCAGTAAGCGAGACATTGCCGAAACCAGTTCTGCCCGCCTGCCTCTTCTCACTGAGATTGATACTCGACGTCTGTTGGACATGCTTCATCAGGCTTTCAACCAATGGGATGTAGCAGATGATAACTGCAAACAACTCTTTGTATGCCAGATGTATAGACAAGTATCCACCAATGGAATCACACCGGATTTGGAACTCTTCAGAGAAGCACTACTGCATGTTTTGGAGTAAGTATCCTAAAAATATTTTCAAATTACGTATGTTGGGTTGTTTTACCTCTGAGCGGCACTTTTTTGCACACAATGGGCTAAATGGCCAGATCACATGAACCCCGAAGGCTCAGAGAAGGTTGGGGGAGGGGACCCACTGGAACAGCTGTTGGGAGACAGATGGTAACCTCCCGTCAAGGCCATCCAGCGTGGTCTTTAAGGTGCACAGGGTATGGCTCTCTCGCACACGGAACCACGGCTTAACGTCCCATCCGACGGACGGCGGCCTTTCCAAGCCCATCGGTGTCCCCTACTGACCGTGGGCAGGGCGGGGAATTTTTGCGGAGATAAATCTCAACGCTGACCTATCTAGGACTCGAACCCGGGTTGGGTTGGGTTGTTTTACCTCTGAGCGGCACTTTTTTGCACACCATGGGCTAAATGGCCAGGTCACATGGACCCCGAAGGCTCAGAGAAGGTTGGGGGAGGGGACCCACTGGAACAGCTGTTGGGAGACAGATGGTAGCCTCCCGTCAAGGCCATCCAGCGTGTTCTTTAACGTGCACAGGGTATGGCTCTCTCGCACACTGGACCACGGCTTAACGTCCCATCCGACGGACGGCGGTCTTTCCAAGCCCATCGGTGTCCCCTACTGACCGTGGGCAGGTCGGGAAATTTTGCTGAGATAAATCTCAACGCTGACCCAGCTGGGACTCGAACCTGGGAACTACAGATTACGACCCTGGCGCGCTACCGACTGAGCCACCCCCGCCCCAAATTACGTAAGTAACAGAGAGTCAGCAGAGAGTCAAACAGAACTATGGAATGATATTCCGGGATCTGGACAATGACACTTTGATATAATAGGCCTAAATAGTCGTCAAACAAAATGTGGGATTTAAATATGCCTAAAAATTTAACTAAAATCTATTTATTTTAAACTACATAATATAAAATAGTTTACTCATTATGATTATTTTAAAATATTTGTAAATATTTTAAAACTGAGTACCAGGTTATTTTAATTTAGAGCTCAGCTACCAACTTAATTTTAAACCATAAAAAATTTAATTAAAATGAAAAAAAAAATTCCGCTGAACAGAGGTCGACAGGAGATTACTGTCAGTTTATACTGATATTTATATCTGTGCGGATGGTGGGATCTCAGCAGAAAGACGAACACAAACATCCATGCCTTACCCGGGGCTCGAACCAAGCTCCCTTTCATCAGTAGCCAAGCACGTTAACCACTCTGCTACGAGACGGCTAAATTTAAAAAAATTAGTTTTTTAGTTCCTGGCACTGTCCAGGCTTGGTGTGATCAGGAAACTTTAACATTGGTACAAACTGAAAATGTGAATATCGGATCCCCATCCTTAACTCTTTATTTATTGGGTAGTTTTATCTCTGAGCGGCACTTTTTTTGCACACAGTTGCTTCGATTAATGTCCTGGTTTATATGATACGACTAAAAAGTGATGATGGTACGGGCTAAAATGTGCCAGGTCACAAGGATCCCCGGGCTCAGAGTTGGGTTGGGTTGTTTTACTTCTGAGAGGCACTTTTTTGCACACCATGGCCTAAATGACCAGGTCACATGGACCCCGAAGGCTCAGAGAAGGTTGGGGGAGGGAACCCACTGGAAGAGCTGTTGGGAGACAGATGGTAGCCTCTCGTCAGGGCCACCCAGCGTGTTCTTTAACGTGCACAGGGTATGAATCTCCCACACATGGCAGTCACGGCTTAACGTCCCATCCGACGGACGGCGACCTTTCCAAGCCCATCTGTGTCCCCTACTGACCATGGGCAGGGCGGAGAATTTTGCAGAGATAAACCTCAACGCTGACCTAGCTGAGACTCGAACCTGGGAACTACAGATTACGATTCTGACGCGCTACCAACTGAGCCCCTCCCCCTCCGGGCTCAGAGAAGGTTGCGGGAAAGAGACTAACTGGACACCTCTTAGAAGACAGATGATAGCCTCTCGTCAAGGCTATTCAGCGTTTCCTCGATGGGCACAGAGTATGACTTTCCTGCACACGAGACCACTGCTTTAATCCCCATCTGACGGACGGCGGCCTTTCCAAGCCCGTTGTTTTTTTCCTCAGTGGCTCTTCACTAAGTTATTTCCTTACTAGTAACACCCACGCCAACCGTTTGGCTCGAAACTCTTAGATAATTTCATTCTCACCAAGCTTACGTCGATCAACAACTGCATTTACAAGGCAGGCAACGCCCTAGAAATCTCGGACGCTTTTCGAGAGGTCACTCCCAAACCACAATAGGTAGGAACCCCATCCGTCATCACACGAGGGTCAGAATTAAGTGGGGCCACTCCACCAAATTCGGGACCGACCGCTCAAGCAGCCGCAGAATCACAGGGAAACTGTCAATTTCTGCCACTGATGACGTCACACGTGTCCGCCCGCCCATTTATCTGCCCGGTTTGGGTTGTTTTACCTCTAAGCGGCACTTTTTTTTTAACACAACTACCTAAATGGCCAGACCACATCATGTCTACCTACCATATACCAGACTACCTAAATGGCCAGACCACAAGGACCCCGATGGCTCAGAGAAGGTTTGGGGAAGGGATCCAATGGAACAGCTATTGGAAGCCAGATATTAGCCTCCCGTCAAGGCAATCCAGCGTGTTCTTTAACGTGCTGGTCCCTTTCTTTAACGTATGGGTCCCTCATTCACGGAGCCACGGCTTAACGTGCCATCCGACGGACGACGGCCTTTCCAAGCCCACTACTGACGATGGGCAGGGGCGGGAGTTATGCTGAGATAAATCTCAACGCTGACCCAGCTGGGCTTTGAACCTAAGAGCTGCAGATTACGAACCTCGCGCGCTACCGGCTGAGCTACCCCGCCTAGAATTATGGCCAATATATAATATGATGATATTTGGATGCAGTCTATACTGTCTAATTGTCTAATTTCGCTTCTTTTTTCCATTTCTACAGCCGATGGGTTGGGTTGTTTTACCTCTGAGCGGCACTTTTTTGCACACCATGGGCTAAACGGCCAGGTCACATGGACCCCGAAGGTTCAGAGAAGGTTGGGGGAGGGGACCCACTGGAATAGCTGTTGGGAGACAGATGGTAGCCTCCCGTCAAGGCCATCCAGCGTGTTCTTTAACGTACACAGGGTATGGCTCTCCCGCACACGGGGACACGGCTTAACGTCCCATCCGACGGACGACTGCCATTCCAAGCCCATCGGTGTCCCCTACTGACCGTGGGCAGGGCGGGGAATTTTGCGGAGATAAATCTCAACGCTGACCCAGCTGGGATTCGAACCTGGGAACTACAGTTTACGAGCCTGGCGCGCTACCGGCTGAGCTACCCCACCTGGAATTATGGCCAATATATAATATGATGATGATGATGATATTTGGATGCAGTCTATACTGTCTAATTGTCTAATTTCGCTTCTTTTTTCCATTTCTACAGCCGAGGAGGCAAACAAAGAGCATCTCGAGCAGCCGAAGATCTTCTGCATGAATATGAACATTATTTCGATGCTGCTCGGATGGGAATGGACCACGTGGACTGCGAAGTCAACTTCCCCATGTGTCGCTTGAGTCTTTATCGCCATGATGAAGGATTCCAAAAGAAATCTCCTTGAGCCCGTGGCGTTGAATGCGATGCCCGATGTCACCTTTTTATGTGCTTTGTACATAGTTTGTGTTTGCGTAAAATTAAGTGAAAGTCACCGTTCAATCACAGAGCAAAGATAACTTATTACCTCATTTCATTAAAAGCGTAGGTATCAAAAATGAGTCTATGCAAAAAAAAAAAGGTAATTTTAACCTTTGTCCCAACTTAACTCATAAATAGGGTATTACTTTTTTAGGTTATACATTTCTTTAAATTTGGGTGGTTGAAATCGAGCTTTATTTCGTTTCCTAATTTCGGATGAAATCCGATTGTTTATTGAATTTATATTGGATGAATTCGGGTAAAATCATGTTTTATTGTGTAACGGCTTTCTGTCGTAAAAATTTAATTTTCCTGACTTTTCCTTTTTTTGACTTATTTGAACTTCTTTACTCCAACAATCTCTGAATATGGGCTACGTCGGAACGTGGGGGGGGGGGGGAGGGGCTCAGTCGGTAGCGCGCCAGACTCCTAATCTGTAGTTCCCAGGTTCGAGTCCCAGCTGGGTCAGCGTTGAGATTTATCTCCGCAAAATTCCCCGCCCTGCCCACGGTCAGTAGGGGACACCGATGGGCTTGAAAAGGCTGCCGTCCGTCGGATGGGACGTTAAGCCGTGGCCCCGTGTGCGGGAGAGACATACCCTGTGCACGTTAAAGAACACACTGGATGGCCTTGACGGGAGGCTACCATCTGTTTCCCAACAGCTGTTCCAGTGGGTCCCCTCCCCCAACCTTCTCTGAGCCTTCGGGGTCCTTGTGACCTGGCCATTTAGCCCATGGTGTGCAAAAAAGTGCCGCTCAGAGGTAAAATAACCCAACCCAAAGGAACGTGGGTGATATTGTGGACTATGAGCGGTACACTAAATAAAATAATAAATAAATACCCCCTCAAGCAGCTGCTTGCCACAGAGGTCTGACAGGAGCCTGTCAGTTTAATATGCCACAGTAAGAGATCTGAGAGGATGGCAGGACCTCAGCAGAAAAACGACACACACATCCATGCCTAATCCGGGGCTTGAACCCAGGTCCCTTAGATCACTAGCCTTATGAAAAAGCAAAAGATTGCAAAGAATAGAGATTATTAAGTTTAATACGTGAATTGTATCTAAGATGCTGACATGAAACTATATGTGCTGAACACTTAACTGTTTTCCAGAAATAGTTTTGGGGGGAAAAAATGAGTTTCGCCAGTGAGTTGATTCGAATCCATATCTCGAAGTTTCTAACAGCTAAACTATTACCTCCTTGCCGGGCGAGGACTGGTAAGGGATGCCGAGTGCTACAGAGTTCGAGCCCTTAAGTTGGGTTTGGCTGTTTTACCTCTGAACGTCACTTTTTTTGCACACCATGGGCTAAAGGGTCATGTCACAAGGACCCTGAAAGCTCAGAGAAGGTTGGGGGAGAGGACCCGCTGGAACAGCTGTTGGGAGACAGATGGTAGACTCCCGTCAAGGCCATCCAGTGTGTTCTTTAACGTGCGAAGGGTATGGCTCTCTCCCGCACACGGAACCACGGCGTAACGTCCCATCCGATGGACAATAGTCTTTCCAAGCCCACTGGTGTCCCCTACTGACTGTGGGCAGGGAGTTTTGCAAATATAAATCTCAATACTTACCCAACTGGAACTCGATCCTGGGAACTGTAGATTACGAGCCTGGCACGCTATCGACTGAGCACCCCCCCCCCCCGAACCCTTAGTGTCACAGACTCCTGGGACTTGATAAAAGCACGAACTATTTAATAATAATAATTGTTATTTTGCACAAATTCCACAGAATTGGAGAATACATATTTTAAGCTTCACATACAAACTTTCCAAAGAATAAATATTGTAATCTTGAAAAAGAAAACGAATTTTTATTGCAGCCTGGGCTCCAGTGCTCCAGCAGCTCCATCCCTAAAAAAGTGCTTTAGGATCATGACTTCCTTATTTGCATGTATACTGAATAATTTTAAAACTTTTCCTTTCTCGATCATAGATGGCGCCATGAGCAACAAGATCAGGAAGATTTAAAGAGTCACAATTCGTGGATAAATGACGAAGCTGATGATAGTTTAGTGGTTAGAATACCTGCATGTAACTGGGAGAAGCAGATTCGTGTCCCACTCCTCCTTGATATATCTAGATATATCAGCGGGTTCGTGTCCCACTGCTCGACGAAACTCATTTTTTTCACCACAAAAGTTTTTCTTGAATTCTATGTCAGCAGCTTATCTGTGCATTTACTGTTGATTGACTGACTGTTTTGTTATATGTAAATGTAGGGAACGTACTTTGGTAATAATAAGGGTACATATAGTCCAACTGTGGTAAAAGAAGTATTTGCTGTAACGAAACAAGCCGCTAACTGAATGTTTGTAAACAAACTTCTGACGCCTCAAAATGCGAGAGCTCTCAGCGCTTCCGAGTCGAAGTGGCAATTTCGGTAACTACAACGAATTAAAAGAATTTTTGGCAAACTAGCCATTTTTGAGAACATTTCCTAACCACTGGGTTTTTGGGCAATGGAATGCCGGATTGAAGGACCTCAATTGTATATGCAGAGAATCTAAAAATTTAAAACTACTAATTTTTATAGGATACAAATATAATTCTGAATGGTATCGCTGTCCAGAATGGGTAAATGCATATTTTTGTGTTTTCATTTACAGAACTTATTTATCGATTTTAATTACATATGAATGACAACACAGTATCATTATCATCTATATAGTCCATGGAGGTAGGAATAGACGAAGGCGCCTTTATTATCAGTTAGCAGAGTTGGCTAGTGTAGCCGAAACTGCCATGTTACTGAGAGTCGCTCTGAAAGGCCAGTTGTCATTGTATGTGTGAATGCTTTGCACGGATACTGGCACAATTAAATCGTAATATTTCCTAATAACAGTAGTATTATTATTAGGTATATGGGAATTTACTTTTTTTAATTTCTTTTTGTATTTGAATGCGTTTATAAAAATTGTAGTTGAACACTGTGATCAAACTTGTCTGTGGTTTTTAACCCTTTCACGACTAAGGGAAACATTTTTCCCATTTTAAAATTGGTGATTATCGTATTTAATTATAACCTTATCTGCATTTTTTATACAGAATGTCAAAATAGAACGTATGCCGAACGCAATTACGTAAACGGGAACGTTTAGAAAACAAAAACAGAACAGTCAGGACGCATAATACATGTACTATGTGCAATGTCCATCTTTGCCTCACTACCAAAAGAAATTGCTTCGCAGAATATCAGAATTAGCACATCATTTTGTATAGTAATTTTATTTCATAATTTTGTATTATTTTAGTTAACATTTTGTTCTAATAAACCAATAAATAAAAGACATTGCATAATAAGCCTAACTATAATTTGTGTTACCTTCATATCCATTGGGAAAAATATTTCCCATAAAATTCCAAAAAAACTACACATTGTTATGTATTTTTCTTATGATTTTTATTTATTTTACGTCTAAACAAACTAAAATAAACAGTTACATACTAATATTTACTCTTAGAAACCTTATGGTCCTGAAAGGGTTAACATAGAAAATGCAATATGTAACAAGTAAAAGCAATATGGCGACGTCGGTTACAGTTTTCAAGCGATAGGTCATCTCCCTCTCTTCCTACCTCCATGGTATAATCAGGGCATCTTCTGACTTGGAACTTGTGTCTGTATTCTGCAAATACTGTAACATGACAGATAAACGTTCTCCATCACAACCATCAGTTCTATGCTTTATGGACTCAATGTATTATCATCAAATTCTGCATAATGTTTTAAAAGAAGTTGCATTCTAACGAATGTGTGTACCCAGAAAGTCTTGGTGCGAAAGGGGAGAGTTGACCCTCCTTTTGGGCCCCTCCTTCTGGGGTTGGGGACCCTCCTTCCAGAAATCAATACTAAATAAATAATATTAATAATGTTGATTTATCTAGGTAAAGTTTGTTGTTTTCATATACCACGTTTTTAAGACACTTATATGTCCCTTAATATTCTTATAGCGAAATGATAGAGAAATAATTCGTAGGTTTTATATCTAGTAGCTAGTTCCGATTTATTAATATGGAACGGTTTCTTATAAATTTCTTTTATTTTTACTAATTCCAAAGATTGCATAAGCTGTAAAAAAAATATGAATTTTGATTTAAAATCCTACTAGGCCTAATTAATTATTAAGATTAAACTAATCGCAGGTAAGCGATTAAATTAATTATTAAGTAAAGTCGCCTTCTTTTCTTTGACCCAGGGACTGCATTCCCTAGGCACCTATCTAAATCAATGCAGTTTGTATATGTCCAGTGACATATAAAAAGTTTTGTCAGAGTTTCTTGGTGGATATTACTTTTGGCTCTAAAATCGTAAAATACAGATGACAAAGGAAAACTCGTTCCGAAACGCAAACTATATAATTATTCGATTTAATTTTTTGTGGTATATAAGACCGTGAGTTATATATCCTATATTATTTGGCATTTTTTGGGTTTTACCATTATAAGCGCGAATTTTAAAAAATACTCATTAAGTTTTATCGTATCAAATTAGGAAAAGTAACATCCTACCCATAAATGAGCAGTGTCAGTTTTTCTAATGAAAAGTTAGTTCTGCATAGAAAGTATAAATGAGCATAGGACAAATAACTGAAAATTATAGAAATTTATATAAAACACTGATATGTATATTAATTTATACACGTCTCTTTAATTGTATGTATATATTAAGAGAAATACTAATATGGAAAATATTAAATGCATTCATAAGACAAATTTGTGTTAATAAAAATTTTTATAATTTTAGTAAAAAAAGACTCTTATGTCCAAATAACACTTTTGTCATTCATAAAACACCAATAGAAATAAAGGACATTTTATGTTTTAATTTACACTGATTATTTTTTTTGGAAATCTTCCACATCTGTAAACTACTTTGGCCTTAATGAGCTAATATTCTTTATCATCACAGAAAATTGTCATTTTTCATAACCCCGTTTTCACTTGACATCATATTTTTGATAAGCAGTGTTATTTAAAAAAGTATTATTGTGATCACCAGATGATCATCAAAGTTTGTTTCTCCAGTGATATAACTAATTAATCATGCTTAACCATTTATCTAAAAATTTGTGCTCTCTGTTTCAATCAGTAGTCCAACGTTTTCATGCCACTTTGAACCAGTATTTTTTATCAAATATTATTTTTTAACGTTTTCCTTAATAAAAATCAAGTAATTTTTCTCTATAAAACTAGTTGAAAAAATATTTACTTTATAAGAGAATTTACGAAAACACCTCTGTCCGGAACTACTATTTAAAATGATTGAAATTAATACTTTTTTTGATAAAATGTATGCATATTAATGAGTTTGTAGCACGAGTGACAGCTGACAGAATATGAGACTGCATAGTTGATAACTGTTTGATTAACTGTTTTAGCAAGTCGTAGGACAAAGATATATCAATCACCTATCAATCAACCAATCATCGATGATAACTATTCAACCACCAACTGCGCAGTGACACAGTTCTTCTAGTCGCAGATGACCATATTTTTGAATTGAAAAAAAAATATACATTTCGACTTTATCCTCATTAAAATATGGAATGCTATAAAAGATTGAAAAAAAATGCTCAGCAGTAAAAAAGAATATTTCAAAAAACATTTACCTTATAAATTATTATATACCATTGACAAAAAAGACAGAGTAAATGTAAGAAAAATAAACCTTTTCAAACGCCGCAAAATAGAAATTAAACAATGCGAAAAAGAATTAACAAAAGGAAATGAAACAAATTAAATCTGAACCTTGAAATTTATTTATAACGAAATATTTTAAAATGAACTAAAAACAAAAGTGAAATCACGTTTAAACGAGAAAAAGAAGTAAGAAAAGCACTGCTTCCTAGTGTTCCTCAATCAAAGAGAAGAAGCAGAGATATTCCGAAAAATCTTGGGAGCAATTGTGAAGAATTAAAAGAGGCCTCCAAAAGTAGTATAATTTATTTGCATTAAAATTTTGGAATAATTTCTGCGAAAATAGTAGACAATATATCACTGTAAGTAAATTAATAAATAATATACCCAGTTGGATTGTTAAGATGAATATTGTTTTTGAACTTTAAAATATACTTTTAATTGATTAAAAAAACGATTATAAATGATAGTTTCTTATATAAAAAACTGGTTTTCCATTAGAAAAATTTTCCGAATTTTTATTGCTCAATTTTTGAGTATTTTTACTCTGCAAATTCTCCTTTATATAATACTTCTATTCTCATCAAGATATAATTTAATGTTTGAGCGATTTCATTGCAGTCCGAGTGGCCATGCAGTTATTAGGTGAATATGGAGCAAAGAAACTCTCCAGACAACACGGAAATTCCTGTTTAATTTCTCTAAAGACCTTGTATCACTTGTAGGTTTCCTCAAAACGATTATACTCTCAGACCTCTGTAGCTGCTTCAGAAGAAATTTACTCTGTATTTCATTTTATTTAAAAACACTTGTAACTTACTTGGGCATCAAGTTATGGCTGTTAATACTCGTAAACAATAAAATATATTATGAAACATAAAATTGGTTCTCTTTCCTTTAAATTGTTTTAAACTCTTTCATATTATTATATTCAATGGCTGTTCTCTATTTCTGTTGTTTATGCCTACTATATGAAGAGGTTTTATTTTTTTGCATTGTATAATTTTTCCCTTGTTGCATGTCTTATGCATTAAATTTTAAGTTTCTACATTTTTAGCCTATTTATTGAATATAAAATAATCTGTAGTTATACTAAGCGTTTTATATGATGTTTTATACTAACATCTTTCTGTCAGACACCGGTGGCAAGTACAGTCGCTCAAAAAAATATCCAAACACTATGATTGATTACAGAATTCAGAAAAAATATCTGGCAACGTTTTTTTCTGGAAATTAGTGATCTGGCCACCTTCGTGTCACGTGACACTAATTTCTAAAAAAAAAATCGTTGCTAGATATTTTTTCTGAATTATGTAATCAATCATAGTGTTCAGATACTTTTTTGAGCGACTGTACTAATTTGAAGAGTAATTTACTTTACAGATACCAAAGGATCTTTTTTTTATCATTGCAATATCTCATTAAGGTATTAACAAAATAAACTGCGAATTAGGTTAAAAATTATTTTATTTCATTAGGAAATGTGTTCTATTATTGAAGGTATTTATTAATTTCTTCAGAAATATTTTCATTAGTGTTGGACAGTGGTATAAAACCCTGGATTGCAGCAACAATATATTTATGCGGTCACAAGGGAACTGTTCAACGTTTTTTTTTAAAGACCTTTCAGATAACGTTCATTTGTAAAACTCTTGTTTGCATAAAATTCTATAACACAGAACAATAGGAATCCATTATTATATTTTTAATAAATTCTTCAAATTGCAATTATGCAGTTCCAAAAACAGAGTTGAGCAGGACAATTAAATATAATTTGAATAAGATCAACGTTTTTTCATAGTGACTAAAAATGATGACTAAAAAATTGTTCGTGCTGGAGAGGGTAGAAACTTTCGCTAATAAGATTCTGCTAATATTCGAAGTTAAAAGAAGAAAAATACCGTAAGGATGAAAGTAACCGCATGAACTTTTAAAAACGAATCATTTAATTCATTTAATTAATTAATGTACACTTCCCTACAAAAAAATAGAGAATTTCCTTACTATATTAATAGGAATCTAACTTCGAATATCTGTAACTGCTAAAATATATTTAACGAAAGATATGACTGAAAATAAATTAAAAATTATAAACAAATCTATTTAAATATTCATTTACAGCAATAGTCGCATTTAAGAAGATACGGAACTAGAATATATTAAAAAAGATCTTAATATTAGCTCAAAGGTGACTTTTTGGCATAGATCAGTAATCCTATTGCCCAACAGATCGAACCCCTGTATCCATCACTGTCACATGCTAAATAATGTATTTGAAGTAACCATGGATATGATGATTGATAGGGTTGGCAATGTACAGTCATAACTGAAAATGTAAATACTCATGTTTGTTTATGTGTTGAAAATCAAAATTAGTGCCTTTATGAATACTTAATTATCATCATGATATGCAGAAACTTGTTTTCCTCTGGGTATAGTTATGAAAAGATAAACTGAGAAGGTTCCTCAGCCAAGGAAAACGGAGAATAATCCTCTCAAATAACACATAACAAAAATAATTTTCTGAATAGTTGGGCATCCCTTTTAGTAACTAATATTAAGAAAGCAATGTTTCAGTTCAATTAATTTGATTTCTTCATTCACTAATAGAACTATTTTCCAAATTTTTGAATATTGAACTGCATTTATTTTCACCCAGATTCTGCTAAATGCTTCATTCTGTCAATAATCTTACAAAAGGAATTTCGTAATAATGGCTTGGCTGCTTGAGGATGATGATGGTTAATTTTCGGGAGAAAATCGCCTACCATTAAAATGAGACGAATAAACGCTTCCATTATCGTGGCAAATATTTACTGCTTGGCTTTTAAATTAGTGTATCTTCATTAACAAAATTAATAATTAAACTCTGAGAGTTCCCAGTGTTAAACGTAAATGATGTTATATTACCCAGCTACTGAATCAGTCAAATTATACTGTGTTGATATTTAGTAAACAAAGTGATCATAAAAAAATGAAATATTTTAAATATCTTGTCAATGATATAGCAAGATGACATAGAGACTGCCAGATATTGAGGTGATAGAAGAGGTGCCAGATATTTTTACCTAGCCCCTTAAAAATAGTTTTATTTTATTATTTATTTATTTTTTAATTTATTTCTCTTTTGGAAAAAAAATTTAAGAAGGGGAAGCTTTTTTGCTCACTTTTATCAACCAGCTGTGAAAGGCCACCTGAAATAAGTAATGAAAAACGCTTCTAAACAAAAAAAAAATCGTGTTGATAAAGGATTGAGGATCTAGCAATGGTTCAGTTGCACCATTGGAACCATGGTTGTTACGCCACTGCATCTAGTGCAGCGTATGTAAACTGAAGTTGTACTATTAATGTGAAGTGTTCCATTATATTTTTTTAACTGAAACGTTTTCCAATTTAGCTAATGTTTCGAAAAATAATAAATACTATTTAGAACAACTTATATCTATTACAATATTGAAAAATTAACAGTTGATTAATTATTAAACTTATTTTATTACAGCAAATTATGCCAACCAAACTGTTGCACTGCATTTTCGTATAATAAGGTTGCAAAAAATTTCATAGTTGCATCTTTAAAAAGAGGTTGAAATATAATAATTTTTGGTTTTAAAACATGGAGATTATTACATGAAATTGTGATGGCGAATTGATTTGTTGGTGGGAGTAGTACTTTACAACTAGACTCTTTAAGTAACTTTTTGTTAACAAATATTTCCCATTGTGGTGGAAGTGGCTATGTTGGCATGTCAGGCACAAAATCAGCAGTTTCCAGGTTCGAATAGAGGCTGTGCAGCATTGAAACTAATCTTCCCAAACCCCAAAATGCATATAGTGAAAAATAAGACATTGAGTGGAAGGCAGCTTTTCAGCTGTGGTCAGTGTGTGAAGAAGAACCATGCATTGTGCATGTTAAAGAACAAGCTGAATGGTGTTGATGGGAGAAGACTATCTGTCACCTAAGAGCTCTCCAGTCTTCTCCGAGACTTTGTGACAACACCATTTAGTCCATTTTGTGCCCTAAAAATGCTTCTTGGAAGTAAAACAACCCAGTATTTGACACATAAGCTGGAGAATCCTCTAGTGACCAAACAGCAAAGTGAGAGAGCACCCGTTCCAATGGTGCATTGTGCACATGAAGATCAAGAGGAAGAATGGAAGATGAGAAAATGGACTAAAGGTGAAAGAAATAGGTCGAGAAGAAACGAAACGACACAAATACCTGAGCTCAATAAAGAAGATGCGATTTTGCCGATCCCAGATGACGTTGCAATCTAATATTGTGGAGTGGAGGTAGAGAATAAAAGGCAACTTCAAAACCGCATTGCCTGATTTTGGGCATTGTCGCTTTTCACCCAATTATGGACCCTGTACAAAGTACAAATTAATGATCCCTGTTTCAAAAAAGAATACCATAAACGTTTGCAGACTAAATTTATTTGCAAAAAAAAAATGATTGAAAAAAAACATTTTTGCCTAAAAATAAAAACTGATCACCTTTTTGGATTCTGAATCTGGCCTCTCTGTCTGTTTGTTAGCAAAAGCATACCAAAACAATATTTTATTAACTGAAATTTGAAATTGTCAAGCAAATTTGTGGGCCCTTTTTTATTTTTGCTAGTGAAAGTTTAGAGCAAAATTTTCAGATTACTTATTTCGTATTTTATATTTATGTACTGAATATTTATATATTTTTAGTATCAGATGCAATAGCTTCATGAAGTCAACTGATTAAGTGACCTCACACAAAATATTTTCTGCTTTGAAATGAAATTTCTCATCAAAAAAATTTTCAACGCTTCCACTTAATTTTCCACATTAGTTTTTGAGTTTTCTTTTACAGAATCTGTAAAGATTTTCCAAGAGGAAACTAGGAAAACAAGTTTTTAGAAAAAGTGACCAATTATTAACAATTTAGAAGTTCAAATTAATAAAACTGACCAGTGAAATGCAACAGAGTTTTTTTTAAATACACATAGAAGACAATTTAATACTGCAATAGTAATGAGGGACTATTTTGCATTTCTGATTACTATTATTTATTCAACACTATAGACCGTTATAGATTTGCGTTATAAATGAATAAAATAGTAGGATGGACAAACGTAAATGAAAGTCCTCAAATTTAATATCAGTATTTGGGCTTGGAACAACCAAATTTTTAACTATGGCGATCGATTATTAATTTACTTTAGCTAGTTGGGTTGTTTTACCTCTGAGCAGCACTTTTTTGCACACCATGGGCTAAATGGCCAGGTCACAAGGACCCCGAAGGCTCAGAGAAGGTTGGGGGAGGGGACCCACTAGAACAGCTGTTGGGAGACAGATGGTAGCATCCCTTCAAGCCATCCAGCATGTTCTTTAACGTGCACAGGGTATGGCTCTCCCACAAACGGGGTCGTCCGCCACAGCTTAATGTCCCATCCGATAAACAGCGGCCTTTCCAAGCCCATCAGTGTCCCTTGCTGATTGTGAGCAGGGCAGGGAGTTTTGCGGAGATAACACTCAAAGCTGCCCCAGCTGGGACTCGAACCTGGGAACTACAGATTACAAGCCTTGGTGCTACCGACTTGAGCTACCCCCACCCCACTTTTGCTAGTAAGCTACAATAAATTAAAAACGAGAAATATTTTAAAATGTTTAAAAATTAATTATAGTTCATTTTTGAGTGAAAATCATTTTATAGAGAAAGCAATAACTTGTAATAATTTAGTATTATTATTTGTTTGATCGCTATCAGAAATAAGAGTGCCACATTTGCAGTTACTGTCCCCACCTTTGAAATGTTTACTCTGAGAAAAGGCCTAGAAAATTACTGGCCATGAAATTACATAATAGGTGGAGATTAAAAACGCTAAAAATACTATAATTACAGAAATGCATGTAATAGTGATTCATGATGACTTTTTGCACTCAATATCACATTCATGCTCTCTCTCCTTGTTCTCGTCACTGCCCATTTGCCAATTGGATAAGCTGACCCTGAGTAGTAATGAGAAGGAAGTTAATCAAGTTTGTTTGTAATTAAAGTCATTTATATCGTCATTATAGATAATATATATATATACTAAAAACTAACCTGTGAGAATAGCACGCAAAATCAGGGGCAAAAGTTGAAATTGTTGCTAATGAACTCTAACCAATGAACTCTAACCTTCAGCCAATTAGCATGTTCGATATTAATAGATGCTACAGAAATACTCACCATAATGGCAAATAGCTGAAATGTAACAAATTAATGTTTTATTATATTTACATTTATACAGTGATAGAAATTAATTTGGGAAACTGGCTACACTCTTACAGGAAGAAAATTGGGGAGGTTCTCTGTAGAGTTCAAAAGAAGTCTAGGCTTATTTGAAATAATTTTTAGTAGATGAGAAAGGAAATTATATTAAATATGTAAAAGTTGTTAGCATCCTTTGCAACCCTGAACCTAACAATACAATTTTTCAGGAACTCTGTAAAACGTGCATACCCTTATTCCATCCCAAACATTATAAATTAAAGAGGACATTTTATTAAACTACCTTATTTTACGGCGTATAAACGCAGTGTTTTACAAAAAAAAAATGGTTAAAAAAATCACCCTGCATCTGATAAGTGAATTTGTTGGTCTCCTGTAACTACAAATTCCCTTGAAAGCATAAGCATTTCAGTTGGCCACTTATGGCTATGGAATATTAAGAATAGCATTCTAGTTGATTCGATTGGTTTGTTTTAATCACCACTCAGTATGAAAGTACTTTGAAAGTAAATGCTAATATCTTTTCATAACTCTGCTATCATCATTATCATTTTATTTCAAGTGTATTCCGCTAAATCCACAAAAATTCAAAAATCTCTTGAAGTAGAAGAAAATAAAATCAGTCAGGTGGGCAAAAATATCAAATTCACTTCAGGAGGTAAATCTTTCAGGAGCATAAAAATATATTTACTTGCAGACAGTTGCTAAGAAGTAGATTTACTTTGGATGGTTAAAAGTAAGTTTTCATGGGAGTGGCAAAAAGTAAGTTTCTTCTGGAGGCAAAATATCTTAGCCTGGTGCTGGAAGGTGGGTAGGAAAAACCATGGGGGATGACATTTTAAAACCTATGGCAATATCGGATATATTAGCTTTCATTAGACACATAACTAGTTATGATTGACAGCAGCATATAAAAGATATAATAGCAATTAAAAAAATTTTGGTGGTAGGATGGGGGTAGAATATGAAGACTTTTATATGACCAGCTGTTCCTCATCTCATAAGCATATTTGATGCAGAATCCATTACGTTGGGTTGGGTTGTTTTACCTCTGAACAGCATTTTTAGCACACAATGGGCTAAATGGCCAGTTCTCAAGGACCTCTGAAGGCTCAGAGAAGAGTGGGGTAGGGGACCCACTAGAACAGCTGTTGGGAGACAGATGGCAGATTCCCATCAAGGTGATCCTGCATGTTGTTTAACATTCTATACAGGGTATGGTTCTCCCGAACACGGGGACACTGTTTAGCGCCCCATCTGATGGATGGCAGTGTTTCCAAGTACATTGGTGTCCCCCTACTGACCGTGGGCAGGGCGGGGAGTTTTGTGGAGATAAATATCAACGCTGACCCAGCTGGGACTCGAACCTGGGAACTGCAGATTATGAGCCTGGCACGCTATCGACTGAAGCACCCCCGCCCCCAGAACCCATTACGATCGATTGCTGAGTTGGGAAGCTCATAAAACTGTTGCTTTGACAAACTCTGTGAAAAAGTTTCCTGAAAGCATTAGGAACAAGCACAAAAAGGTTTTCTTCTCTTAAATACATTTCTGCATCTAAAAGACCTGTATTAAGTTGATATCACTGGGTTTCGTTTGCCAAAAAATTAATTTATCCATAATTTTTTCATAAAATTGAGCAGGGACCTTAATAAATGCATGCATTTCAACTAAGATTCTGGTGTGTCATCTAACTACTCTGCTCTGATGATACTGCCACCTTACTGGTCATGGTGTTGAATGGCACAGCTATTGGAAAGTAGTTGAGAAGGACTTGTGGAAACAAATTTTCTTTTAAGCCAATTCCTTAATAATCATATTAATGTTTTGGTGTCCGATTTATTGTCACACGTTCATGGTTTTGAGGTACGTGTCCGATTTAATCACGCTCATTCTTTTAAGGAGAAATAGTGTCATTCTTCAGATCAAATCCGTTGGAGGTAAAGAGAATTTCTTCTTGGAATTCATGAGTAAAACTAATTACCATTTGAAGCTTGGTTCGAAGAGTAATCTAACATTTCTTCGTTAATCTGTGCTATTTGCAATTTCTATACTACAATTAAAAATTGCACTTTTATTTAAACTTCTATACTTAATCTAACCATAACAGTATGTTTCCACCTGAGTTTTAATATTACGTTAATGGTATCGGTGATTAAGAAACTGAAAAAAGTTTGAAACTTGAGGGAAAACTGCTAGAATCCCTTCAAGCAGCTATTGCCATAGAGAGCTGACGGGAGCCTGTCCGTTTAATACGCTATAGTGATGATCTGTGAGGAAGGTGAAACCTCAGCAGAAAGACAACACAAGCATTCACGTCTTACCCGGGGTTCGAATACAGGTCACTTTGATCAAAAACCAAATGCCCTAACCACTCGGCCATGGGAGAGTGGCAGAAATTTTCAAGAATTCTGTAGGTGTTTTCATCTGAAAGAAAGAAGTAAACAAAGTTCAAAACTAGGTATCCGAATGGGTATCCGCAGTAACCAAAGTAACCAAAGCATTTGACAGTAAACATTGTAAACATTAAAGCGTTAATGAGCATATGGTATTGATTGTTTACTTTTCTGCTTTAAAAGTAAGAATTTTTTTCGTAGTGAAATAGTGTAAAATAAGTTTTAAGCTAGAATGTAGCTTGCTTAACATTTTTAATCCTTATAGGTTACTTTTTTCATGTAAGTGACTGGGAAATAACATTAAAAATATACCTGGAACAGTTGCAATAATTACAAATCCTATATATCGTAATTTATTGAAAAGAAAAAATCAATAAAAATTATTCACTGATATATAAACTGAATGATAATTGAAAAAAATTTGTAACTTAAATAAGATTTTTTTGTGTCCTTCTGACGTATAATAGATGCTATTTTTAAATATTGGCAACTGCTGCATTTGATGAATTTGATTGAATATTTGTCTTTTACTTCCTGGGCCAATTTAAGAATTAGATAAGTAAAAATAAGAATATTAATGGAATGTTCAGAAAATTTTTGTGTTTTGCAAGACATGAAAGTTAAATGAAATTTCTGTATTTATGTACGAGGCATCAGTTTTAAAGTCAGCATGAGGTTATTCATGTGTTGAATTCAAAATATTCCTTAATATCAGAATTTCTGACATTTAACTCTTTTAGTGCCAGATTAATTTTGAAATATTTTCCTTTTCAAAATTAAAAGAACTGTGGAAATTATCCTGAAGAAAGTAATTAATAACTTGGTCATGTTATTTACAAAATGCAATTTGCCAATTTTCATGATTAAAAAAAATTTTTAAAGTACAGTTTCTGTTGGCCAAAAATTAAAAACTTGCAGTAAAGTTCTCTGAAACTGTAGTGTCTTCCAGCACTTGGAAAAGAATTCTACAGTTCTCCTAATCAGTACATCACAGGAGATAATGAGAAATATTTCCAGTAACATTGAAATTAGCACAGAGAGCAGAATTTCTTTATTTTGAATAAGTATTTATTCAGATTTTCTCTGCCTGTTCTGAGCCTAAATATAGCAGTTTGAAATTTCTTACAAAAAATTTAACATAAATGGAAGGTGAAATAGATAATTGATAGCTCAAAAAATAGATTTTAATCGAGTTTGTGCAGTCCAAGTGTTTTCCCAATGGTAAAATACTTGTGCAGATGATTACACATTAAAATAATTAGGGATGAATAGGGAATGGCTAAATTTGGTTGTTTGTTTTCTCATTATTTTTAATGCCACACTGAA
Organism: Ryuthela nishihirai; assembly: GCA_038380435.1. Lineage (NCBI taxonomy): Eukaryota > Metazoa > Arthropoda > Arachnida > Araneae > Heptathelidae > Ryuthela > Ryuthela nishihirai. Next base: position 35,248,758 of record JAWZYU010000002.1, on the reverse strand, counting down.
AAGGTATTCATTTAATGTGAAGTTCTGTGCCCTAAGAGATAATGTATTATGTTGGTCTAAATACATTCAATATATCAGCATAGTTTTCTTCTGGTTCGCTAAATTTACTGACAGTTGGTTTCAAAGTGAAAATGCTAATGTTATTTATGTTATGCTTCTTAGTCCAAAAAAGATGTATGTACAGCTGCAAGAGATGGTAAAATTAACTTTGATAATTTCTTGAAATTTTCAGTTGAGTTTAATAAAATGATGATTGTATATTAAAGCAATTAGGGCATTATTTTGGATAAGTGATAGATAGCTGCTCCTGATGTAGAAATTTTATAAAAGGAGCCATCTGTGTATGTAAAAGGTAAAGTTTGTCAATTAATGAGGTTAATTCAGCAACTGCCAGATTAAGTTTCTGAGTTTGATGATATTTTTGTTAGTAATTTGATGACTACTAAAATGGATCTGAATGGTTTTCAGAATCCATGAGTAAAATACAAGAAGTGTTCAAAGTCTGGATGGTTCTTTAAATCAGAAAATGAAGATATGTCAGGTTTCTCACAATGATGCAATTGTGGTCAAGATTATTTAAACTGATTTCATCAGAAAAACAGCTGAACTTTAGAATCTTACCTCACTGTGACTGACACATATATATATATCAGGCCAATAACATGAAAGTGCATCTCCAGTGGACATAAGAGCATCAACAATGGACTGTTGAGAACTGGAAAAAGATAGCCGGATAAGACAAATCAAGGTTCCTTTTGATAGAAGGATCAGAATTTGGTGCAAGCAACATGAGGCCATGTAGCATCTTGTCTGATACCAACAGTACAGGCCAGTGGTGCAAGTGTGATGGTGTGGGGAATATTTTTTGTCACACATTAGGCTCCCCAGTACCCATTGAAAGACATCTGAATGCCACAGCATATTTGAACATCATTACTGACCAAGTTCTTCTTTCATGGCTACAGTTTATCCTCCTCAGATGGACACATCCAGCATGATTATGCACCTGCTCACAAGGCACATATTGTCATCGAATGGTTCTGGGAACATGCTAATGAGTTTTTCTTGCTTCATTTGCCTGCAAAGTCCCCAGATCTAAATCCTGTCGAGCATCTTTGGGATGAGGTGGTAAGGGCTGTTCGCAGTGAGACCGTGCCACCATTTTTTCAGCAACACAATTATTTCCACAAGGTACAACATTACTGCACAACATATCCAGCATCTTATCAGCTCCATGCCCCAACATTTGGGCTGTTCTGAAGGCTATAGGAGGCACAATATGCTACTAGGTTGATGTACCTAATAAACTGGCATCTCAGTGTGTATACACACACTGGGAAGGTGTTTTGACTTCTACTAAAGTTCATTGGGTGGCATCCATCCTTCTGCTCCTTTTCTAAATGTTTTTTCTATATCTGGGTGGAAATGATGAAATTATTTGTATCACTTGCCCTGGGTCATCAGATTTGCTACTTCCAGCATAAATGGAAGAATGTGTTTTAACCATTGCTATTAAGTTACACAGAAATGCAGAGTTCAAGCAAATAAATTATTATATGGGAAAAAAATAAATATTTTCAAATACTTTAAAATGTTTCTTCATTTTTCTCTAAGCAGTCACTATCACCCTTCTGTGTACATGTGTGGAGATTCCTAGTATAAATTTAATAAAATTTAATTTCATATTAATGAACTTATATATATCATTCAACTGTAATAGTTCACAATTCTTACTCTGTGTTATCTCTAGGAAAATTCTAAATTTTGACAACTGAAGAAAGAAGACATGACTCTTACATTAGCAGAATCTCTATTTATTTCTGTAATTTTTGAGGACTGCTTAGATCGTTTGCAAATTCTTGCAAGTGTAATTGATAATACAGTCAAAACTGTAAGTTTCTTTTTCAAACTTTGAATATTATATGGTTAAATGGATCTTGGAAAATTATATTGATGATAAGTTGTTTGGATTGTTTTACCTCTGAGCGATACTTTTTTGCACACAATGGGCTAAATGGCCAGGTCAGAAGGACCCTGAAGGCTCAGAGAAGGTTGGGGAGAGGACCCGCTGGAGCAGTTGTTGGGAGACAGATGGTAGCCTCCCATCAAGGCCATCCAGCGTGTTCTTTAATGTGCACAGGGTATGGCTTTCCCACACACAGGGCCACTGCTTAACATCGCATCCAATGGATGGTGGCCTTTCCAAGCCCATCGGTGTCACCTACTACGTGGGAAGGACAGGGAATTTTGCAGAGATAAATATCAGCACTGACCCAGCTGGGACTCAAACCTGGGAACTGCAGATTACGAGCCTGGCACGCTGCTGACTGAGCCACCCCCACCCCTTGATAATAAGTAATGTTAGTAATATTGTATTAATGTAAGTAAGCATTGTTACATATATAATCTGTTGCAACTTGTGAGTGAAGTTTTGTTTATCCAACATGTCTTGAAAAACCCATTGAAAAACATGGCATGACCTAACAAATTCTAAATTGCTTTAATTGTAATATAATTTCAGTATTGCTATAAACAATTTTCACACATGCTTAATATAATAGTCATTAAGGCAACAGTGATGGGCTTGGAAATGACTGTCAGATAGGACATTAAAGCTGTGGTCAAGTGTGCAGAAGAGCCTACATTGTGTATGTTAATGAACACATTAAACAACCTTCAGTGGAGGCTTCCACTTATTTTCTAATAGCTGTCCATTGGATTCCCTTCCCCAACCATCTCTGATCCCTTGGACCTGGTTCACTTTCTCCATTGTGTGCACAAAAGTGCTGCTTAGAATGGTTTACATTCAAATATACTAATTTTATCCATTGAAATAGTTTAAACATGAAAATAAATTTTTTAACAGCAAATACATAAAAGATTTGTGAGTGCTACTCTGTATCTTGAATTATACACTGAATCCCAACTAACAGAATTTCAGTTTAATGCGATTTTTAAAGTATGGCTGGTTTTCTACTGATGTGAATGTTCATGTGATTTAACACAATTTCTCAATGACTTCTCTACGATCATTTTACATTATTGATCTTTCAAACTATTTGCATTTTAAAAGTTTTTAGGAGAACTTTTAACATTTAATATTACATTAACATTTAACAAGTCAACTTTTAATATGCCAAATAATAGTTTGGTTTATTAAAAGTTGACTTGTTAAATGTGGTTAATAGATTCTGAAAAAAATTCATTGCCGCCATGGCGGGAATCGAACCCGCATCTCTCCAGATTCATGCAGAATACTGTGCATTCACCTTGGATTTTAGTTAAATGTGGTGTTCTATTACTCAACAAAATTTTTTAATTTATTTTAATTAATTTCTTAGCAAGAAGGTCTTTTTTAATTTGTGTACATATACACTATCTGATCAAAAGTATTCGGACATCCTTTCTGAGTAGTGGATTCACCCATATATGCGGCAGCCATGACTCAAACAGGTATAAAGGATGCTCATGGCTTGGCAACCTCATAGACATACATGAACAGGAGAATGGGCCATACTGCAGAGCTCAGTGACTTTCAACATGGCATGGTCATAAGCAACAAGTCAGTTTGGGAAATTTCAGTCCTGCTGCAGCTACCTCAATCAACTGTAAGTGATATTATTGAGAAATGGAGCAACAATAGTGCAATCATGGCCCAGTACGCCACATAAAATGACAGAGCAGGACCGCCGTGTGCTGAAGCAGGTGGTACAACAAAATCACCTGTCCTCAGTTGCAACACTCACCACCAAGTTCCAAAATGCCTCTGAAAGCAGTGCCGGCACTATAAGAGTTTGTTGCGAGCTGCAAGAAATGGATTTCTGTGGCCAAGCAACTGCAAAGAAACTGTACATTAACAAGATGAATGCCAAGCATCAGTTGGAATGGGGTAAAGCACTGCACCAGGGAATACTTGAGCAATGGAATAGTGTTCTCTGGAGTGATGAATCATGCTTCACTATCTGGCAGTCTGATGGATGTCTGCCTAACTGTGTTGTGAATGATGGAATCAGGCAGTTGTGCCAATTGTGAAGTTTGGTGGAGGAAGCATCATGCTCTGGGGCTGTTTATCATGGTTTGGGCTGAGCCCCCTATTCCAGTGAACAGGACTCTGAACACCATGGCTTATAATGACATTCTCGACAATTCTGTGCTCCCAACTTTATGGCAACAGTTCAGTGAAGATCCTTTCCTGTACCATCATGACAATGCCTGTCCACAAAGCGAGGACTGTGCAGGAATGGTTTGATGAAATGGGTGTGGAAGAACTTGACTGGGCTGCACAGAACCCTGATCTGGTGCAGTGGAACATCTTTGGGATGAATTGGAATTCCAACTGTGAGCCAGGCCGAACCACCTGACATTAGTGACCAGCCTCACTAATGCTCTTGTGGCAGAGTGGCAGGTAATTCCCTCAGAAATGTACCAAAATCTAGTGGAAAGTCTTCCCTACAGAGTGGAGGCTGTGATAGCAGCAAAGGGTGGACCAACGTGATGTTAATTCTGTTCCTATTACTAGGAGATTATGAATGAGTGACTGTCCGAATACTTCTGATCATATAGTGTATATAAATACTAAATAACATTTTAATCGGCACTGACTAATAACAATGTATGTATATATAAATTCTCCTTTATTGGTTAAAGATTTTAACCATTCTAGAGTGTAGAGCAGTATAAAAATAAATATAAATACCCCCTCAAGCAGCTGCTTGCCACATAGGTCTGACAGGAGCCTGTCAGTTTATGTGCACTTAGTAGAAGGTCTGTATAAAAAAGCAATATTTTAACAATCAATTTCTCATATATATATATGACATAAATAATCAAAGGTTATAATAATAATTATGTTTATAAATTTCTTGCTGATGGGACATTATTTGAAGCAATGGCTAATAAACATGAAATGTGTGGATAATGCACCAAAATTGATGTGAATATCAACAAAACAGTAAAATATGCAGTTCCCATTTCAAATCAAACTGCTACAGTAGAAAAGATTTATCAACTAAGCTTATGTATACATTGATTAATAGAAATTTCCAAAAGTAAATATACCCAGTCCCCAATTAACATCACAGGTCCTCCGTTTAATATGAGCTTTCAACTACTTCTCTATGATCATTTATATTTTGCATTTACCATATAAGAAGATACCTTGAATGCTTCCCTTGCTTTATCCATCTGACCTACCCTTATTCATAATTTCAGCACTTCCAAAAAGATGTTTCACAATTTCCTGTACAAAATAGTGTGTTTAAACAACTATAACATTTAATGTATTTGTAAACAGTGAAGAACAATTTAATTGTTGCTGACTGATATGACACTGTATGTATCTACAAATCTATACTGACTAGTGAAAATTTTTAATAACTTGTCACATGTAGAGTAGAAACATTTGTAAAATGCAGTTAGTCATCTTCAATACTTCATAATCATCTATGCATGACATGAATCCCTTACACTGCCATGCCTGAAAAATAGAATTGTACAGAGGGTATCTTAGACTATTTAAAGTTTCTGTTAACTAAACCAAAGAGACTGTCTGATGGAATCAGGCAGTATGTGACAGTTTTGTTTCAGAAACAGCATTAAGTAGTTTCGTTAATTGCATTAGGGATTAACTGTAATGTACCGATTTGGATATGGCCATTTCAAAAAGATCCTCACAATTAGCTGATCTGAATATGATTTTAATGGTCATTCAATAATAATCATCATATTATATAATAGCTGTAATTCCAGGTGGCTGAATGAATGGGCAGGCACGTGTATCTTGTACATCAGCAGTGTGACGTCATCAGTGGCAGAAATTTTCAGTTCCCTATGGTTCCACTATTTCTTGACCAATCGGTCCCAAATTTGGTGTGGATATCACACTTAGGTCTAACTCTGTTGGGTTAAGAATTGAGTTCCTAGCTTCCGTGGATTTGGAGTAATTTCTCTGCAAGTGACCAAAATTTTTGGGGGCACCGCTATCACCTTATGAATGGAGTATTACATTAATGATGGGAAAAGTTATGAAAGGACTGGTGTTTCATGCCAAACTTTTTGTGGGATTTAACTAGTAGGTATATATTTTTGGCATAAAAGTCTATGAAAAAATGGCTGAGAAAGTTCAGAGGATTATTTAAAATTATACTGTTTCAATATCTTTATAATCATGGTACCTATTAAAATAAATAATGGGGAGTTTGCTCAATTTATAAGAGCTCTCATTTGTTTTGTTAACTGGATTACTTTGGTCTTTATGCATTTCATGCATGTGTTTCAGTGGTGAAATGTGAATGGCAAGTTTGGAAGTACAGTAGAAACTCATTTATACAGACTGTGTGGAGCATAAATGAGTGTGCAATTTTATGCTACATTATAGTTGATTTTACATATTTTGCTTTATTTGTATAATTGCCCAAAATTTAATTAGGAATTTAAATTTTGTTGTTTTAATACCTTAATACCAAGTAAGAAAATTTATATTCATAGCAACTTATATTATCACTATTTTATTTGAAATTGATTATCCGAATTATTTACATTTCTAATTTATTTGGATAATTAAGGTATTTTTGTAATTGCAACAATGACTCTGCATTGATGGCACATCAACAGTTCTCATAGACCAGTGGTTCTCAAACTTTACTGGTCGCATTTTACTCTTACTGTTTTAGTCATTTTTCATGTGCCCCTTATCATTGAAGCATTTTTGGTGCTCCCCCCCCCCCCACTATCATTGTTGCCATTTTTTGCTCTCCTCTTACCATTGAGTGCATATTTCGCAGCCCCCTTCCCTTATCGCTGATGGAATTTTTTGCAATGTTAATGGAATTTATCACACATACCATTACACTTTTCTTTACCATTGACAAAAATAGCTTTAAATAAGAATATTCTGATAACAGAATGCTCCAGACAAAAAAGTATACAATATGGCATCAGAGAACTCTGATAAACTAAGAAATGGATGGAAAGGCTGGCAATGGTGGTGCAATAGTCATGGAGTGGCCCATATTGCACAGGAGGTCTATCAGCCAATTGCCAACCACCAGGTGCATGTTTATTTCACTTGTATGACAATTATTTTAAATACAGTTCTTCAGAGCTTTGCTTTAAACTATCAGGATTTCCCAACCATCTCTGATCCCAGTTTTCATGTTTTTTTGTCATATATTTTCGTTTAATATGACTTATTATTTCCAGTTGATAATGTCAACATAGATGATCCTGGTGAAGTTGAAAATTGATCCTAGTACCAACCAACAGTTCTGACCAACAGGCCACAACCCACAGTTTCAGAAGCTCTATCATAGATCATCAGCTAATTGAGCTACATCATGGACCATTTGTCATGTACCAAATTTTAAGGATGCATTTTAGCTGTTTTTTTTTTTTTCAGGAAAGATCTATTTTTTTTTTTGCATTTTGTCATTTGTACACACACATTGAACTTTCTTGTTTTAAGACATAAATGCAAAGTCAAATACATACAAAGTTTCAAAATGAAAAAACTTGAACTATATAGTAGTGCTTCATGATATGAAGCACTACTATATAATTCAAGTTGTCAGAGCCCTATCATGCGCTAATTATACCAATTGTGAACTATTAATTCCCTTCATAATTTTATTCAAGAAGTGTGAATTTCCCATCACCTTAGCTCAACTGCTGGAGAAACTGATGTAAAGAAAAACAAAATGTCCATCACTATTATATGCTGACCATATATTAAATAAAGTTTTTTTTCCCATTTGATATATCTTATAAATTAATAATAATAATAAGATATATCTGCTGAATGCTAAAAGTAATTTAGAATCTGTGAAACAGTTTTAAACCAGAACATAAAGCATTAACCAAAATATAGTCATAGTAAAGGAACAAAATTTAAAATATATCAGTCAGGTTTAGGATTTGAAATGCATCCACAACCAATATTTTTTTTTTATTTCTTTGGGATTTTAGCAGAAAGACAACACCACAAAAGAATATCCATGCCTTATCCAAACCTTGTTAAGTTCTTATAAATTTTATTCCTGTTCGACTAACATGATTTTACTTTACTGGATTTTTTTTTTAAGAATGCATCTGTCATAATAGTTGGGGACTAGGTGTACATATTTACTGATCACGGGTCATGTCATGGCTTATATACTATTGGTATACCTAAATATTTATAAACTGCATACAGTAAATATTTAATTATTAGACAAGTATAAGAAAGATCACCATTCGAACATGGGTTCCCCTGACTTTACACCATTTGTTCCACCAGTTGAGCTAAGGTGGCAGGTGACTTACACTTGCTTAAGTAAGGTCATGAAGGTAGTTCATGGTATGAAGCACTACTATATAGTTCAAGTTGTCAGGGCCCTATCATGCACTAGTTATACCAATGGTGAACTAATTAATTACTTTCATAATTTCATTCAAGAAGTGTGAATTTCCCATCACCTTAGCTCAACTGCTGGAGAAACTGATATGTAACCTGGTAATTCCATGTTCAAATCTGGGAGGTGGATTTCTAGGTTTTTTTCACATTTGCCTAATTATTGAAAGTATACATTTCTTAGGATTATCACAAATGTTGGTTCCATTGCCTATATACAGTCAAATTCATTGCAATGAATTGAAGGGACTGAAAATGTTTGTTATAACATCTGGAAAAAAAATTCTAACAAGTTTCTTGCCTTCCATAAGGTTTAATAAAATAAAAGTGAAATAAGTAGCCATAATTTACATGCGTAAATTGAATCAACTCAGAATTGAGGTTGAACATATTTTTTTAATCTGAACTAATTTTCATCATTTTAATATTATATTTATATTCATCTTATTAATTCAGACTAGCACTGCAACTTCCCATTTGTTTATAATGATTAAATGTTCAATTGTTCTTTTTTCCAGTTTGATTGTATAACTTTGTTTTAAGTTTGGTTGTACAACAAAAATATATTTGGAAGATAAACTTTTCTATAACATAGAAAATATAATATAAAATTAAGGAAATTTAGTAAAATGTTTATATTCTTATTTATTGTTTAATTTATTATATAGTTTAAAGTAACTGTTTTTTTTAGTATTTCTGTATTTCTTCAATTGTTCTTCAGGATGAATTTGCTGCTTCAGCTTTATCTGAAACTCCTTCCTCGAGTGATGAGGATGAAACCATTCCAAAACCAGGAGAACCACCATATAGAAGAAGGAAAAAGATTGTAACCCCAGCAGAAAAGTTAAATTTAGACAGGTATTACACATAATTTGCATAATTGTGTTGATATTTGTATACTCTCTATATATATATTTCTATCTATATTCTATCTGCATCATAAATTTTATTAAAGAGAGACCCCCATATAAAATTCATATAGTTCTGTAACAGGTTAGATATAAGGGTTAAAATATTTACTTTTTGCGTAGAAAGTTGTTTCTATGTACAAAATTTCATCTTTGTTTAACTTAATTTTTACAGATATTGCCAAACTAAAAAAAATTAACATACACCTTTACCAAATCTGTAAATGCAAACATGATGTTCTCTCCTTTCCCATGCCCAGTTCTAAAAAACCTGGTTAAAAGGCACAGAAATGAAAAACTAACAAGTTAGGGAAATAAAAATTAAAAGGTGATTCTCACATAAGTCCTGCAGATCCCCAATCATATGACACTTATTTGCATTGTCATACAAAAATGATGGGTGGTGTGCCTGGAAAATGGAGTCACCCCCTGATACTGCTGAATGCAAAATGATTGAACAGTAATGAGTGTTAGTAGGCATTATTCGTAGTGCTGCAATGTGAAATAACATGATGTGAACGATGCCTTTCAGTCACCATTGTCATTGGTTTGTTTTACTTCGGAGTTGCGCTTTTTTTGCATGCAGTGGGCTAAGTGGTTAAATCACAAGAACTCCAAGGTTCAGAGAAAGTTAAGGGAAGGGAACCTAATTGGACAGCTGTTAGGAGACAGCCTCTGTCAAGACTATCCAGCATGTTATTTAACATGCACAGGGACTGTTTATTAAATAAAAACATAAATATAAAGTACAAAAAATTGATATGGTTTATCTTATAGTATAGTCCTGTACATTTGGCCACAGCTTTATGTCCCATCTGATGGATGGCATCCTTTCCAATCCCATTGATGTTCCCTTTCACACCAAGAACAGGGTGGGAGATTATTGGATATAAATCTCAATTCTGGCACAGGTGTGACTCTTGCATTTTTTTTTTATTTTCTGTTTGTGTAATAGCTTTCTGGAAAATTAACTTCAGCTAGGATTAATATAATGCAGCTGTCAATTATTTGCATGCAATGCTATCTCTTCAGTACTCCCACACATCAATCACTTGCAAAATCATTTTGCAAGTTTTAGTACAAAATTTTGCATTAAAACTTGCAAAGATCAGAGTAAAGTATCTGTGAGATTCAGTACCATGTAAATTGGTTTGCAGCTAAAAATTGAGCTTTTTTTTAACTGATATTTCTTATGAACATATTAATTTCCCAAAGCCTGAAAGTATAAATGTTAATGATGATATTTCACTTTTCATAGAAAAGTTGGCTAAATTGAAAGTATAATTTCTCAGTAATTTCAAGGTTTCTAGACCTTGCTTTATTCATTTGCTGTTATAAAAAAAATCCCTTTAGATGTGATACAAGAGGTAATTAGGTCTGACTAGAAGTGGAAGTGTGCAAAAGTATTTGCAAAACAAAATCTTAGAACTACAACTTAAGGGTACCAATGAAAAAAAAAAAAACATCTCGTGGAAATGATTGGAAAATTTGTGTAATTTGAATAGAAGGATATATCAAATTATATTTTCTGCTTGGCTACTGATCTAAGGGACCTGGGTTCGAGCCCCGGGTAAGGCATGGTTGTATGTGTCGTTTTTCTGCTGAGGTCCTGCCATCCTCTCAGATCTTCTACTTTGGCATATAAACTGACAGGCTCCTGTCTGACCTCTGTGGCAAGCAGCTGCTTGAGGGGGTATTTATTTTATTATTTATGATAGTGCAGATACAGATAATATTCAAGTTAACATAACATTGTGAAAATCTGTTCTCTACAATATAATCTCTCTAATAGGTCTCTATAATACTGTATATTATCAAAAACAAATATAGAACATGCTTAACTCAAAATTGTCTTGAGATGCACTGCATTTTGCAGTCACTTAATATATTGCTGACTTAAAAAAAAGTAAAAGGTTCAATATGAAAAAAAAGCCAATTTTCTTATTAAGAGATAAGTCATTTTTGAATATTTTACCTAAAAAGTAAAAGATATATTCACCTAAAGACTGGATATACAATAGTTTGGTCCTTTCTAAAGTTACCTATGGTAGTGAAATATGGACCCTTTGTAAACAAGATGACAGGAAACTTGATGCCTTTGATTCTAAATGTTTACACAGTATCTTGGGCATTAGGTGGTTTAACTTTGTAAGTAATGATGAGGTTAGGAAAAGGAGTCAGCAACCTCTTTGAGCAGCATATTGTGCAGAGAGAGACTGTTGGTTTGGCTATTTTGCTCTTATGCAAAGCTATATATTATCATATAGAGTTATGAACAATGTGTCTAAAGGCCTCAGAAAGAGAGGGAGACCTAGGATGCAATGGGCAGATGGTCAAACAGAACCTTGTTAGAATTGGTCTACAGTGACCAGATGCAGCAGCAGTAGCTCAGGGCAGACATGTTTGGAGAACTAAATTATACAGTCTGATTGGGTTTCCATAGCTCATGGCTGCTTGAGGATTCTGTACTGTATAACTTAATTATCAGGATTAAAATTAGTCTGATTGAGAACTTAACAATCAAGTTTTTCCTGTAAAATTAATTCAAAAGGAGATTCTGCTATTTTAGCTGTTTCTGTCTGAATAGTTCGAAATTAAAAATTCATTGGGGTTTTTTGTCTTTAACTTTGGCCCACCAAGGATTTTGAAACCCCCCAAAAAATTAAAAAATTGGCTTGCATTAAACTCTGACTATGTAGGCCTGTTCTAATATAGTTCTTGGGTCATATCTATTATACAATATGGTAATATTCATTCTTCACTAGGGATGGGGGTGGGTCAGTCGGTAGTGTACCAGGCTTGTAATCTGCAGTTCTCAGGTTTGAGTTCTGCCTGGGCCAGCATTGAGATTTATTTCTGCAAAACTCTCCACCTGCCCTTAGTCGGTAGAGGACACCAATGACTTCGAAAGACCCTGTTCATAGGATGGGATGTTAAGCCATGGCTTCGTTAGCAGGAGAGCCCTGTGCACATTAAAGACCACACTGAATGGTTTCGATGGGAAGTTTCCATCTATCTCCCGACAGTTAACCAGTGGTTCCCCTCCCCCAGCCTTCTCTGAGCCCTCGGGGTCCTTATGACTAGGCCATTTAGTCCACTGTGCAGAAAAATTGCCACTCAGAGGTAAAAAACCCTACCTATTCTTCACTAAGAAGTATAATCATCATTCAAAATAAATTTATGTCTAATGTTACTAAGTAAGTATAAATACAGCAAATTTATTCTAAATGTATTACATAAGGATTTTTTTTCTATTAAGGTACTTATTTTATTTTAGAATATTAAACAATAATTGATAATCTCAGCGTTACCTGTAGATGTTTAAACATCTATAAATCAATAAATGTTTTTGTGGAAAAACGTTTAGAATATGAAATTACTTTCTAAGATTAATATTGTTAATGCTTATTAAGAAACACTAAAAACACTTTGAGATATGATGGGAAAAGGTTCCTTTTGCCATATATTCAAAAAAGGAGGTTATGCATAAACACTTATTATTTAGGCACCAAAATTTAATTCTTTGCAATTATCATTATAAACAAAACTTTTTATATATATTTGCTCACTTATTGCTAATTATTTGATGTATCCTAATGTTGATAATCTGTTTTCATAACCAAGTAATGAGGTATTAAATTTTCTTAAGTATATATAGAATTTTGGTGGTGTTTATTTCAGTTTTACTTGATGATAATATATAATAATTGTATGTAATAATGTTTTATAGTATCTAAAATATTTTTAATATTTATAAATATTCACTTTCCACAACCTTTGTTCATATTACTGAGCACTTTATAATATCTAAAATGCTTGGTATTAATATGAATAATGGTTGCTGAAAGTAAATATTTATTGCTCTTTACACATTAACATCTACATAGATACTCTTGGTAATAAGATTTCTAATATTTGCTGTATACTATTTTTTGATACAATAACATTTATGTTAATCAAAAAAATTTCATTTCAATTAAAAAAATACGTGTAAAAAAAATGTGCTATAACCAAACCAGCAATACATTAAGTAAAGTCTATCAACCATTCACAACTAATTATGAATACAAAAAATATTACATAAAACAAAACAATTAATGATTATATAACATGCAGCACTAAATTGGATTCATCTATGAATTTTTACAAAGATCAATCGAATCAAACACATAATTTTGCTTGTACATTTCAATTAGTAATGTTTCTTAAAGAACAGAACAAAGAATGCAGTGAAAAAAATCAAACATGTTCTTGTTTTTACCTAGCAGAAACTAGGGAAACTGTGAGTACAGTTGATGCTTTGAAAGCTCTCTTAGATTATAAGTCAATGAACTGTCAATCATCTGATAACCTGTGATATATAAGAACTGTTAACATATCAATTGCACAGTTTACATCAGGGATTCCCAGTACTGTACCCGTGGATGCCATGGTGTCTGCTGAGATATATTCAGGTTCCATGCATATGTTAAGGATCATAAATTAGGCTTCACATAATATGAACGTGCAAACAAGTTTAAAGAAGTGCAATTACAAAGTTCCTTTATTTTGCCTTTGTGCTCTCTATAGTATTTAAAGGGTAAGATTTTATTATTTTAAGTGGCATTGTGATTGAATTTTGGAAACATGTTAATAACTGGCAGCCAACAAATGGACAAGCAAAGTTGAATATTCTTTGCTCATACCATTTGTTTTTCTTTAACTGCAAATATTATTTTCTACAATCAGTTAGCTGTGGCATCAATTAGCTGTGGTCGTCCCATACCTTGCCGGAGAGTTCGTAGTTTTTCCCTCCTCGGACCAATTTTTGAAGGTACTAACCATGGCTGACCATGAGCACCCCAAAAGCCTTGCCATCTCGGAAATGCTCTGAACCAGTCGTCTGGCCATTACAATTTGGCCGATGTCAAACTCACTTAACTCCGGTGCCTTTCCCATCTGAAGAACAATAACACTCAGTATCAGGTGTTTTTATACTGTTTCATGACCTTCACATGCACCATTGTTTACCTGCAGTTGCTTTGATTTGCATAAAGATGTGCTAGTCATAATGTTTTGGCTCTTCAGTGTATATTTGGAAGATCGTGATTTTCTTACTTGCTAACTATATAATGACAAATGAAAATTTATTTATTTTCTGTAGAAAGTATATTGAAAAGGTATTAAGTGACACATATCAAGAAATGCAGTACACAGGGACATTTACCAACCTAATTGATGCTATTAATGAAGATGAGAAAAAAAAACTTGACTTCATAGAACTTGTAAAAGGGTAAGGTTTTTTAGAATTTACTTTTCATGTTTAGTCTCATTTAAATTTATTTTCAAAATAAAACAAATCAGGGGACTTTTTTTTTTTAAATAAAAATTATTATCTAATTTTAAAGTAATACTTGATTTATTAACCCAAACAGTAGTTTATTGTATTTTTGAAATTCTCTGATTTGTCTCTACAATTGACTAGTGATGGTGACTGGTGAAATGACTGGGTGATGAAACTTGAAGTTCAAGTAGAATGTTTCTATTTTTGGATTCTAATGACTTACAGCTATTACATATAGCCAGTATGTAGCACAGGATATTTATGAATGGAATTTATGTATACATTCTCCAGCCAAGGAAATAGAAAATTTTAATCTTATGCCAATAAAGAGGGAAATTTGAAATATAGTAATTTCTGAAATAAAATTTTTATGATACTGAAAATAAAGTTTTAAATCAAGACTATAAAATCATTTGATTTAAACAATTTTTTTTAGTGTTTAAAGAGTTTCAGAAATTACAATATTAACTCCCGAAATGCATCTACTGAAATGCTAAAAAATTATAATGCTTAAAATTAACTGTTTTAATTGCTCCAGATATTTTTTTTCAACTTTCAAACCATCTGTTTAGAAAGTAATGTCCTGCAGGGAATTTGCTTTGTTTGAGATATGTTGACAAGGAAATTACTGTAACAAAGTAGAGGATACTAAGTTTCATCATTGAATTGTGCAGAAATAGGGTCACAGTTTTATAATAAAAAAAAGTGTTATGGTAATTGTTATTAGGTTATTTACATATTAAAAGTTTTGAAGCATAATCTGTAATACATTTGATTTAGTGTCATAATATTTCAAGCATCACAAATTTGTCATATCAGACATTTGAGCCAGTTCATAAAAGGTTTGGATATTTGTAAAATTCATAATAAAAAGGATTTTATTTGTTTGATATTTGAACATTGAATTTTTATAATTACAGCAAATGTTTTATATTTTTTATTTCAGCAAAAAAAGTATGATTTTAATTTTATTTTTTTACAAAGATCTATTTTTTACATCTAGATTTACTTGATACATATGCATTGTCTGTGCTCTACTGTAAATAACTTTTTATATCCTAAAAAAATTTATAAATTACCTTGAATTCCAATATATGTATTTGATAATTAAAATTAGACCCTACTAGTATTACTATGAAATATCATTTTATATTAATAGCCCTTATGAAATGAGGCCAAACAAATTTCACTCGTTTGGTAGCAAGCCAAGCTGATAGGTGAAGTCCGCTGCAATCCCAACTGTCCAAACAGCTCAGTGACTAAAGAGACACTGCTATCTTACAAAGAAAGTCTTCAGGGACCAACCCAAGAACTTTGTACTTGGAATCGGAATCCTTGGTGATAAAGAAAACATTGTTGGGCTTGGAAAGGAAACCTCTTTGATCAGGATTGAAAGGCTTTGAAAGGTAGTCAGCAATTCTGTGGTCCACTGAAAATGTGGAGCAGGTGTGGTCCAATCAGTAGTGACCCAAGCTCATAATCTGCAGTTCCTAGGTTCAAGTCCCACCTAGACTGCATTGAGATTTATCTCTGAAAAATTCCCTGTCCCTACTTCGGTCAGTAGGGGACACCGATGGGCTTGTAAAGGCCATCATCTGTCAGATAGGATGCTAAGCTGTGCATCTTCTCTTGTGGCCCGGTGTGCACACGTTAAAGAACACACTGCAATGCCTTGACGAGAGGCTACCATCTGTCTCCTAACTACTGTCCATCAAGTCTTCATCTTCTTTGAGCCTTTGGGGTCATTGTGACCTGACTATTTTGCCCATTGTGTGCAGAAAAGTGCCACTAGATGAAATAACCCCACCAAACTGATACATGTTAAAAAAACAAATAAGATAGCCTGAAAAAAATAAAAGGATCTGCCATCATATCTGTTCATCTCACTGACCCTTGGGTCTTCAAGTCCATATAGCTTGTCTTTTACCTAAATGAAACATGCTATTTTGGATAAGATAACTAGCTCAACTTATTTCCTTTTGAAAATAAATCATATTAAACCTAGTTTGGATATTTTTTGAATAATTGAAGTTTTTCGACTCGTTTACTTGATATGCTAAAAAAAAGTAGCCTACACTGATTGCATGGTCAGGTATAAATATCCAATATCATAAATCTAATAAATAGCATTTCATTCAAGAAGCTTTTTAAAGTGTTTCTTCATGGTTGATGGAAATTAAAATAATAATGAGATGAATTTATACAAATATGCTTTGTAGATGGTAATGATTTTAGCAAATAATCATTAATATTTTAGTTAATTTTGGAGAATAACAATGCTATTAAATATTCCAGCTTCCATTAACACTTTAAATGTAATAAATATTATTGTAGATCAAGATTTATATACATTTGATTTAGATATTTAATTTATTTTCTTGAATTCAGTCATTGAAAGCTATTTTAGAAGTTACTGAGCTAATTCAGCTTCCCTCTGCCATAGCAGAAAATTTTCTCTCTGTCTTTATTTTTGTCATCATCAAAGAAGTGAAGCTGTATATCATTAAATACCATCAATCCTTTGTGAATTGTAACAATTTTCTTTATTCACTGTGCTTATTCTGGTTATTAGTTCTGTGTTAACATGCACTATTAACCATATTGTTCTTTCAAAAGAAATTGCATTCTTAAATGAAATTTAAAAAAATAATAAAATAAATACCCCCTCAAGCAGCTGCTTGCCACAGAGGTCTGACAGGAGCCTGTCAGTTTATATGCCACAGCAGAAGATCTGAGAGGATGGCAGGACTTCAGCAGAAAACAACACGAACATCCATGCCTTACCCGGGGCTCGAACCCAGGTCCCATAGATCAGTAGCCAAGCGCTCTAACCACTCGGCCACAGGATGGCTACTAAATGAAATTACAACTGAAAATTTGCATATTGATTATTATGTGCTGTTTTTTTATAGGGAAAAGTTTGGTAAACCTTAAAAATTCCATTATTGCTTGCATCAATTGATAGTATGCCCTATTTAGCAACAAATTCCATCCAAGTTTTTTATTTTAATTATTTCACAGATATTGATTAGATAACTATTGGTATTCTCTTTTGTTAAATAATCTTGCACTGTGTTCCAATAATTGTATAATTATTGGAAAACTTCAGTTGATAAAATGAATTTTTTGTGAATAGTGAAAGTTGTATCATCAAACAAGCATGTACAACCTATGTCTGGAAAGTTCTGAGACTGAATTTATTACAGACAAACCAAGAATAATCAGCCAATTCTGTTTCTGTGACAGTAAAGTTGGATTATTCCCCTACTGCTGCGCAAATTTTGGCATGTGTAGACCTGCACTGCTACTTGCTGCAACAAATCTTGATTATGCTATGTGAGACATTTCTATGAGAAGCTTAGCCATGCCAATGGATGGTCAAAGAGCGGATTTGCAAAAAAAACATCAAATAACCATCCAAATGTTGTCAGAGGAGCTGAACATCAGCAAGACTGCCTGCCACGAAATTTAGTGTGAGGATCTAGGCAAAAGCAAATTGAATGCCATTGCTATGTTGACATTCAGGCCATTCAGATAACTGTGACATAACAGCTCCACAGCATTCCAGAAAGTGTTTTCCAGGACTGCTTCAAAGACCTCCAGAGAAGCTGGAATTGGTGTATTGATGCAGGAGGAAACTATTTCGAAGGAGATACTTAGCATCAAGTGTAAGTACACTGTACTCCGATTCACTGTACTCATGTTTATACTATTAATCTCAGAACTTTCCAGGGATAGATTGTATTTCCCTTTTGATTTACATTTTACTATACTTTAGGTTTGAAAACAGGGTTTTTTGTCATGCTGTTTTAGAATTATTTTTGTGAACAATTAAATATGTATATATTGCAGTTTAAAAAATTATAAGCTTTTAATTGCAATATATATAAATAAAGAAGCAATAATGTGTTAGGAATCACCACTATTACATAAATGTAATAGTGGTGATTCCTAACACATTATTGCTTCTTTATTTATATATATTGCAATTAAAGTAGTAGATAGCAGAAGTTTTGTTGATTGATTTTTATTTCATCTACAATTATACATAGCATTACACAAATTCATGTATGTAGAAATCGGACAAAAAGTGAAAAAGGTTTATCAAAATGTTTCCTTATAAATAATAAAAAAAATCGGGAAATTATAAACTCTCCAAGTCATAATTTAGGAAGATAAATTACCAAAAATTACCTAAAACTATTACTTAGACTAGGGATTCTCAACGTGGGGTACACATATCCCATGTTAAGAACCCTAGCTTAGACAATAAAATAATTTTTATAATGCAGTTTATATCTATTATATTTCATGACTGATTTGATGTTTTCAGCAATTGTCTCATTCCACATCTTAGCACCATAACCAACTGCTCTTTGACCAGCTGCTTTTTTTTATAAAGGCAGCTTTTTTATCTTTTGTTCTTGTTTCATGTTCATGTCTTTTACTTTTGTTTAGACACATCTGTGTCTTTTACTTTTGTTTAGAAACAAATGTGATAGTTCCACTAGGCTAAATTTACACACTATTTAAATCGATAATCATCAATTTATATATATAGATATATTTCAAATATTTAACATTTCATTATTCTTAATCAAAATGTTTTATATCAGTAAATTTTGTGGAAAAAAGTTTGCCAACATACAGGGCTCAAACCCGCATCTCTCCAGAAACATGCCAGAGATAGATGCTGCCAAAAGTAGGTGCTGAAAATCCGGGAAGAGTGATAGTCATACTTAGTGAAAAAAAGACAGAGCTGGCATTAGTTCAAATGGTAGATGTAGAGATGTAGGTTTGAGCCCTATATGTCGACGAAAATTTTTTACACAAAATTATTGATCTATAGACATTTGAAAAGTCAACAGGTAACTCTGTGATTGTTCGTGTTGTTTTTCTGCTGAGGTCCTGCCATCCTCTCACCCCTTCTATTATGGCACATAAACTGACAGGCTCCTGTCAGGCAAGGCCTCTGTGGCAAACAGCTGCTTGAGGGGTTTTTTATTTATTTTTTTTTCAGATTATATAATTATGACAATCATATAATATATACAAGATCCATACTTGCATTAATTCATTCTTCATATGTCACAAAGACAGCAAAATGTTGTCTACTCATGTACAGAATTATTTTGTCATCATTACTATGATCAATACATTTTCATTACTATTAGAATGTTTTGACCTTATAAGTGGTTTTAAGGTAGAAATTTTAATATTGATATTTGTACTATTACCTAATCCATTGTGCCAGTTGCCCTTTTTTTCTGGCAACTCATATGCTATTTGCCTGCTTTGTGTTGTCGGGCTTGAGAAATTTGAAAAATCTTCAATAATTAACATTCATATACAGTTGTATATGAAGAGAAAATTTTATTTATTACTGGTAGTAGTATACTTTTTTGTTTTTTGATTATGTTGAGAATGAGTGAAATGGTTGTAAGTTTTAATCAAATTTAATAACTACTTATGCAGTTAGTAATTAAATATTTTGGTATATTAGGACTGAAGATAAACGATTCCGAATTGAAGAATTGCAACAAAATTTATCAGAAGTAAAGAAAGGAACAAAAAAGGATCTGAATGAAATAGATTTGTTAACTATTCAGTTGAAAGACCAACTTCAGAAGTGCAAGGCCCGCACTGTAATGGAAATTAGCTATGTGCAGAAAGAGACTAATAATAATGTTGTTCAGAATATTAAAGCCTGTGCTGAAAGAGAGAATAAACTGAAAGCTGAGTTTCAGGTAAAGGAAAATTAAACTTACAAAATGTATTATCATCTAAATTTTTTATTTCCTTCATTTCACATCAAGGGAAAACCTCAGTTTAAGCCAGCAGTGCAAATAAAAATTGTGCATCCCATTGGCCTGCAAGAAGATTTGGTGTCCCATTTATCTTTTATTTAGCAAGGAATAGGTATATTGATGAGAATATATATGTAATATATTAATATTTATTCCAGAAAATTCATTGATGCATTTTTGCAAAGCTTTTTAGAAATTTAAAAATAAATTTTGCATGTTGGTACATTACAGTAGTACAACCAGGAACTGGAAGAGAGGGTGCATTTTTGGTGCATTATCTTTAGACTTGTGGTGAGTAGTTGGTATATTGGAAATGGAGAGAACGAAAAACTGATATGGACAAAAAACATCATCATGGAAAAAACTCAAAGCATTATTAAACCTGAAGAAAATTTCACATAAAGGAGAGGATGAAAATTCTGGCTATGCTGCTTTGCTCTAAACTGAAATGCAAGCATGCCTTCTATAAGAATAACCTGTAATGTAATTCTAATTAATTTTACTATAATATTTTTATGAAATGTGTTATGTGAAAAGAGTCATATTTTTACACATGGCAGCCAATATGTAATAATATAGATTCAGTCTTTAACATTTTTCACATGTTTAGATCCCTGTAAGTTCCCAAATACTTGATTGACCTTTTGTACATTGGTTTCCCCTGCACTCCATCGAAAATGAAATTCCTACCTATAATACACTGCAGTGCCATTGAATTAGGGATTGCAACCTAGTAACAGGTTGGACCCCCCCCTCTGGTCCTGATAATGGCCACCACACAACGAGGCAAGGACTCCACAAGCTTGCGTAAATGTTCCACAGTTATGGCGACCCATGCATCCTCCAGAGCTGTCCACAATTCTCTCAAGGTTGTCACTGATGGGACATGGGCCTGAACACTCTGCCTGACAGTATCCCAAAGATTTTCGGTGGGATTTAAATCTGGGCTTCAGTGGCCAATTCATTATTTCAAAGTCAGCAGAATGCTCCTGCAACCATGCAGTAGCCAACTTATACCTGTGAGATGAACAGTTGTCTTGCTGGTAGACGCCATCTCCATTGGGATGCATGATGGCCATAAATGGGTGTAAGTGGTCGGTCATGAGTTCTGCATACTAGGATGCATTGAGAGTCATCAGTACACGTACTAAAGGTCCCACAGACATCCAACTGAAGACACTCCAGGCCATCACTAAGCCACCACCAGCTTGTACTGTTCCGACCTGACATGCAGGATCCATGGCTTCGTGGGGTTGGCGCCATACCCTCAAGTCTCCCATCGGCATGATGAAGTTTAAATCGGGATTCATCACTCCAGGCTATCTGTTGTCAATTTTTGATGGTCCAGTTTTGATGTTCTTTAGCCCAGGCCAGGTGTTGTGCCATTAGAAGTGGGGCTCTCATAGATCGGTGGCTCCCGAAGCCGAGACAATGAACCAGTCAGTGCATGAATCGTGCAACGGTTCATGCACTGACTTCCCAGCTTGAATCTGCATTCAGTTGGGAGGTGATTTCAGATAATATCAGGGCCCTATTGGTCCATGTGATGCAGATCAGACGGCGAAGCCTATAATCATTCAAGGCTGGTTGTCCTTTGTAGTTTGTCCAGGTGCTTTTTTTTTTGTCAGAATTTTCATATTCCCAGAATACTCTTGAAACTGTCATACGAGAAAATCCAAGTTGATTGTCAATTTCAGAGATCGAGTGTCCCATCTATCAGACACCTACAATCTGCCCTCTGTTAAATGCATCTAAACTCCGCACCTTTCCCATATGCTTTTCACAACGAATGCTTGGGGAAGCCAAAGCTGATAGCTATATATGATGAGAGTTTCAGCCACACATGCACACAAATGCGGGACTTGCAGTACTGAATTTGGATAACTTCTCCTATCTTTAATTCAGTGGCACTTCAGTGTAGAACTCAATTTAGAATCTCAAACCACTTCCCCCCAATTTTATAGTTTATTATTTGGAATTTAAATTTGACACTTTTCAACCCCTTCTGTAACTTTTAAAATATGTAACCATATGGTTTCCCCCTTCAAGTCTCTACCTATGGTAGACAGCAAGAGATTTGCTGCATTAAGACTTCAGTTCCATATAATGAACCCTATTTCAAAACCTGCAGCAACTTTCCAGTTCTTTCCCCATTCCTTTTAGTTTACCATCTAGATTTTTCAGTTTTTGACCATTAAGTTTTGACAGGCTGCACACTAGTTTTATTTAAAAATGAGAATGCTTAATCAAAATGTTAGCAAAATATGTTTCACCTCTTCGATAAAAGGGAAGTATATATGCATCCCTACAATTGCTCACTTCCCGTGAATTCACTCTTTTGCATTATAAAATTTAGTCATCTGAAAGGATTTCTTGTCTCCCTGGACATTTAGATTTTTTTTGAACCACTGCAAATTATTAATGTAGACTACATGAGTGTAGTTGGAGGTATATTATCAGTTGTTCAAGTAACAGAAATATGTGTTTCCAGTATAATTGTATATATATAGGTCACAGAAAAGGTCACAATACTTTTAAATGTCAGTATTTATTCATCTATTGCACTGAAAGCAATGAATTTGGTTTCATAGAACATGTAATAGTTGAGAATTTAGTATTGGTTAATGCTACTTCACATAGGAACTTCTGTTAGCTATACTCTAGGTGCCATGCCACTGATCAATGTGTTTTTTTTGTGGGGAAAGGTTTTATCAAATCAGTAGTGTTATTACAGTTCAGCATGAGATTTAATGCAGAGAAAGTTTAAGTAATTAAACTATTGATAGGTGAGTGATAAAATTCGAACAGACTGGTGCTGTGTTAGACAAAAAGAAAGCTGTTGTTGGTGAAAAGCAGTCTGTGAGACTGCCTGAAAGCATTGCATGGATATAGAAATGTTGACTTTAGCCCAAGTAAATTTGTCAAATATGTCTCAACAGCCAGGTTTAAAATAAGTATCCACTTTAACTGTTATTTAAAGAGACTTTAAATGTTTCCCTACAAAATTCAGATGTAACAATCTCTGCATGATATAGTCAAAGATAGGTGAATTAACTTTTGTAGTTCATTTTATCAGAAATCATTTTCTTGGAAAACAATACAAGAGTTAATCACATTTAGTTTACAAATGAAGCGCATTTCCATCTCAATGGATAGGTATATTAGTAAACAGAATATGTGTGTATAATAAAAGAAACCCTCAAACAGCTACTTGCCACAGAGGTCTGACAGGAGCCTATCAGTTTATACACCATTGTAGTAGTCTGTGAGAATGATGGAACACCAGCAGAAAAACAACCAAACATCCATACCTTATTGGGGCTTGAACCCAGGCCCCTTTAGTAGTAGGCGAGCATACTAACCACTTGGCCATGGGGACAGATAGGGCATTGAAAATCCTCATATAATCATCCATAAAATTGCATGATGTAAGGCCCAAGGAGAGTAAGTGCACTATCAGAATGCAATGAATAAAATGAGACAATAATAGCCAAGCAAGAATAAACTAAACTCTATATCAGTGTATAGTCCATCAAAATTCGAGAATCAAAAGCTGAAAATTTGAAATGGAGAACTGAAAAAGTTGGGGAAATAAAGTGATTCCAGATTCCTAAATAGGAATTATTATAGGTAGGGGTTTAAAATTTTAATGCAGCAAATTTCGTGTTGAAATTCCATGGGTCTATTGATGCTTCCAATGAAGTGAAAAAATAAAAGTAGTTTCCCAAACTTCAATCTATTGGATAAAGACATGAATTTTTACTGCAACATGGGGTGGCAAGAAAAAAATCCACAGAAGAAATTTGTGACCAGCCAAGAATTTGGGAAGTTACAGAAGATTGAAAAGTGTTAAATTAAAATTCCAAATGACAAATTATGAAAAAAGGAAAAATGATTTGAGTTCGTTCTTTTGTAGATAGAAACTTGAATTTTTAATGCAACATGGGGTGATATGGAGGAAACCTGTGTGTGAAATTTGTGACTGATCAGTCAAATATCTGAAAATTTATGAAGGATACAAATGTGTTTAAACTGACAGCAACTCTTTGACACTCGCTGAAGTAGGATGCACTTCTATTGTGCATGTCTCGTTTGAACTCTGCGAATTGTTGTTCCTGGCAAAACAAAAATCACTCTTGGACTCTAATTTGTAAACATGTTTTATATTATGAAAATACTTGTCCAACCTATGCAAATTTGTGAAATGGTTGACCCAATAATCATCTTGCCGCCAATAGGTTCTGAGAACTCATGCCACAAAGGATCAGTGTACATAAATACAATAATAATAATATATGCAATAAGAATAATATAAAATCAAGAATTTTTATGATATAGATGTATATATTTTTATCATTGTTCTTTACTTTTAGAAATGAGTACAATTAAATAACACTATAATAATCTGCATAATTGTTGATACATGGTGTATATTGTTTATCCGTTAATCCTTCCAGTATCCCCATCATCTGCTGGCATTGACAGATTCTAAATTACATCCAGAAATGGACACAAATATCCCTAATACACCACATAAAGCTTTAATGTTTCAAATATAGAAATCTCATTTTAAATTTATATATATATTAAGAAAATGTATATTTTATAGCTAATAAATAATATTTATCTTTTTATATTAAGATGAATTTCTATTGGTAGTCCCATAAAGTACACATGCCATCATTTTGCCTGCCATTCTGAGGGCCCAATACACAGCATTACTTTATTCCTTCTTCACTTTTAAGTGAAGTTTCCTCACTACTAACTTTTCAATTATGAGAATTGTTGCTCTGCACTTTTTTTTATAAAGTTTTCAAAAGCATTTAAAAATTAACTGAAATTTTCTTTTTTTTATTCGAGAATTTGGAAAGCATCTATTAATATGTACTTTCTATTCTTGGTTTTCATCTTACTGTCTTCATCGTTTTAAGTGTATTTCAGTATTTCTATTTTTATTATTTTTTGAATATAAACTGAAAGCACAATTTATTATACACACTGCACCTATCCACAAACCTGCCCTACTCTACCACAATAATGCAGCCAGCCAAAATGCTTTGCGAGCTATAAATAGGTCATGCCTACCTGCTGTTTAGTGTACCTGTTACTGTTATGATGGGTAAACACTGCAACTTGAGTGAGTTCAATTATAAGCGCAAGGAAGATGGAGTGATCCATACACACGATTGCAGAACATCTGAGATTTCTGCACGTGACTGTTGCATATGTGTACCAAGACTACATCGAAACCTGCAGCCACTGGGAAAATGTGGCCATAACTGGGTCATTGATATTTGAGGTGAGCACTGCCTCTCCCATATCATAATGCCAGAATGGGGTGATAGTGAACACAATGCAGATAATAACTTCAGCATTCAATTATGGAGCAGCTGTGAAGGTTTGTGCAAAGACCATTAAACCTATGATGGCATGAAAGGGCTATGGTAGCCGACACTCGCATCAAGTACACTTGTTAACAGTATGTCCCTAATTATGGTTGCAGTAGGTGAAGGAATCACCAGTGGACTGTGGAAGACTGAAAACAGGTAACTTGGTCCGATAAATCGAGGTTCCAATTACAGCATGCTGATGAGAGATTGCTTTTGTGGTGTAGACCACACAAGGCCATGGATGCCAACTGTCGTCGGGATGTTACAGGCTGGTGGAG
The DNA here is from genome assembly GCA_038380435.1 of Ryuthela nishihirai. NCBI lineage: Eukaryota > Metazoa > Arthropoda > Arachnida > Araneae > Heptathelidae > Ryuthela > Ryuthela nishihirai. The sequence goes on along the minus strand of JAWZYU010000002.1, from coordinate 35,222,666 downwards.
GCAGTGTAATATGCTGGGCTATGTTTATGTGGGATACTGTGGAGCCCCTTGTAACTATTAAGATACCATGATTACCACACAAGACCATGTTGACATACTTGGTGATGACCTACACCTGTTCATGGCTATCTATTTCCCACAGCAGAATGCCTTCTTTCAATAAGACAATGCCCCATCTCATCGTTTCCATTTACTGAAGGATTAGTTGTAGGAGCATTCCAGTGAGTTCACAACCCTCAAATGCCCCTCTCACTCTCCAGATTTGAACCCTATTGAGCATCTATGGGATGAAGCGGAGCAATGCATTCAAGCCTTGACGGACAGCTGTCATGGAATCATAGGCCATGATACCACTCAAACATTTCCAATACCTGGTAGAGTCCATGCCACAATGTGTTGCTGCTGTTGTGAGGGCAAAAGTTGGACCCATACATTTTTAGATGGGTGTGTATAATAAATTTTCCTTTCAGTGTATATTACTTTGTATATAAATTAATATTTTTTATTGTAACTGTCAAAGTTGCTACATCACAGATGGAAGCATGTTGTTTTAGTTTTGGAATTGCATCTGGTTGTTGCATTTAACACTTCTTTTGAGTTATAACACTACCATTAGTTATTTTTTATGTGTAAAGTATTAAAATAGTTGATTTTCTAGCATATATATTTTTGAGTAATGTGTAAATACAACATCACAAATTGCAATATAAAATAAAAAAATAAATACCCCCTCAAGCAGCTGCTTGCCACAGAGTTCTGACAGGAGCCTGTCAGTTTATATGCCACAGTAGAAGATCTGAGAGGATGGCAGGACCTCAGCAGAAAACAACACGAACATCCATGCCTTACCCAGGGCTCAAACCCAGGTCCCGTAGATCAGTAGCCAAGTACGCTAACCACTCGGCCATATCTATTTTATATTTTATATCTATTTTAATATTTGAAAATGGCTGCATCATTTGTTAAAAGTTACCGATAAATGTAATCTTAATTTTTTTTTACATTTATGGAGAATTGGTCGTGGATTAATTTGAAGGTTTTATCAGTGGTGAAACTAAGGTAAATGATGAGGCTTTTTTATATATACATATATTCAGATGTTGGTGAAGATTTATTCAATTTGCATGATTGTTCCAGTGAAAATTGCAGTAAAATCATAGTATGAACCTCCCACTGTGATGGACTTGCTCATTGGGCTAAACTTGAAGAAAGCTCTTTTTTACCATATAGACATGCAGGGAACTGCAGGGAACAAAAATAAATAGGTTCAATTTTTTTTTCACTACAAAAATAAATAGGTTTTCGATAAACTCACATCTGAAAAGATGAAAATATTTTGTTTCATATTCAAGCCACTATCTTCACCATATTCAGCTAATATTGGTTATAGAGGAAATATTGTCTTGAGCTGGTTGGGATCCAAACCCATGACCTCCTGATAACTTATCAGGTGCTCTGACCTCTGAGGTACCAGCAGCTACTTTTTGCTGTAGTCTTAACAATAGCTTGTTCAGAAGCAATCCTTGGCAGAATGCTGGTCAAAAGAGATGTTTTTGATGCCCCTTTTTGATTTTTCAAAAGTCATATCAAAAAATTGGTTTATACTATATCTTCAGTGGTTACATTTGAGTGACTAGTATTGGGAGGTAAAAAAAAAGGTGAATCTGGCTGTGGTCCTTTAGCTAAACTAGATTGGCTGTTCCTGAATATGATTGAGAGATTTAAAATAGTTATGTTCAAAATCATCATGGTGGCCATGTGATTATCTATGGTGCCAAAGATCTGGGGTCGAGTTTGGATAAGACATGGATGTTTCTTGTGTTTCCACTGAGGTCTCACCTTACTCACAGAGATTCTCTATATATATTATAAATTTATTTCTTTATTTTTTTATATTCTAAATAGGAAGCTATGCATTGATGAAGCAATATTTGGTTATAAAGGCAGAATATATTTCAGTACAGTAAACCATCGATTTAACAGACCTCAATTTAGCTGACTTTGGATTTAACAGACAAAATTATTTCAGCTAATAGGAGACTTCTACTGCTAAACAATGCTAAAATAATGTAATGTGCAAATAAACAATGCTAAAACAATGGACAAAGTTCATTATTTGCAAATTAGTCTAGACAATATTAGGTACTTCTCTCGTATGTAAGCATCGTCTTTCATCTGTGGTAATTTACTCATATGCGTGTCTCTCTGTTTATAAGCACCATCTTGCACCTGCATAATTTACTTTTACAAATGTTGGTGTGTGGGATATTTTATAATAAAAAGTCGAAATTTAAATCAATCATGGCTTCAAAGTTAGTTGTATTTCAGATACTGTATCACTTCATTATAGCAATGAATTATTGTTAGAAAGGATCTTTAATAATTAAGGAGTATGTCAGATCACTGTGACTATGCCACTGTATTCACTTATGTAATAATTTTAATGACATTCAGTTCTAATGTAAATGCATAATTAAATTTTGTGAATCTGTCACTGTTATCAGTAAATATAATTAAAGGTACATATTAACTTGCTATTCTGCTTTTTATAAAATCCCATTCACTATTTATTGAATATTCATGTTTAACTGACATACGGATTTAATGGACACCCATTCCTCCCAATTAGTCCATTAAATCAATGGTTTACTTATTTCAGAGTGTTAACAAAAGGCATGAAACTTTTGTATAAACAGAGCAGTTGTTCAGGAAAACAACATTTGCCTGGAATGTTGGCCCTATGCCAGCAATACAGGTCATACACATGCTGTCACTAAAAGCTAATCGACAGTTCGTTGAGCTAGGCTTTTATTCATTCATTCATTCAACTTCACGAGAATTGGGTGGTCCTTCTTCAGGCTTACCCATTTGGTATTTTGTGGAGAAATAGTTTAAAAATTTTATAATAATTTTTTTTAATTTTTCTTCAGGTAATTTTAAGAATTTTTTATGTGACCCTTTTTTTGTATTTTTAGTTTTATAATAATTTTTTTATATATTTTTCTTCAGGTAATTTTAAGAATTCTTTTTTTTATAACCCTTTTTTTGTATTTTTATTTTTATAATTTTTTTTGAATATTTTATATTATTTTTTCTTTTACAATTTATTCCATATATCTGTTGTTGTTGTTTTTTTTGAGGAAGTCAAGTAAAAAGCAGAAAATTTTAAATTTTGTAGAAAAAAACTGAAAAATTAAGAATATATTCTATGTTATAATCTATAATTCCAATATTTTCAAGATTTTTAAAAAAGTCATGTCTTTCAGTTTTATATTTATCGCAATTCAAAAGGATATGTGCAGAATTATCAATCAAATTACATTTTAGACATTTTGGATTATCAATTAATTTTAAATAAAATTTTGATTTGTTTAAAAGAATGGTGTCGGTTCTTAATCTTAAGATGACTTTAACTTCCTGTCTAGTAAAAGGTAAATTTTGAAAGTAATTAATTTTATTTGATAAATTAGATCTAAAGTTTGGTTTGAATAAAGTTTGTAATTTAGGCTTTTATTTATACTTGGATCACTAATATTCCTCTCCAGCTTTATTTCATTCAGAAAAGATTCACTTTTAGCTGTGAAGTGACATGACAAAAGAGTGTCATTTTTCTCCCATTCATAATGTTTAAATGTCAGAGATACAGCAAAGAAGAAAGAGGCATGAAAATGGAACTATTCAGACTGTTTTGAAAATCAGATGTGTCATAGATACAGTGCTCAAATGGGAGGTCTGGTTCACTTGGAACACTTCTTTAGTGTTACCCAATAAAATAAATTAAGGAAAGTACTCCAACAATAAGTCATTACCACTATAAGGTTATTCCTGGGAAACAGCTGTATGAAGAAGATATGGATCTCTACAAACCAGTACAGGGTATGTACCCAGAGCACAGCACCCCCAATTATACAGTTAACTGGTCATCACTTTTCAAGATGCCTTACTAAATTGCATCAGAAGAAGCAACCATTCAGAAAATGTGTGCTCAAAACTGGACATAAAAGAGAAACATCATATTGTAAGAGAAATATTATATGTGTGAACTCTTTGAAGTTACCTTATGCAACACTTGTCCATGCTTCAAGTTATAGCATAACAAAATAAACTATAAAAATGAACTTCTGTTCAAAGTAATTTTTTTTCTGTAATGATGAGTGACATTGAAATTGCACCACCCAGAAGTGGTCCAATTTTCATACAAAAGTGAAAGTGAGGGCAACATGGTGGGTTATGCAAATTATTTCATTATCAGACAAATGAGGCTGAGAGGGTTGGAGCTATAAGGTAAGCCATGCTGCAACCTCGACTAAACTCTCCACAAGTTTGTGGCCAGCAGTACTCTGAATTATCCCACAGAACAAAGCCCATAAGAAAAACATGGCATATGAAACGCCAATACCATCATATGGTATTTGAGAGACCAAACCAATGCCAAGACCAGCTTATGGTGTTTGAGAGAGGATGGATCATCAGACTCCTTGAGGCAGGGTGATCAAGCTGGCATCTAATGGAATGTGGGGGCCACAACCATATGACAATTATTTGATACTAGCAACGGTGGTCACGAGAAACCATACACAGTCATCAGGAAGGATTTGATGCATGCTAGAAGACAACACAGAAGGATGATTTTGAAGCAAACATCCACTGCATCAATGGCAATGCTAGCCCCCCCCCCCCCCCCATCAGTAAAGTGGTTATATTAGCCTTGCATCACCCCATAATTTGACGAACCATTTCCCAAATACTTGTATGCATATCTTACAGGCTTGTATGCACATCCATAGTTACCCCTCCACTGACTGCCAGTCATCATCAACAGCATCTTGAGTGGTGCTGCTCTAGAAGTACTCATCAATGGGGATTGGCAAATGATTGTAATGTAGAATGAACACACATATAGAGATGACACAATTAGTGCTCTGATCACATTACCAGAGCAGTAGGCATTATGGTCTGGAGTGTGATAAGTCACAATAAGTGGTCTTCCAAGCAGTTTGAACATACAATGCTATGTTAATGATTTCCTGGAACCCATAGTACTCCCCTTCATTGCAGAAGTTCCCGGTGCCCTATTTCAGCATGATAACACCATGCCATGTACTGCTAATATCACCCAGGAATCAACACTTGTCAACACTTTCATGGCCAGCCAGGTAACCAGATTTATTGCCCGCTTAACACGTTTGGGACTTGAGGATTGTCTGCAAACTCATCCAAAACCAGCACAGACTGTAGCTGCCCTGAGGAACCAACTGCAACAGACATTGTGAACCATGCTCCAGGATTCTATTTGTTGCCTCCATGTGTGACTCGATGCTGTGATATGTAGCTGCATGTGTCATGAACCATGGTAGATTTATAAGGTATTGACTTCCACTGTGTAATCCGTCTGTAGGTGAAATAAATTTATTTCTTTGCTCTGTAACTGTAATCATGTCTTACTCATTTGCCAATCTGTCTTTTCTGTGATTTTCGTCTTATTCTTACCATTCCTTCTGACAGGGCAACTTCAATGTCACAGAGTATATATAATTCAGAATGAAGTGTTCTTTTTATTGATTTGTAATAGTTTTAGTTCAATAGATTTTTTTCAGAATAAAGCCTTAATTGCACTGCCAGATTCTTTTTTAACCCTTTTTTTAAATAAAAAATGAGTTAATGTTTTCACTTTGTCACATGTCTGTCTGTCTGTCCATCTGTAGACATCAAACTTTTTTGTTTTTAAAGATAAATAAAAAATTCTTTTTTGGGGTTCAATTAGTATTGGCAAACTGTTATGATTTGCACTTTGGAATCTTCCTATAGCTGTATTGTACCTTCCAGGTGGAAAAACTTGAAAATTCGAAAATTTCAAACTAACATTGCAAGCGATGCAATTACATTGCAAATTCTAAATTTTTACTGTTAAATGTCATGAAGTTTGCATTGACAACAATGATTTTCATTGGGGGTAGTAAAATGCAATTTTAAAAGATAATGTGTTTTCTTAATGATTTGAAAATTCTTTTTGGGCTTATAGGTATTTATAAACTATTATGATTCACACTTTTAGAATCTCCCAAAAAAGCTCTATTGTGCTCTCTGATGGAATTTTAAATGTTTAATTTCCATCATAAATTTCAAAATTTTAAATGAATATTGCAAACTTTTGGCATTATTAATGATTAAACATAAATGACAATCACAGCATTACCTGTTGACTTTTTAACGTCTATAAATCAATAAATATTTTGTGGAAAAAATTTCGTCGACATACAGGACTTCAACTTGCATCTCTCCGGAAACATGCCAGAGTATTCTACCATTGAACTAATGCCAGCTCTGCCTTTTTCCCCCTAATTTAAGACTTTTTTCCACAAAATATTTATTGATTTATAGACGTTAAAAAAGTCAACAGGTAATGCTGTATTGTCATTTATGTTTAAATCATTAATAAAGCTAAATGGTGGTAAGACTTTATTATTTATTTCTATCTTACTCAGTGAATATAAAAAGAAATAGTATAGATGGCACCATCAGTTGGCACCAGAAATCTCGGTGGAGAGTTTAAAGTCTTAAATTAGTGGAAAAAAGACAGAGCTGGCATTAGTTCAGTGGTAGAATACTCTGGCATGTTTCCAGAGAGATGTGAATTCAAGTCCCATATGTTCGTGAAATTTTTTCCACAAAATATTTATTAAAGTACAGTTGGTTAAAATTCAACCTATTACTCCTTATTTTTATAAATCTAGTACTTAATTTTAAAATTTTCCATAATATTTCAATGTAGCAATAATAAATAAATAAATAAATTTATTTATTTGGATAATTTTTCACTTAACCCTAGGGGATCAGAAAATCCAGCTTTTTCATTTTAAGGTATAACATGAGATATATTTTTGCAGTTTATAGGGCTAATAATATATTACTGTTTACATAGTTCAATTACTCATTAATATGAATTACTACTGTTAAAGGATGCAAAATTTGGAAAATAAAAAACTTCATTTTTCTTTGAAAACAAGCATCCCATATTTGCCAAAGGCAATATGTTATCCTTCTTGTTTATTGCATCATACTAAAAAAAAGCTTTATTTTAAATTAATATATTCCTCATTTTTGTCACTTTTTTTTTAATTCAGAATTAAATACTGTTCAATTTGATATGTAACATGACCAATTTCTCTTCATTAGTTGCTTGACAAAGAATTTCTAAAATTAATATTATTTGGGAGCACAATATAAAAATAGCTGGACCTCTACATTCATTCCAGTTTTTTTTTTTTTGGCTGGACTCTGGAAGGGTTAACAAAATATTAGAAGTAAATATTAAGCATACTGATTACAATAAATATACTTTACAGAGTCTCCAAAATAAGAGAGTTTTAGAAGATCGGAGAGATATTGAAATTCAGACATTTTTGAAAGAAACCAAGCAAGTAAGTAAGATGATTTTTATATAATTTGTCTTCTACATCTTCTGAAAGAACTTACACTGAAGAGCCAAAACATTATGACCAGCACTTCTTTATGCAAATTGAAGCAACTGCAGGTAAATGATGGCACATATGAAGATCATGAGTTTGACAAAGACCAAATTGTAATGACCAGATGACTGGGCCAAAGCATTTCTGAGACAGCAAGGCTTATGAGGTACTCACGGTCAGCTGTGGTTAGTACCTTCAAAAAGTGGCCCAAGGAGGAATAAACCATGAACTGCCGGCAAGGTGTGGGTCAACCACTTCTCATCGATGCTAGAGGTGAGTGAAGGCTATTCTGTATGATACGAGCCAACAGAAGGGATACTTTGGTGCAACTCACCTGTAATTTGAATGTTAGTGACAGAAGTAATGTGTCACAATGTACAGTACATTGAACCCTGCTGAAAATGGAGCTGTGTAGCCAAAGGCCACTCTGAGTGCCCATGCTAACCTTGGTTCACTGTTGAAAGTGCCTACAATGGCACACAAGCATCAAAACTGGACCTTGAATGATTGGAAGAAGGTCTTCTGGTCCGATGAATCTTGTTTCCTATTGCACCATGTGGACAACAGGGTACATGTGTGTCAATTACCTGGGGAAGTGTTGGCACCAGAATGCATTGTGGGACAAAAACAAGCCAGTGGAGGAAGTGTAATGCTTTGGGCAATGTTCTGCTTGGAAACCCTGGGTCCAGTCATTCATGTGCAGGAAATTATGACATCTACCATTCAAGAAACATTACAGACTAGATACATCCTTTCATGGCAATGGTATATTCCTCTAGTAGTGTCTTCTTCCAGCAGGATAATGCCCCATGCCATACTACCCGGATTTTTCGAGAATGGTTCATGGAACATGAGGAAGACTTCCAGATATTGCCCTGCCTCCAAATTCCCCAGATATTAATCCAATCGAGCATCTGTGGTTTGTGTTGGAACAGCATATCCGATCTGTGGCAGCTCAACCACATAACTTACAAGAGTTAAAGGATCTGTTGATAACATGTTGGTATCAGCTACCACATGACACCTTTAGAAATCTTGTAGCATCCATGCCTCACCGGGTAAGAACTGTTTTGGCGGTACATAGAGGACCAACATCATATTAAGCAGGTGGTCATAATGTTTTGGCTCTTTGGTGTATCTTTACATATGAAACAGCATGTAGGTACCACTTCCTCCTTAATATATATGTTATAGCGAAATGTTTTTTCTTTTTCTATGGGGAAAAGTATTTGTCTCTAAATTTTCTAAAACCAGTTCCATTTTTCTTTAAAAATAGTTATTAGAACATATTTTTTTTTGAAAAGTTCTTTCTCTCAGTATTAACTTAAAAAATGTTTCTAAGCTATACAGTATAATACATTGTGCATAATGCAATTAAATAGGGTTTGAAAAGTCACTGTGCACCTAAAATCATGCTCACAAATTATACAAGGTTTAGAAATGGCCTCCGCATGCACACAGACAAAACATTTATATATCTGTGCATTAAAATTAAAATTTTTTTAATATTAAAAAACAATTTAAGAATTAACTCCTGTATAAATATTTATATTCCTGTATAATATTATAGAACATCATTATCAGGAAAAATTTCCTCAAATCTTCTCAGTATATTCACCTGCATTATGAAACACATATTGCAAAAAAAAAACGTATTACTAAAAAAACAAGCCACCTTAAAAGTGAACCAACTTTCTTCTCAATAACAACTGGTTGCAGCAATACTAAGACATGATATGTGTTCAAGAGTGAAGGGAAAGGGTCAGCCAATTTGAAGGTCATGAACCAAATTTTTGAAAATCAGTTGCATGCCAAACCTTGTATCATTTATATAAATGTTAAGAATCAGGCTACATATCACCTTTTACCTCTAATTTGTAGAGATATAAATCAACTTTTGAGGCACCATGTATTATTTTATTGAATACTTCAAATTTCAATAATGGAAACACAGTAACATATTCTTGCCTTGTAATAAATCAAAGAGTTAGCTAAAGAAAAAAATTGCGATTTTGGCAATGGGACTTGATGTGTCCCATTTGGCACCAAAGCTTTAGCCTCTTAAAAACATATCAAGTTCTCATACCTATTGAGCTATCACAGCCTAATTCAGTTATCAGCTAATAGAAGTTATTGAAGATAATTTCATAATTGGAGATGTTCATTTTGCCACCTTCTAAGCACAGTGATTGATGGGAACTGTTCCCCAAAATTATCCACAAAAGGTTTGTAGTCAAACATACAGATCTAATATTAGTGAGAAATTCAACTCACTCAATTCTCTTCAGTTGTTATAAGGTGGCAAGACATCACCAATGAATTACTGGTGCTGACTTTCTCACTGATAAATCTGGGTATTTGGCTATAAAAATTAAAAATGAATGCAGTATGTTTATATGAAAAATTGTTCTGTCCCATTACTGATCAATAGATGATGTCATAACCACCTTCATGTCAAGATATTATCTTCATAGTCTCCCATTAACTGAGGATTGACTGGGTTGGGTTGGGTTGTTTTACCTCTGAGCGGCACTTTTTTGCACACCATGGGCTAAATGGCCAGGTCACAAGGACCCCGAAGGCTCAGAGAAGGTTGGGGGAGGGGACCCACTGGAACAACTGTTGGGAGACAGATGGTAGCCTCCCGTCAAGGCCATCCAACGTGTTCTTTAACGTGCACAGGGTATGGCTCTCCCACACATAGGGCCACGGCTTAATGTCCCATCCGACGGACAGCGGCCTTTCCAAGCCCATCGGTGTCCCCTACTGACTGTGGGCAGGGCGGGGAATTTTGCAGAGATAAATCTCAACGCTGACCCAACTGGGACTCGAACCTGGGAAGTACAGATTATGAGCCTGGCGTGCTACCAACTGAGCCCCCCCCCCCCAGGTCATAAGGACTGTAAGGGCAAGGTTGGATATGGGGCCAATGGACAGCTGTTAGGAGACAGATAGTAGCCTCCCATCAAGACCATCCAACATTTTCTTTAATGTGCACAGGATATGGCTTTCCTGCATATGGGTCATGTCTTGTTTCATCGAAATGGACAGTGACCTTTCCAAGCCCAAGAGTGGTGTCCCCTTTCTCACTGTGAGCAGAATGAGAACATAGATGCAAGAATTTTTTTTATGACTAAAAACTGCTTTCCTATTTGTTTGGGGGCGGGGGTGGCTCAGTCGGTAGCGTGCCAGGCTCGTAATCTGTAGTTCCCAGGTTCGAGTCCCAGCTGGGTCAGCATTGAGATTTATCTCCGCAAAATTTCCCTGCCCTGCCCACGGTCAGTAGGGGACATCGATGGGCTTGAAAAGACCGCCGTCCGTCAGATGGGACGTTAAGCCTTGGCCCCGTGTGCGGGAGAGCCATACTCTGTGCACGTTAAAGAACACGCTGGATGGCCTTGACGGGAGGCTACCATCTGTCTCCCAACAGCTGTTCCAGTGGGTCCCCTCCCCCAACCTTCTCTGAGCCTTCGGGGTCCTTGTGGCCTGGCCATTTAGCCCATGGTGTGCAAAAAAGTGCCGCTCAGAGGTAAAACAACCCAACCCTATTTGTTTGTTGATTAAGATGTATATTACCTTACTTTATTTGCTTGCTTTCTTGTTAGGAACTGGGGATAAAATTAGAAATGTGGGAAAATAAGTCTGCTGAGGACATTAAAGCTAAAGATCAAGAATTGACTACTTTGGAGGCAGATAAAGCTCGTAATTTAAAGAAAATTGAAGAGCTTTCTCGAAGAGTAAATATTATTTTCCTTTTTAATATTATTATTATTACATAAAAGGGATAATTCACACAAATTTAGAAGTTCTAATTAATCTTGTAGACTTCTTAGAAATAACCTTTATATTTAGTTCTTATAATTCTTTCTATGTTACAGCAGGAAAAAAAGTTTCATCCATAACATTTTTATGTGCAAATTCCTTGAATCTGTATTTTGTTTTTAATAATTATAGTTACCAAATTATTTATTTATTTTTGACAAATCTCAACCACGTGTTCAATTTCTTTGTTGGTTTATTATCACAATTGCAGTTCACAAATAATAATAATAACATATCTGACAATTTTTTTTTCATTTATTTAAATAACAACTTAAATGCAAAAACTGGAAAAAAATGTAATATTTGTTTTAGACATAGCAATAAAATACTTGCAAAAGTTAATGGTGCCATTATTTTTATCATGCATATACTTATTTTTGTGAAAGTTACAGCAGTTATGAAAGCTTTTCAAATGACCACATTGGGAAATTAAATTTTATCGCATACTACTTTAAGAAAAAGTTATTGTATCAGCCACAACTGATAGTAAAATGAAACATTTAATCATAATTAAAGATTAAAATGATATACTAAAGATATTAATAAACTAACACACAGGGTCATGATAGGACGGTGTCCCACTAGTTCCAAAGATGAAAAAAAACATGCACGCTGCCCTCCACTTTGGCCTACTACTTTGAGTGTTATTTCAGGTAAATTTTTTCTTTTTCCCCCCTAGGGATGGGGAATAGAGGGGGTGTCAAATAATTGATATATTTTACCGTACCTCTATTCAAAAATCATTACTCACAATGAGCACAAATTTACAGAATATGATTGGCAATGTCATAACTCAAGGAATTGTATCAGTGCACCTATACTGTATCATATCCATGCACCTACATTAACTCCAAACCAACACACAGATCCAAAGACTATGCATCAAATTGATGGTATTTTACCACAATAATGAATCTGTTACAAAATTTTTTAAATTCCATAACTAATAATAACCTACACAATATCTTTTTTATTCATGTTTATAATTCAAACTTATGAAAACTCCAATGAAAACATCAGTAAACTATTCTAAACAAATTATGAAACTGACTTCTGTTGCAATATTTTAAATGTCAGTTAGTATAATAGAAGATAGGTTATTTAAATAATGATTTACATTTTACTGTATTTTACCTTTTCTGCAATTACTGATAAAATTTTATAGCATCTAGGCTGTTTGAATTTGTATGCATGAATGAAATTCATTTCCTTAAAGATTGTAAACTATACCCAAGAGTATAAGTTTAGGTTATGGTTTTGATTTGTAACATTGAAAGATCTTTCTGCTTTCTCAGTCAATGAGAGTACCTGATATTGAGACACCTGATATTGAGCTCTGTTAATCAAAATTTTAATGAGTATCCATAATACCATCTTCCAACAAAATAACACCCTCCCATATACTTTTGCCATCTCCCCAGTGATGTCTACAGGACACCCAGATTGTTCTGTAGCCAGCCATGTTCCCAGACCTGTCACCCATTGAGCATGTTTGGATTGTGATCAGTTGTTGCCTGCAAGCCCACCCTCAGTTGGTTCAAAATACAGCTGTGCATTGGAATCATATGCATGTGGCATTGTAGGACATCCCTCAGGATACCACCAGAAATATTATGCCTCATTGTGTTACTGAATGTATCTTGAACCACAGTGGCCTTCCTTACATACTAAATGATGTACCATAGTGGCCTAAACAATCAAACTATGGTGGTCTTCCCTACACACTAAATGATGTACATCTTACTGTTTGCCATTTGTTTAATTTGTTACATTGATTTGTAAATAGAATCATCATCATCCTCAAACAGCCATGGGCTATGGAGGTCCAACCAGACCGTGCAATTTAGTTCTCCAAGCAAGTCTGTCCTGAGCTACATCTGCTGTATCTGGCCACTGCACACCAATTCTAATAAGGTCCTGTTTGACATTGTCTGCCCACTGCATCCTTGGTCTCCCCCTCTATCTGAAGCCTTTAGGCACACTGTTCATAACCCTATTCACCAATCTATAATTATTCATACGGGCAACATGGCCAAACCAACAGAGTCTCTCTCTGCACAATATGCTGCTTAAAGGAGGTTGCAAACTCCTTTGCCTAACCTCATCATTAGTTACAAAGTTGAACCACCTAATGCCCAAGATACTAAGTAAGCATCTAGTTTCCTGTTATCTTGTTTACAAAGTGTCCCAAGTTTCACTACCATAACTAACCCTAGAAAGAACCAAACTATTATACAGTCTAATTTTAATCTTTAGGTGTATATGCCTATTTCTCCATACTCTCCATAGATTCTTAAAAGTCCCAGCAGCAGTCCCTATCTGTCTGTTAATCTCATGCCGCACATCACCAGTATCTGTTACATAGCTCCCAAGGTAATTAAACTGTGACACCTGCTCAAGACTGCAACCATTCAGATTAACTGAATCACAACTTGTCTGACCAATTTTCATCACTTTAGTTTTCTCTCTGTTTATAACCAAACCTACTCTACTACCAGTTTCATCAACAGCTCGAATGAAAGATTTCATCTCATCAACATCATTTGCCAAAAGGGCTAAATCATCAGCATAATCTAAATCAGAAAATTTCGTATCTCCAGACCATTTAAGGCCAAAATCTTTCCCTTGAAGTGAATTTCACATAACAATCAATAACCAAGCTAAAGAGAAAAGGAGACAAAATGCACCCTTGTCAAACACCAGAAGTAATGCTAAACCAATTGCTACAAGCCTTACCAACTCTAACACATGACTCACTGTTATCACAGAGAGCTTTCATTGTGTTAACTAACTTTTCTGGTATATCATATGATCTCACAATCAACCACAAATTATGATGATCAACAGAGTCGAAAGCCTTTTTGAAATCAACAAAGCTAGCAACCAAAGGTTTCTGAAACTCTAAACATTTCTCATGAATCTGCCTAAGTGAAAATATCTGATCTACTCATCCCCTACCACTTCTGAATCCATATTGCTCATCATGCAATTGCCTGTCAACCAGATTCTTAATTCTATTAAGCACAACCATGCAAAGAATTTTCCCTGGAACAGAGAGTAGGCTGATACCCCTATAATTATCACAAGAACTGCGATCACCTTTTTTGAAAATAGGGATAATAATAGCTCTGGTAAAATCCTTAGAAACCATGCCTTTATCATAAAAGATATTCAAAATTTCAATCATCCAAGTGGTAATGGAAACATTCCCAGCTCTAAGCATTTCCATAGTAATTTTATCTACTTCTGGAGATTTATGAAGTTTAAGTTTAGAAATAGCCAAAATAACTTCAGGTTGCATTATAGGGCCAACATTAAAGCCAGTAATGCACATATCATTATTGCAAACAATGGGAGTAGAACTAACCACATTGTTTAGAACATCGCTGAAATGCTCAGCCCACCTAGCCATGACAGAATCCCCACCTTCTATAACCTTACCTTGTTTATCCTTCAATCCCTATATACCTGTCCGTTTTCTACCACACAAAACATTAATTATCTGGTACAGCTCTCTGTTGTTGTGCTGTCTAATTGCTTCTTCAGCTTTGTCAGCCAAGCCATCAAGCCAAATATTCTTATTAGCAGCTAACTGATCCTTTACACGTTTATCAAGCTCTCTGTAATGCTTTCTATTAGGACTTGTAGGGTATTGATTAAGGACATTCCTGCAGTTCTTTCTTTCTGAAATAAGCTCAAGAGCCTTATCACTCAGATAATTCTGCCTCTTCTGCCCCTTTTTTCCTAAAAGAGTACTGTTAGTGTCCAAAAAAGCCTGTTTAAAATGATCCCATTCTTCCTCAACTTCAGTAGTAAGCATACCATGACTGCCATAATGACTAAGTAACCTATCACAGTAAGCTTTGGCTATAACTGGGTCTTTCAGAGCTTCAGTATTAAAGGTAAAATTTTTAACCCTAGCACAACGTTTTATAAGTTTAAGTTGCAAGACACTTTTAACAAGATAATGGTCAGATTCAATTTCAGCTCTCCTATATGACCTGGTATTCCTAACAGACAGACCATTTGCTGTTAATTAATATATAATCAATCGTATTCTTATGCAGCCCATCAGGTGAATCCCATGTGTACTTATGTATGTTGCAGTGTTTGTAATAAGTGTTGGTTATTCTGAAACCATTGAATTTACTTACCTGTAGGAGACGTTGCCCATTGCCATTAATACCAAAAGGGCCTATTACTCCTCCTCAAAGGTCAGAGTCAGTACCAACTTTGGCATTGAAGTCACCTAGAACAAGGGTAATATCTCCTTTCTTGACAGAATTCAAAATATCCTGAAGTTGTCCATAAAACCTATCCTTCTTATCCTCATCAGCATCCTCAGTGGGGACCTGAAAACTTGAGTATTAAAATTCATGACCAGTATAATTAGTGGGACTTTAGTATCTCACCTGGTACTTTGTAGAGCAGTAGCACTAATCTTATATCAGATTGTCAATTAATCTTAATAACTATACGAATATTTTCAGTCATTAACTATTTCCAAAGCTTAAATGATTGAATCCTGACAGTTTCACTGTTAATATAAATTAAAATTCCTAGAACATAAATGGTAGTCTGGAATTCACACTATAATTTTATTTCATTACTTATTGCAATAAGAACTACTCTGTGACAGGTGAAAGGATTCCAAAACTTACAGTTCATCTTTGCCCAGGCAAAGGCACTGAAGTTAGTTGGTGTCATTGCAACAGATATCGTCACTACTGCAAGATGAGGTTGCTTCGCAGTGATGTTGTTCTATGCCACCCTTGTTCACTGGCTTCAATATAGTATAGAATAATTATAGTGTGAATTCCAGACTGCCATTTATGTTTTTGGAATTTTAATTTAATTTAACAGTGAAATTGTTGAGATAAAATTATTTAAACAAGTGTGATAATAATTTACCTTTTATTACCAAAGCAATAGCCAAAACAATGATTTGAAATTTAGTCTACTCTTAATGTTATTATATTACCAAAAATGAAATTTTAAAAATTTGTGTTTTATCAGAATATCTGATGCAATTTATAATGTATGCTATTAATAAATCTGTAGTAAATATGACTTAAAGAAATACTATACTAGCTGTTCATGAAATTGTTACCCTTAGAAAGGATTAACTCCTTGTTATAGTAATTTCATTCAAAGACAGTATTATAAAATAATTAATAACCTGTAATATACATATGGGTCAGTAGTTTTAAATATGAATGCTTATTCTAAACTTTTTAATTTTCTTTTTAGTCATTTAAATAAGCAACTTCTGGGCAAAATTTGTTGGATGATGTACCATAAATCACTCTTATGTTCTAGTTACAGATATATGAGGAAGTAATAGAAAATGATAGGATAGAAAAACAAAAAGAAAAAGAAAGACAGGAAAAAGAAGCAAGGGAACTACATAGTTGTGTAAAGGTAATTTTTTTTCTATACTTAAAGTATTCAAAGCAGATATCTTTCACATTTAAGTATAACTTTCATGACAATTATAATGCCATTGAATATCCCATGCATTGGGGCGGGGGTGGCTCAGTTGGTAGCGCGCCAGGCTCGTAATCTGTAATTCCCAGGTTCGAGTCCCAGCTGGGTCAGCGTTGAGATTTATCTCCGCAAACTTCCCCGCCCTGCCCACGGTCAGTAGGGGACACCGATGGGCTTGGAAAGGCCACCGCCCGTCGGATGGGACGTTAAGCCGTGGCCCTGTGTGCGGGAGAGCAATACCCTGTGCACGTTAAAGAACACGGTGGATGGCCTTGACGGGAGGCTACCATCTGCCTCCCTACAGCTGTTCCAGTGGGTCCCCTCCCCCAACCTTCTCTGAGCCTTCGGGGTCCTTGTGACCTGGCCATTTAGCCCATGGTGTGCAAAAAAGTGCCACTCAGAGGTAAAACAACCCAAATCCCATGCATTATTATGTAAGAGCTTAATTTAAAAAAAATCATTAAAATTTAATAATCGAGATTAATAACTGTACATTAATACATTAAAAATTATAAGTCAAGAGGAATGCTCAACATAGGTTGTATCATATTAGCCTAAGGCTATCATGGCAGCTATTCAACTACAATCGAATGTGCTCCTGAAATTGTACCCTCCATTGGTACAGTCTTTAAGCTATCCTTTATCTTGTAAAGGTGCTCAAGAAAAAAGAGGGACAATATTTACCAGTACTGGTGATGAACTTTTATGGATGTCTGCTGGCACAGGTGCAGCTTGCAATTAGGTGTCATATGTTGTTCATTGAAGAATGGCTAAGTTGGTAGGGACGTTGCTATCATCACTGCTGGTTGTATTCATTTGCGATGCACTATCATTTCTTGCCTATTGTTTGGTGAACTTAATTTGACACTTGACACAATTGTACCACTCAATGCAGCTGTATAACAGTCCTTATGAGATTTGCTGTTATCAGTTGCTTTAACAGCCTCTAGATGTTGTAAGTCTCATATAAATTCATCTCTTCATTCACTGGTTGATATTAAACTGATGTTAAGATATTTGCTTGCACATCCCCGAGACTTACAAAAATAACTTCTAAAACAAGTTAAAAGTTTAAAAATACCACAAAACCCCCCTCATTACCAATTACAGATGTTCAGTTGTTTAACTACGAGTCTCACTGACATCATGGTTTACTGCTCATTGTGTTTGCACATTTGCTCATGCAACAGGAGAGACCACGCTGCTGGAAAGGGTGGAATCTCCGTGTTGCAGAGTCTATGTTGGTTGGTATGAATTAACATATTTTCAATGTATAAAAGTTGAAATTTCGTTTGTGGGGCTGCCAATGCTTTGTATGTTAAATGTTCTATTTCTAAATTATTATTAATGATTGTTTGAGCTAATGCTGTGTTTGGTTGTTTGTCTATAATGTCAGAAATACTGTTCCTGCAGAATGTGTCAATGTCAATAATGTCAGAATGTGTTCCTGCATTCTTTGTTCAAAAGGCCAATAGGTTTTCCCTATATAACTATTTTTTTTTCCTTCTAATTTATTCAATGGATCTGGAATGTATTTCATATTACATGATACTACATATGTTGAGCACTCCTCTTGACTTATAATTTTTAATGTGTTAATGTACAGCTATTAATCAAGATTATTAAATTTTATCAAATTAGCTGTGAGTTGTAATTTATAGTAACAAAATCATTTTCATACAGAAATTATTTTTATCATCAGATATCATCTCTGATACAAAGCTCAACCATTGTGGTTGAGCTTTGTATCAGACTATTCACAACTAGCTGTATAATGGCAGTTCTCTTAAATTTTCCCCATTGTTATTCTCTACCTATTTCTTCAAGTCATTACTTCATTTCATTCTTGTTTCCCTGTTTATGTTTCCTGCTTTAGTATTTCTGGAGTAACTGTGCTTTTCACATTATTTGCATATGATAATTTTATCTTTGTGACTTGTTTTAATAGATTTAATTGTTTCCTCCTCCTTTCTGTTCCTCTTTTTGGATTACTTTCTTTGCTCATCTGATCTTAAATTCTCTCTATAATACCACATATCAAAGGCATATATTCAAAATATTTTTTAACTGTCCATGAATCACATCCAAACTTAAAAACAAGCCAGAATTACCCTATATTTCCAAAAGGCAAGCTTTATCTATTGTATTTATGTTTTCATTTCCTCCTTGCTTCTTTCATATGTGTAATTTCATCTTAAATATTTAAAAATATTTGTTAATTTTTTGTTTTTGCCATCCTTGTACCTTCTCTTCCGACCAAATACCACTCTGATGTTGATCCAATTTTTTTAGAAGAAACATTGTCTTGAGCTGCGTGGGATATGAACCCACGACCTCCTGATTAACATGTCAGGTGCTCTGGGCCACTGAGCTACCAGCCACCGATCAAGATCTCTTCTAATTGATGATATAAACATTTCTACCTACAGTACACATTCCACTATGTCGCATATAGGCACTGTTCCAGCAATCAAGCGGCAGACAATATGCCATGGAGGTGGAAAGTATATTTGCGAGTATACAATTGATTAAATTTGAATAAACTCGAATTATCAGATAAGTAGTGTTGGTAGAAATGTTCATATCATCAATTAGAGGAGATCTTGATTGGTGGCCAGTAGCTCAGTTGTCCAGAGCACCTGACATGTTATCAGGAGGTTGTGGGTTCATATCCCACCTGGCTCAAGACAATTTTTCTTCTAAAAAAATTGGATTGACATCAAGTGGTATTTCCTTTGTGTGTGAACTAGATAAGTCGAGTTTATTCAAATTTAATTTCTTCTCTTTACCTTTGCTTATGACCAATAGGTTTTGTCCATTTTATATTTAATATTATACCATTATTCTGTCTCGTAATATATAATTTACTCATATTTTTTTTTACTAATTGATATCAAAACTATGTCATATATATACCACAGAGTAGTAAAATGTTGGCTAGCCTTCTTCCAATAAATTCTCATCTAAGATGAACAATGTCACAAAATCATATGTATGGGCCAAATCAGTTGCTTCTCAATCAATGATAGTAGCTATTTTTTGTAAGCAATCAATGATGGGCCACATTTTAAGCAATCAATGGAAAGCTGCATTTTATTTCAAGCAATAATAAAACATATTGAATATATTACATAATGAATTAGGCTCTAAAGCTCTGTCCCATCCACCATATTCACCTGGCATGTCACCAACAGTTTACCACTCATTCAAGCATTTGGACATTTTTCTCCAGAAAAATTTTTGATTAATAAAATTTGTTATGAGCTATGATTTTTTTGGAAGTTGAGGTTTAGAAACAGCCATTATTTTTGCACCAACCTAATATAATAGTTTTCAGATATAACTTCTTACTTTTATAGCTGATTTGCATGCTCTGTTTCAGCTAGCATATTTAATATTGTATACTTCACTTGAATCAAATTTTAAACAGAAATGGAATGATAACAGCCATTGAATGCAGTGCTAGTTTTGTGAACTCAAAATGAAAATTTCCCAAAATGAAAACTCAGCACTGAAAAGATTAATAGAAATATTAGAGTAATCAGCTTGCATATATTACAGAGGCTGAAATTGCTTTTTTCGTTTACATATTTATATATATATTGATGTACTCAGGATTGCAGGAAATATATGTTTTGTAAATATCTACTTGCGAGTTAAACACTAACTCTTGTGGAACTTGACTATGTGTTAGTTATGTATTTTCAGTGACAATTTGCTATTGAAACTTACAGTACATTTATAATGGTGAATGCAGTGCTAGTTTTGTGAACTCAAAATGAAAATTAAAATACTTTATCATTTTATAATAAAGTTTTTCAAAACTTTGTAGCATAACTAATAAATGACATGGAATGCTTTGTTTAATTAGATCCAGGCATGGTGGAGAGGGTTAATGGTTCGTAAGAAACTTGGACCATTTGCAGAGAAAAAGAAAGGAAAAGGCAAGAAGGGTGGTAAAGGAAAGAAAGGAAAAGGCACGAAAGGAAAAAAGAAATAACTATGGCATTCAAATATTCTATGTTATTTTTCTTCACATAATACAACTTGGCTATATTTACATATGAAAATTTGTATATAAAATTTTTACTTTGAGCTTTTATAAGAGTGTGTGAATATTCATATTCTTGGAAAAGAGAACCAGTAAAATATCTTTTAATCGGAAATCTTTATTCATCAAATTTTACATATTAAATCATATCTAATAATAAAATAAATATAATAAATACCCCCTCAAGCAGCTGCTTGCCACAGAGGTCTGACAGGAGTCTGTCAGTTTATATGCCACAGTAGGAGATCTGAGAGGATGGCAGGACCTCAGCAAAAACGACACACACATCCATGCCTAGCTACTAATTTATTTGCGGCTTCGTAAGAAATAAAAATTGCAGGTTGTATACCTGCATACCTTGTGTAGGGGAGAGTATTATCTTCACTTTAAAAAACAATAGGCAGCCATAAATGAATGCAATAGAAATCACGGATGCTAAATATCAAAATACACTCATCATAAAAAAAAACACTTTGGTTGGTTTGATTTACCTCTGAGCAGCACTTTTTTTTGCACACATTGGGCTAAATGGCCAGGTCACAGAGACCCTGAAGGTTCAGAAAAGGATGAGAGAAGGGGACCTACTGGATAGTTTGTTAGAAGACAGATAGTAGCTTCCTGTGAAGGCCATCCAGAATGTTCTTTAAAGTGCACATTGTATAGCTCTCCCACACACAGGGTCAAGGCTAAATATCCCATCCGATGGACAACCACCTTTCCAAGCCCATTGATATCCCCTACTGAGAACAAGGTTGAAAGTTTTGTGGAGATAATTTCAACACTTCCAGGTGGGACTCAAGCCTGGGAACAAGGCTAGTGGCTGAGCCACTCCCCCAACCAGGAGGAGAGTTACATGTATACAAATTAATATGAAGGTGTGGAATAATGATATATGCAGGTGAAGGGAAAATTGCAGGTCTGGTTGCATTTCAAATGTGAAGGATGACACGGATTTTGTTGGTTATAGGTAAAGTTATTATTGGGGAAAAGACATTGTAATTTAAAGAAACCAAACCTGATCTGTAAATCTCGTTATCATTGAAGGGTTCATTTATAAGTCATAGGCGAATGTTTAATCAACCAAGTGAGTTTGAGCAAGGTTGCATCGTAAGTTTATGTGAAGTAGAATGATCACACGAATGGCAGTGCATTTTGGGCATCATACACAAACAGTTGGCAGCAATGGGAAAGTGTTTCATGTCATCGTTCAGGTTGCCCTCAAATGACTACAGATTGAGATGATTGGCAGATTCATTGGTGGCTGTATCTGAAACTTGACTCCCTGACAGACATCCAGTGGGGGAACGACTGTGGGACATCAATGGTGGGTCAGTATCATTCATCGATGCCTGCATGAAGCTAGATAGGCACCCTCTCCTCTACATACTGCTCACTCAAAGCCATGGGCATGCCATATTGCAGTGGTGCAATGAATGGTGTTAATAGTCTTCAGCAATGAGGAATTCCCCGCCCTGCCCACGGTCAGTAGGGGACACCGATGGGCTTGGAAAGGCCGCCGTCCGTCGGATGGGAGGTTAAGCCGTGGCCCCGTGTGCAGGAGAGCCATACCCTGTGCACGCTAAAGAACACGCTGGATGGCCTTGACGGGAGGCTACCATCTGTCTCCCAACAGCTGTTCCAGTGGGTTCCCTCCCCCAACCTTCTCTCAGCCTTCGGGGTCCATGTGACCTGGCCATTTAGCCCATGGTGTGCAAAAAAGTGCCGCTCAGAGGTAAAACAACCCAACTCAGCAATGAGGCCCGCATTCTGGGACAGAACAATGGTCATCACTTGTGGTGACATACCAGCAAAAGAGCTGCCACATCATGTATCATTATACAGTGCACACTGCTGGGATCCTGTTAGGTATCCATCTCTTACAACAATCAGTCATCTTTTATAGTCACTGAAGGTAATTTAAATGCCCAGTGATATTTGGATACCTTTCTCCACCTTATGACTCCTGCAGAGCATACAAAACACCATATTCCAGCACAATGCCAAACTACATACACACATGTATAACTGAACTATATATACAAGCCATTCCCATGCTACCATGGCCAGTTTGATGTCACCAACTGGCACATTCAAGACGTCATGAAATGACATCTGAGAACAGATTTCAGTGCGTAATGCAAAAGCTCTTCAGGTGCAAGTGCAGCAAATCTCATACACCAGGACATTATTAGGAACCTTTCCGACTCGCTTTCTAACTGTATTAGTGCTTTGTATTGCCACACCTTGTACTGATGTTACCCTAATATCCATGTATCTACCTCACTAAACAAGCTGCAAATGTGATCATTTGTTATTTACACTACTACCTTTTAGCATGTCACTTTTGTATCCATGACATTCCTTCTGGGTGGAGTAATTTCTTTGACGAGTGTATATGTAAAATTTTATTACTTTACATTATAGGAGGTAATATAAATTATATATAGGTGCATGATTTAATACAAAATTTGAAGGAATTTGATTTTCCCACATACTTATTATTAAAAGGTGGTTGAGTTGTTATCTCTGAGCAGCACTTTTTTGCACACAATGGGCTTAAATGGCCAGGTCACAAAGACCTGAAGGAGACCCATTGGAACAGCTGTTAGGAGACAAATGGCAGCCTCCCATCAATTTATACGAAATTTTTTACAAAGCCATCGGGCATGTTTTTTAACATGCAAACAGTAGGGCTTTCCTACATATGGGATCACAGCTCAACATTCCATCTGGTTGAAGGCGGCCTATCCAAATCCATCGGTGTCCTCTACTGACCGTGGGCAGGGCGGGGAATTTTGTGAATAGGTGGTAATTTTAAAATATTACAGAGTAAGTAAAAACTTGGGTTAGTTTTATTTTTTTTATCAGTGAAGTTTTTGACTTGAATATTGTATTTATTGGATTTAAAACTGAGAAGGGACAAAAACTTTTGAAAAGTTAAACTGCGTTATAATCAATTATACATATATTACTGTTATATTTTGGATCAAAGCATTGTCATAGCATTTGAATGATTAACTCCGATGGCCCTTTTTTTGCTCAGAACAGTACTCTTGGATTTAGTAATAGTCTTTGTAAAATTATAAATCCGATGGCCCTTTTTTGCTCAGAACAGTACTCTTGGGTTTAGTAATAGTCTTTTTAAAATTATAACTCTGATAGCCCTTTTTTGCTCAGAACAGTACTCTAGTTTTAGTAAGTCTTTTTAAAATTATTCGTCATCAACCTTAATGGTAAAGCAAAACATGATTCTCACTGAAAAATTAGTATTTATTCAAAACTTTCTATATTTTAATGAATATTCCAAAAATGTATCATATTCTACAAAATGTAAAAATATACATAGTTTGCTTTATTGCATTTGCTAGGAATGATTTCAAATCTATGAAAATAACAATAAATTATGTTTTTTCCCCAAATGAGTGACGACTAGACTAATATATATCATAAGTTCCACATTTGCTCAACATTTTTTGTAATACCCTGTGGGTCATTCTTATAAAACATGAATAATCCTTGAACCATGGCCATGCTGACAGGCTTGTTAACTTTTCGTGCTTCCTGTATAAACTCTTGTGCTGCTGCTAGACCAGCCTCAGGGTAAAATCGTTGATACATTTGTTCTAATTGGTAATCACTGGCATGGCCAATGTACTCTTTCACATCTACTCGTCCTGGACGAATTAATGCTGGATCCAATCTATAATTTCAGATAATACATTTTACAACTTTTATTCAGAGTAAACAACTATGCTTTACAACACTTCATTTAAACAATCTACCTTTATTTCTAGTTAAATTTATTATCAACCACAAAAAACTTTGGGGGGCGGGGGTGACTCAGTCGGTAGCGCACCAGGCTCGTAATCTGTAGTTCCCAGGTTCGAGTCCCAGCTGGGTCAGCGTTGAGATTTATCTCCGCAAAATTCCCCGCCCTGCCCACGGTCAGTAGGGGACACCGATGGGCTTGGAAAGGCCGCCGTCCGTCGGATGGGACGTTAAGCCGTGGCCCCGTGTGCGTAAGAGCCATACCCTGTGCACGTTAAAGAACATGCTGGATGGCCTTGACGGGAGGCTACATCTGTCTCCCAACAGCTGTTCCAGTGGGTCCCCTCCCCCAACTTTCTCTGAGCCTTCGGGGTCCATGTGACCTGGCCATTTAGCCCATGGTGTGCAAAAAAGTGCCGCTCAGAGGTAAAAACCCAACACAAAAAACTTTGGTGCCAACAATGATACATCAATGTCTGAACCATACTCAAGTGACACCAATGTACCACTGAAGTTTTAACTGCAAAGTTTCTGTATGAACAACAATAAATCATTGCTATATTAGCTTGAAGAAATGTTAAGTTTCTCCTACATAGAGGAGGAGGAATACCAATTTCTTCAAATAGTGATACATTATTATTGGCACTGAAAGGATTAATTGTGTATTTTTTTATACTCTATTAATGTATTTCAAGATACTCTAAAGTTGGGTTATCTCTGAGCAGCACTTCTGTGCACACAGTGGGCTAAATGGCCTGGTCACAAGGGTCCTAAGGAAGGTAGGGAAAGAGATCTACTTGTTAGGAAACAGATGGAAGCCTCCCTTCAAGGTCTTTAACATGCACAGGATATGGGTCTTATGTATATGGAGCCACAACTTAATGTCCCATTCATGAGATGCGACCTTTCTCACCAAAGGCAGGATGAGGGGGAGGGCAGAAATAAATCTCAACACTGGTATAATTATACAATTAAAAAGACCTTCTTGCTCAAAAATTAATTTAAAATAATTTAAAATTCTCTGTCATTGAGCAATAAAATTTTAGAGTTTATCCTTCAAACTATTCGGATGTTGAAAGTTCTTAGGAGAAAACTCTCAGAAGCTTTTCGGAGCAAAGACAGCGCTCCGTCTTCAGTGAAGTGATGCTATGTCTTTGCTCCGAAAAGCTTCTGAGAGTTTTCTCCTAATAACTTTCAACATCCAAATAGTTTGAAGGATAAACTCTAAAATTTTATTGCTCAATGACAGAGAATTTTAAATTATTTTAAATGGTACAATTACGACTCGAATTTGGGAATTTTAGATTACAAGCCTGGTGTACTACCAAATTGAGTCAGCCCCCAACTCCTTAAAGCATTTGAATACTTAATCTTTAATAAAATTTATTTTAACCAGTATTCTTCAACCAGTGTTTCCATAAATATTTTAAGCTTATAGGGAATGTGTTAATTATAGGTTGTTTGGGGTTTTATGGCAGAAGAGCAACAGAGGCTATGTTGCGCTAAACAAAGGTAAATAAAAAAGATAAAAACGTCAAACCTACAACCAAATTGAAAAGCAGTACACAAAGAGCATGAAAGTAATGTAAACAGAAAAGACAGAACAAGAAAAAAAGTGTAAAACAGTACATATAAAAACCAGGGTAAAAATATTCAATAAGTATCAAAGAGAAAAAACAATAATGGGGAAAAAACAATACAGTACTCCCAAGAGTACTGTAGGACTCATAAAATATATACAAGTCAAAAGATCAAAAGGTAAAAAACATTAAAGATGCTTAAAATAACCAATAGATCTGGTCTACAATGATAATATCAGGGCAGACCATGGCTGATCCCCCTAATATGCATGACTTCAAGCTATCTGTAATGGCAGGAAAGTCTTGGGTACCCAGCATGGTGGCTGGCAGAGAGTTGCTGGTACATGCAATCAGGTGAAAAGGCCTTACCTGTCCTGCAAAGAGAAAAGTCAGGAAGGGGAAATGGCGAGCCATGGTGGAAGTGTCTTGGCTATCGACTGGGCAACACAATCAAGACCATTGCCATTGCAGCTACCAATACCAAAAGGGCCTATTACTCCTCCCCAAAGGTTAGAGTCAGTACCGACTTTGGCATTGAAGTCACCTAGAACAAGAGTAATATCTCCTTTCTTGACAGAATTCAAAATATCCTGAAGTTGTCCTTAAAACCTATCCTTCTCATCCTCATCGGCATCCTCAGTGGGGTTCATAACAGCAGATAACATTCATCTTTAACGCTTGTCTGAAATTTTGCTGTAAGAAACCTTTCATTAAAGCACTCGTATCGTACAAGAGCATCACTAGCGTGTCTGCTGAGAAGCAAACCCACGCCTTGGTGATGCTTATTGTTGTCCCTCCCTGAAAAGAGAAATTTAAGATTATTTTTAAGAATCTGACCTTTATCTGTCCATCTGGTCTCTTGCAAGCAAGGAATATCTAAATTATAAAGGTGGAATTCATGTGTGAGGACATCCAGAGAGTAAGCTGTGTGCAGAATCCTCACATTCCAACTACCTATGGAGAGAAGATGGTTAGTGGGATGTTTAAAGAAACTGTTCATTGAGAGAGGAAATGGCGATAATATCAAATAACACCCTAATCGCAGACATGGGGCAAAGACCCGTTCCCCCACCACTAAAGGCTGAGCCATCTACACTGGAAGACTTCCTCCAATGTAGAATTTGACGATGCCAGTAGAAGCAAAGGGTTCAGGTGCCTGCGATGACCTCTGCTCAGGATTATCCACCAGCTGATAAACATATCCTGTGAATCTATTCAATTGGGGCTGTCAACCCACAAACAAAGAGAAAACACAGCGGAAGATTTTCCCTCCACAGAAACCCACCAGTGCAGCAAAATCAGGATCCATAATCAAGCTCAGAGCCTTAATTCAGTCCAGTCCAGTAGGTTTATATGGTCAGCACCAGGACCCTGTGTGGTTGACCACTCCTCAGCAGGGTAGAAAAAAAAGAAAAGTACTCAGAGTTGTCCAGATCAGTAGGCCACACTGATCTGGCAGCCCTCCCCTTCTGTTCACTTCCACAAGAGAGTATCTCTTTTGAAAGGTACTAACAGTCTGCACCAGAAGGTGGGATCAGACAGGCGCTAGGCCTGGCCAGTTCTATGCATCATCACAGGGGATTGGTGCATAGCTCTCCTTCCAATGACTACCTAGCTACCATATAATTAGTGTTATTAACAGTAAAATAGTAACTTTTATCAACAAAATGCTGCAATAAAAATGCATTTCTAGCTTTGATACTGAGCTGTGCTCAATTTTAATTTATTTTGGTAATCTCTATGAATATACAAGGCAGGAGAGTAGATGCCCCTACTACTTCAAAAGAGATGATTCATCACTTGACAGATTTGGAAACACTGCAAGATTATTTAGTAAAACAAAATGACAATAATTCAGAAAGCAACTCTCTGATCAATAATAATTATGGTACAGTTCAATGAGCATATCAATAACTAATATACTAATTATTGTTCAAAAGAGTTTGGGAAATGGTGCATTATTGGTTAATACAGGCAACAATGATATTTTTGTTTTATGATTACTATAATTTTTACATGTGGAAATCAATGGACAAATTATTTTAAACTCTAATATTTAAAGTTTCAGATTTACCTCCTTTTAACAAAGAAATTTACAACCTTATGCCAAATTGTCATTAGCATTATACTGGCAATTGAAATTGAGAAAACTATGGCATCAGGGGTTAAAAAAAACTTATTTGAAAGCTAATTGATATTCTTGTTTGGCAGTTTGATGAACCCCTCAGGCAGCTGCTTACCATAGAGGTCTGACAGAAGCTGTTAGTCTATATGCCATAGATAAGATCTGTGAGAAAGGTAAGGCCTCAGTAGAAAGGCAGAAAATTTACCATGCAATTAAGCATGCTTGTTTATCTGGGCCTTATCTGGGGCTTGAACCTATGTCCCTTCGATCAGTAGCCAAGCACACTAACCACTCAGCACAAAGCAGACTGCTGAAAGTTGGGTTATCTGGGGCTTGAACCTATGTCCCTTTGATCAGTAGCCAAGCACACTAACCACTCAGCACAGACTGCTGAAAGTTGGGTTGTTTTACTTTTCAGTGGCACTTTTTTTGCACACAATGGACTATATAGCCAGGTCACAAGGACCCCAAGGGCTTAAAGAACCACTGGACAGTTGTTAGAAAAGAGATGGTAGACTCCCGTCAAAGCCATCCAGCATGTTGTTTAATTGCACAGGGTATGGCTCTCCAGTACATGGGGCCACAGCTTAATGTCCCATCCGATGTACGGCACACTTTCCAAGCCCATCGGTGTCCCCTATTGACCAAGGGTAGGGTGGGAGTTTTTCAGAGATAAATCTCAACATTGGCCTAAGTGGAACTTGAACCTGGGAACGGCAGATTATGAATCTGGCATGCTACTGATGGAACTACCCTTGCCACCTGCTAGACAGCTTGCTTTAATATATATCAATAGAGACTTCACTAGATATATATTTTTCTGTATAAAAATAGCAAGATGAGGATTCTGTTACAGAAAGGTGGATTCAACATTTTAAAGATGTTCTGAAAGCATTTAGTTCTGCTTTTACTGCATACAATCTACAGTGAATTGTAATCAGTTTAGTCATTCACATTAAATGCTTGTCAAAAATCACTTAAGTTAAATTAGTTCATTAACCCCTATTTTACTTTTTACAATTGAATTTGTGTTTTGCTGCATTACATTTCATATTTTGTTGTGCTCTGACTTTGTAATCTTGAAACCATTTTAATCCAACTTAGTGAGTCACTTATACACTTCTATTGACATAATGCTTGAGCAGTAATGAAAACTATATAACTGTGATACTGGCATATACTTTAGTTTGAAGTTATTTTGGTAACTGCAATAATACAAGTCAGGATGAGTACATAAAAACCATGTCAAAATGCTAAGAATGCTGTTATTGCATGGTAAATTGAAACAATAAATTTTTTCAGAGAGATGCTTGTCCCTAAAGACTGTTATAAGTATAATTAGTTTTATTCTTAAGATGATCTAGTTTTTGTGATGCAGAAGCATCAGTCTGCTTTCTATTCCTGGTGTGGCTTTCTGCATAACTGCCCTCAACAGAATTAAATATTCCATTGATAAAACAGATCAGCAGCAGGGTTTCAAAACTAGTAGAAAAAAATATATCTATATCAAATGCTATCATTCAGGCAAAATCTTGAGAAATGTTTAATGGATAATGTAACTGACCAAAATGGTAATGGAGAATGTAACTTTCCCAAAAATGGTAATTGTTCACCCTTTTTCTTTTCAGTGGTTACTCCAACCATTATAGTAACCACTGAAAAGGATTTTTGGGTTGTTTTACCTCTGAGCAGCACTTTTTTGCACACCATGGGCTAAATGGCCAGGTCACATGGACCCCGAAGGCTCAGAGAAGGTTGGGGGAGGGGACCCACTGGAACAGCTGTTGAGAGACAGATGGTAGCCTCCCGTCAAGGCCATCCAGTGTGTTCCTTAACGTGCACAGGGTATGTCTCTCCCGCACACAGGACCACGACTTAACATCCCATCCGACAGACGGCTGCCTTTCCAAGCCCATTGGTGGTCCCTACTGACCGTGGACAGGGCGGGGAATTTTGCAGAGATAAATCTCAATGCTGACCCAGCTGGGACTCGAACCTGGGAACTACAGATTACGAGCCTGGCGTGCTACCAACTGAGCCCCCCCACCACCACCACCACCACTGAAAAGGAAAAGGATGAACAATTACCATTTTTGGATATGTTATTATTGGCAGGAGTAAAAACTGGAAATTGCAGTCTACCATAAGCCTACAGCACCACCCATTATCATCCCATATGCCTCCCAACAGCCACTAGCCCACAAAAAAGGTGCATTAAAAACTGCATTCCTAAGAAATATGAGATATGCCTCCACACCAAAGTTTTATGAAAAAAGAAACATGAAAAATATACTCAAATGCTCAAAATGCAGATTACCCACTAAAAATATTAAAACTAGCAGAAAATATAGCAAGACAAACTCGGCAAAAAATATCCCAACCGTCACAAATGCGGCAATCTAAAAAAAATAAGTTCACCACATGAATTCCAAACATCCCATGGCTGACAAATTCATTTAAAAATGCAATGCAACCTTACAATTACATAGTGCCAATTAAAATCAGCAACACTATAATTAAATTAAAATCAATCAGGACCAGAATAAAAAAAAACAGGAGGAGTATATAAAATACCATTACATGAAAACAATAACAATAAACTTTACTATGAACCTGTCAACTAGGATGAATGAATATGGAAGGGATGTATGGTTAAAAACAAACTTCATTGGCAAGAGTGGTTTCTAATACTGGACTGAACCCACAATTTGACCTCACTGAAATTATTTGTGCCCCCTCGACTAAGTTTCAATTGGAACTTGCTGAACAACTGGTGATGTACCAGATTAGAGAAGCATGTTGCAATGAAGAAATTTACCACCCACCCTACCCACAGAAGCTGCTCCTTGATCAGCACAGTGCTGCTAAAGCATCCACACTCCACCCCTACTTGAGGCACATGGGTGAGACCATAAAATCCCAACAGTGCCACCCACTGCAAACCATATGGCGCAGCCACAGAACAACAGACATGAATATAATCTCTGAAGTAGAACTGTTTACCCAACTTCTGAAGAAGACATTAATAGTCGAAATATGTCAAGTCATGGTGGTCTAAATATCATTGTGTGATTCATTCAACAGGAAAGGACTTACTTCACATTTTATTACAAGAAGTGACTAACATTTCTACTATCCTGTATTCAGCGATCGAAATGCTATTTTGATTTGCTAAAACAATAATAAAACAGTTCGAATACTGATTAAGTTTATAATCCTTGTATTTCTTAATTTAAATTTTAAGATTCAGAAAATTTATAAAAAGAATTCTGGAAAGTTGGCTCAGTTGGGTTGGGTTGTTTTACCTCTGAGCGGCACTTTTTTGCACACCATGGGCTAAATGGCCAGGTCACATGGACCCCGAAGGCTCAGAGAAGGTTGGGGGAGGGGACCCACTGGAACAGCTGTTGGGAGACAGATGATAGCCTCCCGTCAAGGCCATCCAGCGTGTTCTTTAACGTGCACAGGGTATGGCTCTCCCGCGCACAGGGCCACGGCTTAACGTCCCATCCGACGGACGGCGGCCTTTCCAAGCCCATCGGCATGGCGGAGAATTTTACGGAGATAAATCTCAACGCTGACCCAGCTGGGACTCGAACCTGGGAACTACAGATTACGAGCCTGACGCGCTACCGACTGAGCCCCCCCCCCAGGAAAGTTGGCTGATTAGGCTCATTCAAGGTTTTTTTCTTTTTTCAAATTAATTTCTCCTTGTAATTTATAATTTAAATTTTAAGATTCAGAAAATTTTTAAAAGGATTTCTGGAAAATTGCTCGGTTAGGCTCATTCATGGGTTTCAGCAAAGCCAACAATGACTGATTGTGTAATGCAACTGGTGCTAGTTGATGCTTCATTTTTTCCCAATTTCATTTGATGATTAATTTTCCTTAAATTACCTTTATTAAATACTAGTTTTTGAGAAGGAGAGTTAATTAAAACTGAAATGAAAATGAGAATTAAAATGGAAAGAATTTAATAACTGTTTTTTAATTTTTTTATCCATGATGTACATGAAAATTAAGATCTGGTATACAAGCCTAAGAACAAGTTTTAAAAAGAATTGTATAATATGCAATAAAACTAGAATATGAAATAAACAGAAAGTCCAATTTAAAAAAATTGATATAGGTTAAAATTATTATGAAAGAGAATAAACTACAAGTATTTACCTTTCTAAGTAATTTGTAGTCATAAAAAGTATCCTAGCTTCAGCTGATGCTACACCATCCAGCATGTTCAGAAGACCACTAAATGTTACCCTATTCAGACCATCATAGGCAACTTTGGCTGGAACAACATACATCACTTAAGTAATTCAATTTAAGTACTTTATGCCTAAGCTTGGAAATTGTAATATATATATGACAAAAAAATATTTTACACTCATGAGCTATCAGGAAAAAAGTATAAGATTTCCATGTTTGTTAGTACAAAGCCCAAAACCAAGCTCTGTAAACTTCAAACAAGTGTTTTACATAAAACAAAACTTAAAAACCTCATTGTATTGGGTTCTTCATTTACAAAAAAAAAATTCCTTCAGTATCTCAAGACTTGTTGATGATTTAATAGAAGTATTACATGATTTGTTTTAATTAATTGAGATGTAAATGAGAACTATTATATCAAACTGTTCATTCATAGGCAAAATATTAATCCCTTTAAAAAAAAAATAAATACCCCCTCAAGCAGCTGCTTGCCACAGAGGTCTGACAGGAGCCTGTCAGTTTATATGCCATAGTAGGAGATCTTATAGGATGGCAGGGCCTCAGCAGAAAAACGACACACACATCTATGCCTAATCCGGGGCTCAAACCCAGGTCCCTTAGATCAGTAGCCAAGTGTGCTAACCACTCGGCCACGGGACGGACTTAATCCCTTTATGGGTTCAAAATATATACTTCCTACAGGAACTAATATGATTTATTATATTTGAAGCTGCATTCCCCAACTAAAGGATTAAGGACAGATATTACAAAACTAGGTAAAATATAAGCCTTTAAATAAAAAATTCTTAAACTGGCAGCTTGTAGGAAATCTACTCTAAAATCATGGGGTGCACAAACATTTTTGGCATTGGGCCAAATGGAAAAATATTATGTTTTTCCTCTGGCCAACATGGGGAAGGTGAGGTACAATAAAAAGAACAAAATGTGATTTAACTTTATTACATTTTACTTGTCATGTATAGGTACAAAATAATAAATAAAATTAAATTTAATGTCAAAAATTGAAGTTGTTTAGTTGAAGCAAGTACCCGAAGGATGGTACTGGATCCCAGTAATGAAGAAAAATTGGCTTCAATGACATTGTATATGACATTATTCAAATTTTCATCTTCCATCATATTATAACACAATTCACTTTTGTAGAGCCAGATTAAGAAAATTTATTTTACATTTTCTGATTTTCATTCAGGTCAGATAAATTGCTCAGTGGGCCAGAGTTTGTGCAAGACTGCTCTAAAGAAATATTTAGGAAAACATTTTTGACCAATTAAATTTTAATCTGCAATTTCAGACCATGTCATTTTAACATACAATTACATTTTAGAAGGTATGAAGCTTCAGTTTTGGCTTTTTATAGATACAAACATTGAAGATTCCCAGTACTTCTGGTAGAAGATGGTACTTTATATTATAGTGTTCATTATATAGATATATTATTTTTTAAATCATAGTTTACATTTTTTTTGAAAATTTATTTTTATCAAAGTTTACATTTAAATACATAATTTGATTATGCAGTTAATTTAGACACTGATGATAAAAATTATATCTTATTACACATTCATGTTTAGTAGTGACTAATATACAGGGTGATTCAAAAATTTAATACTCAGTAACTAGGTTATATAAGAACATTCAGTCGCAAAGTATCACAGATGTCCTGTAGACATGGAACTCATGAAATAGTAAGCTGAAAAAAATTGGCTTTCACATGAGTTTGAACCCACATCTAGTAACATGCCAGGTATGCTAACTACTACATGTAACCAAAACCAATTTGTAAAGGAACTATCAGTTATTTCTATAATCTTGCAAAAGCTCAATATGCACCCCTTGTGCCACATGGCACACATCAATCCTGTAGTCTAATTCATTCCAGACCCTTTGTAGCATATAGCTGCAGATGATTGAAATAGCAGCCATGATGCATTCCTTCATTTCCTTAAGGCTGCAAGGAAGAGGTAGTACAAGCTTGAAGTTCTTGGTATATCCCCCACAAGAAGAAGCTGCATGGTGTGAGTTGCCTAATTAAATAAAATAAATACCCCCTCAAGCAGCTGCTTGCCACAGAGGTCTGACAGGAGCCTGTCAGTTTATATGCCATAGTATAAGATCTGTGAGGATGGCAGGACCTCAGCAGAAAAACGACACAATAAATTTTTGAAAGTGTTCCAATTCTTTTTGAATCACCCAGTGTATATATATATATGATTAAAAATTTTTTATTATTTTTTAATTTATACTGTATAGTGTGTGAAAGTAATTTAAATATTAATAATTTTGCAGATATATATGAGCCAAATGAAAAGAAATGAATACTATTATTAAAAGGAAATTATCACTTGCAAATTTTAAGATAATTACTCACTTTCTGTTTAACAAAATCATCAAGCTTTATTTATATTTCCATTGTGAATATTTAATACACCCCACTTGGTAACTTTGTACTCACTTTTGAGGTTTTCTTCTCTGCTAACAAATGCAGCATCAATATCTTCCAGTAAGATAATGCTTTGTTGTGGTGCTACACTCATCAAATGATTTAAACGATCATCAGACAAACCTCTTTCACTTAGATTCAAAACACAAATGCTGTATTCTAATTCACCTGCTAGGGCAGTACTGTAAAAAATGGTAATAAAAAATGTATTTAAAAAACCCAAACTAGATGACTGTACATGTTAGCAATATTTACAGAAGTTTAAGGATGAACTTAAGTTCTGACTGTCAGATATTACAAAATGTTTGGTTTTTTTTATCAGAAAGATGCTTTTTTTCATTAATTAAAAACAATGATACTTCAAGCAGATATTAATAATAAAATTTCTGACTATAATGAAAGAGAATCCAATGCTATAAGTAATCATAACGCCATATACAGTTAAGCTGGGATTAACAGATTAAGTAAATTTACCTAATATCGATTATATATATAATACTACATGATACAAAAATGCAATGGATCATGGATCAACCATTTTTCCATTGGACAATTATGCTTCTACTTTTTCAATTACTGAGTTGATAAGTAGATATTATAACTTTGTTAAAGTAACTTGCAACAAAGTTATATAGATGGGGAATTATACTTAATGAACAAGAGAGAAATTAATGCACTTGATTTGAAATTTTTTCCAGGTCATATGTCCACATATACAAATTCAAGCATATTACAGCAACGATTATAAATTTAATAATCTGTAGCATTCTATATCGAAAATAACTTTTATTACATATTATGCTTAAATCTTTGAAAACTGAGTTTTCTTTTTAAACTATATATTCCTGGTCTCAAGTGGCTAATATTAAACCTTACTTGCTAACAGCATATGGTTTTACAATAAAAATCATTATATAAAAGACATACCAATGTTTTACTGTGCCAGCTGGCTTCTTGTAAAAAGGCGTTAGATCTGGGATCTCAAACTCAATTATATAATGAGCCAAATCCATTACTTCTAATAAATGGCAGACTACATTTTATTTTAAGCAATAATAAATGAAACATAATAACATTGTTTTATTATTTAAATGCTACATACCTTTAATACCAAAACATAAACCTAAATTTAATTTGTAGTGGCTTTATCTTCCACTGAACATGACCATATTCTCCATTCTCATGTGATATTGTTGCAGTCATGCCACATTTTGCTACTATGATTATGACATACTTATGTATTTCTTCAGTTGTTGAAGGATTGATAATTTCAAGGGACTTACCAGATTTACCTGCACTAATATTTATCAATTCTGCAAATAATGACTTACTATCAATATCAATTTGTATTAATAAGGATTTATTGTTACTCTCAATCTGATTTAATAAAAGCTTACTGTATAGCATGATCATCAAGGCCTTTTTTTTTTACAAGAAGCCATCAGGGATAAAAAACTTTGGTACTTTAGATTTTATTGCAAAACTTATACTCTTAGCAAATAAAGTTTAATACAACCCTTCAACATCAGAGGAAAGTTTTTAGAGAATAATTCTCTACAGGAAAATTATTTTGTTTTCTTTATAAGAAAATACTTTTAATTAATTACTACACATTATTACACAGGTATGATGTATGTATTTTACACAGACATGATGTGACCTAAACAGTGTCACAGAGTATTAAATTTTAAGCTTATAATAAAGTGCACTGTGATTTACATTTTCTATTTAATATAACATAATACCAATATACTTACATAAAACTGCTTTTACCACAACCTGGTGGACCATATAATAAATAGCCTCTTCTGTATGGAATACCTGTGAGATAAATTTAATAATACTTTTACCTCTGCTTTATAGTGCACTAAGTAAATAATAAAACAATATACAGTACATGACTTTAAGCTATAAAATTTAAAGTCCTGTAAACTTAACCCATGGTTACCTGCATTTTGGGTCAGATGCAAACTAATACTTGACATGAAGATTAGCTATAGATTGAAAGTTTGCCAGCAGATGTGAGTTGGAACCTCAGACATAATTTTGGGTTAGATGCAAGTCAGACTGCTTATAAATATTTTGCAGTTTTGAAATTCCCACATTCTGTTTTTAGTATTTTTTTAGGCCTTTATTTTTTTGTGCACTTTATTTATAATTTACTCAATTATATGCTTGTAGTTATTGTCTGCAATCAAAACTGAATTGCATTTCATTGAAAAAAAGAAGTGGGGGGGGGGGGAATGTGCAAAAAGGTCTGGCTTAGCCACTAACTGATAAGAGAATTTCTATTTGCATTTCCAATGAATGTGCATGAGAAAACACTATATCTTTATAATTAATATTCAGTTTATTTTGTACACTCAGATCTAGATGATAAAGTTACAGTCTATGCTATTTTTATTTTGCCAAACTAGAAAAACAGTAGTAGAAGAAAAAAATATAAAATTAAAAAGAATTACTTTATTACATGCATATTAATTACATATTCTTATATAGAAAACAATTTTCAAAAACAAATAATAACAGTTTTATATTAATCAAAAGTGGTTTATAGTTAGTGTTCCATTATGGACACATGGGGACTAAATGGTTTAAGGGTAAAAATAAAAGGTAAGTAAAATTATCTAATTCTCATTTATCTATACTTTTTCCATGACTTGGCATGACTTTTCCATGCATTGGCATGTTATTGTTAGGCATTATAAGACTGAAGTAAATATATTAAGATGCAATATTATTTACTATAATACACAAAATAACAATAGGATATGAAATTGGAGATTAAATGTCTAACTTATAACAATGATAAAAATTTTAAAACTTCACAATGGTAATCTAAATATATGAATCAAAACTATACAATATACCTCTGTCTGTATACCAGTGTGGAATGCCAATAAACTCTTTGACATCAGAATGAATCTGTTCAGCTATTCCTTTGTCCAAAATTACAGAAGAAATAGGTCTTCTCTTCCGAGGATGTCCAAACTGTCTCCACTCTGATCCCATTGCAGTGTACATGATTGTTTTCCCTTCTTCACGTTTAAGTGCAAGCTTCCTGGCTAAAATATATTGGAAGTCAATTTCTTTGATTAAACTGTGAAATGATTTAAAACTGTAGGAAATGCACTGCTGTTTTTTACCATATAACATTTATTATTTTGAAAAAAATATACATATAAAGAATCAAAAATGTCACTCTTTCACATGTAAGAAAAGATGAATAATGATGACTAATAGGTATTTCCAACAATTTAAACATTTGCTCAATAGATTTTATTTTGACTCTAACAATAAATTTCATTTTGTCAAGGTTCAAGGTGTTGTAAGTTCATGGTGAAATTAGCCTCCAATAAGGAGCTCCCTACACCAGTATTTCATCTTGTGAAAAGAGGTGGATGTTGGCTCATTTGGTAGTACACCAGGCTTGTAATCTGCAGTTCCCAAGTTGGAGCCCCACCAGTGCCAGGGTTGAGATTTATCTCTGTGAAACACCCATCCTTCCCTTAGCCAGAAAGATGACACTGATGGTCTTGGAAAGGCCATCATCAATTGCATGGGACTTAAATCCATGGCCCATGTGCAGCAGAGTCATACCCTGTGCACAATAAAGTATCTTCTCAATGGCCATGACAGGAGACCTACTCCTAACAGCTATCCAGTTGGTCTCCTTCCCCCCAACCTTCTCTCAGTCCTTGTGACCTGACCATTTAGTTCACCATGTGCAAAAAAGTGCTCCTCAGAGGTAAAACAATTCAAGTTACTTTGTGAAAAAACAAATGTAAAAACTGATATGGCCTGAAAGTTCAGTACACTGAGCAGCTGGTGAACAAAACTCATTTGATTCACCATATTCACTACCAAACGGCAGCCATAGAGAAATGCAATATTAACACTGACTGATTTTATTTATACTTTAAGTTGCATTTTTACTAAAAATATTTTTAAAATTAAGCCCATGTGACATTTTTATTATGAATTTCCATTATTTTACAGTTCAAAATTAAATGTTCTTTGGTATAATGACACTTCCTTTGCTAGTTACTCTAGGAAAAGATTTCAAAGTTCAGATGTTTCTCTTCTAAAAATAAGTTTATTTAGAGAATAATAATATATCACCTATGGAAAATAAAGAATGCTCACTTTCAAAGAGAATGAAGTTTAGCACCCTCTAATGGTCAAAATTTGAACTAATAGAAGATATGTGAAATGCAAATTGTAATACTGAATTACAACCTATCCAACCAAAAATGAATTTTTCATTTATATCTTAAAACTAAATAATTGCATTATACTACCCCAGAAGGGCAAGATAATGCAACTGTGATTTAAACTATTCCCTGCACCCTCTAACAATGGAAATTAGAATTATTGGAAGATTTGCAAAATGCAATTTCTAATAGTTCATTAGTAACTATCTAACCCAGAGATTTCTTCTCTTAAAATAAAAAAGTTGAATATCAACAATGGATAGACATAAAGAGAAAAATAATGGATCATTTCTGAAAACAGCTAAAATGTATATTAGCATATAAATGAATTCATTGCTAGAAACTACACCTTTTAAAAGTTAATATTATATGAAGCCTTGATAATAACTCATCTGCATTGTATTATCATGTTGGCAGACAAAATGTTATCTAGATTTATATAATAACAGTAGCAAAAGGTTGTAAGAACAACCTTTTGCTACTGTTTAATAAATGAATGCAGCAATATAATCAGAAATGCCTAGTTGTGAATATATACAGACACACAGGAGACTGGTTTCTTGATTAATCCATGTTAAAAATGTTTTTACTAAAAACTTTAAATAACTTTTTGCTGGCAATATGGAAGTTAATAATTAAACACTGAATAGGTGAGAGTACAGAGCAAAATTGAGTATTTGACAGAGTAGTATGAGCTCTTATAGCACCTCTGAACTATTCTAATTTTACTTTAAAAGGTTTTTTTTTTTTTTGATAATACAAAGGCATGTTCACAGTTGCAGCAAATCAATACCACAGCATTTCCAGATGAATTCTTGGGAATATTTCCATGGTACATTTAACATCACATAAAATGTCATACAGTTCAGCTTCCATAATACAAATTTTATTTCTGTAGTAGGTTTTTTTTTTCACTTTGTGTTTTTCAATTTAAACAATTATATATTTTGCAATATACACTGTGTTTAGTAACTCTTCTGTTATATTAACAGAATCTCCTTTTCTCATATATAGTGTTAAAAAGGTTCAAAATTTTAATCAAAAGTATTAAACTAAATTTCAATTATATGATGTCATAAAAAATATATCTTTGGATCTGCTAATACATCTTTGCAGGGAAGGAATTCAGCAATCAATGGATTTGAATTGAATATCCCTATCAAGGCAAAGTGCACCATTTCAATTTTGGATAGATTCTGAAAAAAATTCATCGCCGACACAGCAGTCATGTCAGTGATGAATTTTTTTCAGAATCTATTAATTAATGTTTGATGTCTATCTTAACAGGGAATACTGTGCATTCACTATGGATTGATTTTCAATTTTTGGACATGAGCCACTGCTACTCATTGGTATGAAAGATAATCTCTAGTGAAAAAGACAATATAAAATGCTTGAATTCAGCAGATGGTTTGCCCTTAGGCAACTAACAGCATTCAGTGTGGCTCCTCTTATAATACTGTAACTAATCCTTCATCATACATGGTTAACTGGTTTTAAGATGAAAGTATAATTTATTTGGAGGTTTAAATTCAGGACAATCTACCAACTTGTCAAACACAAAGCAGTTGGAATAAACACAAAGCAGTTATCAAACACAAAGCAGTTAAATAATGTATATATGGTTGATATTCAAGCCACTATCTTCACTGTATATTTGGGCGGGGATGGCTCAGTCGGTAGCGCGCCAGGATCGTAATCTGTAGTTCCCAGGTTCGAGTCCCAGCTGGGTCAGCGTTGAGATTTATCTCCACAAAATTTCCCCGCCTTGCCCATGGTCAATAGGGGACACCGATGGGCTTGGAAAGGCCACCGCCCGTCGGATGGGACGTTAAGCCATGGCCCTGTGTGCGGGAGAGCCATACCCTGTGCACGTTAAAGAACATGGTGGATGGCCTTGACGGGAGGCTACCATCTGCCCCCCTACAGCTGTTCCAGTGGGTCCCCTCCCCCAACCTTCTCTGAGCCTTTGGGGTCCTTGTGACCTGGCCATTTAGCCCATGGTGTGTAAAAAAGTGCCGCTCAGAGGTAAAACAACCCAACTTCACTGTATTCTGCTAATATGGGTATAAAGAAGCTTAAATGAAATGCTTGTTGCAGTGGTCATCTATTTATTCTTGAATCAGGTGGGATCCAAACCTACAACCTCCTGATAATATGTTAGGTGCTCTGACATGTTCACACTAACATTTGTTTGAGGAAGATTCAATGAAATTCCAATGAGTAAGCAAATATATCCAGTCTTGGAAGTCATCTTCAAGGCAACTGCAAATGATTTGCCCATGAGATGTAATTGACAAAGTGCTTCAATATGTTTTCCACATAAACATAATCAAGCCTATGATCAGCAATGGCCTACTCTACTTTAAAAAAATTAAAATACATAACTTAAT
Source organism: Ryuthela nishihirai (assembly GCA_038380435.1). NCBI lineage: Eukaryota > Metazoa > Arthropoda > Arachnida > Araneae > Heptathelidae > Ryuthela > Ryuthela nishihirai. The sequence goes on along the minus strand of JAWZYU010000002.1, from coordinate 35,181,090 downwards.
AATAGTTTCAACTTTTATGGCATATATTACATTTATACACTTAAATTATATATCAGAACAATAAAAATTGCAGTAAGAGAACAATGATAGGTTGTTACATTACAGACATATCACATAATCATTGTAAATGCCTAATGCCACTAGGCCTTAACCTGCATAATAACTCTTGACCTACTTACTCATTAACATGAGTGAGATGACAGCTTATTACCATTTGGTTGCTTACACTTTACATTAGGAAGTGAGAAGAGATATATTTTACCTTCCAAGTGGCTATCAGAATCCTTGGGCAGATGTTTTATCTTTTCTATCTTCCAAGTCAATGTTTAATAACTTGGGAATTATTATTGGCTGACATTCGAAGATTGTTTACCAAACACACTTGATGGTCAATGTAGGTACTTCAATCTGAGACTGTCAGTCCATTTTACATTGAGGACATGATGTTATTATTCATCAGCATTCACTCTATATCTCCTCTTCTACCAGGCAACCATCTGATTATTACTGCTCATTCCTTTGACACTCCCAAACATAAGAAAATCAAAATTTATAGAACTGCCCCCCTTTCTTTAAAAACTTATTTACATCTCTGTTTAAAATAACAATATCACTAACTTTAAGAACACAATAATAAATAGATGACCACTGCAACACGCATTTCATTTAAGCTTCTCACATATCGACAGAGTCATTAAACATCGACTTAGAAGATAGAAAAAAGATAAAACATCTGTCCAAGGATTCTGATAGCCTCTTGGAAGGTAAAATATCTCTCTTCTCACTTTTTAATGTAAAGTGTAAGCAACCAAATGGTAATAAGCTGTCACCTCATTCATGTTAATGAGTAAGTATTTCGAGAGTTATTATGTAGGTTAAGGTGCAGTGACATAGGCATTTACAATGATTATGTGATATATCTTGAATGTATCAGAACAATGTAGTCTGAAATTGATAAAAAATGTTACAGTTTGAAATCAGGAAGGTTCAATAATATATGTGATTAAAAACTGTAAGAACTATTACGTATTTTTAGCTTTTACAGCATTTTTATATGCACACAAAAAATTAGAATGCTTATTTTTGGCTAGAAATCTTCAGCAAAACAAAAGGAAAATTTCTGTGTAGTAAGCCCTTGTGATTCAATCTAAAGATTTTTAATCAATATGTTCACTGCCACTTGACACATATGAGAATTATGCTGCTTATACTCTAGGTGGCACATGATGTGTATGTGTATCATCAAGTATCAATAGTCCCGCCTAGAATCAGCACAATCATGTTCCCTCTCACCCCAGTAGCACTCCGAGTTTAAATTTATGTGTGTGGATGCACCATGAGTGCAAATAATTGCAATCATGGTGCATTATTAGGAGAATTCACAGATAAGCCTAAATTAAAGTTAAAAAAAACAACATTATTTTGGGGGAAAAGAAAGTATTTACAAAGATATGGCAAGTAAATGACTAAACTTTTTATGAAAAAATTATCTTATAAATTCTAATACAATTAATGCACAAATATTTATTTTACTCAAAATTTTAATTAAATATTACAGTGTATTAGTGCACAGGAATGGGTATACATCCTTGACTTTTAAGTAAAATTTTATAGTTTACAAAAAAAGGTTATGCTGCTTTAAAAGTCTCCTGATTTAATGACATATTTTAATACATATTATAGCTAATTAAAATGCCAATTAGCTGGAATACCTACTAAGGAATATATTATATGTTACTTTTACAACATGGTAAGTTTACATGTTTTACTTGAACATATATTTACAGGTCTATTGATCACCTATCTTAAAACTGAAGTGGGCACAACCTTTGTTTCATAGTGGTAGATAGATAATTTTTTCATAAAAAGTTTAGTCATTTATTTGCCATATCTTTGTAAATACTTTATATTCCCCCAAAATAATGTTTTTTTTTAACTTTAGATAGCAACACAATTTGACTGAAGCTAATATTGTCTTATAGCAAAATGAAACTTACAAGCAATATCAATGCTAGGAAGTACCTAGTTGTCATAAAGCCAAACTGATTTACAGTAGTTATCATTCCTTCACTACTGTACAGAATAGTAGACATATATGTGCTGCTATGTCACAAAATAACATTTACTCTGTTTTGTAATGTTAAAATTGATACCTCTTTTAGATGGAAGTTTTCACTAAATGAAAATTTTGTTCAGTCACAGTTTTATTATTTACTTTTAGTCACTTATTTCACCAAAATCCAAAATTCTTCAATTAGATATCACTGAATAGTCTGGTTTTCAGTATTGAAAATGCAAACACCTACATAGAGATTAGAGTATTCATATACATGTAATACATATTAAGACAAATAATTCCATTATTACAGGTATGCAATTTATATGATTTTGACTTGCACGAATTTCACATTAATGTGATTTCACATGAACTTTTATATGAATAAACACAGATGAGCAAGGCATCATCATCATAATTTTTTCTCATTAAATTTATAAAAAGATTAAAAAATAATAAAATTATTTGTCTACACCAAAATAACACTTCTTTCATGTAGACTGTCTCCCATGGAACACCCATATGCAAGTCTAATGTATGCTGCTCTCTATTTCTTTCCACTCTAATCCAGGTTTTGCGATAACTATAAAACAAATTAGTTTCTAAAGGACATAGTAATGAATTTGACATCACACAATTTGTATATATATATTCATTCTTCACAACAGAGATGCCAGTCATACTTGCGGTACTGAAGACAGTTCAACAGCTGTTTTAGGTTGTCATAGGTTTCTTTCATGTAGACAGCATGTCCAACTGGAATGGATGGAAGTCAATTTCCATTATGCAGCAACACCGCCTTGAGACTCAATTTCGAGGAGTCTATGAATAGTCGCCATTCTTTTGAGGGTCATATTTAATTCTGAGGGCATTCATCAGGCCATCTACATCGGAGCAGAACACAAAGTCTTCTTCCTTTCTGAAATAAGGTGTGAACTGCTCATGATGAGTTTGAAATGAAGTCACTCGGACATTTTCCTTGAGAAGATTCCATTGTTTAAGTCTTGATCCAAAGAACTCTGCTCTGGCCTTGGACAGCTCCAGATCATTCATTTCTTCTTCGGTGAGAATGTGTGGTGCAGATGACACGCCGTGACATATGGATCATCATTAGACACTGAAGACTGTGGAGAACCCGACGTCGCTTTGCCTCCCTCCTCATCGTCTGAATCGATAGAAAAGTTTTTTGGAGGTTCGGGAATGGGAAGGCCTTCACTGTGCAGAATTGGTTGGAGAGCGGATTATATATTCGGATCAATTGTCCACTTCTTTTTCTTTGTGATGCCTTCAGAAACAAGTGGAACCATGCACAAGTAGCAGTCATTTGTGTGATTGCTTGGCTCTCTCCAAATCATAGGAACAGCAAAAGGCATTGCCACTCTTTCACCTTTCAGCTACTTTGGAAGATTTCTTGCACACATATTGCACAGCATATGTGTGGGACCCAGGCCATGTCCTGGTCCTCGATCTTGCATCCATAATAAAACTCATATGCCGCTTTCATTATCGGAGTGATGGCCCTTTTCTGGCTTGCAAAATGTCACTTCCCCGCAAATGTAACAAAATATATCTGCACTATTAACACAGTTATAAGGCATCACTATTGCTGGATTAAAACTGCAAGGATCACTTGTGTTTTACTTGTGACTCAGGGGTAAATGGGAGTCGCTCAAAAGGCTTACTCACCCTATGAGATGCCACTTACAACTAACAATTACATCATCTCTTGTCTGCGATCATAATGCCGTGATTCATGAGTCAACTACATTGCATCAGACAATGATGCAATACCTCCAGGGGTTGTGTGTATGGTGGGCTGATGCAATACAACGCAATATGTGGCAATCTGGAGTTTAAAATACAGCACTGCAAATTGGTTACCTATGTACTCAACACAGACTGAGTTGTTTATACATGACCATCTCTGTCTCTCCTAAACAAGAGCCAATCGACAAATTTTATTGTCATTTTCATGTTCAGCACCTCAAAATTAGCAAAGATTGGCCATTTTCATTTCAAAGCCTTTTTGTATGTTACCCAGTGTAATATAATAAATTACCCCTCAAACAGCTGCTTGCCACAGGGGTCTGATAGTTTAATATGCCATAGAGAAGATCTGTGAGCAAGGTGAGACCAGAAGAAAGACAGCACAAACATCCATGTCTTACCCAGGGCTCAAACCCAGATTCCTTCGATCAGTAGCCAAGCACACTAACTACATGGCCATGGAACAGCACACACTTGTATATATTATTGAAAATACACTACTTTGAATAACATTTATGCATACCTTCATCCAATATATGAAAATATAAACCTTTATTCTTTCCAATGGATGTAAGCGTGACTGTCTCCCATGGCACACCCATATGCAAGTCTAATGTATGCTGCTCTCTATTTCTTTCCACTCTAATCCAGGTTTTGCGATAACTATAAAATAAATTAGTTTCTAAAGGACATAGTAATAAATTTGTCATCACACAATTGGTATATATATATATATCAATATATTTTGAACAAGTTAAATATATTAAACATGAGAGAGAAATAGCAGTAAAGGAAGAGGCTAAACATATCAGCCTTATAAACTTTTAATTAAAATTTACTTATGTACTCTATTGCATTCTGTAATCAACTCACAGCAATATCATTAAGAATAAAAATTCTAAAAGTTCTCAGTGTACAAATTGAAAATAAAATTGAATAATTCAGTATATTACACTTAAAAACAGTATATGGATTTGTGGAAAAAAGTTTTGCCAATGTGTGGGATTCAAACCCGTCTCTCTCCAAAAACATGCCATGCTTAGAACACTCTGGCATGTTTCTGCAGAGATGTGGGTTTGAATCCTGTACGCTAGCAAAACTTTTTCTCCACAAATCCATTTATTGATTTTTTTTTAATTAAAGTCAACAGGTAATTCTGTGCATATTATTTATAGATAAAAAAATTTAAGACATAAAATTTGGTGATAAAAACTAGTCACTTAAATATTTATTTTATAATTTCATTTAATTAGTGAGAAGCACGGTTGGATAAAATACTTTAATTTCTCACGAATAATTACTGTACAATAAAGTAATCCTGTATAATATGCCTCTATAACCTAGGAGAGCACAATGAGTATCACATAATATACATAACAACCTAATTGCGACCATTTTTTTTGTCTACCCCTGTGTGAGGGTTGAGACTCCTATTTTAACAATCACAATATAGAGTTAGTATGTACACTTATTTTGATGTTACACAGTTAATTCTACCAACTAAGGTATAACCTTTAACTCATACACTTAAAGGATCTTAGTGGAGTATATAACAAAGGTTTAGTTACCAAATTTGCCTAGAAGGCTGGTAAAACTGCATCGGTTATCGTCGACTAGTGGTCCAACAACTGATGCAGCCTTCTACACAAATTTGGTAACTAAACCTTTGTTATATACTCCACTAAGATCCTTTAAGTGTATGAGTTAAAGTTTATACCTTAGTTGATAGAATTAACTGTGTAACATCAAGATAAGTGTACATACTAACTTCTATATTGTGATTGTTAAAATAAGAGTCTCAACCCTCATACAGGGGTAGACAAAAAAAATGGTCGCAATTAGGTTGTTAAGTTATGTATATTATGTGATACTCATTGCACTCTCCTAAGTTATAGAGGCATATTATACAGGATTACTTTATTGTACAGTAATTATTTGGGAGAAATTAAATAATTTCATTTGTTGAACAATAAATATATATATATACAATTTATATTTTGTATTGTGTCATGATCAGATAGTTAGCGTGCATGGCTACTGATCAAAGGGACCTGGGTTCAGGCCACAAGTAAGGCACGAATGTTTTCATTGTCTTTCTGCTGAGGTCTCACCTTTTTCACAGATCTTTACAACATATTGAACTGACAGGCTTCTGTCGGATCTCTGTGGTGAACAGCTGCTCAAGAGAGGATTTTATACATATAGTGTATTTGGCCAAATATAATGTGCACCCCTATTTTCAAAGATTAAATTGATGAAAAAATTTAATCTACATAAAATATTCTGTAGAAATGTTTTACAAATTTTTCAATTTTGCACACATTTTTTTGTATTATTCTTTGATAAGATGTGTGTAGGTATAATATATTCAATGAATGGTTGGCAAAATGATAGTTTACCAGTGTATGTTTTGTCTTTGGCCCTTCACACTTTTTAATCATAAAATTTTGCTGCTTTTTTTGCAGAAAATTGCAACAAAAAAGTTTGTAATGTGTGACTCAGAATTTTTCAAAAAATATGTGTATTTTGAAATTGAAAGTGCATGGGTTGGGTAGTTTGACCTCTGAGAGGCACTTTTTGCACACAATGGGCTAAATAACCAGGTCACAAGGACCCTGAGGACTTCAGTGCAGGTTGGAAGAAAGGGATTGGATTGTTTTATCTCTGAGCGGCACTTTTTTGCACACCATGGGCTAAATGGCCAGGTCACATGGACCTTGAAGGCTCAGAGAAGGTTGGGGGAGGGGACCCACTGGAACAGCTGCTGGGATTGAGATGGTAGCCTCCCGTCAAGGCCATCCAGCGTGTTCTTTAATATGCACAGGGTATGGCTCTCCCGCACACGGGGCCACGGCTTAACGTCCCATCCGACGGACGGTAGCCTTTCCAAGCCCACGGTGTCCGCTACTGACCGTGAGCAGGGTGGGGAATTTTGCAGAGATAAATCTCAACACTGACCCAGCTGGGACTCGAACCTGGGAACTACAGATTACAAGCCTGGCGCGCTAGAGACTGAGCCACCCCCGCCATTTGGGAGAAAGGGACTAACTAGGCAGCTGTTAGAAGACAGATGGTAACCTCCAGTCAAGGCCATCCAGCATATTCTTTAACATGCACAGACTATGGCTCTCCTGCACATTGGGTCATGGTTTTATATCCCATCCAATTCATCCCCTTTCCAAGCCCATTGGTGTCCCCTATTGACCAAGGGCAGGGTGTGGGTTTAGTGGAGATAAATCTCAACACTGGCTGAAGTGGGACTCAAACCTGGGAATTGAAATTATGAGCTTGGCACACTACCGAGTGAGCCACACCTGCCCCCAATCTTGTTTCATGTGCCATTGTTGTTCATCCTGTTAAGTTCTAGGATGTTCCATTACTAAAGTCTAGAATTCTGATAGTTCTTACATATTAGCTACTCAGTATTTGCTTTTAAGATTAATCAGTAATACCATTTTTGTACCAATAAGCCTTAATAAAAATATAGAAAATCTCTCCTTAAGCAGTCCACTTGCCATGAAAGTCTGATAAGAGTTTGTCAACATGATATGCCAAAAAAAATAGCCGCAAAATTTTCTTCAGCAGAAAAACAAAACAAAAAAGAACATGCCAATTCCTTATGTGAGATTTGACTCAGGTCATTTTGCTCTTCAGCCAATATGCTAGCCACTTGTCCTATGGTACAGCACAGTTTTAAACAGAATTACCATTTTAGTTCATTTTTTAATCATTTGATATTAGTTACTCATAGAAATTTCCTTTGATGTAAAAACAATTTCACATTAACAAAAAGTTAATTAAATAATAACGTAAGAATATCTTTATAGGAAAGTTACAGATTATATAATATTTAATACTCACTAGAAAAAATGAGTTCCAACACTTGGAACAAAATCAAAGGCAGTGGAAATCTTTCCAGTTTCATGCTGATGAAATGATGTCTCTACACTAATATGCTGAGTGTGCCTGGCATTTTGTGTGATCCACTGAAGCAACCATTGATAGCTTTTGTCTCTACAAGGAACTTCTAGTGTCATCATATAATGCCTCCTAAAAAGTATCGTTGCAACTTGGGTTGCTTTACGCAGAGCGGCAAGCCCTGCTCCTACTCCAACTAATCCAAAACCAGCTCCAAAATAAGGATTATCTTGAAGAGATGATACAAAGTCAGATAATGGCATCTTTAAGTCTTCAAATCAAAAACATTTATTGTGACTTGAAACTGAAAATTAAAAATAGTTTCAATTAGCAATTCAGTGTTTTAATTAAGCATTGATAAGAATTACAAATTTAATTTACACATAATCACTGTCTATCTGAACATATTTGCTCAGTGGGCCACATCTATCCAAGTAATAATTATTCAATCTATCACCTTGCATTTTGGAAAGTTAGAAGGATTTTGGAAGGAACAGGAAGTTGAAAAATTACTGTTGCTCTAACTATAATACAGTAAATACAACTTTAACTACTAAAATCTTTACTGTTTAAAAGCATTGATTAACTATTGTAAGAGAGATCATTACCAATTCCTGCAGTTGAATATCCTGAAGTGGCTGACTACTCAAATCAAGTATCTCATATTTTACTCACTACCACTCATCAGATAATGACCCCAGGTCTTGGGGCGGGGATGGCTCAGTCGGTATCGTTGCAACTTGGTAAAAAATCTCAGAACTACAGATTACGAGTCTGCTGAAATGAACTACAGATTACGAGTCTGCCAGACTCGTAATCTGTAGTTCCCAGGTTCGAGTCCCAGCTGGGTCAGTGTTGAGATTTATCTCCGCAAAATTCCTCGCCCTGCCCACGGTCAGTAGGGGACACCGATGGGCTTGGAAAGGCCGCCGTCCGTCGAATGGGACGTTAAGCCGTGGCCCCATGTGCGGGAGAACCATACCTGTGCACGTTAAAGAACACGCTGGATGGCCTTGACAGGAGGCTACCATCTGTCTCCCAACAGCTGTTCCAGTGGGTTCCCTCCCCCAACCTTCTCTGAGCCTTCGGGGTCCATGTGACCTGGCCATTTAGCCCATGGTGTGCAAAAAAGTGCTGCTCAGAGGTAAAACAATCCAATCCAAAACCCCAGGTCTTGATGCTGCTGTTTAATTTTAACCTTCATACATTGGTGAGGTTAAATTCCACATTAAGAGCAATAACACATTCTTAATGAGATGTCAGTCCTTTCTAATTTGTTGTTAATTTATGGTCTGTTGAAATGATTGATGGTCTGCTGAACTGATTGATAAATGGTCTGCTGAACTGGTTGAAAGATGGTTTATTCAATGGACATTATTGCCAAATAATAAATTTTAATTACTTTTTAAGTGATATACTAAAGTTTGAGTGTTAATATTTTTTAAGTGTTTGTACCCCTAGCAGTGGCCTAGCAACTGAAAAGTTAGGTAACTTAAAAGTAATTTCCATGCTGAGATTGAATAATTACTACTTGGATAGATGTAACCCATTAAACATATTTATTCAAAGAGACAGTGATTATGAGTAAAATTAAAATTGCATCTATTCTCACTGTGGGTAATTAACTTTTATTGATAAGAATTGATTAAAAAAATTACATTTTCCTTTATAGCATTATTGTAATCTGATAATACCATTCTATCAAATTTGATCTAAACTAGTGGCAAAAGGGCATTTAATAATGGCTGAATATTTGAATAAATTAAGACTGAATAATATAAATCAGGAAAAAAGCATTGCCTACATATATTCCTTATATATTTAATTAAGCAGTGATGTAGCCAATGAGTGGGTGGATTAACACCCACCTTGAGATAATTTTATTTTTATTTTAAATCATGTTTTATCAACATTTCAGATAACACAGTGTTATAGTAGAAATATCAAAAAATTTCACTTCTCCCCTTCCAATATCTAGTATAATCAACCAGCTCAGTGTACTAATAGGAATGCAAGTTCAAACTCCTTGGACACAATGACTGATGCCACAGCAACCACCACCAATGCAACAGAGTGCATATTATTAACACCACAGCACAATAGTGATCTCAGTCACCAGCAAGTGAGATGCATCAGCATCAGAAATGTGAAAGCATCAGCTCTCAGGAGGAACAGCGCATACTCTAGACTTTTCCTTGTTGTACAACTCAAGAAGCTGTCCAAAGAATGCATCAACCATGCAAAGACAGGACTAACTAAACTGAACTTCACCACACCAATAAATGACTATCAATAAGTCCATTAGTTGTTAATGAGCCAATTGTTTTTTTCTGATACCATGTGACTACTTATCACCTGTGTTTAGTGAGTAATTTTAATTTTAATTCTGCACACTGTGTTTGTACCTTTAATTATTAATTATATTCATTGATTCACTGGTCCATGCATACAATGAGACTGCAACAGCTATTGTTCTGCCTTACATATAAATGGGATGTAATGAAAAACGTATTGTTGCATGATGCTGTTAAAAGACTGCATGTGATTTTCCTACACCACCACAACAAAATGCATTGTCTATATGACAAAATCGTTTTATATCTCTGTAGTAAAATTTTTTGGGTTGTTTTACTCTGAGAGGCACTTTTTTGCACACAATGGGCTAAATGGCCAGGTCACAAGAACCTCGAAGGCTCAGAGAAGGTTGGAGGAGGGGACCCACGGGAACAGCTGTTGGGAGACAGATGATAGCCTACCATCAAGGCCATCTAGCGTGTTCTTTAATGTGCACAGGGTATGGACACAGTGACTGATGCACATGGGGCCACGGCTTAACATCCCATCCGATGGATAGCGGCCTTTCCAACCCATCAGTGTCTCCTACTGACCATGGGCAGGGCAGAGAATTTTGTGGAAATAAATCTGAACAGATTACGAGCCTGGCACACTACTGATGGAGCCACCCCCGCCCCCTCTGTAGTAAGAACATTCAAGTACAATTATACATTTGGGAACATGAAGTTATCAAATAAATCATTGTTACTATCTAAAAATGTGGCAAAAGATTGATATTCAGTAACTCCCAGGTTAAGGATATAAGTGTTCATGATTTGGGGAACTGAATTTGTCTTTGGTGTTCAAGCTGAAATATACATAAATTTAAGAATATCTTTTGAAGATTCTTATGTATACTATATTATCAGAAGTGTTTGGATCCTTCCAGGTTATTTGAATGGAAAGCCACATTTAAAGTTCCCTAACATTGAAAATAAGTTTTTATTTTAAAAAATGTCACTATAGAAAAATTTTTTTAGAGAAAGATCTCATTCAAATTCTCTAAATCTAGAATTTGGACAATACTTATTTAATATTAAAAGAATTATTAATGCTGTAACATTTCACAGCAGATGCTGCTACAATTATAAATTTTTCTCAAAGGCTAATTAAAACACACAAAAAAAAAGGATTATAGCTTTTTTACTAGAATAAAAATATTGCAATTTTGTGTACTGATTGTTTCAGTTTTTATAAATTTTACTGAAAATATTTGAGGATAAGAATGGCTTCTGCTGTTAGGTGTCACAGTTTTGATAACTCTTTAACCCTAAAAACATCATCTGTTGAATATATATTACATTTTAGTCTTGAACAGATGTCAAAAATTTGATAGTTGCTGCTTCTAAAATTAAATATCAAACTAATATAGCTGAATATGAAAATTTAGGGAAATTTAAGAGAAATCTTCAATTTATCTTTAGTAAGCTATCCTGTGGCTGAGTGTTTAGCACGCTTAGCTACTGATCTAAGGGGCCTGGGTTTGAGTCCCGGTAAGGCATGGACGTATGTGTCGTTTTTCTGCGGAGGTCCTGCCATCCTCTAAGATCTTCTACTATTGATATAAACTGACATGCTCTGTCAGACCTCTGTGGCAAGCAGCTGCTTGAGGAGGTATTTATTTATTATTTAACATTTTTCCATATAAAACTTAATTTCAAAGTTACAGAACTTTGAATGTAAATTTCTATTCGAATAGCATAAAAAGGTTCAAACATTTCGGATAACACAGTGCATGCACTAAAAACTAGGACAATTATCACCTGGTCATAAGATTACACCTGAGTTATAAGATTTGTAAAGTTGTTTTTAAGCCTTGTAGTATGGTGATGTATGGAGGGGGGTTATAATCCCCCATTTGAAGGATTAACTACTGCACATTTTCTATAGCAGGCCCCAAACATCATATATTCAATATGCCAACCTTAATTTGTTGATTATTTAAATTTTTTACAAAATTTAGATATATATATATTCAGACTTTTTTAGAATGATAGAGAAAGGATCTGGCAAGGCAAATAAAAAATTATGTAAAGACAAACAACTGATGGAATAAAATATTTATTATATAAATAAAATGGAAACTTCTTTCTGAATAATGGGAAAATTAACTTTTATTTCAAACTACTGGAAATTACTATGGAAAAATTGCTCTTTTCTATAATTTTTTCTTAGTGATATAATTTAAGAAATGTCCAAGTTTTATGTCAACTTTGCTTGGTCAATGAAAAAAAAAATTAGAACGTGAGATTTAGAATTTTTTTGGCAAATAACCAATTAACAGATATAATATTAAATTAACAGATTTACAGACAATTAAGAGATTTATATATTAAATTAAAGGGTATTCTGAATTTTATAAAAACATTTTTATAACTTTAAAAACATTAATTTTATGGTTTTTCAGAGAAATATAGTAAAAAAATTCCTAATATATATATATAAATACCCATAATTTTTTTTTTCTATATCTAGAATTTGGGATGTTAGAACTATTTCTTTTTATTTATTTGGGTATTTCTTTTTATTTATTTATTCATTTTTTTTTTGTTTTGGGCTTATTTTAATTAAGCAAATATTGAAAGTTTTTACTTATTGGACATTTCATGAGATTTCTTCTTCAAAACATACACCATTCTACAGTGGTATAAAATTTCTAATATGAGGAATTAATTATCTTTCAGTTAATTGCTTTTAAATTGATAAAATGTACCTCTCCTACTGGAACTTTTTGCATATGCCACTGGTATAGTATCTGATGGCTCTCATTAAACTGATGGCTATACAAAACCCACTTTTGAACATAGTGGTGTAAAATAAATGTGAAATGGATTTTTTGTGTTATAGAAGGGTTCAGCTAAATATTTTTCAGTGTGTATTCGAAATCTGCAGAGACTGCTAAAGATGATTACAAACCATATTTAAGGAAACTGTTTATCCTGATTATTGGAAGAATTACAACTATTTATAAAATTTTGCTATTTTTATGGATCACGATATAGGGTGCAGCAATGTTTTTAAACACTTCAATGAAGGAAAAAATTAAATACTAAAATATCTTCACACTTCTAGATTTAATCCTGCTAAAAAATATTTAGAAACAAAATACCTGAAAAAACTGGAATATTTAGTAGTTTGCTTACAATTGTTGTATTTCAAAAATCAGTATAGAAACTTTAGAAAATTGAAAATGTAAATGTTTTTAATTCCCATATTGCATTAATTCCCATATTGCATTAATTCCCATATTGCATTAATTCCCATATTGCTAATGAATATTCTAAGCTTATTACTCACACATATATGAAAGAATAGTATGTCGATTATTTAATACATTTGGTACAGATACCATAATTTGTTGACTATTTAAAAACATCCCATTCTATGTTGCTACAAGGTTCAGAGTGTTGTAAGATCATGGTGAAATTAGCCCCCAATGAGGGGCTTCCTACACCAATCACAACAGGAGGGCAAGATAGCAGAGGCAGAAGAAACTGCCTCTCAGCTATCTTGCGAAACTGTTAACTATACTAATTTTAAGAGAAAAAGAGACATTAGACCTAGCAGAAAAGGCCAATGTTCTGAAAGAAAATCGGTGACCAGTGGATTGCGTGTTCGCTGCAGCTTCATGTTGTGTTGTAGTGGTTACCAAGTAGGGAGGTGATGGAGTAATCGGTGGTTCCGATGACATGAAGCTCCCGGAACAAAGCATCTCTTTCAGCACTGTAGCGGGAGCAGTACGTGAGGTAACAGTCTGAGGTGTGCTGCATGTGGCACAGTTAAGACTGTATGCTTAGGAGAGTATTGGGTTGGGTTCTTTTACCTCTGTTGAACAAACTGGAACAGCTGTTGGGAGACGATGGTAGCCTCCCGTCAAGGCCATCCAGCGTGTTCTTAAACGCGCACGGTATCCCACACACGGAATCACGGCTTAACAACCCATCCGACGGACGGCTACCGACTGAGCCACCCCATTCCGAGAGTGTGAAGCGTACAGTTGCTGTAGATGACACCAACTCGGAGACGATGAAGGAGGGTCTCCGAGATTTGGAGCAGTGAGAGAAGTGTCAACCAGGTATCTGAATGAGGAACCGGAGTCCCTCCGCCACTGGGCAAGACGATACTGGCTCAGCGTACTAAAAGGAAAAGTCTAGAGTTTCAGTTGTGAGACAAAATTCTTCCAGTCGCCGAGAGAGGGTAATTAAATACATACCTCTAAAATATTAGTTAAAATTTTGTATTTATAAAAAGTAACTAGTTGCATGTGGAAGCAGCCATTATGCATAGGTACGATTACGATACATATCGAAACCTATACGCAATATTCAACTTTTAGAAATTTTTTCGAGGGCAACCACTGTGCAACTACTATTATTTCTCAATTGGAGGCGACTACGTTATAAATTCTTTTTCACAAAATAAATAAGCATATATTTATAGTTAGCTCTTACCGTACACAACAGACCATGGATATAGATGCAACAGATTGAGCTAACCCCTGATCTGTGCTTTGTACCGTACAACGTAGGTTGAATTTATGATGTATTTTAAAACTTAGGTTATGTTTGTTCTTATTCAACCCCTCATTATGAATTAGAATCATAAATCCGGAGCACAAAGAAGAAGAGAACGAGATGCAAAAGCGAAAGAAGCTGTTAAAGATCGAAGAACTGTTCAAACCCTTGGGGTTACCATTTCTCCTCGTTTGCCTGCAAATCAAGCGCAAGCTGGAAATATCTCAATCGAATTGAAAATGTGAAATCATTTGTACAAAAGCTTCTTCAATAAAGAAGTCAATCGACATGATGCTAGAATTAAATCTAACTGCAGACTCTCAAACATATTTGAATGATATAGACATACACTGAAGTGCCGTTGAATTAGGGATAGCAGACGTTATCCAAATTCAGTACCGCAAGTTCCGCATTTGGGCACATGCGTGACAGAAACTCTGGTCATATATAGCTGTCAGCTTTGGCTTCCCCAAGCATTCGTCGTGAGAAGTGTAATGGGAAAGGTGCGGGATTCAGATGCATTTGACAAAGGGCAGATCATAGGTGCCCGATAAATGGGACACTCGATCTCCGAAATTGACAATGAACTTGTATTTTCTCGTACGACAGTTTCAAGAGTGTTCTGGGAATATGAAAATTCTGACAAAAAAAAGCACCTGGACAAACTGCAAAGGACAACCAGCTTTGAATTATTGTGGGTTTCGCCGTCTGACCCGCATCTTATGGACCAATAGGGGCCAGACATTATCTGAAATCACCTCCCAACTGAAAGCTGGTTCCAGCTGGGAGTCAGGGCACGGACTGTGCAGTGCTCACTTCATCGTCTCGGCTTCGGGAGCTGCCAGTCTATGAGAGTCCCACTTCTAATGGCATGACATCAGGTCAACGCCTTACCTGGACAAAAGAACATCAAAACTGGACCATCAAAAATTGGCTAAGGATAGCCTGGAGTGATGGGTTGGGTTGTTTTACCTCTGAGCGGCACTTCTTTGCACACCATGGGCCAAATGGCCAGGTCACAAAGACCGCGAAGGCTCAGAGAAGGTTGGGGGAGAGGACCCACTGGAACAGCTGTTGGGAGACAGATGGTAGCCTCCCGTCAAAGCCATCCAGCGTGTTCTTTAACGTGCACAGGGTATGGCTCTCCCGCACACCCTGGAGTGATGAATCCCGATTTAAACTTAATCACGCCGATGGGAGACTGAAGGTATGGCGCCAACCCCATGAAGCCATGGATCCTGCATGTCAGGTTGGAACTGTACAAGCTGCTAGTGGTTCAGTGATAGCCTGGGGTGTCTCCCTGGGGTTCAGTTGGATGTTTGTGGGACCTTCGGTACGAGTACTGATGACTCTCAATGCATCCTGGTACGTAGAACTCACGGCTGACCATTTACATCCATTTATGGCCATCTTGCATCCCAATGGAGATAGCATCTACCAGCAAGACAACTGTTCAATTCACAGGTCCAGGTTGGCTACTGCATGGTTGCAACCATGCAGCCAATGCAAACGACCAATATATCTGAAATCGGCATATGGTGGAAATGTACAGGAAAAAATTCTTTCTCCTATACAGTTGCTCAATAAAATAAAACATGTGGATCTTAAACCACTATTTTCCAGTATTGTTATTGCTTTAACGTTGCTTGTACCCTCAATGGTTTGTACAATGCCAGTGACTGTGGCTCAAGCAGAACAATCTTTTAGTTGCCTATCAAGGATTAAAAGTGTGTTACGATCAACTACTTGTGAAAACCGACTTTCGTCTTTGGGCTTATTATCAGTCGAGGCCATTGGTCGAGGCTGAGCTAGCCAAACTTTGTGATTTTTCAAAAGTAATAGATTTATTTGCAAGTCGTAAGTCTCGCAAATCACTTTTGTAATTTAGTCTAAATCCGAGACTCAAGATGAGATTTCTTGACTTTGTGATCTGATACGATAGTTTATCGAGATTAACCTTATAATACGAGTGGAAATTTTTTGTTAAACAACTATTATTTTGTATCTACATAGTATTTTATCACCATTAGAGACTCAAGCTGTGATTTTTTGACTTTGTGATCTGATATGATAGTTTATGGAGATTAACCTTATTTGGCCAAGTGGTTAGCGCGCTTGGCTACTCATCTAAGGGACCTGGGTTCAAGCCGCGGATAAGGCATGGACGTTTGTGTTGTTTTTCTGCTGAGGCCCTCACAGACGATCCTCACAGACCTACCATGGCATATAAACTGATAGGCTCCTGTCAGACCTATGTGGCAAGCAGCTGCTTGAGGGGGTATATATTTTTATAACCTTATTACACGAGTGGAATAGTTTTGTATTTACCCAATATTGTATCACTATTATTCAATTTTCGTATTATTATATTGCAGAAAAAATAAAGAACAATTTCTATCTACACAGCATCGGGTCCAAGAATTATTGTTATCCCTGGGAAGTACTGGAAAAAATTCTTTCTCCTATACAGTTGCTATACAATCCTTCATTCCTAAGTGAATGAGCCCGCCCTCATGCCCCTAATCATGCTTCATTGTAAACTTTACGATATTCCGGAATAAAAATTAGCATTTTTAATTGCTCATTTCCATAAACTATGCATAATAATATTAGAAAAAGACTTGTTTCTTGCATAAGGTGTGGAACTCTTTATTATGGTGGAATCACATTTGAGAATTTTTCTTCTAGAACTCATGTTGGTGTGGCATCTTTTCATTGGTTATTGAATTCTTTGATCTTCAGATTTTGCAGCTGCATTCTCTATCTGAAACTGAGTAAGCCATAAGAATGACTTTTATTAGAGCGTTAATAAGACTGATGGTAGAGTAAGTTTGGTGATAAACAGAATGAAAACTAAAGTGATGAAACTTGATCAGGCAGGTTGTGGTTCAGTTAATCTAAATGTTTTCACCCTTGAGCAAGTGTCTCAGTTTCATTATTTGGGAGTTATGTAACAGATAATGGTGATATGCGGCATGAGATAAACAGAAAAATAGGGATTGCTGCTGAGACTTTTAAAAATTTATGTAGTGTGGAAAAATAGGCATATATATATACTTAAAGATTAAAATTAGACTATAATATAAACTACAGGAAATTTGATGCCTTTCATTCTAGATGCTTACACAGTATCTTGTGCTCAGGTGGGTAAACTTTGTAAACAATGATGAGGTTAGGAGAGTAGTCAGCAACCTCCTTTGAGTAGTACATTTTACAGGGACTCAGTTTGGCCAAGTTGCCCTACATGCATAACTAGAGATTAGCGAATAGAGTTACGACAGTGCCTAAAGGCCTCAGAAAGCGGGTAGACCTAGGATGCGGTGGGCAGACAATGTCAAATAGGACCTCGCTAGAATTGATGTATAGCAGCCTGATGCAGCTCAGGACAGATGCTTGTAGAACTAAATTGCTCAATCTGGTTGGGCCTCTGTAGCCCATGGTTGCTTGAGGATATATTGTTAAAGATAAATATTCCCTCAAGCAACTACTTGCAAAAGTCTGACACGAGCCTGTCAGTTTACACGCTATAGTAAGTCTGTGAGGCAGGTGAGACTTCAGCAGGAAAACAACAGAAACATCCATGCCTCAAACCTACGTACCTTTGATCAGTAGTCAAGCATGCTAACTACTCAGCCGTTTTACAAGAAATTAATCACCACCTCTTGATTACTTCATTTTGATCATGATTGCAACCGCAAATCTACAATTTGTTAACCTTTTTGATATCTACAACCAAATACCTTTATACATCAATTCCCACCTTTCTAGCGCACATATATTGAAAACTGATCTCTGACCTCATGGAACCGAAATTTCGTTTCCAAATCATATGATCCAAATACCACTGGCCAATTTTCAAATGCACTGCAGATCAATTTGACCATAATGTGACCTTTATTTGACCTTGAAGAACACATTGGGTCTTCGATTTCGTAACCTTTCCGAGATCTAGATACCAAAGCCACAGTTTTCATGTTTCTAGTACGTAGATTAAGGTTTGATCAAAATATGACCTAAACACTTAGACTTCGAATTTTGGATTTTTCCTGAGAATTATGGCTTGGATGAAATCCGAGTGCAAATTTCCGGTGTATACCACTTCTACTTCATAGTTGGGTATTAGTATTATTACCTCTCACTCATTCAAAATCAGCTATATGTATATTACCTAAGGAATGTCCGAACTTTCTTTTCAATTCAATTTACTCATATTTTCAAAAAAAAAAAAAAATTCAGAAATTAAAATTTTAAATTGATTACAGCCTTACTATGGACTCCCACTTAAATCTTTGTTAAGGGAGATTCTAACGTCATGTTTCAGAATTATTTGTGATCAGAAACTATTGCATACTTGAAACCCTCTTTTTGGAGGACAATTGTAAACTGAAATGTTTCTCACAAGCCAATTTTTCCACTGTCCAGTAGTGCCCTTTGGGCGTCAGATGTTCCCACTAGTATGACTCTTAAATCAACAATACTGGAAGATGCCCCGAAATTGTTATTGGATCATTGATATTGTTGGGATTAATTTTCTGAATATACCTAGCTTCCATAAAAATACGACTAACCATTATCTTTCCATAGGTATGTGGAATGTGAAGACCCTTAATCAAAATTATACTCTGGATGTGCTCACAAGAAAAAAAGTTCTAATGGTATAAACCAGGCATGGCCAACATACGGCCCGCGTAATGAATTTATGTGGCCCGCGAACAATTTTTCAATACTAGCATTTAGCTTCTAGTAATTAATCGAATGAATTCTCGATACTTCTATATTGTTTAAAAAACATTCCGTTATAAAGAAAATCTTATTATTATCAAAAATTATTATCAAGATTGAATGATTTACATTTGGAGGCTGTGTTAAGAATAGCTACTACAAGTATAGAACCAGATATTAAAAAATAATAAGCGATGCAAACCGCCTCACACGTCGCATTAGTTATTATGTTAATTTGTTGTATTGATTTACTTAAAATTATTCATAAACAAATTTCATAATAAAATTTTGTTTACTTAAAGAAATAAGTGTTTTGTTTAACATTTTTCAATTTTAATATTTCGTCCGGCCCGTGAAAATATTTTTTTTTCCAATCCGGCCCGCGGGCAAAAACAGTTGGCCATGCCTGGTATAAACTGTTCCTACAAGTGTCCAAACGTACAGGCAAAAAATATTGAAAACCCCAGATTTTTATTTTTACTGTCGGGTGGCAAGTATAGGATTACTTCTTGGTAGAAATGTCAGTGATACTTTTTCACATGATTACATCAATATTCCATACCACGAAATTTAAAACTGGGTTTAAAGAATGTTGTCTTTTGCTATGCCCTCAGTGAAGATAATTAGAGACATCTTATGAGCAACTTCAGAATATTTTCAATTTTTTTAGATATATTCTATGCTATAGTTGGTAATCTGATGACTGGGCTTCAGAAATAGGCCCTTTTGATATTGGTAATTTCCAGAGTGGAAAAAGAGCAGACTGCTGCCCGATATCCTCATCTGTTCAATCTATTTGAACTTATTTTAATCGATCGAACAAATAGCTCTGCTGCTGGTTCGACAGTTGCTTAAAATAGTCAGCTGGCCAATTATCAATTAACCTATATTGCTTTCTAGAGTGCACTTGGTGGATTCTAGGTGCAGAAATACTTAGTTACTCCTTGATACTTCAAATAGCAATAGAGAACATTGTTACAATAAACTTAATGGTTTAAGAATACTGACTGTACGTAGCTGATTTTACATTTACACTCCAGGTGACATTACTACACTAATATGGTTCTCTCCACCACACTAATGTGGTCTAGAAGCATTACTGAAATGACACTCCTACTACACAATCACTATTTATGATTTCCTGTGGCATTTAAAAAGCAGAGATGAAAAGGAGGTTAATACTTATAGGATAATAGTAAATTAATTAGCTCTGTTTGAACAGTTAGGTCTTCAGAACGCTGAGATCAAACCACGACTTTCCCTATCAGCTAAATATTATAATATAAATTATCTCTTAAGCAGCTGCTCCAAAGGTCTAACAGGTGCTTATCAGGTAATACCTCAAGAGAGGTCTTGTGGAAGATCAAAGTAGGAAGAAAATATAAGAAACATACATACTTTACATAGGGTTACTTTACAAAGGAACCCAAGCCCATTTGGTTCACAGTCAAACACACTAACCACTCAGCCACCAGAATAACTTCTTAAAAGTTTGTTACAGGTGAAGCTTACAATTTTTTTTGCAAAATTTAAAACAATTATCTCTGAGTGGTTCTATTTTGCACAAAATGGGCTAAATGAACAGGTCACAAGAACCCCAAGGTCTCAGAGAAGGTTGGGGGAAGGGGATGCCCAGAACAGCCGTTGGGTTGCTTTTCCTTTGAGCAAAGAGGACTATACGGCCATTGGTCACAAGGACTATATGGCCAGGTCACAAGGACCTCGAGGGCTCAGAGATGGTTGGGGGAGAGGATCCATTGGACAGCTGTTAGGAGACATATTGTATCCTATTGTCAAGGCCATCTATCATGTTCTTTAACATGTACTGGGTGTGGCTCTTCCATTTACGATGCCATGACTTTAAGTCCCATATGATGGACAGTGGCCTTTCCCAGCTCACTGGTGTTCCCTACTGCGGGCTGGGTTTTTGCCGAGATAAATCTCAATGTTGGCTCAGGTGGGACTTGAACCTGGGAACTGCTGATTTCGAGTCAGGTGTGTTACTGACTGAGCCATCCCTGCCCTGAAATGAAGGCTCTGAGAGACAAATAATTAAAGCATAGCATACGAGGTTGCTTGGTCATTATAACTAACATAGCTTGCTTAAAAATGAGGATGACTTTAGAATGGAACCATTTTAAAAAATATTTTGAATCCGACTATGATATTTTGGGTAAAAAAAAGTATGGGACTGTCATTTAAGTGATAAGAAAATGCAGTTTCCCATAGTAAAGAGTGCTGAGCTAAACTGGCAATGAATCTGACTAAATGGGAAAAACTAACCATACTACTAGTACAATACGTAGCTTGACAGGGAATTAGCAGATGTTTAAAGTATCATTAAGACATAAAAATTGAAGATCTTTGGCTTGATAGTGGCTGACAAAACAGATTACAATGAAATCAAGATCAAATCTTGACACAAACACTAAATATTCAGAATATATGTACACAAATCATATCACCCAACAATTTCCATTAGTGGATTAGATACTTTTCGGTCATCAGATGTCCTATGTGCCTCTGTCATGAATATTGTAAACATTTAAACTGTGAAATTGCAATGAATGGTAAATAAATAGCTGGGTTTGCAGATATTTGGTATACTATATTTTTATAGTCAATTGCTGTTTTGCACATGAAAACAAATATGAAGTTTTGTGGAAAAAGTCTTGCCAACATGGGAGGTTCCAACCCACGACTCTCCAGGTACATGCCAGTGTTCTAAAACCACTAAACTAATGGCAACCATCTGTTTTCCACTAATATGACTTATCAATCTCCTGTGATTTCTGCACCTGGGCTTGGTACCATTTATGATCAGGAACAATTTCTTTTAATGTTGCACTAAGATGCAAATAAATAAATCATTTCGTGTTAATAGCATTATTAAAGATAATTAAATTAATATTAATAATGCAATAATTTATAATATTTATTAATTATCATATTTTCAAAAGTTCCTTAAAAATTTGATTTTTTTACTGTCCCTCTTCAGACGGCGATAGAAATAATTCAAACTGGTCAAAGTTAACAAGAATTCCATTCATACAAACTCAAAATATGTTTCCTACACCTCTACCACACGTACGATGTTTAAAATAAAGATATAATTCTATTATCATTGAAAATGAATATTTTATTTTGTCTTTGTAATGCACTCACATGAAATAAGATTCTACCATTAAAGTAAAATAGATCACTCTTTTATTTAAAAAGTAGTTTGAAATTTCAAAAGTAAACTTTGTAATAATTTAAAAAGTTTACAATTTCTTTAAGAGAAAAATTAATTATGAAACATATTAGGGAGTTACAATATTCAAGCTTTATATTCCTTTACAATTTCATATTTAGTTCTTAAATGCAGCAGAATTTATATCTCCAAGGTAGCTTTGGCTTGCCACTTATTTGATGCAGACCTTAATGCAAAACCAGTATTATTAGCTAATAGCTGAGAGTGGAGGAAATGCATTCTGTTTGCTCACAACCAGCTTCTGATGTTGATAAGAAATGTAGCCCTTGATTTTGCCCTGAAATATAAATATAAGATTATTAGTGACATATAGCCATTAAAATCACATACTATAAAATAATGTTCAAGAAACATAACAATTTGCAAAAAGAGCATCAATATTAAATTACTTCAAGTTTAACTTGCAAGCTCAATTAGCATCAAAAGCTTATTCAAATGTTCAATAATGTGTCTATCAACACTGCAAGTCTGTTCTCTATCAAAGTAAGATTTTATGTTAATTCAGTGTGTTAATTCAGTTTTCAATTAATTCAGTGTGTTAATTCAGTTTTCAAAAACGGTAAAATATATTAGACCATATAACCATGCTAAGAATAAGAAAACTTTAGAATGTCCTAGTTTAACCCAGGAAATATTTAAAATTTTTATAACCAAATAAGTAGAAAAGACCTAGTTCAGCCTTTCCTGATGAAACCTAATTCATATAATTTTGTTTGAGAAAAATAGCAGATTTAAACAGTCTCCTCAACATTTGAAAGTTTTCAGCATTTTTTAAATTTTACTTTCTGAAGCTTAACTGAGAAGATATGGAATATTTTTATTAGATAATCATTGAGAGATAATAATACAAAATAATATAAAACATAAGAAAAAATTCATATAGATGTAAAATTAAATCTACTGGTACTCAAAAGTTAAGCAGAACACAAAAAATGTGAATTACAAAAAAGTCCTTCATTGGATTTCAATGAAATGCATAGGAGAAGTCCCATGATCTTATTATCCTACTATACCGGAAAATAAACGAATTCTAGTGACTATTTAATGAGATAATCAAACGAGAAAATTGTTACCTCAAAATGGCATGTAAAAGCTCAATGTTACACCTTTTTGTCACATGATTTCAAAATTATACCTTTAATATCATGTTACAGCGATACAGGCTGCACAGCAACTCATCATGCTGCAAATAAGAGTGTCAATGAGGGATTGAGGGAGTAACTGCCATTTATGCGAGTTCAAACAGCTGTTAGCGGACAAATGGTAGCCTCACATCAAGGTCATCTAGTACCATCTGACGAACGGCAACCTTTCCAAGCCCACCTAGATTTTTCAATCTCACCCTAGCAAATAGTATTCTCCCTCCTTGCCTTATTTCTCTGGGCTGATTAAGATCTTTTACTTTATAAACATTCATCTTCAAAATACAGTAATTAGTCAAATATTTTTATCATTGACACATACAGAGGTTTATCAAAATAATGGAAAGACTGATGGCTACTGGAGTACACGCAAAGAGCCTTATGCTTATCATAGGAATGACGTCACCTGCGATGTGAGGTATATAAAGGGGAGAAGTCCGATGTCGGCTATTACGTAGCAGTGTCACAGGCACAGGTGAAACAGCTGTTATGGTTCAATTGTTGACAATGTCAGATCTCAGTGACCTCCAAAAAGGTATGATCATTGGTGTGCATCTTGCAGGAGCTTCACTAACTTGAATGGCGGAAATAGTAGGTGTAACACGAAGAACTGTATCAAAGATTACGACTATCTATCAAAAAGGACAGAGTATTGCCTCCAAACTGTGGAAGTAATACGAAGTTATCAGATAGGAATAGGCAAACGTTGGCACAGATTGTACAACAGAAGCACAAGACCAAGACACCACAAATAGCAGCAGAGTTGAACACCAGTCGGAATGATCCCTTTTCCATCATAACATTCGTCGGGAACTTCACTGTGCCAGTATTTATGGCTGTGCTACAATCTGCAAATCTCTGATTACCAACATCAATGCAACAAAGCATGTAAAGTGGTGCAGAGCGGGGAACACCTGCACCCAAGGTTGCGGGCATTATTCCCTAATGACCGTTCGTGGTTTCAAGCAGATAATGCACCCATGCATTGTGCAAAATGTGTCAAGTTGTGGTTTGCAGAGCATGAGGATGAGGTACAGCAGCTACCCTGACCACCTCAATCTCCAGATCTCAATATTATTGAACATTTGTGGGAATATCTGGAATGCAAGGTCAGATCACACTTTCCACCTCCAGCATCACTAGCACAAATGGGTTATATTTTACAGGAAGAATGGTCCTACATTCCATTATCGTATGTGCACGACTTGTATAAGTTTATTTCACGTTGAATTGCATCTATTCTGAAAGCCCAAGGTGGACTTACAGCTTATTAATAAAATGCTTTCCACAAACAGTACATGTTTCCATTATTTTGATAAACCCCTGTATGATGAATATTATAAGGTTCGGTTCTCCTCCCCTGGACTTGAGCTATAAAAGAGAAAGGAAGAGTGAAAAGTGCTTTTGTTCACATTTATTTATCGGATATTTGGATCCATCAGTCAGATGGATTTGGAGTTCAAAGTGCCTATTTTTGTAGTTTTATCAAGATGAAATTAGAGACAGAACTTTTTTCACATTGATAGTCATTTAGCATAAATAGAGAATGGTCATTTGTTTAGGCAAAAAATATTTATCTCTGCGTGAAAATAGAGTACACTGCTCAAAGTCGAAATCACAACATAAAGAAGGAATGGAAGTAAAGATATGTAAATCATAGGAGGCAATCATCATTGGAGATATGCAAATGATCAAAGTTCCGCAGTGAATAGACACGTGATACCCAGCATAACTGTGAATAAATACCAGGTGCCCACGAATTCGTATCATTGCACAACTAATAGTGAGGTTAGAGTGCATGCTGCAAAAATATTTGGGACATGCTTTGGAGATGCTGGCAGGACTCTTTATGCGCAATTGATATCTTCTTGAAATCTTCTGAGAGAGAGTGAATTGTCGATATGTGACAGCTTGGACTGAGCCTTAGAGCAATTGCTGCATGCATGTAGTGCAATGTGAGCAGAGTGCAACAGTGCATGTCAAGCAACATTATGGAGCATCAATTGACATGACGGAACCAGCACCTGATGATCACATGCTCCATTCATGTCTACGGTACTGTGTGTCTCCCTAATCGCAGACATGGGGCTGTCAACCCACAAAGAGAAAACACAGCGGAAGATTTTCCCTCCACAGAAGCCCACTAGCAAAATCAGGATCCATAATTCCATTCAGGTTGGTATATACAGTCAGCACCAGGACCCTGTGTGATTGACCACTCCTCAGCAAGGTAGAAAAAAAAGAAAAGTAGCCAGAGGTGTCCAGATCAGTAGGCCACACTGATCTGGCAGCCCTCCCCTTCCGTTCACTTCCACAAGAGAGTATCCCTTTTGAAAGGTACTAATGGTCTGCACCACGAGAAGGCAGGGTCGGACATTAGGTGCTAGGCATGGCCAGTTCTATGCATCATCACAGGGGATTGTTGCATAGCTCTCCTTCCAGTGACTAACTAGTTACCAT
Organism: Ryuthela nishihirai; assembly: GCA_038380435.1. Classification (NCBI taxonomy): domain Eukaryota; kingdom Metazoa; phylum Arthropoda; class Arachnida; order Araneae; family Heptathelidae; genus Ryuthela; species Ryuthela nishihirai. Next base: position 35,154,924 of record JAWZYU010000002.1, on the reverse strand, counting down.
TTACTGACCTAAAACTAAATAAATGAAAGATTTAAGCATTAATGGAAATATAACTTAATTATATTAGAATAATAAAATAATTTGGAATAAAGGCAAAAATACTTGTTTTTTTAATTTTTACTGAAGAAAAACAGAAAAAAAATACAGTAAAATTTTACAATATTTTAAAAAATGTTTAAAAACTTTATCTGGTATTTTATTTTCTTCGAATTTTTGCCATTTTATTAATCGCAATTAAATGCTCTTTCTTTTGGCATTTAACATGAGTATTTCCCTTTATTATTCACAGTAAAACAGTGACACACCATCGTTTGACTGTTTTACTATGCTTTCTAATCAATGGGTCAAGCCTCCCTCACCACAAGAATGAAGAACTGATCGAAAGTGTGCCATCAGTTCCTCCTTTGTAGTGATTATCATATAGCCACCGTAAATGGCAGACACAAGAAGCCAACCAGATTAACCAGCTTGAAGAACAGAGGAACCAATTCTAATTTCTGCCTCATTAAGCCATGCTTAGGAGCAAATAGCCTGTAACATAGCACATTGAAGCAAAGAGTCAAATATATTTTCTACTATTCTTTCACTTTACATTTTTAGAAAATGAATGGGACTAGAATACAGAAATATTTATGCAATTGCAGTAGAAAAGGATGCATTGTTTTTTTACACAGTTAAAACAGTGTTTTGTAAATATAGGTAATCTAAAAAACTGTGTATGTTTAATTACATTGTAGAAACTTATAAGTTTAAAAAAATTGAAATGTACATGTTTAAAACGAGATCATTAATTTACAATCAGTATTATTTTTAAATAGAGTTTGTTCTTATTTCGTTTTTAAATATTGTTAACAGGTAAAAATAAACTATAGAATTACTTTTATTCTTTTACTTATTACTTACTTCATATATTAGATTTGCAAGTATGCAAAGAACCTCATCACGGTCAATATCTTCAACCTGCAAATGATCAGATACATATTATTTTAACCACCATTTTTCCATAAATAACTGTGGTCTTTAATAAATGGGAAAGTAATTTTGTGATGACTAAAGAAAAAAAAAAGTGGTATTTTTAAAGTTGAATCTTTTAGAAGTCAATTAGCACATGTACAATAGTAAATTGTAGAAGTTAGTTAATCATGAAGTTGCTATACTAACTGGAGAGGGAGTTGACTCAATTAGTGTGCCAGGCTGTAATCTGCAGTTCCCAGGTTTGAGTCTGAACTGGGCCAGCATTGTGATTTATCTCTATTAACCTGCTGCCCTTGGTGAAAAAGAAGATACCAATGGGTTTGGAAAGGATTCAAGGCACCATCAGAGATATTGCCATCTCCTTGAAAAAAGAAACTGAAAAGTAATGGTCTGCCATTTTCTACATTGCTGCATGTGTGAGTTATAAGAATTCATTGATTTCTGCAACATTCAAGAAGCTAAAAAAAAAGACACCTGCCATCTTCTAGTTTTGCAACTGCAGCTGTTAGCCCCACACATTTGATGCAATGTACTACCACATCTTTGTGCAGTTGTAGCTGCCAATAATTAAGGCAATTTTTTTTCTCATATCATTATTTGTATGCATCATAGACATCATAATTACAATCGGGTTTTTAAATCTTTGTGGTTAAAAAATGCTTGGCTAGAGATCAAAGGGACCTGGGTTTTATCCCTGGATAAGGAATGATTTTTTTTTTGTGAGTGTGCAGTCATTCTGCCGAGGTATTACCTTCTTCACAGACTATATCTGCAGTGAATTACATTGATAGGCTCCTGTCAGACCTGTATGGCGAAGAGCTGCTTGAAGTGAAATTTATTTTGGCCATCAAGGTGACTGAACTGGATACAGTTCAAAGGAACAAGTTTCAGTCATCACGAATAAGACATGGATGATTCTTTTGTTGTCTTTTTGTCTTCTTCACAGACCCATATGAAATATTACATTAGCCAGGCTACTGTCAGACTTTCTTTGATAAGTAGGAAAGTGTGAAAAATCTACCAATCCATCTCCTGGACTCAAATTCGTGACCTCCTAATAAGGCAGGGATGGCTCAGTCAGTAATGCACCAGGCTTGCAATCTGTAGTTCCAGGTTCGAATCCTGGCTGGGTGAGCATCAAGATTTATATCTCTGCAAAACTCCTCGCCCTGCCCTCAGTAGGGAACACTGATGAGCTTGGAAAGGCTGCCATCCATAGGATGGGATGTTAAGACATAGCCCCATGTGCAGGAGAGCCATACTCTGTACACATTAAACACACTGGATGGCCTTAACAGGAGGCTACCACCTGCCTCCCAACAGCTGTTCAGTGGGTTTCTCTCCCCCAACCTTCTCTGAGCCCTCAGGTTTATGTGGCCTGGACATTTAATCCATTGTGTGTAAAAAAGTGCAACTCAGAGGTACAGCAACCCAACCCTCCTGATTATATGCTAGAACAACTGGCACTTAACCAGGAGGTTCCCAGTTAAAGTCCGGGAGGTGGATTAGTGTTTTTTTCACACTTGCCTTCTTATCAAATATAAATTGTGACTATTGCTTCAGTGAGTTATATTTCCTATTGTTCTTTACATCACAATTGTAACTTATCACCATTAAACATTTTGACATGGTAATTGTTTTGTCTTCCCTGTATAAATACATCTATTTTATTGTCAATGAAGATTTTGTCAAAACAATGAAGAATGGTGTATGTGACACCATTCTTCATTGTTTGTAACAGTATTTTCTTAGCAAACAGTAATTCTACAGTGTAACAATTACATTTTTCATGGTGCACATACTGAGAATTGTTAGTCTAAATGATGCACTGTGATAGATTAGGCCATTTTATTAGAGAAAAAGGTTACAATAAGTTTAGTGACCAACTACTTATTATTTTATACATACTTTACTATCTTAAATTCATTTATCTTGTAAACTTACCTTCATTAGTTTCAATGCTACAAGAAAGGCATCCACGGGAATTTGGAATGTTTTGAGCAACAGATACCTGGAGAGTATAATCTTTTTATCAATGAGGAAGTTGCAATTTGATGTTAGTTTTCTAAATCATCTTAAAAAGCAGTTTATACTAATATTATTATTCAATACAAAAAAATGAATTATTCATGGAGAATATTGTAAAATCAAGCATAAAATGAAACTCATTATTGATTAAAAAAAAACTGATATTAAGTTTCAGAACATTATCATTTGTACAAAATTACTTATTTCTTTGTTTGAAATCCCTTTGAATATTTAAATTTTTTCTTTGTTTGAATTTATTAAAAAAGGTTCAATTTTACTCAGACATTTTATAGAAATGTACATGATGGCCTGAAAATCATATTATCCCTGATTCAATTTTTCCACTCATGAATATGTAATAATATTATTCTAGAATGAATCTATGATTGTTGTACATGAACAGTGGTGCAAAGAAACTGATGAAACTGATACAGATACAATGGCTGGTTAATTATTCTTGGGCACTAAACAATAAATATTATATTTTAAAATAATTTAAGAATTATTTAATAGGGATGTGTAATGTGACTTTCAAGATACCCTGCACATTAAAAATATCATCATCTTTAGCCAACTCAAAATATAACAGAATTCATCCCATCATATCTAATTCATTAGATCATTAAGAATTTTATACAAAGATTCAAATAACACAATTTGTTAAGAAGTAATCCTAAAATAATTTAAAATCAATCCAAAGTGAATGCACAGTATTCCCTATTAAGAAACATTAATTAATAGATTCTGAAAAAAATTCATCGCTGCCACAGTGGGAATTGAACCCGCATCTCTCCAGATTCATGCCAGAGCGCGCTACCATTGCACCACGCGTCGGACAACGAATATTTTCAGAATATGACCTTATAAATCTTCCTGAGACGTGACAGACAGCGCCATCTATACTCAAGGAGGTGCAACGTTTTCAGTCGTTGCATTTGATTATCAGATGTTAATGAGAATGTCGCTAACGCTACCGCGTTAAATATATAATTAAAATCAATCCAAAGTGAATGCACAGTATTCCCTGTTAAGAAACATTAATTAATAGATTCTGAAAAAAATTCATTGCCGCCATGGCGGGAATCGAACCCGCATCTCTCCAGATTCACGCCAGAGCGCGCTAACCATTGCACCACGCATCGGACAACGAATATTTTCAGTTTCCTTGAGTATAGATGGTGCTGTCTCAGTCACGTCTCAGGAAGTTTTATAAGGTCATATTCTGAAAATATTCGTTGTCCGACGCGTGGTGCAATGGTTAGCGCGCTCTGGCATGAATCTGGAGAGATGCGGGTTCGATTCCCGCCGTGGCGGCGATGAATTTTTTTCAGAATCTATTAAATAAAATAATTTAGTTCTTTAAAATGCTAAGTTGCATTTACTCCCCATGTGCTTAATTTTATTTAATATACAATTATTATGAATGAATATTGACTGAAAACTTAATATCAAAAATTAGTTTTTGTACATAGGTCACTTTTTGTACACAATGCAAACTGATGGAATAATACAGTCATACAAATGACCAATACACCCCCAAGAGTCATACCCTGATCTTCTGGAATATGATTCAAATTTCAGCATAGGATGGACTTTTTTTATATACTTGAAGAGCTGCCAACCTTGCATGATGAAAATTACAATTTCGAAGAAGAAAAAATCAGAGGAAATCAGATCATCCATAAAAACTAACAAATTCAAAATTTTGCAGAATTTATGTAATATATCGATTATTAATCAGTGCATCAATGCATATTGATTATTAGTTACTAGTTATTAGCAATTTAAACAAATTTACATAATATATGTAAAAAAGTCTTGGCACCTTGTGAGTTTCAATTGGTTATGGATGAAAATGAATTAGCCTTTCCATTCAAACAATCCGAGTTTAGTAATGATCACTTTATGGTACACATTAACTAACATGAATAAATTTCCTATCTTATAACAAAAAAGCTTAAAACAGTTTAGTTACATTTTTGTAGTGCAAAAAATCTAGGGCATGCATACATTGGCAAGCTTCACATGCAGCACTGGAAATGGTGCTCGCCGCAGCCAACTCAACTGCATCCATGTTTTTGATATTAATGAAAGTTAACCTAATCAGAAATATATAGGCATCATCCGCTGATCAATACTAGATCAATTAATATATTGCAAAAGTTAGCATTACAATAGAGGACATATCAACAAATGTTACTTTCTATGGTGTTTTTTTGAGAAAGTGCTTGGATCGTTGGCAGTGACAGCTTGTCATACAGCACAGGAAACAGTGGTCCTTATTTTTGTTCAGTCCCTTAAGTGGGAGTGACCCATTATATAAGAATAAGATCCCCTGACCTCAATCTATTGACTATGTCTGGAATCCATTGGGGATACAGAATGCCAATCTCAACCTTTCTTACATAATATTCCAAGATATTTAGGATAGCCCTTTTGCACTAGTGGATTTTACTGTGTTCAAAATTGATTGGATACATTGTTGGTAATATGAGGTGCATTGGTGTCAGAGATTACACTACTTATTAAAGTGAGTTCCATTCAACTACTTTCATGCATTTATGAAAATGTGATAACTAACCATACAATTATTCACCTTACAATCTTTATTCTTATGCAGAATTGCACGCATATTACAATTTACCTATATATATATATTTTTCTTGTAATCTACAGAGACCTGACTGAGCAACAAGCATTTTTGTGTTTGTAACTTTTGAACTTGAGTGTATTATCTTCTATCATTATTTATTACATAAAACAATAGTAACAAAGAAGTGTCTTTTTTTCCTGCATAGTTTTGTTAAAAAAGAAAGCAAACAACAAAAAATTTTGCTTTAGTAAGCTGATAAACTAACATTAAACATATTATTAAATAAATATTCAGATAATTCAAAAGTACACTTTTTAAATTTACTTTTTAATAATTTTGCTGCTTTTGTATACTTACACTTTCTTAAAAAGATTTCGATAAGTGATGATCTTTAGTCTTTCTAGAATTAAGTAAATGCCACATTTAATGAAGAAATTTTCGTTGGCAGCCATGGCATCATTAAATCTCAAGAGGTTTCCAGCACTGTGTAAAATAAGATAATTTAATTTGGAATTTTCTTAAACAGATACCCTTAAATACATAACAGCAACCAAATTAAATTTTACTGTTGAATACTGTATATACAATCAACTCTCATTAACTCAAAGCTCAAAGGAAACAAAAAAATTTCAAGTTATTGAATATGTGCTAAAAATCCAAACAAGCTATTTAAAAACTATTTACAGATAAGGCTATTTTAAAGTTTACTCACATATTCTGTTTAAGTTCCTTACATATTTACTAGATACATAATTACTTAAAAAATGTCAATACAGTTTTGTTGTGTTCTTTACCATGGCTTGCAGTATGTAATTCCAATTTCATGGTCATTATCAATATTACTTAGGCATTTTCTCACAATTTCCATATGATATATCATTTTAAAAATTTTATTATTCTTTGATTTAATGGTTTGTAGTTTTGAAGTTGTGTTTGGTGTACACAACTATTATGGCATTTAAATCTGGGATCTTATTGTGTACTGTACAACTAAAGCAACTACTAGCTGCAAATTCTGTGTAATCAAGTTCCTTGCTGTATCTAATGCTTTCTCCAACAATAGATTCTCATCTACTGTAACGGTTTTGTTCCCACACTGAGTAACAATTTTAGCAAACACTATTCAACATCAGAAAATTCTGCATACCTCACTCTTCTTTTTGCTTTATCACAATCTGCCTGTTTCAATACCATATTTTTGTTCTTTAAAATGATTGACAGACTACTGGTAGAAATTCTGAATTCTTTGGCAATGTCTTTTTTCTTCTTTCCGCTGTTTACAACAGCTGCAATCACTTTTGCTTTATCACTTAATGCATTCAACTCATGCTTTTCTGCCATTGCAATATTCTGCAACAAAAGAAACTAGCTCTAAACCAAAATTAAACTAGTACTTTCTATGAGGAAAGGGAGGAATGCTTTGCTATCTATCAGCTATGGAGAGGGGGCAAGCAGTGCATAGCCATAATAAGAATCACTCTGTCCATCTGTAGGCAATAAGGACAATGCATAGTCAATAAGAATTGCTTTGTACACTAGGTAAGAATTTCAGCAACTTATCATCACCAATAACAGAACAAAATTTCATGAAAAAAAAAACTTATCAAAAATTTTTTTTTATGTATTCCTTATAAAATTTCAAGATATTGAGATGACGATGAAAAAAAGTTGAAATATAGAGGTTCGAGTTAATGAGAATTGATTGTACTATATATATAATTAGCAATAAAATTCTGCAAAAAATAATCTAAATGTTAATTGATATGTCTCTACTACTTTGGCTTTCACCTTTCTGTAACGTGCCATAAGGCATTTAAGGTTTTTGAAATTAGAAATATGTGGATTTTTTTTTTAATTTCTATTACAGTGAGCAAACAAATTTTCATAAAAGTCATGCCTCTGAGATAAAAGTAGCCATTTCTTAAAGATTTTAAAGTGCTGAATAGGAATATGACAATGAAAATGCAAAATTGGCTATGATTTCTGAGAAATCCACAATAGTTTATTATATCCTATCCTCTAAAGCGAACAACTGCTGTCTGTCTGTCTGTCCCTCTGTCTCTTTTATCTTGAAAATGGGCCTAAGGATATTGATGAAATGGAGTGCATCTACCGTTTTTAGGTGCGAGAAAGCGATTTAGCTAGGTCTCGACTTTGGGAAAACTCATTTAGGGGGTCATCGGGGGAACCCCCTCCCTTTTCCCCAGGTCTGGTGGATCTTTTTCGTATTTGAAGAATAAAATAATAATAATAAAAGGTGATGATGTTCCACCAGAGTCAATATGGACCATCCTTTCTAATTGCAATCTCATTGATGAAGTCTTCAGAAATTACTTCACCAATAAAAACTATGAAGAGATGAAGGACTGAGTTATACTCGCACCATTGAACAAAGACATCAGTAAGACAAATGCAGAGATCATCGAGCAGCTGTGCATCTCTGATTTGTCTTACATTATTAGTCTTGATGATTTTGACTTAGTATTACAATCTTTGGAAATAACATAGCGAAATATAAAATTTTGTATGCACAGCAAGTTTATCACTCAGCCCACCTTCACCGTGCAAAGCTCAGTCTTCCAGGTACTAATAGAGTAATACGTACATGACATGCATCAATAAAATTCTACTTCTACTTTCAACGTCGCTTTACCTGTCGCTTGTACAACTGCTCAGGATCATCTCTGGTGAGTGTCCAACAGTAATCAGCCAACATTGAAGTGGACCAGTTTCCCTAGTATCGTTTCTCCATCATTGCAATGTGCTGGTGAAAACGTTCACCATGCTCATCACTAATCATGCTGCAGTTGTCGGGGAAGAAATCTAAGTGGAAATGGAGAAAGTGGATCTTTAAGGACATATTGCAGCCAAGTTTGTGATACAGAGACAACACGTCCTTAACCAGTTTCTTGTAGTTGTCTGCCCTGACATTCCTGAGGAATTTAGTTGACATCAGATGAAACACGTCCCAAGCCTTTTTCTTGTCACCTTGAAGCAGGTTTACGAACATCTGGTTTCTGAACAGCTTGCAGATCTGAGGACCCAGAAAATTCCTTCTTAAACTTTCGCTTTGCTGAGTTGAGGGAATTTGTCAGCCAAGTACTTGAAAGCTGATGCAGTCCGGTCCATGGCTTTTACGAAATTTTTTATCACACCGAGTTTGATGTTTAGGGACGGTAGTAGGATTTTATGCGTTTCTGCCAGTGCTGGGTGTTCCACATTATTCTCTCCGACCTTCAGAGATTTCTAGTTTCTCTTGACCAGATGCAAAGACTTGCTCAGCTGTCCCATTCACATAAGAAACAGCAGTACTTTGTATATCCCAGCTGCAGACCCATCAACAGAGCCACTATCTTCAAGTCAAAGCAGAGATGCCAACCATACTTGCTGTATTGAAGACAGTTCGACAGCTGTTTTAGGTTGTCGTAGGTTTCTTTCATGTAGACAGCATGTCCAACCGGAATGGATGGAAGTCGATTTCCATTATGCAGCAACACCACCTTGAGACTGAATTTCGGGGAATCTATGAACAGTCACCATTCTTGAGGGTCATGTTTGATTCCGAGGGCATTCATCAGGCCATCTACATCGGAGCAGAACACAAGGTCATCTTCCTTTCTGAAATAAGGTGCAAACTGCTCATGATGAGTTCCAAATGAAGTTGCTTGGACATTTTCCTTGAGAAGATTCCATTGTTTAAATCTTGATCCAAGTAACTCTGCTTTGGCCTTGGACAGCTCCAGATCATGAGCAAAATCATTCATTTTTTCTTCAGTGAGAATGCATGGTGCAGATGACGCACTGTGGTAGATGTATGGATCATCATTAGACATCGAAGGCTGTGGAGACCCCGATGTCAGTTCGTCTTCCTCCTGATCATCTGAATCGATGGAAAATTCTTGTGGAGGTTCTTGAATGGGAAGGCCTTCATCGTGCGGAACTGGTTGGAGAGCAGATTGTACATTCGGGTATGCTATTGTCCACTTCTTTTTTTTCCTTATGATGCCCCCAGAAACAAATGGAACCATGCAGAAGTAGCAGTCATTTGCATGATTGCTTGGCTCTTTCCAAACCATAGGAACAGCAAACAATATCACCACATTTTTGCCTTTCAGTCACTTCGGAAGATTTCTTGCATGTATTGCAGCATAAGTGTGGGGCACGGGCCTTGTTCACATCATATATCAGCCTTCAGTTCACATCATATATGCACATATTGTAAAACTACAGGAGGACTGGTAACATTTATATTCACCAACTGCAGCATGACATCGTCGCTGATAATGCAATTGCACCAGCAATTTGGTAAATATGTTCATTTTTATATGTAACTCTAGTTGGTCTCTGATATTGAAAGAGTTAACCTTGAGTACGAATGTAAAAATTGGGGTAATTTTAAGGTGTTGTTTTAAGTATATTCCATTATAGTTAATGGTAATATACAGCACTTCCCTGGGCTTGAAAAACTACTTCCCTGGGCTTGAAAAACTACTCCCCTGGGCTTGAAAAACTACTCCCCTGGAAGAATGTTTTAACTTTTGTACCACAGCATTATCATGTTATTAAATTATTGTAGAATTTTAGCTATGTTTAAACTTAGTATCAAGCAAATAATGCACCCATGCATTGTGCAAAATGTGTTAAGTGGTTTGCAGAGCACGAGGATGAGGCACATCAGTTACCCTGGTCACCTCAATCTCCAGACCAGAACTCAATATTATTGAACATTTGTGGGATTATCTGGAGGATCACACTTTCCACCTCCAGCATCACTGGCACAGTTGGGCCATATTTTACAGGAAGAATGATCCCACAATCCACTACTGTATGTGCATGACTTGTATAAGTCTATTCCACATCGAATTACGTCTGTTCTGAACGCATGAAGTGAGCCTATAGCTTGTTAATAAAATGTTCTCCAGCATGCATTTCCATTATTTTGATAAACCCCTGTAACTACACACAACAGAATAACAAAATACATTCAAAAATACAATTTTAAAATCTTAATATTATCAATAATAACCCCCTCCCTTCAGTTTTGTACTTGGTTAAAATGTAAAATAAACTACATCAGCTTTACAAAACTTAAAAGCAACTTTACAAAAATACACCAAACCAATACACAAGTGAAATACTCTCATGTATTTCACTTGAGGTCACAGCATGCTGGAAGAGAATTGTGAAATGACATCTTGAAGCCTATGTATCAGGGAAAAAAGGCAATGCAGGTATCAATGTATCTACGGGCCTTAAAGAGTGAATGTTAATGAAAACAAATGCTCAGAAATATGCTAAAGTATGAAAAAGGCAGAAAAGACAAAATTTTTGATTGCAGAAATTATGCCCAATAATAAAATTTTCAAATAGTATATGACATCAGTTATAAATATTAGATTTTTCCCCCAATAGAGAGCTATCTGGCATGCAATTTTGTAAAATGCTAAAATTTTGGCACAAAATTCACAAAGAAGTTGTTCTTCTTCATAATGGTAAATGAGTTCTGTATTTATTCCCCATTAAAAGGTTTGATAATCTATTTACACTTAAAAGAAATGAGTGAAATGTTTTTTTTTAGCTTTTCAACATTTACAGAAAAACATGCTTATTTTTAGATTAAAATCAAAATTATAGATAACTACAATAAAAATAAATCAGCTTACATGACAGCATGGACAACTTCAGAAAACTGCATGAGATCATATTTTTTCAGTAGAGAGATGTTTGGCATGTGACCCTGTGATATACAATTTGTATAATAAATATTCAAAAATAACAAAATGAAATAAGAAATGGCTACTTTTCTTCAGAAAAACAAAAGCACCTACTTTATTACAGAATTTACTAAAAGTTTTAGCAAATTTTTTTATCCAGTTACAGATTTACTATCTAATATCTAATACGTAATTAATATCTAATATATATTACGGATTTATAATCTAAATAATATTCAAAATATGTCACTCAATTTATGAGTAAGCCTATGTAATCACTATTAGAGTCTAAATCATTAAAATGTTTATGGCAAAATGGTGCATGTTTTAAGAAAATCTAAATCTAAATTATAATGGTGGAATTCTTGTGTGAGAACATCAAGAGAATAAGCTCTGTTCAGTCCTCACATTCCAACTACCTATGGAGATAAAATGGTTAGTGGGATGTTTAAAGAAACTATGTTTATTGAGAGAGGGAATGCTGACAATATCAAACAGCCCCCTAATTACAGGCATGGAACCCATTTCACTACTACTAAAAGCCTGAAGCCATCTACACTTGAAGCCTTCTTCCAATGTAGGATTTGACGATGCCTATAGAAGCAAGAGTTCAGGTGGGTTCTGCTTGGGATTATCCACCAGCTGATAAAACATATCCTGTGAATCTATGCACTTGGGGCTATCAACCTACAAACAAACAGAAAACACAGCAGAAGATTTTCCCTCCACAGAAGCCCACCAGTGCAGCAAAATCAGGATCCATAATCAAGCTCAGAGGCTTAATCCAGTCCAGTAAGTTTATAAGGTCAGCACCAGGACCCTGTGTGGTTTATCCCTCCTCAGCAGGGTAGAAAAAAAGGAAAAAAGAAAGTAGCCATAGTTGTCCAGATCCATAGGCCACACTAATCTGGCAGCCCTCCCCTTTCGTTCACTTCCCCAAGAGAGTATCTTTTTCAAAAAGTACTAACAGCCTGCACCAAGAGAAGGTGGGGTCGGACATTAGGTGCTAGGCCTGGCTGGTTCTATGCATCATCACAGGGGATTGGTGCATAGCTCTCCTTCCAGTGACTACCTATCATTTACATACCTTGGATTTTTTACACCATGGATTATAATTTTAATGTTAAAATGACTTTTCTGTAACATACAATCCACAAAATCTTATTGGTAATAGCTACTACAAAGCACTGCATGAAGAAACTGTTGCACATGTTTCACTTTGTTGAAAGTGACATTTTATCTTTGAATGCAGTCAACGATGGAGGGCTATATAAGAGAACAGCATTGAAAAAAGGGATAATGTATGATGAGTGTGGGTGCAATGTAAGAGAAACAGAATGGCTGTTCATAGAAAGGTATTCAGAAGCATATAATCCAAAGCATACAACAGTTTTATGAATACAACAGTTTCACGAAACAGCTGCATGAAATGGGTACCTTTTAGTCAGCCAAACAATCTAGTAAGCCTGTGCATAAAGGATAATAATAATAATAAATACCCCCTCAAGCAGCTGCTTGCCACAGAGGTCTGACAGGAGCCTGTCAGTTTATATGCCATAGTAGAAGGTCTGAGAGGATGGCAGGACCTCAGCAGAAAAACGACACAAACAGCCATGCCTTACCCGGGGCTCGAACCCAGGTTTGAACTAAATGAATATGTGCAACAGTTTCCTCATTCACTTTTTTTTTGAAGTATTTTTTCCTATGAAGTAATGAATTTTTTTTCCAATGAATGTAAGTCCCCTATGAAGTCAGCCAAAATTGGAAAGTGAGGCTTCAGTGGTATCGGGAGAAGTGTGAGTGGACTGTAGATAACTCAAAAAGTAAAAGTTATCAGATAACTTAAGATTCTCCCCTCTAAAACAAAGGGAGAAAATGTTACATGCAATGGAAATTCAGTCTCTTGTCATCCTTTTTTACTAAGCCACAAAAGACTGGATTCCCAACTCGAATGCATTGTTGCCCTCCCACCCCCTATTTTTTTCCCCAGACACGGGTCTGATACATTACATTGCACTTGAATCAAAGAGGATCATAGTTTTTCAGTGACTTGTTTGAGAATTTTATATTTTTACATGTTAATTTGAAATAGGAAACAGTGAAATGAAAACTATGTTGTTCGAAAGTTTAAATTCAAACATCATAGTGAAACACTAGTAAAAACTATGATGTTGGAAATTTCAAATTTAGACAATTTTACCAAAAAGCATGGCACTGATGTGAAGCTAATATAACAGATACATCAGATACACAGATAACAGATACATAGAGTACAGAATGTTAATCAACACAACAGTACCTGATATTTGATCTAATTTTCATTGAAATAAAATCTAATGTTCTGTGCTAAAAAAATTCAACTTTAAAAGCATCAACTATTAAACATTACATTAATTACATTAATGTAGAATTGTACATATGTCAAAAAGCAAATATGTATTATTATTATTAATGCTATTTTTCGAATTATTGCATTTTAGCATGGAAATGAATACAAAAAAGCTTCCTATTATTAAAGCACACAGCACAGAGGTATACATAGATATTTATGCTTACTTACAATGTAGGGGTGTGATGGTCTTCACCCGTTCACTTTTACTTTTCCTTAACCAGTTTTACTTTATTTATGTTATATTTATTATTTTGGGGCTTTTATTTTCAGTTGGCATCATCATTTCTCCTCACCCAAGTCCACTAAATGAGTTGCTCATGCGCAACTGCGACTTATGATTGACAGCTGCTAATGCACATGTAAGGACATGCCCCCTCTTGCGTCATAGCTAGCGTGAGTGTGCAATCGTAAGTTGCTCAGAATATATTGCATAGAAGTCTACTTGGTGAGTCTTGATTCTTTTGGAAATAAACTTTGTTTTATGAAGTATTTTGACTTTTCTATTTTTTTCTCTTGAGCAGGATAACTGATTTTGATTCGATTTAAAATTTAACAATTTGACAATTTTTCTGAATTAAATTCTTTGTGACCAAGTAATGCATAATATGATTAGTGAACCCTTAATTAACTTTATTTAGCAAGATTAATTGCCTGGTGCCTGATGCTATCCAGAAAATTTGCTTAATTTGGATTAGTCAAAATGTCTAAAGTGCAGAAGTTTAACATACTTTTGGAGCATTTACAGGGGACTGTCATGGAAGGCACATAGTTTTTTATAGTTTGTGGGCTGTTGTAGATGGAAGTTTTATTAACAGTAGTATATTGATTTTTATTAAAAAAGACTTCTTTAGAGTAATGGTTGAGATAACACTAAGTTTAAGATTTTTAATTTGCTTCTGTGGAGTGAGAACTTAAAATTTTTCAGTTTTTGGTAAGGAGACTTAATGAGAGAGTTTTGCTACTTCTGTTAACCTTTTCTTGATTCATTACATTTTTAATAGTAAAGAAAACAGGAGCTGAAATGGTAATTTTTATTTTCTTCCTTTATTTTAAATTTTAAGCTTTTTCTTTTTGGATTTACTGGGGTTTTATATTCCTTTTCAGGCTGTTTTAATTCCAACCGTAAAGTGCTGAGGGCTTGGGTTGTGTTGGGTTGTTTTACCTCTGAGCGGCACTTTTTTGAACACCATAGGCTAAATGGCCAGGTCACATGGACCCTGAGGGCTCAGAGAAGGTTGGGGGAGGGGACCCACTGGAACAGCTGTTGGGAGACAGATGGTAGCCTCCCGTCAAGGCTATCCAGCATGTTCTTTAATGTGCACAGGGTATAGCTCTCCCGCACACAGGGCCACTGCTTAACATCCCATCCGACGGAAGGTGGCATTTCTAAACCCAGCGGTGTCCCCTACTGACCGTGGGCATGGCAGTGAGTTTTGTGGAGATAAATACTCAACACTGACCCAGCTGGGACTTGAACCTGGAAACCGCAGATTACAAGTCTGGTGTGCTACCAACTGAGCCACCTCGCCCCCAATTAATAGCTTAGAGGGCAAGTGCAACGAGTTCAATAGGGTATATACACTGGTTTCCATAAATTAAGGAAAACTCAGAAAAATTATGATAAACGAAAAACTATATGAATGATTTTAATGAAATTTGATGAAAACATAAATTACAATGCTAGTTTCAGAATGGCATAAAATATTTTACACTAGAAACGTTTTTCATAAAAAAATAACACTTATAGGAACTTGTCCAAAAATAAGATGCCAGAATGTAATGGGCAAAGTTCTTTAATAAGGAGTGCGGTCACCTCTTACAGCAATGCAGGCATGACAGCAATGTTCCATGTTGTTCATGATGTTTTCAATCAGCTCAGTAGGAAGTAATGATCATTGTTCCTTTAAAACAGTAATAAGCACTCCCTTTGTTTCAGGTAAGGATTGAGGGCAGCAACAAATCTCCCTACAGCATCCCATACATGCTCAATCGGATTTAGGTCGGGAGATCAAGCTGGTCACTTCATGCGCATAATGGTCTCCTCTTGAAGGTATTGTTCCACTAGTAGTGCTCTGTATGGATGAGCATTATAATCTTGTAAGATGAATGTTTCACCTATTGCACCAGCATAAGGATGTACATAAGGGTCCAGGATGTCATCTCTATACCTTTGAGCATTGAGGTTCCAACTCGTCAAAACATAGACCCCCAAACATACATGCTACCTCCGACATAACTGTCTCTTTGATGGATGTTACTGGGATGATAACGAGTACCTCGTTCTCTCTATATCAAACAAAATTTGGAATCACTCTGCAAGCAATATGTGGACTCATCTGTGAAGAATACGGACCTCTACTCTTCTATCCAGTTAACATGCGTGTGTGCCCAATTCAACTGCTCTCTCCTGTGATGTGACATGAGGGATATACAGATTACTGGCCTTCTAGCATACAGACCTCCTTCATGAAGCCTTCTACACACAGTAGAAGCTGATACAACTCTCCCAGTGGTTGCTGCAAGAGAGGATCACATAGCTGAGAGGGAGTAAACATCCTACTCCTTCATGGTGTTAATCGCAGATATCGGTCTTGTACAGCGTTGTAACTCTAGCCCTTCCTTGGCTAAACATTCGAGACTCGGAATCTGTGCTAAGAAATTGATTCCACAGTCTATGGACCACAAAAGGACTCATATTCAATCATCATGCCATGTCTGACTGATTTTGCCTGCCTAGCCAGCGAATAGCTCTCCACTGCAGTTCATTTGGCAAATGATGTCTTGAGGTTATTCCTACAAAATGGCTATGTCGAATTTGTTTACTCACATTTACAAAACAAAATAACGATTCACTCGAAAACACCAGTTTTCACGCCACTATCCAATTACACAAATTGACGCAACTAGACTAATTTGCATATGATATGCTAACTCGGCATTACCTTATTGGTTACATGAACAGGTTTGGTGAGGATTGCACAATTTTTAATTATTGCGATTTTTTTTCAGTTTAATTTATGGAAACCAGTGTATGTGTGTGCGTGTGTATATATATATACACTGTGATGCCAGTTTATTAGGTACACCTACCTAGTAATGTGTTGTGCCTCCTTTGGCCTTC
Organism: Ryuthela nishihirai; assembly: GCA_038380435.1. Classification (NCBI taxonomy): domain Eukaryota; kingdom Metazoa; phylum Arthropoda; class Arachnida; order Araneae; family Heptathelidae; genus Ryuthela; species Ryuthela nishihirai. The sequence goes on along the minus strand of JAWZYU010000002.1, from coordinate 35,138,101 downwards.
AGATCAGCCTGAATTCATTGGGGCAGAGAACTTACAAGATGCTGGATGCATTGTGCAGGAATGTTGAACCATGCGGAAATGATTGTGATGCACAGTTGCTGAAAATTGGATGGTGGCACAGCCTTGCTGCAGACAGCCCTTACACCTCATCCCGAAGCTCGATGGGATTTAAATTTGAGGACTGTGCAAGCAAATGAAGCAAGAAAAACTCATTGGCATGTTTCTGGAACCATTCAATGATGATATGGGCCTTGTAAGAAGGTTCATTATCATGCTGAATGTGTCCATCCAAGTGAGGATAAACTGTAGCTATGAAGAGATGAATTTGGTCAGCAACAATATTGTTCAAATACATCATGGCATTCAGATATCCTTCGATGGGTATCAAAGGGTCTAATGCAGCCATGGGCAACCTGCGGCCCAGGGGTCACATCTGTCCTGTGAGCACTTTTCAAGTGGTTTGCAAATATTGCCGCACAAATTATTAAATTTCTCTATTGTTCTTAAAGAACTTTAAGGAATACCAATTTTTCTTTCTTTACCCATTTACCTTTACACTGTTTTTTGAAAGTGTTCTTTAATAGTCTAAATTTAATTAACAGCAACATTGACTTAGATGACAGACTTTGTGCAATGGGGAGATCAGGTTTTTCGAATGTACTGTTCAGTTCCTGATTAAAGAGCTCAGCTCTCACTCCACTAGACACTACATCAGTCAACATTTTAATTATGAAAGTTTCCAAATCATCATAGAAAAATACTTTTCAGAAACTTAGGTGCATTAAACAAACACAAAAAAAATTATTTACACAAAGGTCTCAAGACTCCGATGCTATTAATGTGATCAAGTTTAGTTATTACTGAGAAAATTACAAAATATTTTTTAAATTATTCTGATGACGAATTTGTAAAGGAGTGCCTGCAAATGGTTTTTGGTATGTTTTAGTCCAGAGATAAAAAATGATAACATAAGTTTATCCCACTGAATCTTAATTAGTTGTATTGATGAACTTGTTGTCAATATACAAAATTCCTTTACAGAGCTTGCTTCGAAATTTGAATATTTTTCTTTGGCTATTGATGAAAGTATTAACATTTCCAACACAGCTTAATTAGTGGTATTTATATGTGGAGTCGATGTTAACTTCCATTGAAATGCATTTCATTTATTTCTAGCTTTGCTGTTTACTTTCAGTTTCTTGTATATTTAATCATAATTTTAATTAAAAATAAGTCTTTTTCATTAAAATTATAAAAGCACAGGCTCCTTTTTGAAATAAATAGATACGTGTGGGAATTTAATTGTTTACTCATATTGTCTACTTAGGGCATTGAATGTGGGGGGGGAGGGGGTAAGTTTAGAGTGTTTAATGCAATTAGTAAGGATCTGGCCCACCAATGATAAAAGGTTGCCCAGCCATCAGGAAAAAATTCCCCACACCATCACACTGCCACCAATGGCCTGTACTGTTGGCATTAGACAAGATGGCTCCATGGCCTCATGTTGCTTGCACAAAATTCTGATCCTTCTATCAGCATGATGCAAAAGGAACCTAGATTCATCCGAACCAGGCTACCTTTTTCCAGTCCTCAATAGTTCAGTGTGTCCTTTCGTGTTCTCTGCTGACAACATTGGCACTTGATATGATTGGTGGCTGTTGTAGCCCATTTGTGAGAAGGTTCAATACATTGTGCATTCAGAAATGAATTTCTGCACACCAATGTTTAATCCTGTTTGATTTGCTGGCTGTGTTCTGTCTGTTCACTTGCACAATTCTCACCAGTCTCTTTTGACCCCTCTGATCTGCAAGCTATTTTCATCCACAGGATCGCTGGTAGTTTTTTGCTTTTCATACCATTCTTGGTACACCTTTCAAACAATTGTGCATGAAAAGCCCAGGAGGACAGCTGTTTAGGAGATTCTTGAACCGAAATACCTAGCACCAACTATCATGCCACATTCAAATTCACTCATTTTGTCCATTCTGATGCTCAATCCAACTCTAACTGATGCTTGAAGAGCTTTTTTTGCCTGATTTATACTGCACACCATGGTAACGTGACATATTACATTGAAATGAACCATTTATGTGATGAGGGGTGATGTACCTAATAAACTGGTATCTCAGTGTATAGTACACAGTTTTTTGTTTCTCTTCCTCTTCTTTTAGGGCTAATTTTTATATCAAAGGGTTCTTTACATTATTTATACTTGTAATATTGTATTATTACTTCTTACATTTATTATACTTATATTAATCAATTACAAACTGAAAAATATAAAATAAATACCACCTCAAGCAGCTGCTTGCCACAGAGGTCTGACAGGAGCCTGTCAGTTTATATGCCACAGTAGAAGATCTGAGAGGATGGCAGGACCTCAGCAGAAAACAATACGAACATCCATGCCATATCCGGGGCTCGAACACAGGTCCCTTAGATCAGTAGCCAATTGCGCTAACCACTCGGCCACAGTAATAAAAAAATTGGTTGCAATGATAAAAAAACTGGCATGAATAAAATATATTACCACAGCAGTTTTTAACTGTTGTCTGAGAGTTCCTAAACAATCTGTACTTAATGAAATATTTTATAGTGCTTAAGGCTACCTAAACAGTATCATATGTCTGCAAACATATTACCAACTAAAATGGGGAAGTCCATCATATTTACCAACTAAATTGGTGGTTTGCAATTGATCGAAGTTTAAGAACCACAATATTATGGAAAAAAAAAAGATTACTTACCAGCAACATTTTAACAGGTATGAGGTATATTAAGATGAGACGCTTATTTTTCGTGCATTTTTTGTGACAATGATTAAATGCAAATGTTAAATACTCTTCAGCTAGGAGAAAAAATAAAACACTTCAGTAATAATATATTTGAAATTTATTCCAGAAATTCACATTTCTTAAGAGACATAGTAGCAGTCTGATACAAAATGCTCATTATACTGTGAATTTGAAATACATATTAATAATGTCTCTTTACAAATTTTGTTTATTTATTTTTATCATATCCTTTCAGCAGCTCTTAATTAAAACAGATTCTACATCAGCTCCATTAGCATTAATTACTAATAACAGTTTCACAACACTTTGTCCCTATGCTATGAGTAGGGAGCAGCCTGTGATGATTCATCCATTCACTTTCACTTTTCCTTAACCAGTTTTACTTTATTTATGATATAATTATTATTTTGAGGCATTATACACCGAAGACCAAAACATTATGGCTAGTGCATCTTTATGCAAATCGAAGCAACTGCAGGTAAACAACGACACATATGAAGGTCATGAAACAGTATAAATAACACTTGCTACCGAACTCTGTTAATCAGTGTTATTCTTGTTCTTCAGATGGGAAAGGCAGCAGACTAAAGTGAGTTTGACAAAGGCCAAATTGCAATGGCTAGACGACTGGGTCAGAGCATATCTGAGATGACAAGGCTTGTGGAATGTTCATGGTGAGCCGTGGTTAGTACCTTCAAAAAGTGATCTGAGGGGGGGGGGAGGGGAAACCATGAACTGCTGGCAAGGTGTGGGACCATGGCTCATTGCTGGTGAGCATGATTAGGTGAGCAGAGGCTATCTGATATGGTACGAGCCAACAGAAGGGACACTGTGGTGAAACTCACCTGTAATTTGAATGTTGGTGACAGGAGTGACTGCAGCTATGCATTTTCAGCAGGATTCGATATACTGTCTGTCACAACATACAGTACATCAAATCCTATTCAAAATGCATAGCTGCAGGATACTGAGAGTGACCATGCTAATCTTGGTTCACTGTTGAAAGTGTCTACAATGGCACGCAAGCATCAAAACTGGACCTTGAATGATTGGGAGAAGGTCTTCTGGTCCGATAAATCTCATTTCCTATTGCACCATGTGGACGACAGGGTACTTGTGTGTCATTTACCTGGAGAAGTGTTGGCACCAGAATGTACTGTGGGACAAAAACAAGCCAGTGGAGGAAGTGTAATGCTTTGGGCAATGTTTTGCTGGGAAACCCTGGGTTGTCATTCATGTGCAGGAAATTATAACATCTACCACCCAACAAACATCATTGCAGACTAGGTACATCCTTTCATGGCAATGGTATTACCCTCTAGTAGTACCTTCTTTCAACAGGATAATGCGCCATGCCACACTGCCCAGATTGTTCGAGAATGGTTTGTGGAACATAAGGAAGACCTTCCAGTTATGTCATGGCCTCCAATTTCCCCAGACATCAATCCAATCGAGCATCTGTGGTTTGTGTTGGAACAGCATATCCAATCTGTGGCAGCTCAACCATGTAACTTACAAGAGTCAAAGGATCTGTGGTAAGGTGTTGGTACCAGATACCACAAGACACCTTTAGAAATCTTGTAGTGTCCATGCCTCGCTGGGTAAGAGCTGTTTTGGCAGCACATGGAGGGTTGGGTTGGGTTGTTTTACCTCTGAGCGGCACTTTTTTGCACACCATTGGCTAAATGGCCAGGTCACATGGACCCCGAAGGCTCAGAGAAGGTTGGGGGAGGGGACCCACTGGAACAGCTGTTGGGAGACAGATGGTAGCCTCCCGTCAAGGCCATCCAGTGTGTTCTTTAACGTGCACAGGGTATGGCTCTCCCGCACACGGGGCCACGGCTTAACGTCCCATCCGACGGACAGCGGCCTTTCCAAGCCCATCGGTGTCCCCTACTGACCGTGGGCAGGGCGGGGAATTTTGCGGAGATAAATCTCAACGCTGACCCAGCTGGGACTCAAACCCGGGAACTACAGATTACGAGCCTGGCGCGCTACCGACCTGGCGCGCCACCCCCAGCACATGGAGGACCATCATCATATTAGGCAGGTGGTCATAATGTTTTGGCTCTTCAGTGTATTTCAGTTGAATCATCATATCTCCTCACCCATTCTGAAAGAGGAGTTGTGCATGTGCAACTCTGATTTTTGATTGATAGCCACTAATGTGTGCAGAAGGACATACTCTTTTGCATCATAGTTAGCAGGAGTGCACATTCATCAAATTATGCAAATGTGATTTTTCCCAGTGTGCAACACACACGTCAGTTGCACACCACGTAAGTGACATGAGGTCACAGAGTAAGTTGTTGGTGTTAGTCAGTTAGAATGTTAGGGAGTCGCCGGTTCTGATGTAAATTTCAGTTTATATGTGATCTTTTCAGAGGTGACATAGTAGATACTGTACATTTAACTTTGGCTTTGCAGGTCACTGAATTGTGAGAGATCCAAGTTAAAATATTAAAATCTCTAACAAAAAACTTACTTATATTAATAAAAGGTTAAAAGATTAAAGCTATGACATGTTTCACAGCAACACAAATTAGATGTTTTATAGCTGGCCGTAAGAGGTGTGTGTGTGTGGTGGTGGTGGTGGTGGTGGTGGTGGGGGGGGGGGGGTCAGGTTAAGATGGCTTTTATGCAGTCAGCTGACAGGTGGCCCTTCATGCAAATTAATGCCATATGATGCTAACAGGAGCTTCCATTCGGAAGGAGGGTGTATAATTGATATTACACAGGTGTGACTGATACAAATTTAGAAGCTAATTTTTGTCATAATTAAGTTGATATCTGGTGATGGTGGGTGGCATAATAATTTTAGCTATCTTATCAAATTGTGGTTTAAATTTCTATTGCACAATACTCAGTGCTAAGCATGTGGTAGGTTTAGAGTTTTTAATGTTGATATACAGATATTCTCAATTTGTACAGTTAATGCATTCTGAAAACTACCACAGAAATCAAATTTGTGCAAAACAAAAGTAATTTTCCCATATAAAATAATTGAAATGCCCCAGGTTAGGGGGAGTACATTTCTATATTAGCTTATCCAACACCATTAAAATTTCAAATTGTAATATAGAATAGAATACAATAAGTGTAACACAATAAAGTAAAAAAATTAAACTTAAATCTGAGACGAATAAATATGTAATACGATACATTAACTGTTGCACTGGGCACGCTAACTGCAGCTGGTGGAGAGTGTGAGGTGAAGGAGTTATTGGGGGAGAGAATTTAGGTTAGATGACATTGTAGGTCTTTAATTAAAAAAAAAATTTCTGAATGCCTTACTGAACTTCGATTTTCCATTGCTATAACATGGGGTTGTTCATATTTCAATGGTCACTGAATTGTAATTTGCTACTGTGTGAAGACAACATGAAATAAAATATTCTTCATTTATTACCCTTGTTTCTAAACTTCAAAATAATTTTTTAATGTAGAACTAGGCTCTAGAGTCATGACACAATGGTGTAAGGCAGTGGCTCTTAAACTGTAGATCATGAGCTGCTGGGAAAGGGGTTGCAGAGCTCTGACAGTTTATTTGCTAGTGTTTTTGGCAAACCTTTTTTGCAAATGTGCATTTTGGTCCTACGTTATATGGTAGAGGTTGCATAATTTTATCCACATTTTAAGGGAGTAGCATATATTTATTACAATTCCAGGGGTTGTAGTATCAAAAAATTGAAGAACCTAAGGGAAAAGGCCTAAGGGAAAAGAAGAGTAGTTATCTATCAGATACACACACACACAAAAAAAAAAACATTTTAAATCCTAAAGTTTTCCCCAATAAATATTTTAATAATAAGATCTTTTAAAATAAACTTACCATTTTTAAAATCACTTTCAAACATAGCCTTCTGTCCAACATAATACCTGCAATAATGAGTAATATAACTGAAACCTACAATTTGATACAATAGCAATGAAACTATAATTGAACATTGTGAACAAGAAAGTTTATATACAGGCGTGAGAGAATCAGTTCATATTTTATAAAAATTTATTGAATTTTTTAACATTTTTTTAAATTCTCCATATGAATTTTTTGCTTTTTGAATTTTAAGATAAAGCTTTATAACTTATGTTAATATTTGTAAATTCTACAAGTTCTTATGAATAATACTAGTAACAAATTATAAATTATTAACATTATGACTAAAAAATCCACTCTTTTAATTTTTTTTTTTACAATTATGGGCACCAAAGTCAGGAACTGTCCATGAGAACTTTTCAGGAAAATTTATCATATATTATCAGTGGATTTTAATTACCTAATGTCTTTTCCAGATACAGTACACTAGTTTAACAGATTTAACACAGCTGAGTTAAATTAAAAACTTAATCACTATCTGAGCTGTTTTAGAATTGTTTTAGTAATTCAAATAACATTTCGATTGGTGAATATAGGATAGAAGGGATGTTAGTCACGTCTTGTGTAGTAGACAAAGTAATACTTTCCTGTTACACAGATCAGACAATATTTAGATCATTGTAACTTGACATGTTTTGACTACTAATGTCTTCATCAGAAGTTGTGTAACAACAGTTCTACTTTGGAGATCCGTGTGTATTGCTGTGTGGGTGATGCTGTTGTGGTTTCATGATCCTACCCATCTGCCTTAGGGGTTGGGTTGTTTAAACTCTGAATGGCACTTTTTTGCACACCATGGGCTAAATGGCCAGGTCACAAGGACCCCAAAGGCTCAGAGAAGGTTGGGGGAGGGGACCCACTGGAACAACTGTTGGGAGACAGATGGTAGCCTCCTGTCAAGGCCATCCAGTGTGTTCTTTAACATGCACAGGCTCTCCCACATACAGGTTTACGGCTTAACGTCCCATCTGATGGACTGCGGCCTTTCCAAGCCCATCGGTGTCCCCTACTGAATGTGGGCAAAGTGGGAGCCTTAGGGGTGGGAGTGTGATACTTTAGCAGTGCTGTGCTGATCAAGGAGCAGTTTCCATGGGTGGAGTGGGTGGTAAATTTCTTCGTTGCAGCATACTTCTCTGTTTTGGTATATCACCAAGTTGTTCAGCGAGATCCAGTTGAAACTTGGTCGGGGGACAAAAAATTTTAGTCTGTTCAAATTGTGGGCTCATTCCCCCCCAGTATTAGAAATCACTCTTGCCAATGAAGTAGTTTGCTTTTGCAAACATATATCTCTTTCATGTTCTTTTACCTGAGTTTGGCAGGATCTTTTCATTTCACCATATAAGTTTATTGTTATTGCTGGTGCTTTCATGCAACAAGATTTTATATACACCTCCTGTTTTTTCATTTTGGTCCCAACTGGTTTTAATTATATTTATTATAGTGTTGCTTGTTTTAATTGGCACTATGTAATTGTAAGGTTGCATTGCATTTTTCAATGAATTTGCTTGCCATTGGATGTTCAGAATGCCAGTGGTGAACTTATCTTTCTTGGATTGCTGCACTGGTGTTGATTGGTTTTTTTTTTGCCAAGTTTGTCTTGTCATGTTTCCAGTTAGTTTTAATATTTTTAGTGGGTAACCTGCATTTTGAGTATCCAAGTAGATTTTTCTTTTTAGTTTTCATAAAACTGTGGTGTGGATGCATGTCTCATAATTATTTGGAATGTCTCCTACCTGAGGCACATGGGCAAACCACAAAACTGCAAGAGTATCACCCGCTGCAAACCATATGGTGCAGCTGCATAATAATACACATGGATATAATCTCTGAAGTAGAACTGTTGATGCAACTTCTGATGAAGAGATTACTAGTTGAAACATGTCAAGTTACAGTGGTCTAAATATCATTGTCTGATCCATGTAACAGGAAAAGATTTACTTTGCCTACTATACAAGAAGTGACTAACATCCCTACTATCCTGTATTCACCGATCAGAATGTTATTGAATTACTAAAACAATACTAAAACAGCTTGGATAGTGATTAAGTTTTTAACAGTACAGTAGTTTTCCTTTCTGAAAAAATTGTAACCTTATCTTAGTAACATCATGAAGAATACTTATTACATTTGCCCAGCTCCTATTATTCCTACTCTTTTATAAACTAAAAATGTACCTATGAGAACATACAATATACTAGTGCTCCTAAATTTGCTCTCTTTTTGACCAACTGATTAACAAACTATGCTCTTAGTACAATTAATATGGTTCAGTGCAATGTATAAAAAATATTTATTATAAATTTCTTCAACCATAACTCAAAGTAGGAACCAAAGAAAAAGGCCTTAAATTACATATTCTACTTCAAATCCAGTAAAACCTCACACTCCAAAATAGCAGTGTTCTCCAAAAATGCTGCCTTAGGAATTTGTGTTATTTGAACTAATAATTAATCAAAAATAGGGGTTTGTGTTCTCAAAGTCAGTGCTTTCTTATATTATTTTAAAAATAAAGTTTTGGCAAGTACATATTCAAATATGCAAAATACTTAAAATGGGCAATATTATTTTGCTGTTTATAATACTCATGCAATAGAAATGTGTAAAATAATACAATAAAGCCTTAATTATCTGACCTTGTAGAGGGAGAGCTCTGTCAGATAAATCAAATATCAGATAATCTGTAAATAATGCAAGGAACATATCAGATTGTTACACAGGGTATCTGACAAATAATGGCAGAGTTTCAGGTAGTATTGTTCCCAAATGCACAAATTTTATCCCATTGGATGTTGCACCTGTACATTCCCCGCTCAAATAGTTTCACGTGTAGCCAACAGACAATATAGTGCAGATGCCATGTTTCACAAAAGATGTTATGAAAGTTCTTATTAGTACAACATTTCCTGACAAATGGATTAGCAGGGGTGGTCCAATTCTATGGTCACCAAGGAGCCCTGATTTGATTATACCTCAAATATTTTTTGTGGGACTTTGTAAAGATTATGTTTACATAGACAAATTTTAATACTTGAATCATTTGAAAGTCAGAATAAGAGAAGTAACTTTATAAGTAATAAATATGCTGCAGCATGTATGGCAAGAGGTAGAATGCCAACAGGATATATGTAGGATCATGAACATGTGAAAATTCACTGCTAATGCTCAAAACTATTTGAAGTATCTTTCAATTAAAATATTACTTTCTCGAATACACATTATTTTTGGACATATTGGTTCTCGAAAATCGACCTTACTTTTCAGAAATTGTACCCTGCTGGTTCTTAAACACTTATCTTTAAAACCAATGAATTCTAAAGGAATCATTGCATGTTATTCCTACAAGTATATTTACTAATTTTGAAATCTTAAAGGAATTCTAAAATAAAAAAAGTAAACTGAAATCTAAAGGAATCATTGCATGTAACTTCTGCAAGTATATTTACTTTAGTTAATGATTTGCTATAACAGTTCTTGTGTTTCAATTGACTTTTCGAGTAACTTCTTATGACAGCAGTGTTGCTCTTAAATGATCCACCTTTAATAAATCTTATATATTAAATGGTATTATTTAAAATTGTGATTTGGACAAATTTGATTGGGATCTTCATTTTTATTCCCAGTGACAATTTCCATTAAAAACTTTAAAGAGATTCGAGTGTGGCTTTACATTAAAATAACACGGAAATGTGATTTATTGTGTTAGCTCTGACTGAGGCAATGGTCAGCAATAACTTCAGTTTTAATAGGGAATTTACTTGTATGAGAAGGCCTGTAAGAGCTAGGAGTAACTTCTGGATTCTTCTCTGTCCTATGTGTTATAAATGAGCAAATGAACAATTTTCCCAGTACTTTTGGTAACATAGTGCATACTGAATGTTGCTTGCACACCGTTTTGAAGAGTATTACTGGTTGACTTCACTTTAAATAAAACAACATTGTCCCATTTAAAACTGGCAGAAGTCATTAATAGCAAATACACAGATTACCTGTAGAAATAAACTTTAACAATTATTAAAAACATCTGAAAAAAATTGTCGCTGACCTGGCGGGAATTGAACCTGCAACTCTCTCTAGATACATGCCAGAGCACTCTACTTGTTAACCCCATGCATCAGTTGTTAAACCTATGCATTCTACCTGTTAAACCCACGCCCAAAATCGATCACTAAAATCTTCCAGAATAAGACCTATAAATCTTTCATTGAGAAGAGGTGGACCTTGTGCCATCTATACTTCAGGAGAAGAAACTTTTCCAATGGTTACTAATGATTCAGATGTTAATGAGTAGGCCAATCATGCTTAAGTGTTTATTATTAAAAATCAATCCATAGTAAATACACAGATTACCTGAAGAAACAGACTTCAACAATTATTAAAAACATCTGAAAAAAATTGTCGCTGACCTGGCGGGAATTGAACCTGCAACTCTCTAGATACACTTCAGAGGATATATGGATGGTTTTTTAATAATAAATGCTTAAGCGTGACCTGGCGGGAATTGAACCTGCAACTCTCTAGATACACTTCAGAGGATATATGGATGGATTTTTAATAATAAATGCTTAAGCGTGATTGACCTACTCATTAACATCTAAATCATTAGTAACAATTGGAAAAGTTGCCTCTCCTGAATCATCTGCCATATCTCAGTGAAAGATTTATAGGTCTTATTCTGGAAGATTTTAGTATCTGATGCGTGGTTTAAGTTTAAGGTAGAGTGCTCTGGCATGTATGTAGAGAGCTGAGAGTTGGATTCCCACTGCATCAGTGATAATTTTTTTCCAGATGCATTTAATAATGGTAGCAGTCATTCATCAATCATCAAGAGACTTCCGATGATAAGGTGTTATTCACAGTCTCTTAAGTGGCATAGCATGAACTGTCTAGTTAGGTATCATTGAGGATATGGGGAAATCATAGTGAATATAAAATATTTTTCTTGCTTACCTTTCATTTTTGAGCAGTTTTATAAAACTATTATTTATTCAGATTCCCCCTAATTTGCAATTTTCATTGTATAAATTTTATCACTTTTAATTTCTATTCATTGTGATTTCTTTCTTTATGATTCTATGTATTATTTATCTTGAATAAAGGTAGTTTTATGAACAATATATTTTCGTGTTGTAAGATCCTTGATATGTTTAAAAACATTAAAAAATAATTTATTCCTGAAATCGATATTCTAAAGAATTATTATATTAATTTTTATAATTAATAATTAGTTATTACAGTTAATCAGGATTTAAATGTGATTCATATTCCTTTAAAAATTTCTATATGCCCTTTGAAATATATTTATGATCATAAAAAAAGGGTGACACTTTTTATCTTGCACACCAACAGCTGTGAGCCTCACAGTGGCCCTGCCCACTGGGATCAACAAAAATCGCTTTGGACTGGTTTGGATTTCTCAAAATCCCATAAAGTTAAGTTCAGCAATTGTTGAAAAAACTTGTAATAATAATTGTTGCATTTGAAAGGGGAAATAGTTCTGTTTAATTCTTTCTATTTTGCATAATAAAGCCACTGTTTACAAAAGATTAAATAGCATGAATGTGACATGAGCCTTCGAACAGCACAAAAGGGTGGAAGTTTTTGAATGGTAGCTCTAAAAATAAGAAAGAGGAGTTTTGAGAGTATTGTCATTTTATTATTTTATTATTATTCATCATGAGAATAGTGTGATGGATGTAGTGTGATATTTGCTTACTTCCATTACATATTAACTTTACAATTGTTTAATTTCAAGTATTTCAAATTTATGTATCTGGTATGTGTCTAGCTCAGATTTCATCAAATTCATATATAACTGAAATGGTGAGCATTTGTAAATTCTTTCAAAAAAATTTGTTTTCATTATAGGCTAACAATTAATTATTATTAAAACTGTGGTTATATATATTTCATTCATCACTGCAACCCATATAGGTTAATATATTTTATTTAAACTAAAGAATATTGCATTACATGGGTACTATGCAGTACAGGTTTTAATATTCAGAACAGTGGCTAGCCATCACTGTGCCATACATGTAACTTTTAGGGTCCAGGATTAAATTAATCCATCATGTGCATTAACAAGGTTTATCTGGGGTTATCTATTATTCTTTTATCACTTATCTAGAAATGAGTCCTATACACATATCAGTAAATATATAAAAATTTGCATGTCCTTGCAAATGCCAGAAAAATAAAAAATATTTTATTCAAAATGTCTTTAAAATAATTAATGTAAATTAAAAGCATTAAATAATTTTTGTTGTTTAATAATTTTATGATTGTGACATGGAGAGTGTCATCTACTATTATTTTAGAGAGTTTCAGACTTCTAAAAAAAAGGGAAACTTATCTGGAGATGGGGATTGTGGGGAAGTGTGAATTGGTCATGATCAGTTTTATGCCAAATGAAAGCTTGCTACATGGGGAGTGTTAAAGTGCCACATACCATATACTTTAGGAAGCTTCACACCTGAGTAATGCTATGTAAATATCCTAGTATGTCTTATAAGTTTACTTAATTTCAGAAGGTATGAGTTGATAATATTGCAACAGTAATTTGCAGAGGTAATGTAATAGTAATAGTAAATGTTTAAATATAAGTTTAAGGGATTTAAAATTAGATGCTTGTATTGTTTTGATCATTATATAATGCTGTGTTTCAATTCATGAAATCTAATTCAAATATTTACTGTTATTTTAGTGCATTAATATAGAGAAATGGTTGTTGTTTTACCTCTGAGTGGCACTTTTTTGTGCACACAACAGGCTAAATGGCCAAGTCACAAGGGCCTTGAAGGCTCAAAGAAGGCTGGGGGAGGGGACCTACTGGACAGCTGTTGGGATACAGATGGTAACCTCCCATTAAGGCCATCCAATGTGTTCATTAACATGCACAGGGTATGGCTCTCCCATACATGGGACCATGGTTTGAAGTTCCATACGACAGATGGCAGCCTTTCCAAGTCAACTGGTGTCCCCTACTGACTGTGGGCAGGCAGGGAGTTTTATGGAGATAAATCTCAATGCTGGCCCAACTGGGATTCGAACCTGGGAACTGCAGATTACAAGCCTGGCATGCTACCAAATGAGCCACCCCTGACCCAAATTAATTTCGTCAGCGACAGAACCTGAACCTGTAGAGTACAATATAATTTTTTTCACGCTAAAGCATTTGTTAATTAATTAGTTTTCACTTTATGTGAGTTTATTACAAACATTCATAGCAATATTATCTATATTAAGTATGTACAAACCCTTTGAGGGCTGAAAATATTTTTGAAACTATATATGTAATAAATGTAAGGTATGCGTATAGTCATAAAACATTACATTACAATAAGAAACATACCTGTATGTTACAAGTTGAGAAATTTTGAAATGATCCTTCAAATTAGAGCTATCAATAGCACGTATCAATGGCTTGCATAAATGCAATTTGTTAATCTAATAATTTAAAGGAAAAAAGAAAATAAAACTATAGAATGTTAAATAAATGCAAACAAAATGAAATTGATTCATAGAAATAAACATGCTTACATATGCTTAAAAAGTTATAAGGTCTGGGATGGAGATACTGCACAGTTTATACACCATTTAAACTTTCCAAAGTTCACAATGACCCGCATGACCAGTAGAAAAGAGAAAAGAATAGCATTGTTTAAAACTAAGATAATCAATTAATACTTTATTAAATACATTAAGCTCCTTCAAGCATCAATAAGCTGGGCTCAAAATATATTACTTCAGTTAGGATTGGCAATTAACAGAGGTTTCTTTCAGAGGTTTGTTTCCACAAATAATAATAAAAAAAAAACATTTTTCACATTTTGGTTTTGAAATTTTGTTCTACAGTTATTAGTGCAAATATAAATAAGTCAAATTGTTTTAAAAAAAAGTGATAGTTTTATTTTTCCAAAGACTTTTAGCCATTTGCAAATGCAAACATTGTTCAAAATTACCTCTGAAGTATTTACACTCTTGACTGAAAGCAAGCATTGTACATGTTTCAATTGTACTATCAGTTCCTTTTTTCACCTCAACTCCTTAAACGATCAATTATGGCAATATTATACAAAGTGCAGTTTCACATCAATGCTATTTATTCTTAGACTTTCGATGATCAGCAAACTCTAAGCCTAAGTAAAGCAGTGTCATAAAAAATAATTTTGCTTAAAAATAAGATAATTTTAAGAAATAAAAAATATATCAGAAAAGTGTAAAGAACTATGAAAAAAATAAAGTTTCAAAGCATTTAAAGTTTAATCGATGCACTGAATTTAAGAATGAGTAGCTTTATTATGAAGCTGCCTAACTGCTACAAAAAAGTTAATTCTAAAATTCAGGCAGAAATTTTGGTTAAAAATCACAATTTCCTTACCTTAATTTGTTTTATGCCTTAAATGTAATTAAAAATATTGATGCCTACTACTATTTAAAAATCACGCTCTGAATAATCCTAACGCTTGTTCTGATTACCGCCATTATAGATCGCTAGTGGTTTCACTTTCAACCGTTTCTAATAATTATTGTTTATAATCGCAGTATTCATTTGTGAAGCAATAAAAAATAATTTTAGAAACATTAAAATAAATAAGAAATGTATTTAAAATCGAAACTCTGCTAAAATATTGCTCAAAGGCCAATGTGCATAATTCCCAGATGACACAATTTCCGGTAGTAAAAAAAAGAAATATCCTTAGGTTAAAAGTTTAGAAAGCATTACAACTCTAGTAGAGCTATAAATAGTACAAAATGCATAGAAATGCAACTGATTGATAATCTAAGTACAGGACATCAGAATAATAAAGGCATAAACTAAATCAGTGCTACCTGATGCTGTTCATGGTAACTGAGCATGCTCATAGATTCACTGTAGACTCAAATAGATTTGTCTTCAAACTTCATCATAATTTTTTCAAGTGGAATCAACAGGTAAAAAATAAATATCATAGATTTAAATGTTATTTTTGATATTTAATTAGAAACAGTTGAAAAAAATTCAAGATTTCTATTCGAAAATTTTTTTTCACAACTTTGTACTCTGGGAGCAAAACTTTGTTCTTCAATCACTAGAATGGAAAAGATTAAAGCGATTCTTCAGACTGTGACAGGTAAGGATTAACGATGTTCATCATATTGTTGCATGAAATGAATTTTTTCTGAACTCAAGTTGGGATGTAAATACTCTCAGCTTCAAACATTTCTACCAAAAAAGAGCTATGCTGGAGTTCTTAAGTTCCCAAATTTTTAGAAGGTGTAAGATAAGTTTGAAATACGTTTCTAAATAAATTACTACTTGGAGCCAAAAATTTCATCTTGTAATCTCAGTGACTGGAAATAGATTTGCTTTCAGATTAGAAAATATCCTGGAGTGAAGGAAAGCAGATTTTATTTTCTACAAAACAGAGTTAAGCTCTTTAAATTAAAAAATGGTTTGGCAACAAGTTGCAGAATTGGCAATGTCCAATAAATTTACACTGACTAAACAACAATTTCATCATTAGAGACACCAACAGTTTTTAGAAGAATGGCAAAAACACATCTCCTTTTACTATCAGATGTTCCATCTGCTATAACAACTGCTTTTCTTTTTAAAGATGCATGAATTTGCTCCTTATCAGTTTCTTCACATGAAAACACTTATTTTCATCTTAAATCACCTCCATGTGGAATATCAACAGAGCTAGGTGTACTTTTTTGGAATTATTCATAAATGGCTGGATGATTAAATATATGAATTGGAATACTGATTTTAGGCATATTTTTACAGTGTTAATAATGAATATTTCTCCATTTTTAACTTTCTTTTCACTTCCAAAATTACCTTGAAATTTTGATTTAAAAATTCTGCTTCAAGAGGCATTTGCTTTCACCTTGTTAAAAAACGATTCCTACTTGCTATGCTTATCAAGTGCATTTGTCTTTTTCCATTGCACTCTTCTATTGCAAACTTGCACATTAAAATATTCATATCTGTTACACATAAACTCTCACTCTTATATCATGTTGCTGTGACAGAAAGATTAATTTAAGAGTGGCCCTTAGCTCAGTTTAAAAATTGTATAAATATTACACTAAATTCATCTTTGCAATGATGACAATACAACCACAAAGAAAAAGTCAAAACAAAACTTTGTACTAAGGTTGTCATACAACCCTCAAAATTGATCTTGCTAATGCATCATTCAAGTTCTTCATGGTTCATTTCTTCCTTCTCTAGCCCTCGCCTCTGGGCACATTCACATCCAATTCGTTTTCTCTTAACTTTTTAATCCGTGACACATACAGCCACAATCGTTAACCAACCTTTCCTGCCTGACCATTAACTATGTTGATGGGTCCTACAAGACAGGATGACCATTACATCATTCCTATATTGCTTAGTCTGTGCCCAAGAGTAGTTGGCATCAATGGACTTGCCATGGGTTAGGGAACATACCGAAACTTTTGGGAACACACACATTCTCTCCTATCACCTGTCTTGTAGCAAGTAAGATAGTTCTAGATAGCAGTTTAAGGTGGTTTATTTACCTGTCATGATATGTATTATACAGTGATTATGTGGTAAAGCCAATCATAATAAAATATATCTAATTCTCAGTCAAAATTGGGTTATATACAATCAATCAAAATATAAGTGGTCACTGGTAGCAAAGAGCCTGCTTACCAAAACTTTACAAGTTTTGTTACACTGATATTGGTAATCAGAGGTTTGTGGATTGTAACATGGCCATAAATATCGGCATGATGAAGTTCCTGACAAATTGTTATGATGGAAAAGAGATCATTCCGACAAGTGTTCAACTCTGCTGCTATTTGCAGTGCTGTGGTCTTCTACTTCCATTGTACAATCTGTGCCAACATTCACCTGTCCCTATCTGACAACTTCATATGACGTCCACAATTTGCATATTTGGAGGCAACTCTGTCTTTTTTTGATAGGTAGTCATAATCTTCGACACAGTTCTTCATGTTACACCTACTATTTCTGCCATTCTGGTAACCAAAGCTCCTGCAAGACGTGCACCAATGATCATGTCTTTTTGGAGGTCACTGAGATCTGACATTATCGACAATTACACCACAACAGCTGTTTCACCTGTGCCTGTGGCACTGCTACGGGATAGTCGACACCATACTTCTCCCCTTTATATACCTCACATCGTGGGCGATGTCGTCCCTGTGATATGCATACGGAGCATTGTATGTACTCCAGTAGTCGTTGGTATTTCCATTATTTTGATAAACCTCTGTACATGCATACAAAATCCTCATGCAGCCATGGGCTATGGAGGTCCTACCAGACTGCGTAATTCTGCACTCCAGATATGTCTGCCCTGAGCTAGAAGTGCTGCATTTGGCCAATGTAGGCCAATTGCTTCCAACATCTAAAACCTAAGATATTGAAGAAAATGCTCCTCCTACCTCATGGGCTAAAGGCAATAGGAGGAAGTAGCCTCCCTGTTTTAGGACGATTTATGGTTAATCTGACGATAAATGGCACCACCTTCAGACATCCCATCATGGTCCTGGATATTGAAACTGCGAACTACAACATGATCATAGGATACCATATATTGAAAGGACATAATTTTATCGATTTTCAATCAGACACATTGAGATGAAACTACATAGACCCTGATGAGAGTAATGCCCCCCTCTCCCTTAGTATTCATGCCCTTTTCCTCACCGAATTGACCCCACAGCAATCTGGCATGTAACGGATGGTTAGTAAGTTATGTATGTCTCCCAGCACTTAGCGAATTGCACTTATCGAATGTCCTGTCTCACAATTGAAAGAATGGACTGTTCTAATGCAACCACATGGGAAACTTAACACTGTCTCCATCCGAGTAGCACAATCAATAAATAAGATAAACGACCTGGCCTGCTGAATGCTAGAACACCTCCATTTGCTATTACTGCTATTAATTACTTATATTAATGCTAGAACAGCCCCATTTGGTTGAATAAGAAAATGATGATTGTACAGTTAGAAACCATGGACCCCGAGCAGATCTGAATCCCTGGCACCAAGAGCAACAAGAGCTCTCAGCCCTTATCATTAGTTGATTTTCAGCTGGATCATCTGGAACCCTGTGAGCGCACAACTAAGGAAGCTATTGATGTGCAATACGGACGTATTTGAGAGAAGAGTGAGTTAACCAGAACAACTGCCATATACCACGAGATATACCTCACAGATAGAAAGCCAGTCAGACAGAGTTTATAAAGTACCTTTTGCATTGCAAAGCAAACTGCCCCAAATAACACAGTGCTCCTTATGCAAGCTTATTTGCTGTAGCAACAACTTCTCTTGAATAAAAACATGACATGGTCAGTGTGTCACTGTTTTGGGGAAGCGATATGCATATGTAAGTTGTTTTCTTTCAATCATGAGTTTATACAAGGTGGCTATGGTTGTCCATGGCAGGTGAAAAATTTAAAGCAGTTAAAGATGCTGAAGTAATTGAAAATTGTACTGTAGGGAGAATTACTTCTTTTTTCACAACTTTCATATTGTAATGCACTATTTTTCACTTCTTTTAATAAAAATAAAAATATAATAATAGAAGAAACATTTAAATAGAGTAACAATGCTAAAAAAAATCCACAAAGCTCGATGTAGCTTATCTGCAGGATAAAAACTCTATGTACATACAAGCTTTAACAACATGGCAGAGCCATTATGACAGTGTAATAATGATAGATTTTTATATATTATTTGCTCTCAGCTGATGTCCATTATTTTGAACTCCCCCCCCCCTGCAAAAAAAATAGGTTCTAAAAATAGCATTGTGCATCTTACGCAGGGGTGTATGATGGTACATGAAAACTTATGGTACTTCCCATTCACAGAGTAACAAATACAGGGTAATATAAAATATGCAGGCTTTTGTCAGACCTCTGTGGCAAACAGCTGCTTGAGGGGCAGTACTGTCGACAGGGTGTAGCATAGAGGCAGCCTGCCTCACAGCACCTGTAATAGTCCACCCATTTACTTTTCCTTAACCAGTTCTGATTAATTTATGTTATATTTATCATTTCGTGGACATTGCAATCCTCGTTCCGAAAAAAATTATTTGAGAACAGCAATGACCCAAGAAAGATTGGGTTGGGTTGTTTTACCTCTGAGCAGCACTTTTTTGCACACCATGGGCTAAATGGCCAGGTCACATGGACCCCGAAGGCTCAGAGAAGGTTGGGAAAGGGGACCCACTGGAACAGCTGTTGGGAGACAGATGGTAGCCCCCCATCAAGGCCATCCAGCGTGTTCTTTAACGTGCACAGGGTATGGCTCTCCCGCACACGGGGCCACAGCTTAACGTCCCATCTGACGGCCGGCCGGCCGGCCTTTCTAAGCCCATTGGTGTCCCCTACTGACTGTGGGCAGGGTGGGGAATTTCGCAGAGATAAATCTCAACGCTGACGCAGCTGGGACTCGAACCTGGGAACTACAGATTATGAGCGTGGCATGCTACCGACTGAGCCACCCCTGCCCCAGATTGGGTTGGTCTAGCAGCTATATCGAAAGAGGCTGACATAGTTTATAATTTAAATTTAGAAGAGCTTATAAACAGTTTTATTGTGTGATATCCCCGTAGAGCCAACTTTTAATTAATATTATTATATAATTGTTTTGTATTAATGTTTCTCTTGTAATAAAAACAAAATAGCAATTGGAGATTTTTCTTATATTTTTGATATTTAATTGTTTGCCTCAGGGTGCGATCTAATCTGGTGATGGTCCTGTTGAGGGGATTTTTTTTAATATTTTATGTACAATAAATATATGTATACAAAAAATTGGGGGAGGAAGAAAACATGGAACTTTAAACAGCACTCTCCTGTTCAAGAAAATGGCATGGTAATGTGTAACTTCAATCAGCACTTCTCAATTCAGATGAGACAAAAGAAGACTTAGAATCTCTGTTTTGGACCTTGAAAATTTTACTTTTCACTGGAATATCACCAAAATCACACTTGGTTATCAAAAGTATGCCACAAATATCTGTGGATTTCACATTTATTGCATTTTCAAATACACTTCACATTTATTGCATTTTCAAATACACTTCACATTTATTGCATTTTCAAATACACTTCACATTTGTTTAAATCTACTTTAGATGCTGAAAAAAATAGTAAAAAAAATAATTTTGAACAATTTTGCATTTTTTTCAAAAATAAAATATCCCCACTAATTAATAATGCTGTGATAAATAGAATCAGATAACAATAAATATCATAAAAATATCATAAGCAAAAACAGTATAAATAAAAATATAAAGAAATTAAATAAAAAACAACTAATTAAATATAATGCATAATTTAACCTTGATTGCATCATTTATTTTTATAAAATTCATTTGACACTAGAAGCAACGAAAACAAAAATTTAAACAATAAAATGTAGAAAATTAAAGGAAAGAATCTAAGTTGTGTTAGGCTGATTTACCTCTGAGTGGCACTTTTGTGCACACATGATAAAGGGCCAGATTATAAGGACCCCAAATGCTCTAAGCTAGTTGGGGAGGGGAACTCACTGTGCTCCACCTGTTAAGTGGCCAATGAACGTTTCCCACCTAGATCTCCAGTATGTTCTTTAATATACATGAGGTGTGACTCTTCTGCACATGAAGCCATGGCTTTAACATCCCATTTGAGAGAAAGTGGACTTTCCAAGCTCATTAGCATCATCTTTCACATCAAGAGCAAGATGGTGTTTAATGGAGATATAATCTCAATATTGGCACATTGGGATTTGAACCTAGTAACACTAGATTAGAAGAATGGTGCACTACTGATTGAGTAACACTGCCCAAAAGAATTTAAGCATAGAAAACATGCTAAAGATCAACTTATAATAATTTCGAAAATGGATAGAGAGTTATTAGGAAAATGGAAAGGTTTCATCCATTTTTTTCTTCAGTTTTTAAGAGATTTTATTTATAAAGTGGATTATAATTTTATTCTTTTTGGAAAAAATTAGGTAAAAATTGCAAGATAAAAAAATTTAAGAATAAAGCAACACATTTTGGCAACTCAAAATAAAATAAAAATAAACAAATGCCATTTGTAACAAGACATTGCTCTCACTGTTTTACATCAAGTTTTTATAAAACAAAACTTACCCTAAAATAAATTTTAAACAGTTGATTGACCAAGTTTAACATCCCCCATCTTTTAGAATCCTCTTGAGAAGAGCGACTGCAAAATTTTAAAAAAGGCTGTTAGTTCACTACAGCACAATTTTTAGCTCTGAGAAGTATACTGAATCATGTACATTTATATTGTTGATCATTAATCTGCAATACCCAAGAAGGCATTTATTGAAAGTAAGTTATCATGTCATTCAATAATACGCTCAAAACAAATTAACCTCAATAATAGTAAATATGTGTCTGCATCCAGGATTCTTGCTGCTCATGTGGAATATGATATTGAAAAAGAAATATAAATATTCACATTTTTTGAATCAAATATGAGGCAAAAATACAACATTTATGATCAATAAACAAAATAATAAAATATTAGCTACAAAATGTTTTGTCCCCAGAAAGTTGCTACAGTGAAATTTTATACAATTATGTAGTGTCACATATAAGACTTGGAAACAAAATCCAAATTTTATTCTTGGGTGACAATTATGCAAAATGTTTTGGTTCATCACCTTTACAAATAGTAACATTAGTCCTTCTGTGTTTTTAAAGGGTTAAATATTATATTTAACCCTTTACATGTCAGAAACTAATTAATCAGCTTTCAAAAATCACTACAAATGATTGATTGATTGAACGTTACTGATATTGGGAGGTCCTTCCTCAGGCTTTCTCATCACTACAAATGAACTTGCAACATTTTTTTTATGCCTACCTACCTTTTTTTGCTTTTAATTTATATATCTTTTGTTCAGAATTAAATGCACTTTTTTTAGTATGTAAACTATTTCACTCATTAGTTATTTCATAATGAGGCTCAGAAATTGAGTTGCAATTTTCAGAGGGGAAAAAAAACTCACACTCTAAAGGTTAATAGTCATAACTTAGATACAATAGAAATTTTCGGCCTCAGGAACCTGATTGCAAATTACAATACAACCATAAGCAAAGCTGTTTGCCACTCATATTGATTATTCCCATAACATCAAAATGACAGAAAAAAAAAATAGCGACATACTAAAATTAAACAACTACAATGCATTTTAAATGCAAAAAATTAAATATTTTGTATTAATTTTACTAAACAAACTGGTTTTATTTCTTCTCTGTAACTGATATTTTCTAAAGCTATTGCTGATACTGATTATCACTTTGTGACAAAAAATGTTTCATAATGTACTCTTTGTAAAGCTTTGGATATTTTAAGGATTTCAATTCTATTAACTGACATAATTTATTGTTGATTACGAGTTTGTAGAATATCTGAAAATTAGTTACTGTTGTAATTATTTCTGTAGTAATTTCATCTACCCCTGGGGATTTATGAAGTTTAAGTTCATAAATAGCCAAAATAACTTCAGATTGTGTTATAGGGCCAACATTAAAGCCAGTAATGCACATATCATCATTGCAAACAATGGGAGTAGAACTAACCACATTATTTAGAACATCACTGAAATGCTCAGCCCACCTAGCCATAACAGAATACTCACCCTCTATAACCTTACCTTGTTTATCCTTCAATCCCTGTATACCTGTCCGTTTTCTACCACACAAAACATTAACTATCTGGTACAGCTCTTTACTATTTTGCTGTCTAACTGCTTCCTTGGCTTTGTCAGCCAAGCCATCAAGCCAAAGATTCTTATTAGCAGCTAACTGATCCTTTACACATTTATTAAGTTCTCTGTAATGCTTTCTATTAGGACTAGTAGGGTATTGATTAAGGTTATTCCTGCAGTTCTTTCTTTCTGAAATAAGCTCAACTGCCTTATCACTCAAATAATTTTGCCTCCTCTGCTCCTTTTTTCTTAAAAGGGTACTGTTAGTTTCCAAAAAAGTCTGTTTAAAATGGTCCAATTCTTCCTCAACTTCAGTAGTAAGCAAACCATGACTGTCATGACTAAGTAACCTATCATGGTAAGCTTTAGCTATAACTGAGTCTTTCAGAGCTTCATAATTAAAGGTAAATTTTTTAACCCTAGCACAACACTTTTTAAGTTTAAGTTGCAAGACACTTTAAACAAGGTAATGGTCAGATCCAATTTCAGCTCCCCTATATGACCTGGTATTCCTAACAGAACTAGCCCATTTGCTATTAATTATTATATAATCAATCATTCTTATGTAGCCCATCAGGTGAAACCCATATGTACTTATGTATGTCGCGGTGTTTGTAATATGGGTTGGTTATTCTGAATCCATTGAGTTTACTTACCTGTAGGAGACGTTGCCCATTGCCATTGCAGCTACCAATACCAAAAGGGCCTATCACTTCTCCCCAAAGGTCAGAGTCAGTACCAACTTTGGCACTGAAGTCACCTAGAACAAGGGTAATATCTTCTTTCTTGACAGAATTCAAAATATCCTGAAGTTGTCCATAAAACCTATCCTTCTCATCCTCATCAGCATCTTCAGTGGGGGGATAACAGCAGATAACATTGAAATCTTTAATGCTTGTCTGAAATTTTGCTGTAAGAAACCTTTCATTAATGCACTCGTATCCTAGAAGAGCAACACTGGCGTGTCTACTGAGAAGCAAAGCCACGCCTTGGTAATGCTTATTATTGTTCCTCCCTGAAAAGAGAATATTAAGATTATTTTTAAGAATCTGACCTTTGTCTGCCCATCTGGTCTGTTGCAAGCCGAGAACATCTAAATTATAATGGTGGAATTCTTGTGTGAGGACATCAAGAGAAAAAGCTCTGTGCAGAGTCCTCACATTCCAACTACCTATGGAGAGAAAATGGTTAGTGGGATGTTTAAAGAAACTATGTTTATTGAGAGAGGGAATGCCGACAATATCAAACAGCCCCTAATCGCAGACATGGGGCAAAGACCCGTTCCCCCACCACTAAAGGCTAAAGCCATCTACACTGGAAGACTTCCTCCAATGTAGGATTTGATGATGCCAATAAAAGCAAAGAGTTCAGGTGCCTGCAATGACCTCTGCTCAGGATTATCCACCAACTGATAAACATATCCTGTGATTCTATTCACTTGGGGCTGTTAACCCACAAACAAACAGAAAACACAGCGGAAGATTTTCCCACCACAGAAGCCCACCAGTGCAACAAAATCAGGATCCATAATCAAGCTCAGAGCCATAATTCCATTCAGGTTGGTATATATGGTCAGCACCAAGACCCTGTGTGATTGACCACTCCTCAGCAGGGTAGAAAAAAAAAGAAAAGTAGCCATAGTTGTCCAGATCAGTAGGCTATACTAACCTGGCAGCCCTCCCCTTCCATTCACTTCCACAAGAGAGTATCTCTTTTGAAAGTACTAACGGTCTGCACCACGAGAAGACGGGTTCGGACATTAGGTGCTAGGCTTGACCAGTTCTATGCGTCATCATAGGGGATTGGTGCATAGCTCTCTTTCCAGTGACTACCTATCTACCATTTACAGACCATTAAAGTTATATTTCAGGTAAATAACTTTATTATTAAGGTCCCATTAAAACCAATATGCAAAACTGAAATATAACTTTTGAAATACCACAAGAATCACTGCAGGCTTGCTATTTTATTAAAGCTAAATGATTCATGTGCCTCAGAAAACAGCAAAAAAGTTACAATTTTCAACATGATATTTTTCTAACTTATCAACTTATTATAACTTTTCTTACTTATCACTAGCACAAACCCTGAAAAACCCCATTATTTGGTCAGCAGCTTTTTCTAGTGTTTCTCCAGGTTTTCCTTTCCCTTTTTCAATAAGCTGTGTATCAGCCTGAAAAAACAACAACAAAAAAACATGACAGTTACAACAAAAATATCAAAATAAAGAATAATAACTGATATTCAGTAGATTGAATAAAGTTAAGCAATATATATATATATAACATGATGTTTGTAGTTTAAAAAGGAAAATCAATTATCAATTTTTCTGTAAATCTGAACTAAAGGTTACATTGTTTTATCTCTGAGTGACACTTTGTTGCATACAGTAGGCTAAACAGTTAGGCCACAAGGAAGGTTAAGAAAAAATTGTGAAAGAGGATCCACTCCCAACTTTTAGGAGACTGATGAAAGCCTACCATCAAGGCCATTTAGCATATTTATTGCATTTAGCATATTTTTATCTTCTGCATAAAGAGCCACAGCTTAATATCCCACCTGATGGATAGGAGTCTTTCCAGGCCTATCTGTTCCCACTTTCTCATTGTGGATAGAATTAGGGTTAATGAAAATTTTTTTTTTTTTTTCAAAGCAGGAAAAGAGGGGACTCAAATCTGGGAACACCAAATTATGAACCTGGATTGCCACCAACTACACAAACCACTAATTCTGAAATAAAGAACTAGTCCCTTGGCTGAGTGGTTAGCATGCTTGGCTACTGATCTACGGGACCTGGGTTCGAGACCCAGGTAAAGGCATGGATGTTCATGTTGTTTTTCTGCTGAGGTCCTGCCATCCTCACAGACTTTCTACTATGGCATATAAACTGACAGGCTCCTGCCAGACCTCTATGCCAAGCAGCTGCTTGAGGAGAGATTTTTTTAAAAATCTTTTATTACTGTGAATTAAAATGGCATGAAATGTAAATTTATTGTTGGTTAACCGATTATAAGTGAACCATCCAATAGTTTTAACATTGACTATTTTGAAGCTGCCAACATTCTCTGTCCATGATGACAGCTTTCTATGATTTGAATATCATTACAGTAGTTCCTTGATTTACAACAGTTTGATTTACACTGATTTGAATATTTGCTGGTTTGAGAATTTTCTAGTAATTTCCTTACTTTCCCTTAAAAATTCTGGAAAATTCTATTCTGTACTGCTACCCCCTCAAAAAAGGTCACTGTGCAGTGCTACTGGGTGGGTAGACTTGACCTGCTTCAAAGGTTCTAGAGTCTAGAAGCTAGACAAAAGGCCACAGTACAAATACAGGTGGACCGAGCATTGTGTCTCAGGTTCTCACATTAAAGACAGGTGTTGTGCTTGGTAGTGGCACTTTCACTTCATGGTGAATTTATTTTTAAACCCTGTTTGTGAACTTGAATACTGTATTTACAATTATTTGTGCTACATTAATGAGGTTTATTCTGTACTTTAACATTGTGCCTTAGAATTTTTAATAAATCTATTCTTTAAAATAAAAAATAAAACTGACACCAGGTCTGGTCGTAAGAGTAGAAGTGCAACTGCAGATAAAAATTTTGCTAAAAGACCAGACAAAACTATGATGGTAGAAGATGGAAGTTGTTAGAAGAATGGGCAATCATATCCTACTGTTTGTAGGGAGCCACATATTGCTCCCTCCACTGTAAAACAATCATGAAAAATGTTGATAAAATTAAAAAAAGACAATAGAAACTGCAAGAAGGTGAACTGCTACAACTCTTAGATATTCATATAGTCCCATGGTTGGAAC
Source organism: Ryuthela nishihirai (assembly GCA_038380435.1). Classification (NCBI taxonomy): domain Eukaryota; kingdom Metazoa; phylum Arthropoda; class Arachnida; order Araneae; family Heptathelidae; genus Ryuthela; species Ryuthela nishihirai. The sequence continues at coordinate 35,110,883 of JAWZYU010000002.1, read as the reverse complement.
CATTTACTTTTAGGAAGTGCCACAGATTGCAAATGAAATTACTGTGATTGCTCAAGAGATAGGGCTTGACAACATTGAGCCTGATGATGTGAACGAGTTGTTTGAGAGCCATTGTTAGCCTCTTACACTCAGTCAGTAGCACACCAGGCTCGTAATCTGTAGTTCCCAGATTCGCTCCCAGCTGGGTCAGCGTTGAGATTTATTTCCACAAAATTTCCCGCCCTGCTCACGGTCAGTAGGGGACACCGATGGGGTTGGAAAGGCTGCCATCCATTGGATGGGACGTTAAGCTGTTGCCCCGTGTGTGGGAGAGCCATTGCACATTAAAGAACATGCTGGATGGCCTTGACGGAAGGCTACCATCTGTCTCCCAACAGCTGTTCCAGTGGGTCCCCTCCCCCAACCTTCTCTGAGCCTTCAGGGTCCATGTGATCTGGCCATTTAGCCCATGGTGTGCAAAAATGTGCTGCTCAGAGGTAAAACAACAACAACAACAACAACAGCCTCTTACAAATGAGGAACTGGAAGATTTGGTTGCAACAGTTGACTCAGGAACAGCAGCAGCAAGAACAAGAGCCTATTTTACAGTCTATTAAAACCCATGACTTGCAGGAAATTCTGGCTGGGAATTGGGAGGTACCTGCAGAGACTACACAACATTGATCCTGAATGGGAACAAAGATTTTCTATTAGAAGAGGAATCAATACAGTGTTGCAGCCTTACTATCATGTTTTGCAGGAAAGGTGGTGTCATGCAAATGCAAACAACCCTCCTTTCTTATTTTGAAAAGAAATCTGAAAAGCCTTTAACTTATCCAAAGACATCAGAAGATGATCCAGTCAACCTTGATGATCCATAACTCATACCTTCCTCTCATTAGTAATGCCTACCAATTTATATTATACAGGTATTTAAATCACAATTATTAAGAAATAAATATGATTTTAATGTATGTATATAATACTTATGCTTAAAATATAACTTTTTTTGTATTATTGTAAAAGGGTCTTAATTTTTGTTCACCTGGAATGCATCTCATTGAAATATATTATAATTTGGGTTTCATTTATGCCAATTAGATATACACTGGCATCTCCATGAACCTAACCCCGGCATAAATCAAGGGCCTAGTGTAATTTGTAGACAATATCCAAAGCTATTAATATTTGAGCAAATCTAATTTCTTTGCTTCAAAGTGGCTCAAGAGAAGTGTCCTCCATCAAGACTATCACATATCCATTAGAAATTTCAATATAAAATTTGTTATATTTCTTTCTGTGTAACTGATATGTGTACATAGAGTTCTGTAAGCAATCTAAACCAGGGGTTTTCACACTGTTGGTGTAAGAATTATAGCTTTAAAATGAAAAAGAAATGCTATCAATTATGTACATTTCTTACTGGTAGTTAGACATGCAATGTCTTTAAAAATTCCCATTAAGACTCATTTAATAATAATCATTGATATTAGAAGAAACAAGTATATATACTAATAATGGAGCAAGCAATGGGGGAGGGCTTGGGAAATTTCATCAGTGGTGAGGGAACAGGAAATGTTTGCACATCATTAATCTAAAATGGTACTTATAAAGTTGCCACCATTTATTATTGGAATAGCCATTACCATACCACAGGGAAGTTTCTTCAGAACACTCACATAATTGCATAACTTTGGAAGTTGAAAATACTGTAGAAAACAGTTTATTATAAGGACAAGTGATAAAAGAATTAATGATTTTGATTAAAAATAAAACCCAAAAGATATCGAGCGATACCAATAAAATTATTTGATTACAACTATGGTTCCATATAAAATATTAATATGATTGCAAGTGTAGCATAGTAACATAATGGTTGCTGCCATTTATTAACTTTATTTGATTCATTCTCTCATAATTTGCAAAACTATGAATTTGTTTGTTCTCACCTTAGAAATGTTTATGGAATGAAAATTGGTCCCTATACCTCTTGTTCAAAAAAAGGAATAGTTTCATGACTTTTTGGATAAAAATTGGTCCCTATACCTCTTGTTCAGACAAAGCAATAGTTTCATGACTTTTATGTTAAATTTAGTCTTAATATTTATTTCCCACAAGATGATGTGCACTTATCACATTGTTGGAAAATCTGTTCAAGTCAAAACATCCATTTGTGAAAGTTCCCTCCCCACATAATCATCAGAGCATGTTCCATACATTTTAAAATTGCAGATATATAGTAAATCCAGAAACTAAATAAATACTAGTATTTCATATTTTATGTACTATATAACACTTTTAAAAAGGATACAATATTTTATCCCCCCTTTTTTACCCCTTATTCTGATTGATCTGGAATTTTTTTCAATCTAACTTATAGTTAATAAAGAGAAATTAATGAAAATACAAATTGCTGAAGTCTTATGAAAAAATTTCAATAAAAGACAAATAAGATAGGTTAGTAAAACCCTAATCAGCTTAGAAGTGAAACATTAACCTAGTCAAATTTGTATTGCTGTAAGAGACATTTATAAGAGATGTTACATGCCAGTGACTATTAATGCACCTTTCTTTTTGCCTATTCATGAACTCCATAACTCTTATACATTCATGTTGGAATTTGCCCAATTTATGCATTATTCTGTCATATCATAACAGATTTCTCACTGTAGTATCATCAAAATCAATTATATGAATTATTCAAATTTTTATGTTTGATCCTTTACTTTTGAGCATTAGTGTATGCTGTCTGCAAATCTGATTCATATGTTTTTAAGCTCAATATTTATGCATTATTAATACAACTGCATTAAAAATTAAAATCATAATTATATTTTTATTATTCCCAATTTGTACATTAGCTTCACAATGACAAATATAGAACAAAATGCAAGCCTATGCAATACGCTTTTACAAACCTGCATATTGAATACACCTATCCCTCGATTTACACGGTACTCAGTTCACACAATTTTGGCTTTGCATGGTCAAAAAATGCAACCAGTTTCAATTTACATGGTACTGACTGAGACATACATAGAAAGGAAATCTCAGTCAGTACCATGTAAATTGAAACTGGTTGCATTTTTTGACCGTGCAAAGCCAAAATTGTGTGAACTGAGTACCATGTAAAACGAGGGATAGGTGTATTTCAGAATTGTTTGAAAATATATTACTTTCACACATTGCTCAAAAATATATGTTAGATATACTTTATAGCAAGTCTTGCAACAATTTTTTATTAGTAGGTCAGTATTTAGTGAAAAATTAAAGCAAATGTGACTTATAAGAATTTTTCAAGAGAAAATTAGTTAAAACTATAAATGAAATATATTAAGTATTGAATTTTAAACCAGGTTCACTTAATAAATAAAGAGTTATGATAGTGAGAATACTTAATGAATTTAAATATATATTATCAAAAAAAAGGGAACAGTTTATTATTGGTGTTATTAAAAGTTTGTGCAAAGATATTTTTAGTTTCTTCTAGTTTTGAAAAATACTTCCTCTATTTTAAATTCTAAACATAGTTTCAAAAATCAGGAATTTACTTTTTTTATTTTTCAATAGTTTTAATTTACACTTAGAGGGCTCTAAATGTGGAAAAATTCAGATTTTAAATTAATATTGTAAGCAATTACATTCATGCTGGAGATTTTAAACTTTTATGGTAGAATGTGATGGTCAAAGGTGAAAATGACAGCAGTAATATGTCATTTTACCCTGAGGGGTAGGATGGGAAAATGCAACTACTTTAAGAGATAAATGAATAATACTTTTTGAGTTGAATAGGTACTAATGAAATATTATTATTTGCATCTTCTGAATCATCAATTAGTTTGAATTTCTAATGTTAGAGTGTCATAAAGTCATAAAACGACAAACTTCATTCTCTTTGAAAATAAGCAACCCATTATTACACAATATATTTCACTCTTAACCTGTACAATCTACATTTCAAATAATGTTAGTTCATAAAAGATTTATCGACTTCGGGCATCTGCATCCCTTGCTCCACTGTCATCTGGCATGGTGAGGTTTTGTTGTCATCCATTCCACTAGCTGTTGCCGGTGGGAAGGTGACAGGCTACAAAGTAAGAGTTTATATTTTCTCAAACAGCATATTTTTTATATCACTAAAAATACAAACTCCAACTTCATAGCCTATCAGCCATTAAACCCGGAAGAAGAGTAAAACTTGCTTGAAACATGTTGGATTATTGATTGATTGATTGATTGATTTGTGACATATAGGACAGAGAAGAATCCTAGAAGCTACTCCTAGCTTTTACAGGCCTTCTCATACAAGGACATGCCCTACTACGACTGAAGTCACTGCTGACCACTGCCTTAGTTAGAGCTAATACAACACACAAAGTTTGCCTTGCTGGAACAGTCGTTAGCTGCCTAACCACTATGCCAGTTAAGGCTTAATCAACAATTACTTAAAGCATATGTTATGTGAGTTACAGGATGAAAAATGCAGAGTGATTGACCTAAACCCCACACTTTCTGATGCCTGCTAAACACCATACAACACTTGTATTACAGTCAGAGTGAAGACATTGAGGCTTGCCCCTTAGCACATGCCCACCAAGAGTTCATCAAGCAGTAAGTGGCATCTTGAACTAATAAGAAGCAGTGGCAGCAACAATGTGGCTTATGCTGAAGATACATAAGTATTAACTTCTCATTTATTAACTCCTTAGTGTATGATTTTAAGTCTTTTCATTTTTTGTACGATGAAAATCACAAATTTTATGAAAAAAATCACAGATGTATTATAGCTTATAGTTGATTCTAGTGAAAAAAATTGCTACAAAAAGAAATCTTACAGTGTTATTGTGCACAATAATTAAATAAGGAATGGACAAATTATTATGTACACTCCAATAACAATATGCAAAGCAGAAGTATCACATTCAGTCACATGGGATGCTGAAATTGGCAATGCCTATAAATACAGAAGGTCTCTATGCAATCATAGGTAAAGGCACAGTGATTGACACACTGTGATTGTCATTTATGTTTAAATATTTTTATATCCTTCGACTATCTTGAGCAACTTATACATCTGCAAGTGTAAATTAAATATATTTTCTAAAGTACCATAAACTTATACTCACACTTGTAGCTAACATCCGAAGATCCAAGCAACAGGTATACATTATTGGTAAAGCCCAATTTTCTTCTTTTTGGCTTTGAAATATTTTGGTGAAAGTTATACGATAAATGAAAGAAAATATTGGTTTTCTGATACAAACACTGGGTAAAAAGTCTACATTTATTTATAATCTTAATATAATACTATTAGCAGTTTTACTATGGTAATGTATAATAACATAGATTAAAAGTACTCTTTTTCATTTTCATAAAAAATAAAAAAGTCAGCATTCAATGTATTATTTAACACAAAAAAGCTGAACTTGACATCTAAACATTAGTCTTTATTTCAGTTTCAAAATAGTAAATGCTCTTCAAGTTGCACTAAGTTGTTTGGGTTGTTTTACCACTAAGTGGCATTGTTTTTTGCACATAATGGGCTAAATGACCAGGTCATAAGGACCCCGAGGGCTCAAAGAAAGTTGGGGGAAGGGGACTCACTGAACAGCTGTTAGGAGACATGGAAGCCTCCTGTTAAGGCCATCCAGCATGTTCTTTAACGTGCTTGGGATATGTCTCTCCTGCACATGGGGCCACAGCTTTACATCTCATCTGATGGAAGACAGCCTTTTCAAGCCCATTACTATCCCTGCTGACTGAGGGCAGAGGTTTTGTGCAGATAAATCTCAATGCTGGCCCAGGTGGGCCTGGTGGTTACTGACTGAGACACTCCTGCCTTCATTTTGCACTAAGTGAATAGAATATTACACCTAAGAAGCCACAATACTTATTAATCACTATCTAATACTTATTAATTAGTATCTGTTACTAAGCAGTAAACAATAACTGGTATTGTGTCTGAATGTCAACTGGCCACAAAAGTTTTTAAGCATAATCAGCAAATCAATGCAAAAAGACTTTAGCAGATGCTTACATTTTTCATTTAAAATTACTGAAAATAATAGAAAAAGAATTATTATATTAAGATATTACAAAGAGTGGAGAAATTGTTTTAAATATTAAAATGACATATTAATAATCCATTCCAAACCATAAGCACAGTTTATGTTTGATACAAGGAAGAATACTTCAAAAGAAATCAAACATCTGATATCACAATATTCTGAATGATCAGTTAATGTAATATCCATAAAATATATTTATGTTGTCAAAATTTGCAGAATAATTAAAAGAGTAAATCACTGAAGTGAGCTTGTGTTATATTGCAGCTAGATGGGACAAAGTATTTGATCACGATGCTACTTCAAATATCCTGAACATTTTTATTCTACAACAAAATGCTTTTGTTTATAAAAGCAGAAGACTCTTACTAATTGTAAAACTAGATGTTCAATTATACAGTATCCAAGAAATAACGTTGGGTTTCAGGATACACAAAAATCATCACATTAAATATTGTATCTGTATCCCACATAATTCTTTACAAAGTCCCACAGGAAAAAAATAAGTTGGTATCAAATAAGGGCTTGTTGGTGGCCATAGAATTGGACACCCCTGCCAATTCATCTGTTAGGAAATGTTACACTAAGAACTTCCATAACATCTTTTGAGAAATGTAGTGGTGCATTGTCTTATCTTGTGCGCACCTGTGAAACTGTTTTTTTTTTCTGGTTTGTTTTTGTCCCCCCCCCTTCACCATCGAGGTAATATTACTAGAGATAGCAGGGGCATAGCAAAGGACTATGGTTGGGGGGGGCAGTTTTCACAACTCCTGCATTTTGCCAAATAGCCACTAGCCATAATTTCTCAGAAATAATCCCAATATTTAAGGTAAGTTTTCAATCCAAATATTACTTTCTTGTATCTATATATATTATTTTCCTACATAATGGTTCTTGAAACCCTACCATTATATTTTGAATACCCAGCATATTAAGTCAGTGCTGGATCTAGCAAAGGAAGCATATATATAAAATTCTGACCCTCTGAGAATGCTAGTAACCAGAATGCAGGTGAACAAACATTAAGCAATGTACATTACACGATTTTCAAGGGAAATTTTAAAGACCATTAAAACAGAAAGAAAAATTATATACTGCTAAGTGTGGCCAAGTGGTTAGCATGCTTAGCTATTGATCTAAGGGACCTAGGTTCGAGCCCCAGGTAAGGATGGATGTTTGTGTTGCCTTTCTACTGAGGTCCTGCCATCCTCACAGACCTTCTACTATGGCAAATAAACTGATAAGCTACTGTCAGACCTCTGTGGCAAGCAGCTGCTTGTGGGGGGGGGGGGGGCAATATTTATTATTTATTTTTATAAGTGATCCAGTTTCCCCCACCCTTTTTTTTCTCTAGCTCCAAAACAAGCAAATTTCATACATTGGTGTACATTTTCTATTGAGGAATTTTAATACAAAATGTTTAATGAAGGTTCCATAATATTATAGGGATTTCTTCCTATCACTTCTACCTGCCTGTTCAATATATACATTATCAAAAGTTTTTGAAAAGATTGCAGAAGTCACTAGAGCTCAAAGCATAATGAAAGCATACATTTAATGTAGCAATAGTAGCTGAACTTTTCTGCCATAAAATATGCTCATACTCGAAATTAAAGAATAATGCTATATGTTGAAATGTATGTAAGAGGATGATATAAGTAAAAGAAAATTAATTCCCAGTGTGAAAAGTTTAATTAGTCAATTTATTAATGTTCCAGTTAACAACTATTATCATATGATTACAAATTTATCGAATATTCAATTACCATTGGATCAAATCGCTAAATTAAAGGACCAAAGTATTATTTTTTTCTTATCTGGAATCTATCTATCTTTATCTCCCATCTGGAACAAGTGATTATAGCATTCCCCTGCACCAAACAGACTAAATACATTTTAAGGCTCTATCAAGAAATAAAACATGCACAAACTAGTGGTAAATTGTACCTCCCCACTCCTCCTCCCCATCAATTACATGAAATGAAAAGTTAAACTTTATTGAAAAAAATTCCAAACTTAAGATATATTCAGAAGATAAAACTAAACATTAGTTATTTTAGATAGCAACAGTATCAAAATAAACTACAATCAGTATATAATGAATTAAATTGTATACCATTTACTGATGATCCAATTCCCAATACCCTCCAAAAATGATCTGCTCTCAAGAATGAGTTGGGTTGTTTTACCTCTGAGCAGCACTTTTTGCACACAATGGGTTGAATGGCCAGGTCACAAGACCCCCAAAGGCTCAGAGAAGGTTTGGGGAAGGAACCCACTGGAACAGCTGTTGGGAGACAGATGATAGCCTCCTGTCAAGGCCATCCAGCATGTTCTTTAACGTGCACAGGATATGGCTCTCCTGCACATGGGGCTACGTCTTAACGTCCCATCCGATGGATGCAGTGTGATGGTCCACCCATTCCTTTTTACTTAACCAGTTTTCCTTTATTTAAGTTATATTTATCAGTTTGGGGATTTTTATTCATTTTTGTGGACTGTCTCAATCCTCACTCGAGTCTCAATCCAACTCCGACCTTTTGATTGACAACCGCTAAAGCGCATGCAGGACATACCCTCTCTTGCATCATGGCTTGTGCAATCGTCAGTTTATGCAAATGTCTTTCCCTGTGTGCAACATGACACATTCCGGCTTTGTAGCCTCTTATTATAAGATGATATTAGGTCACAGAGTTAGTGTAGTGAAGTGTAGATTGAGTATTGGAGTGAAGAAGAGTGAGATAGTGATGAGTTGAGATGAGAAGTAGCAGAGATTTTGTTCGAGATGTAATCAACATTTTCACTTTGAGTTTGGTGAGTTGAATTTTTGGAAATAAACTTTGTTTTAGAAACTTTTGAATCTTTGCTATTTTTTTCTCTTGAGCAATGTGAATTAATTTTTGATTGCATTTAATATTTAAACTTGACAATCATTTTTGAATTCTTACTCAATAAGTAATGCTTGGCAAATAAACGAACCCTATTTCAACTTTATTTGGCAAGTTATTATTGCCTGGCGTCCTATAGAGCTATCCAGAATTTGAATAAATTGGACAGACAAAAGGTCCAAAACTTTAAAAGTTATTAATATTTGGAGTGTTACATCGGCCTTTCCAAGCTCATCAGTGTCTGCTACTGACCGTGGGCAGGGCAGGGAGTTTTACAGAAATAATCTCAACATTGACCCAGCTGGGACTTGAACCTGGGAACTGCAGATTACAAGCCTGACACGCTACTGACTGAGCGACCCCCACCCCCTCTCAAGAATGATCCATTTCTACTTCCAGTATTAGCTATGATACGTTGTTTAGGTATAATATACCTAAATGTCATGTACCCAGACATAACTCAATTGTTTTTCAAAATTAAAGTACATAAAGACATAGCTTCTAAAAGAAAATCGCCAACTTATTTTTTAGAATGAAGCCTTTTTATTTCCTTTCTCTGTTTTTTTATCTACAAGAGTACATACCCCATTCAGGTGAATAAGTGATAAATAAATCAAAGCAGATCACCTTTCTCCCTTCTTATACCTTATTATCTTTTGGTGTCATATTTGCTGTAATCCAAGAACACCGTCTTGGATGCAGCAATGTGACTCAAGCCAAAATGGTTGGCAGATGCTGGGTCCATGGTCCCAGAGTACTTCACTGTATGTGGGACTGGACCAGGTTACCCCTACAATTGCCTTCATGATGATGACTCCAAACCAAGGATGTCACTACAGGGTTCATTTCTGGCCTGGACTCAAGCTTGATGTTGTAATGCACCAAACTGAAACCACAGTTTTATCCATTTGTTCAGTAAAATCTGATAAATATCAACTTATATGATGATATATTATTAGTTTGGTTGGCTCCATTGCAGAATTCTATCAATTGTTGCAATTTTTCAATAATATCATGCACTATAAAATATACAAATTAATCAGAAACAAATAATACTTTACCATTTCTAGATGTATTGATTACTTGATTTTCAACCTACGTAAATACCACTATACATAGAAAACCTATATGAACACTAAATGTTATTCCTTATGATTAAGTGCACCCTTACAGCTACATAACCTAAACATTTCATACATATTTTCATTGTGTTTCAGATATTAACAAGTTTTCTTACATAACAAAATAAAATTTACATTTTACATAGGACAACAAACAAGTGATCCCAACAAGAAATCAATAAAATTTGGAACTGCATTAAGTATCAAATTTCTACATCATCTCATCCTTGACCAACTGAACCATCCCCATTTGATTATAATATATCATTGCTTATCTATAATCATAAAATTTATCTTATGCTCTCAAAAATAAATTATAAGAATTTAAACCCACTTTACCTATCTCAATGACCCACACTATTATATAAATTAAGCCCCCCTGAGGTGCATATATCTGCTTATAATTAAAGACTTCTCTCAGACTCTTATCCTAGAAATAATTACTTTAGGCAAACTTATCACCTATTTAGTTACCTAAATGAGCATCATACAATATTATTAAATAACAACCAAGAACTGTCTTGGTGAAAACAATATTAAATCAAGAATTAGACACATAATTTGATGAAGCAATAATTTTATTAGTACTTCCAACAAAATTTCCTTAACAGAAAATTTATATATTAATGTGAATGCAGATGCCATTTGTAACTACAAAGTAGTACCTTTATCCTCTGCTTGGAGGTTATTTGGAACTATAAATCACATCTACAATACATCCATCTCCAAACATGGTGACATGGATATAGTAATTATCCAAACATGGTGATAGTGTGTCTATTTAAATGTCCTTCCTACAACTTATAATACATTTGACAATGCTATCAGCTAGTGATTGGTGAAATGCATCAAAGCAAATTGTCAACCTAATTTTTAAAATTGTTTATTAAAACTTCATTACAGCTTTGTATCATCATCATCATCCTCAAGCAGCCATGGGCTATGGAGGTCCAACCAGACCGTGCAATTTAGTTCTCCAAGCAAGTCTATCCTGAGCTACATCTACTGCATCTGGCCACTGCACACCAATTCTAACAAGGTCCTGTTTGACATTGTCTGCCCACCGCATCCTGGGTCTCCCCTTCTTTCTGAGACCTTTAGGCACACTGTTCATAACCCTATTCGCCAATCTATAATTATTCATACGGGCAACATGGCCAAACCAACGGAGTCTCTCTCTGCACAATATGCTGCTTAAAGGAGGTTGCGAACTCCTTTGCCTAACCTCATCATTAGTTACAAAGTTGAACCACCTAATGCCCAAGATACTGCGTAAGCATCTGGAATCAAAAGCATCTAGTTTCCTATTATCTTGTTTACAAAGTGTCCAAGTTTCACTACCATAACTAACCCTAGAAAGAACCAAACTATTATAAAGTCTAATTTTAGTCTTTAGGTGTATACGCCTATTTCTCCACACTCTCCATAGATTCATAAAAGTACCGGCAGCAATCCCTATTTGTCTGTTAATCTCATGCCGCACATCACCATTATCTGTTACATAGCTCCCAAGATAATTAAACTGTGACACCTGCTCAAGACTGTAACCATTCAGATTAACTGAATCACAGCCTGCCTGACGAATTTTCATCACTTTAGTTTTCTCTCTGTTTATAACCAAACCTATTCTACTACCAGTCTCATCAACAGCTCGAATGAAAGAGTTCATCTCATCAACCTCATTTGCCAAAAGGGCTAAATCATCAGCATAATCTAAATCTGAAATTTTCGTATCTCCAGTCCATTTAAGGCCAAAATCTTTCCCTTGAAGTGAATTTCGCATAACATAATCAATAACCAAGCTAAAGAGAAAAGGAGACAAAATGCACCCTTGTTGAACACCAGAAGTAATGCTAAACCAATTGCTACAAGCCTTACCAACTCTCACACACGACTCAGTGTTATTATAGAGAGCTTTCATTATGTTAACTAACTTGTCTGGTATACCATATGATTTCACAATCAACCACAAATTATGACGATCAACAGAGTTGAAAGCCTTTTTGAAATCAACAAAGCTAACAATCAAAGGTTTCTGAAACTCTAAAACATTTCTCAAGAATCTGCCTAAGTGAAAATATCTGATCCACACATCCTATACCACTTCTGAATCCACATTGCTCATCACGCAATTGACTGTCAACCAGATTCTTAATTCTATTAAGCACAATCATGGAAAGAACTTTCCCTGGAACAGAGAGTAGGCTGATACCCCTGTAGTTATCACAAGAACTGCGATCACCTTTTTTGAAAATAGGGATAATAATAGCTCCGGTAAAATCCTTAGGAACCATGCCTTTATCATAAAAGATATTCAGAATTTCAGTCATCCAAGTGGTAACCGAAACATTCCCAGTTCTAAGCATTTCTGTAGTAATTTCAGCTACCCCTGGAGATTTATGTAGTTTAAGACTAGAAATAGCCAAAATAACTTCAGATTGTGTTATAGGGCCAACATAACACAATCTGAAGCTGCCAATGCATCTATCATCATTGCAAACAATGGGAGTAGAACCAACCACATTGTTTAGAACATCACTGAAATGCTCAGCCCACCTAGCCATGACAGAATCCTCACCTTCTATAAACTTACCTTGTTTATCCTTCAATCCCTGTATACCTGTCCGTTTTCTACCACACAAAACATTAACTATCTGGTACAGCTCTCTGCTGTTGTGCGGTCTAACTGCTTCCTCGGCTTTGTCAACCAAGCCATCAAGCCAGAGATTCTTATCAGCAGCTAACTGATCTTTTACACATTTATTAAGTTCTCTGTAATGCTTTCTATTAGGACTAGTAGGGTATTGTTTAAGGACATTCCTGCAGTTCTTTCTTTCCAAAATAAACTCAAATGCCTTATCACTCAAATAATTCTGGCTCTTCTGCTCCTTTTTTCCTAAAAGAGTACTGTGTCCAAAAAAGCCTGTTTACAATGATCCCATTCTTCCTCAACTTCAGTAGTAAGCATACCATGACTGTCATAATGACTAAGTAACCTATCATGGTAAGCTTTGGCTATAACTGGGTCTTTCAGAGCTTCAGTATCAAAAGCAAATTTTTTAATCCTAGCACAACACTTTTTAAGTTCAAGTTGCAAGACACTTTTAACAATGTAATGGTCAGATCCAATTTCAGCTCCCCTATACGACCTGGTATTCCTAACAGAACTAGCCCATTTGCTGTTAATTAATATATAATCAATCATATTCCTAAGCAGCCCATCAGGTGAAACCCACGTGTACTTATGGATGTCGCGGTGTTTGTAATATGTGTTAGTTATTCTGAAACCATTTAGTTTACTTACCTGTAGGAGACGTTGCCCATTGCAGCTACCAATACCAAAAGGGCCAATCACCCCTCCCCAAAGGTCAGAGTCAGTACCAACTTTGGCATTGAAGTCACCAAGAACAAGGGTAATATCTCCTTTCTTGACAGAATTCAAAATATCCTGAAGTTGTTCATAAAACCTATCCTTCTCATCCTCATCAGCATCCTCAGTGGGGGCATAACAGCAGATAACATTCAAGTCTTTAACGCTTGTCTGAAATTTTGCTGTAAGAAACCTTTCATTAATGCACTCATATCCTAGAAGAGCATCACTAGCGTGTCTGCTGAGAAGCAGACCCACGCCTTGGTGATGCTTATTGTCGTCCCTCCCTGAAAAGAGAAATTTAAGATTATTTTTAAGAATCTGACCTTTATTTGTCCATGTGGTCTCTTGCAAGCCGAGAATATCTAAATTATAATGGTGGAATTCTTGTGTGAGGACATCAAGAGAAAAAGCTCTGTGCAGAGTCCTCACATTCCAACTACCTATGGAGAGAAAATGGTTAGTGGGATGTTTAAAGAAATTAATTTTATTGAGAGGAAATGCGACAATATAAAACAGCCCCCTAATCGCAGACATGGGGCAAAGACCCGTTCCCCCACCACTAAAGGCTGAAGCCATCTACACTGGAACACTTCCTCCAATGTAGAATTTGACGATGCCAATAGAAGCAAAGAGTTCAGGTGCCTGCGATGGCCTCTGCTCAGGATTATCCACCAGCTGATAAACATATCCTGTGAATCTATTCACTTGGGGCTGTCAACCCGCAAACAAACAGAAAACACAGCAGAAGATTTTCCCTCCACAGAAGCCCACCAGTGCAGCAAAATACACCAGAAGCCCACTGTGCACACAGAAGCCCACCAGTGCAGCATAATCAAGCTCAGAGCCATATATCTGTCCAGTCCAGTGGGTTTATATGGTCAGCACCAGGAGCCTGTGTGGTTGACCACTCCTCAGCAGGGTAGAAAAAAAAGAAAAGTAGCCATAGTTGTCCAGATCAGTAGGCCACACTAATCTGGCAGCCCTCCCCTTCCGTTCACTTCCACAAGAGAGTATCTCTTTCGAAAGGTACTAACGGTCTGCACCACGAGAAGGCGGGGTCGGACATTAGGTGCTAGGCCTGGCCGGTTCTATGCATCATCACATACCTTTCAGAATTGAGTTTTTATCATCAAGTCATAATATAACTGTTATAACACTATAGTAATTGCACTTGTCCCTAAAGTTTCACTCATCAAAATCTTCTTTGCTTCTGAAGTTGCATACATCAAATTTTCTGATTTTGTTTCTGAAGTTGCAGTCATTAAACTTTCTATCAGGGCCTCTGTATTGCATGCTACATCACAATGCTGATACATCTGTGCCTTAGAGTATAACACCTGCTGCCTGCTTGACCATCTGCAGTTCTAGAATTTTATGTGACAATCCTTGAATGTAAGCTGGTGGCTGCCCACTCTACTTCGCGACTTCTAAAGATTGTGACCACTGTTTGTTCTGCAACCACTGCGAGCTACAGATGTGCATTTTTGAGCTCCCGACTTTAGACTTAGACTATTTTTTTTTGCTGACTCTTTGGTTCAGTCTTCTACTGTCTGTTCCTTCTTCCCGTTTGCAGCACAAGGGTTTCCTGAGCTACCATTTGTAAATGTTTTTTATATTCCATTACTACTGTAGTTATTTAGCTAGCTTTTAGAGTTTTTATTTGTGTGTGTGCGCCAAGTCTACTAATCACATCCTGCTGCTTATCCCCCAGGTCTGATCCAATCACCCCTGGGATTTAAGCAAAAGAAAGGAGGGTTTGTGACTTCAGACCCTCCCCACAAACAGACAGCCTTGACCTGTATGAATACAACAGTTCTCAAAGCATCACGTTCCTCTGTGACCAAGACCATCAGCACTTATTAACAGACCTATTCCAGGGAGAAGAGAACCTCCACCAGTTCTCCTGACAAGACATCCTGTCCCTCGCACTCTCTCTCTCTCCTCAGGCACTTTCTCTGAGGTGCCAGGTCCTTCCACTCATGCTTCAATGAGTGGTGAGACCCCCTTGACTGTCACCTCAGAGTCTTCCTCTAAGGTGCCAGGTCCCTCCACTACTGCTGCTGTCATGAGTGATGAGACTTCCCCTGCTGCCACTGGCATTGCTGTGAGTGCCTCTTCTGCTACCCCTGGCAATGCCTCCCCCTGTGCCTCAGCAGTGTCTGACATGACCCCAATAGCTAGTGCTGTTGTGACTCTTACTGCTGGCCCTCCCCTGGCAAATATATGACTGAGGACAAGCAGCCCCTAATCGACTTTTCCAACGCCATAGACATCGATCTGAAGTTGCCTGAGAGCCGATGATGGTTTCATCATTGTCAGCTGTAAGAGGAAGAGCACCAAGCCTATTCCTTTAATAGTGACCTTGGCCCCCTCATGAGCTCCTATATTCCGAACCCCATCTCTACTGAGATTGTGAAGATTCTCGGGGCACGGATTGTGGCGTCTCGTTACTTGAAGATGGAAAGCTTACTCATCAAGGTCAGCTCTCCAGACCTTGCCGAGAAGCTCCTATGCACCACCTCCATTCTGGGTATCCCTGGTATTACCCAACCTCTTACTGCCTGCCACAGGGCCTCATTGAAGGTATTGACACCTCCCTTACCGATGAGGTGATCCTTGATGCCCTCTCAGATCAGAGAGTGACAGCGGTCCGCCGTATGCACCGCTATCTTCCCTCGAATTCTGGGGTCAACAAGATTCCCCTTAAGAAGGTAGTCCATATCTTAAATGAATTCCCCTTACCCAGGAATGCTGTTCTGGGCTTCTATCGGATCCTGGTGAAGTCTCTCACCAAGGCCCCACCTCAGTGTCTGAAGTGCTAATGCTTCAGGCACATTGCTGAGAATTGCAGCGGTATGGTGCAGTGTAAGCACTGCAGTGGGCCTCACTCCCACAAGCAGTGCAAGCACACTGAGGACCCCTATCTGTGGTGGACCTCATGCTGCCACCTTCTGGGTGCCACACCAAGAAGCTTGCCTGCGAGAAGAGGGAAGCCCTTGGTCCTGTCAGCTCTTTGGACAGCACCAAGCTTGGGAAGGTCCCTCTTCCGAGTTCTGTGGTGACACCCCCGCCACCCCCTCTGCCTAAGAAGTCCGTGTGCACAGGCATCTTCTACTGCCCCTGCTTTCCTGGTCCCTGTCATTACCCTTCCTGAGGTGATGCCCTCTGCTCCTGTGGCCCATTGTGCTGCAGGTACCTCCATGGTGCAGGATTCCACTGCAACCTCTGCAGTGGATGCCTATCCCATTCAGACCAGGAAGGTAAAGAGGAAAAGGAAGAGCAGGGCAGCTCATCGGCCTGATCTGAAGAAGCCCTCCTACTCCTTGACGCATCAGGACTTCAGGAAGGACCACAGGGACTGTGGTCTCCTCCTGCCCACCATTCTCTCTTTCTCTCTCTACTTGTGGATGTTATCAAGGTTGTCACTTCCACTCTCCCTTAGGAATCTCAACCTCAAACTTTGATGATCCTCAACCAGTTGGCCTCCCTCATATCACACTTTGTGAACTGCTAGACACTCTGGGTTGACTAGCTTTTCTCCAAGGTTCCTTCTTCCCATTTCCCATCCCAACTATGAGCATGGCCAATGGAGTATCTAACATCCCTTCCATCCATCAGTGGAACTACAGGGGCTTTAGGAGCAAGGCTGCTGATGTCAGGAACTTCATCAACATCATGTCAGTTATCATCCTTGCTCTCTGTGAGGCCAATCTCCCTGATCACTATGTCTTCAAGCCCTATATTGTGTACAGGAGCAAGAGTTATCCACTCTCCTGCAATGTGGTGATTCTTGTGCACAAGAATGTCATGCATCATGCTACTGATCTCACTTTCACTGATGTGAACAGTAATTTTGTAGCATACCACATCCGGCCGAAGAGTCATGATATCACCCTGATATCCTATTACATCCAGCCTTCCATTGCCTTTCCTGTATCCACCTTACAGGATATTCTATCGCAATGCCCTCAGCCCAGGATTCTCTGGGGACCTTAATGCCCACAGTCCTTCCTGGGGTGGAGACATCAGTGATCAGCAAGGGGAGAATATCAAGAATGCCATCTTGCAGCACAAACTCTTTATCGCCAACGATGGCTCACCCATGTTCTACAGACCTCGAGTACCTACAGCTCCATTGACCTGACCCTCTGTTCTTCCAGTTTTTGGCCAAAGCCTCAGCTGGTCAGTTGACCCTGACACTTGGGGCAGTGAACACTTCCCACTGCACATCTCCTTGTTTCCCCAGGGACATGCAGCTCCGAGAAGAACGTCGAAACTTACCGACTGGCAGAGCTTTCAGCAAATCTCATTCGAAGGGCTCACTGCCATCAAAGCTACAGATCTCAGTGCAGTGTCAGAGGCCTTCACTGCTGCCTCTGATGCTGCACTGTTTTGATCTCAACATCCAGGCATCTTCACCCCTTCTGGGAAAGTCGAAGTACATCAGGAACCTAAAGGGGGAATCTGCAGCCTGCCCTCCCTTTCCATAACCTTGCCCTGTCCCGTGGGGAGGATTTAGCTGCCACAGCTAATGCCTTCTTGCGGCACCTCACCTCTTCCCTTCCTGCCCCACCTGTGACTGATCAGGACATGGCTCAGTAGCCATGCTCTGGGACTGTGCCTTGCTATAATGATCTTTTTACCTTGCAGGAACTCACCTCTGCTATTGGGGTTTCGAAGCACTCATCGGCCCCAGGCGCTGATGGCATCAGCTATACTCAGTTAGCTAACCTGTAACCTGAGGCTCTGCGTGTGCTTCTTAAAGCCTTCAATCATTCCTGGACCACTTGCACAGTACCTGATTCATGGAAGGCAACACACATCATGTTTATCTTGAAGCAGGGAAAACCCGCCACTGAGCTGTCCTCTTATAGGTCCATTGCTCTATCATCTTGGCTCTGCAAGATCTTAGAGGGACTGGTCCTTGGACGCCTAGAATGGTATCTAGAGTCCAAGGGCCTCCTCCCTGACAGCCCCTTGGATTTCCGCAAAAGGAGGTGCACGTCTGATAATCTAATTGACTTCACCTCTGCTGCTGATCAGGCGCTGTCCGAGGGACTGACTACAGTTGCTGTCTTCAACATTCAGAAGGCATTCGACTCCCTATCCCACTCGGATATTCTCTGTAGGCTCCATGAACTCAGACTCAGAGGCAATATCATCCACTCAATCTCGGCATACCTCTCCAACAGGACAATCCATGTGAAGCTGGGCAACATGCTCAGTGCCTCCCACACTATCAATCATGGAGTACCTCAAGGGGGTGTTCTCAGCCTGATGTTACTGAACATCTTGCTGTCAGGCCTACCCTCTTGACTCGAGAATAGAGTGGGTATTTCCATCTACACGGATGACATCTGCATGTGGTTCTCTAGCCAGGACCCCTCCTATGCTCAGCTCAAGATGAAACGAGCTGTGGACACAGTCATCAAGTTCTTCGACAACCTATGCCTCACTCTTTCCACAGATAAGACTATGGCCATGGTTCTCACAACCTTCACCTTTCACCCACCTTCCCTGTCCTCATGCTTGGACCAGACCATATTAAGGTCATCAAACAGCATAAGTTCCTTGGTGTGATCCTGGACAATAGACTGACCTGGGGACCTCACACATCCAGCATCTTAAGACAGTTGCCACAGCACAGAGAAATATACTGTCTTTCCTTGCTGGTACCCACTGGGGAAGTTCCTGCAAGACCCTCCTGGTCTTGTACTGGCACTTGATCCTTTCCCATGTCAACTACAGTGGTCACCTTCTGAGCAATGCCTCTGCTTCACTGATGAGCAAGTTGGCCACTGTATACACTATATATCTCTGCACATCTGTTTCAGACTCTGCCCTAACACACCAAATGCATGTCATTGCAGAGGTTGATGACAGGCCTTTCCACCTGCACTGGAAGAGAGATATACTGTGTCATCTCTTGAGGCTCCAGTCCCTCCACTTTAACCATGAGCTTCTCAGAAAGTTGCAAGATAGGCTAGATTCTGCCATCGCCGTGTCTGCCACTGACTTCTATGACTGAGTCGTCCCTACCAGTTCCACTGCTGGCAATATGCTCTTCCCTGACTTTCCACTCTGAAGGAACAGTGATCTTATGATCAATGTCACTGTCCCTTCTCTAGGTCGAAAGAGTGACTTAGATCCAGTGGCTGTCAGACATCTCTCCATTTCCTATGTCACTGCACAATATGAGAGATGTACTGAGGTCTACACTGGCGGATCTGTGGACAGGGAGAGGCTATGTGCTGGCTCTGCCATCCCCAATATGGGCATCGCCAGAGGTTTCTGCCTTCCACATCTTGTTTTCTTCACCTGCAGAGCTTCATGCTATCCTTGAAGCTGTACTCTTCATCCTCAGCCTCGAGAGTGGCAACTTTTTCACCCTCTATGACTCAAAGTCAGCCTTGGAAGCTCCCTAGAAGTGAGACAGCAAGAGCAGCAACCCTTTCCTCATCCAGAAAATTATGAAGACTTGCTCCAAGGTCACTTTTGCCAGAATCATGGTTCATTTCCAGTGGATCCCCTCCCATGTAGGGATACCTGGCAATGAGCTCGCTGATTGCACTGCAAAAACTGAAATGCTGGAGAGTCAGAGGTGTGTAACTAATTACCCTCTCTCTCTCTCAGTGACTGCAAGAGTTCTGTCTCACAACTAATGAGCTAGTATCATCTTGCCCAATGGCAAAAGGACAACAGCTGTTCCTCATTCAGGTACCTGGTGGACCCTTCTCTCACTGCTCCTAACCTTGGTAATCTCTGCAGATCTGAGACCCTCTTTCATCATCTCCAAGTTGGTGCCATCGACAGCAACTCTACGCTTCACACTCTTGGCAGAGCTTACAGTCCAAACTGTGCCACTTGCAGCACACCTGAGACTGTATACCATGTTCTACTCAACTGCTCCTGTTACAATGCTGAAAGAGAAGCATTATTCTGGGAGCTCCATGCTATTGGAAACCACCGAATACTACACCACCTCCCTTCATGGTAATCACTACAATGTGAAGCTGTAGCGAATGTGCTTCTGACTGGTCATTGTTTTCTTTCAGAATATTGGCCTCTTCTGCAAGGCCTAGTGGTTTTCTTTTTTTTTTCTTTCTCCAGATTAGTACTCTTATTAGCTTCAAGAGATAGCTGAGAGGCAGTTTCTTCTGCCTCCGCTATCTCGCCCTACTGTTGTGACTGGTGTAGGGAGCCCCTTATTGGAGGCTAATTTCACCAATACCTTACAACACCTTGAACCTTGAAAGATCGCTGAGTTAAACTGAAAGAATACTTGTTACAGCAACAGACTTCTCTAACATTGAGGGAAACTAAGGACTTTTATCTTACAGTATTTGACTTTTCAATAATATATATATGCTAGAGGTTGTTGCTGTTGTACTACATCAGAAATTGCATCATAAAGCTACTTGATGGTATATATTCCTTGAGCTAATACGTTTAAGTCCCTCTTCATTAGACAGATTATTTATGACAACTTAATTTTACATAGTGTTAGTAATGTAGTAGCTGTTATGTGTAATTAAATAATGATATGAAATGTGGTATACACGTAAACTTTGCAATGCAGAAGAAGATAATAATGCATATTTAACTCACAACCAGAGCATGCATATTAGAACTGCTATAAAAGAACACATGGCTGTTGTCACCACTTATTTTTCCAGTCAGCCTGATTTTAACCTGAATTGATTTCACCACGTCAACGATAGGTAGAAGTGGGTCAATACCAGATTGAAGTATCCAGAGTCTTAAATGTACCACAAAATGCCTTCTTGTGCACAAATGTCCTTAAATTCTCAATAATTTAATTAGTTTAGTCTGACAGGAAGAAGACAAGAGCTGCACACTAATTTTGTGATAATTGAAAACTGTATAATACTCAAACTTTCTCTCACTACTAATGAAAATATGCTATTCTGAGAGTAGCAGAGGTTGTAGTTTAGCAACCTGGAATGTGCCATTACAACAATATTCATGATGGAATACATTTTTAAATTCTGTGCACAAAAATATTATTAGAATGCTTTAGGCTTTAAGAACAATCAGTTTTACATAACATTTTTGCTTTACTAGTGGGGGTAAGAGAGGAGGTGCATGAAATTCTCACCACAGAATTTTAAAGCATAGATTTTCTAAGCTTTCAGATGATTTGTGATCTTGATTAGAGATGTAGAGGGGGGGGGGAATTCACAGATGGACCTTTTCCTTGGGTCTGACAATGGTTGAGACTATAAATGAAATTAATATGTTTATTTTAAAACAATGAGGGGTAACTTTTTGTGTGGTTGTTTACTTCTATTTTGAGTGTTTTTTTAATAGATATTGTGGATACTCAGTTATTATTGTTCTTGGTTAAGAAAAATCAAATATTAGTAGTCTCTTTTAATTGGTAACTTTTTTATTCATTTATATGTTTATTGCAAAGTACTTTGATTTACCTTAATTAAGAAACATTAACCCCCTACTACTGACTTCTATAAAAATTAAAAATTTCTCCCCCCCCCCACAAAAAATAAAATAGTAATATATAACCATACAAGAACTCTCAATTCTCTTTGCTGCAACAAAATGCAGTCTACTACATAAATGTGACAAAATGAGAATTTTGAAAACTAAAACATTAAAGATGTCAGGTTTGAGCTTTTTTGCATTTCTACTAATACTTATCCTTTTAATTAGTGTTTTATGCTCACCATTATTTGTTTGTTTAATTCATTATAAGTGTATCTGCTTACTAATTGCTTTTACCATCATACACATTATCTAAAGACATGTAGAAGTAAGATCTATTGAACTCAGTAACCTTTAGCTCAAATGTTAGAGTGGTTGACATTTACTCAAATAAAAATATATTACTCTTAAAACTAAAGTTAATCTGTGACTGACTTGTAAATTAAGCAAAGGATACTGTACAAGATGAGATTGATGTTTATATGCTTCCACAAAGTCATGGTTACTAATTCCATTTACACACCTAAGGGGAAAAATATTAACTCTGCATTAATATAAGTATTACTAAAATTAAAAAAAAAATTCAACTTAAATGAATAACAGTTGGATAAGAGTCTACATCTGGTATCAAACAGACTTCAAATAAACTAAAATTATGCATTTTTTTCCAAAATTCATTATTTATTCAAAGCCATTTGAAACTCAAAGCTGAACTAATCTTTGAAAAAATACCATTTGTGTCTGATATCACTCTATAGATTTGAAATGGATGATGATTGTAATATTTTTTACAGTTCAACAATTAACCATTTAGACATGTCAAAAAAAAAAACTTTTTGTTGTGTTTTATTCAAGCCAGAGAGATGCATTTCTTTTTTGTACTCTCACACATGCATATTATCCTTAACAGAAAACATGCATGCTAGGCAGTGGTGTCATAACAGTTAATATTAGAGGTTCATACTCATTGCTACATAATTAATAGACCATATTTTAGATGACTTAAGAATAATAGCAGCAAAAATATGTGTCAAAACAGAATTATCATTTTAATGTGGATCATATAGGACCAGGAATATATTATAATTACCAGGAACATTCTGAAACTTTAAGCAAAAATTTGTTGGTAATAGTTCAAATCAAACTTGTGAGATTAAATCAGGGGATTGCTTCAACATAAACAAACAGATCAGCAATACCTTATACTGCTTCTAAGAAATGGCAATCAGATGGCTTTAACAAATTATTTATGTCATAATTTAATAAAATATGCATCAAATGGAAAAAGAAAGCATTTTTCAAGTATTTTTAATGTATTTTTTTTTTTAAATAAAAATTTATGTAAGAAAATTTTCAAATTGAATTTTCATGTGTTATACTAAAAACTGACATAAGCATCCTTGGTCTCTCATTTTGGATTCTGTCAACTTGTATACAAAACGTGGACCCTGAAAGGGATAAAATTTGACCTCTGGTGTAAACTGAGGAGTTTTTGAGTAAAACATAAAAACCATTTATATATTAGGAAAATTAAAAATACCTCAAATGTGATGAAACAACATCATCCCATGGATGATCTAACACTTTCTGAACTGCTACATCTGGTTTATCAAGTTGGAGACGAGGGCTAGCAATATGAGGATGCTGACATGACAAAAATTCCTACAAATATATTTAATCATTTCAAATTGAATATGTCAGTATATTTACATTCAGTGAAAAACATGACAGATACAGAAATTTATGTTATGACAGAATATGTCACTGAAATATATATATATGCAGTTATAAATGTTCCTTACCTAAAAGCCATTTAAAGCTTGTAAAAAATATAAATTAAAAAATTTAAAAAATACCTATCTCCTTATACCCCCTCAAGCAGCTGCTTGCCACAGAGGTCTGACAGGAGCCTGTCAGTTTATATGCCAAAGTAGAAGATCTGAGAGGATGGCAGGACCTCAGCAGAAAAACAAACAACCATGCCTTATCCGGGGCTCGAACCCAGGTCCCTTAGATCAGTAGCCAAGCGCGCTAACCACTCGGCCATGGGGGCCCTAAAAGTAGAAAATAAACCTGAAGCATATTGATGGTGCAATCGATCACAGAGTTAGTATTCACTTCAAAGGAAGATAGGGTGCTGGCAATCTTGTCGAGTAGTAAATTGGTGCCCTATCTTCCTTTGAAGCGAATATGAACTCAGTGATCGATTGCACCATCGATAAGTTTTAGGTTTATTTCCTACTTTTTGGGACCCTATAAGAAGATAGGTATTTTAAAAAAAATTTAATTTGTATTTTTCTATTGTCACCAAAAACATCTACCTTCCAAACTTTGATATATGACTCATAAACATTGAGCACATTTACCTCCCTTTTGGAGTCTTGTTTGAGGTAGACCATGGCAATGGAGATATCACAAGCTTTGAGATATGCTCGTTAAAGTCGACCCTGCAAAAATCTGTCCCCTCACATTTTATCAGGGGGGAATAATGGGGACGAAATTCAAAATAGTTTATGATCTTTCATTTGACACCTAACTCATAACTGTAGGCTCTCACGTTCCGGTGATATAAGAGAATGACTTTTAGATATCCTGTTTTTAAGGGGGGGGAAGAAAGCATGGGGGGGGGTCAATTTTTCATAGCCTATAATGCTCCCCATCAGAAACTTTCATTTGACATATAGCTTGTTACTTTTGGCCTTTGTGTTCTGGAGATATAGCTTAAGAACAGTTTTCACATTTCTCCTTTTTTTAGAGGGAAAGAAAGCATGGGGGGGGGGTCAATTTTTTATAGCCTATGACACTCCTTGCATCACAAGCTTCCATTTGGCACATAAATCATTAAGTTTCTCCATTGCATTCAAAAGATATGGTGGAACAACATTTTGTGAAATCCACAAACCAACCAACCAACCGAGAAATGTCAAAGCTAAAATAGGAAGATAGGTGGAAAATAGCACTTTAGCCAATTAGGAAAATACTTACAGATTTCTTATTTTGATAATTTATAAGTATTAAAATTAACTGTTTGGGTCATAAACATTTAAATTAATTAGCAGACAAGGAATCACGAAATCTTTAATGATGTTATTATTACAGAAACCAATGTGTCAAAGTAACTTATTTTCCTTTAACCTTAAGGAATTGAATTTTGGGGTCTGTGTGTGGAAATAGGGAACATACTGTATAATGAATGAGCATCAAATATTACACTTTTTTTTAACAATGATTACATCTACATTAATAACTTAATGTATGTGCTAATTTTTAGGCTAGTATAAAATAAGATTTTAGGTTTGATCTCTTATAATGAAGTCATTCTGACACATTCTGTGATTTGGGTCATAGTTCCAGAGATAATCAGCAACATCTAATACAGATAAAGAAGCCATATTGCATAAACATACAAATTCCAGCATGTGGAGTAGACTTTAAAACAGCACTATACAGCTACATGGCATACACAACAAACATTTATGAAGAAATCTGCATATCTACCAGATTTAACAGATAAGGTTGAATGGTGCAGATATACAAATATATTAGCACTTGTTTGCTGTCTATATGTAGGCCAGAGGCAATATACTTATAATGCGCATCATGTATTACTCTTATTTGAACAATGATTTTACATTACTAACTCACACATAAATGGCATATTTTAAAGTAAGTATAAAATTTGATTTTTAGTTAGATAAAATTTGATCTTATGAGCTCTTGCTAAGATAACAACCACTTTAACCACTGAGCTATGTTTCTGATCAAACCATTAAAGCAGCTCGTATGAAGTTTCAAACTAATTAAGGAACCTGTTTCACTATAATAGTCTAATTCTTCCTGGCATTTGAAATATAAAATAAGGTTCTTTTCTCAGCTTTATTAATATTATTTTTTTAAATGATCCTCCAGCACCAGTGCACAAGAAAAACATCTTAAGATTATTATATATATAATTATCTACTTATTAAGATTACTATTTTATAACCTTAAGATTTATTTGTCCAAAGTTATAGTACACATACATTTACCATGTGAACAGACTGGTCATAATTAAATGGATTCAATATGGTGTTGGATATAGTCCCTTACTTCATTTCCTAGGGTTAAGGGGCATATCAGACAGTGTATAAAATATTTTATTTATTATTTACTAAATTAAAATGTTATTTAAAATTAACTGCTAACTTTTGGAAAATAAGATGGAGTTGTTCAAATTTTAACCAATAGTAATTTAATTAAAACACATATCAATATAAATGATACTTCTTCAGCTTGGTAAGCTATTATTACTTCTGTTAGTAAGTTATCTGGCTATCTGATTTACAGATCAACACTTCTTACCACCAGATTTTCTAAATTTCTAGCATAAATATATCATTTCCAATATTAAAAGTTTTCTTTTTTATATGTAGCACTCTCTAATGATGCAAATTAATGATATTTGGAGGATTTTGAAAACTATGAATCATCATATTTTGTTAGTACCTATTGAACTCAAAAAAATTTTTCATTCATTACTTAAAACAAAAAGTTTTATCCCCCCCCCCCCACTGGGGGTCAAGGGGCATAATTTTCTGCTAATGTAAACTCCTTTATCATCACATTCTACCACTGAAATATATACAATATTTTTTAAAGTTCTAAAATATTCAACTTTTTCCATCATCAGAGAGTGATATTAAAGTTTTTGGGAGATTCGAAAAGTGTGAATTGTAAAATAGTTTATCAATATCTATCTATCTATCCCAAAATAAGCTTTACTTTATCATTAAAAAAAATATCTCTTAAGATGCTGGCTTTGTAGAGCAGAAGTCACTTTGGTGGTTAATTCTGAAATGTTTCAGAATGAAAACAGAACAACTTTTAAACCTTATCTGGAAATAATTAATAGACAATAATTGGCTGTGTCATATATCAAAATAAAGATAATTCAATTTGAATTTTTATAAAATATTTGATAAAAACAGCAAACATACTAATTTTAATTGCACCTTTTTAAAACAAAATAGTAAGAGTAATTTTGCTGGATTTGAACCTTAAAATAACATTACAATTCTCTGTCATTGATCAATGAAATTTTTAAGTTTATCCTTCATCAATATGCAAATAGTTATATTTGTATATTAACAAATAGTTATATTTGTATATTAAAAGTTTTTAGGAGCAACAAATGGTAACGATGGTGGCTAATTTCTCCTAAAAACTTTTAATATGCGAATAGTTTGAAGGATAAACTTAAAAAATTTCATTGCTCTACACAACAGAGAATTTTAATATTATTTTAATTAATTTCTGAGCAATAAGATGTTAATTTATTTAGTTATTCTGAAAAGTTAAGTTATTCTGAAATAACTAATTCTGAAATAACTAATGGATTATTCTGAAATAACTAACGGATAGAATATGACAATAGCTTAAATAAAGGAGCATTTAAATTCTACAAAATAACACTAGACAACAAATTGAAACTTTTTTTAATAACATTGGTCAAATAGGATGTTTTTAACTAATTTTGGGGTGCTGGATTCAAATATGGCTGTGAAAAATCTGCAACACATACAGTTTTATTTTTAAATCACGGATTAATGTATTTTAAATTTCAATGAATACACATATCTGGGAAATGAAAATAAATGTGACTATTTTATCAAATTGTAACTTAAAACTCATTAATTAATTACATGATTACAGTGAAAAAAATTAGGAGCATCATAGTTATAGACCACTGAATATAAAGTAGCAAATGAAATAATATTGAAATGCAAAATAAGAAAACATGGGTAAGGATCTTTTATACTTACAAGAAGTTCATTTTTGTCTTTTATGTGCTGAGATATCTTCCTTCTGCAAGAACCAGCAGTAGTCACCCATCATTGCTGGGTCCCACCTGACTTGGTATCTCTCCTCCATGGTTCAGATAGGCTGGTGAAATCTTTCCCCTTGCTCATCACTAAAGCTCCTAAGTTCTTGGGAAAGAAGTCGAGATGCGAGTGCAAGAAATGGAACTTCAAAAACATTTGGCAGCCAAGATTTTCATAGTTTATGAGATCTTGAATGAGCTGATGGTAGTTTTTCTCTTTGTGATTCCCCAGAAAATCCTGGAACACAGAAATGAAAGATTTCCATGCAGTGTGCTCCTTCATATTCAATTTTTCTTTGAAGACAGTATCATTCAGTAGTTTTCTGATTTCAGGACCAACAAAGATCCCTTCTTTGAGTTTGGCATCACTTAGTTTTGGAAAATTTTCCTTCAAGTGCAAAAACCCTTTACCAGTTTTGTTAATAGCCTTTACAAAGTTTTTCATAAGCCCCAGTTTGATGCGTAGTGGTGGGAGCAGAGCATCAGAGGGGATCAACTAGAGGCTTATACTTCACATTACTCTTTCCAGGAATAAAAACATCTCTTTTGAGCCAGTCTTTTTTTTGTTTTGTAGGGTTCCTTCTGGCCCTACTATCCACAAACACAGAAAACAGCAAACTTTTGTGAAGCCTCCTTGAAGCCCAAGCCCAAGCAAGAGAGATATGACTTTTAGGTCACCACATATTGTCCACTTAAACTGGTCATATTTTATAGCAGTGAGTATTTTTTCCATGCTTTCATAAGTTTCCTTCATTCCCACAGCGTGTGTCACTGGAATGGAAGGATTTTGATTTCCTTTATGCAAAAGCACAGCTTTTAAGCTGAATTTTGACAAATCTATAGATGCCATTCCTTGAGTTGTTCCAATTTCTTCCATCGGCCTTGAAATATCTGTGCAGAAACACAAACCATCTTGCATCTCGTAATAAGCAGATAAAGCCAAATTTCTCTTTCTGAAAGAGAAACTCTAGTACCCTTAGCCAGAAGATTCCACTCTTGAACCTAAAACCTCAGCTTGTTGCTTGGAAAGTCTAGGCCTTGAACAAGATTCTTTAGTTCCTTTTGCTGAATCAGATGAGGCTCGTCTAACTTTTTAGGAGTATGTGTAGGATCAGGATTTGTATATGCCTCAAAGTCTTCCTCTGATGAATGTGAATCCATTTCCTCCCAGTTGGTTGGAGGTGTTGGTATAGGAAGTTCTTCTCCATGAGGAACTGGCCTTATGGCTGAAGGCACATTTGGATATTGTACTTTGCTTTGTTCTTTTTTGAAAAGCCCAACACTTTAGTCAAACAAAAATAGCAATCATGCAAGTGACTAATTGGCTCATGCCAAACCATTGGAACTGCAAAAGGCATGGATTTTGTCTTACCTTTCAACCATTTACTCAGGCCAACAAAGAATGAAATGCAGCACACACATGGAGCCCATGTTTTGTCCTGGTCTCCAACATGACATCCAAAATAGTTGTTATAGGCTTTCTTCACAATGTTTGTCAAAGAATGACCCTGGGATTTTAAAATATAATTTCCACACACATAACAAAACTTATCTGGCACATTAACATATCTGCAACACTGCCTTTGTGCCATTTAAATGCCAAAATTCACTCTTCAACATACAGCACGTGTTCCTCCTATAATAAAAACAACAAGAATGGTGGACTGAGGTTAGGTTATTGTTACATGTTTTCTCCCACTTGGCAATCAGTGTTGCCAGTGACAAAAAGTAAAATATCTAGTATCCTTCCAGTTGCCTGGAAGTTTTGGTATAGGAAGATCTTAATAGGAGTCAAAATGATCAATAATATAAAAACATGATGTGATAGCCATTTTTTAAGGCCAGATCTGAAATCAGCACCTGAAAAATAGTTATAGGCAGCTACAATTGTTTGTGTTATAAAAATCTTGTAAACCAGTGTAATATATAAAAGATTTTTTTTAAAACATTATAACAAATAGCAAAACATTAAGGAAGATATCGCTCTGAATTTAATGTCGATGAATTTTATCAGGATGTTGTGGGTTCATATCCCAACCGGCTCAAGACAATTTCTCTTCTAAAATTGATCAACATTAAATTCAGAATGATATCTTCCTCAATTTAAACAGCCAAACAATTTAAAAAACAAAATATGGTAAAAATTGCAACATTTAGATATATGCAATCTTCCATTTAAAAACACCTATTTTTACCAGTTTTCTTTTGACGCAATTCCAAAAGATTAATAAATAAGGTCACAAAAATGGCTGCCACAGTTGTGTAATATTTTCCTTTTTTTCAACTTTACAGAACATCTATATAATCAGGCATCATTTTTTACATTAAATTTAATTTCTAAATTTTCAGGATTAATTTGAAAAAAATCTAAAAATAGATGATTTCTATAGGGAAAAAAAATAGAATTTTTTTTTTTCCATATTCTCTTGGGAACTATAGTTTGCACTGGATACAAGACTGAATTTCACTCTGGGAACTGTAGCGTCTTCTAGCATGTTAAGAGTTAAAACAAAAAAAAAGTTTCTTCTGGTGTGTGAACCTGTGAAACTGTTTGAGTGGGGAAATGTACAGGTGCAGCATTTGATGTGATTCCTTTTATTTGGAGACAGTGCTTCACAGAACATCGCCATTATTTTTCAGACACCCTGTATGGTATATATGTATATCTTTACTTTTATAACATAATAAAATCATAGTCTATGTGTCATAAATTTAATAAAACTGTATAATGCATATATGATATATAAGCAAAACATAGCAGAAAAAAAGGCAGTATGAAAATGTAATATGCAATGGTGTATCAGGATATGGTAATGGGTTCATATCCCAACTGGCTCAAGACAATTTCTCCTCTAAAATTGATGGTAAATAATTAATTTTTAATTAATGGTAATAATGGTGTATCAGGATACACCATTATTACCATTAATGTTGGATCATACTGACTTATTTCTGCTATGTTTTACTTATATATCATATACAGTGTTATAGTTTTACTAAATTTATCTTTACTTTAGCCTCTTCTGGCATCTTTTTCCACTTTTGACTCCCCCAACCAGTTCTTTTTATACCCCACATTCCCACCTTCCCCATTTACCTGTTCCTCTATTCCTTATTTTCTTTCAGACTGCCAAGTCACACCATTCTTTAGGTGGACAATGGGTACATAAGAATTTTTCACTTTCTCTATAATTAAGACAACTATATGTTGATCATAATTCATCTAATGACATAGTTTGTAAGAAGTGGCCCTGAAACATCATGCATTCTTCATATTTTATCTTTTATGGTGCCTTCTTTGTGCAGAATCTTTAGCTTGATAGCTTGGTTGGCAAAGCAGAGGAAGCAGTTAGATAGCACAACAGCAGGGGTTGTACCAGATAGTTAATATTTTGTGTGGGAAGAAACAGACAGGTACACAAGATTGAGGGATAAGCAAGGCAATGTGGTTGAAGATGAGGATTCTGTGATGGCTAGGTGGTTGAGCATTTTAGAGATATTGGGTTGATGGATTGTTTTTACCTCTGAGTGGTGCTTTTTTGCACACAGTGGGCTAAATGGCAGGTCATAAGGACCTCAATGGCTCAGTAAATGTTAGGGAAGGTGACCTACTAGGCAGCTTTTAGGAGACAGATGGTAGTTTCCCGTCAAGGCCATTCAGCATGTTCTTTAATGTGCACAATATGGCTCTCCCACACAAGGTGCCATGGCATTGGTGTGTCCTACTGACCAAGGGCAGGGTGGGGAGTTTTGCAGAGATAAATCTCAATGCTGGACCAGCTGGGACTCGAATCTGGGAATTGCATATTATGAGCCTGGCACACTACTGACTGAGCCATCCCTGCCCTTTTCAAAGATGTTCTAAACACTGTGATTATTTCTACTCCCATTGTTTATAATGAGGATAGATGCATTACTGGCTTTAATGTTGGTCCTATATCACATTCTGAAGTTGCTTTGGTTATCTCTAAATTAAAACTACATAAATCCTAAGGGGTGGATGCTATCACCACTGAAATGCTTAGAGCTGTCAAATTTTTTTATATTCTATGACATTTGACACATCATATGCTTTTATTTGACATATAGCTTGTTACTTTCGGAACTCTCATTCTGAAGATATAGAAGAACAATATTTTCATATTTCCCCTTTGTTAGGGGGGAAGAAAGCAAGGGGATCAATTTTTTATAGCCTAGGACATTCTCTGCTTCAGAAGCTTTCATTGACCTTAGCATGTTATTTTCGGCCTTTCCGTTCTGAGATTTAGCTTAAAAATAGTTTTCACATTTCTCCTTTTTTAGGGGGGAAGAAAGCATGGGGGTCAATATTTTATAGCTATGGCACTCCCCATGTCACAAGCTTTCATTTGGCACATAAATCATTAAGTCTGTCCAATGTGTTCGAAAGATATGGTAAAACAAATACACAAACTGATAAATGTCAAAGCAAAAAGCAATAGGGAGATCAGGGTTTATCAAAATAATGGAAACACCAACAGCGACTGGAGTACATGCAATGTGTCATATGCATATCACAGTGACAACATCACCTGCTATGTGAGGTATATAAAGGGGAGAAGTACAATGTTGATTATCATGTAGAAGTGCCACAGTCGCAGGTGAAACAAATGTTGTGGTGTAATTGTTAACAATGTCAGATCTCAATGACCGCCAAAAAGGCATGATCATTGGTGCATGTCTTGCAGGAGTTTCAGTAACCAGAATGCCGAAAATAAGTGTAACACTAGGAACTGTATCGAAGATTATGACTATCTATCTAAAAGGACAGGGCATTGCCTCCAAACATACAAATTGTGGATGTTGTTGTTGATAGTTAGAACAGATAGATGAAGTTGTCAGATAGGGATAACGACAAAATGTGTAAGGTGATGTAAAGCACATAAAATGGGATGCTAAAGACTAGCAACATGTCACCTGGTCTGATGAATCATGCTACACATTATTTCCCACCACTGGTAGAGTGTACATCTGGCGAAAACCTGAAGCGTACTTTCCTGACTGTAAAGCATGGAGGTGGATCCCTGATGTTGAGGGGTGCCATATCATTGCATTCTTTAGGGCCATTAGTTATTCTGCAAGGTCGTCACATTCTCGGAGACCACCTGCAACTAATGTTGTGGGTATTGTTCCCTAATGACCATCCCTGGTTTCAAGTGGATAATGCACCCGTGCATTGCGCGAAACATGTCAAGTTGTGGTTTGCAGAGCTTATGGATGAGGTACAGCAGCTCCCCTGGCCATCTCAATCTCCAGACCTCAATATTATTGAGCATTTGTGGGAATATCTGGAGCACAAGGTCAGTTCACACTTTCCACCTCCAGCATCACTAGCACAGTTGGGTCATATTTTACAGGAAGAATGGTCCCACTTCCATTACCGTATGTGCATGACTTGTATAAGTGCATTCCATGTTGAACTGTGTCTGTTCTGAAAGCCCAAGGTGGGCTTACAGATTATTAACAAAATGTTCCCCATGAACAGTACATGTTTCCATTATTTTGATAAACCTCTGTAGGTAATAATAACGTACCAACATAAATCTGAGCTTTGGGAACTTTTGTGGAACTATAAAATAAAAGGTACGTGTATTAGATTCTGTATAATGCTATTCCAATATGTAATGCAAAGTGATTAAATCATAAAACTGATTTTCTTACAACATTGTTCGTGAATTTACATTAATAAAAAAAGTATAAAAATGTAATTCATGCACCCACTCATCCTTCAAACTCATTACTAATATTTGTGGAGGTCTGTGCCCAATCACCCCCCATTAAATTTTTACTAATATTTGTGGAGGCCTGTGCCCAATCACCCCAACCACCCCTTTTGTATTTCTCAGAAATGTTACAATTTTTAATCCAGCAAAACGTAAAATTATTTACAAAAATGTAATTAGAAGATGAAAGTAGAAAGCATGAATATATTTATATCTCACAACAGATCGAGTAAGAGTTAAAATAAGAATCTGAAAAATCACAAATCCATTTTTCCAGTTCTGCCTCTGGTGGTAATTAAGACAGAACCCAGACAGCTAGGCAGAACATGCATAAACATTTAATGACTCCCCAAGAGATGGCTTTGGTCATAGTTGCCTTTATCTGCCTGTTCTGCTTTCTTTACCCAGTATCCTTGCTAACCGTTCAAAGTGTGATAGCACTACTTACTCCCCCTTGGCACTCCCTGTTGGCAGAAATGAAACCTTAAGTATGTGGTTTTCAAACAGATTGGTATTTAAAGAATTAAATTGTAGTAGTGGAATTAAAAGTCAACACATTTTTCTTAAAAAGAAGAATCCACTTCTTTCCAATTAAATTCTCAGTTGAAAGAGCATTAAAGTGTAAAAGAAATCGTTAACTGCACTACTATTGAAAAATATCTTACTGGTATGCTGTACCCAATAATTTCTTGCCGGTATGTCGTACTGTCCTACTTTTACTACAGATGACAGACTTCATTGATTTGGCCATGTTGCATATATGAATAACTGCAGATTGGCAAACAGCATTATGAGCAGTGTGCCTAACGGCTTCAGGAAAAGGGGGAGACCTTTATAGAATGCAATGGGCAAACAATGTCAAACAGGACCTTGCTAAAATTAGCCTACAGGTGGACAAATGGAGAAGCTGTAGCTCAGGGTAAACATCTCTGGAGAAGAAAAACACAGTTTGGTAGAGGATCTCCATAGCCCATGGCTGCATGAGGATTTTGTTTTTTGCCTATTGGGCAATTTTATCTCTGCAGTACTTTTCTGTACACAATGGACTAAATGGTCAGGTCACAAGGACCCCGAAGGCTCAGAGAAGGTGGGGAAAGGGGACCACTAGAGCAGCTGTTGGGAGACAGATGGCAGCCTCCCATCAGGTTCGTTAATGTGCACAGGATATCGCTCTCCTTAACATGGGGCCCTGCTTAACATCCCATCCAACGGACAGTGACCTTTATAAGTCCATTGGTGTCCCCTACTGACCATGGGCAGGGTGGGAGTTTTGTGGAGATAAATCTCAACACTGACCCAGCTGGGACTCAAACCTGGAAACTGCAGATTACGAGCCTGGTGGGCTATCAACTGAGCCACCCATGCTGTTTGTTTGTACACATGACTTGTTTGTATGTACACATGATTTGAGTGTACACTCAATGTATGATGGAGCATATGGTTTGAGCGTACCATATGCAACCCTATGATTGAGCGTACATAGAGCTCAATGTACGGTTTGAGCTACCATACATACATACGTATGCATGCATATACTTTATGCAGTGGTATTCTAATCAAGATTATGTTTTTTAATTTTTTTTTATGTACTATGCAAACCTTCACTATTAAAATTAAATTATATATGGGTTCACTCTTTCAGACTATTATCCAAAAATCAGTTAAAAATTGTTAGCATAATTTTCAGTTGACCCTAGATTACCTTACCAAATAGAAGATTACAAAATATTTATATTCATATGAATAGTCTTAGGGTTATATTTTGAAAATTCATGACCATATATTTTAAGTTATATGTAAGAAATATAAAAAAAAATTACATACTGCTGCTGAAGTACCTCTACCAGTCTGGATTGCTTCATCTACCTAAGAAATGAAATTTTAAGGGGTTGAAATTGTTTGCAAATATTATTTCCTTATATTTAACACTACAGTTAAGTACTCACCATGTGATCAAAATTACAAATGAAGGAACACTATTTTTTTTTTACCAAAAAAAGTCCAAAAGGAACAATTTTCTGTAATAAAATACTGGGATGAGAGCAGTAGAAAATGTAGTACTAGCAAGTGATAAAACCATATATAGTAAACAGTTGCAGAATTAAATATTTACTTGCAATCCAAAATGGTTGACAATGCTGGAGATTTCACTTTTTATCATCAATGAATGTTTCTATCGATTAAAAATACGACACAAAAATGATTAGCACTTAATGAAAAATATGATTAGCCCTTTTGAACCTGCTTCAGTTCATTAGGATGTGAAAAAGAAAATATCAAACTAAAAGAAAGCATATTGCCTCTGGCACATATGGGAATCTCATTTTCAAAGAGAACGAAGTTTTTCTTTTACCTAATCTTTCATTCCTTAAAAGTTTAAATTTGAGCTACCAGATGATGGGAAAATGCAAATTTTATTTTAATAGTAATTATACAATATAGTTTTTTTTATTGCTAGAATTTAAAACATTGAATTTTCCACACCCCTCTGAAAAAAAGTGGGTAGATTATTGCTGCCAATGTAATATATCTCTAAAAGGAGCTTTGGTGGAAAAAAACAAAAAAAGAATAACTCAAAACTGCATTACCATATTTGGAAATTGCCAAAATCAATCAATATGTCTGTAGAACTTAAGACTTCACATGTTCATGGAATGTTGTCAAAAAAGCCTCACTATCACTCAGACACTGCCCCTGTTGTTAACTCATTGGTAGTTTCCTTTTTTATGGGTGGGGGGCATGCTAATAATAGTAATGGAGGCCAAAAATATTAAACTTGTGTGGTCTGTAAATTATAGCTAGGTAGTCACTGGAAGGAGAGCTACGTACCAATTCCCTGTGATGAAGCATTGAATGGGCCAGGCCTAGCACCTAATGTCCGACCCCATCTTTTGGTGCAGACCGTTAGTACCTTTCAAAAGAGATACTCTCTTGTGGAAGTGAACAGAAGGGGAGGGCTGCCAGATCAGTGTGGCCTACTAAATATATGGACAACTACTAAATATATGGACAATACTAAATATATGTACAACTCTGGCTACTTTTCTTTTTTTTCTCTACCCTGTTGAGGAGTGGTCAACCACACAGGGTCCTGGTGCTGACCATATAAACCTACTGGACTGGACTGAATTAAGGCTCTGAGCTTGATTATGGATCCTGATTTTGCTGCACTGGTGGGCTTCTGTGGAGGGAAAATCTTCTGCTGAGTTTTCTGCTTGTTTGTGGGTTGACAGCCCCAAATGAATAGATTCACGGGATATGTTTATCAGCTGGTGGATAATCCTGAGCAGAGGTCATCGCAGGCACCTGAACTCTTTGCTTCTATTGGCATCATCAAATTCTACATTGGAGGAAGTGTTCCAGTGTAGATGGCTTCAGCCTTTAGTGGTGGGGGAACGTATCTTTGCCCCATGTCTGCGATTAGGGGGCTGTTTGATATTGTCGGCATTCCCTCTCTCAATAAACATAGTTTCTTTAAACATCCCACTAACCATTTTCTCTCCATAGGTAGTTGGAATGTAAGGACTCTGCACAGAGCTTTTTCTCTTGATGTCCTCACACAAGAATTCCACCATTATAATTTAGATATTCTAAGCTTGCAATAGACCAAATGGACAGATAAAGGTCAGATTCTTAAAAATAATCTTAAATTTCTCTTTTCAGGGAGGAATGACAATAAGCATCACCAAGGCGTGGGTCTGCTTCTCAGTAGACATGCCAGTGTTGCTCTTCTAGAATACGAGTGCATTAATGAAAGGTTTCTTACAGCAAAATTTCAGACAAGCATTAAAGACTTCAATGTTATCTGCTGTTATGCCCCCACTGAGGATGCTAATGAGGATGAGATAGATAGATTTTATGGACAACTTCAGGATATTTTGAATTCTGTCAAGAAAGGAGATATTACCCTTGTTCTAGGTGACTTCAAAGCCAAAGTTGGTACTGACTCTGACCTTTGGGGAGGAGTAATAGGCTCTTTTGGTATTGGTAGCTGCAATGGCAATGGGCAACGTCTCCTACAGGGAAGTAAACTCAATGGATTCAGAATAACTAACACTTATTACAAACACCGTGACATACATAAGCACACATGGGTTTCACCCGATGGGCTGCATAAGAATATGATTGATTATATATTAATTAACAACAAATAGCTAGTTCTGTTAGGAATGCCAGGTCATATAGGGGAGCTGAAATTGGATCTGACCATTACCTTGTTTAAAGTGTCTTGCAACTTAAACTTAAAAAATGTTGTGCTAGGGTTAAAAAATTTACTTTTAATACTGAAGCTCTGAAAGACCCAGTTATAGCCAAAGCTTACCATGATAGGTAACTTAGTCATTATGACAGTCATGTTGTGCTTACTACTGAAGTTGAGGAAGATTGGGACCTTTGGCCGATTGTTAGCATGCTTGGCTACTGATCTACGGGACCTGGGTTCGAGCCCCGGGTAAGGCATGGATGTATGTGTTGTTTTTCTGCTGAGGTCCTGCCATCCTCTCGTATCTTCTACTTTGGCATATAAACTGACAGGCTCCTGTCACACCTCTGTGGCAAGCAGCTGCTTGAGGGGGTATTTTTTTGGACACTAATAATACTCTTTTAGGAAAATAGGAGCAGAGGAGGCATCACAGAGAACTTAATAAACATGTAAAGGATCAGTTAGCTGCTGATAAGAATCTTTGGCTTGATGGTTTGGCTGACAAAGCCGAGGAAGCAGTTAGACAGCACAACAGCAGAGAGCTGTACCAGATAGTTAATGTTTTATGTGGTAGAAAATGAACAGGTATACAGGGATTGAAGGATAAACAAGGTAAGGTTATAGAGGGTGAGTATTCTGTTATGGCTAGGTGGGCTGAGCATTTCAGTGATGTTCTAAATAATGTGGTTAGTTCTACTCCCATTGTTTGCAATGATGATATGTGAATTACTGGCTTTAATGTTGGCCCTATAACACAATCTGAAGTTATTTTGGCTATTTCTAAACTTAAACTTCATAAATCTCCAAGGGTAGATGAAATTACTACGGAAATACTTAGAGCTGGGAATGTTTCAGTTACCACTTGGATGACTGAAATTCTGAATATCTTTTATGATAAAGGCATGGTTCATAAGGATTTTACCAGAGCTATTATTATCCCTATTTTCAAAAATGATGATCGCAGTTCTTGTGATAACTATACAGATAATAGCCTACTGTCTATTCCAGGTAAAGTTCTTTCCATGATTGTGCTTAATAGAATAAAAATCTGGTTGACAGTCAATTGTGTGATGAGCAATGTGGATTCAGAAGTGGTGGGGGATGTGTGGATCAGATATTTTCACTTAGGCAGATTCTTGAGAAGTGTTTAGAGTTTCAGAAACCTTTGGTTGCTAGCTTTGTTTATTTCAAAAAGGCTTTCGACCTGTTGACCATCATAATTTGTGGTTGATTGTGAGATCATATGGTATAACCAGACAAGTTAGTTAACATAATGAAAGCTCTCTATAATAACACTGAGTCGTGTGTGAGAGTTGGTAAGGGTTGTAGCAATTGATTTAGCGTTACTTCTGGTGTTCGACAAGGGTGCATTTTGTCTCCTTTTCTCTTTAGCTTGGTTATTGATTATGTTATGCAAAATTCACTTCAAGGGAAAGATTTTGGCCTTAAATGGACTGGAGATATGAAAATTTCTGATTTAGATTATGCTGATGATTTAGCTTTTTTGGCAAATGACGTTGATGAGATGAACTCTTTCATTCGAGCTGTTGATGAAACTGGTAGTAGGGTAGGTTTGGTTATAAACAGAGAGAAAACTAAAGTGATGAAAATTGGTCAGGCAGGCTGTGATTCAGTTAATCTGAATGGTTGCAGTCTTGAGCAGGTGTCACAGTTTAATTATCTTGGGAGCTACATAACAGATGCTGGTGATGTGCGGCATGAGATTAACAGACGAATAGGGATTGCTGCCAGGACTTTTCAGAATCTATGGAGAGTGTGGAGAAATAAGCATATATTCCTAAAGACTAAAATTAGACTGTATAATAGTTTGTTTCTTTTTAGGGTTAGTTATGGTAGTGAAACTTATGGTAGTGAATACTTTGTAAACAAGATAACAGGAAACTAGATCTTTTGATTCCAGATGCTTACGCAGTATCTTGGGCATTAGGTGGTTCAACTTTGTAACTAATGATGAGGTTAGGCAAAGGAGTTTGCAACCTCCTTTAAGCAGCATATTGTGCAGAGAGAGACTCCGTTGGTTTGGCCATGTTGCCCATATGAATAATTATAGATTGGCGAATAGGGTTATGAACAGTGTGCCTAAAGGCCTCAGAAAGAAAGGGAGACCTAAGATGCGGTGGGCAGACAATGTCAAACATGACCTTGTTAGAATTGGTGTGCAGTGGCCAGATGCAGCTCAGGATAGACTTGCTTGGAGAACTAAATTGCATGGTCTGGTTGGACCTCCGTAGCCCATGGCTGCTTTGATAACGATGATGATGAAATATTTCACAAAATTTTTTGAAAATTTTTTGAAAATTTCAAAAATGAATGTTACACTACAATGGAAATCAAGTTGCTTGCCCACCCTTTTACCTTTCTCTGGCTCCATTGTTATTTACCCTCTCCTTTAATTTTTTCTAGATCCAGGCCTGGCTGTAATCAAGTGTTTTTCAATTAGAAATGTATAGCTAATAAGGTGGTAGCTATGCAAATTTTTCAATTGTCAAAATAACATAATAAAATTACTAATTTTACTTTATTTGAGACAACAGCCTGCTTCTTGACTGCCTGGAGATCTACCGATCCTCGGGGTCAACGTCAGCCCTTGTGGCTCGACCATTTCTCCCCCATAGTGGGAAAGTACTAACTGTTCTACTGAGTTACAAATATCCTGAGGCTTAGCCTGTGGCTCTGCCAAAGGAAGTATAAAAACCTAGCAGCAAAGTAACATATTGGGTTAGACTGCAGTTTGCTGCTACAACATGGCACTGTATGAAGAAATGTAAGTACGAGGTATATGAATAATCGCTATGTAATTAGAGAATATGTGAATAAATATAACACAAGGATGTAACATATGATACAACGGTTTAGGTTTTTGCAGAATTGAATGGCACAATTGTCATCTGCTGTTGAGATTTATGGTGCCCTCTGAATACTGCACTTGGATATTTTTTGTAAAAGTCTGTAGGTATGAACTGAAATGAATATTTGTGGGTTTCTTGAAACCAGTGTTCTCAAAGTGGGATTCTTGAGATTATTTCGTCTTCCTGCTATGTTAGAAAAAAAATTATCATTAAATGACTGCGCAAAAATTTTGCTATAACAGAGGTATGACCATTTTGTAAACATGGTACAATCATTGAAATGTGTTAACCCTTTGCACTTGAGAGGCGACCTCAGTCACCACTTGGTTTGATGCAGCAACTCAAAAGGCGACTGAGAGGTGACAATAACTGTTTTATAAACAGATATCTTTCCTCTTTACATTTTAGATGTGTAAATCTATTGTCTATGTGAACTTCATAGTACAACACTCTGTTTATTAAAATTATTATTTCACACTTAGTCTTTTAGTGATTATAAAAATGGAGACAAATAATGAAATTAGTAGCAGTGAAGATGAGTTTGATTTTACATTGTGCAGTAGTACACATCACGGTCATCAACTGCCATTTTTTTTTGACACAACGTAACAAAATGGTCCTTTTTGTTGATTCCCACAACCCCCCGGAGCCTAACCTAAACAGAGGTTCCTAAAAAAAAGATTGTTTTTTTTCATTACCATGATAACAATAACTAGAGTTTATGTCAAACGCAAAGTATTGTTACCATGGTAATGATAATTTGCATTGTAAATAAATGCAACGTAACAAAAAAAGCACAATTCCACTAAAATAATCCCTCACAACCACGAATTAATAACAAAATTTTAAATTATCAAAAAAACACACACAGAAACTACGACAACACATTTCCCTTCCCATACACTACAAATCCTTCCCCCCTCTCTTCCAACCTCAAAACCAAGAACATCTTCGACAATGCATCGCCGACTGGCATTATGAAAAAGTCCCCAAAACTAATCTCATCCGAGATAACACATATCAAAAAGCATAAAAATCGAAAACAGTACACCACTGATCCGAATTATAAAAAAAACTCGAAACTAAATATTGAGACAACACAAACTGAAAAACATGAAAATCAGAAACAGTGCACGACTGATTGAATTATAAAAAAGCCCTGAAACTAAATAATGTTCTTGCAGACAACATAAACTGAAAAACACGAAAATCAGAAACAGTGCACTGCCGACTGAATTATAAAAATGTCATGAAACTAAATAATCTCATCAGAGACAACAACAAAAAAAATAACTCAAATAATCCTCCCCTAAATTATTGATTAACCTTCCTGACTCCATTAAAAACTGTCATTTTTTTCCACACCGACAATTCTACAATACCCATAATTTCTACATCAAAAAGCCACCGAACACTCCCACATATTAACAATAAATCATATAAGTAACTTTAAAAGACTCCTAAATATATAACAAAATTAAAATCACTAAAATACACTAATAAATAGCATACTACACGTACTACTAAAAAATCACTCAATTCATCCAAACTATAAAGAAATACATGTTCCTTATTACAGCCATGTTCAGTCCCCCATGGAAAAACTTCCAACATTCTTTCTTCCAAGCATACTCCCCCCCCCCCCCAACTAAATTAGAATCCTCATTTTACACACCATAAATATTCTCCTAAAACCCTAACATCCCACAAAAACTCTCATTTCTGAAATTTAATTACCCCACATTACAAACTTTTTTCTTCCACTCACAATAAAACACATACTACTACATCATACTAAACAAAATAAGGAAGTTCGGTAGCCATAAAAGGCTACCGAACTTCCACTACCAAACGATGTGACCATTACATTACAAAACAATTCACTTACAC
This sequence comes from Ryuthela nishihirai, assembly GCA_038380435.1. Taxonomy (NCBI): domain Eukaryota; kingdom Metazoa; phylum Arthropoda; class Arachnida; order Araneae; family Heptathelidae; genus Ryuthela; species Ryuthela nishihirai. The sequence continues at coordinate 35,068,432 of JAWZYU010000002.1, read as the reverse complement.
TTTCACCAACAAACCTCCTAATATTAAATAATTTCAATTCCAAAATATCATAAATAACTTATTATTTATCATATCTTAACAAAATAAAAAAAAAAAAAACGGGAACATATTAATTATTCCTATTCTGGCTATCATTAAAAAATCCTTCATTAAATATATTATACATATGCATTTACCTCCAGGGTAATAACAAAAGACTATGGTTTTGGGGGGGGGGGGGGGGCGGGAGGAGAAAACAAAATTTCAAACTTGAAAATAAAATTTTATCAATTGAGAAAATAATGTCAATCAGTTTAGTACCAGATTTTCACTCCGTGGGTAGTGTGTGTGTGTTTGTGGGAGGGGGGGGGGGGGGGGTAATTGTAGCAAGCCAGTGTGGATTCTCCCAACTCCCCTTGATTTGGCCAACTATCCTTAATTTCACAAAACCAATCCCAATCTTTACATCTCTCCTAATTTTGCCCAAGTCACATCAAATTTTTCAAACTCCCCAAGATTTTGCCAAGTTGCCTTTATTTGGCCAAATCTCTTTAATTTCACAAAACTAATCCAAATTTTCACAACTTGCCTGCATTTTACCAAGTGTACTTGAATTTTGCTAAATAACCTATATTTTGCCAACTCTTCTGAATTTCATAAAACCAATCCCAATTTTCACAACTAACCTGCATTTTGCCAAGTGTTTCCAATTTTGCCAACTCCCATAGATTTTTCCAGGTTGCCTTGATTTTTCCACCTCTCCTTAAATTCACAAAAACTATTGCAATTTATACATCTCTCCTGAATTTGCCAGGTCACTGCAAATTTTTCAAACTCCCCAAGATTTTGCCAAGTTATCCCGTTTTGGCCAACTCTCTTTAATTTCACAAAACTAATGCCAATTTTCACAACTCGCCTGTATTTTAAAGTGGATTTAAATTTTGCCAACTACCGTAGATTTTGCCAACTCCCCAAGATTTCGCCAAGAGTTCTCAATTTTGCCAACTCTCCTTAATTTCACAAAACCAATCCCATTTTTCACAAATCGCCTATCCTTTACAAAGTGGTTTCCAATTTTGCCAACTCCCCTAGATTTTTCCAGGTTGCCTTGATTTTGCCACCTCTCCTTAACTTTACAAAAACAATCGCAATTTATACATCTCTTCTGAATTTGCCAGGTCACTGCAAATTTTTCAAACTCCCCAAAATTTGGCCAAGTTTTCTCAATTTTGTAAACTCTCCTTAATTTCACAAACCCAATCCCAATTATCACAACTCGCCCATATTTTATCAAGTGGTTCAAATTTTGCCAACTGCCCTTGATTTTGCTGTTTCCTCGATATGTCCAACTCTCCTTAATTTCACAAAATCCCAATTTTCACAACTTGCCTATATTGTACCAAGTGTATTCGAATTTTGCAACTACCCTAGATTTTTCCAAGTTACCTCAATTTTGCCAATTCGCCATAATTTTACAGAAAAAAAAAATCGTAATTTTTACATCTTCTCTGAATTTGCCAAGTCACTTCAAATTTTATCAACTCTCCTTAATTGCACAGTAAAGGCACAATTTTCACAACTCCCCTGTATTTTACCACGTGGTTTTGAATTCTACCAACTCCCCTAGATTTTGCCAATAGTTCTCGATTTTGTCAACTCTCCTTAATTTCACAAAAATAATTCCAATTTTGCCAACTGCCCTAGATTTTGCGAAGTTGCCTCAATTTTGCCAACAAGCCTTAATTTTACAGAAAAAAAGATTCCAATTTTTACATCTCACCTGAATTTTGCCAACTGCCCATGATTTTCCCAGTAACTCCAAATTTTGACAACTCCGCAAGATTTTGCCAAGTTACTCCAAATTTTGCCAACTTGCCATAATTTTACAGAAAAAAAATCCCAATTTTTACATTCACCTGATTTTTGTAAAGTCACTTAGAATTTTTCTAACTCCTCAAGATTTGCCAACTCTTAGATTTTGTCAACTCGCCACAGTTTTACAGAAAAAAAAAAATCCAAATTTTTACATCTCACCTGAATTTTGCCAACTCCTCAAGATTTTGTCAAGTCTCTCCAAATTTTGCCAACTACCCTAGATTTTGCTAACTCCCCTTGATTTTATAAAAAAAAAGATTACAATTTTCACAACTCACCTAGATTTTACGAAGTCACTTCGAATTTTGACAACTCCAAGTTACTTTTTGGGGGGAGCCTCCCCCCATAGCTATGCCCCTGCTTACCTCTAACCACATAGGCATGTTATCCCAAGGAGTTATCAAGCAAAAATGGGGAAAAAAAAATCAAACATAACTTCACATTCCTGTCAAATTACACACGACATGTGACTTCATGTTACCCACCCAAAAGAAACAAATCAAAGAACCATAGGCCACCAACAACCAATGGTTATGTTTCTACTTCATACTTTACACCTCGACATCATATGCTTCTTGAGCAGTGCCATCTGTTGGCTGAGTACCGTGAACAACAAACTGGGCAGTAGTACAGTTCACGGTCCTCAGCCGTCATTGTTATGTTGCGTAAAAAAGAATGGTATTAATTTTTGAGCAAGAAGGTCTTTTAATTGTATGGTAACAGAGTATCATGATGTGCACTACTGCTGGTTTTTTTTTTTTACTGAAGTATTTTTAAGAAAATTGGTATAATTTTGTAAAAATTAAATGTTTTTGTTGCCATCAGTCACTGCTAGGAGTTTACAAGTTGAGCATTCCCTCAAGTCACAATGCTTTACTGCATTGCTTAAAAAAAAGGCACCTAAGTGCCATTAAAGTACAGGTCTGCCTTGCAATATGCTCCAGTTAAAATTCTTGTTTTCAATGATTGTTTATTGGGGCTTTTTTTGGAGTACAGAAGGAAGATTTGTTGTTTAGTAATATGTAGTTAAAATTGTTGTCTCTAATGAGATTAGGATTTTTTAGGGCTTTTTTTTTGAGTGCTGACAAAAATTTGTTGTTTAGTGATATACTCAGTTAAGAAAAAAAACTTTAGATGCAGTTATTTTGGTGGTATTTTCTATGCTAAACAAAAAGTTTTGCCCATGGTGCTACATAAATAAACATAAGTAGAAGGTACGAGAATATTCACAATGTAAGTAGAGCAAGAACATAACGTATGACACAACAGTCTTTTTGCCGAATTCTCACTTTATACCTTCATTAGCTTGCAATACGAGTTTTAGGCCATTAAATGTACAACTTAGTTGAATATTCTTCGCAATATTCAATTGCTACACTTTGTTTTACTCTATTGTGAATTTAGCATTAATTCTCTTTACAACAATAATTAAATGGCTATATTTATGCTTATTGAAGACAAAATTTTTTGTTTCTGTTAGTGGATGTTAGGCATTTAGTCAAAATGCAATGCTATCATAATATGCAAAAAAAACAATATTGTGTCATTGTAACTGCAGTACTACCAAATAGAAGTATTTTTAATTTCTCAATTTTTATTCATAACAAAATGCAAAATAATCAAATGAGAGGCATTAAAACAGCATACATCCAAATATAAACAAATAGTAGTGTTGCTACTTGATGGTAAAAAAATAAATATCCTATCAAGCAGCTGCTTCTACAGAGATCTGACAGGAGCCTGTCAGTGTATACCCCATAAAATACGCAAGACCTCAGCAGAAAGACAAGCCAGGGCTGGACTTCGAACTTCTGAGGTCCTAAGCTACAACAAGCTAAAGGGGCCCTAGGCTACAATAAGTTTGAGGCCCCAAAAATTTGAAAATCGAAATATACGACTCAATCAACAGTATATGCACAGTTTACCTGTGGCCCCCGGATAAGACAAAAAATTTGACGTGACAAATGACTGGAAAGCATGGATTCAAGTCCCACTCATCGACAAAACACAAGTTTGTTGAAACATATATTGCATTTAAAAACATTTTATTAACATTAAAAAACAATATTCAAAATTCATGTGATGAAAACAGTATACTAGCATTGGTATACAATAATGATGTAAAGCTGATATGAACAATGTTTGCATAATAGATTAATAATTAATCTAATTAAATTTAAAAATTTCATGACACAGTAAACTTCAAACTTGATTTTTGAGACCCCTTGTAATCTTGAGGCCCTAAGCTATAGCTTAGCTTATGCGTAAGTCCGGTTCTGGGAAAAGCTGAATATTATCTTAAGGCTGAACATGGAAAAGTTTTGTGAACCGCTGTTTAAAAGTGGAGCTTATCTACGAATACAAACTGACAGGCTCCTGTCACACATCTGTGGGAAGCAGTTGCTTGTTGGGGTATTTTATTTATTCATTCACTTTTATTGAACGCGGCTACATAGAAAATGATCTTTACCTGTTGCAAATATTGATTCAGTGATAGGTGAGCCATCTTTTTGCGTGGGGTTGACATCTACCAGAAACTACTCTTATGGGCAAAATTTTTTCTCATATTATCATTACATATTAGCTAATCTTTTTGAAAAATTTATTATAAAGTGCCAATCGCTATACACACCACGATGGACATACTCCACCACTATTTACACTCTCCAAGCCATTTATACTAACTTTTTTACTTCCTTCTTCTCTGAAGAATGACTCTGCGTACTAGAGGTCCTGATTAGTTAGAGGCTGGCCTTTTCTTCTTATATATCCTTCTTTCTAAGCTGGACCTATTTGTAAAGGGGGACTCGGCCCCCTTATCATCAGATCCATAGGCATAAAGGGCAGTGGGTGCGGATGAAAACTTCAAAGACTGGCCAGCACAGTGAAGGCTGGCAATCGTACATATTGGCAATTGGACTTTAGGCCGCAGGCCGCCCAGTGATGGAGAGGCTGATGTTGAAGGGTGAAGGAGAATAAATACCAGTTGCATGTCATGTGAAGGGGGGAAGAGGGGTGGAGAGAGATGGAGGAAGAAGTAGTGTATATATATATTTATAATTTTCCGAGTGGCGAATGTTATGTGTTATTTTTTGAAGTTGTGGCCATGGTTGGTTGCCAGTATGGTAGATTTGAGTCAATCAAAATTGACCCCTACTCATGGGGGGGAGTTAAATGGGGGGTGGGCGAGGGTGGTCATGTCCATGGAATAGATGAGAATTGGGATGCTAGGGAAAAATCCCTTTTGGGGGGCGAAGAGAAAATAATTTTTTTTTTCTTCTTTAAAGTCATCCCAAGATGGATTGCAGAGCATGGAGGGGGGATGAAATTTTTGGTGGGGGGAGCTGAGACGTTGGGATAAGTAATACTCCTGTGTCAGGAAGATGGAGGAGGAAATATTTATGGTTGCTTATCTAACTCCAGAGGTTAGCATTGGGTTGCCCTGCCATGCAGTGAAATGTTGCGCAGGGGTGGATCTGGGAAAAGTCTTAAGTCTTAGCTCAGTGACGGCCTTATATATGGGTAGGAGTATGATAAAGATAATTTTTTTTTGGAGAAGGGAGGAAAATGATATAGCTACGTTATATGAGTTGGAAATCAAATTTATGTGTTCAGTGTATTGTGGTCAGTGTTTATTTTTGTAGAGCCAGTGGAAGGTCAGCCACGAGCTTGGGGTGTGTGGCAGGATTGCAGTTTAAGGCTCCCATCAAAGGGTAGTGGGAGATGTGGTGAGATTCCATATGTATATTGGGTATGATAATGTGTATAGAGATGTTATGCTCTGGGAGAGATTCCATATAAGTTATTGGATTAAAGAGAAATATAAAAAATTCCAATATAGAAATAAAGTTTTCCTTTACGTGACTTTATTTTTGATAGTTAGATAGTTTTTTTCCTGATGATTTTATACTATATATATATTTATTTTTATTTTGAGTTAGTTTCTATCGAATAAGTTGTCCAAAATGCGTCTTTTGATGTCCTATGGGGATCTTTTATTGGCATCTGGATCTTTTAGTGTCCCAAGGATCTTTTAAAAGTGAGATAGAGGCCTTTGGAGAGGCAGAGAGGCTTTAGGGGAATATCCCAGTGCTGTTGATATATACGGCCAAGGCCCTATAGTGGCTTTTTATATTATTATAAGTAGGACCAAGAATTGTTCGGGCTGAGAAATAAGTGGTTCCCAGTGTGGTGAGTGTCTGGAAGAGGGTAATTCTATATATTGTGTATTTGGTGCAGTGTAATAGGTAGTGTGGAATGTCTTCTATCACTTGGCATGTAGTGCAAAGAGCAGATGGTAACTTTTGTATTATGAAAAGGTCCTTGTTGAGATTTGTTCTGCCAGTGCTAGTTGATGAATTGCTGTTTGGGCTCTTCTTGATAGGTAGTTGAGATGTAGTGTGTGTGGGATGGCAGCAATGGTGGCTCTGAAGGTATTTTTAATTGTGGCCTGTTGGATCCAGTTTTGTAGAGGCTGGCCTTCTTCTTCTTCTTCTTATACATCCTTCATTCTAAGCTGGACCTATTTGTAAAGGGGGCCTCGGCCCATTTTGGTGATTCACTGCTATTGGTTGATTGAGTCACGGGGTTTATGAGCGCCATGTTTTGTCGTACCGTGAGACGAAAGCCTATGAGTTGCTGTGTGTACCAAGTTAAAACTTCTCATTTGTTATAGTTTTATACATTTCTCTCACTTTTTTTTTTGTCTATAAAAGCTGTCATATTTTATGAATGCCTCATTTCGCTGCATTTGAGGGTAAAAATTTCACTAAATGAAATAAATTAATGAACATTTTTTCCGCGAAACTCCATCAGAAGACGGCAATCGGCTGGAAAAGTGAAACGAGCTAACTAAAAACCATCAATTATTTCTTTTAAGGTTCGTTACAAAAACGAGCTAATGTTTCACTTTGTCGTCTGCCTATGCCAACATTTGTTCGGCTGTCTGTCCATCTTTCTGTTAACTGTTGTCTGTCCATCTGTCTTTCCACCTGTCTGTCCATCTATAGTAAATCAATTTTTTTTACTTTTAGACCTAAATGAAAAATTCTTTTTGGGTTGGATAGGTGTCGAACAAATATTCGATTAGCAATTTCGAAAAATTTCAATAGATTTAATAGTGCCCTCTAGCGATGGGAAAAGATATAAACAGATAAAATTTTTAAAGAATATTACAAAAAAACTATTTACAATGGAAATCTGAAATTTTGGTAGCAGAGTGTTATGGTCAGAAATTTTACAATGGCAACAAGGCTTTGCCGTCTTAGCCAAAAGGGATGGGAAAATGAAACTTTTTTAAGAAATGAACGAAACAATATATATATATATTTGTTTTACAGGTAGTAACAAAATAATTAATCATTTAAAAAATATTAGATAATCTCAGCGTTACCTGTAGACGTTTATACGTCTACAAATCGATAAATATTTTTTGTGGAAAATGCCTGCGTTAGTTCAACAAGTTAGAATACTCTGGCATGTTTCTGGAAAGATGCGGGTTCGAATCCCGTATGTCGGCGAAATTTGTTTCCACAAAACTATTAATATTTACATTTTTCGAATCCTCATTAGTGGAATTTCCAGTGTTAGAGAGTGCTAAAGGCGGTAAATAAAAACTCGAAAGGCCACCTCTAGCGGCGGAAAAAAGCTGGAAAATGCCAAATCTTTAAAAAAATATTCCAAACGATATATTTTTGTTAGAAACTTAAATTTTTGGTCATAGAGTGTAATAATCAAATGGTTTACCCTAATAGTAAAAATTTGTCCTGTTGGGAAAATGCAACTTTTCTGCTTTAAGGAATAAATGAAATATATATATATATTGTGTTTTACAGGTACTAATAAAATATTATTAGTTTATTTTCTCAATTTTAGAGTATTTCGAATTTCCGTCAGAGGGTACTGAAAATGAAAAATAACGAGACGAATGGATATCACATCTGGCGCATATGGGAATTTCATTTTCAAAGAGAATGAAGTTCTTCCTTTGCCTACTTTTTCACTCCTTAAAAGTTTTAATTATGGATGTTCGTGTTGTTTATCTGCTGAGGTCCTGCCATCCTCATGGACCTACTATGGCGATAAATTGACAGGCTCCTGTCAGACCTCTGTACAAGCAGCTGCTTTAAGGGTTATTTATTTATTTTTTAATGTATGAAAGAGAAAAACGCATATAGTAGGGGTTTTTTTTGTAATTATAAATCATAAAAAGTATTTGTCTTTTAGTTCTTAAATTTAAAAAGTTGCTTTTCTCTCGCTCCTCTGAAAATAGTGGCAGATGGTTGCTGTCAGTGGAATTTCTACCATAACAGAACTCTACACGCAGAAATTTCTACCATTAAAAATCACTTGCAATATTCGTTAAAAGTTTTGCAGTTTCAATATTTAGTGATCTCTAATTATATAAATTAAAACTATCTTTGAAAATGCGAATTACATTTCATTACTAACCAACTAAAAAAGAGATTTCCAATTATCTCTTAAAACAAAACCGTTCCGTTTCTTACCTACCTTGGGCTTAGCGTCAACTCATTGTTGTCAATGGAATTTTCAAGACTGTCACATCCGATAACCAAAATTTCAAATTTCTAGCATAACAACTATATTCATTTTAAATTTTGGGAATTTTCGTTTTTTTTTCAATCGTTAGAGGGCACAATTATAGCTTTTGGGAGGTTCGGAAAATGTAAATTGTAACATTCTATCAATACCTGTCTAACCCATAAAGAATTTTTAACTTTTCTCTAAAAACGTACAATTTCTGTTAAAACAAAAAAATTGCATCTCCCCAAGGTCTAAAGGATCAAGTGATCATTGCCAACGGTAATTTCATAACCTTTGCATTTCAACACCAACATTTCAAATTTCTAACATAACTACATCGTTTGGTTATGTTCGTTTGATATTTTGGAATTTTTTACTTTTTCCACCGTTAGAGGGCGCAATTATAACTTTTAAGAGATTCGAAAACTGCAAATCGCAATATTTCGTTAATACCTATCCAACACGGAAAGAATTTTCTATTTTTATGCATAAGCAAAAAAGTTCGATGTATACAGAAAGACAGACAAGAATGCGACATTTTATCTTTAAAAAAAAAGCCCTAAAATTTACTTTTCTTCTTTTAGCCGTTTTCTAAAGTGCTTCCAATCATGCACATTGAGATCTGTGTCGAATATTACCCTTCCCTTTTCTGGAATACATAAGTATTCGTGCAATACCATTCAGCTATGCACGCTAAACAATCCGAGCGACGACAAAACACATGGCGTCCAAATTTGAGATGGCCAACCTCTACCTATATAGGGCCTCTACTGCGAACTAAGGTCAATAAAAGATCGTGAAAATAGGGTCTCAACGTAGACCCTCAAATGCTGACGACCAGCAAATCTTTTGTGGCAACGTGGGAACAAAATATAAATAACCGTGAGTCCAGTTAGCCATCAAAATGGTGGTCTGTCAGTTCAAATTAACCTGAGATAAAAGAAAAATATTTAAGTTAAAAATATTAGCTCATGGCGAATTATTAAAAACCTGAACTTCATTATTTAGTTTTCACATACCACTAGATTATTATAATATTCTTCTTAACTAAGTGTATGCACCGCTCAGCTCACTAATATAACGGAATATAAGTAGGATTCGTAAAGTAGCTAACTGAAAAAGAGTAGGATATCAGCGCAATCTCTTGTCTACCGGTCTAAAAAAGACCCTGGCGTAAATACTTTTATGTTAAGTAAGAAATGTGGGACGATAGGATTTATAATTTGCACGTCTGTTCTGAGGGCTTTTTATAATGCAAATTGCTTACTTTTTTTGATTTTTGCATTTGTTGTCCCTCATGGAATTATTTAGTTCTAGAGACTTTTTTTATAATGCGAAGGGGCGATGAATTGTTTGCGATATTCGTCTTTTTAAGGTTTGGTGTCTGTGGTTGGTGGTTCAAATCCGCCTCGACGGAGACTTATTTTTATATTTATACTTTTTGCCGTCTCGTGGCCGAGTGGCTAGCGCGCTTGGCTACTGATCTAAGGGACCTGGATTTGAACCCCAGATAAGACATGGATTATGTGTCGTTCTCCTGCTGAGGTCCTGTCATCCACACAGATCTTCTACTACGGCATATAATTGACCTATCTGACCTCTGTGGCAAGCAGTTGCTTGAGGAAGTAATTATTAAAAAATTGTTATTATATGTCTCTGGTGGAATTTTTTTGATTTTTACGATTTTCTGAGTTAAATTTTTTTGGTTGTCTCTGATGGGTTATTTAATTTCGGGGTTTGGTATAACTTCAGATCAGCGAAGTATTGTGTAAAGTTTTGTTTGTTTTTTAGACTTCGATGATTGGAAAGTGCAGTTAGTTGTTTAATGGTATGCTCGGACTATTATGGTTGATTCCAATAAAATTATTTCATAGGGTTTTTCTGTTTTAATTGTTAGACGGCAGTTCTTTGTTTAGCGTTGGGTTGTTTTACCTCTGAGCAGCACTTTTTTTGCACACCATGGGCTAAATGGCCAGGTCACATGGACCCCCGAAGGCTCAGAGAAGGCTGGGGGAGGGGACCCACTGGAACAGCTGTTGGGAGACAGATGGTAGCCTCCCGTCAAGGTCATCCAGCGTGTTCTTTAACGCGCACAGGGTATGGCTCTCCCGCACACGGAGCCACGGCTAACGTCCCATCCGACGGACGGCGGCCTTTCCAAGTCCATCGGTGTCCCCTACTGACCGTGGACAGGGCCGGGAATTTTGCGGAGATAAATCTCAACGCTGACCCAGCTGGGACTCGAACCTGGGAACTACAGATTACGAGCCTGGCGCGCTACCGACTGAGCCACCCCCGCCCCTCGTTGTTTAGCATTATGCACCTTTTAAAATAGCTGTGACTGAAAAGATTATTGCCTTAGGCGCTATTACTCTGGTTCGTTTTATGCGTGGAATCAATATTTTACATTTAGAAATAAGTGTTTACGGTTAAATGTTTTATTAGACGTGTTCTCATTTTGCAATGTCTTCACAACCAACTTTTTACGCGTTGACGGAACGTTTTTTGGAGTGCAATATTCTTTCTATTTTGATAATTCAACTTTTATTCACTATTTCAATCGCGTATTTATTGCTTGTTTTTTTTTTAGAGAAATATCTTGAATAAACAATTTTTATACAATTCTTTCGGAAAAAGAAATTTAGTTAGTTGGTTGTTCGTGGTTTTTGACCAACCCATTTGAACCAGTTGGCTATTCACGTTTGGTGTAAGATAATAATAAAATAAAAATAAAAATAAATACCCTCTCAAGCAGCTGCTTGCCACAGAGGTCTGACAGGAGCCTATCAGTTTATATGCCACAGTAGGAGATCTGAGAGGATGGCAGGACCTCAGCAGAAAAACGACACACACATCCATGCCTAATCCGAGGCTCGAACCCAGGTCCCTTAGATCAGTAGCCAAGCGTGCTACCTTGCACCAAATCATATGGCGGCTGAGCGATCAAAACTTTAGGCCTGCCGTTATGACTTCTATTTTTTGTGTAGCTTTCATTTGATGAACAAATTGTTACATGGTAAGTTGTTAGCTTTGAGGTTCTGTTATTAATGAATCAAAAGTTTGCTTTTGCCAGAAACATGAAACAGCTGTTATGAGATATAAATCAAAAATAAATAAATACCCCCTCAAGCAGCTGCTTGCCACAGAGGTCTGACAGGAGCCTGTCAGTTTATATGCCACAGTAGAAGGTCTGAGTGGATGGCAGCACCTCAGTAGAAAAACGACACAAACAGCCGTGCCTTACCCGGGGCTCGAACCCAGGTCCCCGTAGATCAGTAGCCAAGCGCGCTAACCACTCGGCCACGAGACGGCTGCTTCTTTCCTAGGTCGCACGAGGTGACTTCGTCAGAACATCACACCGCCCGAAAGCGGCTAGGCGTGTAGCAACGACGCGCCCATCAGTATGAGATATAAAAAATAAAAATAAATACCCCCTCAAGCAGCTGCTTGCCACAGTGGTCTGACAGGAGCCTGTCAGTTTATATGCCACAGTAGGAGATCTGAGAGGATGGCAGGACCTCAGCAGAAAACAACACGAACATATAAGGATATTAAAAAAGTAAAAAAGGAGATATGTGTTTTAGATTTATCCAAATCAATGCAGCATATGATATCCTAAGCGCATTTATATAATTTTTAAATAAATTAAATACAATGAAAACGCAATTTAGCAATTTTTAAACAAGTTTAATACAATGTAGAATTACCTGCAGTAGCCAGCTTTTTACCACTAAAATGGTGGTCTCTAGCAAGGGAAGCTGGGGTCATTGAGGTAGTAATACTAGAAACCGGACTTCGATTCCCTTATCATTGGTCCCCATGATCACAGGCGAATGTTCCTGCCGATTGCTTAAGGAGGCAAGAATATCCTTGATGCCTTGCGAAAGTCCGGTAAAAGCCCAGTATAAACGCCGATGAATGCTATTAAGCAATGCTTACCAAATGATTGAAATGAAGCAGAACTTTGCTGTTTTTATTTCACGAGGTTATTCCAATGTAGTACATAAAACAACAAAGTAGAAACAATTAATGCATACTTATCGATTTATATCGAATGAAAAGTAAAGATGCTGTAAAAGTGAAGAGATGGAAATTTTTTGTATCGAAAATTTAGAAAAAATTCGATATTCTCTTAAATATGTTGGTAATGCTGAATAAATTGACTGTAAACGTAGCAGAATTTACTTTGAACCCCTTTAAAATAGGGGCAATGGTAAACATCCTTTAAAATCTAATACATGATAATCTTTTAGCTTAAGCAAAAGTCCGCTATATTTATAGATCTTAATTGTGCAAATCCACGCATTAAAAAAAAACATGAAAAGTAAAATTTATTTTCTACTTTCATTAAAAATATAAATTTTTATTAATATTATGATAATATAAATTTATATACTATTTATATTAATATTTTTACTATGTGTTATCTGAAGAAAAAATTGGAAAAAAGTATAAAAATGGGATTAAAAACAAATAGCTTTACTAATTTATTAGGACAATTTACAACACAACTCTATAAGTGAACCTTCAAGCTGTAAAAAAAGTAACCGAATAGTGTAACCCTTTTTTAATTCAGCTGAGACAGGAAATCAACCTCCCCCCCCCCCCACAACAATTTAATTTCATGCTATTAAATAGCCCAAATATTGTAAGCTAATTATTTTGGTTGAAGGAAAAGTAAAAATCAAAGTCCCCCCCCCCCCCCCCAATTCCCACAAGCACACATAACTGAAATTTCACGCAATGAAAAAAAATATATTAAAAACTTATTATTTATTTCAGCAGAGGCAGAAGGATATCCAAGTGACACACACACACACACACCAAAATTGAAATTTCATGCTATATGTATTTAAAAAATTTACACTTTCTCTCATTTAATCTGAGGCAGAAGGAAATCTAACCCCACACACACAAATGACATGATTAAAATTTCATGCTATAAAGAAACAAATATTGTAAAGTTTTATTTCAGCTAAAGCAGAAGGAAATCCAAGTCACACAGCAAATGACATAATTGAAATTTCATGCTATAAAAAAAGAAAACAAATTGTAAACTATTTTCATTTCAGCTGAGACAGTAGGAAATCCATATCATACACACACAATAGAAGAAACACAGTTGTTGCAAAATATATTTTTGTCACTGTTTTGTGCAAATTTATATGAGTTTGCTCTGATATTGATGCCTTTTGATTTTTCTGTCATTTGTTTCCCTAAATGCTGAAGTCTAATTTTAGCATATTCTTTGGTAATGCTTCTTTTTCATATTATAAACATGATTTTCAACTTCCACATCCAATTCCTATCAGTGATATGGCTATCTAGTGATTTGAGCACTAACATGCATTGAAGCTTATATAGAACATAACACTGAATTTTTTAATTAGGTATGAAATGGTTGTTGTGGGCAGTGGCGGCTCGCGTATAGGCACTGTGGAACGGCAGCACCCCAATTTCAACTTCATATTATCGATAACATTTAATATAATGAGTCCTTTTTTCTTTAATTCTTTCTTTATGCTTGTACAGTATATAATCCTTAAGCTTAATGTCAGTAGCCATCCCCCAGTTTATGAAAAAGATACAAAAATCTTTGTATGGAACTGTGCGCTTCACAGTACTAGCGGCGAGGTGTTTGACTGTTGTGCGCATGCGCACATAGGAAGCTACACGCGAGGCTGCAAGGGAGAGAGAGCACTGTCGTTCCCGCAGTGCCGATCCTGGCGTGCTGGTTGAAGGTATTTTTTTTTACTCCGTGTGTGTTGTGCTTAAAAACCGTGTACCATATTCTTGAATGTGATAAAGTGTAGAATTAGATTATTATCCTGCTTCCAGCTATTCAATTTGATTCATTTTTTTTTTCGCGCAAATTAAAACGAGAAGAATGGATTACATTTTTAAATGAATATATTAAGCTTGAACTGTAACAATTTAGATTAAAGTAAGTAAAAAATGTTTGATTTTGTTCTTTTAGGATTTTATCAAGTTTTTGAATAAATTTTCTTTTTATACATGTTTGTTTCCTTTCACACAATTTTAAAACAAAGGGTAAAAATTTTCTGGAGCAGCACCCCCACTAATTTTAGCTACGAGCCGCCACTGGTTGTGGGGAATGTAAACTTTTCACCTGGAAGGTACTGTTCAGTATTTTTTTCAATTGCACACACGTACTGTGAGAAGGACGAGTGAGTGAGCCTTAATTTTTAATATTAATCTTTAAAGGACAAGCTGATTAATCAGTTTTCAAAATTCACTACAAATGAACCTGCAATATGCTTTTTTATGCTTCCCTAGCATTTTTCCTCTTTTATTATTTTTTTAGAATTAAATGCCCTTTCTTTCGATAGGTAATGTGGAATATTTCATTCATTAATTGCTTCATAATAAGGCTAAGAAGTTGAGCTGTTTCTTAAAGGAAAAAAAAATATTCCTGTAAAAGTTAATAAGTGCAGACTGTATAAGGTCAGAGTCAATTAATGCTAATTTAAATTCTATGCAAGAAATCTTCCATATTTTTTTGGGTATAAAGACAGCTTATAAAGTATATTTTCCAAATTCAGAGAAAATTTTAGAGACACAAATGCATTCATTGCTTTACAGGACTGTTTAGTTTCTGTGATTTTTGATATTCTCCATATGTGAGAAACACTTAAAACGTCACTGGGCATTTCATGATTGCTGCTAATAAATTTAATTTCATTGAAATTTAAAAAATGACCATATTTCTTATTAATTATCAGCCAGTTAATTATTTGCTGCATGTGTGCACTTTGGAACTAAAGTCATTAGGTAATTATTGTTTTCTTCTTTTGTTCTTATAGCTGCAGAAAAGTTTAATATGGTCCTGGCTGAATTTGTAATTTCAAAAATATTTTGAGCAAGAAAAACCAAATAAAAAAAAAATAACCTATGGAGATTTTCCAGCTATATATAATTGAAACAATCATAAAAAATAGAGTTTCAGAAGCTATATCTGAATTTTCATCATTAGTATTGCTAATATAATCCATAAACCCACAATAGCATCACTACTGAAGAGTACCTGTTTTCTAACTGACTACTCATCAAAGAATAAAATGAATATCATATGCTTCTGCTTATAATCAGTAAAATTTTCCATGCAGAAAAACCTCTTTAGTGAATCCAGGAAAACCATCTGCAGATCTGCACCAAGTTAAAATTATGGAGTTATTGGGTTGGGTTGTTTTATCTCTGAGCGGCACTTTTTTGCACACCATGGGCTAAATGGCCAGGTCATATGGACCCCGAAGGCTAAGAGAAGGTAGGGGGAGAGAACCCACTGGAACAGCTGTTGGGTGACAGATGGTAGTCTCCCATCAAGGCCATCCAGCGAGTTCTTTAACATGCAGAGGGTATGGCTCTCCCGCACACGGGACAACGGCTTAACGTCCCATCCGACGGACGGTGGCCTTTCCAAGCCCATCTGTGTCCCAACTGACCATGGGCGAATTTTGCGAAGATAAATCTAAACGCTAACCCAGCTGGGTTAGCGTTGAGATTTATCTCCGCAAAAGAAATATCACCGCTTCGAACCTGGGAACTACAGATTACGAGATTGGCGCGCTACCGACTGAGTTATTGAGAAACCCCTGGAGTTATTGGGAAAGAAACGTTTTCTCTCACAAATTCGTAAGCCTTCGGATAGTGATATTATAAGATCATGGCAAAAATATGTAAAAATCTTGACAATAAAATTTGCTATTGCTTCTTTTAGCATTTTGCGCTGAATTTCTGAACAAGTTTAGAGTTATATCTGGAAACCAGGTTTTGGTGTTTCAAGTCATCCTGATGAACTTTTAGGTCTTGAACAAAACTTTATTTATTTTAAAGACGAATATGATTCTTTGGCTCTTAATTGGTCATAACATGGCCATAGCATTTTCTTTAAGCTTTGGATTTCATTTCGTGCTGACATCAACTTTCTCTTAAATTTTCACAGCATCAGTGATCATTTCCATAGACTATGTTGGCCCTATAACACAATCTGAAGTTATTTTGGCTGTTTCTAAAGTTAAACTACATAAATCCCCAGGGGTAGATGAAATTACTATCGAAATGCTTAGAGCTGGGAATGTTTCGGTTACCACTTGGATGACTGAAATTCTGAATATCTTTTATGATAAAGGCATGGTTCCTAAGGATTTTACCAGAGCTATTATTATCCCTATTTTCAAAAAAGGTGATCGCAGTTCTTGTGATAACTATAAGGGTATCAGCCTACTCTCTGTTCCAGGTAAAGTTCTCTCCATGATTGTGCTTAATAGAATTAAGAATCTGGTTGACAGTCAATTACGTGATGAGCAATGTGGATTCAGAAGTGGTAGGGAATTTGTGGATCAGATATTTTCACTTAGGCAGATTCTTGAGAAATGTTTAGAGTTTCAGAGACCTTTGGTTGCTAGCTTTGTTGATTTCAAAAAGGCTTTCGACTCTGTTGATCGTCATAATTTGTGGTTGATTGTGAGATCATATGGTATACCTGACATGTTAGTTAACATAATGAAAGCTCTCTATAATAACACTGAGTCGTGTGTGAGAGTTGGTAAGACTTGTAGCAGTTGGTTTAGCATTACTTCTGGTGTTCGACAAGGGTGCATTTTGTCTCCTTTTCTCTTTAGCTTGGTTATTGATTATGTTATGCGAAATTCACTTCAAGGGAAAGATTTTGGCCTTAAATGGACTGGAGATATGAAAATTTCTGATTTAGATTATGCTGATGATTTAGCCTTTTTGGCGAATGATGTTGATGAGATGAACTCTTTCATTCGAGCTGTTGATGAGACTGGTAGTAGAGTAGGTTTGGTTTTAAACAGAGAGAAAACTAAAGTGATGAAAATTGGTCAGGCAAGCTGTTATTCAGTTAATCTGAATGTTTGCAGTCTTGAGCAGGTGTCACAGTTTAATTACCTTGGGAGCTATGTAACAGATACTGGTGATGTCTATGGGATGCTATGTAACAGATACCGAATAGGGGACGAATAGGGATTGCTGCCGGGACTTTTAAGAATCTATGGAGAGTGTGGAGAAATAGGCGTATACACCTAAAGACTAAAATTAGACTGTATAATAGTTTGGTTCTTTCTAGGGTTAGTTATGGTAGTGAAACTTGGACGCTGTGTAAACAGGATAACAGGAAACCAGATGCTTACGTAGTATCTTGGGCATTAGGTGGTTCAACTTTGTAACTAATGATGAGGTTAGGCAAAGGAGTCGGCAACCTCCTTTAAGCAGCATATTGTGCAGAGAGAGACTCCGCTGGTTTGTGCCATGTTGTCCGTATGGATAATTATAGATTAGGGAATAGGGTTATGAACTGTGTGCCTAAAGGCCTCAGAAAGAGGGGGAGACCTAAGATGCGGTGGGCAGACAATGTCAAACAGGACCTTGTTAGAATTGGTGTGCAGTGGCCGGGTGCAGCAGATGTAGCTCAGGACAGACTTGCTAGGAGAACTAAATTGCAAGATCTGGTTGGACCTCCGTAACCCATGGCTGCTTGATGATGATGATGATGATGATGATGATATCTGTTCTCACTGCAGTTTCTATATCTTCTACAAGTTTCTCTCACTCAATACAGGAGGTTTCCAATTTGACAATTTGTCATTTGTTATAAATGTGAGTAAAGTTGGCACTGCATCGTTAATTAATCTTACTATGCCATTTTCTGAAGCTTTATCTTTGAAACATGAAATGTTGGGAACAGAATAGTACTAGATAACGTTTAAAGAGAGTGTGGAGCATCTACAATGTGGAAAATAAAAAATGTATTCACATCCTATTTAGCCTTTATGCTGATTATACTGGTATGTAGAACTCACCAAAGGGTATATTATTAACAATATGTACAGTCGCTCAAAAAAGTATCCTAACACTATGGTTGATTACAGAATTCAGAAAAAAATATCTGGCAACTATTTTTTTTTAGAAACTAGTGATCTGGAAACCTTCCTTGTCACGTGACACGAAGGTTGCCAGATCACTAATATCTAAAAAAAAATTGTTGCCAGATATTTTTTCTGAATTCTGTAATCAACCATAGTGTTCGGATACTTTTTTGAGCGACTGTAGGTGGTCATATTATTTTGATACTAGATCGTGTGGGCTCACTCACGGAAATATTGAGCGTGTGCAGTTACCGTTCACAGCAAACTGGAGCGTGTGCAGTAACTGCACACGCTCCAGTTTGCTGTGAACGCAAACTTAGAGGACGCAAACTGGAGCGTGTGCAGTAACTGCACACGCTCCAGTTTGCTGTGAACGGTAACTGGAGCGTGTACAGTTGCTGTACACGCTCCAGATATTTTTCCTGAATTCTGTAATCACGTGACACGAAGGTTGCCAGATCACTAATTTCTAAAAAAATCGTTGCCAGATATTTTTTCTGAATTCTGTAATCGACCATGGTGTTCGAATACTTTTTTGAGCGACTGTACAATACATACATTCGATACTTAATTTGTAACATTGTATCTTTTTTAAATTTTCATTAGAAAACTATGGTAGAAATATCTGTTTCATTTTCTCTCTCTCTTCTTTCTTCAGAAAAATAATCTTTGCTGGTGATCTAAGAAACAAAATAACAGACAATTGAGAAACCAACCCAAGACTAATGATGCCCCTTTGATAATCAGTCTTGCATAATGTCTATTCATAACATCTCTACCACAATTGTTACAGCTTAACATTTTCACTCATAAAATTTTTATGAAATATTAAAAGCAAATTTTTAGATATCATTTATCTATCACACACAAAGTTATAAACATTCCTATTTCAGGATTTTCCTTTGAGGAAAGAAAAAAGAGTAAATTTTTTTAATTTTGGGATAAATGCAAAGCAGAAGTCTCATAAAATTAATGTAATAAGTTTAATATTTCTTTTTGTAACAAAAATTTACGAAAATATTCTATAAATTTCATGCTGATTCAACCTCTAAATCACCTTTTCATATGTAAATATTATTTCATATCTAAAAAAAGTCTATATGCTTTAACAATTTCAATTTAAAAGCATTTCACAATTTTTGTAAATTACTAATCTATGAAATGTCAACTGCTCCTTTTATACTACTTTTCAATAGTTAGTACACAATTCAAGGATCGTGGTGAAAGATCTGTCTACATTATCCAAACACGCCTCTCTCTCTGCCTCTCTGACAAAGAACGTATAAGGAAAAGAAGTTCAGCTTTGACAAAGCGTAAGTGGCGACGTCAAGTGGTGTTTCGATTCGTATCGTGCATTTGTTTAAGCTGGGAAGCAAACAATAAGGGGCAAAGGAATTATGCATCAAAATATTTATATTTTAAAAAAGGAAAAAAAATAACTGCACTTTGTATTTGAAAAAAATAATATCATAATTTTAATAAAGGTTTATTTTCTCCATTGGAATTATTTTTCGTTGAACCAACAATTATAAATTGAACGGAAAGAGAAGATTTGAAATTAGCCTGAAGTTAATTTATAGAATAAATTATTACAATAGAAAGCTTTCTTGGTAGCATAGAAACAGGAAACAGAATTGATATTAATATACTCTGCAAGGATATCAATGGGAAATTATTACATAGGAAAAGCAAAGAGAATGGAAGTTGACAGTAACATGCAATTACAAAAGCGTCCGTCCCTTGTAATGTTCGTTTCACCTCTACGCAAAATGCACGATACTCGATTTTACATTAATCTCTATGGAAGCTGAACTTCTTCTCCCTCTACATTCTTTGCCTCGATGGCTGGGGTCACGGTTTGTTGCCAATACACTATCTAGTTCCCTTTTACCAGATCTATATTCTCAACAACAGGCCTATATGTTTCTCAAATCTTTACTATTTCTATAGGCACTATATTATTACTATGGTTAAAAATAAAGGGTGCCAGAAAAAAAATTAAGAAATTTCAGAAATCACAATCGAAACAAAATTTTTCTTCTCTTTCAAATAGAAAAATATTTCTTTTGAATTAACACAAATATACATATGGGCTGAATGTCTTAAAGTTTGTCAACTCCAATGCTTTTCACTTTGTAAAATATAAACACATCAGAAATATATATTAAAAATGAAAGTTTTCATCGATTTCGTCTTCAGCCTCAGTTTTTATTTAGTTATATATTATTCCTTTTTCCTGATAAATTTATAGCTCGGAGTAAAGCTCAAGAAATCTGGTGGTGGTCTTACAGTAAACTATTGATTTAAAGGACATCGTTTTAACAGATATCGGATTTCACGGACAAAATCATTTCGGCCAATAGCGGATTTCTGCGGAAACAACTGCCGAAATCATTTACTTGCTAATCAGTCGGGATTTTCGACCATACATAGGATAGAATGCGCTCTCTATCGTCGCAAAGAACCGGTTTGAAGCTGCGAGATGCAGGCTAGAAACAGCTGTGAAGAGTCAAAACAAAGGTGTGTACAGATAGGAACTTGTTGAAATGTACTCGTTTCAACTAATGTTGGTTTATCACTGAATTATGATCATCTCCCTCCATGTTATGTCAGTGTAAGCTAATTTCGAAGCTCTATAAACCTGGGTTCGAGCCCCGGGTAAGGCATGGATGTTCGTGTTGTTTTCTGCTGAGGCCCTGCCATTCTCTGAGATCTTCTACTGTGGCATATAAACTGACAGGCTCCTGTCAGACCTCTGTGGCAAGCAGCTGCTTGAGAGAGTATTGTTTTTTTTATAATTTCTAAACTAAGAGCTTTGTAACAGAATGGGACCTAAGATAAAGATCTCAATGAAATCTATCTAAATCTCGATTTTCAACAATTTTTAAAGTTACAATTAAAATTTTTTCAAAGTTTAAAGAATTATGGAAGTATGAATGCTTAACAACAGCAGTTTCACACCATTTAATACAACAGATCTATATTTGAAAAGTTAGTGTAAATAATTTTTGATATTTTTCAATTTTCCTAAGGCTTGCATTGTTGCTGCTAAATATTCATAGTCCCATAACTTTTTAAGTACAAAGCGAATATTATTGAAAAAAAAATCGATATTTTGATATATTTGATTGAGATCTTTATTTTATCTCCTTTTGCATTTTCTCAGAAAATGTTTAGTTTAGAAGTTATAGAGTTTCGAAGTTATAATTCGGAAGTGGTCATAATTCAGTAAACACTGAGTGTATGTTTTTAGGCACTGGCAAAGTATTCGTCTTTCTTTTATTACTCAGATACGAAATTTTTTAATTGTCAATTTATTTATAGTAAATACACAGATTACCAGATTTAAATTTATCTTCAGTTACATTTTTTCATGAAACGCTGATTTTAGAAGTTATAGAGCTTCGAAGTTAAATAGTGATAATGATGTCTTAGTGCTATTAATAAACACCTAATGAATAATACTAAATAATTAGTAAGCCAAATAAAGTTCATAATAAAGAAATCAGCAGTGAAATCCAGTGGTAATATTCAGTCCTGGAAATGGGACATTTGAACTAGGGTTGGGTTGTTTTACCTCTGAGCGGCACTTTTTTTGCACACCATGGGCTAAATGGCCAGGTCACATGGACCCCGAAGGCTCAGAGAAGGTTGGGAGAGGGGACCCACTGGAAGAGCTGTAAGGAGACAGATGGTAGCCTCCTGTCAAGGCCATCCAGCGTGTTCTTTAACGTGCACAGGGTATGGCTCTCCCACACACGGGGCCACAGCTTAACGTCCCATCCGACAGACGGCGGTCTTTCCATGCCCATCGGTGTCCCCTACTGACCGTGGGCAGGGCGGGGAATTTTGAGGAGATAAATCTCAACGCTGACCCAGCTGGGACTCGAACTTGGGAACTACAGATTACGAGCCTGGCTCGCTACCGACTGAGCCACCCCCGCCCTTTTGAACCCCTTTGAGTGTTATAGAATTGATGCAAATACATCAATTCTATAACACTCAAAGTACTATGCCAAGAAAGATGATAAAGTGTCTCTGTTCCCTCCCCACCTTTAGTGTTCCCACAGCTAGTTTTTTACGTCTTCGGAACAAGTGGGAACCGTCCTACCGCATCCCACCCCATTTCCACCACTGGTAATGTTTATAAAGTACAATGGTCCCCCACTGTACTTTATAGGAGGGAGCCAATTTTATAGACTATCCATGCCAATTTTAGAGACTTTTTAGGGAGGAGCCAATTTTATTTTCGACGTGATTGATTCCACGTGCCATAACATTAATTTGATTAATGATACGTTAATGAAGATCTTAATACAATTAATCATGAAGTAATTGATATAATGATGTGTTGGATCGCATTATAGAGCGCAGAACAGCGGTATTTTTTGTCACTAGTGCGTTAGCTGGGACTGATGCCTCATATTTATTTTTTATTTATCTTACTCATACAAATGGTGCTTCATAAATTTATTTATTTATTATTCATTGCAAACAATTGAGCACCTCGGTCTCAAGACAACTTATTCATACAAATGGTTCTTCATAAATTTATTTATTTATTTATTTTTCATTACAAACAACTGAGCACCTCGGTCTCAAGACCACTCACTCATACAAATGGTGCTTCATTAACGACAGGATTCTCGTAGAAAAACAGCACAAACATCCATACCTTACCCAGGGATCGAACCCAGGTCCCTTAGATCGGTAGCCAAGCGCACTAGATGCCATGGGACGGCTATGAGCCCTCTCTAGTACTACTTAATGCAACAGCCAAATAACTATGCACTAATCAGGCTTGTTTGATATGTAATTCTATGTTTTGGGAAAAACATTGCTTTTAGAATTATCATATGTGAACTGCTACAAGGCGAATAACAGATTCAATCTCAATATTTATTTTTAGAATATTCGTAGAGTTTCTGTATACAAATCAGTGTACTTTTAAATCTAATAGTTCATTGGACACATCTATGTTGAACAGTGGAGGAATATTAACACAACAAATTAATATTTTTAAACATTTTATTCCTGAATTCATTTTGAAAATGTAGATCCTTTCTCATCATAGTGATTATAATACTTTCTGGGCAAAATTTTATCAAACCCCTTTTTCTATAGCATGAGTTTTATTTCATCCCAAAACCCTGGGGCGGGGGTGGCTCAGTCGGTAGCGCGCCAGGCTCGTAATCTGTAGTTCCCAGGTTAGAGTCCCAGCTGGGTCAGCGTTGAGATTTATCTCCGCAAAATTCCCCGCCCTGCCCACGGTCAGTAGGGGACACCGATGGGCTTGGAAAGGTCGCCGTCCTTCGGATGGGACGTTAAACCATAATCCCGTATGCGGGAGAGCCATACCCTGTGCACGTTAAAGAACACGCTGGATGTAATATCATTGAGCCAATTCATGCAAAAAAAGTTTTTTAATTGTCATTTTATTTTTAAATGCCTGTATTGTTTTACAAAATATGGCTCCCATTATCACATCGGAATATAAAAACATTTGGGTTGAAATTTTTCAAACTAGATTGCTGTACAATATGGGTTTTCTTTTACTCTAAAATCTTGTAGCCTCAAATTATTAAAAACTTTTTTTTAACTCCAGCTTCTTCAATTGAGACTTATTCCTTCTGTTAATTACAATTGTATTCTATGTAAAGATTTTATAACCGGGGGGAGGGGTCACATTGAATACGGAGAGACAAACTTTGTCATTGACTTGATTTACCCCAAAAATCATTTTCACTTTACTATTTAAATGAATGAGAACATTTTATTTCTTAATTCTTTCAGCAAATGCAATGTTTATCATGATTACAATAGTTAAAATTTATCGAAACAGATTTCTGTGGATTATGGGTTTGCTTTTACCCCACAATCCTGTAGCTTTGGATTAGATTGTTTTACCTCTGAGCGTCACTTATTTGCACACCATGGGCTAAATGGCCAGGCCACAAGGACCCCGAAGGCTCAGAGAAGGTTGGGGGAGGGGACCCACTGGAACAGCTGTTGGGAGACAGATGGTAGCCTCCCGTCAAGGTCATCCAGCGTGTTCTTTAACATGGAGAGGGTATGTCTCTCCCGCACACGGGGCCACGGCTTAACGTCCCATCCGACGGACGGATGCCTTTCCAAGCCCATCGGTGTCCCCTACTGACCGTGGGCTGGGCGGGGAAAAATCTCAACGCTAACCAAGATGGGACTCGAACCTGGGAACTACAGATTACGAGCCTGGCGCGCTACCGACTGAGCCACCCCCGCCCCAATCCTGTAGCTTCAAGCATTATGAGGACCTTTATTCATATTGCTTCTGTTAATTAAAATGACATTGGTTAAAGGAGAAATGAACATTGCACATGGCATTGATTAAACCAACATTATTTTATTTTCAATTTTTCATTTCAATACTAAACGTTGAAACTATACCATAAAATACGAAATTTACATTTTTAATTCCCTGGGGCGGGGGTGGCTCAGTCGGTAGCGCTCCAGGCTCGTAATCTGTAGTTCCCAGGTTCGAGTCCCAGCTGGGTCAGCATTGAGACTTATCTCCGCAAAACTCCCCCGCCCTGTTCACGGTCAGTAGGAGACACCGATGGGCTTGGAAAGGCCGCCGTCCGTCGGATGGGACGTTAAGCCGTGGCCCCATGTGCGGGAGAGCCATACCTTGTGCACGTTAAAGAACACGCTGGATGTCATTGACGGGAGGCAACCATCTGTCTCCCAACAGCAGTTCCAGTGGGTCCCCTCCCCCAACCTTCTCTGAGCCTTCGGGGTCAATGTGACCTGGTCATTTAGCCATGGGCTAAATGAGCGGCAAAAAAGTGCCGCTCAGCGGTAAAACAACCCAACACAACCCATTTTTAATTCCCTGCTTAAACTATCTACAAATCTATTTTGCCATTTTATGATTATTAATCTCACCTAAAACAATCTGGTTTAAAATTCACAGAACAAATTTTTTTGTGTTTTCTTTCGGTGTCTAATATAATCTTACTTGATGTATCCATTTGTTACACAGCTCTTTATTTCGCGATGAAAATCTAAAAATAATGTAAAGAAATTTCTAAGAAATATTTTTTTTTAAATAGCGAACTTTGAACAATTATTCATCTGAAAAATAATTATTGCTGACGTGGTGTGGCGGAAGAGAAAGAAATTTTTTCAGATGAATAATTGTTGAATTCTATATCTACAGGTAATCTCACATGTATAATATTAGTAAATATAAAATACTTTTGCATACTCATGAAACGAAATTGTTTTATCTTTTCTATACCTACTGGTTCAATTACAGCTGGGTCAGCGTTGAGACTTTTCTCCGCAAAAATTCCCCGCTCTGCCCACGGTCAGTAGGGGACACCGATGGGCTTGGAAAGGCCGCCGTCCGTCGGATGGGACGTTAAGCCGTGGCCCCGTGTGCGGGAGAGCAATACCCTGTGCACGTTAAAGAACACGTTGTATGGCCTTGACAGGAGGCTACCATCTGTCTCCTTACAGCTCTTCCAGTGGGTCCCCTCCCCCAACCTTCTCTGAGCTTTCGGGGTCCATGTGACCTGGCCATTTAGCCCATGGTGTGCAAAAAAGTGCCGCTCAGAGGTAAAACAACCCAACCGAAAAAACCCTGCTAAAAATGGGGTTGCGTAGCTGTAGTTCACTCCAGGTGCCCATGCTAGCCTTAGTTCACCATCGAAAGTACCTACAATGGGCACTCGAGCATCAAAACTGGACCTTGAATCATTGGAAGGAAGGTCATCTGGTCCGATGAATCTCATTTCCTGTTGCACCATGTGGACGGCCTGGTACGTGTGTGTCGTTTACCTGGGGAAGTGTTAGTACCAGAATGCATTATGGTATGAAAACAATCCAAAGTAGGAAGTGAAATGCTTTGGTCGATGTTCTGCTGGGAAACCATGGTCCAGTCATTCATGTACAGGAAACTATGACTCTACCATCTATTTGAACACCATTGCAGACAGGTGCATCCTTTCATGGCGTTGGGTTGGGTTGTTTTACCTCTGAGCGGCACTTTTTTGCACACCATGGGCTAAATGGCCAGGTCACATGGACCCCGAAGGCTCAGAGAACATTGGGGGAGGGGACCCACTGGAACAGCTGTTGGGAGACAGATGGTAGCCTCCCGTCAAGGCCATCCAGAATGTTCTTTAACGTGCACAGGGTATGACTCTCCCAAACACGGGGCCACAGCTTAACGTCCCATCCGACGGACGGCGGCCTTTCCAAGCCCATCGGTGTCCCCTACTGACTGTGGGCAGGACGGGGAATTCTGCGGAGATAAATCTCAACGCTGACCCAGCTGGGACTCGAACCTGGGAACTACAGATTACGAGCCTGGCGCGCTACCGACTGAGCCACCCCCGCCCCTCCTTTCATGGCAACGGTATTTCCCTCTAGTAATGCCTTCTTTCAGCAGAATAATGCGCCATGCCACACTACCTGGATTGTTCGAACATGGTTTGGGGAACATGAGAATGACTTCCAGGTATTGCCCTGGCCTCCAATTTCTCCAGACATCAATCCAATCGAGCATCTGTGGTTTGTGTTGGAACAGCAAATCTGATCTGCCGCGGCTCAACCACGTAACTTACAAGAGTTAAAAGATCTGCTGGTACCATGTTGGTACCAGATACCACAAGATACCTTTAGAAATCTTGTAGCGTCTATGCTTCACTGGATAAGAGCTGTTCGGACGGCACGTGGAGGACAAATATCACATTAGGCAGGTGGTTATAATTTTTGGCTCTTCGGTGTATATCATACTATAGTATAATACAAGTAAGGATAAATAAATAAATATATCCCCTCAAGTAGATGCGTGCCACAGAGGTCTGAGAGAAGCCTGTCAGTTTATACGCCATAGTAGAAGATCTGTGAGAAGGGTGAAACCTCATGAGAGAGATAAACATCCAGGCCTTATTCGGGGATCGAACCCAAGTGTCTTTGATCAGTAGCCAAGCGCACTAACCACTCGACCACAGAGTGACTAAGTACGCTTAAGGCACCCACAATGTTATGCACTGATCTAGGATTTAGTAGTTTCAGCTGCTGGCGAGAAGTTAGTTTGGTGGTGGTGGTGGGGGGGGGGGGGGGGCTATGAGAATAAGACTCGAATAGGGGTTCCCAATTACTCAAATATTCCACCAGACAGGAAAGGGTTGGGTTGTTTTACCTCTGAGCGGCACTTTTTTTGCACACCATGGGCTAAATGGCCAGGTCACATGGACGCCGAAGGCTCAGAGAAGGTTGGGGGAGGGGATCCACTGGAACAGCTGTTGGGAGACAGATGGTAGCCTCCCGTCAAGGCCATCCAGCGTGTTCTTTAACGTGCACAGGATATGGCTCTCCCGCACACGGCGCCACGGCTTAACGTCCCATCCGACGGACGGCGGCCTTTCCAAGCCCATCGGTGGCCCCTACTGACCGTGGGCAGGGCGGGGAATTTTGCGGAGATAAATCTCAACGCTGACCCAGTTGGGACTCGAACCTGGGAACCACAGATTACGAGCCTGGCGCGCTACCGACTGAGTCACCCCCGTCCCGACAGGAAAGGTTAAAGTGATATGCTTTATGGAATAAAATTTTATAGTTGTTTATTTTTTTCTATATCCCCTTTTAGGGTTGGGTTGTTTTACCTCTGAGCGGCACTTTTTTGCACATTATGGGCTAAATGGCCAGGTCACATGGACCCCGAAGGCTCAGAGAAGGTTGGGGGAGGGGACCCACTGGAACAGCTGTTGGGAGACAGATGGTAGCCTCCCGTCAAGGCCATCCAGCGTGTTCTTTAACGTGCACAGGGTATGTCTCTCCCGCACACGGGGCCACGGCTTAACGTCCCATCCGACGGACGGCGGACTTTCCAAGCCCATTGGTGTTCCCTACAGACCGTGGGCAGGGCGGGAAATTTTGCGGACCCCTTTTAGTGTCGGGCATGTAATATAAGACTAAAATAAAATTATGCAAAGACACCTGTTTTGGATTTCAAAGCAGGTAGACAAGTTTGAGATTTCGTACAAGACGACGGATTTTCAGAATGGAGGGATGTTTGGACCTCCATGGCGGTAAATGCATTCACTAACAATATTTTTTCTTTCCTTTGTGATAACTTTGAAAAACCTCCCTAGATGGCAGCACCGCCTAAATTATCATCATTATTTACGCAACAGATGTTTAAACACTTCATGTGTTGGGAATTTCTGATCTATTCACAGTGAAATGGGAAAGCCACAAAACGACGTTTCAGATAATTGTAATCACATCGGTAGGAACCAACTGCTTATGTTCACATTGTTAAGTGCTGAGATAAGGGTTAGATTCTAAGATACGTGGTTTCGTAGCTATATATGCGATTAAACATTAAAAGTAACTCTTCTCTAGATCTCAACGTGGCATCATGCTGATAACTTTGCTGCTGTTTCTAGCGTTCTCCTCTGTCGAGGTTTATGGCCAGTTAGTACTGGGTTTTTGCCCTCTTCCACCACCTTATGTTGAAAACTTAGATTACAGTAAGGTAAGTGGAAGTTCTCTTAACAACTTTATATCCTTTATTCTGTTGCATGTATCAAACTGAAATCATGGGTTGGGTTGTTTTACCTCTGAGAGGCACTTTTTGCACACCATGGGGTAAATGGCCAGGTCACATGGACCCCGAAGGCTCAGAGAAGGTTGGGGGAGGGGACCCACTGGAACAGCTTGTTGGGAGATAGATGGTAGCCTCCCGTCAAGGCCTTCCATCGTGTTCTTTAACGTGCACAGGGCATGGCTCTCCCGCACACTGCGCCACGGCTTAACGTCCCATCCGACGGACGGCGGCCTTTCCAAGCCCACCGGTGTCCCCCACTGACCTTGGGCAGGGCGGGGAGTTTTGCGGAGATAAATCTCAACGCTGACCCAGCTGGAACTCGAACCTGGGAACTACAGATTACGAGCTTGGCGCGCTACCGACTGAGCCACCCCCGCCCCTATGAAAAGCATGACTTTTGGATGCATGCCAGAGGTATCAATGTGGAAGAAAAGTAATTTTCAATATTTAGTTGCCAAAGGTAAATATTTAAATAGTTGCATCTGTAGTATTTGTCAAAGGTAAGTGTTTAAACAATTGCCTCTAGTATTTGTTAAAAGTAAGTATTTAGAGTTTCAGAAACCTTTGGTTGCTAGCTTTGTTGATTTCAAAAAGACTCTGTTGATCGTCATAATTTGTGGTTGATTATGAAATCATATGGTATACCAGATAAGTTAGTTAACGTAATGAAAGCTCTCTATAATAGCACTGAGTCGTGTGTGAGAATTGGTAAGTCTTGTAGCAATTGGTTTAGCATTACTTCTGGTGTTCGACAAGGGTGTATTTTGTCTCCTTTTCTCTTT
Source organism: Ryuthela nishihirai (assembly GCA_038380435.1). Lineage (NCBI taxonomy): Eukaryota > Metazoa > Arthropoda > Arachnida > Araneae > Heptathelidae > Ryuthela > Ryuthela nishihirai. Next base: position 35,038,745 of record JAWZYU010000002.1, on the reverse strand, counting down.
GGTTATTGATTATGTTATGCGAAATTCATTGCAAGGGATAGATTTTGGCCTAAAATAGTCTGCAGATACTAAAATTTCTGATTTAGATTATGCTGATGATTTAGCCCTTTTGGCAAATGATGTTTATGAGATGAACTCTTTCATTCGAACTGTTGATGAGACTGGTAGTACAGTAGGTTTGGTTATAAACAGAGAGAAAACTAAAGTGATGAAAATTGGTCAGGCAAGCTGTTATTCAGTTAATCTGAATGGTTGCAGTCTTGAGCAGGTGTCACAGTTTAATTATCTTGGGGGGAGCTATGTAACAGATACTGGTGATGTGCGGCATGAGATTAACAGACGAATAGGGATTGCTGCCGGGACTTTTAGGAATCTATGGAGAATGTGGAGAAATAGGCGTATACCTAAAGACTAAAATTAGACTGTATAATAGTTTGGTTCTTTCTAGGTTTAGTTATAGTAGTGAAACTTGAACACTTTGTAAACAAGATAACAGGAAACTAGATGCTTTTGATTCTAGATGCTTGTGCAGTATCTTGGGCATTAGGTGGTTCAACTTTGTAACTAATGATGAGGTTAGGCAAAGGAGTCGGTTACCTCATTTAAGCAGCATATTGTGCAGAGAGAGACTCCGTTGGTTTGGTCATGTTGCCCGTATGAATAATTATAGATTGGCGAATAGGGTTATGAACAGTGTGCCTAAAGGCCTCAGAAAGAAGGGGAGACCTAGGATGCGGTGGGCAGACAATGTCAAACAGGACCTTGTTAGAATTGGTGTGCAGTGGCCAGATGCAGTAGATGTAGCTCAGGACAGACTTGCTTGGGGAACTAAATTGCAAGATCTGGTTGGACCTCCGTAGCGCATTGGCTGCTTGATGATGATGATGATTTACACAGTTGCCTCTAGTATTTGTTAAAAGTAAGTATTTACACAGTTGCCTCTAGTATTTGTTAAAAGTAAGTATTTACACAGTTGCCTCTAGTATTTGTTAAATTTAAGTTTTAAACACAGTTGCTTCTAGTATTTGTTAAATGTAAGTATTTACACAGTTGCCTCTGAATGTACCGAAATAATACCGATTACAAAAGATAGTATTTTCATAGCTGCCTGTGTAGTATTTATTGCCAAAGATAAGTTCTTACATATTTGCTTCCGTACTATTAATTGCCAGAGATACAGTACTGTGCGAATTAATTGGGACAAGCGAAGGAACGCTAAGTCTCTTCCGCTGCAGAGTCTAAACTGCTGCAAGTCTAAACTTGTTCATGACCTTCTGCTGCAGACGCTTCACCCTATTGAATCATCTAACAGACTATATCATCTAACAGACGCTTCACCCCATTGAAGGAATGATGGACAGCAAAAAATACATAGGCGTTCTGGAGGCGAAAATGGTTCCAACACTGCAGAAGCTTTTTCCTAACGGCGATGGGGTATTTCAACAGGATCTGGCTCCATGCCACAATTCTAAGCTTGCTAAGAGCTTCTTTACCCGGCAACATTTGAAGGTATTAGAGTGGTCAGGAAATTCACCCGATCTAAATCCCATTGAAAATTTGTGGGCCATTATTAAATCGCGCATATCTAAGATGGATTGCACGACGAAAACCAAAATGATAGAAAGTGTCATGAAAGTGTGGTACCATGACCCTGAAGTGAAGGAGATGTGTGGAAAGCTAGTGGCATCAATGGTTGAGAGGGTGAAAGAAGTAATTAAAGCTAAGGGGGGTCACATTCACTATTAACTACACTATTAAACAAATAAATATTTTAGTTGTGTCTTTGTTACTGCATTTTCCTCTTGTCCCAACTAATTTGCACAGTACTGTAAGTACTTACATATTTGCTTCCGTATTATTAATTGCCAAAATAAATATTTAATTACCTTTGCAGCATTAGTTACACTGTTCTACAAAAAAAATAATTTTTTTAAGTAAGAGTTGTGTGATTCTTAAAGGTTTTTTTAGTGCAGACTTCAGATCTGTCCTCCGATGTTTTCTTTCTGGGATAGTTTTCGAGTTAGACGATTTTTAATTTTTCATTTTGTTCCTAGATTAATAATGAATAATAATAATAATAGGGAAAGAAAGAGATTATTCTTAGTTTCCTTAATATTAAAATGATTATAGATTCATACAGAAAATTTTACAGAATATTGTACAGAAATAAATTTAATACAGAATAATTAAATAACAAAAATACCAAACGTAAATAATTTTTTTCTTTTATGTTTGTCTGTGCTTATGTTTTGAGATTCCAACACATATTAGCTAGCATTGTAAGCATCCATTTCTCTTCATATCGCTTTTCAATTATCGAAATACCTTTGTGAAACCTCTCACCGTGTTCATCGGAGACATCGCTGCAGCTTTCCGGAAAGTAGTCCAGATGTGAATGCAGGACGTACACTTTCAAAGACGATATGCATGTAGCATCTCGTTTACTATTTCTTTATAAACTTTAGACCTCTTTTTTCCAAGAAAATTTTCTGTAACTTTCTTAAAACATATCCAAGCAAGTTTATCTTTCTCTGTTAGAGATTCGTCAAATTTCACATCTTTCTTCAAGTGTCTTATTTGAGGGCCAACAAAGGTTGGGGGAGGGGACCCACTGGAACAGCTGTTGGGAGACAGATGGTAGCCTCCCGTCAAGGCCATCGAGCGTGTTATTTAACGTGCACAGGGTATGGCTCTCCCACACACGGGGACACGGCTTAACGTCCCATCCGACGGACGGCGGTCTTTCCAAGCCCATCGGTGTCCCCTACTGACCGTGGGCAGGGCGGGGGAATTTTGCGGAGATAAATCTCAACGCTGACCCAGCTGGGACTCGAACCTGGGAACTACAGATTACGAGCCTGGCACGCTACCGACTGAGCTACCCCTACTCGATTGTTACGACAGATGAACATGCTACAATGAATTTATGATAAACGCGTCATGCGGTCACGGTCATGCACACTCGCGTATGATTCAGCGTGAGAGTTACGTCACAAACGATTTCGAACAGAGAAAACTAACTGCAAAATAAGGAAAAAAAAAATTATTATGAAGCTCAGTTGAAGTGCAAAAGGAAACGTGTTAGTCTAAGTTTATTCACGATAAGATATTCCAAAGAAGAGATGTTTTATGTGATGAATGCGCGGGAGGTTAAAAGAGTTGATTAGTGTAGAATTTTGTTAGGAAAACTAGTAAGAAAAGACAAAGGATTGTTTACGCTGAAGTGAAGGTTATACAAGAAATATGGCAATCAAAATGAAGAGGTAATATGTTAGTCGAGTAGACAGAGCATTTACAAAAGATAACTAATAACAAAAGAAAACAAACAAGAGAAGCCAACAGTTCTTAATAAATTCAAATAACAGAAGCCAACAGTTGTTAACTTTCTATAAGAAAAGTTCATCACTTGCTGTTTAATTACATTTAGTTGTTTGTAAGATTTGGTAAGTTTTTTCTCAATAGATTGTAGATTTGCTCACATATATGATGAGCACTGGTTGAATTTAATTTGTTTAAATGATTTAATCCTTACTTTTGTAATAAATTACATCCACACTTCTCCGGATTTCGAGGGGGCGGGGGTGGCTCAGTCGGTAGCGCGCCAGGCTCGTAATCTGTAGTTCCGAGGTTCGAGTCTCAGCTGGGTCAGCGTTGAGTTTTATCTCCGCAAAATTCCCCGCCCTGCCCACGGTCAGTAGGGGACACCGATGGGCTTGGAAAGGCCGCCGTCCGTCGGATGGGACGTTAAGCCGTGGCCCCGTGTGCGGGAGAGACATACCCTGTGCACGTTAAAGAACACGCTGGATGGCCTTGACGGGAGGCTACCATCTGTCTCCCAACAGCTGTTCCAGTGGGTCCCCTCCCCCAACCTTCTCTGAGCCTTCGGGGTCCATGTGACCTGGCCATTTAGCCCATGGTGTGCAAAAAAGTGCCGTTCAGAGGTAAAACAACCGAACCCAACTCCTGATTTCGAAGGATGAAAAAAATTTTACATATGGCAGTTTTAATTTTAGTGGCAATTTGTGAACTGAAGATGAACAATGGTAGTAATGATAAAAACGATAGTTTACCAGCAATTCGTACCGATCCAGGGTGTTTTTAAGTGGCAGGATGGATAGGAAAGTGAAAGGATGAAAGGAGATGGAAGAATGGGGACAGAGCTTTAAGGAAGGTTCACGAGTATACGCACTGACCTTAAGCATGAAACAAAATTAAAATTTTCCAATGGAGGGGAGATCCAGACTCGTAATTTGTAGTTCCCAGGTTCGAGTCCCAGCTGGGTCAGCGTTGAGATTTATCTCCGCAAAACTCCCCTCCCTGCTTGCGGTCAGTAGGGGAAACCGATGGCCTCGAAAAGACCGTCGGCCATTGGAGGGGACGTTAAACCGTGGTCCCGTGTGTGGGAGAGAAATACCCTGTGCACGTTAAAGAACACGTTGGATGGCCTTGACGGGAGGCTACCATCTGTCTCCCAACAGCTGTTCCAGTGGGTTTCCTATCCCAACCTTCTCTGAGCCTTCGGGGTCCTTGTGACTTGGCCATCTAGCCCACTGTCTGCAAAAAAGTGCCGCTCAGAGGTAAAACAACCCAACCCAAATCCAATGGAGGGATAATAATCCAGACCCTATGGTCTAACTCTTTCTATACGCCACTGGTTACCAATAATTTCAAAAAACTGTCACCAAGCACAAACTGTCACACAAAAAGCTTAGAAAAACTCACATCAAACACAAACTGTCACATCAAGCACAAATTATCAGACAAAGCTCAGAAAAACTATCACATCAAGCACACATATACACTATCACACAAACACTTAGTAAAATTGGCACATCAAAATTGTCTACTTTAGGAGAAAAGTTCTATAGTGTTGCTGTTACACTGTTAATAACTGGAGCATCATCGTCTAATTGAACCATGTGCTTCTACTGTATAAAAATTCGGCAAAAATTATATAAAAAATGTCATATGTTTAAACCTAAATTCATGGCCTATTTTAAGGAAATTGTGGGTTGGGTTGTTTTACCTCTGAGCGACACTTTTTTGCACACCATGGACTAAATGGCCAGGTCACAAGGACCCCGAAGGCTCAGAGAAGGTTGGGGGAGGGGACACACTGGAACAGCTGTTAGAAGACAGATGGTAGCCTGCCATCAAGGCCATCCAGTGTGTTCTTTAACGTGCCCAGGGTATGGCTCTCCCGCACACGGGCCACGGCTTAACGTCCAATCCGACGGATGGCGGCCTTTCCAAGCCCATCGGTGTCCCCTACTGACCGTGGGCAGGGCGGGGAATTTTTGCGGAGATAAATCTCAACGCTGACCCAGCCTATACTCGAACCAGGGAACTACAGATTACGAGCCTGGCGCGCTACTGACTGAGCCACTCCCGCCCCAAGGAAATTTTGGAGTTGCACAAACACAAGTACATATCAGAGGAAGTGAGATTTTTTTTTTATTAGAAAGAAACAATACATCACATATAAATAAATTACACTCAGTGTTCACTAAATTATGACCACCGCCATCCATGTTATGTCAATGGAAGGTAACTTCGAAGCTCTATAAATAAATAAAAATAAATACCCCCTCAAGCAGCTGCTTGCCATAGAGGTCTGACAGGAGCCTGTCAGTTTAATATGCCATAGTAGAAGGTCTGAGAGGATGGCAGGACCTCAGCAGAAAAACGACACAAACAGCCATGCCTTACCCGGGGCTCGAACCCAGGTCCCGTAGCTCAGTAGCCAAGCGCGCTAACCACTCGGCCACGGGACGGCTATAAATTCTGAAAAAAAAAAGAGTTTTGCGACAGTATGGGACTGAATATAAATTAAAGATCTCAATCAAATCTATCAAAATCTCGATTTTCAAAAATATTCCCTTCGTATTTAAAGAGTTATGAGGGTTCGAATATTTAACAACAGCAATGCCTAACCTTTAGAATTTAACTCAGAACTGAATTATAATTTGAAAAAGAAGTATTATTTCACACCATTTAACACACCAGATGTATATTTGAAAAGTTAATGGAAATATTTTTCCAATATTTTTAAAATTTTCCCAAGACTTGCATTGTTGCTGTTAAATATTCAAAGTCCATAACTATTTAAATACGAAGCAAATATTATTGAAAAAAAAAATCGATATTTTGATGTATTTGATTGAGATCTTTAACTTATCTTGTTTTGCATTTTCTTATATAAAATGCTTAGTTTAGAAGTTATAGAGTTTCGAAGTTAGCTTCCACTGCACTGACATAACATAAAGGGAAGTGGTCATAATTCAGTGAGCATTCAATGTACAGTCGCTCAAAAATACACCCGAACACTATGGTTGATTACAGAATTCAGAAAAAATATCTGGCAAAGATTTATTTAAAAATTAGTGATCTGGTAATCTTCGTGTCACGTGACACGAAGGTTGCTAGATCACTAATTTCTAAAAAAAATTTTTGCCAGATATTTTTCTGAATTCTGTAATCAACCATAGTGTTTGGATATTTTTATGAGCGACTGTACATTGTTTTGATAACGGGAAAATAGCAAAGTGTGAATTATATAAAAAAACAGAAACATATTATAGGGAAATTAAATAATAAGTAGAATTATATAAATCAAAAGAAATATTTTATCCGTAAAATATTTTAATTTTCTGTTAAATTTTGCGATTGAGAGGAAGTTGGTTATCTGTCGTGATCACTGGCATAAAGGAAGACAGGTGAAAAGAGGAAACCTATCCAAAGGAAAAGGAAGTTTGAGTTAGGCCGTCTTGCTGGAAGTACTAAAATTGGACCGAAGCCATTTTGAATCATTGAACATTGTACCAGAAAAACAAGGGGCGGGGGTGGCTCAGTCAGCGCGCCAGGCTCGTAGTTTGTAGTTCCCAGGTTCGAGCCCCAGCTGAGTCAGCGTTGAGACTTATCTCCGCAAAACTCCCCGCCCTGTTCACGGTCAGTAGGGGCTTGGAAAGGGCACCGTCCGTCGGATGGCACCGATGGGCTTGGAAAGGCCACCGTCCGTCGGATGGGACGTTAAGCCGTGGCTCCGTGTGCGGGAGAGCCATACCCTGTGCACGTTAAAGAACACACTGGATGGCCTTGACGGGAGGCTACAATCTGTCTCACGACAGCTGTTTCAGTGGGTCCCCTCCCTCAAACCTTCTCTGAGCCTTCCGGGTCCATGTGACCTGGCCATGTAGCCCATGGTGTGCCAAAAAGTTCCGCTCCGAGGTAAAACAACCAGAAAAACTGGTATAATTGGTACGGTTTATATTGGCAGCAATAATGAATTGATGCCAATTAAAACATTTGTTAAGAATGGAATTGTTCTCATAGATGCTACCCTATTTTGGCTATGGTGTGAAGCACAGTATGCATCGATTGCACTCCCTTTTGGAAGGGAAAAGGGAACTAAACTGACAGAGCAAGAAGAAGCTATTCCTAACAAAATGAGAAACAAGGAAACGAAAAGGGGCGTTGGTGGATCAGGCGGTAGCGTGTCAGGCTCGTAATCTGCAGTTCCCATGTTCGAATCCAAGGTGGACTAGCGTTGAGAATTATTTCCGCACAACTCTCCTCCCTGCCCACAGTCAGTAGGGTACACCGATGGGCTTGGAAAGGCTGCTCTCCGTCGGATGGGACGTTAAGCCGTTCCCCATGTGCAGGAGAGCCATACCCTGTGCACGTTAAAGAACACGCTGGATGGCCTTGATGGTAGGCTACTATCTGTCTTCCAACAACTGTTCCAGTGGGTCCCCTCCCCCAACCTTCTCTGAGCCTTCGGGGTCAATGTGACCTGGCCATTTAGTCTATTGTGTGCAAAAAAAGTGCCGCTCAGGACCAAAACAACACAGTACAGGAAACTGAAATACATATAAAGAAAGGCAAAAGTTTTGAAAGGTTGAACCAGTTTTGAAAGACCAGTTTATGACAGGTAGAATTTTAGCTTGCATATCCTCAAGTATATTGTAATATATAGAAGATATGGGATATACAGCCCTCGGGATCCTTGTGACCTGGTCATTTCGCCCACTGAGTACAAAAAGTACCGCTCAGAGGTAAAACTCTCCACACCAATCCCCTTCCCCGAACCTTCTCTCAGCAATCGGGATCCTTGTGACCTGGTCATTTCGCCCACTGAGTGCAAAAAGTACCGTTCAGAGGTAAAACTATCCACACCAATCCCCTTCCCCCAACCTTCTCTCACCCTCGGGATCCTTGTGACCTGGTCATTTCGCCCACTGAGTGCAAAAAGTACCGCTCAGAGGTAAAATTCTCCACACCAATCCCCTTACCCCAACCTTCGCTCAGCCCTCGGGATCCTTGTGACCTGGTCATTTCGCCCACTGAGTGCAAAAAGTACCGCCCAGAGGTAAAACTCTCCACACCAATTCCCTTCCCCCAACCTTCTCTCAGCCCTCGAGATCCTTGTGACCTGGTCATTTCACCCACTGAGTGCAAAAAGTACCGCTCAGAGGTAAAACTATCCACACCAATCCTCTTCCCCCAACCTTCTCTCAGCCCTCGGGATCCTTTTGACCTGGTCATTTCGCTCACTGAGTGCAAAAAGTACCGCCCAGAGGTAAAATTCTCCACACCAATCCCCTTCCCCCAACCTTCTCTCAGCCCTCGGGATCCTTTTGACCTGGTCATTTCGCTCACTGAGTGCAAAAAGTACCGCCCAGAGGTAAAATTCTCCACACCAATCCCCTTCCCCCAACCTTCTCTCAGCCCTCGGGATCCTTGTGACCTGGTCATTTCGCCCACTGAGTGCAAAGAGTACCGCTCAGAGGTAAAACTCTCCACACCAATCCCCTTCCCCCAACCTTCTCTCAGCCCTCGGGATCCTTGTGACCTGGTCATTTCGCCCACTGAGTGCAAAAAGTACCGCTCAGAGGTAAAACTCTCCACACCAATCCCCTTCCCCCAACCTTCTCTCAGCCCTCGGGATCCTTGTGACCTGATCATTTCGCCCACTGAGTGCAAAAAGTACCGTTCAGTGGTAAAACTCTCCATACCAATCCCCTTCCCCGAACCTTCTCTCAGCCCTCGGGATCCTTGTGACCTGGTCATTTCGCCTACTGAGTGCAAAAAGTACCGCTCAGAGGTAAAACTATCCACTCCAATCCCGGTATCCTACTGAGTAGCGCACTTGGTTGTGAATCAACGAGACCTAGGTTCCAGCGCCGCATAAGACATTAACTTTTCTTGTTTTATCTTTCTGCTGAGAGGTCTTGTGTTCTTCAAATATTTCTTTTATGGTCTAATATAGGCTTCAGTGAGACCCTGTGGGATGCCCCTTCTTCAATAGGGTTACCATACGTCCTCCAAAAGGAGGACATGTCCTCCTTTTTTTAATCTCGTGTTCTACCGGAATTTGGAAAAAACATGAAATGTCCTACTTTTTGTTTAAAATCATAATATGTTTTAAATTAAAATTAAGGCACTCAGTTTTTTGAATTTCCCTTTTTAAATTTGTTGAATCCAAGACTAGAATATAATTTGCTGTTAACCGTGAATGCAAATCGTGAATGCTAAATTAATTCACTTATTATTGTAAAAGATACTATTTTCTGTAATCTCAATATGTGCAGTTTTACACGTCGGATTGAAAAAGTACGCGCTTTAAAAATTTTCATAAAAATTTGCTTCCTTCCACCGATAGTTGTTGGAGCTGTGAAAGTTGACAGCAGTTCTTCATTTGCATCATTAGAGGACAGCGAAGGAATTAAGGAACTACTCCTAGTTTGTGCAAGCCTTCTCATACAAGAGCATACCCTAGCAAGATAGAAGTCACTGCTGGCCACTACCTCAGTTAGAGTTAATGGAAACACACTAAGTTTGCCCCTGCAATAGCAGATATTACTAATCACTATCAAAGAACGTATAAGGAAAAGAAGTTCAGTTTTGACAAAGCGTAAGTGGCGACGTCAAGTGGTGTTTCGATTCGCATCGTGCATTTTTTTTTAAGCTGGGAAGCAAACAATAAGGGGCAAAGGAATTATGCGTCAAAATATTTATATTTTAAAAAAGGAAAAAAAGTAACTGCACTTTGTATTTGAAAAAAATAATGTCATGATTTTAATAAAGGTTTATTTTCTCCATTGAAATTATTTTTCGTTGAACCAACAATTATAAATTGAACGGATAGAGAAGATTTGAAATTAGCCTGAAGTTAATTTATAGAATAAATTATTACAATATAAAGCTTTCTTCGTTGCATAGAAACAGGAAACAGAATTGATATTAATATACTCTGCAAGGATATCAATGGGAAATTATTACATAGGAAAAGCGAAGAGAATGGAAGTTGACAGTAACATGTAATTACAAAAGCGTTCGTCCCCTGTAATGTTCGTTTCACCTCTACGCCAAATGCACGATACTCGATTTTACATTAATCTCTATGGAAGCTTAACTTCTTCTCCCTCTACATTCTTTGTCACTATGCCACTTAAGGCCAAATAACCCTCCATTTAACCCTCCATTGCTTATCAAGTATGAATAAAAATCGGCATATCATATGTTTTGAAATGTACTGAATAATTAGAATTACGTCCTTTTCTGGCTAAATTGTTAACCGGTATTTGAAATAAAACTTGGTAAGAAAAAACTTATTTTATTTCACAAATTGAAAGAATGTCCTCCTTTGTCCTCCTTTCTATCTTTTCTGTCCACCTTTTAGAACACTGGTATATGGTAACCCAATGCTTGAGGGGTAATTTATTGCTTTTACCGTAAAATATCAGGTTGAAAACGCACAAACAATTTCGTTTATAATTTCTTAATTCTACAGATTGCAATAAATTTCTGTTATTCAACGGACTCAATTATAATAATTGTTTTTCATGAAATTGCAATATAGAGATAATCAAATTTCAGGTATTTCCTTTCAGTTCTCTGGCAAATGGTATGTGGTAGCTAAAACCAAGTATTTCGAAGGGATAAAAGGAAACTGCCAAACTGTGACCTACACTCCAAAAGAAAGAGAGTTAGACTTTGTCTTTGATGTCTATGATCCTCTGTAGTAAGTATTCATTCATTTCAATTTCCATTTGACATCAATTGAAAAAGGAGTATTCAATTTCAAAAAGGTCTGTACTGAAATCAGCACTGAAACATAATATGCGTATAGATTTCACAGCACTTTGAAAGAAGTTTAATTTCACCATATTCATTAATAAATTATCACTAAATCACTTAAGAAATCTTCGAACGATTTAAAATAAAGAAAAGTTAAGTCATGATCTAAACGATTTCGATAAGCGAGATTCTGGGAATTAGAGCAATGCCTTAAAAAATAACTCTGGATTAAAATTATTAAAATTATAACTTAAAATTAAGAAAGCAATAAAGCACTTAGTGGGAATATTTTCTAAGAAACTTACTTTGAATCATTTACTATATGAATTGACACTTGAAGAACGTCGGGTAATTCTTCGTTTCGTTAAATATTAGGCTTGTACAATCGCTCAAAAAAGTATCCGAACACTATGGTTGATTACAGAATTCAGAAAAATATCTGGCAACGATTTTTTTTAGAATTAGTGATCTGGCAACCTTCGTGTCACGTGATTACAGAATTCAGGAAAAATATCTGGAGCGTGTACAGCAACTGTACACGCTCCAGTTACCGTTCACAGCAAACTGGAGCGTGTGCACTTACTGCACACGCTCCAGTTTGCTGTGAACGGTAACTGCACACGCTCAATATTTCCGTGAGTGAGCCCACACGATCTAGTATCAAAATAATATGACCACCTACAGTCGCTCAAAAATACACCCGAACACTATGGTTGATTACAGAATTCGGAAAAAAATATCTGGCAACGATTTTTTTAGAAATTAGTGATCTGGCAACCTTCGTGTCACGTGATTACAGAATTCAGGAAAAATATTTGGAGCTCGCTCCAGTTACCGTTCACAGCAAACTGGAGCGTGTGCAGTTACTGCATACGCTCAATATTTCCGTGAGTGAGCCCACACGATCTAGTATCAAAATAATATGACCACCTACAGTCGCTCAAAAAAGTATCCGAACACTATGGTTGATTACAGAATTCAGAAAAAATATCAGGCAACCTGTTTTTTTTAGCAATTAGTGATCTGGCAACCTTCGTGTCACGTGACACGAAAGTGCCAGATCACTAATTTCTAAAAAAAAACGTTGCCAGATATTTTTTCAGAATTCTGTAATCAACCATAGCGTTCGGATACTTTTTTGAGCGACTGTATTTTGTAACTAACAGAGCGGTGCAAGTAATTGAATCGTGACCTATGAAGTAAGGTCATTGCAGAAAAAGTAAGTTTTCACAATAATATGCCGAGAAAAGAAAGATTAGCCGAGAAATTGAAAATTTTTAAGCAGATAAACGTATCAGACGTACTTTTTGCCATGTCTTTAAAATTTCGTTTCCCACGTTAGATCATGAATATATGGTGAAAAATTTATGATACTTTTTATTTTGAAAATTTTTTGGCCTGTCACGTGTGGCACGCGAGGCATTTATTTGTCATCCATGTTTCACAATATAAAGATTTTATCTTGGTGAGACTTAGAAGTAGCTATTTTTATTCGCAGAACATAAGCTATGCGAATAATTTTGGGTTGTTTTACCTTTGAGTGGTTTTTTATTGTTTTAATTTTTAAGTTTGGGTTGTTTTTACCTTTGAGTGGCACTTTTATTCGCATAATTGTGTGTGCTGGTACTCAGTTCACACAATTTTGGCTTTGCACGGTCAAAAAATGCAACCAGTTTCGATTTACACGGTACCGATTGAGATTTCCTTTCTACGTACGTCTCAGTCAGTAATCAAAACTGGTCAGTAATCAAACCGTGTAAATCAAACCGTCTCAGTCAGTAATCAAAACTGGTCAGTAATCAAACCGTGTAAATCAAACCGTCTCAGTCAGTAATCAAAACTGGTCAGTAATCAAACCGTGTAAATCAAACCGTCTCAGTCAGTAATCAAACCGTCTCAGTCAGTAATCAAACCGTGTAAATCAAAACTGGTTGCATTTTTTGACCGTGCAAAGCCAAAATTGTGTGAACTGAGTACCGTGTAAATCGAGGGATAGGTGTATTGCAAAGTATGATTTAGGAAACGTACTTTTTCCATCTCCTTTATCTTACAGCAAAATGAAACGGGCAGAGACTGGAAAACTTCTTCGAGAACGAAATGGAAAACCGGGAGACTTGAATCTTCGCTTCCATGACTGTAAGTATATCCTACTTATTATCGTATATTTATTAATACACACCAGATATCAATCTAATTCTCCCCAATTTAAATTTCTGACTCTGACACCTTATCAGGTTGGGTTGGGTTGTTTTTACCTTTGAGTGGCACTTTTTGCACACCATGGGCTAAATGGCCAGGTCACATGGACCCCAAAGGCTCAGAGAGGTTGGGGGAGGGGACACACTGGACAGCTGTTGGGAGACAGATGGTAGCCTCCCGTCAAGGCCATCCAGCGTGTTCTTTAACGTGAAGAGGGTATGGCATTCACGCACACGGGGCCACGGCTTAACGTCCCATCCGACGGAAGGCGGCCTTTCCAAGCTTATCAGTGTCCCCTACTGACCGCGGGCAGGGCGGGAAATTTTGCGGAGATAAGTCTCAACGCTGACCCAGCTGGGACTCGAACCTGGAACTACAGATTACGAGCATGGCGCGCTACCGACTGAGCCACCCAAGCCCCCACCTTATCAGAGTTTTACAAATTCAGGTCCACTTCATGGAATACTCTCGGATATCCCTTTCTGAAATCTTATCAATTTATACCTCTTTTTTTTTTCATGTCAATATATAGTCATCGAAGATGACGAATTATTTTGATTAATATTGAAAAGAAATGTCTGCCTATGCTGCTTGTAACTGAAGAGCACATGACGTGCTAAACTGGCAATAAAAAAATATAAAATAAATATAAAAATGCCGTCCCATGGCCGAGTGGTTAGCGCGCTTGGCTACTAATCTAAGGGACCTGGGTTCGAACCTTGGATAAGGCTTGGAAACTGGCAATACAGTCTAAATTATGTGAATGAAACGTGGGTTGGGTTGTTTTTCCTCTGAGCGGCACTTTTTTGCACACCATGGGCTAAATGGCCAGGCCACAAGGACCCCGAAGTCCAGAAGGACCCCGAAGTCCAACCAGCGTGTTCTTCCCGAAGGCTCAGAGAAGGTTGGGGGAGGGGACCCACTGCTGTTGGGAGATAGATGGTAGCCTCCCGTCAAGGCCATCCAGCGTGTTCTTTAACATGCACAAGGTATGGCTCTCCCTCACACGGAGCCACGGCATAACGTCCCATCCGACGGACGGCTGCCTTTCCAAGCCCATCGGTGTCCCCTACTGGCCGTGGGCAGGGCGGGGAATTAAATGAAACGTGGCTGAAACAAAGTGGTAGTATGGAATGTAAGAGAATTGCTAAAATGAAACCGGTCTTGGACTGGCATTGAGAAACCTGCTACTCCTGTATCACTGTATGAGACAGGAAGTAGTAGGTTTTTCAATGCCAGTCCAAGAAGTTGAGAAATCTTAGGAAGATTCAGTCAGCCCAATCAAAGAAAAATCAACTTGAAAATCCATCTGTTGATCCAATCAGCCAATGAAAATTCAGCAGGGGATCCATCTGCTGATCCAATCAGCCAATGAAAAATCAGCAGTGGATTCATCTGCTGATCCAATCAGCCAATGAGAAATCAGCAGAGATCCATCTGCTGATCCAATCAGCCAATGAAAAATCTGCAGAGGATGCTCCATCCATGCCGCCTGTGCATGCATGGAGGTGCACAAGCAGAAGAAGAAAATAAAGTTATATGGTATGTAGAGATCTCAGTGAAGATATCATTCAAAATAGAATTTTGATAATCCCTTTATTTGTTTCAGTATAAGTCTTTTCCTCTGTATGATGTTAAAGAGTGCTTTGAAGAATTGTTAGACGGTAAAATAATCAGTCCAAATAAGTATGAGATGTTTATACGTACATTAAACATGGTACATTATTTTTTGGTACATTAAACATGCGAAGATGAAGAATAAGATGAACAAATAAGACGAATTTCAACTCCAGTTGTAAAGAATCACGGGATGTGTCCTGTCGATATGGAACTCATGAAATAATAAGCTGAAAAAAATTGGTTTTGCCGTGTGTGGAATTCGAACCCACGTCTCCTGGAAACATGCCAGTTATGATAACCATTACTCCATCATGAGCTAACGTGTTTTCTTCAGCTGAAGTAGTTATATGTCACATTGGCTGAAGAAAAACGTTAGCCAGTGATGATGTAGTGGTTAGCATAACTAGTATGTTTCTAGGAGACGTGGGTTCGAATCCCACTCACGGTAAAATCCAATTTTTTTCCAGCTTATTATTTCATGAATTTCAACATATTTTCAATCAAATCGCTATAATAAGATGTGTGAGACAGGAAGGGACAGCGAGTGAAATCGCAAAGGGCGTTCTCTTGCGGCAAAATTCAATTGAGGGTTCAAACGATAATGCAGAAAAGCTGATTTTAAGGTCTCGCATACAAACTTAAAGTAATTAAAAGTTCAAAATAAATCACCAAATATAATGTTAAATTTTGCTTTTTTTTTTCAAAATTTATGCGTGTTTGTCAAATGCAAAAAATACTATTTTGAAATAACAAGTAGCAAACCCAATAATAAATTTTACAAACGTAATACATGTATTATCATAAAAATTACCGATTTTAATATTACTTATTTGTTATATTTAAAAATATTTCCCTTCAAAAATAATAGCAATTGTTTTGATGCCAATACTTTTTCAGCCACAGGATAGAAAAGATGTTAAAAGTGGGTCTCTACGTTATTAGAAACACACGATTTGCTACTGGTTTAACCTATATCATCAAAAGTGCTGCAAGGTTTCCACGTTATGTGAATAGAAAGTTACATTTCAATCAAATCTCTCTTATTAAATATAAAATTTTCGCGAAAATGTGTCACTGAGGATAAACATCTCAATCAAGTTTATACAAATCCGAATTCTCAACAATATTCATTTAAATATTTAAAGGCGTTCTCAACTCGTGTTACTTTTATCAATGGTAAAGTTGGGTTGTTTTACCTCTGACGGCACTTTTTTGCACACCATGGGCTAAATGGCCAGGTCACATGGAACCCCGAAGGCTCAGAGAAGGTGGGGGGAGGGGACCCACTGGAACAGCTGTTGGGAGACAGATGGTAGCATCCCGTCAAGGCCATCCAGCGTGTTCTTTAACGTCCACAGGGTATGGCTCTCCTGCACACGGGGCCACGGCTTAACGTCCCATCCGACGGACTGCGGCCTTTCCAAGCCCATCGGTGTCCCCTACTGACCGTGGGCAGGGCGGGGAATTTTACGGAGATAAATCTCAACGCTGACCCAGCTGGGACTCGAACCTGGGAACGACAGATTACGAGCCTGGCGCGCTACCGACTGAGCCACCCCCGTCCCTATCAATGGTAAAGGAATGCAGGCATGTACGCTGGATGTAGTTTTGGGAGAGGTCTGAGAACAAGACTTGAGTAGGGTTTTCAAATCACTAAAATATTCCACCTGACAGGAAAGATTAAAAATGTTATTCTATAAGGAATATGATTTAGAACGGAATATGATTTAGAATTATTTTTTTAATCTATTTTTAGTGTCAGAGATACAGTATGGAGCTAAAATAAAATAATAGAAATACAACTGTTTTGGATTTCAAGGCGGGTACACAGGTTTGAGATTTTGTATAAGACGACAGAATTTTCGGAGGGGGGGGAGGGGAGGAGGAGGAGGAGGAGGAGAGTGTCCAAACTCCTGCATCCTCTGCCTGGGTACGTCCTTAAAAGAGTGTATGAGACAAAATCCATCTCAATAACATACGGAGGCCACGAATAATCCTATCAATGGTAAAGTGTGTGTGTGTGTGTGTGTGTGGGGGGGGGAAATCAATGGTAAAGTGGGGGGGGGAGTCGCGAAATTTCTGTTAACGATAAGGGAGATCGTGAATTGAAAAAATTACAGAACCCCTGCCCTACCCAATTCTCAGCCCTTGGGGTTTTCGTGACCTGACCATTTAGACCATTGTGTGCACAAAAGTATCCTTGATAGGTAAGGCAACAAGCCAATCAAAAATTCTAATGGCATTGGTAACATATTGTATAACTGAAACTAATTTTAACTTTTATACATGTGTACCCATTTCTCTCTTTTTCTAGTTCCTCGTTCACTGCAGTTCAGGGTGCTGGAAACGGACTACGACAGCTATGCGGTGGAATATACTTGCCTAAGTGGAGCTCTGAGATACAGCAGTAAGTATAAATAAATAAATAAATTAAATACCCCCCTCAAGCAGCTGCTTGCCACAGAGGTCTGACAGGAGCCTGTCAGTTTATATGCCAGAGTAGAAGGTCTGTGAAGATGGCAGGACCTCAGCAGAAAAACGACACAAACGTCCATGCCTTATCCGGGGCTCGAACCCAGGTCCCTTAGATCAGTAGCCAAGCGCGCTAACCACTCGGTCATATGAAATTTTAATAACGTCTAGCGTAAATGGAAAGTAGCCTTGAATTATCTTTCAAGGGAAATACAATTGAGATAAACATTCAAAAGAGGAAGCTGATATAGCGATCATTTTTGGACAGGTGCTCTGTTTGTTAAAGAACACGTTGGATTGTCGTGAAGAGAGGCTTCCATCTGTTTCCTAATTGTAGTAGCTGTCTAGCTATTACAGGCTACCTAAAGCTCAGACAAAGCTACTTCGATGATTATAGCAACGCTTTCTATAACAGAAGGACAATGGAAGAATTTACGACATCACCATAGGTAATCCTATAATCCAGACAGTTGTTATTTATTTCTATTATTATTACCGAGTGGTTAGCGCGCTTGGCTACTGATCTACGGGACCTGGGTTCGAGCCCCGGGTAAGGCATGGCTGTTTGTGTTGTTTCCTGCTGAGGTCCTGCCATCCTCTCAGATCTTCTACTATGGCATATAAACTGACGGGCTCCTGTCAGACCTCTGTGGCAAGCAGCTGCTTGAGGGGATATTTATTTATTTTTTTATATTATTATTATTAGTGGTGTACTTTTATACTAATCTTTATACTAGTGTTATTGATAAATATCTTATTCAGAAGAAAAATCATTGGTATTTATTATCGTATTTATTTAAAGTTTAATTAGTTGATTTATAAATCAACATTGCTATAAAGTTTGGTATAAAAGTACACCAGTAATAATAGTAATAGAAATAAATATATAATTTTGGATTATAGGATTTTTTAAGCTTTTGAAATTAGGAATAATTGGCAATACATTTAATTGCAAAAAGATTTTCTGAAAGATAGAAAATTTCAAGTAAAATTAGGAAATGTTTCTGAGGGTTTACCACAGGGCAACGTTCTCAGCCCTGTGCTTTTCAATATCATGCTTCAGGACCTACTAGAGTGCTTCAACAAAAATATTAAATATTAAATTTTTGCTGATGATTTGGCTATTTGGTTTACTGGCAGAGATTCTGACATCCTTCAAAAGAACCTTCAAATGGCCGTCAATCAAGTCGATAAGTTTTTAGATGAATGGGGATTTTCAGTTTCACAAGATAAAACGAAGTGCTTAATTATTTCCACGATCTAAGAACTTCCCATTAAGACTACAAATTAACAATGAGCTTATAGAAGTTATTAATGAATGCAAATTCATTGGGGTTCTTCTAGACCATTATTTAACTTGGAAACCTCAAATTAATATAGTCTGCTAAAAAGTTAATAGTAGATTAAATATGCTGAGATATCTAACTGGCACTTCATGGGGGGCTAAATCTAAAACTCTCCTTATTTTCTACAAAGTTTTAATACCCCCGATTCTCGAGTATGGTAGCCAGCCTTACCTTAATGATTCCGATTCTTTGTGCAGAAAACTTGAAACCTGATAAATTAAAGCTATAAGATGTTGCCTCGGACTGCTTCCTGGATCTCCAATCCTTCCCTCTCTTGCTGAAGCTGCCACATCTCCACTCAGCGTTAGAAGAAATTCCATTCTTTATAAAAGTGTTGCAATAATGAAAACCAAGACCAATAAAAATCTAATCTTAGATAAAATTTTGAACAACTGCAAAAGATCGAGCATTTATAGAAGTATCAAAAGTAATATTTTCCTTTCAAACCTGACTAACAGAAATATTGCAGGAGACACTATGCTCCACTTCCCCATTTGGAATATTTCTAGGCCAGATATTTTAACTTTTATCCCTGACGTGATTTCAAAACATCACTACGCATCTGAAGAACTATGGGTTCTTATCATGCAGTACATTGGCAACAGATATGCTGATTTTTGCCACATCTTTACTGATGGTTGTCGAAGTGATGAAACTGGAAAAGTATCCTGTGCTTTCTGCATACCTGATCTCAGTATTAAAGAAGGATTTTCGTTGTCCAATTCTACATCTATTACGAATGGCGAACTTTGGGCTATCCTCAAGGCACTTGAATGGGCATTCATTTTTCATTCAGAAAAAATTCTTATTCTTTCAGACAGCAGGTCTTCACTCCAAGCTCTTCTAGCTGATCCACTTTCTACTTCTAACTGTTCATTAATTTCAGAAATATGGCAATGCAATAAACGTATTGAAGAAAATAAAAACCAAATAAAATCCAATGGATTCCTAGCCATGTAGGAATCCAAGGAAACGAAGTGAGTTGAGTTGATTTTTTTCTCTGAGTGCACTTTTTTGCACACCATGGGCTAAATGGCCAGGTCACATGGACCCCGAAGGCTCAGAGAAGGTTGGGGGAGGGGACCCACTGGATAGCTGTTGGGAGACAGATGATAGCATCCCGTCAAGGCCATCCAGCATGTTCTTTAACGTGTACAGGGTATGGCTATCCCGCATAGGGGACTACGGCTTAACGTCCCATCCGACGGACGGCGGCCATTCCAAGCCCATCGGTAGGAAACAAAGAGACAGACAAAGCTGTTAGAGAGAGCGTAGAGAAAATTGCTAGAGAGAGCTTACAGAAAACCGCAAGCATATATAACATCATAACGTAAAAAGATTTCTGAATTAAGGAAAATAGACTAATTTACTCTGAATGGATTAAACGTTTTCAAAATAATCGCAAAAACGTTGGCATATTTTATCGCAGCATCTTTGATAGCCCCCCCACCCCAACTTCAAACATCTCATCTGAGCAGAAGACAAGAAACAGCTCTTTTCAGGATTAACCTTGATCACTGCTTTAAATGAAAAACTCTTCAAAATTAAAAAAAAACCCTCTCCACTTTGTGCCATCTATAAAACTCCAGGAAATATTTCTCATGTATTTCTACATTGTTCTCTCTATCAATTTCAACGACAAATTCTGAAGGAAAAGATGAAGAAGATTATTGATGAAGAATTATCAAAGAAATCTCTTCTCTGCAGAAGCTACAGTAAAAGCAATAGATTTAAAATTCAGACCCTGATTTTTAATTTCTTAGAGGAAAGTTCTTTAATAAACAGAATCTAAATTCGCCCTTTGCTGTGTTTTTCGCTCTCGAGAAAAGAAAAAGAGGAATTTAAAATGCAGTGTGCAATATTGACTGTTCAAGAAAAAATGCGTTTTATACAAACTTTCTCTAGTGACAAGCATCTCAAGTGATAACATCACGGTTATTTTTGGTGGTGGAACTGAAGAAAAAACTGTGACTCCGTTACTTTTTATATTATATCTGTTGATTTTTGTTTTTAAAGTCTATTTTGATGCAGAAAGGAAAGGAAATTGGGTTCGAAGAGTATTGGATCACAGAAAGATTTACTCTGCACAAGTGGGAATGTTTAAAAATTCAGAAAACTTTCATTTTAATTTTTATTTTCCTACAATATGATTTACACGTCTTATTCTTTGTTTGGGATAGCAGGAAGCCCAAAGATGAAGGGTTTCTAACCTTTCCATCATATTATATCTATCTATCTACCTATATTAACGTCATGATTTGATCCACTGGCCTTCTATTATAGGAGGTTTTGTTAAAGCCGTGATGATGATTTTACTATTGTCATGTAGATCGCGTATGCGATGTTCCAGGTAAAACATTACCCATTACCATCTGAGAATATGCCCAGTTGGCATAAGTAAAAACATATAACAAGTAAACCACCCTGGGTGGGGGCCCTAGAGGCTAACTTAAAACACAAGCTAAAAATATATCATGCATAACCGACCTAAAATTAGTAGCTTTCCTCAGAGAAAGCCATCATTTTAGGCATCTTGTACTTATTAAGAATATTATGATCATAATTAAGCAAAGAAGAAATAATCTTATTAGGAGTATTTTTAACAGCAGCAAAAAACTTTTTGAGATGCATTTAATATGAGTATATATGTGGTCGATGCCCAAGTCTTTATGAAGTTGTCTGTCAGTAACAAACCAAGGGGCATCGACCGCAGATCTCACTATTTTATTTTGCAAGACCTGAATCTGACATATATTCGTGGAGGTGGTGTTCGCCCATATAGGGGAAGCATAAGTGATTATGGGACAAATGACCATGTTTGACAATAATAATTTATGGTCAATCATCAAGACAGCATTTCTCCGAAGGAGAGGTCTTAGTTGACATTTCGCTGCATTGACTTTAGTGATAGTATCATGAATATGAAGGTCCCATTTGAGGTTTTCATGTAGGGTTATACCCAAATATTTTATGGTCTTTTGCCATTCAACTGGTTTATTTAAAAAATTTAAACGTTTTGGGTTTTTAATAAGTTTTCCACTGAAGAGAACTGCAGTGCTCTTCTCAGTGTTTATCTTGACTTTCCGTTTATCGTACCACTCCTCCACCTCATCAAGGCATCTCTGCAGCCTGTCTATAGTAATCACTGGACCCAATGAGGGGGAAAGGAGGGTGATGTCATCAGCATATTGGGCTAATAGGGTTGAGTTGGGTTGTTTTACCTCTGAGCGGCACTTTTTTGCACACCATGAGGTAAATGGCCAGGTCACATGGACCCCGAAGGCTCAGAGAAGGTTGGGGGAGGGGACCCACTGAAACAGCTGTTTGGAGACCGATGGTAGTCTCCCGTCAAGGCCATCCAGCGTGTTCTTTAACGTGCACAGGGTATGGCTCTCCCGCACACGGGGCCACGGCTTAACGTCCCATCCGACGAACGGCGGCCTTTCCAAGCCCATTGGTGTCCCCTACTGACTGTGGGCAGGGCGGGGAATTTTGCGGAGCTGATCTCAACGCTGACTCAGCTGAGACTCGAACCTGGGAACTACAGATTATGAGCCTGGCGCGCTACCGACTGAGCCACCCCCGCCCCTGGGCGCCCAGGATACGATCAAAAGGTGGCATATCATAAAGGTAGAGTGAAAAGAGAGAAGGGCCTAGGAGAGAGCCTTGAGGTACTCCAGCGGCAATTACTCTCTTTGTAGATAGAAAGGCTTTAACTTGCACTTGAAAAGTTCTGTTTGATAAATATGACTGTAAAATACTGGTGAGACCCGAAGGTACGCCCATCTTAATTAACCTATAAATCAAACCGTAGGTCTAGACGCGTTAGCCACGTCTAGAAAGACAGCAGCAACTGTTTCTTTCTTATTCAGAGGTTCGACGATTTTCTCCACCACTCTGAAAATTTGATGCTCAGTTGATCTGTTTCGCCTGAAACAAACTGGGTTTCAGGCGAACAAACTGGGTTTCAAGACAGGGTGCAGGGACAGAAAATCGTCCAATCTGGTCAGAACGAGCTGATTGGGCGATAACTAAAAGGAAATATTAGATCCTTTCCTGGCTTCTGGATAAGCCGAAAAAAGGCATTTTTCCAAATATCAGGAAAAGTATGGTTTCTAAGAAGTGTGTTAAAAATAGAACAAAGATGTGCTATGGCTTTCTTGGGAAGATGCCTCAACATCCTATTTGATATCTTGTGAGGACCACTAGCTTTATTTAATTTAAGGTTCTTGATAGACTGAATGGGTAGGTAAATAAAATCTTTGATCTTTGTGTCTGATCAAAACGTATATAGTTCACAAGGGAAGGAATATCATTCTCAGGGGCGTCTACCCATATTAGCCACCTCCTGGCACCATATCGTAGATACAATGTTCATTAAAGCCAAGGAGTGTCTAAGGGAGAAGAGAGCTAGCTACATAGCCGTAATGTAAACTTTTCGATTGCAGCGCCCTCTAAATATGGCAAATTCGTGCATTGCAATGAAGCCACCTAGCCAGGGAGAGGAGAGAGTTCCCTGCATTTTTTTCCACCGCCGCAAAGTTTTCAATTGCTTACACCACGTGACTAATTTTACATACAATTTGACTCTGAAAAATGTTCAATTTCTTCATGAGGTACAATCATAATTTTCTTTTCGTTTAGAGAGAAAATATCAAAAAGCAATGTAATCATTTTCTTTAATAAAATCCAATTTTGTAAAGCTGGTAGAAGCTATGCTAAAGAACAAAATTTTAATATTTTGAACAACCTAAAGCTTTTAGTATATTATAATAAATTGAGATTTATGTCTCAATGCACGACAACATGATCTATGTAATTATATTTTATACAGTTGTTGATATTTTCAATAAATATCATATCGAGTTTTTTACTTGTATAAACGTTCAACAGATGGCAGCAGGCACTTCCCGTATCAACCATAAAAAAAATTAAACTCTTTGAGTAAAGTGCAGAAGCCAATGTACATCGATATGCTCCAGGGAACACAAACCTGCAACATACATTGAGTTATATATTTTCCCAAGATGATTAAATGTATTAATTTATATATTAATTTTCAAAATTCTGCAAAATTACTCAAAATAAACATACAACGGATTTTCCAGGTATCGTAAAATGTACTCCTGAACGGGATAAAACACTCATTGAATAACTTTAGGGTCAGCTACCACTGTGTCAAACAACCATGGCTGTTAGACATTTGGAAACGCTGTTTAAATCCCAAAATATATACCAATAGTAAGACAAACCATAGCTGCAGTGGGCTAAAATGACTGCACTGCGCATGCGCAGATCACCCCTTACAGTTTTTTATGTACCTGCACATCAATTTGCCACGTTCAGCTTCGGTAAAATTCCGCAGAACGGCACCACTTACGCTTGTGCAAAGCTAGCCTTTTTCTCCTTAGATTTCTTTGGTCTGTTCATTAAAAGAAGAATTCAAAAATTGTAAAAAAAAATCTGAATAGTACTTATTAAGTTAAATTACAGCATGCCGATTAAAATATCGAAAATGTAACCGATACTGTAATTTTATTTTAATTTGCGTGATTAAATTTAATTTAAATTATATTATTTTTCTCCAATTATAATCATGGCTGTGCCAGAAACCCTTACTTCTGAAAATATAAAACAATTTAGTTCTCGCAGAAGCAGAAACGACTCAAAAGCTTCGTGGCAACGCTAACTATAACGAAGGAGTGTCTAAGGAAGAAGAGAGCTAGCTTCCATAGACGTAATGTAAACTTTTCGATTGCAGCGCCCTCTAAACATGGCAAATTCGTGTATTGCAGTGAAGCCACCTAGCCAGGGAGAGGAGCCAGTTCCTTGCGTTATTTTTCCACCGCCCAGCAAGGTTTTCAATAGCTTACACCACGTGACTAATTTTACATACACTTTGACTCTGTTCAAAGTGTTCATTTCTTAAATTTCACCATCATAATTTTCATTTCACAATGATTAGTTAAAATTATTTTCCTTAATAAAATCCCATTTTGTAAAACAAGTAGTAGCTATGCTCAACATAAAAATTTTAATATTTCGAACATTCTACTATATTTAATATATTATAATAAATTGAAATTTATGGCTTAATGCGAGACAACATGTTTTGTTTAATTATATTTCATAGAATTTAGGATATTTTCAATTAAAGTCACATCGAGTTTCTCTCTTGTATAAACTGTCAATAGATGGCAGCAGGCACTTCTCGTATCAACCATAAAAAAAAATTACTATTAGAACAAACTGCAGACACCTATATATGTCGATATGCTCCAGGGAGCACAAAACTGCAACATACATTGACTTACATGTTCGCAAGATGATTAAATGTATTAATTTACATATTAATTTTAAAAATTCTGCAAAATTACTCAAAATAAACATACAACGGCTTTTCCAGGTATCGTAAAATATACTCCTGAACGGGATAAAATACTCACTGAATGACTTTAGGGTCAGCTATCACTATGCCAAACAGTCATGGGTGTTAGACAGGTTGAAACACTGATTAAATCGCAATAAATATACCAAGAGTAAGACAAACCACAGATGCAGTGATGCGCAGGTCGCCCCTTAGAGTTGTTTTTGTGCATGTACATCAATTTGCCACGTTCAGCTTCGGTAAAATTCCGCAGAACGGCGCCACTTACGCTTGTGCAAAGCTAGCCTTCTTCTCCTTAGACCTTCTTTGCTTGAGGGACTATTGTTATGAATAGAGAAAATATATTTTATAAATTGAATTATAATATTACTACAGGTGGCTTTTGGATATTCCTAACAGATGAATGTAATATTAAATGCAATATTTTTTCAGCAGTAGCAGAAAAATAAAAGGGCAAAATTCTTAGATGCATTTATATTTAATTATTATTACTTTAAAAATATTATTAATTATAGATATATCCTACAGAAATCTGCAATAATATTGTAGTCAAATCAATAAAAATTATCCCTCCAATCATCCCGTTAGGATAGCAACCTATAACGTATTTGGCAAATCACCAGGACTCTTAAAAATACATATACTAAATATCCCACAATCGAAGAAATGAGAGCGTTTTCGATAACAGGAATAAAGTAGAATCCTCGGTGATGTTCTTGTAATGCAGTTCAGAGACAACGATGAGCCATCAGGTGATGACACAATTGATATGGTGGAATATATGCTCAACGATTTTGTCCAAGTAAACTGATGTGTGCAGACCATATCAGATTTAGTACACCACAAGAGATTGCTTCGGCTATTAAACAGCTCAAAGCAGGTTGAAAGAACTCCCAACTAAAGCACCGGTCTAGATTTGCAACATTTTCAACAGGCTTCTGAAACTCAGGCACTTCCCCAAGGTTTGGAAAATGGCACATATCAAGTTATTTCGAAGTCTGGGAAGGATCTGATTTTTCCACAGAACTACCGCCCGATTAGCTTACCTTTCTGCATGGGTAAGCTGTTCGAGCGGATTATCTTGAATTCAAGAAACGACTATACCAATGACAATAATATAATCCCCAATATCCAGTTTGGATTCCGAAAAGGCCACTCCACTGTCCATCAACTTCTCAGTTGGGTTGTTTTACCTCTGAGCGGCACTTTTTTGCACACCATGGGCTAAATGGCCAGGTCACAAGGACCCCGAAGGCTCAGAGAAGGTTGGGGGAGGGGACCCACTGGAACAGCTGTTGGGAGACAGATGGTGTCTCCCGTCAAGGCCATCCAGCGTGTTCTTTAACGTGCACAAGGTATGGCTCTCCCGCACACGGGGCCACGGCTTAACGTCCCATCCGACGGATGGCGGCCTTTCAAGCCCATCGGGGTCCCCTATTGACCGTGGGCAGGGCAGGGAATTTTTGCGGAGATAAATCTCAACGCTGACCCAGCTGGGACTGGAACCTGGGAACAACAGATTACGAGCCTGGCGCGCTCCCGAATGAGCCACCCCCGCCCCATCAACTTCTCAGAGTGGTCGACATTATTTCTGAAAGTTTGAACAAAAATGAAACAGTGGCTGCGGCCTTTTTGGATGTTTCCAAAAACGTTGATAAAGTCTGGCTTGATGGACTTATTTATAAGCTCATACGTGCTAAATTTCCCACAGCACTTACTCAAATAATTAACTTGTGGCAGTGTTCATCAAAATAATGGAAACACCGATGGCAACTGGAGTACACGAAATGCACCGTATGCATATCACAGGTGTGACTTCGCCGGCGATGTACAATGAAGTGCCACTGAATTAGGGATAGCAACTAGTAACATGTTGGACCCCTCTGACTATGATAGTGGCCGCCACCCGACGAGGCAAGGACACAAGGACAACCAGCGACAACCAGCGACTTGTCGCCTCAGGACAAGACGACAAGCTTGCTTAAATGTTACACAGGTATGGCGACTCATGCATCCTCCAGAGCTGTCCACAATTCTCTCAAGGTCGTCGCTAATGGGACATGGGCCCAAACACTCTGCTCCACGATGTCCCAAAGATTTTCGATGAGATTTAAATCTTTGGCTTCTAGGTGACCAATTCATTATTTCAAAGTGAGCAGAATGCTCCTGGAACCTGGACTTTGCGAGATGAACAGTTGTCGTGCTGGATCTCCATTGGGATGCATGATGGCCATAAATGGGCGTAAATGGTCAGCCACGAGTTCTACGTACCGGTATGCATTGATAGTCGTCGGTACATGTACCAAAGGTACTACAGACTTCAAACTGACAACACCCCAAGCCATCACTGAGCCATCACTAGCTTGTACTCTTCTGATCTGACATGCAGGATCGATGGTTTCATGGGATTGGCGCCATACCCTCAGTCTCCCATCGGCGTGATGGAGTTTATATCGGGATTCATCACTCCAGGCTATCCGTTGCCAATTTTCGATGGTCCAGTTTCGATGTTCTTTAGCTCTGGCAAGGCGTTGAGCCCGGTGTCGTGCCGTTAAAAGTGGGATTCTCGTAGGTCGGCGGCTCCTAAAGCCAAGACGATGAAGTGAGCATTGCATGGTCCATGCACTGACTTCCTGACTGGAACCCGCGTTCAGATGGGAGGTGATTTCAGATAATATCTGACCCGTATTGGTCCGTACAATGCGGGTCAGATGATGAATCCCACGATCATTCAAGGCTGGTTGTCCTTTGCAGTTTGTCTGGGTGCTTGTTTTTTTGACGGAATTTTCATATTCCCGGAACACTCTTGAAACTGTCCTACGAGAAAATCCAAGTTCGGTGACAATTTCGGAGATCGAGCGTCCCATCCGTGGGGCACCTATGATCTGCCCTCTGTCAAATGCATCCTATGATCTGCCCTCTGTCAAATGCATCCTATGATCTACCCTCTGTCAAATGCATCCTATGATCTGCCCTCTGTCAAATGCATCCTATGATCTACCCTCTGTCAAATGCATCCTATGATCTGCCCTCTGTCAAATCCTCTGTCAAATGCATCTCTGTCCCACACCTTTTCCATTTTGCTTCTCACGACGAATGCTTGGGGAAGCCAAAGCTGACAGCTATACATGACCAGAGTTTAAGCCACGCATGCGCGCAAATGCGGGACTGAATTTGGATAACGTCTCTTATCCCTAATTAAATGACACTTAAGTGTAAAGGGGAGAAGCATGATGTTGGCTATCACATAACAGTACCACAGGCCAGGTGAAACTGCTGTTGTGGTGTAAAACCTGCACCCAATGTTCACATCAACTTTTCCAGGCATATCATCATGAATATCAACATGAATGTTCAACAATGATGTGATGTAGCATTCATCCTGCGAATGCGCAATTCGTAACAATATCAAGCACAACAAGGTTGAGAGTTTCTACCGCTAAGTAAGAAAGTCGTAGTCAGAAGAGAAAGAATGGTAAACTGGAACAGGTTTACGAACCGGCCAGGTCAGCTAGAAATTTGGACCTATGGTAAGCCTACTTTTACTCAGTGATCAGTTAAACATCGCGCAGGAGAACTTTCTTCCGTGTTCACTAGAACGCTCTTCGATGCTCACTAGAACACTCTTCGGTGCTCACTAGAACACTCCTCGATGCTCACTAGAACACTCTTCGGTGCTCACTAGAACACTCTTTGGTGCTCGCAAGAACACTCTTCAGTCCTCACGATAACATTCTTCGGCGCTCTGGGTTGTGTTAGGTTATTTACCTCTGAGCGTCACTTTTTTGCGCACAATGGGCAAAATGGCCAGGTCACAAGGACTCGAGGCATGCCCTCTGTCCTCGGGTCCTTGTGACCTTGCCATTTTGCCCAGGTCAGAAGGACCCACTCTGTAAAGTTGGGAAAAGGAGATGCACTGGACAGCTGTTGGGAGCCAGATGGAGCCTCTCGTCAAGGCCATCCAGAGTGTTCTTTGACGTGCAAAGGATATGGCTCTCCCGCACACGGGGTCATTGCTTAGTGTTTCATATGACGGAAGGAGGGACTTTCCAAGCCCATCGCGGTGTCCCCTACTGACGGAGGGTAGGGTGAGGGTTTTGCGGAGATAAATCTTGGAGCTCTGGAGAATATTCTTCATAGCTCACGAAAAACATTCTAAA
Source organism: Ryuthela nishihirai (assembly GCA_038380435.1). Classification (NCBI taxonomy): domain Eukaryota; kingdom Metazoa; phylum Arthropoda; class Arachnida; order Araneae; family Heptathelidae; genus Ryuthela; species Ryuthela nishihirai. Next base: position 35,009,481 of record JAWZYU010000002.1, on the reverse strand, counting down.
CATTCTTCGGCGAGCACGAAATCTCTTCCGTGCACACTCTAAAAATTAGAGGAAACTTTGGTTACTGCCATATAGGATTTAGTATGATAAGTGATGGCTTTTGAAATTAGATAAAAATTGAATTATGATGATTATGCACACTTATCTAAATTTTTGTATATATTTTCTAAATATTGTTAATTTCATGGTTTCAGCATTTCTAACTAATTCTTTTTATTTCCCAGCCAATGCTGTGATTCTGTCTCGATCGCCAAAGTTGGCAGATGATAAATTGGATTCTCTTCGTCTTAAGCTCACTTACCTTTCGGAATTCAACGACCTGGAGAGAGTTATCCAGAGCAATTGCACATATTAATTTGAGGATTTACCAATTTCTGTTGCTGGAAGAGAAGAAACGAAACTTTCAATCAATACGTAATCATTCGATTTCTTCCTCTCAATGTCTAAAGAAAATACATTCTAATTAAGAAAATGTGCCAATAAAGTTTAGTTTCAATGTTCTTCAGCTGTTTGTTGAATATTTTCTTCATCAGAATTTTCAAGTTACCTGCGATCTTTGTTTAAAATTTAGAGATCTTTGATATAACAGTAAAATGGTAATTATGGGTTGGGTTGTTTTACCTCTGAGCGGCACTTTTTTGCACACCATGGGCTAAATGGCCAGGTCACATGGACCCCGAAGGCTCAGAGAAGGTTGGGGGAGGGGACCCACTGGAACAGCTGTTGGGAGACATATGGTAGCCTCCCGTCAAGGCCATCCAGCGTGTTCTTTAACGTGCACAGGGTATGGCTCTCCCGCACACGGGCAACGGCTTAACGTCCCATCCGATGGACAGCGACCTTTCCAAGCCCATCGGTGTCCCCTACTGACCGTGGGCAGGGCGGGGAATTTTGCGGAGATAAATCTCAACGCTGACCCAGCTGGGACTCGAACCTGGGAACTGCAGATTACGAGCCTGGCGCGCTACCGACTGAGCACCCCCGCCCCATGGTAATTATGAAATTTTAAGCAATGGGTGATAATATTTTTTTAAAAGAAAATTTAAAATGGAACTAGCCAAATTGTTTGCTTTCCTACGTTAGGGAACCTTTTTAAATTGGACTGGCTTCCTTTTTTTAGCTGAGAACTTTTTAAAACTGGATTGTCCGTTCTATGGATTAAAAAAAATAAACATGCCCTATGAACATTTACTGATGTAGTGTAATGCAAAGGCGTACTGATAGTCCTCGCAACCCCTGCGAAGCGGGACTCCCCTGTCAAAAAAATGCAAAATTTTTGATGAAACAACTATTTATAGGAACAGTCCGGAATTTTTTTCTATAGATTTGAACGAATAATAACAGACCCATGAACAATCAGTTTTTTTCCCTATTAGAAATTCCTCGCCTTGCTACTTGTGGACCAGAGGTCATTGTCTCAAAACCTGAGTTTACCGCCAAGTTTGGAGCTCTCTCATTAACTTTAAAGAGTGTATGTGATAGATCAGACCAGAAAAGAAAAGGGTGGAATTCGTAAGTTTGCTGAACCTTTCAAAATGCATACGTTCACTGCCGAACGTCGTTCACATGACAGTTCTGTGTGATGTCAATTTTCAGTCCGACTAGCGAATTTTCGCGATAACTCTAACCTCCTATTTAATTCTTAAGACTAGAAATGTTTCAATATTATCCCCATTTTGTTGCTGCTTTTATATCAGTTCTAGTTCGTTTTCAGAAAGAGAAAAAAAAAAGAAACGAGCTAATATTTTTGCTTTATCGTCCCTCTGTCTGAAGACATCAAACTTTTTCGATTTTAGAATTAATACCCTTTGTGGGTAGGAAAAGCTTTTTTTTTGTTTTAGGCTATAATTCTTTTTGGAAGATTCTTTTCGGAATCTCCCAAAAGCTATAATTGCGTCCTGTAACTGTGTTGGGTTGTTTTACCTCTGAGCGGCACTTTTTTGCACACCATGAGCTAAATGGCCAGGTCACATGGACCCCGAAGACTCAGAGAAGGTTGGGGGAGGGGACCCACTGGAACAGCTATTGGGAGACAGATGGTAGCCTCCCGTCAAGGCCATCCAGCGTGTTCTTTAACGTGCACAGGGTATGGCTCTCCCGCACACGGGGCCACGGCTTAACGTCCCATCCGCCGGACGGCGGCCTTTCCAAGCCCAGCGGTGTCCCCTACTGACCGTGGGCAGGGCGGGGAATTTTACGGAGATAAATCTCAACGCTGACCCAGCTGGGACTCGAACCTGGGAACTACAGATTACGAGCCTGGCGCGCTACCGACTGAGCCACCCCTTGTAACTGTGGAAAAAATTCAAATTAATATTGTGAACGATGCAATTTCATTAGAAATTTTGGTTGCGAAATGAAAATGTCACGAAATTTGCAACAATAACAGTGATTTTTACCTTTACCCCCAAGAGAAGGGGGTGCATTTTTTTGTTTTAAGCGAAAATTTTTGTAGAGAAGAATTTGAAATTCTTTTTGCGTTGGATAGGTATTGATGAACAGTTATAATTCGTTTTTTAAATCTCCCAAAAGTTTTGATTACGAACGCTTTCGGGGCGGGGGTGGCTCAGTCGGTAGCGCGCCAGGCTCGTAATCTGTAGTTCCCAGGTTCGAGTCCCAGCTGGGTCAGCGTTGAGATTTATCTCCGCAAAATTCCCCGCCCTGCCCACGGTCAGTAGGGGACACCGATGGGCTTGAAAAGGCCGCCGTCCGTCGGATGGGACGTTAAGCCGTGATCCCGTGTGCGGGAGAGCCATACCCTGTACACGTTAAAGAACACGCTGGATGGCCTTGACGGGAGGCTACCATCTGTCTCCCAACAGCTGTTCCAGTGGGTCCCCTCCCCCAACCTTCTCTGAGCCTTCGGGGTCCATGTGATCTGGCCATTTAGCCCATGGTGTGCAAAAAAGTGGCACTCAGAGGTAAAACAACCCAACCCAACGAACGCTTTCGGTTTTGAAATTTGGAATATTCCAAAATTTTAAGCGAATCATCATCATCATCAAAAATAAATGTTTCCTCTGTATATGTTCGAGTGTTTCGACCCTCTCCTCCAGATGGCAAGGTTGGATAATGCCAAGAAGCTGATGACATTTATGTTACAAAATAAAAAAAAATAATAAAATAAATACCCCCTCAAGCAGCTGCTTGCCACAGAGGTCTGACAGGAGCCTGTCAGTTTATATGCCACAGTAGGAGATCTGAGAGGATGGCAGGACCTCAGCAGAAAAACGACACACATCCATGCCTAAATCCGGGGCTCGAACCCAGGTCCCTTAGATCAGTAGCCAAACCTCGATAAAAAAATTCTTAAATCCTATGGAAAAGATTCGCATCACATTGATCATCATCATCAATCAAAATAAATGTTTCCTCTGGAAATGTTCGAGTGTTTCGACCCTCTCCTCCAGATGGCAAGGTTGGATAATGCCAAGAAGCTGATGACATTTATGTTACAAAACCTTGATAAAAAAATTCTTAAATCCTATGGAAAAGATTCGCATCATTTAAAAATTTGATTGCTTCATTGTAACAAACTTTGCGCTTAGTCAGATCTTATTGTCCAAGTAAACTGTGCAGACTTAATTCAAAGATGTTTTCTGTTTCTAATCTTGCTATTAAGTTGTTCCTCTGGATCGAGTAAGCAGTACAATTCAGCAAAACATGAATCGCCGTTTCCTTTAAATGATGCACGTCTGACAATTGGGGGAAAGAACTTTTCTCATCTTGAAAAGTGAGTCATTCAAGAGTGATGCACCTGTTCTGAGTCTTGTGATGCACACAAAATTTCTTCTTGAAAGGTGCAGATCATTAAGTGGAAGGATCTTGTTCTCTGCTAATTGTCGATGATTGATCTTTCTTTCAGCGATGACTTGGAAGTGATGTATAAAGTTTTCCTTCAGCATTTCTTCATTTAATTTAAAAACATATAAATTAATATCGCAAAAGTTTAATTTGAGTTAGAAGTTTTTTATTTTAGTAGTGGTGGGTGATGATCAAGGGGTTTGCTTTGGAAGCAACAATTTGCCACTTCACCATCAGGATGGGTGGGAAATTGAAACTTTTTTTGTTTTTAGGGATTAATGAAAATTCTTTTTGAATTGAATACCTACCAACGAAATATGACGACTCATTGTGTTGAAATCCACCGAATGGCTTAATTAACCATCGTTTGAGGTCGTAAATGTAGAAAATGTAAAACTTCGAAGTAATATTAAGACGATATATTTATGCTAGAAATTAGAAATTCTAGTGAATGTGCTAATAAAACATGGAATAATTGATTGTCATATGTGTTTTAATAATATCATAACTGGTTAAAATTCGACAGATTTCTCCTTATTTTTTCCTTGCCTCTCAATAAACCTAGTTTCTTTAAAAATCCTACTAATCATTTTCTCTCTGCAAGAACGTGGAATGTGAGGACATTACATAGATATTATTCTCTTGATTTCCTCACGCAGGAATTCCAGCATTATAACCTAGATATTCTAGGCTTGCAAGAGACCAGATGGAAAGATAAAGATGAGATACTTAAAAATAACTTTAAATTTCTCTTTTCAGGTAGGGAGGATGGAAAGCATCTCCAAGGTGTAGGTTTGGTTCTCAGCAGACACGCCAGTGATGCTCTTCTAGGAAATGACTGCATTAATGAAAGATTTCTTACAGCAAAATTTAAAACAAAAATTAGACTTGAATGTCATCGGTTGTTATGCCCCCACAGAGGACTCTGATGAGAACGAGAAGGATACGTTTTACAACCAGCTTCAGGATATTTGAAATTTTGTGAAAAACAGGAGATATTTCTCTTCTGCTAGGTGGCTTCATTGCTAAAGTTGGTACTGACTATGGGCAGGAGTTTAATGTCCCTTTGGCATTGGTTGTTCCAATGACAATGGGGAACATCTCCTACAAATAAGTAAACTTAATGGTTTGCGAATAACTAACACATACTACAAACACCGGAACATTTATAAATATACATGGGTTTCACCTGATGGGTTGCACAGGAAAATGATAGATTATATTTTAAATAACAGCAAAAGGGCTAATTCAGTTCGGAATATCAGACACACAGGGGAACCGAAATTGGGTCTGACTATTACCTGGTCAAAAGTGTCTTGCAGCTGAACTTAAGATATGTTGTGCTACGGTTAAGAAAATTACCTTCAACACTGAAGGTCTGAAAGATTCAGATATAGCCAAAGCATACCATGATAGGCTACTTAGTCGTTATGACAATCGTGGTTTGAATACTGCTGAGTTGAGAAAGAATGGAATCAGTTTAAAAGGCTTTTCTTGAAACCAACAACCTTTTACCCAAAAGAACACTGTTGTTCTTTTGGGTAAAAGGTAAAAGAGGAAACAAAATTATTTGAGTGATAAGGCTATGGAACTTATTTCTGAAAGAAGGAAGTGCAGGATTAATATTAATCAGCAGTCTACAAGTTCTAACAAAAGGCATTGCAATGAACTTAATAGACGTACAAAGAATCAGCTAAGAGCGATAAAAGTCTTTGGCTTGATAGCTTGGCTGACAAAGAAGAGGAAGCAGTTAGACAGCACAACAGCAGGGGTTGTGCAAGATTGTTAATGTTTTATGTGGGAAGAAACAGACAGGTACACAGGGATGGAGGGATAAATATGGCAAGGTGGTTGAAGGTGAGGATTTCAGTGATGGCTAGGTGAGTTGAGCATTTCAGAGAAGTTCCAAATGATGTGATTATTTCAACTCTCATTGTTTGTAATAAGAATAGATGCGTTACTGGCTCTAATGATGGCTCTATATCACATTCCGAAGTCAATTTGGCTATCTCTAAATTAAAACTGCATGAATCCCCAGGGGTGGGTGAAATCACCACTGAAATACTTACAGCTGGGAACATTTGTGTTGTCACATGGCTGACTCCTAAGGATTTTACTAGAGCAAATATTGTCCCAGTTTTTAAAAAAGGTGATCTCAGTTCTCCTGATAATTATAGAGGAATTAGTTTACTTTCTGTTCCAGGTAAAGTTCTTTTCATGATTATACTTAATAAAATTAAGAATTTGGTTGATGGACAACTGCGTGATGAACAGTGTGGATTCAGAAGTGGTAGGGGATGTACTGATCAAATATTTTCCTTTAGGCAGATTCTTGAGAAATGTTTAGAGTTTCAGAAACCTGTGGAAATTTTAAAAAGGCTATTGACTCTGTTGATCGAGATAATTTGTGTTTGAATGTTATATCATATGGAATACCTGATAAGTTAGTTAGTGTAATAAAAGCTCTCTATAATAACAGTGAGTCGTGGGTGAGTTCCTATATCTTTCAGTGATTGGTTTAGCATTGCTATTGAAGTTAGACAAGGGTGCAGTTTTTCTACTTTTCTGTTTTGTTATTGTTTATGTTATGCGAAATTCTTTGCAAGGGAAAGATTTTGGCCTTAAACGGTCTAGAGATTTCAAAATTTCTGATTTAGAAACAGACAGGCAGGCAGATGATTTGGCACTTTTGGCTAATGATGTTGATGAGATGAATTCTTTCATTAAAGCTGTTCATGAGAAAGGTAATAGAGTAGGTTTGGTGATAAACAGAGAAAAAACTAAAGTGATGAAAATTGGTCAGGCAGATAGTGCTTCAGTTGCTTTGAATGCCTGTACTATTGAGCAAGTGTCTCAGTTTAATTATCTTGGGAGCTATGTAACAGATACTGGTGATGTGCGGCATGAGATAAATAGAAGAATAGGGATTGCTGCTGGGACTTTTAAGAATCTACGGAGAGTGTGGAAAAATAGGCGTATACACCTAAAGACTAAAATTAGGCTGCGTTTCTAAGGTTAGTTATGGTAACGAAACATGGACCCTTTGTAAGCAGGATAACAAGAAAATTGATGCCTTTGATAATATATATACTTACGCAGTATCTTGGGTATTAGGTGGTTCAACTTTGTAAGTAATGATGAGGTTAAAATAAAGAGTCACCAACCTCCTTTGAGCAGCATATTGTGTAGAGAGAGACTGCGTTGTTTTGGCCATGTTGCCCGTATGCATAACTGCAGATTGGCAAACAGGATTATGAACAATGTGCTTAAGGGTTTCAGAAAAAGTGGGAGACCAAGGAAGCGATGGGTAGACAATGTCAAACAGGACCTTGCTAGAATTGGCCTAGAGTGGCCAAATGCAGCAGCAAGTAGCTTAGAACAGACACGTCTGGAGAGGAAAATTACACAGTCTGGTTGGATCTCCGTAGCCCATGGCTGCATGAGGATTTTGTATGTTGGGTTGTTTTACCTTTGAGCGGCACTTTTTTTGCACACCATGGGCTAAATGGCCAGGTCACAAGGACCCCGAAGGTTCAGAGAAAGTTGGGAGAGGGGACACACTGGAACAGCTGTTGGGAGACAGATGGTAGTCTGTCTGAACGTCAAGGCCATCCAGCGTGTTCTTTAACTGCACAGGGTATGGCTCTCCCGCACACGGGGCCACGGCTTAACGTTCCATCCGACGGACGGCGGCCTTTCCAAGCCCATCGGTGTTCCCTAATGACCGTGGGCAAGGCGGGGAATTTTGCGGAGCGATTTTGTATGTATGTATGTATGTATGTATGTATGTATGTATGTATAAATTTAATTTTAAAATTTAAAATGATATTTGAGTATAGTAATAGCAAATAAATAATGTTATGTACACTGGATGATTTGCTCCTTGAACCTAATGGTAAGAAAATCAAACTTTTTCATTTTGAGGGATAAATGAGATAGACTTTTGGCGTTTTATAACACTAGTAATATATTACTATTTACGTTTTCCAATGACTCATTAATGCGAATTATTACTATTAAAGGGTATATATTCGGAAAATGAAAAAGTTCATTTTCTCTGAAAACGAGCATTCCATATTCGCCACAGAAGATATGTTATTCTTCTGATTTTTCAGTAGAGGGGAAAATGAATCATATTCAAAATAATTTAGTTCAAACTATGTAAACATTTAATACAAATTTCGTTTTTGCTGGTCTGAAAACAATAGCAGCAATATTTTATGAAGAAAGTAGTAAAAATTGTTCATTACAGGCTCCCGTATCTGGAAAAACAAAATAAGGGGGCAATCGAGCCCGTAAAAGGTAAGAGGGAGGGGAGACTGGATTTGGGTTGGTTGGGTTGTTTTACCTCTGAGCGGCACTTTTTTGCACACCATGGGCTAAATGGCGAGGTCACATGGACCCCGAAGGCTCAGAGAAGGTTGGGGGAGGGGACCCACAGGAACAGCTGTTGGGAGACAGATGGTAGCCTCCCGTCAAGGCCATCCAGCGTGTTCTTTAACGTGCACAGGGTATGGCTCTCCCGCACACGGGGCCACGGCTTAACGTCCCATCCGACGGACGGCGGCCTTTCCAAGCCAATCGGTGTCCCCTACTGACCGCGGGCAGGACGGGGAATTTTGCGGAGATAAATCTCAACGCTGACCCAGCTGGGACTCGAACCTGGGAACTACAGATTACGAGCCTGGCGCGCTACCGACTGAGCCACCCCCGCCCCAAAGAGACTGGATTTCCATTGCAGTTAACATTTTCCCCTTCGTTTTACAGGTTTTTAAGAATATTCATGAAAAATTGAGGAATTGTGCCCAAGTTTAATAAATTTTGACCTCCATTCTCAAGGGGTGGGGGCATGAACCCTGCCCCCCTTCTCCCCTCACTCCTAGATCCGGTCCTGATTCATTCCAAAATGTCGAATTTTGAATTACGAAATCCGAAATATATGTCAGATATTACTATGTAAATAATAAATAAATAAATACCCCCTCAAGCAGCTGCTTGCCACAGAGCTCTGACAGGAGCCTGTCAGTTTATATGCCAGAGTAGAAGGTCTGTGAGGATGGCAGGACCTCAGCAGAAAAACAACACAAACGTCCATGCCTTATCCGGGGCTCGAACCCAGACAGTCGCTCAAATAAATATCCGAACATTATGGTTGATTACAGAATTCAGAAAAAATATCTGACACCGTGTTTTTTTTAGAAATTAGTGATCTGGCAACCTTCGTGTCACATGACACGTTGGTTCTATACATTAGAAACCAGATATAAATCCGTGGTACAGTCGCTGAAAAAGTGTCCGAACATTATGGTGATTACAGAATTCAGAAAAAACATCTGGAGCGTGTACAGCAACTGTACATGCTCCAGTTACCGTTCACAGCAAACTGGAGCGTATGCAGTTACTGTTTGCTGTGAACAGTAACTGCACACGCTCAATATTTCTGTGAGTGGGCCCACACGATCTAGGTTTTTGTGAGCTCACACGATTCAATGTGCTGTGAACATTAACCGCAACCGCTCCAGTTTGCTGTGAACGGTAACTGCACACCCTCCATATTCATTGCATTATATATTCATACGCATTATATATATTAAAAAAAAATCCGAACACTAGGTTGATTACAGAATTCAGAAAAAATATCTGACAACGTGGTTTTTTTAGAAATTAGTGATCTGGCAACCTTCATGTCACGCGACACGAAGGTTGCCAGATCACTAATTTCTAAAAAAAAAACACGTTGCCAGATATTTTTTCTGAATTCTGTAATCCACCATAGTGTTCGGATACTTTTTTGAGCGACTGTAGGTGGTCATATTATTTTGATACTAGATCGTGTGGGCCCACTCACAGTAATATTGAGCGTGTGCAGTTACCGTTCACAGCAAACTGGAGCGTGTGCAGTAACTGCACACGCTCCAGTTTGCTGTGAACGGTAACTGGAGCGTGTACAGTTGCTGTTCACGCTCCAGATATTTTTTCTGAATTCTGTAATCAACCATAGTGTTCGGATATTTATTTGAGCGACTGTACGTTTACAAAAAGTTAAAATTCAAGTATATGATGGTGCACATGACATGAAACAAAAGAGTTCCCGAGATTTTCCCGTACGTCACTGGTGTAAGGGATTCTGGGAATTTCGAGGTTTCAGCATTCACATACTATACACATGTACAGGGAAACCTTTCTTAAAGGACAGCTCCCTGAAATGGACTCAATTTGACTGGAAAGCTATTGACTTTAAAAGGTATATATGATAGATCATATCAGGAAGGAAAAATGTGGAATTCGTAAGTTTGCTGAACATTTCGAAATGCATTAAACTTTAATATCACTAAAAATCAAGATACTCTCTTAAAACAGTAGTGGAAAATTGGAAATGGAAAAATAAAACATGCGTTTTCTAATGGTCTGCTTTGAGATTCATCTCCGTTAAACCCCCAACATGTCCTCGGTCATGAAGGGGCCATAGATGGGCTTGAAAAAAAATATAAATACCCCCTCAATCAGCTGCTTGCCACAGAGGTCTGACAATAGCCTGTCAGTTTATATGCCAAAGTAGAAGGTCTGAGAGGATGGCAGGACTTCAGCAGAAAAACGACACACACACACATCCATGTCTTTCCTGGGGCTTGAACCCAGGTCCCTTTAAGTTGTAGCCAAGTGCAGTAACCACTCGGTCACGGGATGGCTGGTCTTAGAAAAGTCTCTTAGAAAAGCCATATCCTGTTGCACAAAGTTGACGACCCATGTGCTTGATGGCTTTGACGAGAAACAACTATCTATCTGCTAGCAGTTGTTCATTGGATTCTGTTTCACTAACCTTTTCTGAACCTTTTGGAATCCTTGTGACCTGGCCATTTAACTATGTTCAAAAAAGTGCTGCTCAGAGGGAAAACAACCCAACCTAGCCATAAATAAATAAATACCCCCTCAAGCAGCTGCTTGCCACAGAGGTCTGACAGGAGCCTGTCAGTTTATATGCCACAGTAGGGGATCTGAGAGGATGGCAGGACCTCAGCAGAAAAACGATAGGATTAATATATTCAGATAAATCGAGGTGGTTAGAATTTCTGTCTCTAGATGGCAGCACCAGTCCTTCAAAAAACTTAAAGGAGATCCATCATCTAGTACAGGGGTTCTCAACGTGGGGTACGCGGTAAAATTTTTTGTGGTACGCCGCGGAAGCTCAAAAGTTGCTAGATACATGTTATACATATGTATAACTATAGTTTTATATATCTATACAAGGAGAATGCCAGTTACATACACATTTCCAGGGGGTACGTGAAACATGAAAGGTTGAGAACCACTGATCTAGTATACAGATACACTGTCCTGCAACCGTTCGGAACTCACGATCAGCACCATTTTTAGCCCTTAGGTTTAGGGGTGGGTTGTTTTACCTCTGAGCGGCACTTTTTTGCACACCATGGGCTAAATGGCTAGGTCACATGGACCCCGAAGGCTCAGAGAAGGTTTGGGGAGGAGACCCACTGGAACAGCTATTGAGAGACAGATGGTAGCCCCCCCGTCAAGGCCATCCAGCGTGTTCTTTAACGTGCACAGGGTATGGCTCTCCCGCACACGAGGCCACGGCTTAACGTCCCATCCGATGGACGGCGGCCTTTCCAAGCCCATAGGTGTCCCCTACTGACCGTGGGCAGGGCAGGGAATTTTGCGGAGATAAATCTCAACGCTGACACAGCTGGGACTCGAACCTGGGAACTATAGATTACGAGCCTGGCGCGCTACCGACTGAGCCACCCTCCTTAGGTTTAGCCAATACCTAATTAATGTTTCCCTACTGAATATTCAGTTTATCCAAGCCCATCGGTGTCCCCTACTGACCGTGGGCAGGGCAGGGAATTTTGCGGAGATAAATCTCAACGCTGACACAGCTGGGACTCGAACCTGGGAACTATAGATTACGAGCCTGGCGCGCTACCGACTGAGCCACCCTCCTTAGGTTTAGCCAATACCTAATTAATGTTTCCCTACTGAATATTCAGTTTATGCACATAATAATGAAAGTTGACTACTGTAGATCTCGAGTACAAGTCGCAAAATTTTGGATGTTTTCAAAATCAAAAAGTATGGGGCTATCTTACAATATATGGGTCATGACAGGTTTCTACATAAGAAGCAAAATTTACGTTAATAATTTAAAATTATTTAAGACATATATTTTAAATTTTATTCAATGTTACGCGGAAAACTCAGTCTTGTTCTTAATTCTTCATAGAGTGAGTGCGATGCATAGATTATTGGGGAGTGGGTTAGGTTAGGTTGTTAGGTTGTTTTATCTCTGAGCGGCACTTTTTTGCACACCATGGGCTAAATGACCAGGTCTCATGGACTCCGAAGGCTCAGAGAAGGTGGGGGAGGGGATCCACTAGAACAGCTGTTGGGAAACAGATGGTAGCCTCGCGTCAAGGCAATCCAGCGTGTTCTTTAACGTGTGCAGGGTATGACTCTCCCGCACACGGGGCCACAACTTAACGTCCTATCCGACGGACGGCAGTCTTTCCAAGCCCACGGTGTCCCCTACTGACCGTGAACAGGGCGGGGAGTTTTGTCACGTGACGCGAAGGTTGCCAGATCACTAATTTCTGAAAAAAATCGTTGCCAGATATTTTTTCTGAATTCTGCAATCAACCATAGTGTTCGGATAATTTTTTGAGCGACTGTACGTTGGATGGAAGATAATGCCATGGCCATGATATGCAGGAGAGTCATACCGAGTGCACATTAAAGAATAGGTTGGATAATATTAACCGGAGGTTACCACTGAATAAATTTCTCGGTGTTTTAATTCAACTTTCAAGGAAGGTATCACTCACATTTTAATCATCTTTCTCTTCAGTGAGTTCCCTTCCGTAATCTTCTTTGAGCCCTTGGGAGGTTACAAGGACCCAGATACGGATCTAGAAAACATTTAATGAAGAGAGCGGGGGAGGGGGGGGGGAGAGCAAGCGACTGGATTTCCATTGCAGTGTAACATTTTCCACTTAGTTTAAGCGGTTTTCAAAAATTTTCATGAAAAATGCATGAAATATGCACTAATTCGGAAATGTTTGATCTCCATTACCATTACTAGCTTTATCTAAAGGGGAGAGAACATTCCCTCTCTATTGTAGCTCCATCTCTTCAAAGACTCCAGGTTTTTTGTACACATAATGCACTAAATGACCAGGTCACAAGAATCTGTCCATTTTGCCAGAACCACCTTGGGTTGTTTTACTTCGGAGCGGCACTTTTTTTGCACACCATGGGTTAAATGGCCAGGTCACATGGACACCGAAGGCTCAGAGAAGGTTGGGGGAGGGGACCCACTGGAACGACTGTTGGGAGACAGATGGTAGCCTCCCACCAAGGTCATCCAGTGTGTTCTTTAACGTGCACAGGGTATGGCTCTCCCGCACAAGGGGCCATGGCTTAACGTCCCATCCGACGGACGGCGGCCTTTCCAAGCCCATCGGTGTCCCCTACTGACCGTGGGCAGGGCGGGGAGTTTTTCGGAGATAAATCTCAACGCTGACCATCTGATTGTAGTATTAGGTATGATACAAGTAGCGCTGATTTAGCCCATTGTGTGCAAAAAAATGGCTTTCAAACGTAAAACAATTCAACAACATAAATGTCATATCCTTTGTACGTTAAATAGAATGCTAGATGGCCGTGAAGAGATAATTCCGTTCCCTAACAGCTATGTGTCCTTTAAACCTACCCAACTCTGGCATACCAGGGTTGGGTTGGGTTGTTTTACCTCTGAGCGGCACTTTTTTTGCACACCATGGGCTAAATGGCCAGGTCACATGGACCCCGAAGGCTCAGAGAAGGTTGGGGGAGGGGACCCACTGGAACAGCTGTTGGGAGACATGCCCGTCAAGGCCATCCAGCGTGTTCTTTAACGTGCACAGGGTATGGCTCTCCCGCACACGGGGCCACGGCTTAACGTCCCATCCGACGGACGGCGGCCTTTCCAAGCCTATCGGTGTCCCCTATTGACTGTGGGCAGGGCGGGGAATTTTGCGGAGATAAATATCAACGCTGACCCAGCTGGAACTCGAACCTGGGAACTGCAGATTACGAGCCTGGCGCGCTACCGACTGAGCCACCCCCGCCCCGGCATACCAGGAAACGACAGTGCACCAAGAGAAGAAATAATATTTAATGTACACACATATTTTAAGAGAAAAATTTAAATATATATTTCTTACTCTTTATTTTTAAAAAATATTGTCATTCTTTATAAAATATTAACAATATTTTAGCAAATTCATAGTAAGTAAATTATGATATTTTACGCTCTTCTAAAATAAAGGGCTTTTAATTAAATTTTAAACAAATAAATCACTTAAAACTTCACATATTCATTTCTCTTCTTTCTTCCCTCTTTTGTCCGATGGCTGTCCAAGTCCGGTGTATCAAAGTGGCTCTGACACTGAGCCCTAGGAGTCTTCGTAACCTGGCCACTTAGGCCACTGTGTACACAAAAGCGTCACTAAGAGGTAAAAAAAAACAATCCCAGATAGACATCTACGAATCCTGAAAATCTCATTTAGCAGCAGTGGCGGCTCGCGTATAGGCACTGTGGACCTGCAGCACCCCCATTTCAACTTGATATTATCGATAATATTTAATATAATGAGTCCTTTTTTCTTTAATTCTTTCTTTATGCTTGTACAGTATATAATCCTTAAGCTTAATGTCAGTAGCCATCCCCCAGTTTATGAAAAAGATACAAAAATCTTTGTATGGAACTGTGCGCTTCACAGTACTAGCGGCGAGGTGTTTGACTGTTGTGCGCATGCGCACATAGGATGCTACACGCGAGGCTGCAAGGGAGAGAGAGCACTGTCGTTCCCGCAGTGCCGACCATGGCGTACTGGTTGAAGGTAGTTTTTTTTTACTCCGCGTGTGTTGTGCTTAAAAACCGTGTAACATATTCTTGAATGTGATAAAGTGTAGAATTAGATTATCGATCTTTTCGCGCAAATTAAAACGAGAAGAATGGATTTCATTTTTAAATGAATAGATTAAGCTTGAACTGTAACAATTTAGTTTAAAGTAAGTAAAAATGTTTGATTTTGTTCTTTTAGGATTTTATCAAGTTTCTGAATAAATTTTCTTTTTATACATGTTTGTTTCCTTTTACACAATTTTAAAACAAAGGGTAAAATTTTCTGGAGCAGCACCCCCACTAATTTTAGCTACGAGCCGCCACTGTTTAGGAGGGTCCTGTATTGTCTGTTCAGAGAAAAACATCAACAACATTCTGTTTAATGAAATTTATTGACTGAATAAACATTTCGAAATCCATATATTTATCAAGGAAATTTAACGCTGTTAACTGGATATAACGTATTGAATTTAAAGGAGTTATTTCTTTATTTATATTATAGCATAGACTTTTATCCAGCTTAGAAGCATCTGTCATACTTGCATTTCAAGAAGCTACGTTTATTGTAGCCCGTGACCGCAGAGAGGTTGTCCAGCATTTTGGATGCTTCTTCTTCATTAACATCTTTTTTATCACAAAGTAACCAGGCGCTTTCTAAAATGAGAATTAAAGAGAAAATGAATCAATAAAATTATCGACGGCAAAGCCTCAGGTGAAACTGAAAGGCTTCAAGTCTCCCCAAAGGAAAATGATGGAACTCAGATTAATTAGAATAAATCCTTTAAAATCCCACACTTTAGTAACCGGAATTCTTTTAAAACCCGGACACTTTACAATCGGGGATTTTTTTAAAATCGAATACTTTTACCAACCGGAATTTTTTTAAAATTCTGCACTTTACAATTCGGAATTCTCTTTAAATTTCACCACTTTACAATCAATAAATCTCTTAAAATAAAGCATTTTACAATCTGCAAATCTTTTAAAACAGAGCACTTCATAATCAGGAATTCTTTTAAAATCTAGCACAGTTCACAATAAATAAAAAATTCATCATTTTACAATCTGGAAATACTAAGAAAGCAGTCCGTCATTTATCATATTTGGCTCTTAAAAAAGAACTTTTATCTTTTTTAGTACTGCCAAATATTGGCGTTGTCTGATGTAAACAATTTTCATCGGCTAAATTAAAATGTTTATTTATGCCATTTTATTGCGATATTTCTTCTGTGTTCTTCATGGAGAGTGAAAACGAAGACAGAAAAAGAGGGGACATGAGAGAAAGGGTTGGGTTGTTTTGCCACTGAGCGGCACTTTTTTGCACACAACAGGTTAAATGGCAAGGTCACAAGGACCCCGAAGGCTCAGAGAAGGTTGGGGGAGGGGACCCACTGCAACAACTGTTAGGAGACAGATGGTAGCCTCCTGTCAAGGCCATCCAGCGTGTTCTTTAACGTGCACAGGGTATGGCTCTCCCGCACACGGGGCCAAAGCCCATTGGTGTCCCCTACTGACCATGGGCACGGCAGGGTTTTGTGGAGATAAATCTCAACGCTGAGCAAGCTGGGACTCGAACCTGGGAACTGCAGATTACGAGCCTGGCGCGCTACCAACTGAGCCACCCCGCCCCGTACATAAGAGAAAGTAGACATAATTTAGCTAGAAATTGGGAATTATAAAAAGCCCAGAAAGTGAAGAAAATAGGAGCAAAGTTGCGCAGCAGTACAAAATCGGATTGTCAAAAATACGTGATAAAAAGGCATACATGGTTGTTGTGGGTTGTTTTACCTCTGAGCGGCACTTTTTTGCACACCATGGGCTAAATGGCCAGGTCACATGGACCCCGAAGGCTTAGAGAAGGTTGGAGGAGGGGACCCACTGGAACAGCTATTAGGAGATAGATGGTAGCCTCCCGTCAAGGCATCCAGCGTGTTCTTTAACGTGCACAGCATATGGCTCTCCCGCACACAGGGCCACGGCTTAACATCCCATCCGACGGACGGCGACCTTTCCAAGCCCATCGGTGTCCCCTACTGACCGTGGGCAGGGCGGGGAATTTTGCGGAGATAATCTCAACGCTGACCCAGCTGGGACTCGAACCTGGGAACTACAGATTACGAGCCTGGCGCGCTACCGACTGAGCCACCCCCGCCCCAAATGCATACAGAGAACAGTTACTGAATATATTATTATTACTACGTATATTCGAAGAAAAGTTTGGCGCTAAAGGTCTGTCGATCGATAACTGTTCTCGTTTCCCATCGATGACGTACTATTCCATTCATAAAAGTTTAGGGTGGGGGGGGGGTGGCTCAGTAGGTAGCGCGCCAGGCTCGTAATCTGTAGTTCCCAGGTTCGAGTCCCAGCTGGGTTAGCGTTGAGATTTATCGCCGCAAATTTCCCTGCCCTGCCCACGGTCAGTAGGGGACACCGATGGGCTTGGAAAGGCCGCCGTCCGTCGAATGGGACGTTAAGCCGTGGCCCCATGTGTGGGAGAGCCATACCCTGTGCACGTTAAAGAACACGCTGGATGCCTTGACGGGAGACTACCATCTGTCTCCCAACAGCTGTTCCAGTGGGTCCCCTCCCCCAACCTTCTCTGAGCCTTCGGGGTCCATGTGACCTGGCCATTTAGCCCATGGTGTACAAAAAAGCGCCGCTCAGAGGTAAAACAACCCAACCCAACCCATAAAATTTTAGCTAGCCGACGGCAGCGCCCCCCAGAGATTTAGGGCACTCGTAATGCGATCAGTTCCGACCCACGGCAGTTAAGAAGCCGATATCTTAACCGAAAACAGAGATGCACAATGGGGACCACAAGGCCAAATTCCTGACCAATCGGTCAAATATCTGCAGAATGACAGGGCGATAAAAAAAAATTCTACCTCTAATAACATCACCGCGAACTTACAAGAAACACGTGTTCATGCACCTGTTCGTTTGTTCACCAATTTGGAATATTCATATTATATAATCTCTGCGAAATCTAAAATATCCCGCCAAAAAACTGGCGCGAAAAATCTGCGCCTTGATACTTTTCATATATTCCGTCGTGATGTACTGCTCCATTCATAACTTTCAAGGTAGCTGAGGCAACTGCATTGTCCCCAGAAATTTGGAACTCTCACAATAGGCTTAATGACGAACCACTGCAGTTACGAACCCGATCTGTTAATCGAACACTGCGGAATTACATGGAGAAATTACATTGAGAAACGGCCAGTTCAGGCGTCTACATTCAACGGAATTGGGCGTGAAAAGGAGCAACGATAGGAGGTAAAACAACCCAACGTAAAAGTACTTTCCTTACACAAACCAACGTAAACCCAACTTTCCTTACACAGAACATCTTTGAAATGTGATCCAAATTTATCTCTACTGGTATCGCAATCCATTTCCAGTGGATTCTTCACATGTGCGAATATTGGGCAATGAAGTTGCAGAATTAACGACCAAAGAAGCACCCCAGTCTCAGATATATTCATCTAATTTCTCTCTTTCTTTCAGCGGGGCGGGGGTGGCTCAGTCGGTAGCGCGCCAGGCTCGTAATCTGTAGTTCCCAGGTTCGAGTCCCAGCTGGGTCAGCGTTGAGATAGCCTCCCGTCAAGGCCATCCAGCGTGTTCTTTAACGTGCACAGGGTATGGCTCTCCCGCACACGGGGCCACGGCTTAACGTCCCATCCGACGGACGGTGGCCTTTCCAAGCCCATCGGTGTCCCCTACTGACCGTGGGCAGGGCAGGGAATTTTGCGGAGATAAATCTCAACGCTGACCCAGCTGGGACTCGAACCTTGGAACTACAGATTACCAGCCTGGCGCGCTACCCACTGAGCCACCCCCGCCCCTTTTACGTTGGGTTGTTTTACCTCTGAGCGGCACTTTTCTGCACACCATGGGCTAAATGGCCAGGTCACATGGACCCCGAAGGCTCAGAGAAGGTTGGGGGACGAGCCTGGCGCGCTACCGACTGAGCCCCCCCCCGCCCCCCCTTTTGCGAAAGGCTAACATCTGTCTGCTAAATGATGTTAAATGGATCCCCTTCGCCAATCTTTTCTGAATCCTTGGGGGTCACAAGGACTAAGGCCCGTATCTAGAAAAAATAAAAAAAAGGGAATGGGGGAGACAGAGACTGGATTTCCAGTGCAGTGTAAAATTTTCCACTTAATTTTAACGACTTTTAAAAATCACGAAAAATGCGAGTAATACACAACTATAATAATTTTTGGCCTCCATTTTCCTTACCAGCGTTCTGTAAGTGTGTGTGTGTGTGTATGGGGAGGGTGGACACTCCCCCTCCATCGTAGATCCATCCCTTTAAGGACTCCAACTTTTTTGCACACAATGGGCTAAATGACTAGGTTGGGTTGGGTTGTTTTACCTCTGAGCGGCACTTTTTTGCACACCATGGGCTAAATGGCCAGGCCACAAGGACCCCGAAGGCTCAGAGAAGGTTGGGGGAGGGGACCCACTGGAACAGCTGTTGGGAGACAGATGGTAGCCTCCCGTCAAGGCCATCCAGCGTGTTCTTTAACGTGCACAGGGTATGGCTCTCCCGCACACGGGGCCACGGCTTAACGTCCCATCCGACGGACGGCGGCCTTTCCAAGCCCATCGGTGTCCCCTACTGACCGTGGGCAGGGCGGGGAATTTTGCGGAGATAAATCTCAACGCTGACCCAGCTGGGACTCGAACCTGGGAACTACAGATTACGAGCCTGGCGCGCTACCGACTGAGCCACCCCCGCTCCTAAATGACTAGGTCGCAAGAACTTATTGGGGAATTAAGAGGGTAATTAAATATGCATGAAGGTTTAAGTGATTGAATTTCTCTAAAGTTTAACAAAAAACTTTATTTTTAAGTATAATAAAAGAATTAATTTATGACGAACTTGCCAAAATATTTATGAATGCTTTAAAATGAATCGTAAAATATTAAAACAAAGAGGAAGCAATTAAATTTTAAGCGATAAAAATTTAATAAGTTACTTATTTGAAGGGGCGGGGGTGGCTCAGTCGGTAGCGAGCCAGGCTCGTAATCTGTAGTTCCCAGGTTCGAGTCCCAGCTGGGTAAGCGTTGAGATTTATCTCCGCAAAATTCCCCGCCCTGTCCACGGTCAGTAGGGGACACCGATGGGCTTGGAAAGGCCGCCGTCCGTCGGATGGGACGTTAAGCCGTGGCCCTGTGTGTGGGAGAGCCATACCCTGTGCACGTTAAAGAACACGCTGGATGGCCTTGACGGGAGGCTACCATCTGTCTCCCAACAAGCTGTTCCAGTGGGTCCCCTCCCCCAACGTTCTCTGAGCCTTCGGGGTCCATGTGACCTGGCCATTTAGCCCATGGTGTGCAAAAAAAAGTGCCGCTCAGAGGTAAAACAACCCAACTTACTTATTTGAAAACTGTCGGGACATATGATAGAAGAAAACTCCGATCATAGTAGTTGGCATGATATATGTAGCGCTGATTTAGCTTATTTTGTGCAAAAAAAAAATTGTTTTCAGAGGTACCCAACAAAATAAAAGCCATATTCTGTGTACGTTAAATAAAATGCTAGACGGACTTGAAAAGATTTGTCCTTTTCATCTACCCAACTCTAACACATCAAGACCATTTAGTGCACTAAGAAAAGAAGTGGTATTAAATGTACATACATACCAGAAATATTTTATACAGGTATTTTTAATATTTCCTGTTAACTCTTTATTTTTAAAAATATAGCCATTCATTTTAAGATATTTAAAAAGTATTGGAATAAATTCGTAGTAAGTATAATATCTTTCGCTCTTCTAAAGACTTGTGTTGCTGTTCGATGATGTTCAACACCTTATTAAAATGTGTCTTCTGTAAAATGTAATACTCACTAAAAGGTAAAATAAACATTGAATTACTTCACACGTGTTATCACTGTTTGTAATTAAATCACTTAAAAACTTGACATTTATATTTCTCCTTTCTTCCTTCCTTTGTTCGATGGCTGCCGAAATCCGATGTATCAACGTGGCTCTGACTCTGAGCCTTTGAGGTCTTCGTGACCTGGCCATTTAGGCTACTGTGTACACAAAAGCGTCACTAAGAGGTAAAAAAAAAAACCCCACCTAGATATCTACTAATCCTGAAAATCTGATTTAGCAGGGTACCGTATAGTCTGTTCAGAGAACACCAACAACATTCTGATTCATAAAATTTATTGACTGAATGAACAATTCCAAATCAATATATTTTTCAAACAATTTAACGCTGTTAACTGGATATAATGTAGAATTTAACGGAGTTAATTCATACACGTGTGAAGTATTCTTAGAAACATTTTTCATACTGGCATTTCAAGAAGCTACTTTTACTGAAGCCCGTGATCGCAGTGAGGTTGTCCAGCATTTTGGAGGCTTCACCGAGATCAACATCTTTATTATCACAAAGCAACCAGGCGCCTTTTAAAAATGAGAATTAAAGAGAAAATGAATGATAAAATTATCAATGAGAGGCTTCAAGTCTCCCCAAAGGAAAATTGTGGAACTAGGATTAATTAGAATAAACCTTTTAACATCCGGGCACTTTACAGTCAGGAACTCTTTCGAAATCGCGCACTTTAGAATCCTGAATTCTTTTAAAATCAGATATTTTACAATACAGAATTCTTTAATATCGACACTATAGAACCCGAAACCTTTCAAAATCGGGCATTATAGAACTGGAAATCTTTTAAAATCGGGCATTATAGAACCCGAAGTTCTTTTAAAATCGGGCACTTTAGAACCGGAAATTTTTTTTGAAATCGGGCACCTCTGCAATTCGGAATTCTTTCAAAACCAGGCACTTTACAACCGGGAAATATTTTAAAATCATGTACTTTATAATTCGGGTCTTTTAAAACCGGACACTTTACAATCGGAATTCTTTTAAAACCCGACACTTTACAATCCGGAATCCTTTCAAAATTGGGCACTTGATAATCCGAAATTCGATTACAATCGGCACTTTGCAAATCGGAATTCTTTTAAAACCGGACACTTTACAATCAGAAATTGTTTTAAAATCGGGCACTTTACAATCCAGAATTGTTTTAAAATCGGGCACTTTACAATCCAGAATTCTTTAATATCGGGTACTGTACAATTTTGAATCTTTTCAAAATCGGGCACTTTACAATCCGAAAATTTCCCTGACGGAATCCTTGACGGGAGGCTACCATCTGTCTCCCAACAGCTGTTCCAGTGGGTCCCCTCCCCCAACCTTCTCTGAGCCTACGGGGTCCATGTGACCTGGCCATTTAACCCATGGTGTGCAAAAAAGTGCCGCTCAGAGGTAAACCAACCAACCAAAGCAGATGTTTTGATCAGCTCGCTAACCTAGGAATCGATTGTAACGGATTCTGAATGGAATGAAAGCTTATGAGGCGAAGAAGCACATAACATAAAACATCATTACCTCTGTCATCTCCCCAAGTCTACCTAGAGTACAGGTAAATCCACCACTCTTTCAGTCACTGCCCACAAATCTTCACACTTTATTCCAAAACTAGTGGAAAGACACATTGCACATTAAGGTTCAGAAAAAATGCATCGATAGAAAGGTGTCCATTAGGAAAAACAAAGTATTGAATATAATATTAATAAAGTCATTACCAGACAGTGCAGAGGGAAGAAGATGTAGAGGCTTTGGTCCCTGCCATTTTCCCTCCACCAGCCAGAAGTGTCCTTTTTGCAGTAAACCAAAACCGTCATATGTGTGATATAATTGGATGTTGTGGGTTGTCAGGGAAACAGTAGGCAGGATTTTTTTGTGTGGAGGACATAAAACATCATTATACACTGTTATCTCCCCAAGTCTACATAGAGTAGACACAGTTGTTGTTGGGTAGTTTTACCTCTGAGCGGCATTTTTTTGCACACCATGGGCTAAATGGCCAGGTCACATGGACCCCGAAGGCTCAGAGAAGGTTGGGGGAGGTGACCCACTGGAACAGCTGTTGGGAGAGAGATGGTAGCCTCCCGTCAAGGCCATCCAGCTTGTTCTTTAACGTGCACAGGGTATGGCTCTCCCGCACACGGGGCCACGGCTTAACGTCCCATCCGACGGACGGCGGCCTTTCCAAGTCCATCGGTGTCCCCTACTGACCGTGGGCAGGGCGGGGAAATTTTGCGGAGATAAATCTCAACACTGACCCAGCTGGGACTCGAACCTGGGAACTACAGATTACGAGCCTGGTGCGCTACCGACTGAGCCACCCCTGCCCCTAACGTGGGAACTGTAGATTACGACTGTTGGATAGGTATTGATCAAATATTACGATTCACACTTTCCGAATCTGCAAATAATTATAATTGCATCCTCTAACGG
The DNA here is from genome assembly GCA_038380435.1 of Ryuthela nishihirai. Taxonomy (NCBI): domain Eukaryota; kingdom Metazoa; phylum Arthropoda; class Arachnida; order Araneae; family Heptathelidae; genus Ryuthela; species Ryuthela nishihirai. Next base: position 34,986,440 of record JAWZYU010000002.1, on the reverse strand, counting down.
TGGAAAAGTTTTAAAATTATTAAATTTCCAATGGATAGTGCATGCGATAAAATTATGTTGTTATAAATTTTGGTTGTGAAATACGATTGTCATGACGTCCGCATTAGCAACAATGGGTTGGGTTGTTTTACCTCTGAGCGGCACTTTTTTGCACACCATGGGCTAAATGGCCAGGTCACAAGGACCCCGAAGGCTCAGAGAAGGTTGGGGAGGGGACCCACTGGAACAGCTGTTGGAAGACAGATGGTAGCCTCCCGTCAAGGCCATCCAGCGTGTTCTTTAACGTGCACAGGGTATGGCTCTCCCGCACACGGGGCCACGGCTTAACGTCCCATCCGACGGACGGCGGCCTTTCCAAGCCCATCGGTGTCCCCTACTGACCGTGGGCAGGACGGGGAATTTTGCGGAAATAAATCTCAACGCTGACCCAGCTGGGACTCGAACCTGGGAACTACAGATTACGAGCCTGGCGCGCTACCGACTGAGCCACCCCCGCCCCCAAAGCAACAATGAATTTGACCTTTACCCCCAGGGTGGGTGGATGGGAAAACGCAATATTTTTGCGTTAAGAAATAATTGTTATTTTTACATATAAATTAAACATTCGTTTGGATTGGATCGGAATTGAATAGACTATTACGAATCACGACTTTTCAACTCTCAAAAATTTTAGTTGTGTCCTCTGATATTTATTATTAATGAATTTATTATGATAAAATTCGAAAATTAAATTTTTTAACGAATATTTCAAACGATTTATTTGGACTAGAAATCTGATATTTTAGTGGTGGAGTGTGATAATTAAGGGGTTTACATTATCGGCAACAATTTGTGTTTTCAAACCGCAGGGGTGAGGGTGAGCAAATAATTCTTTGTCTTGAGAGATTAATAAAAAAATCATTATCGAATTGGGTAGATACTAATGAAATACGATGATTCATAATTTTCAAATCTTCCAAAAGGCCTAAATTTCCATCGTTAGAGGGCGCTAAATGTAGAAGATAGAAAACTGAAGTAATATTGCAAACGATATACAGTGGACCCCCGATATAACGCGCATGTCGGGCGGGAAACAACACCCGCGTTATAAGGTGAACCACCTTATACCGAGCGGCGCGGTGGCGACACAATAAATTTCACACTGTAAGCTTTTCTTTTACTCATCATGCATACAATAATTAAACACTATTCAAAATACATGCAGGAACTCAATACATACACAATTACTCAATACGCAGTAACAATAAAATGCGATACTCACTAACGCCGCACGGACCTGTATAAACAGGTTTGAAATTATCGCGAACATCGCTAGCGCTATAACCGAGTGCGCGGTATAGCGAGCAGCGCTATAACGAAGGTCCACTGTATTTATGGTATAAATGAGAAATTCTGCCGATAGAATTTGTTGGTGAAGAATGGATATCGAGGTAACTTACTAACCAAAGTATATTAACAAATTCATTACTAATCAAAGTATATAACCAAAGTATATTAATACACATATGAAAACCAATTCATATGTCATTTCTTATGTGTGCTTTTCATAGGTATTTTAATTAAATTAAAATTCGTTAAAATTACTAATAAATATTAAGAATAAAGTGAACCATAAAATGAATTTTAAGCTGAACAATATGGTGAACTTTAAACTGAATCTTAAGTCAAATCACAGTGAATTGAGATTTCGCGTTGCAACTCCCCACAGAGAGTGCTTTCCCAGTATGATGACACTGGCCACGCCCCCTTATTATGTGGAAGGGGCTGTAATGCGAACTCACGACTACAGTGCCATGTTTTCACCCTTAGTATTTTCCTTTAGTAAAACTGATCTGAAAGTTCAGCAAATTCAATACAATAATGAAATTCCTTCCCTTGGGAATTTGCATTTTTTATGAGAAATCAATTATTACTGATTCGCCATTGCAATTAATGCAGTAACTTAAAAATGTGCTTTGAATGCCTTAAAAAGTCTAACAATTAAACTTAATATCTTACTGTGGCTGAGCAATGGTCCAACGCTGGAACAAGTCGTAAGCGATAGGCATCCAATTTCCTCATTATATTCAACGATATGCATTGGGTTCTTCAGAATTATCGTATCTAGAAAAGAATTTTCATTAAAAAAAGAAGAATGTAAAAATAATTATTAATCTATATATGCATAAAATAGAGAGTTTGTTTGTCTGCCTGTCTCTGTGCCTGTTTATTCGACATTTCCTAGATCAGGGGTGCTTAAACTTTTTTCGTATAGGGGGGCTACTTTTCATTTAGAATTTGTTTGGAGGGCTACTAAATTTTATTTACGTTTGAATAGAAAGAAATAAAAGTGTGTGTGTGTGTGTGGGGGGGTTATTATTCTGAAATTACACCAGAGGTCTGGTGCTACATAGTACACCTCAGAGAAAGCGTGTCTGAGAGAAATGTTTGAATTTGGGTTGGGTTGTTTTACCTCTGAGCGGCACTTTTTTGCACACCATGGGCTAAATGGCCAGGTCACATGGACCCCGAAAGCTCAGAGAAGGTTGGGCGAGGGGACCCACTGGAACAGTTGTTGGGAGACAGATGATAGCCTCACGTCAAGGACATCCAGCGTGTTCTTTAACGTGCACAGGGTATGGCTCTCCCGCACACGGGCCACGGCTTAACGTCCCATCCGACGGACGGCGGCCTTTCCAAGCCCATCGGTGTCCCCTACTGACCGTGGGCAGGGCGGGGAATTTTGCGGAGATAAATCTCAACGCTGACCCAGCTGGGACTCGAACCTGGGAACTACAGATTACGAGCCTGGCGCGCTACCGACTGAGCCACCCCCGCCCCCAGAAATGTTTGAAAATAAGTGCAGAAAGTAGCATATATTTTAAGTCAAACGCTCAGGATTCGAGTTCGACCAAGCACGAGCTCGAACTGATATCTAACACTTACTTATAAAACAAGTACATTCAACCCGCAGTTAATGGCAAAAGAAGCTTCCGCCGCTAAAATGAATAATTAATATATTGGATGTGGTTCTTTTCTCCACAAGAGTCTAGCGACTGCGCGATTCCCTCTTACTGCGCATGTGTGTGTCGAGTGTTTTTTGCCAGGTTAAACGTTAAAGAGAATCGCTCTGTCCGGCTCCTTAAGAATATAATTTTTTCCTAGTGGCACTTCATTAAGTTTGGGTTGGACTATAAGCATGGTTGTTTGCTATAGTGATTGTTGAGTAATGAACATTATAAGTGAGAATCCATTCGCCGCATCCACCAAACTGTCACATCCACCCAATTGCAGTATCTACCTAATTAGCTGTATCCACCTAACTGCATATTTATGCAATTGTTGTATTCACTCAATTGCCGTATATACCCAATTACAGTCCACCGAGTTGTCTTCCGTCCAATTATGGTCCTCCGAGCTGTCGTCCACTCAATTGCACAGATCCATAAAATTTAAGAAGTTATAAAGCATTAAATTTGACTCTCCAATGAGATAACATGGGATTTTTTTTATTTCAAGTAATGCTAACTATAACAGCATAGATAAGCGAATGCTATTGTTTTGTTTATATTGCACTAAACGTATAGTCTAACGCAGTGGTACGTATAGTCTAACACACATCTGATGTGTGTAACTGGCGTACCTCTTAGATAAAACTATAGTTATAGTATAATAATGGGAATAAAATAAAATATATATATCAGTGGTTCTCAACCTTTTATGCTTCACGTACCCTCTGGAAATGTGTATGTAACTCTTATATAGATAGATAAAACTATAGTTATAGTATAATAATGCCAACTTAGCGACTTTGTTACTAGATCTAGCGACTTTTGAGCTCTGACGGCGTACCCCAAAATATTTACCACGTACCCCACAATAAAGTATTTTGATTGATTGATTGTTTTATTTTTCTGTCCTATATCTGTACATTAAAAAGAAACCAGTACTCATCTATAGCTATCCAGGATTTCAATCCAGTTTCTTCCCTTTACAATCAAGCACACTGAATTTTGGTTGGCATTTTCACTTAAATGGGCTGAAACCGAAAAACTTAGAGGCAAGAAACAATCAGTCACAGAATAAGTAGAATAATTTTCTCTTTAATTATAACGTTTAATCATTTGGAGGTTGAAGTATACCATGTGGTGTAAGCATTCCGCGGAGATTCTTTACATATATATTTGGCCCTTGAATCTTTCTGTACATCGCGTTGTGTGTTGTTTATAACAATATTTATGCAATCAGACTTAACAATAAAATAATTAACATTTATTGAAATCTTGACCCAAAAACACTTTCACATTATTTTACAATCAACATGACTTACATTAAACGATCAGTGCAGCGGAGGCAACATTTGGTGACATTTCAACTGCGACTACTGTAGCTCTCTAAGTCTCTCGCATACTCATCTCTGCGTACAAAGGGGCGGGGGTGGCTCAGTCCGTAGCGTGCCAGGCTCCTAATCTGTAGATCCCCGGTTCGAGTCCCTGCTGAGTCAGGGTTGAGATTTAACTCCGCAAAATTCCCCGCCCTGCCCACGGTCAGTAGGGGACACCGATGGCCTTGGAAAGGCCGCCGTCCGTCGGATGAGACGTTAAGCCGTGGCACCGTGTGCGGGAGAGCATTACCCTGTGCAGGTTAAAGAACACGCTGGATGCCCTTGACAGGAGGCTACCATCTGTCTCCGAACAGCTGTTCCAGTGGGTCCCCTTCCCCAACCTTCTCTGAGCCTTCGGGGTCCATATGATCTGGCCATTTAGCCCGTGGTGTGCAAAAAAAAGTGCCGCTCTGAGGTAAAACAACCCAAGCCATCTCTGCGCACAAAACTCTTAGACCTTTTTCTCTCGCAGCTTCTAACATTTTTCCTCCGGCAATTCTCTCCCAGTTCGAAGATTCCTGTCGAACACTTTTTCACAAGGACCTTTTCACAAAGACTTCTCTGCTTCTTCCATTAGTCAGCATCAATCAATCAGGAGGAGCAAATATTGGTGGGAGCTTGAGGTTTCTTTGATCTTGCGTTCTTCTTACCTTCTCTATAATGTGGGTCGCTTCCTTTCCCTCGGATGCTGTGGTGCCGTGGTCCTGATTGCCTCCCTGGGTGATAGCAGCGCCGTTGCTCATAGAGGCACATTAGAAGCTATTGTCACTTCTAGGCTCTGGGGATGTAATCACTGCTTACATGAATGCAGGGCTGCAGATGTGAATGAAAATTCTGGTGTAAGCCAGCCAGAACACGCCGTAAATGGCTTGGGAGTTTGTCCCTGTGCGGACAATAGCAATGAGGTGTGAAACATTTTCGATATCGTAATCTACGCAGAATTATTATACGCGAAAATCTACGCAGAATTATTATACGCGAAAATCTACGCAGAATTATTATACACGAAAATCTACGCAGAATTATTATACACGAAAATCTACGCAGAATTATTATACACGAAAATCTACGCAGAATTATTATACACGAAAATCTACGCAGAATTATTATACACGAAAATCTACGCAGAATTATTATACACGAAAATCTACGCAGAATATAAGAGTTGATGAAGTAAAAGGTAGCAGAAATAGTTATTAAGACCAGAAGCCGAATTCGCAGCGAGCATAATGGATGCTCTCTTATGAGCGTTCTCCCATCAGCTTTCCAATGCAGGATGCCGCGGGATGGATTTTTTCCCACTTGCCAAATTACCATGAAAATATAAGGGGTGGTTCTCGTAACACCTATCCAGTGACTTCTTTTTCGCAAGTTTCTTGGAGTTTTTGTGACCTGGCCATTTAGCCAATTGTGGGCACAAAAATTCATCTCGCAGATAGAACAACTTCACTCCCTTTCTCTCCATGATTTTCTGAAATCTCATCTCTCTAACTAGCATTACACTTACTAGCATTATTCATTTTCCCTCCATGATGTTCTGGAATCTCATCTCTCTAACTAGCATTACTCTTTTAGCATTATTCATTTTCCCTCCATGATTTTCTGAAATCTCATCTCTCTTACTAGCATTTTCCCTCCATGATATTCTGGAATCCCATCTTGCTAGCTAGCATTATTCATTTGCCCTCTATGATTTTCTGGAATCTCATCTCTCTAACTAGCATTACTCTTATTAGCATTATTCATTTTCCCTCCATGATTTTCTGGAATCTCATCTCTCTTACTAGCATTTTCCCTCCATGATATTCTGGAATCCCATCTCTCTAGCTAGCATTACTCTTTCTAGCATTATTAATTTTCCCTCTATGATTTTCTGGAATCTCACCACTCTTACTAGCATTTTCCCTCCATGATATTCTGGAATCCCATCTCTCTAGCTAGCATTACTCTTACTAGCATTATTCATTTTCCCTCTATGATTTTCTGGAATCTCACCACTCTTACTAGCATTTTCCCTCCATGATATTCTGGAATCCCATCTCTCTAGCTAGCATTACTCTTACTAGCATTATTCATTTTCCCTCTATGATTTTCTGGAATCTCATCTCTCTAACTAGTATTACTCTTATTAGCATTATTCATTTTCCCTCCATGATTTTCTGGAATCTCATCTCTCTTACTAGCATTTTCCCTCCATGATATTCTGGAATCCCATCTCTCTAGCTAGCATTACTCTTACTAGCATTATTAATTTTCCCTCTATGATTTTCTGGAATCTCACCACTCTTACTAGCATTTTCCCTCCATGATATTCTGGAATCCCATCTCTCTAGCTAGCATTACTCTTACTAGCGTTATTCATTTTCCCTCTATGATTTTCAGGAATCTCATCTCTCTAACTAGCATTATTCATTACCCCTGCATGATTTTCTGGAATCTGATCTCTCTAACTAGCATTACACTTACTAGCATTATTCATTTTCCCTCCATGGTTTCCTGGAATCTCATCTCTCTAACTAGCATTATTCTATCCCTCCATGATTTTCTGAAATCTCATCTCTCTAACTAGCATTACTCTTATTAGCATTATTCTTTCCCTGCATGATTTTCTGGAATCTCACCTCTCTTACTAGCATTACACTTACTAGCATTATTCATTTTCCCTCCATGATTTCCTGGAATCTCATCTCTCTAACTAGCGTTATTCATTTTCCCTGCATGATTTTCTGGAATCTCATCTCTCTAACTAGCATTACTCTTATTAGCATTATTCATTTTCCCTCCATGATTTTCTGGAATCTCATCTCTCTAACTAGCATTACACTTAGTTGCATTATTCATTTTCCCTCCATGATTTTCTGGAATCTCATCTCTCTAACTAGCATTACTCTTATTAGCATTATTCATTTTCCCTCCATGATTTTCTAGAATCTCATCTCTCTAACTAGCATTACACTTAGTTGCATTATTCATTTTCCCTCCATGATTTTCTGGAATCTCATCTCTCTAACTAGCATTACTCTTATTAGCATTATTCATTTTCCCTCCATGATTTTCTGGAATCTCATCTCTCTAACTAGCATTACACTTAGTTGCATTATTCATTTTCCCTCCATGATTTTCTGGAATCCCATCTCTCTAACTAGCATTACTCTTATTATCATTATTCATTTTCCCTCCATGATTTTCTAGAATCTCATCTCTCTAACTAGCATTACACTTAGTTGCATTATTCATTTTCCCTCCATGATTTTCTGGAATCTCATCTCTCTAACTAGCATTACTCTTATTAGCATTATTCATTTTCCCTCCATGATTTTCTGGCATCTCATCTCTCTAACTAGCATTACACTTAGTTGCATTATTCATTTTCCCTCCATGATTTTCTGGAATCTCATCTCTCTAACTAGCATTACACTTAGTTGCATTATTCATTTTCCCTCCATGATTTTCTGGAATCTCATCTCTCTAACTAGCATTACTCTTATTAGCATTATTCATTTTCCCTCCATGATTTTCTGGAATCTCACCTCTCTTACTAGCATTTTCCCTCCATGATATTCTGGAATCCCATCTCTCTAGCTAGTATTATCTTACTAGCATCATTCATTTTCCCTCCATGATTTCCTGGAATCTCATCTCTCTAGCTAGCATTACTCTTACTAGCATTATTCTATCCCTGCACGATTTTCTGGAATCCCATCTCTCTAACTAGCATTATTCATTTTCCCTCCATGATTTTATGGAATCTCATCTCTCTAAGTAGCATTACTCTCATTAGCATTATTCATTTTCCCTGCATGATTTTCTGGAATCTCATCTCTCTAACTAGCATTACTCTTATTAGCATTATTCATTTTCCCTCTATAATTTTCTGGAATCTCATCTCTCTAACTAGAATTACTCTTACTAGCATTATCATTTTCCCTCCATGATTTTTTGGAATCTCAAATATAGAGTTATAAATGAAACTATCCATTAGTTCGCAAATGTTATGTTTGATCAATTCACTGAATTAGCGATTAGTCATTCAGAGGTCCGGATCTAGTGAGAAACTACAGCAGAGGTAGAGGATGTCCAATGGACCGGATTTTCATTGCAATATAACATTTTCGCTCCGTTTTAGAAGTCTTTGAAAATTTCTTGTAAAATTCATGAAATATGCACAACTTTTACTCTAAAGGATGGCCTCCTGTCGCCCCCAAATCATTCATAATATTAATTAAGTATATTCTGTCTCAATCAATGTACGAGTTCCAAATTCACTTACTTAACATCAAGCTGCTTAATACCAAATATCCTTCTCCGGGGGTGATATCGGCCTTCTCCATTCCAGTCGGAATTTTCAAGATCCCTTTCCTATGGAAGAAAGAGCAATTTCAACTCTCAGTTTCTATTTATTATTCCATTTTATGCAATTTACATTTCGTGCAGTTTTAGATTATGCATTTCAAATTGTTTCCGTTGTATTGATTTCATAATACAGTTTTTACCTGTTTTAAATTATACGTTTATTAAATAATACAAATAGAAGATAATAAAATGTATGATTATTTTCAAATACTTAATTATAGTTAGTATTTGGAATATCACTCACCGAAAAGAATAATAATGAAAATACACATAATACTAGACCGGTACAGTCGCTCAAAAAAGTATCCGAACACTATGGTTGATTACAGAACACTACGGTTGATTACAGAATTCAGAAAAAATATCTGGCAACGATTTTTTTAGAAATTAGTGATCTGGCAACCTTCGTGTGACACGAAGGTTGCCAGATCATTAATTTCTAAATGGCAGGACCTCAGCAGAAAAACGACACATACATCCATGCCTTACCCAGGGCTCGAACCCAGGTCCCTTAGATCAATAGCCAAGCGTGCTAACCACTCGGACCCTGTAGCGCTCGGGAATCACGGCCGCCTGAACACAAGGCGAACGAATCGGGCGGACCGAGCGCTACTTCGTTTGCTCTAGCCGGGCCAGCGAGCTCCTCTTCCCCACCCCTCCAAGATTAAATCCTGAGTGCGCCACTGTCCACGGCTTAACATCCCATCCGACGAACGGCAGCCTTTCCAATCCCATCGATATCCCCTACTGACCGAGGCCAGGGTGGAGAGTTTTGCGGAGATAAACCTCAACGCTGGCCCAGCTGGGACTCGAACCTGGGAACTGCAGATTATGAGCCTGGCGCACTACCGACTGGGCCACCCCCGCCCCATGAAAGTGGAAAGTGGGGGAGGTGCAAGTGGGGGGGGGGGGGAATATAACATCCCCTCTTGTTTCAGAGGTTGTTAAAACATTTCTTAAGAAATGTGTGAAATTTAATTAAGTTTGCAATTTTTTGGTCTCCAAAACCTTTGCTAGTATTATCAAAGGGAGGGGAAGGGATGTGGGGATGGGTGTGGATTGGATTGGATTGTTTTACCTCTGAGCGGCACTTTTTTGCACACCATAGGCTAAATGGCCAGGCCACAAGGACCCCGAAGGCTCGGAGAAGGTTGGGGGAGGGGACCCACTGGAACAGCTGTTGGGAGACAGATGGTAGCCTCCCGTGAAGGCCATCCAGCGTGTTCTTTAACGTGCACAGGGTATGGCTCTCCCGCACATGGGCCACGGCTTAACGTCCCATCCGACGGACGGCGGCCTTTTCAAGCCCATCGGTGTCCCCTACTGACCGTGGGCAGGGCAGGGAAATTTTTGCGGAGATAAATCTCAACGCTGACCCAGCTGGGACTCGAACCTAGGAACTACAGATTACGAGCCTGGCGCGCTACAGACTGAGCCACCCCCGCCCCCAGGATGTGTGTGTGTGTGTGTGTGTGAGCCACCCTTTTGATCGGGCCCTCCATAGACACATCTAATATCTAACATATTTAGACAATTGAGGGTAATGGAGTGTTTGGCTGACTGTCCGATTGATTGGGAGTTCTATAATATTTAACTATGATACAGAAATAGTAGAGCTATGAAAATTCACAGTTAGGGGTAATTTGGGTCACAGATCTCTGAAAAAATCCGAAATCTGACCTTCGACTGTCTTTCAAGATCAAATAGAAGTCAGGTAGAAGTCGAACCTTGATCTACTACCGTAATGCTAGAAACGTGAAAATCGGTGTCTGGGCGAGTTTCGTGTTGTAGATCTCGGAAACTTTACGAAAGTTCCAATCAGGCGGATCCTTGAGATCAAAGATTAAATTTCGATCTCCAGGTACTAGAGAGTGGTACAGTCGCTCAAAAAAGTATCCGAACACTACGGTTGATTACAGAATTCAGAAAAAATATCTGGCAACGATTTTTTTTGGAAAATAGTAATCTGGCAACCTTCGTGTCACGTGACACGAAGGTTGCCAGATCACTATTTTCTAAAAAAAAATCGAGCCAGATATTTTTTCTGAATTCTCTAATCAACCATAGCGTTCGGATACTTTTTTGAGCGACTGTACACATAAAATGGGAGTACCCCAAAATCCCCCCCCCCCGGCAGATCAAAGGAAGCTTATATTTAAAGTTAGAGAGCTTACAGGTAGAGCGTATGCGGCTTTCTATTCGCATGATATGAAGGACACTGGCGTACCCAAAGGAAGGGAGGGGGGCTTGAATAATATATACTATTTTCTAGAGAAGTCTCAGAGAATCAGACTCAATACAATGCCCTTTCAATCGAATATGTCAAGAAAAAAAGGAAGTTCCTAGGCATGTCACTGATGGTGAAGTATAGGATAGAATTTAGAAAAAATAAAGGGTTGGGTTGTTTTACCTCTGAGCTGCACCTTTTGCACACAATGGGCTAAATGGCCAAGTCACAAGGACCTCGAGGGCTCAGTTGGGTTGGGTTGTTTTACCTCTGAGCGAACTTTTTTGCACACCATGGGCTAAATGGCCAGGTCACATGGACCCCGAAGGCTAGGAGAAGATTGGGGGAGGGGACCCATTGGAACAGCTGTTGGGAGACAGATGATAGCCTCCCGTCAAGGCCATCCAGCGTGTTCTTTAACGTGCACAGGGTATGGCTCTCCACCATACACGGGGCCATGGCTTAACGTCCCATCCGACGGACGGCGGCCTTTCCAAGCCCATCGGTGTCTCCTACTGACCGTGGGAAGGGCGGGGAATTTTGCGGAGATAAATCTCAACGCTGACCCAGCTGGGACTCGAACCTGGGACTACAGATTACGAGCATGGCGCGCTACCGACTGAGCCACCCCCGCTCCCTCGAGGGCTCAGAGAAGGTTGGGAAGGAGGGGACACACTGGACAGCTGTTAGGTGACAGATGGTAGCTTCCTTTCAAAGCCATTCAATATGTTCTTTAATGTGCACAGATTATGGCTCTGCATACGTAGCCACAGCTTAACGTTCCATCCGACAGATGTCAGCCTTTTCAAGCCCATCGGTGTCCCCTACTAACCGAGGGCGGGGAGGGAAGTTGGACGGAGATAAATCTACTGACCGACTGGAAACTGCAGATTACGAGGCTGGCGGGAAAAAGAATAAAGGTGTGGGGGAGAGCAAATGACGCAGTAATAACGAGGCAAGGGACTGGAGAATTGAGGGTGGCAAGAGACTGGAGAGAGTAACATATTATCCCTTCATTTCAGAATTTTTTTAAAACTTTAATGAAAAATGCTTTATGTATAAATTTAATAAAATTTTTTGCATTGCAAACACAGAGAGAAAATTTCTTTAAAACGAGGAAGAATGGGCACTTACGATTCATACATCGATATTTCGCAACGAGATGTGGCTTTGAAATTTTTCCTTTGTCCAAATTTAAATATTACACAGTCCGGCATTATAGCTGGTAGCAAAGTATCCAAGTGCCACAGACAAACCCACGTCTTCAGTAGCTGAAAAATTCAAAAAGAAAATAATCAGCATGTTGTCAAAAAAAAAGTAGAAATGAGCATCGCAGAAGTGTGAAAGTGAACATTTAGAATTGAAAATGAAGTACAGCAGATTTTGGAATTGTGATATACAATGGCGGAAATTGAAAAAAGAACACCATTAGCAATTGAAGCGTTATCTACGAGATTTTTTTAGTAGAAATAACTTGTTGAGAAAGGACAGTGATCACACCTGTGAAGTGATTCAATGTTTATTTTACCTTTTAATGAGTATTACATTTTACAGAAGGCACATTTTAATAAGGTGTTGAACCTCCTCGAGCAGGAACATTAGCTTTTAGTCTGGCATGCAATCGGTCGTACAAATGCTGGATATCACGCTGGGAGAAACCATTCCATGTGCTTTCAACTTGGACGCGAAATTCAGCAATTGTCGTTACCTAACTCAATTGTCGTTACCTCGTCCACGGAAGATTCTTTGTCCAATCCAATCCCAGACATTCTCGATTGGAGACAAGTTCGCAGAGCGTGCTGTCCAAGGCAGTTGGTGCACTACCTGAACAGCATGTTGAGTTGCCTGGGAGGAGTGTGGGCGGGCGTTATCCTGCTGGAATATCGCATTTGGGATTACATTTAAATATGGCAGGACGACTGGCTGTAAGATGCCGCTGACGTACGTATTGCTATTCAGTGTACCCTGTACAAACACCAGACACGTACGAGAGTGATAGCTAATCGCTCTCCACACTATGATGCCCGGCGTGGTTCCTGTGTGTTGCTGGCGGATCCACGATGGAAGAAGCCGCTCACCTTGTCTTCGGACTCGTAAACGATCATCAGACGCTCCTAAGCAGAATCGGCTTTCATCACTGAAGACCACAGACTGCCATTCTTCCCTCCAATGAACTCATTCTTGCCACCACTGCAAACGTGCTCGACTGTGACGAGGTGACAGTGGTAGCCATGCCAGCGTACCCGTATTCCTGCTTCCAAAAGACGATCAGTTTTGTAGACACCCTTGTTACGACAGAGGATCGAATTTGTGACGCCGTAGGCGTCCGCTCTACCACCGCCACCCTTCTGATACGCGATCTTCTCGTGCGTCCGCAATTCTATGTTGCTGGAACCATGTCTGCGTGTGTGCGAATGATCTTCTGACCATCGTATCACTTCTGACATCGCACCACGCCACCATCGTACCACTGCCGATTAATCTCGTTCAACGTAGTGTGCAATTTGACGAAAAGACCAACTTGCTTCCCGAAGTTACTACTATACGACCACTATACGACCTCGCTCAAACTCCACTAACTGAACAAATGTTGCACGCCTGCATCGTCCAGGCATGGTAGCTTCTTCAAAGAGCACCGAACAAGACGACACAAGACGAATAACTTCTTTCTTCATGCCCTAGTTCTTAAGTACGCGCTGCGTGCATTTGCATGTTGTCGTCCTCAGTGACGTCATTATTTCATCCAATGACTTTCAATCTTGAATCAGAGTTTCTGCTGCCCTTAACTATTAACATATTAGAACATGACGTTCCTAAAGTTGGGTTGTTTTACCACTGAGCGGTACTTTTTTGCACACCATGGGCTAAATGGCCAGGTCACATGGACCCCGAAGGGTCAGAGAAGGTTGGGGGAGGGGACCCACTGGAACAGCTGTTAGGAGACAGATGGTAGCCTCCCGTCAAGGCCATCCAGCGTGTTCTTTAACGTGCACAGGGTATGGCTCTCCCGCACACGGGGCCACGGCTTAACGTCCCATCCGACGGAAGGCGGCCTTTCCAAGCCCATCGGTGTCCCCTACTGACCGTGGGCAGGGCGGGGAATTTTGCGGAGATAAATCTCAACGCTGACCCAGCTGGGACTCGAACCCTGGAACTACAGATTACGAGCCTGGCGCGCTACCGACTGAGCAACCCCCGTCCCCGACGTTCCTAAAGGAATTCCTTTTGGGTGTTCTTTTTTCAGTTTCCGCCGTGTATTAAAATCCCATCGTATTGTTATTCTTCCACCTTGCCTTCGGTAAGGAAAGTGACACCGATGACTCTAGAAAGGTCATTGGTGTCACTTACCATAAACAGAACATTTGCTCATCCAGTATTCATCAAAGGTTCGTCTATTTCGTATTTAGTGCCCTCTAATGATGCAAATTAAAAAAATCTAAAAATTTGAAGAATGCGAATTATAATATTTAATTCATCCAACTACTAAAGTAATTTACTTGTGCGTTTTCCGCTATGCGAAATGTGCACAGTATTGGATTGGGTTGTTTTAGCCATGAGCGGCACTGTTTTCGCACACAATAGGCTAAATGGCCAGGTTACAAGGACCCCGAAGCCTCAATGAAAGTTGGGGGAGGGGACCCACTGGACAGATGTTGGTAAGCACATAGTAGCATCCTGTCACGGCCATCCAGGTTGTCCTTTAACATACACATGGTATGGTTCTTCCACACACGGGGCCACGACCTAACGTCCTATCCGACCGACGGCGACCTTTTCAATCCCATCGGGTCCCTTACTGACTATGGGCAGGGAGTTTTACGGAGAAAAATCTCAACGCTGGCCAAGCTAGATCTCGAATTTGGGAACTGCAGATTACGAGTCTGGCTCTCTACCGAATGAGCCACCCCCGCCCTTGTGTACAGTGGCACATCATCGTGTTGCATTTGCATACTTCTAAACCTAGTTCTAAGGAAGAGTTTAAAGTCCACTGTGTCAGTCCATAACTATTGTGGGCGGGGGTGGCTCAGTCGGTAGCACGCCATGCTCGTAATCTGCAGTTGTCAGGTTCTAGTCCCAGCCTCGTCAGCGTTGAGATTTATCTCCGCAAAAAACTCCGCACTCTGCCCACGGTCAGTAGGGGACACCGATGGGCTTCGATAGGCCGCCGTCCGTCGGATGGGACGTTAAACCGTGGCCCGTGTGCTGAAGAGCCGCACACGTTAAAGAACACTCTGGATGGCGTTGATGAGAGGCTACTATCTGTCTCCCAACAGCTGTTCCAGTGGACACACTCTCTGAGCCTTCGGAGTCCTTGTGACCTGGCCATTTAGCCCATGGTGTGCAAAAAAGTGCCGCTCAGAGGTAAAACAACCATAACTACTAGGGAAGTGATAATTATCACAATTCAACAGTACAAATTTAAAATTCTAGAAAGAAAGCAAATGGCAAAAGTAATAGTTTAGAAAGAAAAATAAAAATACTTCATATACTTTTTAATTTAATTATCACTATTAAGCAACAGGATGAAGACATGTGCAGAGGAAAAATCGCTTTGAGCCAGGGAACCCAAGGCCTCCTGACGGGGGTGGCTCAGTCGGTAGCGCGCCAGGCTCGTAATCTGTAGTTCCCAGGTTCGAGTCCCAGCTCGGTCAGCGTTGAGATTTATCTCCGCAAAAATTCCCCGCCCTGCCCACGGTCAGTAGGGGACACCGATGGGCTTGGAAAGGTCGCCGTCCATCGGATGGGACGTTAAGCCGTGGCCCCGTGTGCGAGAGAGCATTACCCTGTGCAGATTAAAGAACACGCTGGATGGCCGTGACGGGAGGTTACCATCTGTCTCCCAACAGCTGTTCCAGTGGGTCCCCTCCCCCAACCTTCTCTGAGCCTTCGGGGTCCATGTGACCTGGCCATTTAGCCCATGGTGTGCAAAAAAGTGCCGCTCAGAGGTAAAACAACCCAACCCAACCTGGCCATTTAGCCCATGGTGTGCAAAAAAGTGCCGCTCAGAGGTAAAACAACCCAACCCAAGGCCTCCTGATGACATGTCAGGTGCTCTGACTGGCGGCCACTGATCAATCTCTCATGCTATTACTGATACCAGGAGTATACTTATATATCTGCGGTCAATCATTGTCTGTGAGTTTATTTTGCGGCTGGATTTCTTCAAACTTATCCCAGGAGTGTGCAATGTCCAGCCACGCTTCTTGACTGCCATATTTTTGTTAGCAAATGTGAATCTGTTTCACTTTTGGCATGATCACTAGTGTCGCGTATTTAGACAGATGTACCCACACTAAGTATTTAATTGCTACTAAGCTGTTTTAGTAGCCAGATGTTGATGGGTGTAGAGGATAACATGGCTGTGTGCACGTACTTGGGTTTGGATTGTTTTACCTCTGAGCGGCACTTTTTTGCACACCATGGGCTAAATGGCCAGGCCACAAGGACCCCGAAGACTCAGAGAAGTTTGGGGGAGGGGACGCACTGGAACAGCTGTTGGGAGACAGATGGTAGCCTCCCGTCAAGGCCATCCAGCATTTTCTTTAACGTGCACAGGGTATGGCTCTCCACGGCTTAACGTCCCATCCGACGGACGGCGGCCTTTTCAAGCCCATCGGTGTCCCCTGACCGTGGACAGGGCGGGGAAATTTTGAGGAGATAAATCTCAACGCTTATCAGCTGGGACTCGAACCTGGGAACTACAGATTACGAGCCTGGCGCGCTACCGACTGAGCCACCCCCGCCCCACGTACTTGGGAAGACTGAAAAATAAAGTCTCTAAATGCACTTAAACAAGAGTGATTGACCCGATGGTGTATAACATCAGCAGCAGTAGAGATTGATCAAAGGGCCAGTAGCTCAGAGTACAGAGCACTTGATATGCCATCAGGAGGTCGTGGGATCCAACCCCACCCGGCTCAAAACAATTTTTCTTCTACATCCATCTTCATCTTATCAATTAAACAGCTTAATAGTGATTAAATAATTAGCAAATCAATGATGAGCTGTGAATTCATTTGTTTAAATTTCACATATAATTTCAAATATCAATAAGTTTCTTTTTAACAGTTAGTTAAAAATACTGAAAAGGTCAACATCAAAAAGATACAAACCGACTTTCAAACTATAAAGAAGGCAATAAGATTTTTAAATCAAAAGACGTCAAAAAAAAAAGATTAGCTCTGGTTCAAAATTATTCACTCGGCAACGCTGCTATGATGATTATTAAACTCAGCAGCATTGCAAAAATATATATAAATTTTTCCCACTACTCTCTACTTTTCTATTCTTTGAACGTAAACAATCAGTTTCTGGCGAGGGTTGTTTGGGTTGTTTTACCTCTGAGCGGCACTTTTTTTGTACACCATGGTCTAAATGGTCAGATCACATGGACTCCGAAGGCTCAGAGAAGGTTGGGGGAAGAGGACCCACTGGAACAGCTGTTGGGAGACAGATGGTAGCCTCCTCGTCAAGGCCATCCAGCTTGTTCTTTAACGCGCACAGGGTATGGCTCTTCCGTACACGGGGCCAGGGCTTAACGTCCATCCGAAGGACGGAGGCCTTTCCAAACTCGTCGGTTTCCCCTACTGACCGTGGGCAGGGCGGGGAGTTTGCTGAAATAAATCTCAACGCTGACTTAGCTGGAACTCGGACCTGGGAACTGCAGATTACATTCTGGCGAGGGGTTAGTGCAGTCGGTTTTATCTAGAATAAGATTTTATAGTTGGTTTTTAATCATTTTTTAGTGTCGGATATAAAACTTGGAGCTAAAATAAAATTATACAAAGACAACTATTTTGGATTTCAAAGCTGGTAGACAAGGTTGAGATATCGTATAAGACAAGATTTTCGGGGCGTTCGGAACTCTGATTCCCCCCTCCCCCAGGTACGTTCCAGTTTGAGCCCTTAGAAAAATGCCGTTCAAAGTACAGAACAATGTTTCCAATACAGGATCATACATTCAGGTGATTGATACTTACCTTTTTCATAAAAACGGGAAAAGGTGGAGGTGGATCAGGACATCTACCCGGCGTGGGGACGTGTACACACCAGCAGCACCCACAGATCAGAGAGAAAAGCAATAGCACTTTCATAGCGACCGTAGGAACACAAAGGTGGACGGAGGCATTTTTCTGGTTATAAATGCGGATCACCGTTGAACCACAAGGTTAAAAGACAATGGATCAGCTGTCACAACACGCAAGGGCACGTCACAGGCGATCACAAAAACATATTTTTTTTCGCGATGTTCTCAGGGGGTAGAAGATCTAGACTGATCATGTGACATTTGATGCAACGTTATTTGTTCAGAAGAAGGAAACTTTGTTGCCCTGCCTTACCTCTGCTACAAGTCAAATAAGTGAAACTTCCTTATTTTTTGAGCAGGTGACAAAAAGAAGAATGGAGAGAGGAGACCGTGGAAACACCGACTGTCACACCACGTGCAAGAATCGAACGTTCTAGACCAGGGGTTGTTGAATGGCTTTTCTTCTAAGCGTCACTTTTGAACACAGACGAAATAGGTTAAACGACCAAGTCACAAGCACCTCAAAGGCTTAAAGGGAACGGCAGTTAGAAGTTTTCCGTTCAGGTCATGAAGTGTGTTCTTTAACTTTCATTGAATCCTCCTGTGCATGCAACCATGCACCATGCATGGTTGGCTCAATCGATAGCGCACCAGGCTTGTAATCTTCAGTTCCCTACTTAGGCCAGCATTGAGATTTATCTCTGCAAAACTACCGACCCTGCTGTTTCCAAACCCATCGGTGTTCCCTACTGACCGAGGGATCATCGATATCCCCCTACTAAGGCTCCTCCTGACCGAGGACTCAATGGTGTATCCCGATGACTGAGGTGTCATCGGTACTACTGAGAGCATGGTGTCCCCCTACTAACCAAGGGGTCATTGGTGTCCCCTACTGACTGAGAGGTCATCGGTGTCTCCCTACTAACCAAGAAGTCATCGGCGTCCTCTGCTCTCAGTAGTACCTGCTACCTCCTATTGACCGAGGGGGTCATCGGTATCCCTTAATGACTGAGGGGTCATCGGTGTATCCTAGACCGAGGGGTCATCGGTGTCTCCCTACTAACCAAGAAGTCATCGGCGTCCTCTGCTCTCAGTAGTACCTCCTACCTCCTACTGACCGAGGGGGTCATCGGTATCCCTTACTGACTGAGGGGTCATCGGTGTATCCTAGACTGAGGGGTCATCGGTGTCTCCCTACTAACCAAGAAGTCATCGGCGTCCTCTGCTCTCAGTAGTACCTCCTACATCCTATAGACTGAGGGGGTCATCGGTATCAGTTAATGACTGAGTGGTCATCGTGTTGCAATGTTAGAAAAGAATTGTATATTTAAAAATATTTGGCATTTAAAAAATCTAATGCAATCCCCTACTGACCGAGGGGTCATCAGTGTTCCCTACTGACCAAGGGGTCAGTAGAACACACCGCCCACTAATGGGTTTAAAAACGACACCGCCCATCACATGGTACATTAAACTTGTCTTCGTGTGCAGGAAATTATATCCTATGCACGTTAAAGAATACGCTGGATGCACTTAATGGGAGGCTACCATCTGTCTTCTGTCCAGTGGGTCCCTTTCCCACAACCTTCTGTAAGCCCTGGGGTCTTTGTGACCTAGTCATTTAGTCCATTGTGTGCATAAAAGTGCCGCTCAGAGATGAAGCAACCGAACTCTTTGATTATAAAGTGCCCTACAAAGAATTCGGTTTCCCTTTTAATTTTTTTTCCTGAAGTACCGTTTAAAAAAAAAAGCTTTTTTCTCCTGAAGAACCCTAGTGCCAAATATTTTTAAATATACAGTTCTTTTCTAATATTGCAACACATTTGCTTTGATGTTTTAATTTTAATTGCTTGACATCCCATCAATGGATACCTACCTTTCCAAGCCCATAGGTCCTTTTTCCCCGATTGAAGAGTTTTACAGGGGATTTAGCTGAGAAAATCTAATGCAAGCTCGGGGCGGGGGTGGCTCAGTCGGTAGCGCGCTAGGCTCGTAATCTGCAGTTCCCAGGTTCGAGTCCCAGATGGGTCAGGGTTGAGATTTATCTCCTCAAAACTCCTCGCCTTGCCCACGGTCAATAAGGGACAACGATGGGCTTGGAAAGGTCGCCGTCCGTCGGATGGGACGTTAAGCCGTGGGACCGTGTGCAGGAAGGCCATACCCTGTGCACGTTAAAGAACACGCTGGATGGCCTTGACGGGAGGCTACCATCTGTCTCCCAACAGCTGTTCTAGTGGGTCCACTCCCGTAATCTTCTCTGAGACTTTGCGGCCCTTATGACCCTGCCATTTAGCCCATGGTGTGCAAAAAAGTGCCACTCAGAGGTAAAACAACCAACTAATGCAAGCTCAGTATCAGTAGGATATAGACCTTGAAACCTTCAAATACCCTTAAGTCAAGGATAACCAATACTAGGTCATGGTCTTGAGCATCCCTTCTTTGAAAAGGTAAAAAAATATTAAACACATACATTGTAGCTATTTTACACGATTTATAAAGGCTCTGAGTTGGGTCAGAGAAAGGAATGCACCATGCAAGGGTTGGGTTGTTTTACCTCTGAGCGGAACTTTTTTGCACACCATGGACTAAATGGCCAGGTCACATGGACCCCGAAGGCTCAGAGAATGTTGGGGGAGGGGACCCACTGGAACAGCTGCTGGGAGACAAATGGTAGCCTCCCGTCAAAGCCATCCAGCGTGTTCTTTAACGTGCACAGGGTATGGCTCTCCCGCACACGGGGCTGCGGCTTAACGTCTCATCCGACGGACGACGGCCTTTCCAAGCCCATCGGTGTCCCCTACTGACAGTGGGCAGGGCGGGGAATTTTGCGGAGATAAATCTCAACGCTGACCCAGCTGGGACTCGAACCTGGGAACTACAGATTACGAGCCTGGCGCGCTACCGACTGAGCCACCCCCGCCCTACCATGCAAGGCCATCCAAGAGATATTTCAACTTGTGGCTTTTATGTACACGGACCACGGCTTGCATCGTCCAATGGACGGCGGCCTTTCCAAGCCCATCGGTATCCCCTACTGACCGTGGGCAGGGCGGGGAGTTTTGCGGAGATAATAATAGGAATATTGAGGAAATAATAATAGGAATTTTGAGGAGATAAAAGTCGGTCCTTTTTAAGTAATGGAAGAATTTCAAAGAAGGTTTAGCCGAGAAATATCTAACGCAAGATCAGTAGAGGATAAACTTTGAGACCATCAAATAACCTTTTGATTGATTTAGGTCAAGGATAACAAATACGAGGTCATGGTCTTGGGCAGAGAGAATTAATCCTCTTTGGCAACTATTTTAAATATAATATCTATGTTGCAAGGTCGCTTTCAGATCCGATCACGCCAATGAGATCAAACACGTCAGAATCTGTCGCTGTGCAAATGCTTATTCTCTAGTGCTAGGGAATGCAAACAGAAAATGTGAAATCGACCAACACATCCTGGTATTTGTATTTTTGCGATGATTTTTCCCCTTTCGTTGTGATTGGTTCCCTTTTAAAAATATAAGGAGTTTTGAAAAGTGTTGTATTTCGTGTATTTCTCTTGCTTTTCAATATAAAAACTTGCATATGACACTTTCTTTCAATTACGACAAGAAAAATTTATAAAAATAAACATCGGTTCAACGGGATAAATTTAATGTCTAATATTGTTGTTAAGGGTCCTTTTGATTGGATTGGGTTATTATATCTTTCAGCTACAGTCGCTCAAAAAAGTATCCGAACACTATGGTTGATTTACAGAATTCAGAATAAATATCTGGCAAAGATTTTTTTTCAGAAATTAGTGATCTGGCAACCTTCGTGTCACGTGACAACAAAGGTTGCCAGATCACTAATTTCTAAAAAAATCGTTGCCAGATATTTTTTCTGAATTCTGTAATCAACCATAGTGTTCGGATACTTTTTTGAGCGACTGTAGGTGGTCATATTATTTTGATACTAGATCGTGTGGGCTCACTCACGGAAATGTTGAGCGTGTGCAGTTACCGTTCACAGCAAACTGGAGCGTGTGCAGTAACTGCACACGCTCCAGTTTGCTGTGAACGGTAACTGGAGCGTGTACAGTTGCTGTACACGCTCCAGATATTTTTCCTGAATTCTGTAATCACGTGACACGAAGGTTGCCAAATCACTAATTTCTAAAAAAATCGTTGCCAGATATTTTTTCTGAATTCTGTAATCAACCATAGTGTTCGGATACTTTTTTGAGCGACTGTAGGTGGTCATATTATTTTGATACTAGATCGTGTGGGCTCACTCATGGAAATATTGAGCGTGTGCAGTTACCGTTCACAGCAAACTGGAGCGTGTGCAGTAACTGCACACGCTCCAGTTTGCTGTGAACGGTAACTGGAGCGTGTACAGTTGCTGTACACGCTCCAGATATTTTTCCTGAATTCTGTAATCACGTGACACGAAGGTTGCCAGATCACTAATTTCTAAAAAAATCGTTGCCAGATATTTTTTCTGAATTCTGTAATCAACCACAGTGTTCGGATACTTTTTTGAGAGACTGTAGATGTCCTCCAACCTGGGGCGGGGGTGGCTCAGTCGGTAGCGCGCCAGGCTCGTAATCTGTAGTTCCCAGGTTCGAGTCCCACCTGTGTCAGTCGTTGAGATTTATCTCCGCAAAATTCCCTGCCCTGCCCACGGTCAGTAGGGGATACCGATGGGCTTGGAAAGGCCGCCGTGGCCCCGTGTGCGGGAGAGCCATACCCTGTGCACGTTAAAGAACACGCTGGATGGCTTTGACGGGAGGCTACCATCTGTCTCCCAACAGCTGTTCCAGTGGGTCCCCTCCCCCAACCTTCTCTGAGCCTTCGGGGTCCATGTGACCTGGCCATTTAGCCCATGGTGTGCAAAAAAGTGCCGCTCAGAGGTAAAACAACCCAACCCAAATCCTCCAATCTGACTCCAAGGAAGGTAGCAGTATGAAACAACACTTTCTGTAACAG
Source organism: Ryuthela nishihirai (assembly GCA_038380435.1). NCBI lineage: Eukaryota > Metazoa > Arthropoda > Arachnida > Araneae > Heptathelidae > Ryuthela > Ryuthela nishihirai. Next base: position 34,963,506 of record JAWZYU010000002.1, on the reverse strand, counting down.
AAGGCCAGTAGATCAAATTTATAACTTCAGCTTAAGTAGTCCTACCGAAATAGACAATTCTTATATTTTTGATTCTAATGTTATTACTGGTGAGCTCTTGTGCTAATCTTTATATTAATGATTAGCACAAGTAGAGAAAGCTAGCCGACCGTAGAAGCAATGGATTTTAACACAATATTTTCAGGAATAGTATATTTTTTATTTTAATGAACATTTTGAAAATTTTCAAATGTATTTTATTTAGAAAGAAAATCATTCGTATTTAATATCTAATACACTTTGTAAACAAGATAACAGGAAAATAGATGCTTTTGATTCCAGATGCTTACGCAGAATCTTGGACATTAGGTGGTTCAACTTTGTAACTAATGATGAGATTAGGCAAAGGAGTTTGCAACCTCCTTTAAGCAGCATATTGTGCAGAGAGAGACTCCGTTGGTTTGGCCATGTTGCCCGTATGAATAATTATAGATTGGCGAATAGGGTTATGAACAGTGTGCCTAAAGGTCTCAGAAAGAAGGGGAGACCTAGGATGCGGTGGGCAGACAATGTCAAACAGGACCTTGTTAGAATTCGTGTGCAGTGGCCAGATGCAGTAGATGTAGCTCAGGATAGACTTGCTTGGAGAACTAAATTGCACGGTCTGGTTGGACCTCCGTAGCCCATGGCTGCTTGAGGATGATGATGATGATCATAATGCTATTAATACAAATAATTTTTCTTCTGAATAAAATATATTTATGATAAACAGTAGTATTAAGATTAGCATAGAGTTTACCAGTAATAATATTACAATTAAAATGTAAGAAATGTCTGTATGGTAGAGCTAGTTAAACTGACGTCATAAACTTCTTCCTGTGGCTTTCTGTTAGAGGAGGTGTTGGCCAAAGCCACTTCAATAAATAGGTCTGGACACGGCAGTTGCAAAAAACCTAATTTTCAAAAATATAGCAATTTAAATTAATCTGTAATTCTGATAATTCGACCTGGTAGTTATTTATTTTTAAAAAATTGGTGATTAATTTTATAATATTTTCCAATATTTTAATAAAATTTTAATGAATAAATTACTTTATTTTAATTGGCTCTAAAATAAATGCCTTTAACTTAAATTTTAAAACAATTAAATCAATAACATATTTATGCATAATTAATTTCCTTCTTTCTTTCCTCCTTTAGCCGTCCCGTGGCGGAGTGGTTAGCGCGCTTGGCTACTGATCTACGGGACCTGGGTTCGAGCCCCGGGTAAGGCATGGATGTTCATGTTGTTTTCTACTGAGGTCCTGCCATCCTCTCAGATCTTCTACTGTGGCCAATAAACTGACAGGCTCCTGTCAGACCTCTGTGACAAGCAGCTGCTTGAGGGGGTATTTATTTATTTTATTTTTTCCTCCTTTTGTCCAAGGTGTCTAGGCCTTGGCAGTGTCCATCCAGACGATCTATCATGTAGAGAAAGCTAGCCGACCGTAGAAGCAATGGATTTTAACACAATATTTTCAGGAGCAGTATATTTTATATTTTAATGGGTAGTTTGAAATTTTCAAAAATATAATGTATCTTAGACCAGCGGTTCCCAACCTATGGTCCGCGAACCCCCAGGGGTCCGCATTGACATCTGAGGGGGTCCGCAAGAAATACATTTTTGAGGTGGTTAAAGGGTTAAAATACGGCAGATCCCTCCACAGGGGTCCGCCATATTTTTCAAATTAAAACAGCGGTCCTCCGCTTTCAAAAGGTTGGGAACCGCTGTCTTAGACCACTGGCTTTCAACCGCTGTATCGCAAAAATTTCAGAAAAAGAATAATACTACATAACAATTTTAATTATTCCAATTTTATTTTTTGAAATATTTAATTACAATTTTTGGTCAAATGTTGAGTTTAATATGTATTTTTGTTTAAATAAATTGAATTTTAGGCTATGCAATAAGATTCCCTTGTGACCTGGCCATTTAGCCCCTTGTGGACAAAAAAAAGGGCCGCTCACAGGTGAAACAACCCAACCCAACTCGACGTTTAATTCATGCTTGAAGTTGGCAAGTTTTTAAATTCTTTCACTATTGAAATGCTTCTGAGATGAGGAAAAAATCATAATTGACTTAATTGTAATTGTTTACATTTTATCAGTTTAGTAACTTAACAAATGAGTTTATCTTCTTTGCGCCGGTCGAGGTATATTAACCTTGACTTGCCACGACAGTTCCGCATATTGCATCTTGAGAAATCCCGGGTTATGCCAATGACCTAGAACAATAACAGAAAATATTTTTAGCGGTTGTTTTCGTCTTTCTATTCGAAGTTGCGACACTAGCGGATGCGTTACCTTTCTAACCGAAACAAATTGACGCAACCTGCTATTACGGAACGCAGCCCTCTGCCGTCCAAACAAGGCGATTTCTCGGGAGCTGCCATTGAACGACAAACACCATTCCAGACGAGTCCGCTGCCTGAGGTCATGACCCGCCTACTACATACCCTCGCACAAGGTGCTCTCGTCCCGCTGGGCAGTGACGTCACGAAGCCGTTTGCAGTTCTATGGTTGCCGGATAGAAAACACGAAAAGTGGATGTGACCCGGAAAGTTTAGCTCTAGGTCGCTTCAACTAGGTCATTATTAAACCATAAATTGAATACCTCACTAAATCAGTCTACATTGCTCTATTGTATACATTGCTGAAATTTTTTTTTAAGTATATTTCCGCAATATTAATGATGCTTTGCTTTTGTGGGGCGTTCTTTCGTTTATTCATTGTTCCGTTATGTTGCAAATAATGTATATCGGAACATAGGAAGTAATAATCTTCTTTCGTATTCATGTAATGAAAAAATGCATGGCCCTTTATGTTAACGACAGCGAAAAGTAATAGATCACATTTTAAGTTATCCCAGCATTATCACCTCACTTGATGGAGGGATGGCGGTTGGCTCATTTGATTTTGGGTTGTTGGGTTGTGTTACCTCTGAGCGGCACTTTTTTGCACACAATGGGCTAAATGGCCAGGTCACATGGACCCCGAAGGCTCAGAGAAGGTTGGGGGAGGAGACCCACTGGAATAGCTGTTGGGAGACAGATGGTAGCCTCCTGTCAAGGCCATCCAGTGTGTTCTTTAACGTGCACAGGGTATGGCTCTCACACACACGGGGCCACGGCTTAACGTCCCATCCGACGGACGGCGGCCTTTCCAAGTCCATCGGTGTCCCCTACTGACCGTGGGCAGGGCGGGGAATTTTGCGGAGATATTCTTCCTTAAGGACGAAACGTTAATTTTTGATATATCTGTATTATTCAACATAAATAAATTTTTCGATTAAAATTTTCAAGGGAGCCTTGCATTATCAAAATGGCAGGGGAGCAACCCTTGCTGCCGACGTCCACACGGAGGTACTTTATATCGGATATACATTTAGAGCATCAAGAATAACGTAGTTACTATTAATATACACGCCAAATATTTCGCGCGAAATTCTTGGATAAGTTCATTCACACCAAATGTACGTCGATCGATAAATGCATTCACAAGAGAGGCGACGGCAGCGCCCCAGAAATCTCGGACACTTTTCCAGGGATTACTCCCGACCCACGGCAGCTAGGAACCCCATATGTCACCCCAAGAGGATCAGAACAAAGTGGGACCACACCACCGAATTCGAGATCGATCGCTCAGGTAGCCGCTGAACCACGGGGAAACTGCCAATTTCTGCCACCGATGACGTCACACGTGTCCGCTCGCCCGTTCGCCAGGAATTACAGCTATTATATAATGCATGGAGAATTAAACTGCACGGTCTGCTTGGACCTCCGTAGACCGTGGCTGCTTGAGGATGATGATTATGATATAATATGATGATTGTTATAATAAGCAAATTTTATGAGATCTACGAATATACAGACCTTAATGAGAATAACCGTAAAATGAAATTATTAACATTTTAACACTTCATCTCACTTAACGTATAATTTTATGCCTCCTTCTCATCCCTGTTGAAAAAGTCTGTATTGAACACTGATCGCACGTTATCCACTGGAATCCTGCACAGGATCTTATTTTAAAGGAGCAGTTGCTCTAACTTTTGGGCTCTGAGAAAGTAAGTTTCGATTCCTTGGAAAAGGAGCAATCACTCTAACCTTCGGGCTCAGAGAAGGTTTCAATGCTTGCAAAAGGAACAATTGCTTTACCTTTGTGTTCACAGTAAGTTTCTATACCCTGGTACAGAAGCAATCGCTCTAACCTTTAGGGTTAGAGCGATTGTTTACTATTACTATTTACCCAGCTTAAGCATTACCAGTATTGGGTTAATATCATGTTTACCACTATCTACGGTCAGGACCAAGGCAGTACCATATAGATACAGCTCATCCCCGACTACCTAATGGCGAGCAGTACTATAGGTGTAAAGCTCATCCATCGGAGAGAAAGCTTCGATACCTTGGTAGAGGAGCAATCGCTCTACTTTGTGTCATGCAAAGTTTTGATTCCTTGGTAAAGGAGCAATCGCTCTAATCTTTGTGTCATACAGAATCTGGATACCTTGGTAAAGGAGCAATCGCTATAACCTTTGGGCTCAGAGAAAGTTCTGATACCTTGGTAAAAGTGTAATCGTTCTAATCATTGGACTCAGAGAAAGCTTTGATACCTTGGAAAAGGAGCAATCGCTCTAACCTTTGGGCTCAGAGAAAGTTTCAATACTTTGGTAAAGGAACAATCGCTGTAACCTTTGCGCTCAGAGAAAGTTCCGATACCTTGCAAAGGTGTAATCGTTCTAATCTTTAGGCACAGAGAAAGTTTCGATACCTTGGTAAAGGTGTTATCGTTCTAATCTTTGAGCTCAAAGAAAGTTTTGATAACTTGGTAAATGTGTAATCGTTCTAACCTTTGGGCTAAGAGAAAGTTTCGATATCTTGAAAAAGGAGCAATTGCTCTAACCTTTGGGTCATATAAAACAGGATCAATCGCTCCAACCTTTGGGCTCAGAGAAAGTTCTGATACCTTGGTAAAAGTGTAATCGTTCTAATCATTGGACTCAGAGAAAGCTTTGATACCTTGGAAAAGGAGCAATCGCTCTAACCTTTGGGCTCAGAGAAAGATTCAATACCTTGGTAAAAGTGTAAACGTTCTAATCTTTAGGCTCAGAGAAAGTTTCGAAACCATTAAAAAGGAGCAATCACTCTAATCTTTGGGCTCAAAGTTCCGATACCTAGGTAAAGGTATCGGAACCTTGGTAAAAGTATCGGAACCTTGGTAAAAGTATCGGAACTCTGAGCTAATCGTTCTAATCAATGGACTCAGAGAAAGATTCGATACCTTGGAAAAGGAGCATCCGTTTAGACGACTATTGATGAAAGTGTTTGCTAATCTGTCTTATACATGAAGATGACATGACCAAAACAAAATATCTTTAATTATAGAAAACAATTTTGAATAACTCCTGTAAACCTCTAGTAAAGGCCATCCAGTTTAACATGTACAAGTTATAGCTTTGGTGTACACGGGGATCGCATTTTGCGATCCCCGTGTGCATGTTTAAGAGCCAGATGTGGAATGCATGTTTAAGAGCCAGATGTGGAATGCATGTTTAAGAGCCAGATATAATGAGCTAGAAATATTTCCTGAAACATAGTGTTTGTTTTTGGCCCTTTTTTAATTTAAAAAATTCTTCTTTAAATAAATTCCCCCTCAAGCAGCTGCTTGCCATAGAGTTTGTCAGTTTATACAGCAGAGTAGAAGGTCTGTGATGATGGTGGGACCTCAGTAGAAAGACAACACAAACACCCATCCTTACCGGGAGCTCGAACCCAGGTCCCTTTCATTAGTAGCCAAGCGTGCTAATCCCTCAGTCACGGGGAGGCCTATTCTTCCTTACTACAAATAAAATGAAATATAAACTTGAAATTTGAAAAAAAAAATTAAAATAGAAAATATGCTACGCAAAAGTAAAAAAAAAATGCATTATGAAATAACTGTTGCCTAGCAGATTAACTTCGATAGCAAAAAAAAAAAAAAATTTGCAATACAAAATTTTCTGAACAAATTTCATCAAAATTCAGTGTGATCTCAGATTCGAGTCCCAACTCTGCCTACTTTGGGAATTTCTCTGCTAAATCCGCTCCTGCCCTCGGTGAGAATTGAAACATCTTTGGGCTTCGAAAGGACGACGTCTGTCGGATGGGACGTTAAGCCGTGGTCCCATGTTCAGGGGGGCGGGGGTGGCTCAGTCGGTAACGCGCCAGGCTCGTAATCCGTAATTCCCAGGTTCGAGTCCCAGCTGGGTCAGCGTTGAGATTTATCTCCGCCAAAATCCCCGCCCTGCCCACGGTCAGTAGGGGACACCGATGGGCTTGAAAAGGCCGCCGTCCGTCGGATGGGACGTTAAGCCGTGGCCCCGTGTGCGGGAGAGCCATACCCTGTGCACGTTAAAGAACACGCTGGATGGCCTTGACGGGAGGCTACCATCTGTCTCCCAACAGCTGTTCCAGTGGGTCCCCTCCCCCAACCTTCTCTGAGCCTTCGGGGTCCATGTGACCTGACCATTTAGTCCATGGTGTGCAAAAAAGTGCCGCTCAGAGGTAAAACAACTGTTATGCGCTGATTTTACATCAGGCATAACTATTCATTTTTCTTAAATTAATCTCTTGCTAGATTGGGTATTTTTTCTTTTTTCTCACACAAAGGGGACTAACAAAGGATAACACGTCAGGAGTGGGCGGAAATCGCAGCTGCAGCGAGGGTCACACACACACACGGGACACCCAGCACCAGATCTCATGACATTCGATAGCACACGGGCAGCGGATGGCAGGCGGAATCACATTTTTCTTCTTGCAGTGAAGGTCCGGCTGGGGGTGCTGACAGTTTTAGTGCTGGGTTCACACGAGAGGCTGTGTCCACCCCCGTAGCAGATGCAGATGCTGGACGCTTGTCCAGTGTCGTGTAACGAACGAGGGTCCCGTTCTCCCAGGCGGCGATGTCAACCTCACAGACCCCCTGGGGAGAATTTATTACTCGTGAGTTCTTCTGCAGGTGCTGCGGATGGGTTGCACATACCCTTTTCGGGGGAAATCGAGGGAGAAGAATCGTGGGAAACTTGTAGCAAGGGGGCAGGGAGGACTGAGTTTTTGGAGAGAGGAGTTGGACTCTAGATTTGAAACAGAGCAGACAGCACTGAGATTTTGGAGAGAGCAGTTGGACGGGACGGCCAGAGCTTGGGGCGGGCCCGATTCAGTATTGGAGGTTGGAATGAGTGGAAGGCAGGACTTTGACTAAACAGCCGTGTGCTTGATGCGTTATCGGAAGGTCTTCCCATGAATGAGTGGCTCCCTACAATGAGAAGCAGAGAGAGAGGAGAATTTGACAATTTGCCTCCGTACTTAATTAAGAGAGAGAGGATGATATGCCTCCGTACGTAAATTGTACCAGTGAAGATCTCTCTCCTTCCCAACCTTCCTACGATGATGCAGTAGACCGCCTCCCTTCGCCGCAGCCAAATTACCCCACCGCGGAGGTGACGGTCAACAGAGGCCCGTCTCCCCTAGCAGCCAAATTAGCGACGGAAATGTCAGCGGCCAAAAACCCACGGCCCAACGAGATGATCCCCACCCGTGCTGGAGTGACGACGACCTGGCTATAACCGATGCAGCTGACGTTGGAGCTGAGTAATTATAACGGTACGATTGTCCATTATTTTCTTTTAGTTGCTTACCCTTCCTTTGACTAGAAGTGGCTATCTATAATTTTAGAGTTAGCTGTAAAGGGGTTCCTCAAGCCGTTAATTCTTTAAGTTCTTTTTGGTTAAGTTCACGATAAATAGTTCATTTTTATCTAGATTAATTGTTGCCTGTACTACTAGAGATTGTGTTTCAATAAATGTTGTTACCCTCTTATGTTGCCATAAACCTGAGTTGTGTATCATCAGTGTATTTCATTAATAAAAACGTCTTCCCCTAAGGAGACGGCCTGGGATTTTTGCGGCCCGCATTGTTTAATTAAGGTGCTATCCGTAATTGAGCAATGTGGGAAACACAACGCCACACATTTAAATTTTATATGTCTAGTTAAAAGGGAATAGTGCTTGCTACCGCGAGGTGCGCACAACAAATTGGTGCCGTGTGCCAGGATTGATTTTTTTTAATTGGCTAATCACCACAGATTGGTGCTGTGACGAAGGATCATATTCTTTTTAATAATAGTTACTCTCAGCAGATTGGAAATGTACGTTAAGATTAATTTTTGTGTTGATGTAAGTTAGATTATTTTAGCTGATTAATTTACTGGAAGAAAGTATTGTGTTAGTAATCTTTTAATAAAACCCTGCTCAGGTTTATGACGGAAGTTTAAATATCTCAATGTGCTTAACGAGGCTGGTGTGATAAAGTACAAAGTTCGTTTGAAAAATGTTGTAGAGGGAAAATACTTAATTAGAAAAAAAAATTTTTTTTTTGGTGAAGTGCCACGAAATCTTGTGTTCTGAATAATATAATGTTAAGTATATAGATTGTGTTGAGTGAAGATAAAATGAGCTGTTAATAGTATTGTATTTGTGAATTAAGCAGTTATGTTAGTGGGATAATTATTGAAGCGTGATATCGATAAAAATTGTTTTTTAAAGAGATTTTCGAGGTTGCTTAACAATTTGTGGCATGTTACTGTTATTATTAGAGATAAGGCTCCAGTATATTTTGAAAAGTTCTTATTGTATAGAAATGTTTAAGATTATCTTAAGTGTTGGTAAGTTCGGAGATTGTGGTTCAATGCAGTTTAAAATCATGTGTAATATCGAACTATAGGCTTTATAACATGCTCTAAATGATTGGGATGTGTTATTAGGATAAATGTCGAGAGGTACTCAGTGATCCAAATTGGTTGGTACAGAATAATTTTATCACATAGCAGGGTAAGAGAATGGTCACTGTCCAGTAGCTCAAATAGTGAGAGCAGCTGTTAGTTAGCAAGCGGATGTGGGTTAGAATCCCACCTGGGTTAAATCAATTTTCTCGACATCCTGTCTGCTATGATAAAGCGCTGTTAATTGTCATTGTAAATTTTAGGAATATCGCAGATGTGAACAAGTTTTTGGAAATAAGAAGAATTTTTGTATGTTTAATATAGGTTGTTAAGTTAGTTAAGGGGGCGGTTGATTAGTTCAGATTGAGACAGTTTGATAAGTTGTTGAACAGAGAAGGCAAAGTACTGAGATAAGAGATAAGTTATAGAGATTAGTATACGGATTATTGTATGTGCATATACATCTGTCGATATAGGTTAGAAATTTAATAATGGCTTTTAGAGCATCTTACCCAACAAAGCGCGATCCCACTGTACACTCTCGCTACGCAAACCGAAGAAACAATCCCATTAAGAGCACGAGATGGCGCAAGGAAGGATGTTTTGAATGTGGAGAGTTTGGCCATTTTGCCAGGAATTGCCCAGATAGAATGAGTCCCACAAGAGAATATTTCACCTACGACCCTCCGGACAGCCACCTAGAGTATCGTTCGGCTCCATATACTCATAGGTCACAGGAGAGAATTTACGACGAAGGGGAAAGAGAAGAAATTAGAAATTTGCCTTATGGCTCACATGAACTCCTAGCTTATGCCCCGCCCAAGACTAAGCTAATCGAACTATCCGCTCTGTACCTGACATTAGAGGCGGAGTTGGGACCCCCTCCCATGGCTTGGAATAATGAGAGCGATCTAGACATCGAAAGATTAGTAGCCCACGTTTTCACCCCTATCGCTTTAGAGGAAGATGAAGAGGTGATAAATGTAGTTGAAAAGATTTTTGACATAGAGGGCCTTAGGAGAGAAATCTGTAAAGTTTTAGCGAAAAGGCGTCTGGCTCAAGAAAGTGAGACATTAGAACAGGGGTGTGAGAGTGAGAAGGAGAAACAAATGCCTGTAGAGCAGTTAGTAGAGAATAGGGAGGAAAGTTTAGCTGTAATCATACCGGAGGACATTGATGATGAGGAGGACAGGACTAATACAAATTGCGTAGAAATGAGCAACACATGTCAGGTAGACATTATTTTGATCGAAGAGCAAAACGGTGGGAATACTGAGACAGTAGATGAGGAAATGGGCATGGGAGATGCAAGAAATTTTTCAAATGGGCATGAAAGAATAGCGTTTGAAGATTTAACGTCACTTACCGAGACTGAAAAATCAGAAATTGTAAAGTCTGACGATAGCTCCCTGATGCATCTCGCCACAGCGAAAGAAGAATTAATAATGGGAAGTAACAGTGAGGTCTGGGCATTATTTAGTAGTGCAGGAGTCATGAGAAATGTAGATATTCCGGAACACTCGCTTGTGGAGCGTTTGGACCCTGAGGGAAGCCACCAAGAAATGATGGGCATGGAAGATGCAAGACAATCTTTAAGGTCATATTTAAAGGCACTCGTCGAAACTGAACAATCGGCGTTTAGCGAGTCCGACGGTAGCCCTCCAATGCAAAGCGATACAGAGGAAACGAAGCCGACAATAGGAAGAGACAGGGAGGAAAGGACATTTAGTGACACCCAAGTTGGGGGGAAAGTAAATAGTCGAAAACGCCCACTAGTAGAGCATTTGATCCCCCAGGGAGGCCACAAAGACGAGCTGGACGCGAAACAAGAAAATAATGTAGAAGAAACGAAAGCATTAATTGCAGAATATTCAGTTCTGAGTAGAACAAAGTATGCACTTGCTAAGAATGAGATACTGGCAACCCGTATAAAACAAAAGCCCTCATTGAACAGAAGAGAAAATGTTTCGTTTCCGGCCGAGAAGAAAGCGGAAGTACATTCTAGACATACTTTGATGGGGCTCTTAGTTAAAATTGAAGCGAAATCGAGACCCCTTGACTTGAGAACGAATATAAAGGGTAACCCTTGTAGAAATAGGTTCTATTGCTATCCGCACAGAGTTGCCACGAGAATCATAAGACTCAGATTCATCCAAGCGTCAGTACTAGCTAAATTACTGAAGCAATGGAAGACTAGGAAAAAAAAGGGAAAGATAAGAGTATTTGGTTAGACAGAGTTATAGAGTTAAAATGATATGAGGTAGAAGTAGGAAATGATAGATGAGTACGAGAATAAAGATAGTGTGTCTACATCAATGTAGTGAAATGAAATTAATTCAATTATAGTAGCCAGGTACTTCAGAGATTGATAATTGGAAAGAAAAATGGTAAATATTTTGTTTCATATGCTTCTAAGGAAAAAGGTTATATAACCAGATATTGAGATAATTTTGCAAAATTCATCAAGGAAACAATATCGCATTGATTTTCTAATCATCTTGGTCCAGAAACAGAAATTGCTAATCGATTTATCTTCTGCTGATTTGTTAATGATAACCATTGAGTTGCGCATTCCGATACTAATGTCCTACCTAGTTAAACGAGGTTAAGAAATTCAAATGTTCTAGTGATTTCTCCATATATGGATATTTCGGCACATGAGGACTCACAACCCTCATATAGTGGACCAGAAATCATAGGGAGACAGTAACTTGATGCACAAGTGCCTCATTAGGGCGACATTTAACAGTGGAAATGACTCTGATCAATGATTCAAATCACTTGGGAAGTAACAGTTCTGGGGAAGAGCTTAAGAGTTTTGTTACACCTTTAGAAATCCTATCACTCATTCAAACATTAGACCCCCAGGTGGCACCTCATGATGCGTTGCTCAGGTTTCATGATGATTTCTTCTCGTGATATTTGGTTAGAGTGATAAAAATATGTATAGAGTAATATTCAGGAGTGAGCTATAGATCAGAACAGATTATGAAGTTGACATGAGACAGTTTGAAATTGAATTGGCATATTGAGAGCTGTAGTCCCTAATCATTAAATTACATCATAAACACACATACACTTTAGGTCACACTAATTAATAAAAAGGTAATTCGCAAATTCACATAAAACCATTTTAAACATGGGAATAGCGGGTAAACAAATATAATGAAATACGCAATACTTAGAGAATAATAATTCAAGGTGTTACAGAGAATTAATTAGTAATACATTATTAATATAATAATAAGTGGGCTCCATAAGCAGTTGTAAAACTATATTATTTAGAACATTGAACGTAATAACATGCAGGTAAATTTAAAAGTATTTTAAAAAGGAAGATTAGAGGACAGAGACAAAATAATTGGATTAATGCATAGTTAAATTGGAAGCAACCTGAAACATATCAAAAAAAAAAAAAAAATAACTAAAGTGAATAGTGTATATTCCAAATTTAACTGTGAGGAGTAGCCAAAACTTAAGCCATGAAATTACGTACTGCATAATAGAGTCACAAAATTAGTAATTAGGACGTTCTGTGTTTGAGTCAAAGGCCTAGACTTAGATATAGCTTGTCATATCAGCTTTCTGAAAGCATATTTAGAGAAACGTAGACTTTAGCTACAACTATTATACAGCAATTAAACATTCTGATTGTAACCACCTAGATAGCAGTACCCGATTAAAAAAAAAAATTAAAAGCGAAGTAACCTAATCAAGTCACACCCGACACAAAGACAACACACAACACGGAGACGAAATAATTCGCAAACTGTGACACACGAGTAGCTCGGCAAAGCGGTGGAGGTACAAACCCTAGCTTGTGGAACAATTAGTTCACCCGCTTCCCCTGGTTGAAGGGAGCGAGAGCCGCTCGCATGCAACCCCCCCCCCCCCCCCGCATACGGACAGGAGTGAAGAAGCAGCAAGAACTTTATGTTAGAACAGAGAAACGGAGTGTAAATCACAGGTTGTCTAGTTAGTCTATAGTGACTGAGTGAAGTTTTATTGCCACAGATTTGATGTAATAAAGGAATGAAAAAGAACTTTTTTTTAATATGTATATGCGTAAATTATACCAATTATATGTGGATTATGAGAAAAATTGTAAAATATTTGTCTAATTAGTGCTATATAGAGGATAAGATTATATGAACTAAATACTATAGAGGAACCCCAGAAATTAATAGTTATTTAATATGAGATAGCAACTTTAGATAAGCAAAGTATATGTCATAACAGCATAGAGAAATTGTATACAGGAAGGATATAAGAACTGTTGTTTGATTTTATTTGATTATTCTGTCATTAAGGAATAGCAGTGGAATATGTATTGAAATGAGGTAAAATTGTCCCCAGCTGCACGTAGTTAATAGAGAGAACAGAGAATGGAACTCTGAATATTTATTGGACACAGCTTGTGGTGATAGATTTTGCCGCTGTGTAACCAATTGTCCGAAATATTTTGAATGGTTTAAAAAGCGATGAAGTATGTAAATTAAGAGGAATAATTACTCTTGGAATGTTTCCACATTATCAGATAATTATTAATATTTGCCAAGAATCAGGAAAGGCCATAAAATATTAATTAAGGAAAGTAACCTACTGTTAACCCTCAGATTAATGTAAGAACAAGAGGTGCTCAAACTGTAAGAGTTACCAATGAAGGAAGAAGTGATATGTCAGACACTCTCCTTGAAGAAAGCATTATCATTGTAGGGTCATGTAGGAAGAAGAATGTAACAAGAGTAAGAGCTGTGTGTCAATTATGAAATAGTAAGAAGGGTGCAGTTTAGAGAATTTTTTTTGTTGGTAACAATAGTCCTTTTGCTAACCAACTGTATAGTACCTTGGTTAATATTGTCAATACCTGAAATTGATTAGATATGCCTGCAGAGTGTGGCGTACAAATTGTTGAATGCGGAGGTGGCATCGTATACATTGTATATAAATGAAATCTACTAAGTTAAGGACTGTTGAAAAGAGAGGAAGCAAATCAGTGTAAGGAGTGATGCTTTAAGTGGTTATGTAAACTCCGCGTTGGTAACAAATGGTCTTGTAAATTAAACAAGCCTCGATTAACATGGAAATGTGTTTGAATCAGCCATTCTCAGTGGACAGATTCCGCATAATGAACTATGTTCCCTAGATTACCAACCTTTCTGAAATATGGTTGGAAGGACTTTTTATAACATATGTAAAGAAAATGCATATCAGAACTGGTGCATAAGAGGTTTAATGTTGTAGGGATAGAATAAGCCCTATGGATACGATGGATATTATTTTGATAATAAACACTCTGTGAAATAGTTAAGCAAATTTGAATTGTAAAATGATGTGAAACTTTGTTGATTGTATATAGATATTGGATACTTACACCCTGTTTCCCTTTTCTTCCATGTAACGGAGTGACACCCTCAGAAGCAAGACAAACATAACCACCGTGTGATTGTGGAAAAAAAAGATAGGTGCTAATATAATATATAATTGCAACGAAAGTATGGATTGAAAAAAAAAACAATTGTGCCTTTGGACTATAGCCATACAAACTGGAAGGTGAGATAGCATTGACTGTTGCGAACGACCTACAATCCTTCCGGTGGCCGAAGACTCTGTGCTCTATGAATGAGACAATGTGCACTCCATGGCTAGTACTATTTTCCCGCCTCAGTTGGGGAAGAAGACCGCTGGGATGAGAGCCTAGAAGGAGGGGACAATTAAGCATTGGCAGGATCAATCTGCTATGAAATATGGAAGAAGCTTCCATGTACTGTTACCTTACATTAGGGTAGCAATTACAGTATATTTTCATATCTTTTGTATATAGATATTTAGTTGTAAGTACCTAGTAAAATAAGGATATGTGGACCCCATTTTTTGCGAAAGTCAAAGGAGGGAGAGTTTTTTTGTCCATAAGGGTGAAGGTGTGTTATGCGCTGATTTTACATCAGGCATAACTATTCATTTTTCTTAAATTAATCTCTTGCTAGATTGGGTATTTTTTCTTTTTTCTCACACAAAGGGGACTAACAAAGGATAACACGTCAGGAGTGGGCGGAAATCGCAGCTGCAGCGAGGGTCACACACACACACGGGACACCCAGCACCAGATCTCATGACATTCGATAGCACACGGGCAGCGGATGGCAGGCGGAATCACATTTTTCTTCTTGCAGTGAAGGTCCGGCTGGGGGTGCTGACAGTTTTAGTGCTGGGTTCACACGAGAGGCTGTGTCCACCCCCGTAGCAGATGCAGATGCTGGACGCTTGTCCAGTGTCGTGTAACGAACGAGGGTCCCGTTCTCCCAGGCGGCGATGTCAACCTCACAGACCCCCTGGGGAGAATTTATTACTCGTGAGTTCTTCTGCAGGTGCTGCGGATGGGTTGCACATACCCTTTTCGGGGGAAATCGAGGGAGAAGAATCGTGGGAAACTTGTAGCAAGGGGGCAGGGAGGACTGAGTTTTTGGAGAGAGGAGTTGGACTCTAGATTTGAAACAGAGCAGACAGCACTGAGATTTTGGAGAGAGCAGTTGGACGGGACGGCCAGAGCTTGGGGCGGGCCCGATTCAGTATTGGAGGTTGGAATGAGTGGAAGGCAGGACTTTGACTAAACAGCCGTGTGCTTGATGCGTTATCGGAAGGTCTTCCCATGAATGAGTGGCTCCCTACAATGAGAAGCAGAGAGAGAGGAGAATTTGACAATTTGCCTCCGTACTTAATTAAGAGAGAGAGGATGATATGCCTCCGTACGTAAATTGTACCAGTGAAGATCTCTCTCCTTCCCAACCTTCCTACGATGATGCAGTAGACCGCCTCCCTTCGCCGCAGCCAAATTACCCCACCGCGGAGGTGACGGTCAACAGAGGCCCGTCTCCCCTAGCAGCCAAATTAGCGACGGAAATGTCAGCGGCCAAAAACCCACGGCCCAACGAGATGATCCCCACCCGTGCTGGAGTGACGACGACCTGGCTATAACCGATGCAGCTGACGTTGGAGCTGAGTAATTATAACGGTACGATTGTCCATTATTTTCTTTTAGTTGCTTACCCTTCCTTTGACTAGAAGTGGCTATCTATAATTTTAGAGTTAGCTGTAAAGGGGTTCCTCAAGCCGTTAATTCTTTAAGTTCTTTTTGGTTAAGTTCACGATAAATAGTTCATTTTTATCTAGATTAATTGTTGCCTGTACTACTAGAGATTGTGTTTCAATAAATGTTGTTACCCTCTTATGTTGCCATAAACCTGAGTTGTGTATCATCAGTGTATTTCATTAATAAAAACGTCTTCCCCTAAGGAGACGGCCTGGGATTTTTGCGGCCCGCATTGTTTAATTAAGGTGCTATCCGTAATTGAGCAATGTGGGAAACACAACGCCACACATTTAAATTTTATATGTCTAGTTAAAAGGGAATAGTGCTTGCTACCGCGAGGTGCGCACAACACAACCCAACCCAACCCATGTTCCGGAGAGACTTCACGTTAAAGAATACACTGAATGACCTTGATGGGAGACGTCTATCTACCTCGTAACATATGTGGATTCCTTTCCTTGCCTCTTGGGGTCCTTTTGACCTGGCTGGGTTGGATTGTTTTACCTCTGAGCGGCATTTTTTTTGCAGACTATGGACTAAATCAGAGGTTCCCAAACTTTTTTGTCCTACCGCCCCCTTTTCAGAAAAAAAAATTACGCAGCGCCCCCCTGGAAATCTACCTTCTTTAAGCGAACAAACAGAAAGATGTAGTGACAAATTTTCGTTCTTTTATGTATCTATATTTCTACCTACGTCCTACAACATAGTAAAGAAAGATGTTGTTGTAAATAAGACACCTTGAAGCTTGAAATTGTAAAATTATTTATTAAAATCAACCATAGTAACATTCGCATCACACACAGAAAATTAAGATACCGAAGGATAATTTTATGTGTTTATTTGGAAAATAAAGTAATCACTACGACTTTAACTCTATGTTACATAACAGATAACATGTACGAACGGTTTTTCAAAATTTTCTTATCTTCCCTTCTTTCTTTATGCTTCCACCGCCCCCCAATTGCACCCGAGGCTACTACCGACCCCCTGGATCGTTCCAGCGCCCCCCAGCGGGCGGTATCGCCCACTTTGGGAAACACTGGGCTAAATGCATAGGTCATAAGAGCTCCAAGTGCTCAGAGAAAGTTTGTGTGGGGTGAGGAAACCTACTGGAAAGGTGTTAGGAGACAGATAGTAGCATCTCATGGCCATCCAGTGTGTTCTTTAACTTGCACAGGATATGCCTCTCCCGCACACGAACTCTTTTCCTTCCTGGCTTAAATGTCCCATCAGACAGATGGCGGCCTTTCCAAGCCCATCGGTGTCTCCTGTTCACAGAGAAAAGTGTGGGAAGTTTTACGGAGATTGATCTGAACTCTGGCGCAGCTGGGATCGAACCTGGTAACTGTAAATTACGAGTTTTTCGCACTACTGGGTTGTTGGGTTGTTTTATCTCTGAGCGGCACTTTTTTGCACACCATGGGCTAAATGGCCAGGTCACATGGACCCCGAAGGCTCAGAGAAGGTTGGGGGAGGGGACCCACTGGAATAGCTGTTGGGAGACAGATGGTAGCCTCCCGTCAAGGCCATCCAGCGTGTTCTTTAACGTGCACAGGGTATGGCTCTCCCGCACACGGGGCCACGGCTTAACGTCCCATCCGACGGACGGCGCCCTTTCCAAGCCCATCGGTGTCCCCTACTGACCGTGGGCAGGGCGGGGAATTTTGCGGAGATAAATCTCAATGCTGACCCAGCTGGGACTCGAACCTGGAAACTACAGATTACGAGCCTGACGCGCTACCGACTGAGCCACCCCCGCCCCGGCACTACTGGATGAACCACCCCCTCCCCTTGTAACCTGGCCATTTAGCCCATTGTGTGCAAACATTGCCGCTCACAGGTAAAATAGCACAAATCGTTTTTCCAATGAAAGCTTTTCTATCGATAACAGAGAACCATCATCCGTGATTTTAAGTATGCAATATCACAGTTCATTGACGTGATGGATGTGTTACCTTTCATTATATGTGGCCCTAATTATTTCGCTGCTGGAAATGAAACGGAAATATTGTTTATACGGGAAAGGGGACATTTTGATAGATGTAGGAAGTGAATGAAAAAGGGATGTGACCTCATGAGCCACAGATTAGCGGAAATGGGATAACAGCTTCCGCAGTGGGAATGACAACCTGCTAAATATTTTATTATTTATTATTATTTTATTCATTATTTATTATTAACAAAATTGGAACATAAAAATAAACTTTACATTGTCGTATCAAAAACGGAAATCACATACAGCACCATTTCACTGTACAGTCGCTCAAAAAAGTATCCGAACATTATGGTTGATTTCAGAATTCAGAAAAAATATCTGGCAACGATCTTGTTAGGAATTAGTGATCTGGCAACCTTGGTGTCACGTGACACGAAGGTTGCCAGATCATTAATTTCTAAAAAAATCGTTCCCAGATATTTTTCTGAATTCTGATATCAACCATAGTGTTCGGATACTTTTTTGAGCGACTGTATATGTTACTCAAAAGAAATTATTGAAATAAGTTACATTAGAATGCTAACATAGACGTAATTCTTTCAACACTAAATATGTAGTAGTAATACTTGCATACAGATACATTATTCGTAGTCATGGCCCCATGCAAGGAGTTGAAAGTGTTTTTTTTTTCTTTTTTTATATTCCAACAGCTATTTTTTTTGTATGAAGGAAATCCCTTCACGCCTTCAATACCTCAGAGACTCGATTACGTCGACGAGCTGCTAAAAATGATTTCGATTATTAAATAATCCATCAGTAAAGTTAAGAGTCCCAGTTCCTCCTCGAACCCGAGTCACATTTTTATGCTACAAAATTATGTCACAATTCAATCTCTGAGGATTGTTTGACATCAAAAATCCTTGATCACAAAATTTCTCTCATAATTCAGCAAAGACAGGAATAATGATTGCTATACACTGCTCGAAGAGATTGAAAGAGATTGAATTGTGACATAATTTTGTAGCATAAAAATGTTACCCGGGTTCGAGGAGGAACTGGGACTCTTAACTTTACTGATGGATTATTTAATAATCGAAATCATTTTTAGCAGCTCGTCGACGTAATCGAGTCTCTGAGGTATTGAAGGCGTGAAGGGATTTCCTTCATACAAAAAAAATAGCTGTTGGAATATAAAAAAAACACTTTCAACTCCTTGCATGGGGCCATGACTACGAATAATGTATCTGTATCCAAGTATTACTACTGCATATTTAGTGTTGAAAGAATTACGTCTATGTTAGTATTCTAATGTAACTTATTTCAATAATTTCTTTTGCGCAACACCAAGATTAATTCCAACCAAGATTGATTTAAATCGCAACACCAAGAACGGAGAGGAGAAGGGACATAAATCGCAGGAGGCAATCGGCCGTCGTAGATATGCAAATGATCAAAGTTCCGCAGCGAATGAACACGTGACACCCAATCGAGATGTGTATAAATACCGGGCGCCAGTAAGATCGTATCATAAGTACGACAGACAGTGAAGTTGGAGTGTATGCTGCAAAAAAGTTCAGAACGTGCCTTGGAGTGTATGCTGCAAAAAAGTTCAGAACGTGCCTTGGAGTGTATGCTGCAAAAAAGTTCAGAACGTGCCTTGGAGTGTATGCTGCAAAAAGTTCAGAACGTGCCTTGGAGTGTATGCTGCAAAAAAGTTCAGAACGTGCCTTGGAGTGTATGCTGCAAAAAAGTTCAGAACGTGCCTTGGAGTGTATGCTGCAAAAAAGTTCAGAACGTGCCTTGGAGTGTATGCTGCAAAAAAGTTCAGAACGTGCCTTGGAGGAGCTGGCGGGATCCCTATGTGCAATTGATGCCTTCTCAGAGAGAGAATCGTCGATATGGGAGAGCTCAGACTGAGCCTTCTAGCGATCGTCACATGCATGGAGTGGAATGTGAGTGCAGTGCAATGGTGATCTCACACAACATCATGGAGTACCAAATGACAGAAAGGAGAGATATGAGACCATTATGCCATACCAAGGTTGGGTTGCGTTGTTTTACCTCTGAGCGGCACTTTTTTGCACACCATGGGCTAAATGGCCAGGTCACATGGACCCCGAAGGCTCAGAGAAGGTTGGGGGAGGGGACCCACTGGAACAGCTGTTGGGAGACAGATGGTAGCCTCCCGTCAAGGCCATTACGAGCCTGACGGCACAGGGTATGGCTCTCCCGCACACGGGGCCACGGCTTAACGTCCCATCCGACGGACGGCGGCCTTTCCAAACCCATCGGTGTCCCCTACTGAGGGTGGGCAGGACGGGGAATTTTGCGGAACATACCACAGGACGTGAAGATCGCATGCTCTGTAGGTGGGCCATTCGTAACCCTTTCACCAAGCAACTGTACTACTGAGTTATTTGCGGACCGCTATGGCTACCATGATCTCCAGGCAAACCAGTAGATAACATTTGCATGATGCAGGAAGGAAGGCGTGACGTCCAGTCCAGCATTTCCCTACACCTATACTATATTTCAGGTGGAACAAGTGGGTCTTGTCTCATATATATATATTCCGAATGGATATTTTCGTCGGCCCACCTGCTACCTCTCTGATTGCCTGGGTTCTTCTGAGTTCATTAGCAAACCCCTCTGTTATCAGGCACTAGAGGATGTAGTGCCTGATATCTGTGTCTTGAGCCCAACAGTCACAGAAACTGTGGGCAGAGATCTTAAAGCGCTCCAGATACGCTGGAAAATTCTCGTGTCCTGTCAATACCTGCGTAAAGTAATGGTCAGAGGACGCCAACGACAAACTGACGGTCTCTATGAATGTCTTCGTTTGAAGACCATTTTGAGTCGTGTCCTCTTTAGTCACCTGGTTGCCTAAGGTAAGCTTCAAAGTTTGTCTTGAAGTCTTCACCACAATTTCAGGCTGGGTATCACTGCCTGCTCAATGGGCCAATTGGTCTGCCAGCTCATTTCCTTCATGACCTACCTGCGGCTTGACACAGGAGAGAGTTTGGGTTGTTTTACCTCTGAGCGGCACTTTTTTACACACCATGGGCTAAATGGCCAGGTCACATGGACCCCGAAGGCTCAGAGAAGGTTGGGGGAGGGGACATACTGGAACAGCTGTTGGGAGGCAGATGGTAGCCTCCCGTCAAGGCCATCCAGCGTGTTCTGTAACGTACACAGGGTATGGCTCTCCCGCACACGGGGCCACGGCTTAACGTCCCATACGACGGATGGCGGCCATTCCAAGCCCATCGGTGTCCCCTACTGACCGTGGGCAGGGCGGGGAATTTTTCGGAGATAAATCTCAACGCTGACCCAGCTGGGACTCGTACAGGAGAGAGAAATACTGGCCTGTTATTATTATCCAAGAGCTTCTTGATCTCGGTTTCTGTTTGATTCCTGTTATTTGCATCTTCAAGCACTCGCAGAACTGCTTGGCTGTTGTTATACATCTTTGTCGTTATACTGACTGCCGTCATTGAGAGCCCACTTCAGGGCCTCTCTGATGGCAAGCAGCTGTGCTTGGAAGTCCGAGCCATTATTTGATACCTTCCTCTTGAAGTCATATACTCTGGCTCCTTGATTGTAGACAGTGGGTCAGACCCACACCATCCTCGCTCTTGGAATCATCAGTGTAGACTTCCTTTACTTGATGGTAACTCCATAGACCATGACACATGTATTCTCTTAGTGGGGTGTGTATCCCACTTTTCGGTCACGGTCTCGGACTCCAAGAAATATTTCCTCCCTTGCCTGAAGGATTCTAAAAATGGTCGCTTCCTTTCCTACTGTCAAATATAGAGGTGGAATTCCTGCGATCACCAAGAGTGCATCCGTAGATGTAGTTCTGTAAGCTCTGGCGATATGCAGAAACACTGGTCTCTGGGCTGCGAGCAGCTTTCTGCACATCACGGAATGGTTCGTTGGGCTCAAAACAGACCAGTCCACCACAGCTACTATCAAGCATGTGGTGGACATCGTTCAGTAAATGACTCTCCTGGATGTGATGGACAGAAATGGATCAGTTTCATTGATTGTCAATGGGTCTATTCCACTGACTGAACGATGTCCACCACATGCTTCATAGTAGTCAGTCAAAGCGTCCATCACATCCAGGATTGATGACTCTCCGTATGTCAGGATCTTCTCTGTTCCCTTCAAATAAATTTCCTTTACGACCTCTCCTCGGAGGCCCCGCAAGATGCAAGACATTCGCCCCAGTTTGAACATAACCTTGGTGCATTTAATCTTTAAGTCCTGCACGTGTGGGATCGAACTTATCCTCTCATCCAGCGTGATCCATAAGTACTTTAAAGTCGTCTGGTGTCGTATGTTCCTGCCATTTATTTTAAATAGGGGGTTCCTTTTATTAAGGACACTCTCCTTAGCCACAGTCATTAATATTGTCTTCGTATAGCTGAACCCTAGCTTGTACCGAATATCCCATCCTTCGAGAACCGATAATGCTGCATTGCCAGCAATCTCCAGTCTTTGACTGGAGGAGGCAGGTATTACAAGCAGCATGTTATCTGTATAAGTCTGTAGCCAAACACCCTCGTGCAGGGTCAACTCCAAAGCCGTGTCTGCAACTAAGTTCCAGAGAAACGGACCACCGTACGAAACCTGTGGGCAGACTCAATCCAGATTTCTCGAGGCTACTCCACTGGCATGGGAATAAATGACCTTTCTATTACTTAGGTAATTTGACACTAAGCGATATATGTTCTTGGGAAAAGAACATTCTTTAAGTCTGCTGAGAACAGCTGGCCACCAGATATTGTCAAAAGCGCCCATCACATCCAGGACAATCAGAGAGGTGTGGAATATTGCCTCGCAATTGACTTAACGATGTCCACCACATGCTTGATAATAGCTGTGGTGGACTGGTCTGTTCTGAACCCAAATTGCCTGCTGTTCAGAAAGCCCATCTGAGTGCAGTGGTAGTACAGTCGCTCAAAAAAGTATCCGAAAAGTGTCATGTGACACGAAGGTTGCCAGATCACTAAAAAAAAACACGTTGCCAGATATTTTTTCTGAATTCTGTAATCAACCGTAGTGTTCGGATATTTTTAAATATATATAATGCGTATGAATATATAATGCAATGAATATGGAGCGTGTGCAGTTACCGTTCACAGCATATTGGATCGTGTGAGCTCACAAAGACCTAGATCGTGTGGGCTCACTCACAGAAATATTGAGCGTGTGCAGTTAGGAGCGTGTGCAGTAACTGCACACGCTCCAGTTTGCTGTGAACGGTAACTGAATTCTGTAATCTGAATTCTGTGAACGGTAACTGAATTCTGTAATCTGAATTCTGTGAACGGTAACTGAATTCTGTATGTCCTGAATTCTGTAATCACGTGGCAAAAGGTTGCCAAATCACTAATTTCTAAAAAAATCGTTGCCAAATATTTTTTCTGAATTTCACAATCAACCATAGTCTTCGAATACTTTTTTGATCGACTGTACAAATAATTTGTGGCCAGTTCATCTAAAATCTTTCCCATGACCGGCAGTAGACATATTGGTCTGTAGGATCTTACCTCTGCTGGATCTTGACCTGCCTTCTTGAAAACAACTAGGTCGGCCAATTTCAAGACCTTTGAGAAGCATCCCAGTCTCAGACAGCTGTTATAGAGCTAGGTGAACAGATCCCCGCGTTATTTAAACAGCTGTGTCAAAACTTCCAGTGTGATGCCATCTGTGTCAGGGGCCTTGCCCCTGGTCATTGCACTTATAACCTCTCCGACTTCCTCCGTCATAAACGGAACGTCATTCTCCGTGTCCGGTGGCCATCTTCTCTCTGGAGCTGATGTTGGACATCATCAGAGCTCCTCTCACCTGTGGGGATGAACCCCTCAAAAGGCGCCTGGATCGTTTCGCTGAAAGAGGTGATCTTGGGCCCATCCTTTTGTGAACATACTCGATATCCAAATGTGTGAGGTCTTCCCCAGCTGCCAGTTTGCACTACAGAATATATGGGTTCTATGCAGTAACTTCAGTACAAAATTTTCGCCACGAGCCTAATTGAGCTTGGCAGATGGTGAGCCTGTACTCCTCCTGCTCTTTCTTATATATCTCCTCTCTGGAACTTCTTTCTCTCTTGTGGCACCTTTGATACCTTCTTCTAAGAGCTCGGGCCCATTTTCTTTTAATACCGCTCTCTGGTGTCCACCAGGGTACAGACTTACTTTTACTCTTACACCAGGGTACACTTACTTTACTTGTCCACCAGGGTACACTTACTTTACTTGTCCACCAGGGTACACTTGCTTTACTTGTACACCAGGGTACACTTGCTTTACTTGTACACCAGGGTACAGACTTACTTTTACACCAGGGTACACTTACTTTACTTGTCCACCAGGGTACACTTACTTTACTTGTCCACCAGGGTACACTTACTTGTCCACCAGGGTACAGACTTACTTTTACTTTTACACCAGGGTACACTTACTTTATTTGTCCACCAGGGTACACTTACTTTACTTGTCCACCAGGGTACAGATTTACTTTTACTTTTACACCAGGGTACACTTACTTTACTTGTCCACCAGGTTACACTTACTTGTCCACCAGCGTACAGACTTACTTTTACTCTTACACCAGGGTACACTTACTTGACTTGTCCACCAGGGTACACTTACTTTTAGGGAGGTTGTCCTTGAACCCAAAAATTGCCTCGCATCGACTCCTGATGCACACGGTCTCGTCATAAATACGGATCATTTGCTGGTGGATCTTATCCATTCCCGGCGCTATCTTACGTACGAGCTTACACCACTCAGGGTTTTCGCCAATTCATAAATACGGGTCATTTGCTGGTGGATCTTATCCATCCCCGGCGCTATCCTACGTACGAGCTTACATCACTCAGGGTTTTCGCCAATTCATAAATACGGGTCATTTGCTGGTGGATCTTATCCATCCTCGGATAAGATCCACCAGCAATTCGCTATCCTAGGTACGAGCTTACATCACTCAGGGTTTTCGCCAATTCATAAATACGGGTGATTTGCTTTATGAATATGGGTCATTGCTGGTGGATCTTATCCATCCCCGGCGCTATCCTACGTACGAGCTTACATCACTCAGGGTTTTCGCCAATTCATAAATACGGGTCATTTGCTGGTGCATCTTATCCATCCCCGGATAAGATCCACCAGCAATTCGCTATCCTAGGTACGAGCTTACATCACTCGGGGTTTTCGCCAATTCATAAATACGGGTGATTTGCTGGTGGATCTTATCCATCCCCGGCGCTATCCTACGTACGAGCTTACATCACTCAGGGTTTTCGCCAATTCATAAATACGGGTCATTTGCTGGTGCATCTTATCCATCCCCGGCGCTATCCTAGGTACGAGCTTACATCACTCAGGGTTTTCGCCAATTCATAAATACGGGTTATTTGCTGGTGGATCTTATCCATCCCCGGCGCTATCCTAGGTACGAGCTTACATCACTCAGGGTTTTCGCCAATTCATAAATACGGGTCATTTGCTGGTGGATCTTATCCATCCCCGCATAAGATCCACCAGCAATTCGCTACCCTAGGTACGAGCTTACATCACCCAGGGTTTTCGCCAATTCATAAATACGGGTCATTTGCTGGTGCATCTTATCCATCCCCGGCGCTATCCTACGTACGAGCTTACATCACTCAGGGTTTTCGCCAATTCATAAATACGGGTCATTTGCTGGTGCATCTTATCCATCCCCGGCGCTATCCTAGGTACGAGCTTACATCACTCAGGGTTTTCGCCAATTCATAAATGCGGGTCATTTGCTGGTGGATGTTATCCATCCCCGGCGCTATCCTACGTACGAGCTTACATCACTCAGGGTTTTCGCCAATTCATAAATACGGGTCATTTGCTGGTGGATCTTATCCATCCCCGGCGCTATCCTACGTACGAGCTTACATCACTCAGGGTTTTCGCCAATTCATAAATACGGGTCATTTGCTGGTGCATCTTATCCATCCCCGGATAAGATCCACCAGCAATTCGCTATCCTAGGTACGAGCTTACATCACTCAGGGTTTTCGCCAATTCATAAAAACGGTTCATTTGCTGGTGGATCTTATCCATCGCCGGCGCTATCCTAGGTACGAGCTTACATCACTCAGGGTTTTCGCCAATTCATAAATGCGGGTCATTTGCTGGTGGATCTTATCCATCCCCGGCGCTATCCTACGTACGAGCTTACATCACTCAGGGTTTTCGCCAATTCATAAATACGGGTTATTTGCTGGTGCATCTTATCCATCCCCGGATAAGATCCACCAGCAATTCGCTATCCTATGTACGAGCTTACATCACTCAGGGTTTTCGCCAATAGCAGACCATTTGTTGTTAATTGGAGGCGATATTATGCCAGCTATAAGGAACTCAATATATTTATGGTCGCTGTTAATGACCTTGTCACTAACACGCCAACCCCTGGAGCATTTGGGTTGGGTTGTTTTACCTCTGAGCGGCACTTTTCTGCACACCATGGGCTAAATGGCCAAGTCACATGGACCCCGAAGGCTCAGGAGTTTGGGGGAGGGGACCCACTGGAACAGCTGTTGGGAGACAGATGATATCCTCCCGTCAAGGCCACACAGCGTGTTCTTTAACGTGCACAGGGTATGGCTCTCCCGTACACATGGCCACAGCTTAACGTCCCATCCAACGGACGGCGGCCTTTCCAATCCCATCGGTGTTCCCTATTGACCGTGGGCAGGGCGTGGAATTTTGTGGAGGTAAATCTCAAAGATGAACCAGCTGGGACTCGAACCTGGGAACTACAGATTACGAGCCTCGCGCGCTACCGACTCAGCCACCCCCGCCCCACCCCTGGAGGGAGGGGAGAGGATATTCTAAGGGGGCACGGAGATTTCACCAGACTTTAGGCAGACGAGACAGGATTAATATACTTTCAGTCAAGAATTCGAGATACAATTTTGAAATCGAAAAAGCAGAAATATGTTCAGAAAAGAAAGAAGACACTGGCAAAATATAGACCTTTTACTTCGGCTATTCTTACGAGACTGAATGAAAACCATTGGAAATAGAGCGTAGTACTTACATTTCAGGTATTAGCAGAATTCTAACGAAGATAACTGAGGAGGAGGAGGACGTGCATTGACGCTTTGAAATGAAAATTTTCCTGGAAACTTCCGTACTGTAGTACATTCTAGACTTGGAGGAATTGTCAATAGTAAATAAAAAACGAGATTTATAAAGGAGATATTCTAAATCCATAGCAGCATATTTTATGTAGTTTTGGTTTGTATTGTAATAATTTGTTTGCAAAACAAACCCAAGTTCGAACGACCAAGCCCGAGTTCGAACAGATATCTAATACGTACTTGTAAAATAAGTACATTCAACCCCAGTCAATGGCAAAAGAAGCTTCCGCCGCTAAAATAAATAATTAATATATTGGACGTCTAACAACTGCGATACTCGAACAAAGAAGGTCTGAGGAGAAAAAGGCTAGCTTCGCACAAGCGTAAGTGGCGCCGCTCTGCGGAATTTTACCGAAGCTGAACGTGGCATTTTGATGTACATGGACAAAAACAACTGTAAGGGGCGACCTGCGCATGCGCAGTGCAATCATTTTTAGTCCACTGCATCTGTGGTTTGTCTTACTCTTGGTATATTTATTGCGATTTAATCAGTGTTTCAACCTGTCTAACACCCATGACTGTTTGGCATAGTGATAGCTGACCCTAAAGTTATTCAGTGAATATTTTATCCCGTTCAGGAGTATATTTTACGATACCTGGAAAAGCCGTTGTATGTTTATTTTGAGTAATTTTGCAGAATTTTTAAAATTAATATGTAAATTAATGCATTTAATCGTCTTGCGAACATGTAAGTCAATGTATGTTGCAGTTTTGTGTTCCCTGGAGCATATCGACATATATAGGTGTCTGCAGTTTGTTTAATAGTAATTTTTTTATGGTTGATACGAGAAGTGGCTGCTGCCATCTATTGACAGTTTATACAAGTAAGAAACTGGAACTGACTTTAATTGAAAATATAATTAAACAAAACATGTTGTCTCGCATTAAGCCATAAGTTTCAATTTATTATAATATATTAAATATAGTAGAATGTTCGAAATATTAAAATTTTTATTGAGCATAGCTACTACTTGTTTTACAAAATGGGATTTTATTAAGGAAAATAATTTTAACTAATCATTGTGAAATGAAAATTATGATGGTGAAATTTAAGAAATGAACACTTTGAACAGAGTCAAAGTGTATGTAAAATTAGTCACGTGGTGTAAGCTATTGCAAACCTTGCTGGGCGGTGGAAAAATAGTGCAAGGAACTGGCTCCTCTCCCTGGCTAGGTGGCTTCACTGCAATGCACGAATATCCATGTTTAGAGGGCGCTGCAATCGAAAAGTTTACATTACGTCTATGGAAGCTAGCTCTCTTCTCCCTTAGACACTCCTTGACTCGAATAAGGAGTGTCTAAGGGACCTTCTTTGACTCGAAGGCAAAGAACGTATAAGGAAAAGAAGTTCAGCTTTGACAAAGCGTAAGTGGCGACCTCAAGTGGTGTTTCGATTCGTATCGTGCATTTGTTTAAGCTGGGAAGCAAACAATAAGGGGCAAAGGAATTATGCATAAAAAAATTTATATTTTAAAAAAGGAAAGAAAGTAACTGCACTTTGTATTTGAAAAAATAATATCATGATTTTAATAAAGGTTCATTTTCTCTATTGGAATTATTTTTCGTTGAACCAACAATTATAAATTGAACGGATAGAGACGATTTGAAATTAGCCTGAAGTTAATTTATAGAATAAATTATTACAATTAAGAGCTTTCTTGGTTACATAGAAACAGGAAAAGAATTGATATTAATATACCCTGCAAGGATATCAATGGGAAATTATTACATAGGAAAAGCGAAGAGAATGGAAGTCGACAGTAACTGTAATTACAAAAGCGTTCGTTCCCTGTAATGTTCGTTTCACCTCGACGCCAAATGCACGATACTCGATTTTACATTAATCTCTATGGAAGCTTAACTTCTTCTCCCTCTACATTCTTTGCCCTAATGATGTGACGCCAGTAATGGATAGTGGAGGCAAAGTTTAATGACTCTAGGTCAGCATTTAGCTAGAACTCGAGGCCGGTTGGACAGCAGGATCGAATTAAATTCAGAGAGCTGCGCCTTAATCATTCTGTGAACGCTTCGTAGAAAGCAAACACGAGCTCCAATGCTCCAATGCTCCTTTACCACAGAAAGTGCGAAAAAGGTTTTTTTTTATCGCTGCGCAATGTACCTTTTAATTAGTTCCAGATGCGATCAGTTAAGGAGGAAGAAATGGAACTCTCAGGAAATTGAGTAAAAGGCTAACTCCATTGTCTTTCATTCAATTGCCAGTCGCGATTCGTAGCAGACCCGGATTGAGAAAAAAATGTAAGCGAGATGAGGGAGGGGGGAGGGGCAAAAAACACAATCTGGCGGGGGGGAATACAGAGTGGCAAGAACACAACCGAGACGGAAAAATTAAGAGAGGGGAAATAAACAAAATCTACACAGAAAAAATTAAAGGAGAGGAAAGATTTTAAAGTGGGAGTGAACAAGAAGCGCAATGGAAACGGAGAAAAGCAAATGGGGTGAAAAGACTGGATTTCTATTTCAGTACAACATTTCTCTGTCCATTTTAGAGTTCTTTAAAAAGAATTCTTGAAAAATGCATGAAAAATTCACAAGTCTAATAATTGTTTGCTCCTGTCACCTTTACCAGCATTATGAAAGGGTGGATGGGGCATGGCCCCCTTTCCCGTTCTTCCTAGATCCGGCTCTGATTCGTAGTATGCCTTACATCGCAGTTAATGGAAGGCTTCTACCTGTCTCCTAACAGGATGTCCAGGAGGTCCCCTGTTCCAGCCTTCTCCAAGTCCTTGGAATCCTTGTAACCTGACCATTTAGCCCATTGTGTGGAAAATAGGTGGCGCTCGGAGGCGAAATATACCCCATCCCAAATCTACATCTCCGTAGTACTATATGTATTACTGGCATGAGATCATGCTTCTGGTTCCCTCGATATCAACTGAAGCTGTGAAGGGCAAATCCCGATTCATATGCGAAGAGCAGCGAGGGTCATTGTTCCCGAGTCCAGTTGACATGATTTCTGCACCAGTTTAGACGGTCCTTCTTGTGGCGCCTCAGGAAGCCTTTCGAGTATTGTGGCAGCATATATCGCCATTGCATATTTGGTTGCGATATCCAGTTGCAGTTGACAAGCTGTTGACATCCTGCTCCTCCGTGGTGCATAACACCAGAACGCTGTCCTCTTTTTGGTTGTTGCTCTTCGTCGTCAACTATTTAATGCATTCTGTCCTTGTTAGAATCAGTCAAATTCTACGCACCACGGAAGAGTTAACACCATCTAGC
This sequence comes from Ryuthela nishihirai, assembly GCA_038380435.1. Classification (NCBI taxonomy): domain Eukaryota; kingdom Metazoa; phylum Arthropoda; class Arachnida; order Araneae; family Heptathelidae; genus Ryuthela; species Ryuthela nishihirai. The sequence continues at coordinate 34,933,269 of JAWZYU010000002.1, read as the reverse complement.
AACATCTCCTTGACCTCCCTGTAGCCGACCTATAATCTTCCGATAATAATCGGAAGATACACTCGCGACCACACATCCTCCTGAGGGCGGGGATGGCTCAGTCGGTAGCGCGCCAGGCTCGTAATCAGTAGTTCCCAGGTTCGAGTTCCAGCTGGGTCAGCGTTGAGATTTATCTCCCTAAAATTCCCTGCCCACAGTCAGTAGGGGACACCGATGGGCTTGGAAAAGCCGCCGTCCGTCGGATGGGACGTTAAGCCGTGGCCCCGTGTGCGGGAGAGCCATACCCTGTACACGTTAAAGAACACGCTGGATGACCTTGACGGGGAGGCTACCATCTGTCTTCAAACAGCTGTTCCAGTGAGTTTCCTCCCACCAACTTTCTCCAAGTCTTCGGCTTGTCAACTGCTTGTCATGGGAAGATTATAGAATCTCAACAGCTTGTCAACTGCAATTGGATATCTCAGCCAAGAGTACAATGGCGATATATGCTACCACAACACATCTTCCGATAAATAATGTCCGATAGATATTGCCGACAAATCTGCTATCTCGAAACCTCCACCTCGAACGTCTCAGGACAACTGCTGCATGCAGAACCGAAGAACAGGGGGAGTGAGTGAGTGTCCACGTGAAGCGGACCAAAAACTGGGATTTTTGGCCTATATGCCTTTTATCCCTAAGTAAAGATAATTAGGAAAGACGTTTAATGAAGGAAAAACGTAGAAAATCGTCCAGAGGCAAAAATGAAAGTTTCCAGAGCAAGAACCAGAGCACGATTTTGGAGAACAAAAATATCACTAAGAGACCAGGGGCATTAGAAAAATTGTGAATTTTTCTATAGGAAAGGTACCTATTCTGTCGTTCCAGTTCATAATGATTGCATTGAATAATATAGTGAAAAGTTGATTCAATGTCTTGGCAGAAAGGACAAAGAGGTGTCTCGGAAAGTTTACACTCGTTGAGAGGAGCAACCTCACTTAGAAAATGACAAATGAGTGTTTCTGAGGAACGTGATGTATACATGATCGTCCTTTTGGATTGAAATCTCGGAAGATATGGTAATCGTGTGCCATAATTTGAAGAATTCCACTCAGATTCTAGAGTTCGGCGAATATATTTGGAAGTAGCTGCTAAAGCATCTTCTAAATAAAACGGGGAAGGACTAGCTGCTTGAAGAATTGAAGCTCCAATTTTAGCTTGTCTGTCTGCCTCTTCATTGATGCCATGATGTCCAGGAACCCAGATAAATTGTATACTAGTAACAATCCTAGACGTTTCCATAATTTGATTATGGAGAGCTAGAATTGCAGAATGAGATTGAGAGGAGATATTGATCAGTCCGGAGAGAACCGCTTTGCTGTCGGTTAAAATGATGTAGTCTTTAGCCTCGGTTGAGTATTATTTAAAAGCAATTCGAATAGCTTCAGCTTCCGCGCTGAAAGTGGAGAAAATATGATGACGACTGATAGCCACATTCACTTGTAATTGTGGGCATATGATGCCCAATCCAACGCCACTGAGGGATTTGGATGCGTCTGTTCCAATAATTACGTTCTTATGCCACTGATTACTTCGGATCAGGTTGAAATCATGCAAAATAGCACAAAGAGGATTATCAAAGGAATGTTGAAACGGGAACTTATTAGTTGTAATCTGTATCTGAGGAGTACACCAAGGAGAGTGATTTAACTTTCTGGAAGAGGGCTCGTCGTCAGGGATCTGAGAGGCTGTCATTAGGTTATTAGCTGCAAGCAAGAATGGTCTTTGCGAAGTCTTCCATTTATAATGTTTGAGATAATGCGGCGCTTGGCATGCATTGCGAAAAGATGAGGCATATGGAGAGCAACGTTCTTTCAAATATATTTCGGTTGCCATCAGGCGAGCAGCTATATTCCAAAGGTATAGTTGATGTTAGTGCATGGAGAATTGGGAGAGGTGTAGCTCGGGAAGAATTGGATTAATGATGTTCCAATTTGATTGTGGAGCAGAAGATAGAAAATGACCACAGTATAAAAACTTTGCACGTAAAGTGGCGTTTGCAATTGCAAAGAGTGTGGCACTAGGAATATTATGTTTCTTAGCAGCAATACCTCGTATGACGTTGAGAATTTTTTGGCCCGATTTACGGAGATTTAAAAAATGATTCTTCAAGGAACCTGCTTCCTGAAGATGAACTCCTAGGGTTTTTATTGTATTCACCCATAGAATGGGTAAATTATGCAGGTACAGAAGAGGTCTTATTTTATTCTTTCTCCGGGTTACAAGCATGGCCGAACTCTTTAGAGCTGAAAAGGGCAAACCCCAAGATTTAGACCACTCAGCATTAAGTAAAAGATTTTCCTGACATCGTTTGAAAAGAGAATGAAAGTTGGCACCCGAGCCAAAGAGGATGATGTCATCAGCATATATGGATATGGTGAAATTATTAGATATTCGGCTCGGTAGATCAGATAAAAAAAACACTAAACAAGAAAGGTGAGAGCACACTACCTTGAGGAATGCCAATAGTTGGATACTGTATGTCCGAAAAGCGTCCACGCCAATGAGTACGAAATCTACGATTCATCAGGATTGGATTGGATTGTTTTACCTCTGAGCGGCACTTTTTTGCACACCATGGGCTAAATGGCCAGGTCACATGGACCCCGAAGGCTCAGAGAAGGTTGGGGGAGAGGACCCACTGGAACAGCTGTTGGGAGACAGATGGTAGCCTCCCGTCAAGGCCATCCAGCGTGTTCTTTAACGTGCACAGGGTATGGCTCTCCCGCACACGGGACCACGGCTTAACGTCCCATCCGACGGACGGCGGCCTTTCCAAGCCCATCGGTGTCCCCTACTGACCGTGGGCAGGGCGGGGAAATTTTGTGGAGATAAATCTCAACGCTGACTCAGCTGGGACTCGAACCTGGGAACTACAGATTACGAGCCTGGCGCGCTACCGGCTGAGCCACCCCCGCCCCCACGATTCATCAGGTAATTCGTAAACCATTTGTGGCAATTACCTTTAACTCCAATTTGAAGAAGTTTATGAAGAAGAGCAGGAATGGACACAGAATCAGATGCTCGTTGAATATCTAAATGCAAAATAATCGCAACATGCTTACGTTGGAGAGTTTCATTAATATTTAGTATTAAAGCAGATAATGCATGCCCTGTACCTTAAAAGGAACTGAACCATGAATCTCAGTTGGAAGAAATGATGTGTTAATTAGAATCCATTATAGACGTGACCAAATTATACGTTCGAAAATCTTGACCATGATTGACGTTAATGCGATAGGTCTATATGATTGAATGTCAGTTCCAACATTACCTGTTTACTAATCTTGTACCTGTTTACTAATCCTGTACTGCTTGGTAATTACTGTTACTGTTACCGGTTTTTTGATGGGAATAAGAGTGGACATCATCCAGGATTGAGGAATAATGCCAATTGACCATATTTGATTAAAGGTGATCAGTAATTGTTCCAAATGGTTGTCAGGAATCTTCTTAATCATGGTTGCCGAGATGTTGTCTGGACCCGGAGATGTTTTTCGTTGTCGTTGTATAGCATGTTTTAATTCTGATATTTTAAAAGGCAAATCCAGGATTGAGGAGAAATCAAATCCAGAAGGAGAGATTTCCGGATGCTGTAATACAAGACCAGTAGTCGCCCATTGAGTGGCAAATAAATTAGCTTGTTCCTGAGCTTGGACACAAATGGTGGGATTATGAATGAGAAGATTCGTGAATGGTAAAGAAGGAGATCCTAGAAAATGTTGAAGTCGACGATAGTGTGAGAAGATGTTGGTAGATGAACGAATAATGATGGATATCCGTTTCCAGTATCTGTTTTTCACGTGAAATGGTAGATTTAAGTTTAGCTACACTGTGTTTATATTTTATCCAGTCAGACTTGAGCAAAGAATATCGAGCGATGAAAAATTTTCGATGTTTTTTTGCTAACGCTTTTTGGCATTTTAAATTCCACCATGGAGTCAATGATTTTTTATAATTTCTGCGAGTGATAACGGCGGCTTTCGCTGCCAAAAGGATTTGTTTTTCAAAATCGTCGTAACAAGTAATAGCAGATAAATCGGTGTTCTCCAAGAATCGTTGAAAGAAACTATAATTAATTTGTTTGTTTAAAAGGAAGGATTCTACATGCTGCAAAGAAGAAGTATTAAGATGGAAAATCTGTATGATAATATGATGATGATCACTTCCAATGTCGAAGGGATGATACGCCAGAAGCTATCTAAAAATATATTGTCAGAACAGAAGGTTAAGTCGATACATGACGAAGTTAAGAAACTTTGTCTTGTGATTGCACCAGAATTCAATAAGCACATAGATGAATTTTGAAGCCATGAGGCAATGTGGATTCGGAGGGTGGAAGAAAAAGAAGAACCCCATAGTGGATGATGGGCATTAAAGTCTCCGCCGATTAGTGAAATCTGAGGTAGCGCAGATTCCAGATATTTAAGAATGTTTAGACCATAATTGGCATCCGAGATATAGACATTAACAATTATGAATGATTTGTGATGGAAAATAATTCAATTGCCATGAATTCTCCGGAGAACAAGATGGATCATCTGGAATGTTGAGTAAACGGCTGGAAAAAAGAAGCTTTAACAGCAATCATGAGGCCACCACCTCGTCCAGTAACACGATCTTTCAGATAAATGACATAATTAGGAATATTAAAAATGAGAAATAGAATCAAACCAAGTTTCCTGTAACAAAATAACATCCGGGGAAAAAGAAGAAATTCCAAGCAACAGGAGAGAGGAATTTGCACGAAGGCATCTGGCATTCCATTGAAGAAATTGTAGACATACAAAAAAGGAGAAAAGGAGGAAGAAACTATTTATTTCTTCCCTTTTGACTTATGTTTTCCTTTTTTGAGGAATATAAGGACTATCAAGAAAATCCATAGCGGAAAAATTATTGATGGGATCATCGGGGTCCTGTGGAACATTGATGTCCGTAGTAGACGTAGAAGGTTTTGCAAAATGTAATTGTGCAGGTTGAAGTAAAGGAATAGACATATTCATTGTCGTACTCTGTTCCGGAATACTCAAACTTGAAGACGTTTTCAGAGAAGCATCCTTATCCATGGTAATTTGTGCAGAAGAGATGTCTTGAAGATTAAGTGATTTAGAAATAGGTGCAATCACAATTCTGCTTTGGGTAGTTGTGTCATTTTGTCTTGGTAATTCCGGCATAAAAGAGGAGAACATGACTGATAAACGTTTCTCGAATTGAGACAGAGCCTTTTCCATTAACGACGTGATAGATGTGATATCCCATTGTACATTTCTTGAGTTGTAGTAACATCCGGTGGAGGCATTAGATTTTTCCGGGTTGTAGATGCATATGTCTGTCTTGAGGGTAATATGGCCGCTCGAGCTGCAATATATGTAGTACGTCTGGTACATTTATAGTTGAGAATAGTGGTTTCGAGTTGACGCTTCGGACACTGAAGGGAGGTGGCTTCGTGAGTATCGCCACATAGACAACAATGTAGTTCAGAAGAAGTACAAGAGGTAGCATGATGTTCCTCACCACATCGGGAACATCGAGGTTTGCTTCGACATGTTTTCTTTCCGTGCCCAAATCTGCAACAGTTATCGCACTGTCGTTGTCTATCTACGAAAAGGGTGGGATGAGTGTTTCCCACCATAGAATTATTTCGTGGGGCATTTGTTGATCAACAATTGTTAATAACACACTTGGTAAGGGAGACATGGTGTTGCCATCACGTTTGAAAAAACGACGAATCGAATAAATATGATGACTTTGAATTGATAGTTCCGTAAATAAGTCATCGATAGAGATTTCAGTATCAATGTTGCGAAGGAGAAATTTAGTTGTTAATGATTCTGTCAGGATTTCATGCTCAACTGGAGTATTTAATATCTGTGTGATATTTAGTAACTCAAGGGTGCATTCAACGGAAGTTGTTGTGATTATCAAGTCGTTCCTCTTGTGCGTTTGACGATTAAAATATCTTCTAGGTTTGAAAGTTGAGCTGTCAACTGCTGCTTCAAGACATTAGGTTTAGAATACCTTTCATCCTAATAGAGAAAGATGTGCATCCATTTGATTTAGCATATGATAACAGATCAGAGTTATTCATAAACGTTTTGGAATATAGAGACTGAAACTGTTGCTGCATTGCAGAGTTGTCACTACGTAAACGTTTTGACCCTCCAGAGGGATCATCCATTTTGGAAAGACAAAATTAAAGTACACGCAGAAAATGCTGCGCGAAGTGCAGAAATTCCACACCGAAGCCTGTCGAAAAGTCTTTAGACACAGACGAAAAAAAAAATAAAAAAAAAAATAAAAAAAAAAATCTCACAGACCTGAAAGGCTCCGAAAAATACCCACACCTAGGGAGAAGAAAAGAAAGGACGCCTCACATAGTACACTCACTACCGAAGAGTAGGAAAAATAATGTCCGCACCAGCGTAGGTTATCAACGACACCAGAACTTCAAGAAGCTATTCTCTGCTCCAAGCACCAACCTCCATTCAACCGAAGAACAGCTTCGAAACGCCCGCTTTTTAAATGCTTGATGCATTTGCATATACCGCAGCCAATGCCATTCATTTGCATACTATACCACAATCCTACGTCCCATTTTACACAACTGTGCATGAATTTCGTGCATTTTCATCGTAGGAGTTTTACAATAACGCGTTTTCTTCATTTGGTTCTTAATTTATGGAAACTTGTGTGTATTGGGATGGACTTGGTTGAATATATTATTACAGAATGACAGTGGTGTATCAATGGTCAGTGGGTTGGGTTGTTTACCTCTGAGCGGCATTCTTTCTTGCACACAATGGGCTAAAGGGCCAGATCACAAGGACCCCGAAGGCTCAGAGAAAGTTGGGGGAGAGGACTCACCAGACAGCTGTTAGGAGGCAGATGGTAGTCTCCCGTAAAGACCATTCAGCGTGTTCTTTAAGGTGCACAGGTATGGCTCTCCCGTACACGAAACCACTACTTAACGTTCCATCCAAAGGACGGCGGCCTTTTCAATCCTATCGGGGTCCCCTACTGGCCATGGGCAGGGTGGTCATATGGGGAGACTATGGACTTCTTGTCAGTTAACTGATGATGGGTCAGAACTTAATAATCATCAGCTACACAATTCCTAGGTGACACTAACGCATGTTCCTGCCAATTTCGGTATTTCACTAGATGTGACCACACTTCATAGTGAACCACTTGGACCAAGGGTTTTCAAACATTTCTCGTCGCAACCCCCCCCCCCCCCCAACTTTAGTACCGATGCCCCCTTTTGCTATTGATGCAATTCCCCACCCCTTACTACTGACGGAATATGTCACCCCCCACCTTACCGGGTTGCCCTCCATTGCATCACATTATTGATTAAAGTCTGTTAGTAACAGTGAATTCTTCTCATTAATTCCTTTACCATTGACGAAAATTAACTTGAATTGAGGTTAGAAATTCTCACAACAGAATGCCCAGAGAACAGTATAGAGTACTGGTAAACTAAAGAGCATGGAGCTACCGATTGAAGAACCAAGGAAGAGAGAAGTGGATTAGAGTTAGCTGGGAACACTGCAGGACGAAGGGAGTAGAGGAAGGCTGGAGGTTAGCATTTTCGTGTCGTTATAGTACAGGAGATGCTACTATCGCTCTTTCTCATCTGAGAGCAGTAACAGAGCAGGAGATAAAGAGGAAAGGAATGTTGTAATTTACCGAAGCGACTGTTTATAACCTACTGGAATTTATCCCTCATTTTTACAATCAGCGAAGCAGATTTTTGTGCATACACATTTAACCGAATTCAGCTGTATCCGTTCAGTCATATCCAGATGGCCTTGACAGGCATTAACTTGCAATCCCGTGTAGGGTTGCGTTGTTTTACCTTTGAGCAGCATTTTTTGCACAAAATGGTCTAAATGGCAAGGTCAAAAGGACCCCGAAGGCTCAGAGAAGGTTGGGGGAGAGAACTCACTAGAACAGCTGTTGGGAGACAGATGGTAGCCTCTCGTCAAGGATATCCAACGTGTTCTTTAACGTGCACAGGATATGGCTCTCCTGCACACGGAACCACGGATTAACGTCCCATCCGAACGACGGCGGCCTTTCCAAGCCCATTGGTGTCCCCTACTGACCAAAGGCAGGGCGGGGAAATTTGCGGAGATAAATCTCAAAGTTGACCCAGCTGGGACTCGAACCTGGGAACTACAGATTTCGAGCCTGGTGCGCTACTGACTGAGCCACCCCCGCCCTTCCCGTGTAGGGTCGTGACCCACAGTTCGAGAAACACTGACTTTGGCATCTCAGTTGACTTTCATTTTTGACCATTTATATGTAATATTTTTTATATTATATAATTTTTGGAAATTAAAAGTGCTATTCCACTTTTTCAACTGTTAGTTTTACGCAGTATTTATGCGCACCGATCTTTTGATTCTCATGCGGCAGATCCAGAGGTTTTTTAGGTTGGTCTTTAATTTATGGAAACCATCGTATATTCTTCAAGAAGTGTAATGTAATACTACCGAGATGTAGATTCGGGATGGGTATTAACCTCTGAGCGGCACTTTTTTTTTTTGCAGATAATGGACCAAACGGCCAGGTCACAAGAACCCCACGGACTTGGGGAAGGTTGGATAGGGAACCTCCTAGGCATTTGGCAGGAGACAGGTAGAAGCCTCCCTTCAACTGAGATGTGGAATATACTAGGAATCAGAGCCCGATCTAGGAGGGCGGCAAGGGGCCATGTTCCACACTCACTTTGAGAATGATGGCAAAGGAAATAAAGGCAAAAATTGCTAAACTTATTTAATTTTTCATTACTTTTTGAAGAATTCTTTTTAAAGATTTCTAAAATGGAAGAACTTTATACTAAAATGGAAATCCTTTGTTTCTTCCCCCCGCCTCTACCTTTTTCCGTCTCGTTGTGTAACAGTGTCGTTGTCTACAGGAATTTATCCCTCATTTTTACTAAAATTCTAATTTCTATTTTTAAATTCTAAATTCTAATTTCTTTTTACTAAAATTTTATTCCGGAACAGAGTGCGACAATGAATATGACTATTCCTTTACTTCGACCTGCACAATTACATTTTGCAAAACCTTCTACGTCTACTACGGACATCAATCTCCTCCGTCTAGATTGCGTTTTTGCCTCCCTTAATTTTCACTATCGATTGCGTTTCTTGCCCTCCTCTTAATTTTCGCCGTCTCGACTGTGTTTCTTTCCCCCTTTATTTTTCCAGCTCAATTTTGTTTTTTACCCACTCACTCTATTTTTTCTTTATTTTGTTCCTGCCCACTTTTATTTTTTCCTGCTCGAACTTGTTTCTAGCCTTCTCCCTCCCCCCCATATACACACATACAGTTTTTTCCTGCGTTCGGTCTTGCTAGGAATCATGGCTTGCAATAATGCCTTGCATGATTCGTAGCCATTGAATGAAAGACAATGCAGTTAGCCTTTTGCTCAATTTCCTGAGAATTCCATTTCTTCCTTCTCAACTGATCGCATCTGGAGCTAATTAAAAGATGCATTGTACAGAGAGAGAAGAAACAAATCCTATTTTCGCACTTTTTGTGATAAAAGAGGATTGGAGCTCGCGTTTGCTTTCTAAGCCTTCTTAAAAAATAAGATGTCTTGTGGCTCCTGTGGAGGGGGCCTGTTGAGGGACAGCAGACTGGTAATGGGAGGGGCCAGTCCAGTTGGCTCATTGACTTGTCCTCTGAGAAGCAAGGGGTCGCAGCCCCGGTTGAGGGGGACGTATTTGGGGAGTACCGCGGACTGAGCTGCATACTCTATTCGTGAACTCGTCCTGTGGGCTCGTCGATGCGGTCTCAGTGATATCGTGGGTCGGAGTACTGTTCACTGGGGGGCTTCGGCCCGATTACAATGGAGAGGTCGAAGTTGGAGGCTCGCGATTGGGGGGCACACACCCCGGTTGACTTGCTTATCGATGGAAAAGACAAACTAAGAGTCCCCAGTAACTCTTTTGGCTGCCAAGATTAGGTTACTTATAAGACATGGTGGAGGATCTGAAGGTGCCTCTGTGAAACTGTGTGCCGGCTCGTCGGTGTTTCTGGCGTGCCTTGCGGCCTCGATGGAGGGGCTGGCTGGGAGTCTGCCGACTGGGACTGAAGTCCCGAGTCGAGTGGACTAATCGGCCGCCCCTGCGAAGTCCTAGGTCGTCTTGGTGCCCCGATGGAGAGGCTTTTCTGAGGGCCCACCGACTGGAAGGATCCCCAGTCGAATGGGCTCCTTAATCGCCCCAGCGAAGTCTGGGGTGTCATGCAGTTGGGATGGAGTGGCCTTGTGGGGGCCTTAGACTTTCATATTCTTTCACTTAGATTTTCATACAGGCGAGCCTGTTTAAGTGCAAACTCATTGGGTACAAAGTGCTGCTCATAGGTAAGAGCCGAAACTGCTGTCCTTTTGGTCGAATTTATTCTGGTTCCGGTCGTATCTAAGTTGATCTGGTTAATCACAAACCAGATAAACAGAGTGTCAAGTCTTATCATCTGAGGTTACTGGATTTGGGTTGTTTTAGTCTAAAGGAGACATTTTTGGTACGATGTTGTTTCACAAAGATAGATCTCGACACTGACATATTTCAGTCTCTAATCTGGGAATTGCAAATTACGAGCATGCCCCAGTACTAACTGTGTCCCACGAGCTTCAGATTCCAACTACACCACACTCTGTATTCCTCAAATGCACAAGAACTTTTTTGTTGTGAGGTGATTGGATGAGCACCTCTACGAACTTGCAGATATACAACCCTACCAATTTCCAGTATTGAGAAGAAACATTTTGGGCAGGTAACAAGGATCCCGAAGGCTCAGAGACGTTTTGGGCGAGGGGACTCATTGGAACAGCTGTTTAGAGACAAATGGTAGCCTCTCGTCGAGGTCATTCAGAATTCTTTTACGTGCTCAGGGTATGTCTCTCCCGCACACGGGACCAGGACTTAACGACCCATACGACGGACGGCAGCCTTTCCAAGCCCATCGATGTCCGCTACTGACCTTGGGAAGAGCGGGGAATTTTGCGGAGATAATATCTCAATGCTGATCCAGCTGCGACTCGAACCTGGGAACTGCAGATTACGAGCCTGGCGCGCTACTGACGAAGTCACCCCTGCCCGCAAAGGCCAAGGGAAGAACTCAGAGTAAACTATTGCACAATTCCTGTAAATTCGGTTTTTGACTATTCCTCAGTGACCCTTCCACCCTCGAAAAAAATAAAAGTAAAAATGTGTTTCCTAGAATCATCATTGATGAATTTAAATTTACTCTTTCTGTTAGTGAGCTGTCTGGGCCCAGTCCAATTCTTTCATCTGTGGCGAATTAATTACAATAGGAATTAACGACGAAATATTAATGAAATACTTTTGTCCTATTTGTTCTTTAAGAGGTTAAAATAAATTAATGAAGATTTCGAAAGATTATGTCATTTATAGAGATGAAAATAATTTAAAGAAAAACAGTCACTAGCCAATTTGTAAACGTTTTAAAAATGTAAACGTTTCAAAGATGATAGGTTGCATTGCCGCCTTTCTTGCCGCCTTCTTTAACGCCCTTTTAATTATGCATAATCGCCGGATTATTCACTTTTACCGTAACATATGTAATATATGATATCAAATGATTTTCGATACGGACCTTTTAATGTCGAAATCAATTAGTGACCCACAGAGAAAAATGTTTCCCTATCTATAGCATAGTATCAGTGGTTCTCAAACTTTTATGCTTAACGTAAGTCTCAAACTTTTATGTTTAACGTAAGTCTCAAACTTTTATGTTTAACGTAAGTCTCAAACTTTTATGCTTAACGTAAGTCTCAAACTTTTATGCTTAACGTTAGGAGGGGAACCATCTGAAATGTGTGGAGAAGGAGCTATCGAATCGTCGATATTATACCAACTGGTAGGAATGTGAATCTGGGATAGCGCTACCTCCCATTCACCATTCAGCACGATTGGCTGTGCCAGTCTTGTAATGTAATCGCTCTGAGTGTTATGTTATATTGATGTGGTATAACACAGTCTGAAGTCTCACTAACAGAAAGATTGTTAGAAGTGTAAACGTCAATGCTGGCGGAGGAAGGGAGAATTAAGTAGAAAGCCATTTTCTAGGTATCCAGCTGGGAGTACGATAATCTCTCCACTTCACTAAGACATTTTTTTTGCGGTCCCGGTCCAAGATTTTTTCCACTGCAGAGTTCAGGAGTTTCTACAGTTCTCGGCTATAGAAAGTTCCACGTATCATGTTACCATCACTATCTACCACTTCGTAAACGGGAGGTGTTCTAGGTACGATTCTTTTCACTCCAAATATCTCTCGAGTCCACTGTTGCGACGCACCTTTCTTGAATGGTAGCTTCAAACTGCTGAGTCTCACGTGATCTCCCTCTTTAAAACGGACAGGGTCTGCCTGCTTTGGAGCTCCGTATAATCTCTCCCAGACGACACTCTCATTAAAGAAATCCACATCCTTGAGAGCAAGGTCATGAGCTCGATGTTTGGAAGCATTATAACCCTTCACTATGGAATCCAGAACGTGCAAGAATCTAAAATTTTTATGTTTAGTGAAATAACGCCATAATTTTTCTCTCAGGGTTCGATTCAGTCTTTCTACCAACGCAGCTTTCTTATCACTATAAGACACGAAGAAGTGAATGTTTTTTTCTTTCAGGAATTTTTGAAAAACACGGTTTGTGAATTCTGTCCCCTGATCGGTGTTTAGAGTCGTGGTATCACGACACTGTGCTAGAATCTGTTCAAATGCTTCTTTCACAGAAAAGAAGTTCCTGTTTTCTTTTTCACAGGAACCGCCCACGAATAGCGAGATAAAACATCGATGACGACTAATATGTATCCATAACCATCATTAAATCGTGCAATATTTTTCACGAACATTAAATCCGCCTGCCTTTGTTGATCCAGACCTGTCACGTACGTTTGGTTCCTTCTGAATTTGCTCGTTGCCGGTCTGTGGAGAGTGTACGTCTCTTGACCTGCTAACCATTCTCTGACTGTCTTTGGATCCTGTCCAGTACTCTGGGATAATCGAGTCACCGTCCATAGCTGCCAGAGTTCTTGGGATGGTAATAAGGTTTTTCCAACGCGTCGTTCATCGACCAGCAGTCGCTTTCCCTCTTTAATCCAGACCTCGATAGGAAGGGAGTCAGGTATGTCTATAGATGTACGGTCTGCGCCTCTTCACACAACTCTCTCGATGTGTAAATGATCGGATGGTCATAGTACATCGCTTTTGTTCCCACCTCCACCAGACAGAATCGGTAACTCGGAGCCCACAACATTTTTCTCGACCCACTCGTCCAGAGTGAGGAGTTTCTTCCACTGAGAAAAAGATAAGTTAATTCCTTTCACCGTCGGTTGTTTACGCAAAAATAATTTGATATCCACTGTTTCATTACACACGCTCAACCAAACGTTTCCTCCCAAATGCCTAGAATCTCCGCAACGTGTGGCTAAATAATCTGGAGATAACGTGACCCCACAAATCACAGCTGTTGCTGATGCTGTCTTCATACGATTCATAACGTAAATGAGTACACAACACAATAATTGTTAGGTAATATCTGACTTTTATTTACAAAACCAATTGTCGCTAGTATACAGGTTGTCTTTCGCTCTCTTTAACCCGTCACCAAAGGACAGAGAGGAAAGAAAAGCGTTATCTACATAACAGAGGAGGCCTCGAGACCACGTCGTGTCAACAAATGCATTAGGAATACCGTCAATGTCCAATGAGCGCACTGCATCGTTCAAATAAGTATTCAAACAATGTTCTTTATTCTCGGGCTCTATAAGCCTAGTCCCGGGTAGCAAGGCTTGAATTCGATCGTGCACTAGTCCTCAATAGCTGCATCAAATGTCCTTGATCCCCTGCCGGGGAAGTCAAAAGAAACGCTAGTAGAAGGTCTCTCTGTTCAGCGATGGCGTGCCGCAGGTGAAAATTAACATTGGACCTGCGGTGATGATCCAAGCTGTTCTTCATATCGTTGCTACGGTTTCGCATTTCCTCTCACTGGGCCAAGGCGAGGTTCACGCCACAAGATGTCGAACCAGGTAGGGATTTGATGATGTCGAGTCGTCGACACCCATCACTATTACAGTAAGCACACAATTGTAGATTGTTCGTCACAAACCAAGTCTCTCTTTCGGTAGAATTAACGACGTCGATTCTGTCCTTTGGTGACGGGTTAACTAGTAATTCCTGCCACTCCGGAAGGGTTAGAGTGATCCCTTCCTTCGTCGGGTAAAGTAGACCTCCTTCACTGAAGCTGCGGTAACGGCGCACGTGGACCTGGAGACGTTCACAGTACAGTCTAGGTACGACGAAAATCTCACCTCCGAGAGAGTAGGAGTGTTCACTAGCAGGCTGCATTGCGACAACTGTTGTGTTCTACAGGTTTTTCAGCCGCTTAAGTCTGTGCTGGGCAAGGGTTCACAGAAGGGTTGTCTTCAACAGGTCATAGGTGGAGCGTTCTCGCCAAAATAGTCAGGTTCGTCGAACAAGTCCCACAAAGGAAAAGCCTCTAATTGTCCGTGTGGTTGACCAATTAACGACCGGTGAATTGTGTAGAGTGCTTCTTGATATACTCGTTCATCCATGTGCTAAATGCTGCTGTCTCGGCTTGTGAACAATGCAGTCCACAACATTCGTGATAACCGCACTCAGTTCCAGGTATTTTAGGAAGGTCTTTGAAACGTGGAAAATCAATTTTTCCAGCAAGGTTATACCAAGTCTGGTCAATAGTCGCTTCTCGTAGAATCCTCCCTTGTAAGCGATGACGGAAGTAAAAGGCTTGCGACACTTTTCGTGGATGTGACGTAGAATATCGTCCAGGTACCCGTACTCCCAACCACTTCACCGAAACGTGAAGTTTTTTTGAAAGGTACTAACCACGAGAAGGCGGGGTCGGACATTAGCTGCTAGGCCTGGCCGGTTCTATGCATCATCACAGGGGATTGGTGCATAAGCTCTCCTTCCGGTGACTACCTAGATACTATTTACAGGCCTACTAATATATAAACATATTAATTGACATTTATTACTTAATACATTTAATAAACTTCAGACTGTGTTATAGAAACACATCGTTATACATTTAATATACTTTATGCCGTTTTAAGACACACATCGTCTTCAGACTGTGTTATATCACATCAATATAACATAACATCCTGCTTCAGTTACTTATTAAATAAAACAGAAAATCTTCAGCATAAAAGAATTGATTTAGAAATATATTTGATATATTTTACATATTTATCCTAAAATCTGTCCTCATGGAGTCTCTATTGCAATAAATAAACTTAGACAAACTAAATCCTTTATACATACCTACACTTCAGACACATCTACCTGAGAATTTATCGAAAATAAAACGAACAGTAGATCACACTTTTATTGATTTCAATACGTATAAACTTTTTTTTCGTGATAATTATAACTACCTGTTCAAATATAAAAACAATATTTAAAAGAATTAATCATTCGTTTTACTTGAACACGGATCCAGTTATAGAAAGCAAAGTCCCGAACCAGTTTCTACATTTGTAGAAATTGAAATAGTTTTACCCAATAAAAAGATTGAATCTTCAAGGATTCATCAACCATCTCAGTTGATATTTTTTCACTTGGACATTTCTGTATTAGTGTTTCTAAAATAATCTTAAAACGTGTTTAATATCGAATGGAAATTCGTCATTTAAATTGGAACTGTGAAACGAATGAGACATGCTTGAGCACTATTATAATTATCGATTGAGATAAACTGTACAAAACAATTATAACAGATTATCAGATACAAGATACAATATAAGTGTAAAAGATTTAGCAAGCTATTGAAACTAACATGAATTAATACCAGTTGATGAGTTAGTTATACATGCAGGGTGTTTGAAAACTCTCTGTACAAATTTCAATGAGAGATAGGGAACACCAAGACAAATCTTTTTCTTCTGTGAATGTATGTCTGCTGACCTAACCCTACGGCGCTAGAGGGCGCTGTTTGGCGGCAGCGCAATTTGCTAGAGGGGCGAAGTGGGAACAGAAAACGGACTTGTGTTTGCCGTCGGCATTCGTAAATTATGCACATTATGTGTAACATGGAGTGTTTCACGACTGCTGAGATGGCTGACATGCATCTGGCGTATGGTGCTGCCAATGGGAACGGAAGAGCTGCTGTGATGTTGTACCGATAGCGTTTCCCAAACAGACAAGTGCCAAACCACCAAACATTTGTGCGTTCGCACCAGCAACTGGGAGAAACTGGAATATTCATGCAAACATGCATGACACTGGTCAGGAGAAAACCATGCACACTCCTGACATGGAAGAAGATATACTATGACAGATTGATGATAATCCAGGCACAAGCACGTGAGCTGTTGCATGTAGCCTCGGTGTGAACCACCCCCTCGTGTGGAGAGTGTGGCACGAGCAACAGTTACATCCGTTTTATCGTCAGAGATTCCAGGCATTGCAGACTCAGGATTACACTCTTCGTGTAGAATTTCTGCGCTGGTCTCTGCAGCAGACTGCGGTGCAACCTGATTTTCCGGCTCATGTGCTCTTATCAGATGAGGCCTCGTTCACATGCGAAGGTGTGTTTAATGTGCACAATTCTCACATTTGGGCACACCAAAATCCACATCCCACAAAGGCGCATGGTCATCAACAACGGTTTGCCATCAATGTTTGGGGGGTATCATCCATGACATTTTAATTGGGCCATACCTGCTGCCTCCCTTGAAGAAACATTGCCAGGATTGCTGGAAGATGTTCCTGTGGATATTCGCAGATGAATGTGGTTTCAACACGACGGGGGCGCCAGCACACTTCAGCAATTATGTGCGGGATTATCTGAACGCCACTTTTTGGGGGCGATGGATAGACCGGGGTGGACCCATCGCCACCAAGGTCACCCAATTTAACATGTATCGTTTTCTTCCTCTGGGGACTCATGAAGAACCTCGTGTACAGTCGCTCAAAAAATATCCGAACATTATGGTTGATTACAGAATGCAGAAAAACTATCTGGCAACGATTTTTTAGAAACCTTCGTGTCACGTGATACGAAGGTTGCCAGATCACTAATTTCTAAAAAAAAAATTGTTGCCAGATATTTTTTTCTGAGTTCTGTAATCAACCATAGTATTCGGATATTTTTTGAGGAAATGTACGACACTCCCATTGACTAAGATGAAAACCTCATCGCAAGAATCGGTGTCGCCGATGCAACTGTTCGCGAAATTCCGGAAATCTTTCGACATGTACGACAATCAATGCTTCCACGTTATCATGCATGCAATCCGGTCGTAACTTTGAGCACCTTCTTTAAATAAACATGCTTTTCACACTTGTTTCTATTCATTTATGTACAAGCTCCACCAATATTTCTCTCAGCGCCCTCTAGCACCGAAGGATGTCAACGGACATACATTTAGAGACTTAAAAGGTTTGTCTTGGTGTTCGCTATCTCCACTGAAATTTGTACAGAGAGTTTCGAAACACCCTGTATACGTAGTAATTACTCTCAAATTTGTTCTTATCTGCCGTAGTTGCTCTCTATTATTATATCGTAGTATGGTGGATTCTCAGAGAAAGCATCAAAAAGTATGAAATTTAAACTTATCCTCTCATTAATTTTTCGAAATATTAAGAATAATTTATTAACTTGTGAAGGGTAATTTTGAATTTATACCTAGTAATTAAGAGAATAATATAACAGTAAATATAATACAGCTGTGTAAAACAGTGCAAATTTAAATATCTAAATATAAATTAATTATGTGTAACTATATTATGATAAATATGAAAGTTTAGACCAGTATTTCATTTTGGTTTCAAATCTTTTGTGAAGTAAAACATTAAGAATTTAAAAATCACACTTTTAGATAATCGTGATGCATTCAGAAAATGCAAGAGATACAGCGACTGAACTCAATGATTTCAGATTTCAAAGCTGAAACAAAGTTGTGTGGAAGAAGCAATGGAAATATGAGAATGCATAATAAATGAATGCGCAGCTATTTATATCTATTCTTAATTTCATGTAGAAAAAGAGTTATATTTTAAATATTCTAAGTTTGATACTAAATCATTTAAAGAAAATGCATGATATATTCAAAATCAAAGATGCAGTTAAAGCTATGAACAGTTAAAACTGATCTATAGAATGATTAACAAACGAAATTTGCCTCTTTTACGAAGAAGGAAATCAAACTTACAAATAGAGTTAGTCTCAAATAATGTACACGCGCTTTAAGAGATTAAAATTACGCGTGATTCTTTACCAAAGAATGTACATATATGTACGTTTTATAGGTAAAAAGAATCAATCTATTGTACCGAGACTTAAACAGGTGACCAACGTGTATCAAGTGCCAATTTTAAAATTTAGTGTTATTTTGTTTCAAAGCTGTTGGTTTTTTTTTTCCTAATGAAAAATAAGTTGGGCAATTATTATTTCATTTATGGAAGTATTTGAAGAGAAGTACTTAATAGATTCCAAGCTGAACTAAGATACTCATTAGTATCAGTTAAAAGAAAATTCATAACGATAATTTCTTTCCTGACAGACCTCAAACAATAAATGTTTAACAAACATTCTGAAACAATTTTAAGCACCATGACATTCTTACGCTAAGTCTCTTTGTATAGCCAAGTGATTTTATTATCAATCCATTTATGGATCTGGGGATATGAATTCTCATCCATCTTCAGCATGATAGATAGATTGATAAAATAGCATCATGGAGGAAAGTTTACGTCTGCTCAGCCTACTAATTCCACTTGAGAAGTGATGCACTCTTTATAGGAATTCAACTGTAGAATTAAGACACATGAGATATGATTTTTGCTTACGTAGCTCTAGTTAATATTTAAATATCTTAATATTTCAATCTATCCCGATTTCTTTATATTATGTAGCGTATTAAAATATTAAATCTGCTTTCATATTTAAAATTCGTAGTGTATATTAAGCCCATCCTACCAGATGCTCATTGCAAAAGAACTTTCGACTCATAAAGCAAATAATCATATATTCAATCGGGCTCAATTCTTCCAATTACTTGTCTATACATTTCTAAGTGGGTAGCTAAACGATTTTGCAAGTTCAGAGTCTCATTTCTTGATGAGGTTTTTTTACTGTTTTTATTATCAAGATGTTTTGTCGATTCTTTAAAAATTATTTTTTTTTCCAATTCACTACTCATTAGAAAGATTGTTTTCAAGTAGAGAATTATTCCTTCCCCTCATTAAGAATATACTGTTTTTATTAGTTTCAATTACATCTATATATGAGTAGCAGGCGTATAAAAATATAACCGTTACTTTTACGAGGTAATAAAATATAAATGTTTATGTGGAAAAGCACTAATTAAACATGGTTGCATATTCTTAATCACTCACTAGTTCGAATTCGCACCTTCAGACACACAATACATTTTGAAGATAAAACCAAAGTTACATATAAATTGTGAACTGTTAAATATTCGAGTTTGAATTGTTTACAAAATGAAAATTCTCTGCTATTCAGAACTATGAGATGAACCGTGCATAGTCTCGAAAATGTATAAACACTTGCGTATAAAAACAGTATTTTTCCGATTAATCAAATATAGCTATATAGAGCAAAACGACATGGTATTTAGAAAATGCGTCTTACTATTAAATTCATGTGAATGTTTTAATGCAAGGGATAAAATTTCACCTACCTCTGCTGTCTTACCTGTGTGCTTAGATATCCCCGCAAAATGAATATTCTTCCATTTCAGCTATCTCACCGGAAACGGGTTGTGTGGAACAGCTGTTGGGAGACAGATGGTAGCCTCCCGTCAAGGCCATCCAGCGTATTCTTTAACGTGCACAGGGTATGGCCCTCCCGCACACGGACCATGGCTTATAACGTCCCATCCGACGGACGGCGGCCTTTCCAAGCCCATTGTTGTCCCCTACTTACCGTGGGCAGGGCGGGGAATTTTGCAGAGCACCGGAACCGACTTGACCTTCTGCTTCACTTGCTAGGTGACATGGCGAAAACGAAAATAGTAGAAGGGAAGCTCTTGTGTTCCGTCAAAGAGGATTCAATTGTTGACACAATAATATTCCATTTGCAATATTGTGTTGTGAAATAATGAATGCTCGAACTTGTTAACCGGTATGTTTTACATTCATTTACAAATGCCATAGCTAAACGAATAAATTTTTAATAATATATTACTAAAAAATAAACAATTTTTTGAACCACTTACGAAATTCAAAAGGAAATTTTTTCTTACTATAAGAAATTACTATTAAAAATAAGAAATATTCTGAACAAATTCTGGACTAAAGCAACGAACGAAAACAAATTCCTGTAAACTGCAGTTCTTTCAAGATTATGTTCCATCCATTGTACATTGACATGCAAATATTGAGGAATGGGAATATAATATGTGATTGTTTACCCGCAATAAACGTTAATGATTTTAGAATAAAAACTTCACAGATAGCTTCGACAACTAGTATTACACATTAATACTACAACTATATATAAAATGAAATATAGATAAATAATTACATGGTCAATAAATTGATGGCCAGATGCCTATTCCGGAAATATGCAATCTCGTTTAATTCTTTTCATGTTCAATATCTTGCAAATTAAAATTATTCATAAAATATAGTGTTTTCCAGAGCTTTCAATCTTTTTTCATCTAATAGAAACAACTATTTATAGTGAAAGTATAATGAAATCGAGCGGTGACCAATTTTATTCTACATATTTCTTATACTGAAATACCAAAACAAAAACCGCAGTGATAGTTGCACACTACAAAATAATCATTTTGAAAGAAATTTACTGTGTATTAGAGTTTACTTCTTAAAAAAGTGGGCAATTTTTAAATTTCTGTTCTAACAAACATCTGTGATTAAATTCTTAATGCCTACATACATACAAAATCCTCAAGCAGCCATGAGCAACGGAGGTCCAACCAGACTGTGTAATTTTCCTCTCCAGACGTGTTTCTTTTGAGCTACAGCTGCTGCAATTGGCCACTCTACGCCACTTCTAGCCAGATCCTGTTTGACATTGTCTGCCCACCGCATCCTAGGTCTCCCCCTTTTTCTGATAGCCTCTGTTCATAATCCTCTTTGCCAATCTGCAGCTATGCATACGGGCAACATGGCCAAACCAAGGCAGTCTCTGCACAATATGCTGCTCAAAAGAGGTTGATGACTCCTTCTTCTAACTTCATCATTACTTACAAAGTCCAACCACCTAATGCCCAAGATACTGCGTAAGCATCTAGAATCAAAGGCATCAAGTTTCTTGTTATCCTGCTTACAAAGGGTCCATGTTTCGCTACCATAACTAACTTTAGAAAGAACCAAATTATTATACAGCCTAATTTTAGTCTTTAGGTGTATACGCCTATTTTTTCGTACTCTCCATAGATTCTTAAAAGTCCCAGCGGCATCCATATTCTTCTATTTATCTCATGCCGCACGTCACCAGTATCTGTTACATAGCTCCCAAGAGAATTAAACTGAGACACTTGCTCAATAGTACAGCCATTCAAAGCAACTGAAGCACCATCTGCCTGACCAATTTTCATCATTTAAGATTTTTTCTCTGTTTATCACCAAACCTACTTTATTACCAGTGTCATTAACAGCCTAATTAACGAATTCATCTCCTCCACCTCAGTAGCCAACAACCGCATCTGGATGGACGGCCTCATTTACAAACTCTCCAAGATTGGAATGCCTACGGGACTCACCTATATCATTCAATCGTATCTCTTAAATCGAACATTCCAGGTTCATATTAAATCTTCCATTTCTACCAAGAGAGTAGTGGCCGCTGGAGTTCCTCAAAGTTCTCTCCTAGGCCCTATTCTCTTCTCATTATATCTCTCTGATATTCCTTCATTTGAGCGAATCGTTATCGCACAATATGCTGATGACATTGCTCTCATCTCCCCTTCCTTGGGAGTTGATTTTGCAATCAGAAGACTTCAGAATTGCCTTGATAAAATGGATACCTGGTATGAGAAATGGAAAATAAAGATCAACACTGAGAAGAGTAACGCCATCCTCTTCAGTGGTAAGACGATTAAAAATCCTCTTACTCTACACTTTTTAGATAAACAATTCAAGTGGCAGGAGACTGTCAAATATTTGGGAGTCACTCTGCATCAGAAGCTTAGGTGGGACCCTCATATACACGGGATCATCACAAAAGTTAACTCTGTCAGATGTCAACTGGGGACTCTTCTAGGAAGAAACTCAGTATTATCCATTGATAACAAATTACTAATTTATGACATGGTCATTCGACCTATAATATCCTATGCTTCCCCAATTTGGGCGAACACAACTCCCACGAACATTCACAAGATACAGGTCTTGCAGAATAAAATCCTGCGATGTGTGGTCAATGCCCCCTGGTTTGTAACCAATAGACAATTGCATAAAGATCTCTGCATTGATCATATTTACACATATCTTAAGTTTGTCTCGCCAGGTTTCTACGAGTCGGTGCAGAGAAACCCGCACGAGATTATATCCTGCCTTCTGGACTACGATCATGAAGTCCTTAACAGATACAAGAGGCCTAAGATGATGGCTTTCGCTAAAGAAAGTTATGCATTTTAGGTCTCTTTTGCATCATTACTACTCTTTGTTTTATGTTCTTTTGCCCTTTGGGGTCCACCATTGTGTGGTTTACTTTTGTTTGTTTTTTCAAACTGATGCCAATTAGGCATATTTCCAGGTGAAGAAGGTTATGGGCATTATTGTACCTGGTACTTCATTTTATGATGTAACGATCTACGATATCTCTCCAGATCAAAACATGTCGAGAATCAGTCTGAAGACTGAATCGTGATTCGTTGGTGAAGAGCACATGCTCCCATTGGTATGGAGTCCAGTCACGATGTTGTCTGAATCATGTTGTCAGGCTATCCTATGGGAGGGATTGAGGGCCACCAGTCATCTGGCATAAATCCCTCTTTGATGAAGCCTTAGGTAAACCAAAGAATGTAGAGGGAGAAGAAGTTAATCTTCCATAGAGAAAATGTAAAATCGAGTATCCTGCATTTTGCGTAGAGGTGAAACGAACATTACAGGGGACGAACGCTTTTGTAATTACATGTTACTGTCAACTTCCATTCTCTTCTCTTTTCCTATGTAATAGTTTCCCATTGATATACTACAGAGTATATAAATATCAGTTCTGGTAAAAACGTATAAGGAAAAGAAGTTAGCTTTGACAAAGCGTAAGTGGCGACCTCAAGTGGTGTTTAGATTCGTATCGTGCATTTGTTTAAGCTGGGAAGCAAACAATAAGGGACAAAGGAATTATGCATAAAAAAATTTATATTTTAAAAGAGGAAAAAAAGTAAGTATTTGAAAAAATAACATCATGATTTTAATAAAGGTTTATTTTCTCCATTGGAATTATTTTTCGTTGAACGAACAATTATAAATTGAACGGATAGAGACGATTTGAAATTAGCCTGAAGTTAATTTATAAAATAAATTATTACAATTAAAAGCTTTCTCGGTTGCATGGAAACAGGGACCAGAACTCATATTAATATACTCTGTAGGATATCAATGGGAAATTATTACATAGGAAAAGCGAAGAGAATGGAAGTTGACAGTAACATGTAATTACAAAAGCGTTCGTCTCCTGTAATGTACGTTTCACCTCTACACCAAATGCACGATACTTCGATTTTACATTAATCTCTATGGAAGCTTAACTTCTTCTCCCTCTACATTCTTTGTCGAAGGGGGGAAAATGCGTCCCACCTGAAAGAATAATTACTGATAATATTGTACTAACATTTTCCGTAAGCAAATTACCACGCAATATTTATTTAGGAGCGTGTAGCTTTCCTGTTAAGGAGTATTTTAAACCGCCTATTCTTTGCTTCAACTGCAATGAGCATGGGCACCGAGCTGCCATGTGCAAAAACGCAACAAAGTGTAAAAGATGCGCAGGAGATCATAGATATAAAGAGTGCACTGCTGAAGCATTCTGTTGTCCTTAATTGTGGCCTTGATCACCCAGCCACATACGCAGAGTGCAAGGAAAAGATAAAAACCTGTCAGATTAAAAAACTACAAGTGAAGAAAAATATTTCATGGGCCGAAGCTGTCAAAGGGTATAATTCTTTCCCTCAAACTTTCAACGAGAATGAAGAGGTTACCTACCCTAAAAGACAAAACTTTAGGCCTTTTTTTGCCCCAGTCTTTGCATGACTTTCCAAAGCTTCCTAGCTGTAGAGAAGAAGCAGATGACTCCAGTGACAAAACACAAACCTGTATTAACAAATTGGTAGTTCTTGTCCTTAAGTGCATCGATTTCATAAGTGCAAAAGTTACATTAAGTGAAGAAGAATTAAACTCCTTAAATGATATGAAAAATCAAATCCAAGATGGCCAACTTTAAAGATTATTATAATATTCTACACTGGAACTGTCGGAGTATTGGAAACAGATATTTTAATTTAAACAGATTAATTTCACAATATAATTTAAAAGTCCTGGCACTTCAGGACACCTTTCAGAAACAAATGAAGATTCGAGGTTTTGTTTGTTACCAGACGAATAAAAAACAGAGAGGAGGTGGAGTGGCTGTACTTGTAGACAGAACTTTAATTCAAAAGCAGATTGTTTTACCTGATAATCATTCATTAATGAAAGCAGTTGCAGTACATAATAAGAAATTCACTATTATTTCCTGCTACAACACTGAAGAAAATGTTCCTTTTGAAGTTTTTATGGCTTATTAAAGGTATGCCCTCCGCCTAGAATTTTTTTGGGCGATTTCAATGCCCATAACCCCCTGTGGGGATCTACCTTGAAAAATCAAAGAGGAACCGTATTGTATAAGATCATTGAAGAATTTAATTTAGTTATTAAAAATGATGGCCAGGCAACGTTTTGAAATGGCAGACAAGAATCAATTATTGATCTTACTTTAGTAGATCCAGATATAGCTCCAACTCTTGATTGTTCTACATTGAATGATACAAACCTTAGTGACCACTTCCCCTTATAATCACTGGTCTAGGAGGTTCTCAAAATGAATTGCAAAATAAAACTAAAATCATAAATTGGACATCTTTTAGACTAAGCCTTGAAGAAGAATTAGAACACAATGTGACGTCTATAGAACAGCTTTCCAATATATTTAAGGAAGCCAGAGATAAAAGCACAATTCTTGTGGACAATCCGAAATATCTAAAACACAACATTGTATTTATTAATAGACTAATAGCGTTAGGTAGAGGGGCGGAGAGAAGGACAAGAAGATTGGATCACTTGATCTACTATAAGAAAATCAATGCCTTTGTTAAAAAGGAGATCAAGGAAGCTAGACGAGTTCAGTGGGAACGGTTTTGTGAGAATTTAGACAATTTTTCGAGTTCCGGGAAGATTCGGGAGATTATTAAATCTATTGGTCAGCCTGTGAAATCAATTTCTCCTTGGAAATTCTTAGTCCTTGAAATAGATCTCTCCACACAAGACCTAGCTAATACGTTCGCAGAATTTGTCTCTTCTTCTGAAGACACTTCGACTCTCCCATGCTTTATACAAACTGAAACGGAAGTGTTAGAAGAACTCGAAAAATTTAATTTTCTTACCCAAAAGGAAAGGGAGGTTTTAAATTTAAATTTTAGTATCTCTGAACTTAAGATAGCTCTCAAATTCTGTAAAAACTCCATAGACCCAGGACCTGACGACCTTTCTTATAAAGTTTTCAAAAATCTACCTGACTCCGCTTTAAATAAATTACTAAATTTTATCAACACCATGCGGACTATGGGAAATTACCCAGAGAGCTGGAATACTTCATATGTGGTCCCGATTCCAAAACCTGGGGAAAATTTATCAGAATTAAAATCATTTAGACTAATTTCACTAAGCTCATGCATGGGGAAAGTTGTGGAAAGAATGGTCAATAAAAGATTGAGTTGGTTTTTTGAATCCCAGATTATTCTATCTCCTCGTTTTTCAGGTTTTCGCTTTGGGAGAAGTGCTCAGGATAGTATACTGGACCGTGTCACAGATGTTCAAGTCAACATTGGAATAAAAAATACTTATACAATTGCAGTCTTCTTGGATCTAAAAAAGGCATATGACAATGTATGGACAGAGGGATTGATTTAAAAGTGTCTAAAGCTTAACATTAAAGGTAAAATACCGAAATATTTACAAAATTTGTTAATCAACAGAAATATGAGAGTTAAACTAAATGACATCCTCTCACGGCCAATCAAACTTCAGAGAGGCTTGCCTCAGGGCGGATCCTTGAGTCCCTTATTGTTTAATTTATTTTTACACGATCTTCCAAATGCCTTTCCTACTACTGTCAAGTTCTCTGTTTTTGCGGATGATATCGCAATATGGATATCTGGAAGAAATTTACAATCATTGGAGGAACAGCTTCAGAAAATGCTTTTGAAGTTAGAAATTTACTTCGATAAATGAGGACTGCAGATGTCACCATAAAAAACTGTTGTGCTCCCCTTTTGCTCCCTCCGCAAATTTCCTTCCTTACAGTTAAAGATGAACAATACAGTATTGAAAGTTGTTAAATTCCACAAATTTCTCGGAGTTGTACTAGATTCAGAACTGAAATGGTCAAAATACATCGAATCCATGGAAGAAACTACAAGACCCTTCGTAAAAAATCAAGACCCTTCGTAAATATCTGCGATGTCTGGCTCCGAGGAAACGAGGAACCTCCATTCAACAAATGTTAAACATTTATAAAGTCTTAATAAGATCCAGATTGGAACATGGAGGATTTCTTTTGGAAAATGCTAGCTACACCGTAGTTAAAAAAATGGAAAAAATCCAAAATAGAGCCGTAAGGGTCTGTCTGGCCCAACTCCCTCCTTGTCCTACTGTCTCGCTTCTTGTTGAAGCCAATCTGGAACCTCTTTCTCGAAGGAGACCCAATATCCCCTTCCAACACTTTCTAAGAATGATCTTTAAACAGAGGACTAACCCACTGGTTGAGAAGATTTTCAGTCATTCTCTGAGGAAAACATGTCCTATTTATGAAGCAATCAGAGGGTTTCCTCTGTTCGAAGACGTTCGGGGCCTCCAGCGACCAGTGGACCAATGGGATGATTTGCCCCCATGGATTTTTGAAAAAATTCCTTGTTTTCATAAGATACAGGGTATTACTACTAAGAAAAATCAAGATATCTATGTACTCAAGAATTTAGCTGAAACTTTAATTGAGGCAAAGTATGCTTCCTTTACAAAAATGGGGCGGGGGTGGCTCAGTCGGTAGCGCGCCAGCCTCGTAATCTGTAGTTCCCAGGTTCGAGTCCCAGATGGGTCAGCGTTGAGATTTATCTCCGCAAAATTCCCGGCCCTACCCACGGTCAGTAGGGGACACCGATGGGCTTGGAAAGGCCGCCGCCCGTCGGATGGGACTTTAAGCCGTGGCCCCGTGTGCGGGAGAGACATATCCTGTGCACGTTAAAGAACACGCTGGATGGCCTTGACGGGAGGCTACCATCTGTCTCCCAACAGCTGTTCCAGTGGGTCCCCTCCCCCAACCTTCTCTGAGCCTTCGGGGTCCATGTGACCTGGCCATTTAGCCCATGGTGTGCAAAAAAGTGCCGCTCAGAGGTAAAACAACCCAACGTTTACAAAACTATTTACTGATGGCTCTCTAAACAAGGATGAGGGAAGAGCGGCTGCTGCAGTTTGGATCCCAGATCAGAATATTCATTTAGCAGTTAGACTACCAGACCAAACAGAAGTTTTCACAACTGAATTAGTAGCCATAGAAATGGCCCTTAAGTAGGGTACTACTCTGTCCTGTGAAAAGTTATTATTCTGTCTGATTGTCGATCAGATATTCAATTTTTACAAGGAGATCCGGGAAGATCTAGCAACAATGAACTTTTTTTGAAACATTTTGAAGTTGGCGAATAAAATGATGAAAAGTGGTATTCAGTTAAACGTGCAGTGGATTCCCAGCCACGTCGGCGTTATGGGAAATGAAATTGTTGACAAAATTGCTAAGCAAGCGTTATTACGTGAAAACTGGCTCAATATTCCAAGAGGTCTCAATTATTATAAAAGCAAAAATAAGCAAATTTTAAAACAAAATTTTCTGCATTATTTTAAAGTTCATTCTTCCTCACATCTGAATCATAGGAGTTTGATTGGTCAAACCATTGATCCATTTCAAGATTTCGGACTGACTAAAACCAACATAGTGACCATTACCAGGCTCAGAACAGGGACCACAATACTGAATAATCAAATGCATAAGATGAACAGAGCTGAGTCATCTTCCTGTGATACATGTAGAACAAAAGAAACAGTCTCTCATGTGTTACTTAATTGCAGCAAATTTGATACTCATAGAGATCAAATGTTTCACTCACTGGAAGAAATTGGAATTAAGGAATTTACACTCAAAGATCTACTCGGACACCAGAATTTGATAAAAAGAAAATACACTTTTAAATTAATTTTAAAAGTTTTTAAAGGATACTAATTTGATTGACAGAATTTGATTTAGTGCCCAAATAGTGCCACGATGTTTCTGCATTAGGAGATTGAACGCTCTTAAAATTTTAATAATGTTAATCAAGAACTTTCAGTTTCTACTGAATTACCTCCTTCCTTCAGAGAATTCTGGAATGTATATGGAATGTTTATTTGACCGCCAATCTAAGACTATTGGCAATTTTATGGTTTTGCTTTTGAAATTTTGGTTTTCCAGACTCAGTTGGGAGAACTCTCCGACATAGTGCACGGACCTTTCTTAAAAGAATTTTCGGACGAGAGGGGCGAAAGGCTCCGAGTGATTTCCGGAATAAGAGTTTATGTTGAAGAAGAAAAAGAAGAAGACATTCCCTCTCACTGCGCATGTGTGTGGCGAATATTTTTTGCTAGGCTAAACCAAACGCTAAAAAGAAATCGTTCTGTCCGGCTCCAGATTTCACGCATGCTCTTGTAGTCACTAGTAGAATCAAATAAAAATTATTTTTCCTCAATAAACAATAAAAAAACTCCTCCCTAAATTTCTGACCTAAAAAATTTTAACGCGAAGTACGAAACAGAATGTAACAAAACTTAGCAATAACACATTACAAACAACTAAACTAACTATTACAAAAACTAAAAATACATAGTAGTAAATACATTGTATTTATTCCATTTTCTTTATATACAGAACTGCTGAGGTCCTGCCATCCTCACAGGTCTTCTGCTATGGAGTAAAACTGACAGGCTCCTGTCAGATCTCTGTGGCAAGCAGCTGCTTGAGGGGGTATTTATTTGTATTTTATTTATTATTATATGCGAAGATACATACTGCTCATAAAAATTAGGGGATATTTCAAAATGAATATGAAGCGATGAAATATCCCTTTAGTTTTGTGAGCAGTATATATTATATGTGTGTATTTTCTCTATATTCGATATACCATTTACATAAAACATAATATTTGAATTTAGAAATTTCGTCATGAATCGTTGGCATTTTTAACAAACCAATCTCCCTTTGGGGCATGCTGAAATAATTTCCGTGCTTGGGTTGTCAAAATATTAAATCCACCACTACCTTTATTCTATAATCAACAAGCATCATCACACCGCGTTATAATAGAGATGACACTACTACGGTTCCAAGCTGTTCAGCCTTTATAAACATCTCGCCTTAGAAAAATAACTAAATTATGTATTTATTCCCCACGATCTGAAGACGTACTTAGAAAAAGTATGAACTCGTAATAATTTTAGTGTTTAATTCAGCTGTGATAATTCTACTTTATTATTTACTACCTGAACGTACCCGTCGCTGCCCGGGTGAAACTTTGAATCAGTATATTATTATTTTCGCTGCAATAAAGGTAAATTTTGCAAGTCCCACCTCCCGACATTTAGGGGCGGGGGTGGCTCAGTTGGTAGCGCGCCAGGCTCGTAATCTGTAGTTCCCAGGTTCGAGTCCCAGCTGCGTCAGCGTTGAAATTTATCTCCGCAAAATTCCCCGCCTTGCCCAGGGTCAGTAGGGGACACCGATGGACTTGGAAAGTCCGCCGTCCGTCGGATGGGTCGTTAAGCCGTGGCCCCGTGTGCGGGAGAGAGCCATACCCTGTGCACTTTAAAGAACACGCTGGATGGCCTTGACGAGAGGCTACCATCTGTCTCCCAACAGCTGTTCCAGTGGGTCCCCTCCCCCAATCTTCTCTGAGCCTTCGGGGTCCATGTGACCTGTCCATTTAGCCCATGGTGTACAAAAAAACTGCCGCTCAGAGGTAAAACAACCCAATTCAAGTCTCTGCCTATAATGGAACAGGATTTAGAACATAGAATAATTCTGTTTCCCTGTTTCAAAAGCTCAAATTTCGAAATTTGAAATTTAACACTGTGTGACCTCCCCATAATTACCCAGAAACTCCACTGTTCGGTTGAGGCAGGGGTTGACTCAGTCGGTAGTGCGCCAGGCTCATAATCTGCAGTTACAAGATCGGAGTATCACGTGGACCAGATTTCAGATTTATCTCCGCTAAACCCCAATCCTGCCCTCAGTCAGTAGGGAATACCAATGGTCTTACGAAAGGCGGATGGAACTTAAAGCCTTGACCCCGTGTTAGAAGAGCTATGCACATCAACGAACACGCTTGATGGGAGGCTACCATCTGTCTCCTATGTAACACTATTCAGTGCCCCCCCATCCCTTCCGCCATCATTCTCTCATCCCTCAGGGACCTTGTCACCTGGTCATTTAGCCCATTGTGTGCAAAAAAGCACCTCTCACAGGTAACCCAACCTACTCTACAACCCCACATTTGTCCTATAGGTTTCCCCCTTTGGTACCATGGGGCGGGGGTGGCTCAGTCGGTAGCGCGCCAGGCTCGTAATCTGTAGTTCCCAGGTTCGAGTCCCAGCTGGGTCAGCGTTGAGATTTATTTACGCAAAATTCTCCGCCCTGCCCACGGTCAGTAGGGGACACCGATGGGGTTGGAAAGACCGCCGTCCGTCGGATGGGACGTTAAGCCGTGGACCCGTGTTTGGGAGAGCCATACCCTGTGCACGTTAAAGAACACGCTGGATGGCCTTGACGGGGGCCTACCATCTGTCTCCCAACAGCTGTTCCAGTGGGTCACCTCCCCCAACGTTCTCTGAGCCTTCGGGGTCCATGTGACCTGGCCATTTAGCCCATGGTGTGCAAAAAAATGCCGCTCAGAGGTAAAACAACCCAACCCTTTGGTACCAGGGTTGGCGCAACAATATATATGATACGGGGCAAAACGTAATTTCGGCGTCTCCCCCCCCCCCCCCTCCATCTCGCGAAGCTTAAATTTGATTATAAAAAATTTGATTTTGTATTACAGTTTTAAATATTACCTTTTATATTATAAAAATATTTCTTCTACAGAGACTGTATTTACAGCTCAAACTCCTCTAGGCACAAAGAGCGGTTGGCCGCAGTTATATGTACAGTCGCTCAAAAAAGAATCCGAACACTATGGTTGATTACAGAATTCCGAAAAAATATCTGGCAACGATTTTTTTTAGAAATTAGTTGATCTGGTAATCTTTGTATATGGTTGATTGTACTGTACACGAAGATTACCAGATCACTAATTTCTAAAAAAAATAGTTGCCAGATATTTTTTCTGAATTCTGTACAATCAACCATAGTGTTCGGATATTTATTTGAGCTACTGTACTATGATTTGAATTTTCTAGGAAAACGTCTTTTTCACGTTTACATCCATGAAAATAGTCAATTCAAGATATTCTATAACAGTTTTGAATAATAAATGTATGTACAATATTTCCAGATCTAGAATGAAAAAAAAAAAACGAGGGGGAGAGGGAGGCGGAGTATCATCACTGACGGCAGTCAGTGATGATACTCCGTCTTTTAACGGAGTCACTTTTAACGGAGATCACTTTTAACGGAGTATCATCACTGACGGTAGTCAGTGATGATACTCCGTTAAAAGATGTAATATGATATCCATAACTAATAGACGGATCTAAGTGAAAGATAGGAGACGGAGTATCATCACTGACTACCGTCAGTGATGATACTCCGTCTCCTATCTTAATTATGGATATAAATTAATTATGGATATAAGTAGTGAGTTCCCACCATGGAGCACTTTACCCCCTACTCCCCCCTATAGCGTCACTGACCACGCCCCCTATATCACCTGCCACGCTCCCTATTAAAAATTAATAATATATAATACATCACCTGCCACGCCCCCTATTAATAATTAATAATTAATTAACAATTAATTAATCCCCCTTAGTAAAACACCGTTATTAAAAATTTCTCCCCCCCCTTTTTTAACCCGTGGCGCCATCTGGCGACTATGAGGAGTACTATTTTCGGGAAAACCCATATTTTAACTCTAATTTCCCAATTTTTCAGCAAACCCGTCATTAAAGACCCCTGGTTGACCCACCTATATTTTAAGCCCCCTTAATCTCAGAATAAGTCCCTTACGAACTAAACTTCGGGTGGCAACGATCGGATGATGCAAGCCTCAGAATAATTGCATGGGTGGCAACCTCATGCAGAAAGGGATGATGCAAGTCTCGAAATAATTGCAAAGCTTTCGATAGCAGTCACTCACAGAAAATCAACTCCCAAAGTTGTATTACCCATTTTTATTCCTTATTAATTAAACACTCATTAAAACCCCCCTCCCCTTTATTAAACCCCCTTATCAAAAGTTCACTCTATTAAAACTTCACCAAACTCCTTTGGTGTCCACGTTCATCTGAAATTTGCCAAGTCCCGCTAAACTTTGGGTGGCAACCCCTCGTTGAATGGTTGATGCAATCCTTGAACAAGGTCCCCGTATTTTGCGAGTTCGACCTTCACTAGAAGAAGGACTATCCCGCAGTAACTGTTTTAATAGAATGTCCCACAGAAAATACCATTGGGTAAAAATGTAATAAAAGGAGAAAAATCTGATTTAAAAATAAATTATTCGTAATTATGAATTGATATTGAGGTGTAATATGGTCTGTAGGGGTGACATATAAGACCCGCTTTAGAACACGCAACAGACGTTCGGTACCTCACCCCGGACCACGTTTTATTGACGGATGACTCTCTGCACTGAAAATTTTTCCAAGTCCGCTAATCTCTTTCGGTGGCAACGATCAGAATGGGTGTTGCAATTATTCATCAAAGTCTCATATTTTGCGAGCTCGACCTTTCATCAACTCGCGTGATGTGCATTTCGCAACATCTATCTATCTGCCAGTTGCTTGCTACAGAAGAAGCTAACAATTTAAAACGAGATGATTTCTTTCATAGCCATCACTCATATCAAATCTACATCATCACTCATATCAAAGTTTAGCGCGCTAAACTTTTTGTGGAGGAGGTAGGAGATGAAGATAATTATTCCTACATGTTACAGTTTCCTATATTACTAAACGAAGTGTGGTACGTGTCTCTGAATTATTAATAAATGTTAATAGTGCTACTAATTTGTGTTCTATATCTGATTGGTCCTCGTTGTAATTTCTTAGTGTATGAATAAAAGATTTTTCCCGCAATGCTGTTTCATTGTTCCACTTAACTGAATCGAGAAATGTAAAAGAATGACTATCTGAAAACTGTACGATATCAGAGTAATAATGTTGTAGATTTGATATGAGTGATGGCTATGAAAGAAATCATCTCGTTTTAAATTGTTAGCTTCTTCTGTAGCAAGCAACTGCCGGATAGATAACATGTTTATTCTTGAACACACGATTCACATTCACAGAAACAGAGATGAAAACATAAACATACGCACACGCACACACGCAACGCACACACGGACACACAACGCACGCACACACAAACATACAATTACAGAGACGAAACAAGTATGTGACAAAATATGAAGAAAAACTTAGTCAATCGCATTCATGTATGCATAGAGACTTACACTTAGAAAGACATTCGTTGAATATGTATAATACCATTCATCTCTTGATTCTGAATACTCTTATTTCAGTAAGTATTTTTCAACACGTTTGAATATTGAGCACACCTGTCTTACGTTTTCTGTCAGATGCCTCGTAACAAGAAAATGGTTTGAAATAGATGAATAAAAATGTTATGGAGAGTGATTTTTCTAGTATGGTTACTTAGTTTTGAGGATTCCTTTACCCGATAGATGGCGCTGGTTAAATGCCCGAAACGCAGAAAATCACTTATTTACTGTTTCTTAACTGTTGCATGAAATCTTTTAACATTTATGTTAGAAAGAATAGAGATATGAAGAAGCAGACACGATATATGTATGAACCGGTTTGCATTCACCTTGTACCAGCTCTTACAACTCTGCTAGTACTGGTAATTCACCAATAAATAGCATCGCTGCCCACTACTGGTCCAACCCATCGCTGGAAATACTGGTCCAACTCGTCGCTGTGGCCCGCTACCGGTCTAACCCTTCTACCCCAGTCTCCTCCCCCACAACCTTCTAGCCAACCTTCAACTATTGATCTCGAAGATTTATCACCTATTTTCAACGTGAGTACCTTGTCCTGTGTGAGGATTTCACTGTAGTTCACTCCATTGGTTGTTTCTTAGTTTTGAGGATTCCTGTACCGATAGATGGCGCTGGTTAAATGTCCAACACACAGAAAATCGTTATTTTCAACTGCTGCAGTGTTCCCCTTCCTTTGAAAGTTCTATCTTTTGTGCTCGTAAGAATAGTATATAGATATGATGAGACAAAAGAAGGAGACACGTTTCAGTGAGTTCATAGGATGTCAATATTCTCCTCAACTGAATGTTTGTTTCACATACAGCTGAAATGTAATATTCACATGCTTACACAAAAAGTGAATGTTGCTGAAATGCAATATTCACATGCTTACACGAAAAGTGAATGTTCCATCTTCACCAGAAATGAACGTTGTTGTAAGAAATTGTAACATTAACGCTCTAATACTTAAAAAATGAATGGTTAAACCGTTGTTACCAACCTTCTTGCTGCCTTTCAAGCCGGCACAGGGCGCCCTCTGTTGACCAGATCTGTCTGTTTCGAATGCTTACGTTTTCTTTTAATGTGAGAATGCTGGTAGTGTGCTTTTCTTTTACTGTGAGAATGCTGGTAGTGTGCTTTTCTTTCGCTTCTCTATCACTTCTCCTTTCATTTTCAATCTTCTCTTTCTGAAATGTGATGATTGAGTTTGAAGTGTGAAAGACTTTATGCGTTAGGTCCTGTAAACGCAAAGTATTGTCTATCAGTTATGGGTGCTCTCAGAAACCAGAAGTAATTAGTACTAGCTTACAGGGGTAATGCTCCATAGACAGTGTTATTTTCAAACAAGATACATAACATTATCAAAAAACGTGTGCTTGCCAGAACCACTTTCACACGAACATAGTACCACTTGTTCTAAGAATTCCACACTAGTGTAGAAATATGAAGGAAAAATAACTAAACCGATTCTTAGACGTGAAAATGCATGTGTTAGATTGTAGTGAAACACCCTTATCTTTGTCGAAAAACTTGTGTTTGCAGCTAACCACCTTCACACACTTATGCGCTTATTCAAACATACCAGGGACCAGGAACTCTGAAAAGAGCGTGAGACAGCGCTTGGAATAACCGTCGAGAGAGTTTACGTTTCTTACGTTACGTTTTATCGGTGGTTGAAGTCGGAGAATGCAAAGTTAGGTCTAGCGGATCGATTCTGGGATATTGGTTTCCCCCTATATATTTTCCCCTGTGAAAAAACAAAGCGATGGAAGTCGTTGAAGAAAGTAACGTTCCAGGCTCTAAGAATGGTGAAGACTATCACCAAAAACTGTAATTGGACTTAACTGCAATTTGTCTAAAGTGGAATTGGAATGTACAACAAATTCTTTAAAAAACTTGTACACTTAAAAATAAGTCTGTTTTCACTGTATTTTCATTAATCATCATTTTCGTAATTTTTAGTATTCGTATGACTTCTAAGTTAACAAAATACACCTAATTCTGTTTCTACACGGTAGATAGGTTCCCGAAAAAACCGTGTAAAAAATTACAGTACATATGAAAAAATAGAAGATTGATTCCAGACGTGAAAACCCAGTACAAATAATAAGTTGTTTTCAAACAAATCATGTCAAAATCTTTAATTAAATCTTCATTTGATTTTCATTCATTTAAACACATTTTTTTATTTTATAAACTTATAAAGATAATTATATGTACACATATAAAGTAAATTATCCTTCATAAAGAAAATAATATGCTACTAATTCAAGAATGCAAACGTGCAAAAAATGACTTACATATGCTTATTAACTGGATTTTATTCGTTGTCACTTTCTGACAATAGACGCATTCGTTTGCGTAAGACTGGAAAAAAATCACTTTCATCGCTTGAAACATTTTGGCCGTCGTGTTCCTACTCCAATGGTGAAATGCTCTCTGTCGCATGGGGAACCAAATTATCACTTGTTTCCAGTGATTCTGAAGTTTGATTAGTTTTGACAACGAACTCTGTAATGAATCGTTGAGATCCTGCTTTGACTAGATCTTTGTATAATTCTTGATAACACGCCATACACGACTTCAGTTCACGTTTAAACTGCTCATCATCACCATCACTCTTTTCTTTTTCATCAGGAGTCTGAAGGACAACTTCTATTATTTCATCTTCGCTAAGAGCTTTGCCAATCAGCAATTCATCAATATCTGCAAACGATAAATCATCGAATCCTTCTCCACCAACTGCATGTGCTAAAGTGATGATATTAGGATATTCAGTCGGATTTGGGGGTACAGGATCTGTGCTTTTTACACATTATGGACAAATAGGTTTCCAGCATGAGTTTAAAGCTGATGGTTTTAATTCTGATAACATCAATCCAGCATGTCTGATACAATTTAAAATAGAAAATTTCTTCCTCACATCAATAACTGTTAGTGTTTTATCCTTATCGAGTTTATCCAAAATGTATTGGAATGTTCGTCTTATGTAGTAAGTTTTAAATGTGACAAATACCCTGGTCTAGTGGTTGCATTAAGGATGTCGTATTAGACGGCAGAAAACATAATTGCACATTTGAATGTTCCAAAACAGGATGGCCAGACGCATTGTCTATAATCAATAGAAGTTTAAATATGAGATTTTTTTCCTTCAAATAGTGTTTAACTTCTGGAACAAAACGTTTATGTAACCATTCATTAAAAATTTCTTTTGTAGCCCAGGCTTTTTTGTTTGCCATCCAATACACTGGCAATTTATTCAAATCTACACCTTTCATTGAACGTGGTCTTAGGGATCGATTGATGAGCAGCGGTTTTGACATACGATCTCATGAAGCGTTGCTGCAAAATAGAAAAGTCACACTATCCATAGCTACTTTAAGGCCACCAGCAGTTTTTTGTGAT
Source organism: Ryuthela nishihirai (assembly GCA_038380435.1). Lineage (NCBI taxonomy): Eukaryota > Metazoa > Arthropoda > Arachnida > Araneae > Heptathelidae > Ryuthela > Ryuthela nishihirai. Next base: position 34,895,824 of record JAWZYU010000002.1, on the reverse strand, counting down.
TTTGCTACGTAGATTCCACTCGGCATTTTTCCCCAAAAAACGACCAGTTTCATCTACATTCCATACTTGATCAGTAGTGTATCCACCATCTTAAATGATTTGGGCCAATTTTGGACAAAATTCTTTAACTGCCAGCTCATCTGCAGATGCAACTTCACCTTTTATCTTTACATTATGAAACGCGTGTCTTTGAAAAAATCCTGCAAGCCAACCCGTACTTGAAGAAAATTCATAATTTTTGTTTAACTGAGCTGATGTGGTTGGTTCCATTTCTTGTATCTGCTTTATATTCGTAATGCCATCTGTTTGATGGTATTTCCGTCTAGAGGTATTCTTTTTTGCGAGTTATCTACTATACACATTACTAGTGCCTTTTCCATATTCACTTTTACAATATCTCTCGTGTACGATGACGACTTAGCGCTCGAATTTGTTTCAGAAAGTACAGATTTTCTAATAGCATCTTCATTTTTCTTGATGGTTCTTACGGTAGATTCGTTCAAACCAAAATATTTACCAATGGATGTTGCACCTTCTCCATTTGCAAGATGATCTAAAATTTGGATCTTAGTAATAGCTTTCCTTTTCTGCTTTTGTATAGTTGAATTATCCGACATCGTGGTAAGGCTTACGAAAAATATTTGAATTGTAGTTAATAAATCAGATGATGGAAAATTGTAAATTACCTATTAGCAAAATTTAATAAATTTATATTTAACACACAAAAATTCTAAAAACAAAACAAATTTTTTTGTCGATTTCTTCTATTAAACGTCTAAATACTTCTAACTTTAAACACGATATAAGAAACCAAGACTAACGTATGAATTGAAGATAAAAATTGAGGGGAATTCACGGATCTCAATGTTGCCACTTTATTCCGAATGAAATAGATTTTGCACAATTTTCCCATAAAATAGAGAATAAAATAAAGAAAACTTGTTATGTAGTTATGTTAGTGTAATTTTTATTTTGGGGATTTTAGTGCACAAAATGTGTATCTATAGTACATTTTCAAAGTTAAAACTACTTCGAAAAATGTGACCATAAAAGCGGCATCTTTGTTATAAATGTAAATTTTAGGAATTTTTTCTCGAATAGGAATATTTTTTCAGAATTAAATTCAAATGGAGAGTTTTAAAAAGGCGCCGTTTGAACCCATATTAGATTAAAATAAATCGTGTAAAAAAGATAATTGGATTTTTTTTCTAAACCCTGTTAAATCAAAATCGTGTAAAAAAAAAATCCGTGTAAAAACAGAATTGAGTGTAAATTTCTTTTATATCAGATTTAAATTTATCAATATTTATAGTAATAAACCTAATTTTTGAAAAGTCTTTTCGAAAACAATTAAAAATATTTTAATTGCAATTAAAAATCTTAATCTTTAATGCAATTAAAAATCTGTTAAAATATGATTCCATCTAGATCCCGAATTTAAAGTTTGCATACATATTCTTGAGGTATGAAAAAATAAACATGATTTTTTTTTCAAATTTTATAATATGTGTTTTGAGAAATTTAAAGTCAAATGTTATGAAACAATGACCTTAAATTTGACCTTGTCCTTTTAGAATGCCAGTATGAGAAATGGAGGCCAAAATTATTCAGCTTGTGCATATTTCAGGTATTCTTTTCGAAAAGTTTTCAGAAACCTGTAAAACGAAGAAAATAATGTTACGTTGCACTAGAAATCCAGCCCCTTTAACTTTTTTCGGCCTGATTGCGTCGCTTGGCTCCCCCCCCCCCCTTTATTTCATCTCGATTCGGGCCTTCTCAATTTTTTAACCTTACGCAAATATACTGCTCACAAAAATTAGGGGATATTTCAAAATGAATATGAAGCGATAAAATATCCCTTAATTTTTGTGAGCAGTGTATTATTGAATATAGAGTTTAACAAAGATTTGAATAAAATCTTCAAATGTTTCTCCTCAGAAAGCTGATTTTCAGGATTAGAGAGCTTTTAATGTGTCAGAACACTTTTGGTAATAGAGTGTACAAGAAAATGTCCTGAGGTGTATCGCCCCACAATGACATCTACAAATAACAAATCGTACAAGAACCAAACAAAAACATTCTATTCACAGCGGAGGCGACCAACGCTTCAAGTTCACGAAAAAACCTGTTGAACCAAGTTTTATTATTTGTCTTAGCGAGTTCCAGAAATAAAAGGCAATGTTGTAAGTGTATAGCCACTCTTTTCATGATTCAGCATGTCGATGCAAACACACAGGATTACCACTCTAATGATACCCACCCTTCTATCTGTTAACGATGGAAGTTAACGCTAATGACACCCAACTCTCCTGAAAGCATCGTCCTCAGCGCATGCAGGTACTTGATAGGAAGAAGAGCAGGATGACCCCTAGGCTGGGTGGTAGTAGGTAGCACAGTTTCGGTCGCCCTGCCGGGTTTCCGGGTCAAGTTGACTTCCCGGTTATATAAACGTTGTCCAGCTCACCTTAGTGCCCTAACCACTGCCGAGTAACCCGTCATGGCGGCGCCCAGCTGTGTCTGTCTGTGTCTGTCACTAGCGGCGCTTGCAGCACTAATTGTTTGCGGTCGCTCTCAAACGCTACTGTTGGGTCCGTGTCCTAGCCCACCTGTTCAAGAAAATTTTACCGTTTCTGATGTAAGTATTTGTATTTTTCTCCTTTTCAGTTTTATTTTATAGGAGGTTAAAAAATTCGTTTCTTGTATTGTTAAGCGCTAGAAAATTAAGATCACTTTTCGAAATCTTTTCAGTCCAAATGCTCTACATTTCATTAGAGCAGGGTTTTTCAATATTTTTTGGCTTTAAGGAACCCCATGGAGCTGAGCTCGGGAAATTGAAACTTGGCGAAGCGACCCTGGAAAATAAATTGTATTCTTAAAGAGTAGCAGGGAATAAACTATATTCTTAAAGAGCTGCAGTGGAAAAACTATACACTTAAAGAGCAAAAGGGAATAAACTATATTCTTAAAGAGCAGTAAGAAACTATATACTTAAGAGGCAGCAGGTAATAAACTATTTTCTTAAAGAGTAGCAGTAAAAAATTATATGCTTAAAGAGCAGCAGAGAACAAACTATTTTCTTAAAGAGTAGCAGTAAAAAAATTATATGTTTAAAGAGCAGCAGTAAAAAAATTCTATGCTTAAAGAGCAGCAGGGAATAAACTATTTTCTTAAAGAGCAGCATGGAATAAACTATTTTCTTAAACAGCAGCATGGAATAAACTATTTTCTTAAAGAGCAGCATGGAATAAACTATTTTCTTAAAGAGCAGCATGGAATAAACTATTTTCTTAAAGAGCAGCATGGAATAAACTATTTTCTTAAAGAGCAGCATGGAATAAACTATTTTCTTAAAGAGCAGCATGGAATAAACTATTTTCTTAAAGAGCAGCATGGAATAAACTATTTTCTTAAAGAGCAGCATGGAATAAACTATTTTCTTAAAGAGCAGCATGGAATAAACTATTTTCTTAAAGAGCAGCATGGATTAAACTATTTTCTTAAAGAGCAGCATTGAATAAACTATTTTCTTAAAGAGCAGCAGTAAAAAATTATATGCTTAAAGAGCAGCAAGGGATAAACTATTTTCTTAAAGAGCAGCATGGAATAAATTATTTTCTTAAAGAGCAGCATGGAATAAACTATTTTCTTAAAGAGCAGCATGGAATAAACTATTTTCTTAAAGAACAGCATGGATTAAACTATTTTCTTAAAGAGCAGCATTGAATAAACTATTTTCTTAAAGAGCAGCAGTAAAAAATTATATGCTTAAAGAGCAGCAGGGGATAAACTATTTTCTTAAAGAGCAGCAGTAAAAAATTATATGCTTAAAGAGCAGCAGGGGATAAACTATTTTCTTAAAGAGCAGCAGTAAAAAATTATATGCTTAAAAAGCAGCAGTAAAAAATTATATGCTTAAAAAGCAGCAGTAAAAAATTATATGCTTAAAGAGCAGCAGGGGATAAACTATTTTCTTAAAGAGCAGCAGGGGATAAACTATTTTCTTAAAGAGCAGCAGTAAGAAAAACTATACGCTTAAAGAGCAGCAGGGAATAAACTATTTTCTTAAAGACCAGCATGGAATAAACTATTTTCTTAAGAGCAGCATGGAATAAACTATTTTCTTAAAGAGCAGCATGGAATAAACTATTTTCTTAAAGAGCAGCATGGAATAAACTATTTTCTTAAAGAGCAGCATGGAATAAACTATTTTCTTAAAGAGCAGCATGGAATAAACTATTTTCTTAAAGAGCAGCATTGAATAAACTATTTTCTTAAAGAGCAGCAGTAAAAAATTATATGCTTAAAGAGCAGCAGGGAATAAACTATTTTCTTAAAGAGCAGCATGGAATAAACTATTTTCTTAAAGAGCAGCATCGAATAAACTATTTTCTTAAAGAGCAGCATGGAATAAACTATTTTCTTAAAGAGCAGCATGGAATAAACTATTTTCTTAAAGAGCAGCATGGAATAAACTATTTTCTTAAAGAGCAGCATGGATTAAACTATTTTCTTAAAGAGCAGCATTGAATAAACTATTTTCTTAAAGAGCAGCAGTAAAAAATTATATGCTTAAAGAGCAGCAGGGGATAAACTATTTTCTTAAAGAGCAGCAGTAAGAAAAACTATACGCTTAAACAGCAGCAGGGAATAAACTATTTTCTTAAACAGCAGCATGGAATAAACTATTTTCTTAAAGAGCAGCATGGAATAAACTATTTTCTTAAAGAGCAGCATGGAATAAACTATTTTCTTAAAGAGCAGCATGGAATAAACTATTTTCTTAAAGAGCAGCATGGAATAAACTATTTTCTTAAAGAGCAGCATGGAATAAACTATTTTCTTAAAGAGCAGCATGGAATAAGCTATTTTCTTAAAGAGCAGCATTGAATAAACTATTTTCTTAAAGAGCAGCATGGAATAAATTATTTTCTTAAAGAGCAGCATGGAATAAACTATTTTCTTAAAGAGCAGCATGGAATAAACTATTTTCTTAAACAGTAGCATGGAATAAACTATTTTCTTAAACAGCAGCATGGAATAAACTATTTTCTTAAAGAGCAGCATGGAATAAACTATTTTCTTAAAGAGCAGCATGGAATAAACTATTTTCTTAAAGAGCAGCATGGAATAAACTATTTTCTTAAAGAGCAGCATGGAATAATGTATTTTCTTAAGGAGCAGCATGGAATAAACTATTTTCTTAAAGAGCAGCATGGAATAAACTATTTTCTTAAAGAGCAGCATTGAATAAACTATTTTCTTAAAGAGCAGCATGGAATAAACTATTTTCTTAAGGAGCAGCAGTAAAAAAATTATATGCTTAAAGAGCAGCAGGGAATAAACAATATTCTTAAGGAACCACACTAAAAAAACTATATATTTAAAGAGCAACAGGGAATAAACTATATTCTTAAAGAGCTTCAGAAATCGTTTGGAAAAGTCTCTTGAGGGTCAGGCAGTGACGTAACTACATCGTAAAGGGTCCCTGGGAACAAAACTGAGTGTCTCTTTATATGAAGTCTAACAATAAAGATTAAATATTTAGTTACTATTATAATTTTTCAAATTAAAGTTTTCGTTTTAAACTTGAAATTGTTTTATAAATATTGTTATTGTAATTTTTATTATCGTTGAAAGGCCCATCTGAGTTCAATAAAACTGTTAATTTTCAACTTACTAGAAAGCAGCTCTTCACCTAAAATTTTTAACTTTTGTTTCGGCAAACACGTTCATAATTCTTTAATTGACCTGTCATGTGCTTGTGAAGAATCCTGCTGACAAGCCATAAGGCGCAGAGGGGTATTTTAGGTATATCACGATATTGAAGCATTTTTTTATGCTTCAGCTATTATTATTTATATTATTTCTTTATTATTTATTCATTATTAAAGAAAAACACTTTAGAGTTTTTTTACTGAAGTGGTGAGCTTCCTCGTGTTCGACTGATAGAACACTTAAATAGTTCAGATGTTTTTGATCCCTCGTGCTGCTTAGATAATTTTTTCATAAGTTTTAGTTTTGATAATGACTTTTTTGAAGTAGCAGCAGTAACGAGCATGGCTAGAAAAAAGTGTCCCATCTGTACAGTCGCTCAAAAAAGTATCCGAACACTATGGTTAATTACAAAATTCAGAAAAAATATCTGGCAACAATTCTTTTGAAATTAGTGATCTGGCAACCTTCGTGTCACATGGGTTGACACGAAGGTTTCCAGATCACTAATTTCTAAAAAAATCGCTGCCAGATATTTTTTCTGAATTTTGTAATTAACCATAGTGTTCGGATACTTTTTTGAGCGACTGTACACACGTCTGAGAAATTGGCCTAAAGAGTAACATTTTCAATAATGAAATAATTTGCGAGTTGGTCCTTTTTGCAATACTAAAGACAATATCACAAGTACAGTCACTCAAAAACGTATTTGAACACTGTGGTTGATTACAGAATTCAGAAAAAATATCTGGCAACGATTCTTTTAGAAATTAGTGATCTGGCAATCTTTGTGAAGAAGGCTGCCATATCACTAATTTCTTAAAAAATCGTTGCCAGATATTTTTTCTGAATTCTGTAATCAACCACAGTGTTCGGATATTTTTTTGAGCGACTGTACCGTTTGCTAAACAACCTAAAACAATACCCTAAATATTTACTTGATGCCACTAAAAGCTAGTTGATAAAAAATTAATAATAAAAGAAATAAAATATCGAATTTCAAAACTTAATAAATGCATAATAATATACATTCTATATACCAGGGTGTCCCATTTTGGGAGAGTCTCTTTAGGGACCGCCGGGGACCTGTTGTTCCATCATTCTTGGCTGTAGCTATGCCAATAAGCTCCACTTTTCTTGTCTACCTTCTGCCAATAAGTTCCTTCTGCTTATTGGCCGAGGTTAGTTACTCTCTGCCAATAGGGGCGGGGGTGGCTCAGTCGGTAGCGCTCCAGGCTCGTAATCTGTAGTTCCCAGGTTCGAGTCCCAGCTGGGTCAGCGTTGAGATTTATCTCCGCAAAATTCTCCGCCCTGCCCAAGGTCAGTAGGGGACACCGATGGGCTTGGAAAGACCACCGTCCGTCGGATGGGACGTTAAGCCGTGGCACCGTGTGCGGGAGAGCCATACCTTGTGCACGTTAAAGAACACGCTGGATGGCCTTGACGGGAGACTACCATCTGTCTCCCAACAGCTGTTCCAGTGGGTCCCCTCCCCCAACCCTCTCTGAGCCTTCGGGGTTCATGTGACCTGGCCATTTAGCCCATGGTGTGCAAAAAGTGCCGCTCAGAGGTAAAACAACCGAACCCAACTCTGCCAATATGTCCTGCTTTATCCTCTTCTCAAGCAATTCAGATCGTAAATGTTATTTTCTGTAATTTAAGCCGAACCCTAACCATCTAGCTTCTTGATAATTTGCAATATTTGTTACTTTTTAAATTATTAATTTATTTGTTACTTTTTAATTTACAATTAACGCTTTCTGAGCGAAGTTTTTCGTTTTATCATTATTGCATTCCATAATTATTCGTTTTATTATTATTTTCTTTCATATAACATTAATCAATCTTTTTATACGCCCCTCTCCGCAATAGAAAAGAAGTCACTGGCAAAAATTTTGAATAAATATATTATAAAAATTAATATATTTCTTTAAGCTTTAACTTTTAACAAACTGCATCCAAAATTCCACAAGGCTGTAACAAAGAAGGTCTAAGGAGAAGAAGGCTAGCTTCGCACAAGCGTAAGTGGCGCCGTTCTGCGGAATTTTACCGAAGCTGAACGTGGTAAATTGATGTACATGCACAAAAACAACTGTAAGGGCCGACCTGCGCATCACTGCATCTGTGGTTTGTCTTACTCTTGGTATATTTATTGCGATTTAATCAGTGTTTCAACCTGTCTAACACCCATGACTGATTGGCATAGTGATAGCTGACCCTAAAGTCATTCAGTGAGTATTTTATCCCGTTCAGGAGTATATTTTACGATACCTGGAAAAGCCGTTGTATGTTTATTTTGAGTAATTTTGCAGAATTTTTAAAATTAATATGTAAATTAATGCATTTAATCGTCTTGCGAACATTTAAGTCAATGTATGTTGCAGTTTTGTGTTCCCTGGAGCATATCGACATATATAGGTGTCTGTAGTTTGTTCTAATAGTAATTTTTTTTTATGGTTGATACGAGAAGTGCCTGCTGCCATCTATTGACAGTTTATACAAGTAAGAAACTCGATGTGACTTTAATTGAAAATATCCTAAATTCTATGAAATATAATTAAACAAAACATGTTGTCTCGCATTAAGCCATAAATTTAAATTTATTATAATATATTAAATATAGTAGAATGTTCGAAATATTAAAATTTTTATGTTGAGCATAGCTAGTACTTGTTTTACAAAATGGGATTTTATTAAGGAAAATAATTTTAACTAATCATTGTGAAATGAAAATTCTGATGGCGAAATTTAAGATATGAACACTTTGAACAGAGTCAAAGTGTATGTAAAATTAGTCACGTGGTGTAAGCTATTGAAAACCTTGCTGTAAGCTATTGAAAACCTTGCTGGGCTGTGGAAAAATAACGCAAGGAACTGGCTCCTCTCCCTGGCTGGGGGGCTTCACTGCAATACACGAATTTGCCATGTTTAGAGGGCGCTGCAATCGAAAGTATGTTAGTTAACATAATGAAAGCTCTCTATAATAACACTGAGTCATGTGTGAGAGTTGGTAAGTCTTGTAGCAATTGGTTTAGCATTGCTTCTGGTGTTCGACAAGGGTGCATTTTGTCTCCTTTTCTCTTTAGTTTGGTTGTTGATTATGTTATGCGAAATCCACTTCGAGGGAAAGATTTTGGCCTTAAATGGGCTGGAGATACGAAAATTTCTGATTTAGATTATGCTGATGATTTAGCCCTTTTGGCAAATAATGTTGATGAGATGAACTCTTTCATTCGAGCTGTTGATGAGACTGGTAGTAGAGTAGGTTTGGTTATAAACAGACAGAAAACTAAAGTGATGAAAATTGGTCAGGCAGGTTGTGATTCAGTTAATCTGAATGGTTGCAGTCTTGAGCAGGTGTCACAGTTTAATTACCTTGGGAGCTGCGTAACTGATACTGGTGATGTGCGGCATGAGATTAACAGACGAATAGGTATTGCTGCCGGGACTTTTAAGAATCTATGGAGATTGTGGAGAAATAGGCTTATACACCTAAAGACTAAAATTAGACTGTATAATAGTTTGGTTCTTTCTAGGATTAGTTATGGTAGTGAAACTTGGACGCTGTGTAAACAAGATAACAGGAAACTAGATGCTTTTGATTCTAGATGCTTACGCAGTATCTTGGGTATTAGGTGGTTCAACTTTGTAACTAATGATGAGGTTAGGCAAAATAATCTGCAACCTCCTTTAAGCAGCATATTGTGCAGAGAGAGACTCCGCTGGTTTGGCCATGTTGCCCGTATGGATAATTATAGATTGGCGAATAGGGTTATGAACAGTGTGCCTAGAGGCTTCAGAAGGAGGGGGAGACCTAGGATGCGGTGGGCAGACAATGTCAAACAGGACCTTGTTAGAATTGGTGTGCAGTGGCCGGATGCAGCAGATGTAGCTCAGGACAGATATGCTTGGAGAATTAAACTGCGTGGTCTGGTTGGACCTCCGTAGCCCATGGCTGCTTGAGGATGATGATGATGATGATGATGCAATCGAAAAGTTTACATTACGTCTATGGAAGCTAGCTCTCTTCTTCCTTAGACACTCCTTGGTTATAGTTAGCGTTGCCACGAAGCTTTTGAGTCGTTTCTGCTTCTGCGAGAACTAAATTGTTTTATATTTTCAGAAGTAAGGGTTTCTGGCACAGCCATGATTATAATTGGAGAAAAATAATATAATTTAAATTAAATTTAATCACGCAAATTAAAAGAAAATTATAGTATCGGTTACATTTTCGATATTTTAATCAGCATGCTGTAATTTAACTTAATAAGTACTATTCAGATTTTTTTTTACAATTTTTGAATTCTTCTTTTAATGAACAGACCAAAGAAAATCTAAGGAGAGAAAGGCTAGCTTTGCACAAGCGTAAGTGGCGCCGTTCTGCGGAATTTTACCGAAGCTGAACGTGGCAAATTGATGTGCAGGTACAAAAAAACTGTAAGGGCGATCTGCGCATGCGCAGTGCAGTCATTTTAGCCCATTGCAGCTATGGTTTGTCTTACTATTGGTATATATTTTGGGATTTAAACAGCGTTTCCAAATGTCTAACAGCCATGGTTGTTTGACACAGTGGTAGCTGACCCTAAAGTTATTCAATGAGTGTTTTATTCTGTTCAGGAGTACATTTTACGATACCTGGAAAAGCCGTTGTATGTTTATTTTGAGGAATTTTGCAGAATTTTGAAAATTAATATGTAAATTAATACATTTAATCATCTTGGGAAAATATATAACTCAATGTATGTTGCAGGTTCGTGTTCCCTGGAGCTTATCGATGTACATTGGCTTCTGCACTTTGCTCAAAGAGTTAAATTTTTTTTATGGTTGATACGGGAAGTGTCTGCTGCCATCTATTGAACGTTTATACAAGTAAAAAACTCGATGTGATATTTATTGAAAATATCAACAACTGTATAAAATATAATTATATAGATCATGTTGTCGTGCATTGAGACATAAATCTCAATTTATTATAATATACTAAATGCTGTAGATTGTTCAAAATATAAAAATTTTGTTCTTTAGCATAGCTTCTACCAGCTTTACAAAATTGGATTTTATTAAAGAAAATGATTACATTGCTTTTTGATATTTTCTCTCTAAACGAAAAGAAAATTATGATTGTACCTCATGAAGAAATTGAACATTTTTCAGAGTCAAAGTGTATGTAAAATTAGTCACGTGGTGCGAGCAATTGAAAACTTTGCGGCGGTGGAAAAAAGTGCAGGAACTCTCTCCTCTCCCTGGCTAGGTGGCTTCATTGCAATGCACGAATTTGCCATATTTAGAGGGCGCTGCAATCGAAAAGTTTACATTACGGCTATGGAAGCTAGCTCTCTTCTCCCTTAGACACTCCTTGGCTTTAATGAACATTGTATCTATGATATGGGACCAGGAGGTGGCTAATATGGGTAGACGCCCCTGATCAGAGTTAAAACTATTTCTTTTAAAAATAATTAAAATAAGATTATTTATTCACAAGGATTTTATTAGAATAATTAAGATCATTTTATAATTACTAGATTTTAAAAATAAGCAACTACCAATTGAATTTTTAGAAATTTAAGTATAACAAAAACTGCTATTTTTTTTAAAAAATAGGTCTTTTGTTAGTGTCGTGTCCAGGTTTCTTGTATCGAGGTGGCCTTGATCAGAGCCACTTCCGTACACAGGGCTCAGACCAAAGAACGTATAAGAGTAACGATGGACGGGGAAATGGAGGGTAATTTGTCTAAAATTATATTACAAATTATTTGATTTAAAATAGTCAAAGAAAAAATATTTTACTTAATCTGAGTTTGTTATTAGAATTTAATTTAAATTTTAAACGTAGAACTAGTTATTGAAATTATTGAGTAGCTAACGAAAGAATTTTAAGAGAGAGGTTTTAAATTAAACCACATTTGTAATTAAATAATACTTCTCTAAGTGCAGTGTTATTGTCTGGTTATCTAGGTGACCTTGGCAAGACGAACATCTCTTGGAGCAGAAGGCTGTACTAGTAGTCATTGGAGTCTCTTGGAGTACTAGGCTGTACTAGTAGTCATTGGAGTGTACTCATGGAGTACTAGGCTGTACTAGTAGTCATTGGAGTCTCTTGGAGTACTAGGCTGTACTAGTAGTCATTGGAGTCTCTTGGAGTACTAGGCTGTACTAGTCAGTCGAAACTTCTACACCACTGGAAATTGGGGGTTTTAATTCGCTTTCTTGCATATCGGCAAAAATGAGTTCCAAGTTCCTTTAAATTCTTTGGAACAAGTCACAATTATGTAAAAGATCTCAAAGTTTATTGGAAATAGAACATTCTTAAAGCAGGGATTTCTTGGCCTAAAATCTTTTTAGACATAATTCAGTAAAATTCTTTCTCTTTAGAATGTTTATTAATTCTTCCCTTTGATTTCCATATTCTTCACAATTAAGAACCACATGTGACACTGCTTCTTTCACAATGCAATAAAGACAGTCTAGAGAATTAACTTTTTTTCATTTTAAATGAAGAATCGTTTAATAAAGTTGAGCCTGTTCTGAGCCTTGTGGTCCTTCTGGTCATTCGAAGTTTCGAAAGGGAGAAATCCCATTCTCAATCATTCTTCGATGATCGGATTTCCCAGATGTTAATACTTCAAAATGATGTTGAAATGCTTCATCCGTTTTTTTTTTTTGATTAACTTCTTGAGGTGTGCATTCTGTATGTAGGAGGAAAGCGATTTCTCGAGCGAGAGTGCTGACTTTGTCAAATGGTCGACGAATTCGTTTCCCTGGAACATTCGCTCAAAAAAATATCCGAACGCTGTGGTTGATTACGGAATTCAGATAAAATATCTGGCAGCGATTTTTCAGAAATGGTAAGGCCACAAGGACTCCGAAGGCTCAGAAATGGCAAGGCCACAAGGACCCCGAAGGCTCAGAAATGGCAAGGCCACAAGGACCGAAGACATCTGGCAACCTTCGTGTCACGTGACACGAAGGTTGCCAGATCACTAATTTCTAAGCAAAATCGTTGCCAGATATTTTTTCTGAATTCTGTAATCGGATATTCTGTAATCGGTAGTATTCGGATATTTTTTTGAGCGACTGTATCTTTCGTTGGTAAAATAAAAAATTGGCAACTCAGCGCAAACCCATTTTGTCAGGAAAGTATAATTTTTTTGTGCTTGCCACAGGGGAGCGGGGTGGCTCAGTCGGTAGCGCGCCAGGCTCGTAATCTGTAGTTCCCAGGTTCGAGTCCCAGCTGGGTCAGCGTTGAGATTTATCTCCGCAAAATTCCCCGCCCTGCCTATGGTCAGTAGGGGACACCGATGGGCTTGGAAAGGCCGCCGTCCGTCGGATGGGACGTTAAGGCGTGGCTCAGTGTGCGGGAGAGCCATACTCTGTGCACGTTAAAGAACACGCTGGATGGCCTTGACGGGAGGCTACCATCTGTTACAGTGGGTCCCCTCCCCCAACCTTCTCTGAGCTTTCATGGTCCATGTGACCTGGCCATTTAGCCCATGGTGTGAAAAAAGAGCCGCTCAGAGGTAAAACAACCCAAAGCCTGCCACAGTCAAATGAAGATTTTTGATAACTAGCAAGATCTTCGTCTATTGCTTGCTCTGGTAAAGTAAGCTGAGAAAGTTTAACACGCCACTTTAAAATGGTGACCGACATCCTTCTACCCATCACTATTGTATTTCAGCGCATGAACATTTGGTCATCGCTATAATAGATAAAGTTAAGATTCCGGGCCGTGGTCATAATGTTAAAATTCGCATTGACAAAACGAAAGTAAATGCTGTGATTGTCTACGTAACAAGGCAACTAAATTATGACAAAACGAATATAAAAATGATATTATGTTGATTCAGATGTAAAATGATAATGAACACTAAGTTTGAAATGCATTTATTATTTTTAGTGGGGCAGTGCCCGGATGTCCTAGTGGACGAGCACTCCCTGACGTTAACCGATTCCCCTGATCATGTCTGACTTTTTCCCCCTTTCAGTTCCTTGGCCGATGGTATGAGATCGAGAGGAGTTTCGTGATGGCCGAAGTCGGCTGGCAATGCATCCACACCGAATACAAAGAAACCAACGGAAGGATCAAAGTCGAAACGATTGGTCGAGCAGTGTAAGTAGAGACTTTATTTCCATTTGTTCAGTTTGATGCCTTGTATTGAAGATGACATATAATACATAAAACAGGGGCGGGGGTGGCTCAGTCGGTAGCACGCCAGGCTCGTAAATGCAGTTCCCAGGTTCGAGTCTCAGTTGGGTCAGCGATGAGATTTATCTCCGCAAAATTCCTCGCCCTGCCTACAGCCAGTAGGGCCGTCTGCTGGAGAGTAATACCCTGTGCACGTTAAAGAACACCCTGGATGGCCTTGACGGGAGGCTACCATCTGTCTCCCTGACAGCTGTTCCAGTGGGTCCCTCCCCCAGCCTTTTCTGAGCCTTCGTGATCCATGTGGCCTTGACATTTCTGAACCTTCGGGGTCCTTGTGGCCTTGCCATTTCTGAACCTTCGGGGTCCTTGTGGCCTTGCCATTTCTGAGCTTCGGGGTCCTTGTGGCCTTGCCATTTCTGAGCCTTCGGGGTTCTTGTGGCCTTGCCATTCTGAGCCTTGGGGGTCCTTGTGGCCTTGCCATTTCTGAGCTTCGGGGTCCTTGTGGTCTTGCCATTTCTGAGCCTTCGGGGTCTTTGTGGCCTTGCCATTTCTGAGCCTTCGGGGTCCTTGTGGCCTTGCCATTCTGAGCCTTCGGGGTCCTTGTGGCCTTGCCATTTTTGAGCTTCGGGGCCCTTGTGGCCTTGCCATTCTGAGCCTTCGGGGTCCTTGTGGCCTTGCCATTTCTGAGCCTTCGGGGTCCTTGTGGCCTTGCCATTTCAGAGCCTTCGAGGGTCCTTGTAGCCTTGCCATTTCTGAGCCCTCGGGGTTCTTGTGGCCTTGCCATTCTGAGCCTTCGGGGTCCTTGTGGCCTTGCCATTCTGAGCCTTCGGGGTCCTTGTAGCCTTGCCATTTCTGAGCCTTCAGGGTCCTTGTGACCTTGCCATTTCTGAGCCTTCGGGGTCCTTGTGGCCTTGCTATTTCTGAGCCTTCGGGGTCCTTGTGGCCTTGCCATTCTGAGCCTTCGGGGTCCTTGTGGCCTTGCCATTTCTGAGTCTTCGGGGTCCGTTTTCCTCCAGTTTGCTGTGAACGGTAACTGCACACGCTCAATATTTCCGTGAGTGAGCCCACACGATCTAGTATCAAAATAATATGACCACCTACAGTCGCTCAAAAAAATATCCGAACACTATGGTTGATTACGGAATTCAGAAAAATTATCTGGCAACGACTTTTTTGAAATTGGTGATCTGGCAACCTTCATGTCACGTGCCAGATTACTAATTTGATGTCACTTGCCAGATCACTGATTTGATGACACGAAGGTGATCTGGTAGCCTTTGTGTCACGTGACACGAAGGTTGCCATATCACTAATTTCTAAAAAAAACACGTTGTCAGATGTTTTTTCTGAATTCTGTAATCAACCTAGTGTTCGGATTTTTTTTAATATATATAATGCGTATGAATATATAATGCAATGAATATGGAGCGTGTGCAGTTACCGTTCACAGCAAACTGGAGCGGTTGCGGTTAATGTTCACAGCACATTGAATCGTGTGAGCTCACAAAAACCTGGATCGTGTGGGCCCACTCACAGAAATATTGAGGGTGTGCAGTTACCGTTCATAACAAACTGGAGCGTGTGCAGTTACTGCACACGCTCCAGTTTGTTGTGAAAGGTAACTGGAGCGTGTACAGTTGCTGTACACGCTCCAGATATTTTTTCTGAATTCTGTAATCAACCATAGTGTTCGGATACTTTTTTCAGCGACTGTACCACGGATTTATATCTGGTTTCTAATCTATAGAACCAACGTGTCACGTGACACGAAGGTTGCCAAATCACTAATTTCTAAAAAAAAAACCACGTTGCCAGATATTTTTTTTGAATTCTGTAATCAACCATAGTGTTCGGATACTTTTTTCAGCGACTGTACCACGGATTTATATCTGGTTTCTAATGTATAGAACCAACGTGTCACGTGACACGAAGGTTGCCAAATCACTAATTTCTAAAAAAAAAAAACACTTTGCCAGATATTTTTTTTGAATTCTGTAATCAACCATAATGTTTGGATACTTTTTTGAGCGACTGTACTGCGAATTTCTGAAGAATCATTGTGAATAGCTCCGTATTTAGAAAATGATAATGAAATACGAAAAATTCTTTTTTTTTTCTTTAGGTTAAGACGTACTATGACTGCCCAAGCTACTTTCAGTCCCAATAATCCAGCAAGGATCGTTCTACGAGGAGACGGATGTAAGTTAAAAGATCCTAACTTATTAAAAATAATTAATATGCCTTCGACAATCCGAAATGTTCTTGATATTTTATGTATTGGCACTTTGGGTAGCATTTTTGCTCATGAAGCGAGCTAAATAATCAGGTCACAAAGACCCCAAGAGCGTATGGCTCAGCTGAGAAGGAGATCCACTGGATAACGATTAATAGATAGATGGAAGCGTCCAGTTGAGGGCTATCCAGCATCTTAACCTAGAGACAGCTGGAAGTTCATCTCCTTGTTATACCTATCTGGCATGGGCGTCCGCAGAGGGGGGGGGAAGGCAAATGGGACACTTGCCCCCCATGGGATCGAGTAAAAATTTCCACAAATTATAATCGTAACAATTTAAACGTAATTAATTTATATACATTATGTATGTGTTTTTGTATTGATGCCATGCTGTATTCTATAAACTACTTGTGAAAAAAACCCTAAAAATTAAATAATAACTAAAAATTTATTGATGTAATTATTTGTCTTCAAGCTTCTGCGGAGGCCCATGCTATCTGGTCCAGTAGCATTACTTTGCAATATACTGATGTACATAGCTAAAGGACCTGTTTCAGCAATGAAGATATATTAATGCAGAGTATAATGATCTTGCACAGGTACAAAAGCATCACAACCATTTCTCACAGTGGTTACTAAGCTGGTCATGAGGTTTGGAGGCAGTACATCCCATTCTTTCCAGAAAACAGATTGGAGCTCATGGAGTATTTTGGTTGTCTGGGATAAACACCTTACTATACACACCTATCGCGGAATATTCTCATTTTCAAGAACTTCATCGAGTGTTTGAACCTTATGGAAACAAACATTATCATCCTCCCCCCCAACAATATATATATATATATACAGGGTGTCCCTGAATTCATGGCCCAAACATGAGGGGATGGTAGTACACACCGAACCCACCAATATTCGTCATGGAATATGCTGCCGCAAATGCAGTGAGGAGTCGGAAATGAAGGACAGACACAGAGGTTTCCAGAGTTACATTTGTTGGAGATCATTGCAACAAATGCTCAAACGTCCGCTCACCAACGTTGATACAGGGGGCACAACGGCGGAGTAGTGATCGGCGTACCTGCTCTTAAACACCGGGCTTGTCACGCACATCGGCGGCTGCGACGAACAGTCGGGGCTACCAGATCCTCCGCAGACTGAACGGTCGTCTCGTCTCGTACACGACACTCTTCAAATGTCCCCACAGAAAGAAATCGATACAAGAAAGATCGGGCGATCTGGGGGGGGGGCAACGGGATGGGACCACCGCGCCCAATCCATCGGTTCCCAAATGTGATATTAAGATGCTGACGCACGTCCGTGCTGAAATGGGCGGGTGGCCCATCGTGCTGGCACCACATACGGGCGCGGATTGAGGCTGGAACATCCTGAAGCAATTCCGGCAAAACCTGTTGCAGAAAAATACGGTACGTCCGCCCATCGAGGCGGTCCAGCAGTTGGTAGGGTCCAATTAAGTAGTCGTGCACGATCTCTGCCCAGACATTGACGGCGAACAGTTTCTAGTTCGAATTTGGACGTGTACCTACCGGCACCACGCTGAGAGTGCGGCCTCATATTCTATTACGACTGTTGGTGGGTTCGGTGTATACTACCATCCCCTCACGTTTGGGCCATGAATTCAGGCACACCTTGTAGACAAAGACGTCAAACCGTGCTCCTGAAAAGCCTCACATTAGGCTGAAAGATATCCCTGTACATCCGATCAGTCATTTTCTGATGTTAGAAGGTTTGTAACGCCTTCCTTGCTCTCTCCAGATCAAAATACGTCGAGAATCTGTTGGATTGGATTGTTTTACCTCTGAGCGGCACTTTTTTGCACACCATGGGCTAAATGGCCAGGCCACAAGGACCCCGAAGACTCAGAGAAGGTTGGGGGAGGGAACCCACTGGAACAGCTGTTGGGAGACAGATGGTAGCCTCCCGTCAAGGCCATCCAGAGTGTTCTTTAACGTGCACAGGGTATGGCTCTCCCACACACGGGGCCACGGCTTAACGTCCCATCAGATGGACGGCGGCATTTTCACGCACATCGGTGTCCCCTACTGACCGTGGGCAGGGCGGGGAAATTTTGCGAAGATAAATCTCAACGCTCACCCAGCTGGGACTCGAACCTGGGAACTACAGATTACGAGCCTGGCGCGCTACCGACTGAGCACCCCCGCCCCGTGGAATCTGTTGGAAGATAATCGCTATTTGACTGTGAAGAGCCCTTGCCCACATTGTTCTGTGGTCCAGTCAGGATGTTTTCTGCATCATGTTAGTTTGGGGTCCCCTCCGGGAGGAACCAAGGGGGATATAAACTACCAGTCGTCTCACATAGTATAACCCTCTCTGGTGAAACTTTCTCTAGATACCTTGCCTCAAAATTGTTCTCCCAAAGGCTGCAGAAAGCTCCAGAGTTGTTTGCTTGGCGGATATCGCTTTTGACTTCGGACTCGTGGAGCAAGATTGTAGTCATCCTGTGCTCGTTGTCACTCTTGGACGACCTTACATTTGTCTACGGCTAACATCTCATATTTGTTAGATCCATTTCCAAATTCTTGAAAGCGTAGATGTGGGATATTTACAGTCCTAGCCATATCATCATCATCATCATCATCATCCTCAAGCAGCCATGTGCTACGGAGGTCCAACCAGACCGTGCAATTTAGTTCTCCAAGCAAATCTATCCTGAGCTACATCTACTGCATCTGGCCACTGCACACCAATTCTAACAAGGTCCTGTTTGACATTGTCTGCCCACCGCATCCTAGGTCTCCCCCTCCTTCTGAGGCTTTTAGGCACACTGTTCATAACCTTATTCGCCAATCTATAATTATTCATACGGGCAACACGGCCAAACCAACGGAGTCTCTCTCTGCACAATATGCTGCTTAAAGGAGGTTGCCGACTCCTTTGCCT